>JAPTHN010000014.1:14343959-15755404 GCA_026936325.1 Platynereis dumerilii
ATATACATGTTTAAACATGAAAGATCCAAACTGACCTTGGTGAAATTTTTTTATAGTTGGAATATCATCGATTTTGATCTTCTCTTCTCTGGCTTTGATTTGGACATACAGGAGTTTTAAATTTCAAAAATATGATTTTTTGGGCTCAGTGGTCACTTCAATTATCACCCAAGAAAAATCCCTGAAAATGCACCAAGCAATGAAGTTTGTTGCAACACCTTGTGACATGGAACACGTCAGAGAAACTTTCACAATGATCAAGTCCATGAAGTTACTGACTGAATCTCATCAGAAACTCATATTTTACTTCATCACTCCAAAAGCTAATCACCGTGAAGTCCGTGAACTGGTAAGAATTACTGGAAAGAAAAGTATTGAAAGATAATTTTTAACCTACTTGTGACGAGATAACCTGATATTGAACGTTAAATGCTGTTTTCATAGTGATCATGTGGTTTTCGAAGCCCATTGAGAAAGCACACTCAAAGAATGAAAAGCACTCCAGATATTCCAGCCTGTCACATAATATTTATATAGATCAGCACCTCAAAGCACCGCAAAGTAAAGTATTTCAAAATAGTGAGTTACTTCTGCAAGGATCTTCTACAAGCTCATTAATTTGGCCAGAATATCCATCTGTGTACGCATTTTATTTCGAGTAATTCGGACAACATTTTTGATAAAAAGTTCACGTCCAGTAAGATATTTGGGTATACCGACCTCATCCTTGATTGGCTCACACTCCTTCCTCCTTTCAAGCCAGTTATTTAGTGGGATAGAGTAGAGTTTCAAAATATTCATCCATGCGTCCATTCTTGACCACACTCTAAAAAATTTCAGACAAAATTGGTTTTTTAAATTCAAAATGGTTTTTTGAAATTGAAAAACCAAATTTCAATGCAAAAAACCAAAATGGATTTTTTTAAAAATCCATTTTGGTTTTGCATTGAAATTTGCATCAATTTTGTCCCCACATTTTTTAGAGTGCAATTAATTAATAGCTTTTTGTTTTTGCCCATGATGACCTGACATCTAAAATTGATGCTCAGAGTCTATGAAAGCTAACTTGAAAGTTTCAAGTTTCAAGTTTTTTTTTCAAATGAACAATCCTTTTCATTATCCTTCCCAAGAGAGCATTTTATTGCCGTTATCAGAACCGTTACTGACTACTGGTTATATTATTAATTGGCATATTGGTACTCGTTTTGAAGGAAATTTTATCCTGAACTCAAATATATAACTTTCAGGGCTGTATCATGCCAATTGACAAATATCTGGACCAGCTATTTCTTTTCTATTTCAAATTTCACTCGATCCCATAGCATAACAGGATCCACCCTGTTTTGTTTAAGGTGAATATAATATTTTAATTATCTGCCTGCCATCTGCGATTCACTTTATGTGTATTGAATTCATATTACATAGTCAATGAACTTGGAACAGAACAGGAGGTTCTTCTTCTGTACCATGCATTGTTTAGGGAGTAATTTTTAATACAAAGCTTACTACAATATTTTTTAAATCATCTATTGTTTAATGTGTAATATTGTGTTCTCTTTAGTACTTTACTGTAGATCTAGCCAACTACAATAATTTTTTCCTGAAGAAATCCATATTAATCGCATAATATTGTGTTTTCTTCCAGTTTATGAAATGGCCACAGATACAACAGCAAAACATACAAATAAACTTGGTTGGAACGGAAATTCCATCATTGCCAGCTCATCTTGAGCGCATCAGGAATATAGACGGCCTACCTTGCGCTACCATGCGTCTTTTCCTTCCAGTGAGTGTGGCTGTGTTCCATTTTACAGCGAAACACTTTGATATAGAATTAAAGTGGACTGTGGCGCTGTGAAAATGGCACTTCGTGACTCATGATAGCCGATGAAGTGTCATCTTCTCTACTTTCAACATGGGAAACATAGAGGCTGTTTGATTAGTCATGATCAAGAGTAAGCCATTTGAGTTTCTCCTAACAAATTTTAGAGTGAAATTCAGATGCATAATCCTTTCGTTTGGCTGTCAACAACAAGTTGGATAAGTCTCCTTCAATCAAATTAACATTGAAAGTATTGGGTTTGATCATGACAAATCATCAGCATGATGACACACGAAGTGCCATTTTCACAGTGCCACAGTCCACTTTAATTCTATATCAAAGTGTTTCGCTGTAATGTAAATCTATATTGTACAAGCAGTTAGCCCTACCTTGGTACCTGATGCACACATCCCCTTAGCATGAAACTTATCTAACAAAGGGGTTGTGTGCATTATAGTCCTGAAATTTGAGTTTCTGACAGAATTTACCAGTTCACCATAAAATTGTAAAATTTCTGTGCCATTGACAAAGTTGTTAGATGGCGACCGCAATCCATTGTAACTATGCAAGTTTGGGCCAATCAAACGATAGTTGGGAGGGGGCTATGGATTTTACCCCTGGGACAAACTTCTTTTTTTTTTTTGCTCACGAAGCGTTGGCGAACAATTGTTTTCACTTGCGAAGGCCCTACACACATTTCTATTGCAAATTTCACATTACAGTACCTTAGCTATTGCTGGAAACACAATTCTTTTTTTTTTCATGTGCTGAAAAAACTTTTGTTCATGTGCTGAACTTTTTTTGAGTGTCAAGAGTAGGAAACAAACTATTTTTTTCACCAAAAATCCACAATCCCCCCCCCCCAACATCATCTTGTGGGCTCCTTAAATCCTGACCAATAGCATGCAGGGACATCCCGCCTCATAGTGGGCCAATGCAATTCAATGCTTTTCCTAGGACAAATATTCAGTTAGCCACAAAGGTCAATTTTGAGTGAAATGAATGCATTTCGCTAAACTGCAAGCAAAATATGTGATTTTCATTAGCCACATGGAGGATGCATTAGCCAATGCTGATTTGGCCAATGGTTTGGAAAAGCACTACAATGCCCAGTTTGGAAATGTTGAGGTCTCACTAGCTGAACTTTTCCCTGACCTCACCAGTGGTGTAACTCGGGGTATCTCGAATGGGGGGGGGGGCACCTGGGGGCATGAGATTCTCGGGGGGGGGGAGCACCAGCTATACTAACTGTATATTTTAGCTATAGTCGGAAAGTCCATACGGGGGGGCACTGGGGGGACACAGGTACAATATGGGGTGGCATGTGTTACAATCAATTGATATTTTGAGGTTGCTCAATGGCACTGAAGTTTACAATGTATATCCAATGGAGTTTGGCGTCAAAATTTAATTGCGAGTCCATGTATATATACACCTATATGAAGATATAAAGTCATACTCAAAATCATGTCACCAATAGTTTCAATCCTATCCACACAAAAAAAGTACCAGCAATTTAGTAGGGGGAGCCCCCTTTCACCTCACACGGGCTTCTTACCCCTCGATACTCTACTTCTACATTGACATGGCTCAGAAAAAGATCCTCTCTCTATTCGCCATTTTTACAGAATCTGCTGTCACATGAAGAGAAGATCATCTACCTAGACACTGATTTTCTCTTCTTCGCTCCTCCTATGGAATTGTGGAATATTTTTGACAAATTCAGTGATCAGCAAATGATGGCCATGGCACCAATCAATGGACCTAATGGGAGTTCATATTTCATATATTCTAAATTCAAGTTCTATCCTCCCGTAGGTAAATATGATTTGAGTACTCATTTAGGCATCTGGGTGGCTGAGTGGTTAGATGCAGATCGGAGCATGCTATAAGTTGAAGGTCTTTTCTATTTACCATTCAGAACTCAATGGTGATATATTCTATTAAAAAATTTTCCAATTATTTCGCTGGCAGATTTTAACAAAACAACCTGAACTTGCGTGAAGCTCCAGCTCATGTAGAGTGTAGGATCATGTTATAAACACTGTATTAGTTGTTTTGTAGATGCATCTAAGATCTGTTAACTTTGATCTGAAAATGACATTATAAGATAACATCTAGCTAACACAACCTAAGTCAGATTAAGGAATTAATTGTAGGCTTGCAGAACATGATTTATGTACTTTTACCCTCCCATATTTTCTAGGTCTGAATTCAGGAGTACTGCTAATGCACTTGGAGAGAATGAGATCTGAAGACTTCACTTCCAAAATATTGGGCATCTATGAAAAGCATGGGACAGAAGTGAGTGCTGCCGACCAGGGATTGCTCAACTACTATCTCTTCTTTAGGCCAGGTAAAAACATGGTTGAGTGTTAAAAAAAAAAAAACTTTATATATTATAAACCTTCACATCACCAGGAGAGCCAGGGCAAGTGGGAGGAAGCAATGTAAAGTGGCAGAAGAGGGAGCAAGTGAGAGTGTGGGCAAGTTGGGGCAAGTGGGGGGTAAGTTTGGGCAAGTTGGAGCAAGTGGGGGGTAAGTCGAGGGCAAGACTTAGCGGGAGAAGCAGGAGGGAGGTGAGGGGAAGAGGAGGGGTGGGGAATTGATGGCAAAGTGAGGATAACTGATATTGTGAGAATAACAAAAGGGAACGGCAGGGAGCATACTGTCATGAGGCTTTCATCTGTTTCCAGAAACGATGTACCTGCTTCCTTGTGAATGGAACTTCAGGTACATCATGTGTCACAGCACGCAGGTGAGCTTCTGTCCTGGAGCCAACAAACTGGGCATCAAGCTGTTACATGGTCACGGTAACTCATTCTGGCAAACGTCAAGTTCTCCTCCTTTCAAGGCTGCGTATAGAGTGTTTCAAGAGGTAAGTTCTGATCAAAACACAGAAGACTGAGAAAAATCTATAAATAGGCTTGATGAAGGACATCGGAGATGATCTTTTGAAAGTAATACAAAAATTTCCTGCAGTCAGGATCAACCCATACTTGATTTGAAATTCGGTTATCAATATTGAAATCCGATCATTTGATTATATATTTTCTATTCATATGCAAACCTTAAAGCTGTAGATATTTATTTCCCCAATTGCAGCATTGATATTGTGTTTTATATATTATATTTTCTTCAAGTAAAATCGAAATCAAGCGAGGCAGCCATCTTGCATTTGTGAGACCAAAGAAACAACATTTAATGACAATCAACTAATATCAATCGAGACACAATGTGAGGCACGAGTCTGTGGAAGATCCACTGAAAAAATATTTAGCCCTAGATAGGATTGTAGGACAGTTTGAAGCTGACTGATGAGTTTGACCCGTTTCTACTGAAACAAATGCTGGCATGGGTTCGAACCCTCAGGTGTATAGACATAGATGAATTATGAATGGCCCCTTAATAATTTACATTCAGTTTTGAAAATCTGAACATCTCAGGCTACAGTAGCCTCCTCTTGTTGTGACCGTCAGGGAGCAGGCTAAAACACTTCACTTCTGGTGCTCTATTTCATGTCCTCTCACACATGAAAAGCAGCCAAGCTCATTCTGCTGAGTTCTGCTTGGCGTGGACCTGATAAGCTCCAGCGCGGACCTGAGAGGTTCTAGTGCCCACAATTCCAATTCGACACCCAATTCGACTTCAATTCCGTCAGTCTGCAGGCTCACTGCATTCAGCTGCTTAAAATACTGCAGGCTGTCATCAGTCAGCCAACATCTATGAATATATTTTTCATTATAATTTAATACAGTGAAAATCGAGTGATTGAGCACTTTCTTTGCAAATTTACTTTTTGTCTTTGTCTGGATTTTTTCGAGTGAAATGGCAAATTACATAATTTTTTATTTCGAAGCTGTAGTCTAACCATAAGAAATGTATAGAATTAGTTTTGCATAGCAACACTTACATGGTCATTTGTTTTTAGGTTAAATCATGGATTTAAGAAATTTAATTTTGATTCAATTTTGACTAATATTTATGAATCGTTTTGGTTATATTTCATTGCCCTCAAGAAAATTGCAATTTGTTGCATTATAACATAATTTTTGTTTTGTTTCAGATTGCATTTGATGTTGACATAGAGAAAGACTTAGTTCCAAAATTGGTGCTTGCTGCTTCGACGGGTGTTTATGAAAGTGGCAAATTTGTAGATGGGGTCAAAAGCCATAAATGCGCCCACCCTTCGCTATATACAAAGCAGTTATTATCGTATGCCAGAAATAGAGAAGAAACATGAAACAGTGAAATGAATTTATTTGTATAATTTCATTGCTAAAGAATAATAAATTAGAATGACTAATCAAACTATAATAAATTATGTTGTTTTGCAATAAATTAACATTTATTTTAAATTATTAATATACCTATTCATTGAATCTCAGCTTCGAAAGAAATCCTAAGGTTTAATAGAGCTTTCATTGATGGCCAAATGACAAGAGGAGAGAAATGTGATATCAAAAAATGCAGATAGTAGGTATAATTATACTTCTTTGTCATGAAATGTCAAACTTTATAGTCAATCTGAAAAGAAAAGATGTTCATAAATAAGCATGACTAATAGTCTATTCAGGCAACAAAAGGTGAAGTTGCAAATTGGAATTGTTTCCAAAGTCAAATGAAATTTTGTTTAAATGATTGCTCCTCAGAAGTAGATATTTTAAACAAGTCCATTTAAGTTAGAGAAGTTAGAGACTTTTGTTATAAGTATAATACAGAAGAAGTTTCATCATTTATCTTCAATGAGAAAACTTGGTTGGCCATGAATATTACTGCTGTTGGTCACACGGTCAAGAAATTAATTCTTGTGAGAGATGGTGTGTTAGACAATGTGTTAAATTATGACAAGAGTAAGGAATTGTTATTCACACTATGTACTGAATGATGTATTACTACTTGGTGCCAACTTAAAGCTAAAAAGTTCTGTTTTTTTATATGCTCTTTTAAAAAAAACAATTTTATTTGTCATTTTTTATTTCTGTATTTGTAAATATTTATTATGCCACCTTGTGTGAGGGTAAAGATATTGAATTGAATTGGATTGAATTAAATAAATCATGTGCTGAACTGGAAAGCTCTGCCCTATTCTGTATTTTGCATGGTTCTTACGAAGCGTTTCACAACACTATGAAGAGGTGTTGCATGAAACATTTAAGTAAGATTCTACTTCAACAATACAGCCACAAATTGAAAAAAAGGGTAGTTTACCATGAGAACTGTTGCACGGACAAAGCATGTTCTGGCATGCACACGGAAATAGGAAAGGTTGAGTCAGCCTGCTTTGAATACATGAAGTGTTTGTGTTTAAGAGTTTATAATCTATTGTTTGTGCTTCTCCAGAGTCATGGTCAATCTTCATTTGTGTCAGGAACGGAACAAAGATACGTGCAATAGCAAATATTGTGAAAAGTTTGGAACCAAAACTCTCTACTTTCCTTGCAAGTAAAAAAGATTTGAGAAAACACCAAAAAACAAAACCTGTAAAGTGTAAAAACAAATTGGAACAAAATGTGGTGAATTTATGTAGCAATTAGTCTTTATTTCTGTAGCTGTAAACACCCTGATGTGCTTCTGCAAGTTTATAAATACTTCAAAGAAGCAACTTTTGGAAGAATTTAGCTAAATGTAACACACTAAAAATATCTGCAAGTAAAGATAGTCAAATGGAGCAACACTTGGTGGGTGATCTTGTGAAACTGAATAAAATAGTCCACTTTAGAAAAATTGTCCAAAAAATCAACATAAATACGGAAATATCAAAAGGACATTAAAATCAGATCCGGTTGGACAGCAAGAACTGTCATTGACCAAGCATTTCACTTCCAACTTAGTTTGCCATCAATACTTATTTAAAGGTAAAGTTTGTACAACAGCACTCATCTTAACCATATATCACATGAACAATGGGCTTTTTGAACTCCTGTTCCACAAGCTTTGCCAAAATTAAATAGAAGAGAAACGGAAATTGGGCATTGTTGAATCATACGTTAAAATTTCCTTAGGACAAAAAGTATTAGACAGAATGCGATATAAAAAAGACTTTTTTTTTTTACCTGCAACAGAAGAACCTACTCCAATTAGACTATTTATAAATCAAGATATCGGGAATTTAAGGTTCTCAGGATGAATAAAACATCCAAATAACATTAAAGTCTCATTCGCCTCAGTAAACAGTACTGAAATGCGATCGTAGGTCAGGTAAAGGGTTCATGTTTTATGTAGTTGTACACCAGCAACTCTCATGCATAAACCTAGATTGGTAACATGGTACAGGTCGGTCTCAAACCTGGTAGTGTATAATATGAATATGCCTTTTTGGTAAAGTAACAAGTTGAAAGCATGCAAATTTGTTGTTAGTTTGGCTGTATTTTCTGGTAATGTTGAACCAATTAAGTTACGACTACAAAATCCTTTGCAGCATTTTAGATGGAGTTATCTGGGTGTCATTTTATGTAATGTCTGACTCCAGCTTATAACTTTCACCTGTGACGATTTTGTCGGTTGATAATGTCCATAAAAGAAAATAAGGACGGAAGAAATCATTGTCTCAATAATTGTAAACAACTATGATGTATGGTCATAGTGGTCAATGGCCAGCGAATGAATTCCATTTGTCTCACCCAAGTCATATGAAGCAGTTGTATATGTAAGTGCATGCATTGCATGGTTCATGCCTTCACACATGGATGTAAATACTTCAGGACTATCCTTTTAAATCAATATTTCTGGATATATGTTAGCAGATCTAGAATCCTCATAAATAGCTTTGAATTTTCAGTCAATGAACAAAATAGAAATGCATGTTACACTCTAAAAAATGTCGGGACAAAATTGGTTTTTTAGATTCAAAATGGTTTTTTGAAAAACCCAATTTCAATGCAAAACCAACATGGATTTTTAAAAAAATCCATGTTGGTTTTTTGCATTGAAATTTGGTTTTTCAAAAAACCATTTTGAATCTAAAAAACCAATTTTGTCTGAATTTTTTAGAGTCAGAGATCATGCTAGCAGCCGAGACTCTACGACTTGTTGAAGCACACTTTCGCAGTTATCAAAAATAACCTGCAGGAAAGAAACATCCAGTTCCTGTTGTGAAATGAAAAATCCCAGATGTCAAGCAGGTTCAGGTTTACACATCAAATGGCATAGGCCTGTACCTACAATGCATTTATCCATATATATGCAACATTGAAGTTGTTGATAAAAGTAGCAAGGACGTGTCTTGTAATTGTTATTGTCAGAACACTGGTTCTTTATATGAGTGCAGACATAATTGGTAAATTGATATAAAATCCAACATCAAGTGGAAATTGGCAGTCATGAGGAGAGCTGTGTTTTTGGAAGAAGCAAGTTTCAGTGTTTCATTCACTAGCAAGCTTTACAAAATTAATATACGTAAGGGCATATGGCATTATGGAATTATAATTGAAATATTGGAGGCATTAACAATTTTTCTGAGAGAAAGTCTATCAGCCAAAGTATGTAAGTGAAAGTCTTAATGCAAATAAATTGGCAACCCAGTCAGCCCGAGAAGGTACCTGCTTCTTTTTGTTGTTGCCAAGAAGGAAAAATGTGTGGCAGTCTGCTACACATTTCTTAGTCGAGCATTTCGCAACCACCCGGCTAGTTGATGGTGAAAACTACCTAGCCATTCTTCATATATGTATAGCGTAAGCTAGTGTAAATTATAAAGAAAGGCATTCTGAAAGCACACCAAGGCTTGCTCAGAAGGGTGCCTGCTTCTTTTGTAAAGAAAGAATAACGACTTGTTGCAACATACAACGTGACAGTCTAGCGGAAAGGTTGTCAGATTTGTTGATGGATCATAAAGCCATGCACTTATGAAAACAGCCTCCTTGACACTCAAGCGAGCATTTCTTAGCTCTCAAGAGCATTATTGGACTGTGAAAAACACTGATAAAGCTACATCTTGAGGCTTGAATGAAATTGTGTTCATAAGTGGGATTGAGAGATATAAACCAAATTTAAGTCTAGTGAACAGGAAATATATCAGTCGACTATACAAGAGACTGTGAACAGTCGAAGATAACTTTGAACACTTACCAATGAAAAGTTTAGTATAGTATGAATGCGACATCTGGTCAGATAAATAGCATAATTTAGGTATTATACTATTTATGAGCAGTCATATATGTCATAATGATAGATGTTACGCAGTCTCTTATAGTTCTTTGTGGATTGGCTTTCCACTCAAAAAATTAATTATTTTCAATTCGCAAACTGGCTTCTCCACATCATCAACAGTTTTCTGTTGGTCTCCTAATCTTCTCATTTGATGAAGTATCTTATGTTAAGATAAGCATTGAATCAACTGACTTAAAACTATAACTGACACAAACAAAACATTTTTAAGCCGGTGACATCACACGACTAAGATGAAAGTTAATTTTGAAACTGTGTGGACCGCTAATCCGCAAACAGCTCTGAAGCAATAAGAAAACTTTTCTTCAAATACAATGCATTTCGTTGATCTTAAAGTAACATGTCATATACAAAGATTATGATTTTGCTATTTTAGTAATATCAGAAATGATTTGTAAATTTTCACTTCTCTCTTAGAATTTTATTTTTTTTGATACATAGATAGGTAGATGTGGTTGGTGCAGCCCTCTAAGCCTAGTTCTAGACCCTTATGATGCAGGAAACATGGTGGTTTCTTGTATCGACGGATAAGTTTTAAGGAGGAGAGAAATCAATATAGTCTATGTATTTATATATATGTATATATGTATATTCTTTGTTATCTGTTCTGTATGAACATTATTTTGGTGTATGCTAGTAGTTATGAGATCGTTTGACTCAGGTTTGGGAAGAATACCACTTGACTCTTGTCTTGATTTTTTTATTGTTGTCGCAGTATTTGGCTCCCTCTGAGAGGTTGGGTATTTGGTAAACTGATACCAAGTCAAACGTTGAGCGGAGATCTGCTGATGTGAGGCGAATTCCTAGCAGAGCTTATCTGAGATAAACCAGTGCACAAGTGGGTCCATCTTGCTTTGACATTTTCCAAATGCTTATAATTATATAAATTTCATGTAGAGTTGAAAAGAACTCTGTTTTCTGAGAGATGTTGTTTTGGTTGTGTAAAATGTTCTTATGCTTGTGGTATAGACCGTCTGACTTACAGGTTTGCGAAGAATACCACTTGACTTTCGTCTTGTTTTTTGTTTTTTGTCAGAGAATTGGGCTTTTTTTGAGTGCCTAAATATTTGGTAATCAGATACAAGTCAAATGTTGAGCAGAGGTCTACTGATGTGAGGAAAATTTTTAGTTAAGTTCATCGAGAAAGACCCCTGCACAAACTGGTCCACCTTGCTTTAGCATTTTCCTACTGCATGTATTTTATGTAAGCCACGTAGAGTCAAGAAGAGAACTTTGTATTCTGAAATATTTTTTGTTTGGTGCTGAAATTACATTTTCATGATTGCTGTACATATTGAGATTCTCTGACTTACAGTTCAGGGAATACTGCCACTTGATTCTTGTCTTTTTTTTTTTAATTGTCAGAGAACATTATGTATAAGCATAGTTTTGGGATGAAGATATTGCAAAAGTACCTGACAATTTTTCTGAAGGGAGGTGAGGTCAGTTTGTTTGTCCATAACCAGGTTGTTTGTGTATCGCTGGACAAATTGCACCTACACTGACTTCATGACAGTGGCCCATTTGTCTTGTGAATAGTTACAGAATGACGTCTGGCCATCATAACAAGACCGCACACTTCCCATACTTTATCTAATGGCCGACTCAAAATTTATGGTCATTGTCAAAGTCAGACAAACAATTTATATGTTGACCCCAAATGTACTGAACTTTTGTTCTGCTGTTCTTTTGCTGGGGCAAAACTAGATCTACTGGGCTATCTTTCATTTATGAGGAAAATTCAACAAATGACATCTGGTATTACTGCTTCATAACGTGTTTTCCATATTTCGCTTTATAATCTGCAAGGTTTTTGTTTCTGTAAATAAATGCATGTTGTTCAAAGGAGAATGAATGTCATACTAACAAAACTTTGGATAGGTTTTGTAATGACATCATTCCAACGAAATCTTATTTCTTGCGAAAGGAAGTTTATACTAAGCTTAGTATTCTCATCTTTCATCATTCTGGTTACATTATTGAACAATAGCTACAATCTAAGAGGTGCTTGACTCAAAGAAATTGCAAAATTCTCATCAATAAAGAACGACAATGAATCACTTCCCAATCCTGGCAAAGTCTCAAACTAAAAAAGTCAGATAACTGGACAAGAAATATACCGGCTCAAGTTAAGAATCCAACTATTAGTGACCTCCCTGGACTGAATAAATGGCAGGATTGGTTGAAAGGTGTGAACAACTGTGAATAAGCCTATCCTGTTGCTCATTCAGTCCAGGGAGGTCACTAATAGTTGGATACTTAACTTGCGCCAGTAATCCATAAACAAGATGAAAAAATGATATGGATTGCTTTGTGAACCCTGTTATGTTAAATAACAAAACTGGTGCAGTAGTTGCTAAACTCTTTGCCCTGCAGTTTCCTGATTCACAATTTATTTCCTTGTAGAAACATAATCGCATGTATCATCGAAGGACACTGTGAGCATCTACATCCTCATTACTTTCCTGTTTTGTTGCCCTGCCTCTTGAGTGTTTACAATATTTATTACTTTTGTAAAATGATATGTAATTTGTAAGAGCCATTAATTTTCATCCCGCATCAATTGAAATAAAATTACAAACCTTCCATGGCATGTCAGGGTGCAGGTGGGTGCCAGCTTATTTGCATAAGGAAACCTTTCTCTCTTTGCTTCCTCAACTCATTCAGATTAATGGGGTTTCTCTCATTGGTACACAAATTCACAAGTCCTGCAATATTTTACTTCTGCAATGCCCAATTCCTGGAAGGGAGTTCTCATTCAGAGATATATCTTCTTGTATATGTTTTACTGGCTCACTAGCATGAATAAGTGCAAAAGTATGATGCCTTATTGAATAGTAACATGAAACCGCAAGTAATCTGACAGAGTATTCAGCCAACAGTCATATCAAAGGTTCACAAAGGATACCATACCTCATGCATTGATTAGATTTGTTGGCCACATAACCACATTTCAGTCTATTTGCTTGGGGCAATGCTTGTGACGCATGAGTCAAACGAACACCACCCCTGTCCACTATATAGTTGATATGGTTAGGGGCAATGCTAGTGTATCTGACCCTTTGGTTTTAATCAAGATGACCCCTGAGCTCTCTGCGTCCAGCTCAATGTCCATCTGCAAGCTTCTCTTTAGGCTAGTTCTCAATGTCAGGCCAACGGATGAAATGAGTTTTGTAATGTGCCTGAGGCATGACAGAAATTCTACCTTGCTGTCCTGAGAGTGTCAATATAGTAGTCATTCTTACCAGCGTAATAAATCAATTGCACTGTTTAGCTGAACCAGTGCCAGTGTCAGTTTGAGATCTTCCATGGATTCATATGAGCTGTGAAACTGAATTTTATGTCTGTCGCTGAGACTTTAGTTCGATGTCAACATACTCAAGAAGATCTAACAGATGCTAGCTTCCTCTATCCAAGAACTTATGAAGACTATTAGATTTTGCTAACTTCATTTCTTCTCTGCTGTTGTTGTAGTACTTTACAAAAAATCCTATAAGTCTGAGACAGGAGGTTAGTGCTACATGTAGTTCCATGACTGCATTGACTTCAATTTCACAGAATATTACTGCAATTACCTGTATAAATTCTGGTAAAGCTAAATAAATACTTCCGAAGCCTCTTGCAGCAAATTTATTGCCTGCCTGAGAGAATTCTGTGATCACAACGCATAGCTCTGGATCTGACATGTATCAAGTAACCAAGTTTGATTAATGCATGAGAGTTGATTGTGTGCTGCTACATAAAACATGAACTCTTTCGCTGAGCTACGATCACATTTCAGTAACGCTTGTAGAACTAACAAGACTTTAATGTTCAGTGGATGTTTTATTTATATGGGGAGCCCGAAATGTCTAATCTCCTGATTAAAGAATGGTCTGAGGTTTGTCAGCCAACATAAAGTTAAACCCCACATCTCGTGTGGTCTCATATTGTATATATGTATTGTTGTCTTGTGTGTAGTCTATACATTTTTGGCAGTGCTGTGCTCAGCTGTGTCCTCTCCTTTCCTCTAAAGACTGTCCATTACGCTTCACTTCACTTGAATTTAATAAAATCCATTTAATTTCTTCTTACCCCTGACATTGCATGATTACAAGGCTGAAATGATTAAATGTGGTGAGGTTGTATCACTAACCAATTTGGGACTTGTTTCAAACAATTCATTTCAGGAGGTAGATTTGTTAAAACAGAGTTTCATTTCGCTTTTCATGACAAATTAAATTTGCCCTTGAATTTTGTCCCTCAAAGCATTGACAAGATATTGGTCACATTTATTTCTTTCAAAAGGCAATTTGACATCACAGGCCTTGCTAAAAAAGGTGTTTACTCTTTTGAAACGTTCTATATAATGATGTCTTGATTTATAAATCTTTACGGTTTTAGACTCTTTAAAAGTGTTTTTTTTGCTTTATGCCTGGAATTGCAAATCACTCTCTATCTCTATTTTGTGTCTGGTTTAGGATACAATATGTGTTGGACCAATTATCAGGAAAGGCTCTAAACATGAATATCTTGGATTATTAATGTACAAGATATATCTCTTGTTTCACACTTTCTATATATAACAATCAAATTCAAATTGCTCAACTTAAGAATACCAAAAAGATATACAATTAATTCAGTAATTTCTGGTTTATTGCTTTGCTCTAAGTAATCATATGAAATTTCACTATTAATTGTTGCAAAAATGGAGTTTCTGCAAGTCTTACAAAATGTCGTTTAATAATTCAATATCAAATCAAAACTGACAGGACATTCTTAGAGACAGCACGTAAACTACCAAGAGATGTTGGAGTTGACCGAATTCATTTGAAATCAACTCACCCTATTTGCCTCTCTTTCCACTATTCTTCTTTTCTCTCTCCACTTCTCCCTCTGTGCTCTCTGACACTGTTTTCTCTTCCCTTTCTTTATTTTAAAATTATTGTCTGTTAATTTTTGTCTATTTATTTTCCATTTCTCTTTTCCCAAATTATCTCTGCTCTTTCTTCCTACCATCTATTTTCTGCTCCTCTTCTGTGTTCTACTCTGCTGCTCTGATCTCATCTTCTCTCCTCGTCCTTACTGTCTCCGTTTCACTGGGAATTCAGATCTAAAATCCATTTAATCCCTTCTAGCCCCTGGTCTTGTCCCTAGAGCATTGCATGATTACAAAGCTGAAACAAAATAAATGCAGTGAGGTTGTATCACTAACTAAATATGGGACTTGTTTCAAACAATTAACTTCAGAAAGTGGAGTCATTAAAACAGAGTTTCCTTTTACCTTCAAGAGAAAATTAAATTTGCCATTGAATTTTGTCCTTTATTAATGCCATAAGGCATTTGGCTTGTTCATTTATGAACTTCATTGCTTTTCAGAAGGAAAGCTTGGCATTTCATGATTTAAGATTATTTTAAAAAATGTTAAGTATTTTGTAACACTCAAGTCCTGCTGCACTTAGTGCCACACTGGAGTCGAAATATGACTGACTCTAAGTAGATTCAAATTAACACAGGTTTCTGGCTTTTTTTGCATTTCTTTTTCATCAAATAAAAAATAATGTCAATTTTAGCAAAGTTCTACCATACCAAAATCTGAAAACATCTAAAAATTCCTGCTCACACAAACTGAGGTACACAAAGTTGATTTTGTTTACTCTGCACCAATCACTTGATTGCATGTTTGACTGCTTAGTAAATGGAGTTGTCACATCACGTCAAGTTGCTGATACTCTTTGTAGGTATATAAAAAACTTTATCTGTGATCAGTGTGAACCAACTGAACTGAAACAGCACTGAATAGAGCACCAACAAAGCACCAGTTCCACTCATTGTTCTGTAAACTTGTTCAGTACTTTGTATGCCAGATGTTGACAGGGTACAAGGCAAGCACATTTTTCTGTTGCACAAGTGTCATGAAGGACAAATTATAATTAGAGAGAGATAGGAAAAGTGGAGAAGAAAATGGTGGATATATGGAGAGGAAAGAGAAAAGGATAAAGGATATTTTATCCGAATTTCTTGAAAACAAGGAGATAAAAGAAATAACATATTTTATACTACACTCTAAAAAAATTTGGATATTAGTGGTATTGTGCAAAACCAGTGTGTACAATAAAAAACCAGTTTGGTATTTTTCCACTATATTTGGTATTCTTCAGAGCAAGTGGTATTTTTCATGAAAATTGGTTTTGGTCATGAGGAATTTTGGTATTTATAAAAACCAAACTTCTGAAAAAGCACCTTTATTATGATCCATTTTTAATATACTTGAGGAACAATGATTTGAGATGTTTAAGATGTTAATGTTGTGGTTCATAATTTTAAAATTCATGCATGTTACTCTATTTAGAAGTTTTAAGAGAGAGGACTAACTATGCTGTATATCAGTCATGGCTACTGGAATATCCAATTGGGTATTTTAATAATCTCTCAGGGCTCACTCACTGGTTGACCTCATCTAAGAACACAAAACTGTGAATATTTTGCCTGACAAGAAAAGCTGTTTGTTTATCAATCAAGACTTAAGAAGGTTTAAGGCAGAGTTTATTAGTCTCTACACAGCAGTAGAAGAGTGTGCATGTTAGTGTGCAGAAGACTGAGAAGAACTTGGTAAGTTTTTTTTTTAATTCCTTAATTAAACTCCTAAGAAATATGCATTCTGAATGCAATTGTGTTTATTTGGGTAAGGTGTACACAATGTCTGGTTCATAGATAAGATAAATACATAAATCAATCACATGGATATAACAATGATCCAAGGCATTCAATACTGTGAATATTGCATTCTGTCTGTAAAACGATTCATGATAATTTAAGGCAGCATGAAATTGTGGTTTGGTATATGGAATAGTATTTGAATACCCAGTTCCATAATTTTCACCAGTCTTTTGCCGTAGGGGAGACCGGGGTATTGTGCCACCAATTGCAGGTTTGAATTGAAGAACCATCAAAATTATGATCAAATAAACTGCCAAATATTATAATGTGAAAAAGTGTCTATCAGAAATTTAGTATGTTTAGTTAAATGTACTCTGAAGACCAGCATTATTGTTCTTCAATTGTGTAATTTGGCATTTAATGGAGTGACAGATTTCCATGAAAAAGAAGTATTTTGGGCAAGTTATGCATTGGTAAGCTGTGCCAATGGTATGATATGGGATTTTAATTCCCTTTTGAAACATTTTTGCTTGTTTCACACACAACCTTGTAAATGTAGTGAAACAATTAAGGCTATAAGAAGAATTTATAATTACAAACATGTTCCAAAAAGCATATATTATACTTTTAAAGTTTTTGGTTTATATGGGCCATCAATGTTCTGTGATAACCTTCATTTCATGTATCGGAGCATCAGAGCATTAGCCATAATTATGTCATACATATGACACATATTCTATCCTTGAAGGAATTGGTGAGATTTGAGGTCTCACCGGATACACTGAGCTATAAAACTTACCCCATCATGTGGCACAACTTACATGCTAATGGTCCAATTGTGCTGAGACCTATAGTACATTAACTTTGATAATAATGTTATCATTATTTTCATATCTGATATTCACATTTATCTGACAAAGGTACAGTCACCCACAAATTTTTAACCCACATTGGGTTGAGTTGCATAGTGTTTCTAATATGCTTTACTATTCTTGAGGTGAAATGTGTTACATATGCCTGTGAATTATACAAAATTACATGCAGTACTTTTACTGATATTTTTAAAATCTTTGACATTTTAAAAGATAGTTTTTTACTTTTTGTTTCAGATGAAGAATGGCATGTTCCTACTGAGGCCCTTCATACAAAAAACTACCTTTGGAAGAAGTCTGCGCCATACAGCAAGTTGGGAAAAATATAGACAATGCTTCTCAAGGTACGTAAGTTGAATAACAGCTGCTCCTTATCTTTTCCAATTGACAAATTAATACTTATTGCATAGTATTCTGATATTCTCTTGTGTTAAAATGAGCTTATTTTGACCGATCTTCAGTCAAATAATGAGTGAACAGGGGATGTCCGATGTTGCATAACCAAGGCATTGATTTAATTGAATGAAGTTATTTGATATATCTCAATACAATTTGTCTATCTTTGTAACTTTGTTGTTTATCTTCTTTCTCTTCCATTCCTCTCTCAATCCTCACAAAACTTCGCATATGCAGAGCAAACGACATTTTCCCTTGAAATAAGATCTCTTCTCCTTCAAAACCCTCTAATTCCTTCGAAATCTTCCTTCATTTCACACCTTATTCATCGCAAAACACGCTTCAAATTCCTTGGGCTTTTCCATCAGTGCTGCTCAAAGCCCCATACTCCCCCTGCTGCACTCACTCAGCCTATGTGATTCGGAGGGGGTTTCCAATAAAAAGAACAGCCTCCAACGTAAATCATTTGCATAATCACAAGAGCACCTGTGACGAGTCAAATAAATAAATGACCTGCAGAGAGTTAAGAAAATTTCAGAACTTATATTTTTACCCACTTGCTTATTTGTGTTTACAACAGTGTAAACTTCAACTAAGATGATCTTAAGAAGTATTTATACACTTATGCAAATATTTCTGCTACTGGATAAAACAGATGATTCAAAATGTTTTCATATCTCTTTAATAAGTATGAATATTTAATGAAACATACAAATCAGCTAAGAAAACAAGTCATGCTTGCTATAGATGGCGCCACATGGTGCACCTTAGGCCTTCCCCATAGTGAATTTTTGGGGTATTTACATGCAAGGGCGCATAGATATCTTGATAGATACATATATTAACAGATAATTGATGGACACATATATTATATAGCCTATAGACAGATACATGTCATAGATAGATACAAAGAAAGATAGATTGACAGATAGGTAGATACATAGACAGACATAGGTCTATAGACAGCTAATTAGTCTGTCCCACCAATTAACATTGAAAATCCCCCCCCCCTTCTCACAACATACAACTGAAGCCACCGTCACACATTCGCGCAGCGAATTGAGCCCAAGAGACGACTCAAACATCTGTGCAATAGTGGATCTTTAATATACAATGCAAGCGCCAATGGATAGATAGATAGATATATATCTACATAGATACATACATAGCAGTTACATAATAGCTGCATATGTATAGGCCTACAAATAGATACATAGATTGATAGACACCGATACATATACAACAAACAGCTCATTACTCTGTCCCACCAATTTCATTTGAAAGCCCCCCCCCTCCCCTTACAACATACAACTGAAGCCACCATCTCATATTCGCGTAGCGAATTGAGCCCAAGACAGCACTCAAACGTATGTACGGCCAGTAATGGTCTCAACATCAACAGTCCACAGCAGGGAATACCGTCAAGTGCGTCCAGATCCTTATCAATGATTTAGTTTATTTCACAAAGCATAACAAATTCAGAAGTCCCTTACAAATTACATTTCCTCCAGTAATATTCTCTGTGCTTATCATTTTTTATGGAATATTTCATTATCACAATCATTCCTACAACATTGTTAAGTGCTGCGCCCATGGCCATGCCATTTACATATTAAATGCATACACCAAACTCTTCATATGTCACAAATCTATTTCCAGCGGGTATTCTAGTTTTTGCATTATCCTGCTTGCAAAAACTATGGATGTATCTACCTACTATTTCAGATCTCACCAGGAAACGGCTACCTTGCCCCGCCTAGAGTACCAAAGGAAAATGTCTACTTCCTTTTTGCAATATTGAGGTGAGTGCGAACAGTATGAGATCTTTTACTGGTAAAACACACAGTGACAAGACAAGAATTCAGAATTCATATTCTGCCAGTGCATAGGGAAACTACAAAATAAGTTTTTATAAATGTTAGTCAGTAATGAAATGTTGAGTTTTAGCACCAAAAGATAAATTGTAGGTTTTGCAGATAAAGTATTTGATGTATAAAAAAAAACTACATTGACTGAATAATTTTTTTTTGCATAGAAGTGATATTTGGATACCAATGCTTATCCACTTTCTACTTTCAGGATCCCAATGATGCACACTGCAAGGTCGATTCAAGAACAATCGTTCACCTTTCATCCATCCAAATTGACCTAAAAGCGCATAATAGTGATACGAGAAGGAAAACTTCAACCAACAATTATACCATTCCAACACTTGTCATTAATAATGACCAAAAAATATCCTCTTGGCTACTGAGAGGGGAGGGTTGGTCTTGTGATAGCATCCCGGGCTGCCAATCGCTGAGTCCAGGGTTCGAATCCAGCTCTAGCATTACTCATGGCTTTGTCCTCCTTCTGTCCTGGTGGGCCTACCAAGTGCACTAATACAGGACGTAAAGCCCCGATCATCCATCCATCCATCCTCAAGATTGGCTACTGAAGACTTTTGATACAAACTAATGACACTGACATTTGGATTGACATAGCCACCCTGACTTGCCGCTTTTGGAAATATAACTCCAATCATTAATAATGTTTTCTAAATGTTATGTGTCTTTATTTCAACCAATTCATACTTTTGTTAATCTCCGCTTTCCTGTGTTTTGATTACCAATGACTGCTGTGATGTTTTTATTCTGTGTGTCTGGTTACCAATGACTGCTGTGATGTTTTTATTCCTTGTGTTTGATTACCAATGACTGCTGTGATGTTTTTATTCCATGTGTTTGATTACCATTGACTGAGGTATATATTTTTCACTATTTGGCATGTACACAAATTTGTATACCTGCAAAAACGAACATATACACGAATTTGGCATTCGTGTAAGTCTGAAATATTGCAATTCACGAATTTGTGTACTGTAGGTGCAAAAACGAACATTGCAACCCCAAACTTGGCTAAAACTAACTCTAACCTTAATTTTAGCCCTAAACCCTAGTTATCTAGCACTTCCATGAATGCTAGAATTTGAAGTTACACAAATGAAAAATGCAGCACATACACGAATGTTAGTTTTTCCATATACACGAGTTACATGCTCGTTTTTGCATTTTCACAAATTCGTTCATGCTCGTTTTTACACCTCCACAAATTCGTTTACATGCCAAATAATGAAAATATATACATGAATGTCTTGAATGACTGCTGTGATGTTTTTATTTCATGTGTTTGATTACCAATGACCGCTGTGATGTTTTTATTCTGTGTTTTTGATTACCAATTACTGCTGTGATGTTTTTATTCCGTGTGTTTGATTACCAATGACTGCTGTGATGTTTTCATTAATTTTCGTGTGTTTTGATTACCAATGACTGCTGTGATGTTTTTATTTCCAAAGCCAAAGTGGGATAAATGAGTGTCAATATTGGTTTTTCAATAAATTTTTATCTAGTAATATCAATATATGCAATTATTATGAATTTTTGTGAGTGTGCTTATGTAAAAATAAACATTGGAATCAGATCCATAGAATATTTTTTTATTTATTTACTTTTAACTACAGAATATTTTAAGAGAAATGTGAACAAAATTGATTATTCACTGATACTAATGCTGAAATACTGGAAAACCTGCATTAAAAAGAATGGATCATAATAAATCAAATTTGGTATTTTCCAGAATGATCTGCCTCCCTGTGGGATGGTTCTGGTAGCCTGATTTATCATATTTGATTCATTCCAGTACCTCGAATAGCACCAGTTATATTCATCCAGAAACTATGAAATACCATTTTCATTGCAGTTTACAATTCATATTGGTATAAAGAAATTTCAGTGAAATGATATCGAAACCCTGCAAGCGGGTACCAATGTGACAGTCATCCGTACCGCAAAATTTTTTAAAAGGTCTTACAAAATACCCTCCAAACATAATGGGAGAATCAATTTTGATATTTTTAGGGATATGCTGGTTTTTGTAAGTGCGGGAAATGGTTTAATTTTCAATTAATGACAAACCCCAAAGATTTCAAATGTCAAGGAATAAAAGACCCATTGTGTTTTCTATTGCATTTAAGTATTAATGGATTTCTATGATGGAATTACAGTATCTGCAATTTGAAACATTAATATCCACTACTGACTTCCTGCAAATTAAACAAAAAACCAATATTGATTTTTTCTTGTACAAATGCAACTGGTTTTTGAAAATATCAATTGTTAATGGTTTTTTAACTAATCAAAAGGTGTTCAAAATACGGGACAAGCTTAAATACCAATATTGGTATCTTATTAGAACTTTAGTTTTTAGAGTGTATGCAAGAAGAAATAGGAAGAATATTGAACATTAGGAGATCAGGAGGAAGAATATGGGAAGGAGAATAGGAAGAATAAAATGAGAAGACACAGAAGAACCAGAAAAGGACATAGAAGAAGATTGCAGGAGAGAAGATGAAGAAGAGTACAGAAGGGAGGGAGAAGATTTGAAGAAGATAAAGAAGAAGAAAATAGGAAGAAGATGGGATTGAAGGAAGAAGAAGAACAGGAAAGGAAGATATGGAGAGGAGAAAAAGATGAGATGAGGACGAACACAGGGAAGTGAAGGAAGGAAGACGATTGGATGAAATGAAAAAGATGATAAGGAAAATGAAGAACAGGAGATTTTCGTAGGAAATTGTTTATATAGTGTGCTTCAGATGTTACTCTAAGCTTAAGTACAATATATGTATTTATAGCCTTTGTTTACTTTTCAATGGAATTAATTCAAAATGTATGTCTGTGCTACATATAGACTCTGATTTACTGGAAAGTCTCAGAACTTGCTGGTCCTTATTCCAAGCAATCCTATCAGTGATTTGTCCAGGTAGCTGAGATCATTTTTCAACTGCCAGCCACAGGTGCAGATTTAAGTGTCTATTTATGGGTGGCCTGAAAAGAGATTTATCAGTCTGATCTACAGGACTGTCTGTCATTGTGCTTAGGGGGTCACCTTTTTATCGCGAAGGGGGGCTTGGAGTTTTATTCAAATAAATAATTTCTTGCTCAGTTTGGTGAAATACATGTAGATAAATTCTTTCTTGGCAGTCTTGAAATAAATAATTTCTGGTTAGGGTTTTTCTTATAAAGGTGATGCTTGTTTCAGGAATGAACATTCAGGGACAGTCCCCTTGAAAGAAAAAAACTTACTGCTACCATCATCTTGAAATAAAAATTTCCCACCAAGGAAAACTCCAAGCCCCCCCTGATTATTATATGGTTACCCCCTTACATTTTCAAAGTCCTTAGTATCTTTTTCAACTGAAACATAATATTATTGGACCTTGGTGCCATCATGAAAACAATACTTTATCCAAAACCCCCTTTTTGGGTGATAACAAAGGAAGTTTTGTATAATTGAAGATCTTACAAGAAAAAAAAAGACAAAACAATGATATACATCAAGTTTGGTTTGCATTTCATAAAGCGGGCTTCTGCTTTTCCAACACATATACCAACTTCCATGTTTACTAGAATATTTACAAAATTAGTTATCATATTACAATATCTGCAATGTCAATTCAACAGCTTGTTCCATTCATATGGTAATGCTTACCATATGTAGATTATTGGAGGAGGGTTGAGGTGAATGCAAAACTTGGTTGAGCAGCTTTCCAGCCTGAGTCAAGTCCCAATCAAACTCTGTGATTGTGTTTGTCATGGCTCTTCAGTCAATCCAGCAAACAAAATCAGGAAGTTCCATAATAGAGCAAGGAAGATTCTTGCAACGCTTACCCTGCCATAAAGATTTGTACCACAAATGAAAATGGAACAGACTAATTGAAAGATAACTGTTCTTTCATCCTGTGACAGAACAATAGCTATTTATGATAAATAAAAACTATTTATGATAAATGAAAAACAAAGGCAATACAGT
The DNA here is from genome assembly GCA_026936325.1 of Platynereis dumerilii. Lineage (NCBI taxonomy): Eukaryota > Metazoa > Annelida > Polychaeta > Phyllodocida > Nereididae > Platynereis > Platynereis dumerilii. Next base: position 14,367,705 of record JAPTHN010000014.1, read on the forward strand.
ATCTCATAAAATTGTCTGGCATAGAAATGTGGTAAAAGAAATCCATGCAAAGTAAAATTACTCTCAGACATATGGTTTTGAATTTTTGAAGTCATTTGAATATAAATTTTGTGAAAATTTTGTTTCCCCTCCAATGCATAATTATATTCTGAGATTAAAGGAAGCCACATTGTGGTGTGATCAAATACAAACATATGAAACATGACTTTTCCTTGAGGTGAAAAAGTCTATGTATCACACAATAAAAAATATCAATAGTTGTGCTGCATACATTTTGTGCTACCACTTATGCAGAAAGTGGCTCCTTGTACCATCTTGCAACCAGACTGACACCAGACATTACATTCAAGTCACAGATCAGCAGTCCATAGGATTCTCTTCGCGTTGACCAAGGTTTGGCAATTTCATGAAGATATAGCTTCCAAGTTTTCTTGCATAGACTCTCCTGCTGCCCAGTGTTTTTTTTATCTAATATGACTTTTTTTTCTGGTCAGCGTATCAAAGCAAGTATTTTTGTGTGAACAGAAACAGCACCAAACAATGCACCATAAAAGCACTACTTTGCCTCGTTCTGCGAACTTGTGAAATACTTGATGGCATGATAACATGAAATTTCTATGTCTATGTTGTATTGTCCATGTAAATAACTTTGTGTGTCTTCTGTGTCAGGGCCTTATTGGAAACCAGCTTGTGCTGAATAAGCTACCCTGGTTAAATAAAAGTATTTTGACTTTGACTTTGACAAAGTAGCTGATTTAATACGCAGAGCATGACCACATTCTTCTGCTTTTACATTGTAAGGCAAATAAAAGAGAAAAAAGGATCAAGAAAATAGCCACTCTCTCAATAAAAGATATTTAAAAAATCTTTATTCCGCTTGAGACCACAAAGTATGACCCACAGAAAATATTTACTGAGCACTACATTTTACCCTCTTCCCCTTACAAGGCAGTGAGAATTTTTCTGAATATTGGTATTACAATAACAGGTAAATAGCAATAGAACAGCAGTTTCCTCCATGTGGTATTCCTCGCTGAATAGAGATACTTCATAAGGGTTGCCCTGAATGCTGAATTCAGATGAGTGTTGTCATGCCTGTGATTATGTTTGTCAGTGGCTCTTCAGTCAATCCAGCAAACAAAATCAAAATAGTCTGCTTCTGTCTAGCAGAGGTTGAGAGGAGATCTAGTGCTTCTTCTACTGTAACAATGAATGCATTCAAACCCAACTGGAATAATGGTCTGTTATGTGTCTCCTGTTACAAAAGCATACTTATGTGTCAGTTTTATATTGTGGTATTAACAAAGTTAACAGCATATTGAAAATGGTAAAAGTATTTTTAGAATATCATGCAGAATATTTCAGACCCGATCAAAGTAAGATTACTATAGACAGTTGACGGACAGTTGGCGGACTGTCTATGTGTCTTCACTGAGTTCACTCCTTCTGGATTAGCTGGAACTAGTTTGATGCATGATCGTATGTGTATTGTGTATGCAAGTTGGAGAATGGACTGGCAGGACTAAACCTTTTTTTTAAGAAAGTGGACTTAAGAAATCACACTCTTAATAAAGTGAAAACACATCATGGATCAAACATCTATATATCAAATTGGAGCCTTCAGTTACAAGACTGAGTCTTCAGTTTCTATAGTTTAGCAGTATGTTTATTATGTGTCACAACATAAGCAAGCAGCTCACTAGTTTCAGCGATCAACAAGTACAACATCAAATATTCAAAGGACATATCAGCCGAACCCAAAAGATTATCTTCACATGCAACAAGGTTTGGCAACCACATGAAGATATAGACTGTTACTTCTTCTGTATAGGCAAATGTTTGCACTAAGGCATTGTATCAAAACCGAGCACAATACTATTTTTGGATGATTACAGGGAAACACTTTGATATGGAATTAAAGTGGACTGTGGCACAATGAAAATGGCACTTCGTGTGTCATCATGCTGATGATTTGTCATGATCAAACCCAATACTTTCCATGTTAATTTGATTGAAGGAGACTTATCCCACTTATTGGTGACAGCCAAATAAACGGATTATGCATCTGATTTTCACTCTAAAATTTGTTGTGAGAAGTCATATGGCTTACTCTTGATCATGACTAATCAAACAGCTTCTATGTTTCCCATGTTGAAAGTAGAAAAGATGACACTTCATCGGCTATGCAAGAGTCACAAAGTGCCATTTTCACAGTGCCACAGTCCACTTTAATTCTATATCAAAGTGTTTCACTGTAATGCAGTGAAAGAAGAAGACTTTGGAATGTTTTGTGGGCCATGCATGATTATCTTTAATAAATCAAATCACAGAGCATAAAAAATTGATTAGACACTCAAATATAAACGATAAGGAAACAATTGAATGAAAACTTTCTTCGAATGAAAGGCATCCGTAAAATCATTGCTCTTTGTCATTAGTCTTTTAGTTGACCAATCAGCAAATTCTAGTGAAAATGTGTACTTCTCCTGTCCGGTTTATAGTAAAATGCGTCTGTTTTGATTATGAAGCATCTAACCATATTTTGTTTACTCTGCACTGATCACCTAATTGTATCCCTCTCAGAAAATATTCGCTTCACAAACTTGTCAACAACCTCAGATCATACGTCCACCTCACATCTGATCCAATATTACTAGATTAAGTAAAATGTACGCATAATTTTCAAACGTTAATATGAAAGATGCATACCGTATCTGTCACTACGTAAGACAAACTAAATGTTGCAAAGTCCTGTACTCAAAGTCTTCCTACCATATTGGATCCAGAACAGGCCAGCTGAAGCGTCCGTTTTGCGCATGCGCAACCTCAGTTTCTGCTCATGGTGGCCCACTCGAACGCATGTGAAATTGCTGGAAAATGTTTTGGTATTTCCTTGACTTATTATACATTGTTGAGCAGCATAATCTTATCCGATAGGAAGATTAACATCTCAAGAACGGATTTATCAATTTTTGGGTGCTCTGGCTTGATATTTACTCCAAATTTCGTCTTTGAAAATGGCTGTATCAAAGCGCATGGACAGAACCCTAGGGTCAACATCGCTAAATCAACTGATTGAGAGTTTTTGCTTTGTTGAATAGAGACTTCAAACCTTGGATGTTGAGATAGAGTATTCAGTCAACAATCAAATCAAAGGTACAGACAGAATACCATACCTCCTGACACTTGATTAGAATAATTTAGATATGTTGATGAAAAGCCAACATTTCAGTCTATTTGCTTGGGGCAATGCTTGTGACACTGGGGTCCAGCGAACATGAACCCTGTCCACTATGTAAGTGATATGGTTAGGGGCAATGCTGCTGTATCTGACCCTTTGGTTTTAATCCAGATGACCCCTGAGCACTCTGTGTCCACCCAAATGTTCATCTGCAGGCTTTTCTTTAGGCTGGTTCTCATGTCAGTACAAAAGATGAAAGGTGTTTTGCTATGGGCCTGAGGCAGACAGAAATTCTACCTTGCTGTCCTGAGAGTGTCAATATAGTAGTCATTCTTACCAGATGCATGAATCTATCGCTCTGTGGAGCTGAACCTCTGCCAGTATCAGTTTGAGATCTTCCATGGATGCATATGAGCTGTGAAACTGAATTTGATGTCTTTTTCTGAGACTTTAGATCTACCAAACATATACCTCAATATACTCAAGTGAAGAGGTCTAATACATGCTGACTTATGAGTCTCTGTGCAGGAACTATGAAAACTATTTGATAACTTTGTTACTTCTCTTACGCTATTGAAGTCATAAACAAATCCTTTAAGTCTAAGACAAAAGGTTGGTGCTGAATGTAGTTCCAAGACCACATTGACTTCAATTCCACAAACTACCACTGCGCCTACCTATAACTTTTGGTAAAGCTACATAAATACTGCCTCTCACAGTACCTGTACTTTTCTCTGCCTCGTGAGAAAATTCTGTGATCACAATGCATAGCCCTGGATCTGACATGTATCATGTTACCAAGTTTGATTAATGCACGAGGGTTGATTGTGTGCAGCTACATAAAACATGAACTCTTTGCCTGAGCTACGATCACATTTCAGTAGCGTTCGTGGAACTAACAAGACGTTAATGTTTAATGGATGTTTTATTTATACGGGAAACCTGAAAAGACCAACCTCCTGACTTAAGAATGGTCTAAGGTTTGCTGGCCAACACAAAGTTAAACCCTCAATCTTGTCCGGTCCTGTATTGTCTTGTATCATCTCACAGTGTCTGATATCTATGTTGTCCTGTGTCTAGTCTTGGCATTTTTAGCTGTTTTGTGTTGTGTTGTGTCCTCTACTGTCATGTCCTATCCTCTACTATCTGTTCCGATTCACTTCACTTCCATTTCTATCAATTTCATCTCCAAAATTCACTTAATCTCTTCTTTCCCTTGGCCTTGTCCCTGAAGAATTGCCTGATTACAGTTGAAATTAATTAAATGTAGTTAGGTAAACTAAATATGTGACTTGTTTCCAACAATTAATTTCAGATGGTGGAGTCATTAGAACAGAGTTTCTTTTTACAGTCATTGACAAATCCAATTTTCCATTGAATGCTGTCTCTTAAAAACATCGATAAGGTATTGGCCACACTCATTTCTTTCAAAAGACAAGTGACATCACAGGAATTGTTTAAAAAGATGTTTAGTATTTTGAGACATTCTAATTTATGTCTTGATTTATAAAGCATGATGGTCATAGTTTTTGTGGAAGTGGTGTTTTTTGGCTGTACCTGGCAAAATCAAGTGAAATTTATCCTCTTTTTCTCTATTTTGCGTTTGGTTTAGGATATAATAATTATGTGCTTGATGAATTATCTTTAGAATGGCACTAAACAGAACCATCTTTTTTGATTATAATTATCAAGCCTATTAATAAATTTACAAACAAACAAACAATTTCATTGTGTAAATTATTTCTTTCATTTGTTTCACGTCTTGTAGCACAATCAGTTCTATATAGTTTAATCAGAAAAGTCCAAAAATATAATCAATTCATTCATTTCTAGTTTATTGTCTTGCTCTAGGTAAACATATGACCTTCCACAATTTAATATAGCGACTATTTTTATGTCATCTAGTCAATCAAACTGTCAATTAATAACTCAATATTGAATTGAAATTGGCAAGGCAGTCTAAGGGACAGTAAGTAAAAAGATTTTGTGACAAAAGACATCTCAATGTTTCTCTTGCCAAATTAATTGGAAATCAATTCTCTCCATTTTTTCCCTCTCTTTCTGCTATTTTCATCTTTGTTCTCTCTACTTCTCTGTCTGTCCTCTCCCTTACTCTTTTTCTTTTCCGTAATATTTCATAACTAATGTTTCTTCCCTTTCTTCTATTTGTTTTCCACATTTCTTTTAAAACAATATTTTTTCTCCCTTCTTTCCTGTCTTTTGCTCCCCTTCTCAGCTCATCTTCTGTGCTCTTCTCTATTATGCGCTGCTCTGATCTCATCTTCTCTCCTCCTCCTTACTTCTCTCCATTTCAATAGGATTTGATCTAAAATCCACTTAATCTCTTCTTGCCCCTGGCCTTGTCCCCAGAGCATTGCATGATTACACGGCTGAAATGAATTAAATGCAGTGAGGTTGTATCACTAACTAAATATGGGACTTGTTTCAAACAATTAACTTCAGAAAGTGGAGTCATTAAAACAGAGTTTCCTTTTACCTTCAAGAGAAAATTAAATTTGCCATTGAATTTTGTCCTTCATTAATGCCATGAGGCATTCGGCTGGTTCATTTATGAACTTCACTTCTTTTTCAGAAGGAAACTTCGCCCTTTCATGATTGAAGATTATTCAAAAGAATGTTCCGTATTTTGTAATACTCAAGTCCAACTGCAGTTAGTACCACTCAAGAGTCAAAATAGGACTTTGTCTATGTCGATTGAAATTAATACAGGCTTCTGGCATTTTTCCATTTCTTTATGTCAAATAAAAGTAGTGTTGATTTGGGCAAATTTCTACCATACCAAATTCTGAACAAATCCAGAAATTCATGCTCATGCAACAGGAACCAATGCTTAGTTTTCTGTAACAAGCCGCAGCGCAATGTCAGCACAACACGAAACACTCGCCTGCCACCTTTTGAGAGGATACTGCATGTGCTGCATACTCAGTTTGGAGCTAGACTCCAACTAGCCAAGACTGATGAACATTTTCTGTGTGTGCTTCAACTTGCTAGGGTACCAGTATGTTTAAATGTTTAAATGTAGCAGCTAGTGGTAGATTCTGCCTTTGTCCAGTTTTGTTATCTAAATGCAGCAGCAACAATCTCGCATGCTCTAAGTATGCAAGAGCCGATGGATTGAAGGCTGGTGGGAGGAGAATGAATGATTGGGGCTTTGCATTCTACATTGGTGCACTTGGCCAGCTAAGTAGGATAGAAAGATGCTATAGTAGTGAGAAACATTGAGACTGCTGTCAAACAAAATATAAGGGTGGGTGGCCAGAGCAGGAATGAGGGACTGATCTATTTTTCAATCCAGTGTGTTATCAACTGACTTATACATTTTATATTATAGATCGTCATCTTATCCAACTTATCCCCATGTACAATATCACACAGTTGCTTTAGTGCATGTTGGTTTTAGTTGTTATCATTTTATCTTTCCGGCAACTAAGGTGCACAAAGTTGATTTAGTTCACTCTGCTTTAATCACCTTATTGCATGGTTGACTGCTTGGTAAATGGAGTTGTCACATTTGATCTCAAAAGTTGCTCATAAGAACCAGATTTTTTTAACTTTAAATGACTGAAAGGATTCTGCGCAAAGGACAAGCAACCAATCTAGTGTGGCTGGGAAGTGTAATTACCTCGTTGTGAGAATATTAAAAAACTGTATATGTGATCTGTGTAAACCCACTGAACTCTAACCTTAGTGAATATAGCACCAACATAGCACCAAGTCAACTTATTGTTCAGCATGCTAGAAGTTGACAGAGTACAATGCAAGCACATTGTTCTGTTGTACAAGAGTCATTGAGTACAAAATGATAAGAAGGGAAAGAAAATAGAAGACACATGAAAGAGAAAGGTGCAAGGCATATAAGTTTTTTTTAATACGAAGAGCTTAAGAAAGAACATGTGTCTTTTGCTGGAAGAAATTGTAAAGCGATGGGAGTGGAGGACTAAGAAAAAGGTGAGGAGCAGAGGGGGAGAGGAGAAAGAATATGAGGAGAGAATAAAAGGAATATAATGTGAAGATGACTTTGAACAGAAGAAAAAAATATAAGATGGAAGAAGAAAATAAAAAAAGATCATAGGTGGTTGGGAAAAGGTGTGGAGAAGATGAAGAGGATGACAAAAAAAAGATTGGATTGAAAGAAGAAGAAACACAGGAAAGGAAGAAAAGGAGAGGAGAAGAAGTGATGATTAGATCATTAAAAGAAAGAAGATAAAGATGTGAAAAATAAAAAAGATTTTTGGAGAAAATGGGGAACAAAATGTGCTGGGGGGTGTTTCTCTAACATTATTTGTAATTAGAGTACTTGTGTACTTTTCACATGAAGCAGTTGTAATTTATGGTTCTGTCACACATAGATGCTGATTTACTGGATGGTGAAATTGGTGGTCCCTATTCCAAGCAATCCTACCAGTGATTTGTCCAAGCAGTTGAGATCATTATTCAACTGCCAGCCACAGTTGCAGATTTAAGCCACTATTTAAGGGCAGCAGGAAAAGAGATTTATCAGTCTGATTCAAATGACTGTTTGTCGCAGTGCTTACATTTTTCAAAGTCATAAGGTATTGACATCGGGGGAATCAAGCTGACGTCCTAGACGTCATCCTGATGTCAGTTAACAAAAGGTGACATCAGATGCTCACTGGGGTATAACTAAAGATCTGATCAGACAAAAAGACAAGCAATGAAGTACATAGGCTCTGCCTTTCAAAATATGGGCTACTGCTTTCGTTATATCATATGTACTTACGTCCACATTAATAGGAAAATCTACAAAATCAGTTTTCATATTGCAATGACTAATATGTCAATTCAACTGCTTGCTAAGCCTTGCTTCATACATGGCAATGCTTATCATGTGTGGATTATTGAAGAAGTGTTTCCTTGAATGCAGAATGGTGATTAGCGGTTGGCGAGCCTGAGTCAAGTCCCAATGAAACTCTCTGATAGTGTTTGCCAAGGCTCTTCAGTCAATCCAGCAACAGAATCTGGGGGTTCTAGCAGCGAGAGAAGGAAAATGTATACCTTACTTACCTTACCGTAACAATGCATGTTACAAAATGAAACAGGACCACTGGAATGGAATAATCAAGTGATAATTGTTCTTTTGTGCTGTAACGGAAAGACAACAATTGTTATCTTTGTTAATAATACAAGAGGCAAAACGGTATTTCAGCAATTGTTACTTTTGTTAATTATACAAGAGGCAATACAGTATTTCAGCATGTTACCTGGCATTGGCGTGTGGTTAAATACATCAATGAATTTGTTGGTTTCAAGACCACGTGTTGTACATCTTATGGAACAGTTTTATTTAAAACTGTGGTCAGAAGGAAGAACAAATTTAACAGTTTTGTATAAGAAACTTAAGAATGAGGTGTCAAGGACCAATTTCCCTCCAAGATCCGTCAGACAAATGCATATTATGTAGCTGATGACATTCTTTAAATTTGTATTATTGTCTGACATATGCTTTGGAAGTTATCTGAAAACAAAATTTGTGAAAATTGGATTTCTCCTGCAGTTTATAATTATATTCTAAAAGTAATGGAAGGGAAACATTGTGGTGTATATAATAAAATACAAACACAGTTTTGAAATATGAAGTTTCCAGGAGGAGACAATATCTATACATTGCACAACACAAAATATAAATATTTGTTCTCCATGTACATTATGTGCTACCACTTATGCAGAAAGTGGCTCCTTGTAACCAGACTGACATCAAATATTACATTCAAGTCACAGATCAGGAGCCCATAAGATTCTCTTCACGTTGAGCAAGGTTTGGCAACTACATAAAGATATGGCTTCCAATATTTTCTTGCATAGGCAAGTGTGTGTACCTGGCCAGATGCTGAATACATTGTTTTCTCCGGAATGGCTATGAAGATGTGTAAGCAAAATGGAGAAATTCTGTACATCAAGCTGTTTTAAGTGCTCACACAGGTACTGTCCCTGGTACTGTGCAGTCCAGAAATGTTAATTTATCTATTATTCCTGATTCAGGATAGAAATTTAATGTATTTTGCCTTTTCTTTGATGATCAGATGCATTAAACACATACTGTCAATCATGACAGTTTAATTGAATTGCTGCCTGTTATGCTGCCCTATGTTTGTTTTTTTAATCTTATATGATTTTTTTTCTGGTTTGCAAGTAAAAAGAATATGAACAGTAAAAATATGTCCACTCTCTCAATATAAGATAAGATATTTAGACATTCTTCACTTCTGCATGAGGCAGCAACGCATGCCTCTCTAAAGATATTTACTGTTAGATGTTCTAACATTCAAATTCACTGTTTGGTTTCTAATTTCCAATTCTGAATACTAGTTTTATCATACAGAAAAAAATAGCAATAGAACATCAGTTTTTTTCTTGGGGCATTGCTCACTGAATGAAGATATTTCAGAAGGGTTGTCTTGAATGCTGAATTCGGATTCATGAGTGTTGTCCAGCCTGAGTCAAGTCTCAATCAGACTCTGTGATTATGTTTGCTAGTGGCTCTTCAGTCAATCCAGCAAACAAAATCAAGTCTGCTTCTATGTCTAGTAGTTGAGAGCAGATCTAGTGCTTCCTCTATACTGTAACAATGAATGCTTTTCCTTGGAGCATTATATAGAAGAAGAAGACCTTGTACTTTATTGCTTTTGTTGGCCATGCACGATTATCTTTAATAAATTAAGATACAGAGGATACACTATTGATCAGACAACGGGCACTTATGGAATTAGACTCTCTTCAAGTTTAACTAAGCAATTACTTTTTCTAACAGAGAATAATTTGCAACAGTCAGGTGACATTACGTATAATTATATTTCCTTTATCCTGTTTATAGTATCTGCTTTGTATCTGAAGCATCTGACTGGCAGATAACTGTGCACATAGTGTTTCTATTTTGTGTACTCTGCACTGATCACTTCATTGCATGTTTGACTGTTTGGTAAATGATGTTGTCACATCTGATCTCCAAAGTTGCTCAAGATAGGAACTAGACTTTTTGTTGGTTTTGTGACTAAATGGACGGTGCGCTGAAGTGGTATGATTAGTGGATAGCTGAATTAAAGAGAGGTCTCTATGTTTGCATATCAAATTAATTTTTGAGTGTGTGAACTGAAAGCGCACTAAACAATGCACCGATATAGCACTGGTTGTCTCTATTGTTAGATGAACTTGTGAAAAAGGTAAATGAGTACACGGTTAGCCTACCTTCTTACTGTCACAAGAAACACAAATGCACAAAGAAATCAAAATAACAAAACAAAGCCCCTGAAAGATACACAAAGTCAAACACACATATTAGTTTAACTAGTGTGGAGATTTTTAATTAAAATAACAGACTGGACAGCAGTTTCAAGCATCACCACGGCCCGGCATGGATGCCTCAGCGCTAACCTCCTCCTGTCTTCATTAGCCTCTATTTATTCCTACTCCTTTATATGAGACAGAGAAAACAGTCCATATTTTCTTTAAAAACCCAATCTGTATGTGCTATACATATATATTAGAAATGTAGAAATATATCTTACCATTAGAGAATAATTATGTACATGGTGCTTCAATATTAGTTAGATTATAGAAAATGTTTCTTCAAAATTAATAAATAATCATAACATCTTTCTTTTGTATACCTGCTGTGTGAATCTTCTGTGTGATTGTGAATGTTCGAATGATGCCTTGAGTGAATGTCTTTGGCCAAGATTGTACATGCCAAGTATCATGTTTCACGTGATTAGATAAAGTATTTATCATTATTATTGTTATTCACGCTAGTCTGACATGAAATATAACATTCAACTGTCAATCCACAGATACAGGGGAACTCAATATTCCACTTATATTTTTATCTTCAATTCAAGCAAGATTTGCAATTCCATGAAGGTATTGCCTGTAACTTCTCCTGCGTAGGCAAGGGTGCATACCAAGGAAGATATTGAATACATTGTTGGCTGGAGTTTGCAGAAACGAGAGTTAGCCATTTTGTGATTTTGTAAAGAAGGCATCTTCACAGCTTCCTCTCATTCAGAAATGAACATCTTTTAATATAAAAACCACAGATATTAAATTTATCAGATGTATACAATGGTGGCATATCTATAATCAAATTGAAAGATAACAGGCCTTATAATATGGTATTGCCTGAATGAAGGTAATACAGTTGTCAGAGAAATGTTAGCTATAGCATTTACCCTCATGCAGAATAAGGCCACGTGTCGAAGTGTATTCCTGTCATCCCATTAAGTCTTTGCTTCATATCTGAAGCATTTGATTATGGAAATGAAGACAAATCATTGGTGATACTCTCAGCTACTGTTCCGTCTGTTTTAATTAAAAAGTTTCCTTGTTTGGCTTTGACTGGAATTTGAAATGAAGAAGGAGAGCAAATAGGCTAATGTCAGTCTACTTCACAGACAAACAAAGTCTCAGTCTTTGCTTGTCTTTTGGGATAAAGTTACTTCAGACAAGCTGTCTCCTTGGAATCTGATGTGAACGTCGTTTTGTGTACAGACACTATTGCTATTCTGTTTACTTTGTAGATGTGAGAAAGTGGTCATTTTGTTTTTTAGGATAATTATCATCTAGGCATTTTGTAAACAGTTTTTGTCAGTAATGTGAAAATATCTTTATTTGTATTTTATATGTATACTTCTTTGTCACCTGGTGTGGGTAATGAGTGGCGACATTTTATATTACATCCAGTAATTTCAAAATGGAACTGCTTCATGTTGGAGTTACATAAAGCAATTTACCATTATGAGCTCCCATCTCAAATCAATGAGATTTACTTCATACTTAGTATTTCTAAATTGCTGACCCCACATGTTATTTGTGCTGAATAAGTCAAGTGGTGTTAAAATTGTTCATATTTTTATTGTGTCATAGCATTTAAGCAGCACTCCGTGTAAATATTGGGCAAAATGAAAAACACCTTTCGGATGATGTTCTCGGAATTTCCTGAAATTTTGCAAAAAGTTTAACTTACCTAATTATAGCTCAGTGGCAGGGTCAAAATTGGTCAAAAAAAATTTTCCTTGTCAGGGCTACCCATTGAAAAATGAATGTTTTTGGCCTTTTGACGGCCTTAATTTCATCAAAATTAACAAAAATTAAGGCATATTTTGTCCATCAAAATTTCACACTTATGATAAAGATAGGAACACAAGTGATACATCATTTTAAAGGAATATTTCATGACATTGCAAAAGTGATGTCATAACAAAGAATGTTTTGGTTGCTAAGCAGTGTCACCATGGCAACCGCATGCAAGTTTTGAAATTTTTTCATTGAGCTAAAATAGACCATTTTTCAAGGCCATATATCTCCCATGATAACACCTAAACAATTTAGGTGAAAATATCACCAGAAAGCTCACCTCCTGTGCTATATTAAACAACAATAAAACAGCTCTGAAACAATTAACCCTTCTTTTTATAGCCATGGACATTTTTTGTTAATTTTCATGATTTTTTCGATTTTTTGACCGAAAATTGCCCTCTTAATCACCTAAGACTGGGAAAACCATGCTCATTTCACTCAAAAAACAAAATGTTTATTATTGCAATTGGATGGAAATATTATTCAGAAAATAATAAACATCATTAAAAAGCAGAAAAAATGTTCTATATGCAAATTAGTACCACCATTATTGAAAATTCTAATTTTCTCAATATCTCGGCTAATATCCCACTCAGCAACAAAATTATGGTGTCTAACCCTATGTTTTAAGGGTCAAAGAATACTTTAGGACTATCTTGAAAGGTGTCAAATAGGTGTAGATTAATATAATGTGACCTGGTTCACCAGAATTATTTCAAACATGGCACTATCTACTTTCACGAAATGAGTCAAGAGGGGTCCATTGTCACTTAATTTTTAGTGATGTTTAGCTCTTGGTAGAAGGTTCTTGTATAATTTCTTGAGATATTTAAATCACATTCAGTGAGAAAAAAGTAAATCCTTTGAAATGAGCATTAAATTTGTCATTTCGGGCATTTCTCAGTGAAGGTGTAGCAACATCTACTTCCACGAAATGAGTCAAGAGGGGTTCAATTTCACTTATCAATTAGAAATTTTAAGCTGTTGGTAAAAGTTTCTTGTATAATTTCTCTAGATATTGAAAAATTTTATATAATATTTAATAAATATTTAGAAAATAATTAACCTAATTGGAAAGCAGAAAGTCCTATATTAGTACAGCCATAATTTGAGAATCTTATTTTCTTAATATCTTGGAAAATATTGCACTTAGCTTTACAGCTATGGTGTCTAACTCTCTGTTCTGAGGGTCAAAGAATGTAGCGAGACTAACCTGAGAATTGTCACATAGTTTTACGTCACCTATATTGATAATTATTTACATTATCATAATTATCCGAATATGGCATTATTCTGGATATTTTGTCTGTTGTTTTACTTCTTTGAGGCAAGGTTACCATCAATCAACAGTTTATCATTGCTCAGCTTAAAAAAACCTTGCAGATTTGTTGTGCCTGTGGTTTGCCAAGCTGACATGGTACCGATACTTTTCCAGTAATTGTGGAAAATGGGAATTAATTTTTTGGCGCCAGCCAGATTGTTAGATCTTGCCGGCTACTCTGTTTCGGACTGGAACACCAGGTCATGGCGTGGACGCTCTATTGCGTCGCGTCATGGACGCTGTGGTGGAAGTCAATGATGGCAATAAATGATGATGGTGGCAATCAGTCAGTGGCAATTATTCAGTCAATGAATGGCAATTAATTATGAATGGCAATCAATGAATGACAATCAATGAATGACAATCAATACATATATATGTATATCATTTATTTGTGCATTGAACACTTGTAAGTAGATCTATTCAAGATAGCAAATTTAAGTTATTATTAAATAAGTTAAGTAAATTAAGTAAATAAAGACAAGTTTACATAAAATCAATTAATTTAACATTTTAAGATAGTGTCTTTGATCAATGACCAATGCAGGGACAGTTTAACTGTCCCTAATCAATGGCAAGGGAAGCCCTACAGGGACCTTTGGGGCAATGAATGATGGCAATTATTCATGGCAATCAATGATAGTAATCATTGATGGAACACAATGATGGTAATCAGATCAGTTATCAATACCAATCAATTCATTATCAATGGCAATGAAAAAGATCTTTGCAAATTATTTGACCTGCAAATAACATTTTATTATTTCTTCATTTTAGTTCTTTAAATATTGTGTTGAGTATGATGACTTTGAACTCCACTCTAAAAACATATCTATTCAGATCTCTAAAAAACCTATTTTTTGAGCTTGCATATCAACGGCGCCATTTCGTCCCTTTGGACAGAATTACGATGCAATGTGCGACCCTTTATCTTATGTTGCCTCTAGTTTTTACAGGTGGAACCCAAAAATGTAGGTCATGAAAATTTGTTGAAGCATGTGCTTGGTTCTCGATTTGTGCCTTTTGTTTGTCTAAAACCTCTGAGAAAAAAACAGAATGTTTGATCGAATGTAGTATGGTGTATGATGGGCCAAAAATGGACCAGCAAGTTAACGAGCTGGAATGTACGGATTTTTCAGGCAACCATTTCCTTTGTTCATAAATTAGTACAAATTTCTACGACATTGTGTATGTCTGCTGCAATTAGTAACATTTGACCAGAAGAGCTTCCCTTGTATTTGAAATGATGTTTCAGGTTGATTTGCAATTTGTTGTTATTGTTACATTGCCATAGCAACAGTTTGAATGACAAAACTGTCGTAGCTTGCTGACTTGCCACAAAATAACATCAATGACAGGAAGAATTCTTCAGTTACCAGCATGCTTTTTTACAGTCTGTCACTTTGATATTGAAAAAAAAACGCGACCAGTTCACTATGAAAAATGCACTATGTGACTCATGATAGCCGATGGAGAGTCATCTTTTCTACTTTCAACATGGGGAGACATAGAGGCTGTTTGATTATTCATGATCAAGAGAAGGCCATTTGACTTGTCAAGTTGTCATGACTGATTTTAGAGTGAAAATCAGATTCATTCATCCTTTTGTTTGGCTGTCACTTACAAGAGGCATATGTCTCCTTCAATCAAATTAAATTAACATTGAAAGTATTGGGTCTGATCATGACAAATCATCAACACGATGACACTCGAAGTGACATTCTCGCAGTGAAACAGTCCACTCTCTTTCTATATCAAAGTGAAAGACTGTTTGAAAGTCCAAGCCCCCAAAATTGATAACATATACTGTAGGCTTGTATGTTGATGAAATCTTGCTGTGGCAACACTTTTTTTTGCCGGTTTAGATGTTTTGTAAATAAATAAAATCTCGTTTTTAGCCATTTCTCCATTTCTAGTTAGAGTAGAATCATGAAATTTCGCACATAGACAGGAATTTGTCCATTCTTTAATTTTCTGTATTGTAATGAGATAGAGAGAGAGAGAGATCCAATATCAACAATGTTACAGTAGACAAACTTCAAGTGCTTACATCTAGCTGTTTTCCGAGTGTCAATGATGTCATTGAAGGTGTTGCTCCAATCTTGAAACATGTGGTTTTTTTTACCGACTCATAGGGACCTTAGTGACATGTATATGTTAACAGTGATGTGCATCACTGCAATGCTGAACATAGGAGAGGTAGCATGTGAGTCAGAAGCAGAGCTGTTGATGTGTCCTTTATTGTGCCCACTTGGTAATGTTTGTTTGAGATCTTGTACATCTGCTTCCAACCAATTTATAACAATTATCCTATAACACCAAGCTGCAAATTTGTGTGCAATCAAATAATGAAAGTTATAAACATGAAATGCTTCACGGTTGCTACGGCATATTTAAAGTGTGGGGACACTGTGTTAGCTATACATGTGTACAAAACAATAACACTCATTGATCTGACAGTTGCCCTTTCAAATGACTTTTAAAATGATCTCTGAATTCGTCAAATTGTATCACCTGTCCTTGACAATAATTAGCTTGATGAGGGATATGATTTCATAAAATTCACATGAAATTTAGAAAAAATTGTTTCCCAGCCAATTCAAGATTCTGTTGACCAAAATCAGTCAAATTACCATATCCAACTCAGCTATGAATTTTTTGATCCAATAAACCCCAAAATTCATATAATGAGCAGCTTTGTACACTACGTCCCAAAAGTTTGTTCACTTTACTTCCTCCAAGAATTCTGCTTGTAGATAGATAGATAGATAGATATGGTAAGTGGCACTAAGTGCGGCCCTCTAAGCCCCGTTCTGGATGCTCACAAGGGTTGATTGATAAGATGGGAGAGAGAGCTGGAGTTCTCAACATGTTACACATTTGCTCCACGTGAGGGTCTTTTACTTGCCCAGCATAGACACTGATACAAGGGGCCACCAATTTAAAGTCTCATCCGAACGACTTCTAGCTGGGATTTTACTCATGAAAGTACACTGAACATTTTGAGTTCCCCATCCGGGGTTCGAACCCATGCAAGGAAAGACCTTCTACGGAGCAGGCGGATACCGAAGCCACTTGGCCACAAAGCTGCTGCATCTTCAAGGTGGGATGTCTCAAAAGGACAATACCTTTAAAGGTTGACCTCTGGACTTCTGTCTACCCGACAAACATGATAATGGTAATTTGAAATTGTTTGGACGATATCAATTGTCATTTTGGTGTTGACGAATGGACCATGTTCGTAATGACAACGACTTCAAGTGGACATGCCGCAAATTTTTGGTCTCCACTAAAAGATTGATAGCTTGACCAAAGCCACACTCAATTGACATTCAGAAAAACCTCAAGCAGACTAATTAGTCATTCCTGGTGAATGCCTCACTGTGCCTCTATAGACCTTCAGAAAGGGTATAGAATATATTTTGATGAATTTCAAGCAGCTCAATAATGTTTGGAACCAATTCATTTGGGCATGTTTAAAATGCTACTGCAAAGCTGAAAACAGGCTTCATTAAGTAATGTCATCCCAAAAGCGAAAATATTGGCTGCATCCTCTCGAAACTTTAGTAACACACGTCTCAGGAGACAGTGGCTCTCTCCAAATGTGAAATATAAATTTGCATGCCCAACAAGTGATGTAATTTCCAGTTTAATAGACTTTCATGAATATGCAAAGAAAAACAAGTGTTTCCAAAGCTGTGACGTGGTATATTTGCCAGAAGAAATGGCTGAAAACCAGCGATATGCGTTGGAAAGTACCTTTTTTACTGAATTAGGAGGCTAATATTTACTTCATTTTTCAAAGGAAAAGCACTGTATAAAAGTGTTTGGTATTGAAAATGAATATTTAATATGCCCAAAAAATGAAACTTTCACGATTTTTAAAAGTGAACAGATAGCTAAGTAAGAGGTGAAAGAACTTTTGGGACACATTGTAGCCCAAGCCATTAAAAAATACATTTCTGACAATGTTTGTTGGAAGCGCCACACTTTCTTACTATTATTATAGACCTTCTCTCAATCAAAATTACCCCAATATGACCGTTGAGTTCTAAAAAATCTGCATGATATAACCTATCAAGTCGGGTGCAAATAACCATCAGTTTCCCATGGTGCTTTTAAAGATACATATATATTGGTCGAACCTGTGAAAATGCTTCTCTTTTGAAAAGCATTGGCCAAGTTGTTGTAAAATGAAATTTGCCTCCAATATCCCTCTTCACACAAATGAAGCCTATTATAATAAAATAATTAGGAATCAATGCACCAAAAATCAGCGACAATGAACCCCTCTTGACTCATTTCGTGGAAGTAGATATTGCGACATTTGAACTCATTCTTGTGATCCAGGTCACATTATATTATCTACACTTATTTGACGACGTTAAAGATAGTCCTAAAGTATTCTTTGACCCTTAAAACATAGGGTTAGACACCATAATTTTGTTGCTGAGTGGGATATTAGCCGAGATATTGAGAAAATTAGAATTTTCAATAATGGCGGTACTAATTTGCATATAGAACATTTTTTCTGCTTTTTAATGATGTTTATTATTTTCTAAATAATATTTCCATCCAATTGCAATAATTAACATTTTGTTTTTTGAGTGAAATGAGCATGGTTTTCCCAGTCTTAGGTGATTAAGAGGGCAATTTTCGGTCAAAAAATCGAAAAAATCATGAAAATTAACAAAAAATGTCCATGGCTATAAAAAGAAGGGTTAATTGTTTCAGAGCTGTTTTATTGTTGTTTAATATAGCACAGGAGGTGAGCTTTCTGGTGATATTTTCACCTAAATTTTTTAGGTGTTATCATGGGAGATATATGGCCTTGAAAAATGGTCTATTTTAGCTCAATGAAAAAATTTCAAAACTTGCATGCGGTTGCCATGGTGACACTGCTTAGCAACCAAAACATTCTTTGTTATGACATCACTTTTGCAATGTCATGAAATATCCCTTTAAAATGATGTATCACTTGAGTTCCTATCTTTATCATAAGTGTGAAATTTTGATGGACAAAATATGCCTTGATTTTTGTTAATTTTGATGAAATTAAGGCCGTCAAAAGGGCAAAAACATTCATTTTTCAATGGGTAGCCCCGACAAGGAAAATTTTTTTTGACCAATTTTGACCCTGCCACTGAGCTATAATTAGGTGTGTTAAACGTTTTGCAAAATTTCAGGAAATTCCGAGAACATCATCCGAAAGGCTCCGCCCAATATTTACACGGAGTGCTGGTTAATTCCAAATGTTTGAGGCCTTCGTGAGAGAATTCTGTGACCGCAATGCATAGCCCTGGATCTGACAAATATCATGTTACCAAGTTTGATTAAATCATGAGGGTTGATTGTGTAGCTACATAAAACTTGAACTCTTTGCCTGAACTACGATCACATTTCAGTAGCGTTCATGGAACTAACAAGACGTTAATGTTTTATGGATGTGTTATTTAAATGGGAAACCTAAAAAGACCAACCTTCTGACTTAAGAATGGTCTAAGGTTCACTGGCCAAGACAAAGTTAAACCCCTCATCTCGTGGGGTCTTGTATTGTCTCGCATAATGTCATAGTGTCTCATATCTATGTTGTCCTGTGTCTAGTCATGGCATTTTTAGCTGTTTTGTGTTGTGTTGTGTCCTCTCCTGTCATATCCAATCATCTCCTGTCCATTCCGCTTCACTTCACTTCCATTTCAATCAATTTCACCTCAAAAATTCACTTAATCTCTTCTTTCCCTTAGCGTTGTCCCTGAAGCATTGCCTGATTACAGTTGAAATTAGTTAAATGTAGTTTGGTAAACTAAATATGTGACTTGTTTCCAACAACTGATTTCAGATGGTGGAATCATTAGAACAGAGTTTCTTTTTACTGTCATTGACAAATCCAATTTCCCATTGAATGTTATCTCTTTAAAACATCAACAAGGTATTGGTCACACACATTTCTTTCAAAAGGCAAGTGACATCACAGGACTTGTTTGAAAAGATGTTTAGTATTTTGAGACATTCTAAATTATGTCTTGATCTATAAAGCATATTGGTCTCAGATTGTGTGGAAGTGTTTCTTTTTTTTTTTTTGCGATCCCTGGCAATCTCAAGTGAAATTAACTCTCTTTTTCTCCATTTTGTGTTTGGCTTAGGATACAATAATTATGTGCTTGATGAACTATCTATAGAATAGCACTAAATAGAACCATCTTTTTGAATCATTAATTTCATTGTGTAAATTATTTCTTTCATTTGTTTCACATCTTGTAGCACAATCATTTCAATATAGTTTAACCAGAGAAGACCAAAAAGACAATCAATTCATTCAATTCAATATTGAATTAAAATTGGCAAGACAGTCTAAGAGACAGCAAGTAAAATGATTTTGTGACGAAAGACATCTAAATGTTTCCCTTGCCAAGTTCTCCATTTTTCCCTCTCTTTCTGCTGTTTTTGTCTTTGCTCTCTCTCCTAAATCTATACTTGCCCCTTACCTGGCCTTGTCCCCAGAGCATTGCATGATTAAACGGCTGAAACGAAATAAAGGGTTGTATCACTAACTAAATATGGGACTTCTTTCAAACAATTAACTTCAGAAAGTGGAGTCATTAAAACAGAGTTTTCTTTTACCTTCCAGAGAAAATTAAATTTGCCATTGAATTTTGTCCTTCATTAATGCCATGAGGCATTTGGCTGGTTCATTTATGAACTTCATTTCTTTTTCAGAAGGGAGTTTAGCGCTTCATGATTGAAGATTATATAAAAAAATGTTTGGTATTTTGTAATACTCAAGCCCAACTGCAGTTGGTACCACTCAAGAGTCAAAATAGGACTTTGTCTATGTCGATTCAAATTAATACACGCTTCTGGCATTTTTCCTTTTATTTTTTGTCAAATAAAGTAGTGTTGATTTGGTCAAATTTGTACCATACCAAATCCTGAACAAACCCAGAAATTCCTGTTCTCGCAACAGGAACCAATGCATAGTTTTCTGTAACAGGCCACAGCTCAGTGCCAGCACAACACGAAACACACGCCTGCCACCTTTTGAGAGGATACTGCATGGCCTGCATACTCAGTTTCGAGCTAGACTCCAACTAGCCAAGACTGATGGATATTTTTCTGTGAGTTCTTCAACTTGTTAGGGTACCGGAGCTTATAGTATATCAACCTCTGAACATATTTGGTGCATCATGTTTAAGAGCAACAGCTACCGGTAGTTTCCGTCTTTAACCAGTTTTGTGATCGGTATGTAGCAACGATATTTTCATGCCTCAAGTACAAAAGAGCGGATAGAAGGAAGGAGAGTTGGGGAAGAATGGATGATTGGGGCTTTTCATTTTGTATTGTTACACTTGATCAATTAATTGGAACAGAAGGAGAACATATAATGATAAAGATGATTGGAACTGCTGTCAAACATAAAGCTAGGTGGCTTGGTCAGAGCAGGAATCAAATAAGGGACTGATCTTTTGAAGAACCCATGTGCTCAATTCAATTCAATTCAATTCGTTTATTGCTCACCATTTACAATGGCATGGAGCCACAAAATCAAATAATTAAAAAAAAAAAATATATATATATATATCGATGACATTCAACATACACAACAAAAGATATTTACATAAGTTTACATAAATTTATAATATAACTGATGGCTTGTTGATACAAACTGATTTACCAATCATATAGAAGGCCATTTTAGCTAACTTCGTCCCCTGTGCCATAGCACACAGTTGTTTTTAAAGTGTATGTTGGTTTTCGTGGTGATCATTTTATCTTTCTGGCAAACAGAGGCGCACAAAGTTGATATTGTTTACTCTGCTTTCATCACCTGATTGCATGTTTTACTGCTTGGAGTTGTCACATCTGATCTCAAAAGTTGCTCATAAGAACCAGACTTTTTTCACTTTAAATGACTAAAAGGATTCTGCGCAAAGGATAAACAACCAATCTAGTGTGGCTGTGAAGTGTAATTACCTCTTTGTGAGGATAAAAAAAACTGTATCCGTGATCTTTGTGAACCCACTGAACTGTAACCTCACTGCATATAGCACCAACATAGCACCAATTCAGCTTATTGTTCAGTGAACTTGTCGAGCACTTAGCATGCTAGAAGTTGACAGAGTACAATGCGAGCACATTGTTCTGTTGTACAAGAGTCATGGAGTACAAAATAATAAGAAGGGAGATAGGAGAAGATGAGAAGAAAATAGAAGACACATGAAAAGGAAAGAGAAAAGGACAAAGCATATTTTCTCCCAAGTTTTTTGAATATAAAGAGATTAAGAAAGAACATGTGCCTTTTGCTGGAAGAAATGGGAATGCAATGGGAGTAGAGGAGAAAGAAAAAGGTGAGGAGCAGAGGGGGAGAGGAGAAAGAATATGAGGAGAGAATAAAAGGAATAAGATTGAAATGACTTTGAATAGAAAAGGAGGAAAAGATAAACGAAGAAAATAAAAAAAGATCATAGGTGGTTGGGAAAAGGTGTGGAGAAGATGAAGAGGATGACAAAAAAAAGATTGGATTGAAAGAAGAAGAAGCACAGGAAAGGAAGATATGGAGAGGAGAAGAAAAATTGAGGAAGAAAATGAGAGAAGTAGAAGCAATGAATATATATATGAAAGAAAGAAGATAAAGATGTGACGATTATTTGGAGAAATGTAGAACACAGTGTGCTAGAGGTGTTTCTCTTACGTTATTTGTAATTAGAGTACTTGTGTACTTTTCACATGAAGCAGTTGAAATTTATGTCTGTGTCACACATAGATGCTGATTTACTGGATGGTGTTAGAAATTGGCGGTCCCTATTCCAAGCAATCCTATCAGTGATTTGTCCAAGTGACTGAGATCATTTTTCAACTGCCAGCCACAGGTGCAGATTTAAGCCACTATTTAAGGCAGCAGGAAAAGATATTTATCAGTCTGATCTACAGGACAGTCTGCGACAGTCTGTCACTGTGCTTGCATTTTGCGAAGTCTTTAAGTATTTTTTCAATTACCACCGAAACGAAAACAATTCCTTTTTCCTCTAATGAACATTTTTTAATATAACAATAGGAGTTTTGTCCCTATGGGTATTTTGACTCAATTTGACGTCAGGGCAATCAAGCTGACGTTATTATACCTGATGTCATTATACCTCCACCATGAGAGCAGAGCTGTCATTGGCTGAGAGCTGGTCACATGTCAGCCATTATTTTAGTATATTGCCCTGGACTTTTTTCCAGAATTTATTTGAACATTTTTTATAATTGAATTTCTTTTTGAATTTTTTTTTTTTGGAAATTTTTATTCCCAAATTGTTTTTTTTCCACTATTTTTTTTCCATACTTTTTTTTCCGTAAGTTTTTTTTTTCCAAAATCATTTTTCCCTTAATGATTTTCTTCAACATTTTCTTCAAAATCTTCCATACATTTGCAGAAGTTCAGGAAAATAATAAAAACTGATTGAAACTAGTAATTATAGTGCAATGTATGCGTCTGGTTATCTATTTGGTATAATAATACAAATATATAGACTGATTATCTTGGGCATTAGTCAAATCTCTTTCTCATAAGTGTAAGGAAAACTATTTCCCTCGGCCTTTGGCCTCATGTAATAGTTTTTACTTACACACCCTCGAGGGAAACAGATTTGACTAATGCCCTCGAAATCAGTCAATATTTGTTTAAAAAGAGATGCACACTGGGGTACAAAAAACACAAACAATGAAGTACACAGGTTCTGCCTTTCAAGGCATTGGCTTGTGTCTTCCCAATATATGTACTTACTTCCACATCAATAGGAATACCTACAAATAAAAAAAGTTGTTATCAAATTACAATATATTAAATGTCAATTCAACAGCTTGCTAAGCCTTGCTTCATATATGGCCATGCTTACCATAAGTAGATTATTGAAGGAATTTTTTTCTTTAAATGCAGAATGTGGATGAGTTATTGGCCAGCCTGAGTCGAGTACCAATCAAACTCTGTGATTGTGTTTGTCAAAGCTCTTCAGTCAATCCAGCAACAAATTCGGAGGTTCTATAGCAATGAGAGAAGGAAAATTATACCATACTTAACTTACTGTAACAATGCATATTACAAAATGAAACAGGACCAGTGGAATAGACTAATCAAAATTTAATTTGTTCTTTTGTGCTGTAACGGAAAGACAACAATTGTTATCTTTGTTAATAATACAAGAGGCAAAACGGTATTTCAGCATGTTGTCTGGCATTGGCTTGTGGTAAAATACATCAGTGAATTTGTGGGTTTCAGGACTACGTGAAGTAAATTTTATGGAACGGTTTTATTTAAAATTTTGGTCGGAAGGAAGAAAAATTTAACAGTTTTGTATAAGAAACTTAAGAATGAGGTGTCAAGGACCAATTTCCCTCCAAGATCTGTCAAACAAATGCATATCATGCAGCTGATGACATTCTTTAACTTAGTATTGATCTCTGACTAATGCTTTGGACGTTATCTGAAAATATTAAAATATAAAATTTGTGAAAATTAGGTTTCCGCTGCATTGTATATTCTGAAAACAATGAAAGGAAAACATCGTTTTGCAATCAAATATAAACACAAATATGAAAGATGAAGTGTCCTGGAGGAGACAAAATACAGCACATAACACAAAATATCAAAACAGTACAACCCAAAATAAAATAAGAACATTTCCTGTCAGAAGTCCTCTGTTTACCGATTTGCCCTTCTTTCTCCTCTCCACCCCATATCTCCTTACAACTACCTTTATCTCCTCACCATAACTTTATCCCACAAAAGAACTGTATTAAAACCGCTGTCAATGAAATTGCAATAAGCAAAAGGGCACAATATCAAAGAAATTAAAACACAATTGTTTGAATTAGTGTTGGTTGAATGTGAATTAAATGTAATTTTAAAAAGTAGTTTTAAGTAGGAAAATGAAGGAAGGTTTAGGGGGAGTCATAAGGTGTGAAAGGGTAAAGTAGTGGCTGATTCTACCTTCCTGCTGGGGTAGTTGTACTTCATTTTGGGTTGTACTGTATTTGTGCTCCATGTACATTATGTGCTACCACTTATGCAGAAAGTGGCTCCTTGTAACCAGACTGACATCAAATATTACATTCAAGTCACAGATCAGGAGCCCATAAGATTCTCTTCACGTTGAGCAAGGTTTGGCAACTACATGAAGATATGGCTTCCATGTTTTCTTGCATAGGCAAGTGTGTGTACCTGGCCAGATGCTGAATACATTGTTTGTGGAATGGCTATGCTATGAAGATGTATAGGGAAAATGGAGAAATTCTGCTCACACAGGTACTGTCCCTGGTACACTATGAAAACTGTCCTTATCATTCATGGTAAAATTTGATCTATTATCACCCAAAAGTGAGCTACATAACATTCACTGATCAGACCCACACAAATAAATTCCTTGTAAAATTTAGATTAATTTGAGCCTTAAAATTCTGATGAGTGAACTCCATGTAGCTGGCCTTGAAAGTTTCAATCAGGAAAATTTTAAAATGGCCACCATTTGTTATTGCTCTCTGCACATGCTCAATAGGTCTGAGCATGCTCAGTGGAATCATGTCACTCCCGGGCATGCTCAGTGCCAAATAAGGTCAGAGCAAATTTTCCATTGCATTTCTATAGTGTGGTACTGTGTAGTCAAGTAATGTTTATTTATCTATTATTCCCGATTCAGGATAGAAATTTAATGTATTTTTCCTTTTTTTTTGACGATTTGATGCATTAAACACATACTGTCAATCATGACAGTTTAATTGAATTGCTGACCCTAATGTTCTTTTTTAATCTTATATGATTTATCATTTTCTGGTTTGCATATTAAAGCAAATATTTGTGTGTGAACAGAAACAACACCAAACAATGCACCATGAAAGCACTAGTCTGCTTCATTGTTCTGTGAACTTGTGAAGTACTTCATTGCATGACGATATAGTAGTTGAGTGTGTATGTGGTGAGTGCTCCTGAAGATTCTTCTGCTTGCATTGGAGATGCGGCTTTACAAGGCAAATAAAAAGAAAATGAACAGCAAAAAAATTGCCACTCTCTCAATATAAGATAATAAGATATTTAAACATGCCTCACTTCTGCATGGGGCAACAATGTATGTCCGTCTAAAGATATTTACTGTTACTTGTTCTAGCGTTTGGTTTCTCATTTCCAATTCTGCCCCCCCCCCCCACCTTCAAGCCAGTGAGAATGTTCAGAATACTGGTTTAATCATACCAGGTAAATATCAATATAACAAAAGTTTCTTTTTGTTTCATTGCTCACTGAACAGAGATACTTCAGAAGGGTTGCTTTGCATGCTGAATGCAGATGAGTGTTGTCCAGGCAGAGTCAAGTCCCAATCAGACTCTGTGATTATGTTTGCCAGTTGCTCTTCAGTCAATGCAGCAAACAAAATCAAAAGAGTCCGCCTCTCTGTCTAGCAGAGGTTGAGAGGAGATCTAGTGCTTCTCTTACTGTAACAATGAATGCTTTCAAACAGGCTCAGAATAACGGTCTATTTTCTCAGATGGTTCCGTGGCACAGTGTTCAGCATGCCTGTCCTGCAGGCCTACACATGAGGATGTGGGTCTGAACCCCGCTCCGGCAATGTCCAGATGTTATCATTATAATGAATGCTATGATTGTCTTTCAGTACTGTGAGCACCGGTGAGCAGATTTATCTGGAATGGGCACTATAAAAAATCATACTGTATTATTATTATAAATGTTATTAAGAAAGAACAACTTCATGACATTATAACATTGATGAAGGTAGCACAGTACTTTTTGTATTATATATTGCTTAAGTACATAAAAGGATCTATATTTATACTGAAAATGTAAATATATTAAAATATATCATAATTTTCTCCAGAATATTTGGACTAAAAACAAATTTAGATAAAGTGTGTTCACTTCACTCCATCTGGAATAGTCTGAACTAAGCATATATTGATATGTACTTGTATTGTCTACTGTGTACATGTAGGAGGATTAGAGAATGGACTGGCAGGAAGATGTTTTTTTTTCTGAGAATGAAAGCTTGAGAAAAGACAAATAGACATTTTAGAAACTACACTCTTAGGGAAATGAAGATGCATCATGGTCAGATCAGACATCAATACGTGTATCAAATATGAGCCTTCGGATGCAAGACTGAGTCAGGAATATCTATATTTGAGTAGCGTGTGCCTTGTGTACCACCACATAAGCAAACTTGTGGCTCATTGGTTTCAAAGAAAAACAAGAACAACGCCGAATCAGGGGCAGGCTGGCGACATTTATGGCTTGTGGTAAAACAAGTCGAAGGGCCCCCACATTCCTATTTTCGGCATAACTCCATTGGTGCCAAGGTGGAAGGGACCGGCCCTATCCTCTACAGGGCCCTCTCACATGAGGGCCAAATCGGAAAGTTTGATTGTAGCACAGTCGAAAATGAAGTAATTTTGGCTTTTTTCTTATTTTCAAAATTTTTCGGCACCTTGCATGGGTCCCCCTGATTGGTTGAGCCCGTGGCAGCTGCCATTCTGTCATATGGGCCAGTCAACCCAACAAACACAATTACGTTTAATTACGTTTATAAACGGTCGAAAATCCGTTGAAAAACCGTTTTTTCATTACGTTTAAATAATGTTAAATTTGATGGTCCAAAAAACATGATTTTAACGTTTAACACAAACGGTTAGAATAATGTCATGCTGATGTTTCCAAAAACCGTTTCAAATTGCGTCAAATAATCAGCAAAATTACGTTTGGATTCAACAGTTTTCCAAAAACGTTTTTTAAACGTTATTTTGATGTTTTCTCCCATGGTTATAATTTTTCATTTATTTTCTGTTTATATAACATTTTGAATTCACTCTTTTGGCAAACATTTATTCAACGCATCAGAAAGATGTTTTTAGAATGTTTGCCAATGCATGCTTTTATAACATTATTTGGAGAATGGTTATTTTACGTTATGAGAAAACCGTTATTTGACATATTTGGAAAATGTTTTCATTACGTAATGGAGAAAGCGTTATTTTTACGTTTTGAGGAAACATTTTTTCAACATTTTTGGGAAATGTTTTTATTACGTTGTGGGGAAAACCATTTTTCAACAGTTATATTTCAACAATGGAGGAGGAATGCTTTTATTATGGTCGGGGTGTCTGGGTGGTGCTGTATACATTTGATTTGTTGTTTGTATTTTTCTTTTAATTGCATAAAGGATCCTGTGTCACTGCTGGCCTCATCATGTTCTTCCTCTGCAAAGAAATTATTTTTGATCAGTAAATGGTTATTCACTAGTTACAAGATAAATATAAAATGTCAATAATACATAGGCCTATATATGTGAATAAGTTATAAATCTCATAGAAATAAGGGTATAAGCCAAACAATAAAACAAACCAGCAGAGATTTAGAGAAGGCAGGTAAATAAGAAAGGAAGACAACATCATTGAAGGAAAGAGAAACAAAAATACAAATGGGAACTAGAGTATTCAGGATTTTAATGTAAAAAAATTGAATCCCCATATTTTTAGTATATTTTCATTTGTAAACTCCCCCCCCCCCATCTGACATTTTCTGGATCAACCCCTGGGGAAGATAGGAAGGACAGGATGTGATAGAAAACATAAGAATGAAAGGATAAGGTAGTTGAGCCAGATAGGAAAGATAGAATAGATAAGCTGCATTGCAAGCACAAAGTAGATTAGTCAGAAAGAAGAATAATGTAGAAAGTATAGTGTATAAAGGATACGACAGGAAGGAGAAGATAGATAAGTTACATAAAATTGTTAAGATGAATTAGATTAGACAGACATTATCAATTTGATAGGTTTGATGGACTGATTGATGGATAGATAGATAGAAAGATAGATAGAAAGATAGAGAAAAAGATAGACAGATAGATAGATAGCAGATTCCTTGAAATGGATACCTAAATTGCAGGACATTTTGGAAAGTTATATCTGGCTTGGACTATGGATTACAAATTAACTCATAGAGCCTCAAATTGAACGTTGCTAGTAACTCTAATAAAATACTGGTCTTTGGTAAATTAAAAACATATGCTAGGAGGTTAGGCCTAATCAATGGAAAACTGTTTTTCAGATAGATAGATAGATAGATAGATAGATAGATAGATAGATTGATAGATAGATAGATTGATAGATAGATAGATAGATAGATAGATAGATAGATAGATAGATAGATAGATAGATAGATAGATAGATAGATAGATAGATAGATAGACATTGATTTGAGTTTGGGTAGCATAAGCAAGATTATGATGATAACAATACCTGGAGGCTGCAGCCAAGAATTCCTCAAGTGATTGTGTATCTGCAAAAAAATCCTGGAAGAAAAAGTGAAGTTAAACAATTAGTGTTCTTTACATATTACAAAATATTACCACCCAAATAATGTAATGCATTTTCTCAATTGATAAGAAATATTGAAAAACTTACCTATGAGTCTTCAGCATGATGTTGCCTGGACAAAATCTGGACACTTCTAATTCTATCTACTCTAGATATAGCATGTGCATTCAGCCATGGAGGTTGTAAATCTGAGTTTCTTGCATAAATTATAGGGGGTAATTAGGGGGTAATTAGCCACTCTGGAGATGTAATTCGACTATGCTTTACAATGAGCAAATTATATTGCAAAATAAATTCTTGTATATTTATATCTGTGTATTTGAATCTTAAATTAGCATTGCATTTAATTAATAGAGTTTCCAAAACGAAACTTAAATGTTGGATTATTATTTGGAATATGCCACAATATAGTTATGATTATAGCATGCCTATATTATGATATTGTGTTACATGTAGACCTATACAATTTACATATTTGACCTGACTACTTAACTATCTAGTTATCTATTTAGTTATCTATTTATCTATCTTGTTATCTATTTAGTTATCTGTCTTGCTTTCTATCTAGTTATCTATTTAGTTGTCTATCTAGTTACATGTAGATCCAAAAAATGCACAAATTGGACCTGTCTACCTATCCATCTAGTTATCTATTTAGTAATCTAGTCATCTAGTTGTTTAGTTATCTATTCTTCTGCCTAGTTATCTATTTAGTTGTCTATCTAGCTGTCTATCTAGCTGTCTATCTAGTTAAATGTAGATCCATAAAATTTACAAATAGGACCTATCTACTTGTCTGCCTATTTATTAAGTTATCTAGTTATCTGTCTAGTTAACTTATCTATTTTAAAGTGATCTATCTAATGATCCATCAAGTTATCTATCTATCTATCTATCTATCTATCTATCTATCTATCTATCTATCTATCTATCTATCTATCTATCTATTTATCTATCTATCTACCTGTTTATCTGTCTATTGTTAGTTTGTTAAACAGTTAGTTTGATGGTTAGATTATTAGGAAGTTATAAATGGATCCGATCAGCATTATTCTTTGAGTTTAGATAACCTAAAGGAGAAGGCATGTTCAACTCAAATAAACATTTTAAGTCTCAGAATGGACTATAAATCCATACAGAAAGCTAAATAGAAAGTATAAAATCAAGTTGCACTTCAGCCAATGATAATAGATGCATAGATCTGTTTTCCGTATTCAAGATTAGAAACACATATTGGGGCACCAAGTTGTTTTTTTATTTTGTAGAATTTAATGCAGTTACTTATATTATTATTATGTAAACTGTACACCAATATATATATTTCTATCATTTGTTTTTCAAATGTCTGCACAATTTCAAAATGATCTATCTATCTATCTATCTATCTATCTATCTATCTATCTATCTATCTATCTATCTATCTATCTATCTATCTATCTATCTGATCTATCTTTCATCTGTCTTTAGAATTCTAGGACGCATGATATTGCATTGTCATTTTAACATGTGAAAGATTGGACGGACCTGAGAGGAAACACCATGTGTTCTGTGCTGCTGCAGCCAGAAGAAACAGAATGTTGTGCTTTTCAATTTTAGTAAAAAATTCACAGCACAGCAACGGAGGCAGATAGGAAGATGGTTTTTGGTGCAAAAGATGCGCATATTTACGGGCTAAGTGGATATAAGCTTTCTATCCAGGTTGTATTATTTTTTTCTTCAGAATAAGCATTAAGTGGCCGAAAATGGCATTTTTTTCGATTATTTAGTGCCTTTTTTTGCTAAGAGGTCTAAAGTTTGCTATAAATTTTGGGGAAAATGATTTTACCAACACCCATCATCAAGTATATCATATGTAGATTCCAAAAGTGTGAAACATTTGTTTGTGGGTGACATAGTTGTTGATTGATGACAAGATACATTTTAACATGCAAGTCAAAAGAAACACAACTCGCCCTCATGCAATATTTGTCACCTTAGTGCTATAAAAACTGTATATATATATATATTCTGCATCAAAATTTTAAGGCCAATCATGTAGCAGGAGATCAGTCACATGACAAGCCAATAAATAATGATATTGGTGTCTTAAAGGTGTTATTGGTGTCTAGAGAGTGATATTGGCATGCCCCTATCCTCTTAGCAGAAACGATGCACTTAATTGCCTGTTACTTAAGGGAAGGCCTGGGTGGGAGGAAATCTAAATTCTTGAAATGTCAATCTATCAATTTATAAATATGCTTATGGTAAATAATGGGAAAAATTAAGTATATGTCATATAAAAAAAATTAAATATCTTAAAAAAAAACAGTTTTTTACAAAGATGTACAAGTCTGAAAATTTTGGTGCAGAATATAACAAATAGTGGATGTTGAGTCAACCGATATTGGTGTTTTATTGGCCTTAGCAGGTAATATTGGTCTCGGCCTACGGCCTCGACCAATATTACTGCTTCGGCCAATAAAACTCAATATTGGTCTCCTCACCATCCACTATTTATATAATATGTGCTGTGCGATAACAGTATAATATAACATAATAATTTGGATTAACATTCTATGATTAAATCACTTGAAAATTGATTAAATATTTTGAAATTGGATTTTTTATATTGAGGTACAAGAAACATTGAATTTGCCTTAAAGTATTTTCATAGATCTAGGCATATACACAGCCATTCTGTCATAAGTATAATCCAAAACTTCAAATTTTTCTTTCACAATCGTTGTACAATGTTTGCTATTATGCCAATTCCATGTAAAATTCTGTTGCAGTTTTAAGATTATAAATTGATACATAATTAAGTATAGCATACTTCCAATAAACGAAAAATTAATCTAATTGGCTTCATTTTAAAAACTCCAGGAGAGCCTCAATTGCTTGCTTTACTGAGTCTATACTTTTGACTTCAGCAACAAAAGAAACTGGGTTTTTCATAGCATTAAAAACAATTTATTTTATGATAACCTCAGGTATTCAACCACACACATTTTGCTTGAATCAGTCCTTTTGACATTTGCTGTAAACACTTTACATATATTTACAATGTAAGAATAATGTATTTTCAATGTTGCAGAAATACGTTCACAAATAACGTATTTTTAACGTTTTCATTGTACATATATTAGAAACGTTAAACAATGAAGTTAAAAGTTTAACATTGTCATTCAGTTTCAAAATTCAGTTGAAAAACATTTTCTTCAAAATGTTTTCAAGTTGATCATTTACAATGCTTCAATGACACTTTTCAATATGTTCTAAAACAGTCTTGGAAAAATGTTTCTGTGACCATAACGTCAAATGTACAAGCTTCATTAATCTTTTTACGTATTTTCACGACATTGGAATGATGTTTTTTCACGTTAAAGAAATACGTTTTCAAAAGACATATTTCTAACATTTTCTTGAAACATTTTAGAAACGTTAACACATGAAGTTAGCAGGGTAATGTTGTCGGTCAGCTCAGAAATTCAGTTGAAAAAGTTTTATTTCAACATTTTGAAACGGATTATAGATAACGTTTTAAAGATGCTTTTAAGTTTATGTTCAGAAACACTTTTGAAATAAGCATTTTTTCAACGCTAAAGCAAGATGTTAAATTGACAATAGAACTTCACCAACATTCATAATGTCAGAATAATGTATTTTATGCATTACAGAAACTTATTTTCTGGTAACGTATTTTCAACATCTTCATTAAACATTTTTTCCACGTTAAAGAAATACGTTTTCAAAAAACATATTTCTAACATTTTCTTGAAACATTTTGTCAATGCTGAAGTCAGATGTTAAATTGACATTAGAACTTTATCAACATTCATAATATCAGAATAACGTATTTTATGCATTACAGAAACTTATTTTCAGGTAACGTATTTTCAACATTTTCATAAAACGTTTTTTCCACGTTAAAGAAATACGTTTTCAAAAAACATATTTCTAACATTTTTTTAAAACATTTTTTCAATGCTAAAGTCAGATGTTTTATCGACATTAAAACTTTACCCACATCCATTATGTCAGAATAATGTATTTTATGCATTACAGAAACATATTTTCAGGTAACACATTTTCTACATTTTCATTAAACATTTCAAATATGTTAAACTGTAATGGTTGGAATGAAACGTTTTCCATTAACGTTAAAATTTGGTTTAAAAAACGTTATCAAATAACGGTTTGAGCACAGACCGCTATAAAACCGTTGAAAAACCGTTTGTGTTTGCTGGGAAATATAACATTAAAAGCATATATTCCACGGAGATATGACTGTAGCTTCTCCTGCTCAGGCAAATGTGATATTAAGGCGAAGCCGAATACATGCATGTAAACTAAATAAAAAGCTATTTTTCTTAATTTTTTGTCACAATAATTATATAGAAAGAGAAGACCTTGTACTTGTGAGCGTGCAAGATTATCTTTAAAAATTTAAGTCACAGAGGACTAAATATCGACATACAACAAACACTAATGGATCGAGACTGACTCTATTCAATTTTAACTAAACAATTACTTTCTTGTAAATGAGAATAATTTGCAACATCATCTCGTAATGTCATCAGCATAGGCGTATCGGAGGGGGGGGCAGGGGGGGCGATCGCCCCCCCAAAAGTTTGGGAAACAGTAAGATTTGGGCAAAAAGGCTAAAAAATTTGGGCAGATGATAAAATAATCACTATTGAAAATTAATGATTTCCAGGCAATTTTATTTGAAATGGTATTTAATCTAGATCTTGAAATTAGGGCAAATGTCGCTCGCCCCCCCAAAAATCGCGCGCGCCGTACGCCTATGGTCATCAGTATTTTCTTTAGTACTCAGCAAAGTCAAGTGACAATGTGTATTTCCTTTATACAGTTATGTATACTGTTTATGGTATCTGCTTTGTATCTGAAGCATCTGACTGGCAGATTACAGTGCACATAGTTTTTTTTATTTATTCTGTGTACTCTGCACTGATCACTTCATTGCATGTTTGACTGTTTGGTAAATGACGTTGTCACATCTGATCTCCAAAGTTGCTCAAGATAGGAACTAGACTTTTTGTTGGTTTTGTGACTAAATGGACGGTGCGCTGAAGTGGTATGATTAGTGGATAGCTGAATTAAAGAGAGGTCTCTATGTTTGCATATCAAATTAATTTTTGAGTGTGTGAACTGAAAGCGCACTAAACAATGCACCGATATAGCACTGGTTGTCTCTATTGTTAGATGAACTTGTGAAGTACTTATCCTTTGAAAAAGGTAGGTGAGTACACAGTAAGTCTACCTTTCTACTGCTGCAAGAAAGACAAATGTACCAAGAAAGCACAAAAAAAAAAAGACCCAGAAACGTACACAAAGTCAAACACACATTTTGGTTTAACTAGTAGGAATATTTTAAATTAAAACAACACACCGGACAGCTGTTTCAAGTATTGCTGCAACTCATATGATTACCTTCACATCAAGCAAAATTTGCAATGTCATTTAGATATAGCCTGTAACTTCTCCTGCATGGGCAAGTGGGTGTACCAAGGCAGATGCTGAATATTGTTCAATACATCGGTGGCCGGTCTGTGCAGGAAAGAGGGTTAGCCATTTTGTAATTCAATGATTTAAGGGAGTCCTCCCAGCTTCCTCTCTTTCAGAAATGAACGTCTTTATGAAAACCAATGGGGATATTTATTTATCATACACACAATGAGAGCAGAACAAGAATCAAATTGATAAATAATGATAATATTAAATTACTTGAATGCAATTTACACGATTCTCAGAGAAATGTTAGTTAGCATCGGCACTCATTCAGAATAAGGTTGCATGTTGAAGTGTATTCCTGTCATCCCATTAAGTCTTTGCTTCATATCTGAAGCATTTGATTATGTAAATGAAGAAAAATCATTGGTGATACTCTCAGCTACTGTTCCCTTCTGTTTTAATTAAAAAGTTTCCTTGTTTGGCTTTGACTGGAATTTGAAATGAAGAAGGAGAGCAAATAGGCTAATGTCAGTCTACTTCACAGACAAACAAAGTCTCAGTCTTTGCTTGTCTTTTGGGATAAAGTTACTTCAGACAAGCTGTCTCCTTGGAATCTGATGTGAACGTCCTCTGTACAGACACCATTGCTATTCTGTTCACTTTGTAGATGTGAGAAATTGGTGACATTGTTTATCAGAATAACTCTCATCTAGGCATTTTGTAAATAGTTCTCATCAGTAAGGTGATGACAGCTATGCCAACCATGATTGATCTCTTGATATCGTCTCTACTGCTGTTTGTTAAATAGCTTGTTCTTGGACTGCAGGTCTGCAACAATTTATTCCCTGTTTATTTAGAGAAAAACTGGATGTAATAATAGAATTAACCCCTGAAAATTATTCTACATCCATGTGAGTCGTTAATGCTATGTTGGTTTCAGAGGCGCGTGAAAAACCATGGCCTTACTCTTCTTATAATTCAGTGATAACTTATTTGCACAAAGCCATATATTACATTTTTCTGGTTCATCATTAATATTTGATACAGAAGTTGGTTTTTGAAATATGTTTAATGTTGATGTTAATGTTGAATCATCGGCGTACATTATCGGGTAGAATAATTTACTCATGTCAAGGCCATATCATTAACATAGATTAAGAAGAAACTTGGCCACAGTATCGACCCCTAGGGAACACCAGTTTTAATTTGCAATGGTTCTGATTTAACATTATCAATTTGGATAATTGGTGTCTATTTTTTTAAATAACTCTTAAATAAGGAAAAAAGACTGACCTCTAATGCCATAGAACTGCAGTTTGTATAATAGGATGCCATGATCTATCGTATCAAAGACCTTTGATTAGTCAGGGAAAATACTAAAAGGTGTCTAGCCTTGGCACATTCCAATCATAATTCTATTCAAGAACTCATATAAATATTTAACTGAAATGATAACTCTCTGAGATATATCACAAAATATCCCTCTCCAATTCACTTACCTAACCCCTGCTCCCTCTATATATTGATTATTTAAGCCAAGAAATATAGTTTAAAAAGCTTATTATTTCATGAAATTATCTCTTTCATTTGCCTCATTTGTGAATGCCTTCATTGTTTCAATTTCGTTATTTTATCTGCTTTCATAAAACTTGTTAGCTTGTATTGTTTATAGCTGTTTAACTTATAACTAGTGACTTAAAATAAAATGCTATTCTCTACTTCTGACTTCTTCCTCACTGGAAATAAACAGAACATCCTCCAAATCAAGGTCAGGCTCATTCAATATATCACAATCAAATCACTGATCGCGGGAACCCACAAGATCCTCTTCAGGTTAAGCATGGTTTGGCAATGCCATGAACATATAACTGGTAACTTCTCCAGCATAGGCAAGTGTGTGTATCAAGGCAGATGCTGCATGCCTTGTTGGCTGTTGTGTGCAGGCTATGAAGTGTGCCACTTTGAGATTTTATAAGGAAGAAGTGCTCATAGCTTTTTGTCAGTGAGTCAAGAAATTTACTTTTCTAAAAATATAGAATCAAAGGATGATTAATTCATTAGTTGAACCCTACTGAATGAGATACAGAACCAAACTGAGTTTCATTTATTCCAGAAGAGCGCAATACAATTCATATACGTAGGCCTTTAGATAACAACACCATATAATGAGTTTCATTTACATTTGATGAGAGCTAGACAATTGCTAACGGTTCGTACAAGCATCAAAAAGAGTAAGGACTATATAAATATCGACGAGTATTCTCAGCATCCTGTTTAGATTCACTTTGTATCTGAAGAGTTTGATTATGGAAATGAAGACAAATCATTGGTGATACTCCCAGATACAGTTCCTGTCTGTTTTAATTTAAAAGTTTCCTGTTTGGCTTTGACTGGAATTTGAAATGAAGAAGAGAACAAAAAGGCTAATGTCAGTCTACTTCACAGACAAACAAAGTCTCAGTCTTTGCTTGTCTTTTCGGATAAAGTTACTTCAGACAAGCTGTCTCCTTGGAATCTTATGTAAATGTCATGGGCTGTGTGGGCACTACAGGGGCGGACTGGCAGCATTTTGGGCCCCTTGGCAAAATAAATCAACGGGCCCCCTGAATCTCTGCCATCGGCGTTATTTCCAATTAAAACAGAAAAATTGTACAGGTCTAATTTTGCAAATTGTTAATATTTGGTTTGGTGCCATATGAGAGAAGGCTGTCGTTTTCAGTTTGTGTAGTTGCATCACACAATCATGAACTCCATAGCAACATTTTGCTCTTTTCTTAAATTTTAATTTTTTGACATCTTGTGGGTCCCCCCCCCCCCCCCGAGTGGATGGGCCCGTGGCAGCTGCCACTTTGCCACATAGGCCAGTCCGCCCCTGCACTCTAAAAAATGTCGGGACAAAATTGGTTTTTTAGATTCAAAATGGTTTTTTGAAAAACCAAATTTCAATGCAAAACCAACATGGATTTTTAAAAAAATCCATGTTGGTTTTTTGCATTGAAATTTGGTTTTTCAAAAAAACATTTTGAATCTAAAAAACCAATTTTGTCTGAATTTTTTTAGAGTGTGGGCCACTACCATCTGCATAGTTGGCATTGAAGAAGTGAAGATGTCTGAAATATATTTATCTTTTGTACAGGTTGTATACTTGCGTGTCTTTTTTTTTTAAACATAGGTGACAAAACTCAAAACTAAGACTGACATTATTTCATTATTTCTGTCCTGCTTAAATAGCTTCATTAGAATTGTTGTGCGAAACACTATAGAAACTGTGTTTCGTCCTTTGCATCCTGGATGTAGACAGATGCTCCTGCTGATTTTGTTTGCTGGATTGACTGAAGAGCCACTGGCAAACATAATCACAGAGTCTGATTGAGACTTGACTCTGAGAAGTCGGAGCTCAGAAAATATATTGGGTTGTATTGTATGGTGGAATATATGCAAAAATTGGGCTCTTCCCCTTCTCTTGATCAAACAGACACCAAATATCAAATTCGATTCACAGATCAAGGAAGCCCATAAGATGCTCGTCATGCTAAGAGCGGTTTGGCAATTCCATAAAGGTATAGCCTTCACCTTTTCCAGAATAGGCAAGTGTGTGTACCAAGACAGATGGTGAATATATTGTTGGCTACTGTGTGTACAGTGTTGAACAGAGAGAAGGGGGCTATTTTGTGATTTTCTAAGAAAAATGTCCTTATACCTTTCTTTGAATTTTTTCAAAAGCTATTTATATTGGTACTTTTACTAAATATATACAGAGTCAGTTTCATGGCTCTGTTTCACACCAACTAAGAGAAATTCTCCATTCAAAATCGGTCAATATCAGAAATGTTAAGCATTTTGTAATATTTTGGTGAGCTGTCATGCGTTTTCAACCCAAAACCGTTCAAATTTTGCACAACACCATGTAGTCTTGTGGTAATAGTAACATGAAAAAAATCTGAGACAGTCAGGTGGGAGACATTCTGAAACTTGTATATTTGACATGGAAAGACCCATGTATAACATCGAGGAGAGTATAGTTGAACAAACGTTAGGCCAAACTTTATGACAAGCTATCTGTCAACCTCTTACCAAGGTTGTGACCAACATCTGGATTTACATCGGAGTGCAACGTTCGGAAATTATCTTTGACCTACCTTTGCCGCACATTATCTGGCCAATTGTTTGATTCTAACCCAAACAATTACGTAAGGATACCTGTCCAGGTAGTGCATTTTTTAACATGGTGACTGGGACACCAAATGGTCTCCCAGTGGACAGATTTGGTCTCCAATATCACTGGGAGACCAATTTTCCCATAAACTATCATTAATTTCACATTTGATTTGTTGTGATTTGTAGTTCTTGGGTGCTTTTCAATATCAAAAAATAGTCTTCACTGTCTTTGCAAATATGTCTTTGCCATCTTTCTGATTTCCAATTTTTTTGAACATTAAAAAAAAATTTGTCAAACTCTCTCGAGCATGTCATGATATAAATATAATGTTCAGCTGGTAGATGTGTATGGCGTGTCATGGTGCTATGAAATACCATTGGTCTCCCAGTCAAACATCCTTAAACAATGCTCTGTGTCCAGGAGGGATATAAGTTATTTTTTGCTCCATGGAATTGAAATACGGTATGCTCCCTGCAATCATCATTACATGAACGTAGGAAAAACAAGAACAGGTACAGTCTATACTTCCAACTTGTTAGAATGTTTCAAAATAGGTAGTTAACTGCATAAATTACTTCTGTGAGAATTTAATTCTGCTGCCTCAAGTCATTGATGCTAAAGTGATTTTACGCTCTGTTAATTAGGCACAAACCAATTTTGTGCAGATGTAATTTTATTGCTCTACGTGCACTTAAAATGATATATTATTTATAATTTTCTTCCCACTTCTTGACCGCATTTTCTACCGGGCCATCAATAATCAGTCAAAACAACAATTGAATTATTCATGTAGGTTAAAAGGTCATTAAATACATAGTACGAAAACCTAAATGTTTGTTTAGATATCATAACAACTTGAATGCTAACTAAATAATGGGCAAAATAATCATACAAGGAACACTGATTTTAATAGCTGTGCACTTCTTAAGGGCTGGTAAGTAGAAAAAAATTATTTAATCGATTTTCTAACACAGAAACTAGGGCTTTACATTTTCTTGTCTTGCATCACAGACTCATGTTAACTGAATATCAGAGCTTG
The DNA here is from genome assembly GCA_026936325.1 of Platynereis dumerilii. NCBI lineage: Eukaryota > Metazoa > Annelida > Polychaeta > Phyllodocida > Nereididae > Platynereis > Platynereis dumerilii. The sequence continues at coordinate 14,407,327 of JAPTHN010000014.1, forward strand.
CATACCTATTCTCTAACATTGCAATATGTAGAATAGTTCAAAACTGTTATTTCATTTTAAACTTGGTCGGATTCCCCAGCTTCTAGCCACTTAAATATGACAATGACTGTAACAAAAATCGGAGATGTTCAAATGAAAATTATAAAACTATTTAAAAATGTAATAATTGATTCCTGAAACCATTGACCAAGTTGTTTTCCCCAATTAGCCATGTCATCATTTCCACACATTGTACCGATAGTTTAAAAACATCAAAATGTGACTTTTTTACTTCTTTTTACTTCTGGGAAATGCGAATTTATATTTACTTTGTTGAAGCTGGTCACATTTTCCATAATGTTTCCTTTGTGGTGCAAATCATGATATGGACACTTATCAATTATGGATAATGAACATTATAATCATAAATTTACAGCCGAAGTAAACGTTGCACTGCGAAAACCCACTAAGCAGAGCACCAAACTATATGGCACACGGGAGTTGTCGCACAGGGCTGTAGATGGGAACAAGAGTCCTTGGTGGTCAGATAATGGTTGTTCACATACAGCTAAACAAGGTAATATTATTATTGAGCACTATGAAAGAGGACAACGGCAAATTGATTGAAATAACATATTGTTTTATAAATAAAGGCTATATTTTGCACAACTTAATAACCCGACTTCAATCCGAATATGTTGCGGCACTACTATCAATTATTTGGACGTTCGAGGTAAAGTTTGTTCATCCAAATATATTATTTATGAAGTGAAAAGAAGCATGGTATCATTAATATTGCGATCAAGGAAAGAATCTGATACCTCACACGTCAAATAACTTAAGCTGACAGTCTGTTTCAAATATTTCAGATACCGGTATACCATGGCTTTCAGTTGATCTCCAAGATGAATATCAAATCAAAAAATTAAAAATTACCAACAGGATCGATCAATGTGAGTTTTACTATGAATAATAGAATCAGCGCCATACAATGTCTTATTATTATTATTATTTAGCTCTTTCAGAGTAGCAATCATTTTTCACAAAATTTCTAAGTTCACCTCTTGCACCCTTTTGATCAAACTTGTTTAAGTGACCTCTAAATTAGCTATGAATTGCAAAGAAGAAAACAATTTTGTCACATTTCCTTAAAATGGCTAGATTTAAAAGCAACATAGGTTCAAGTTGGAGTGTACTTAAATCGTTTGAAAGCAGCTGCATGGCTAGAGGATATCATTATTTTTTCGTGCATGAAATTATGTTTTAGAAGAAATCCCCTTTGCAGAGTTAATCTTCTTTAATAGAAAATTGTTTTCCATTGCAACAATCATTTAATATCTTATGTTTTTCTGTGATTGAATGAAAAGATATTTTTTCATTTAAAAAAAACATAGACCAAAGGATGCATGACTATGACATCTGGCTGAGCAACATAGGGCCTCCCCTTCCTAATGTCACAAATGAAGATTACAAACTGTGTCGCCATCGTGCAGGTACCACTGGAAGAGGAGCCACTGATATTTTGTACTGTGATACCCCAGTTAAAGGACGTTTCTTATATTTCTCCATCAATTCTTCGGTAATCACTGAGGTTGTGCAGATTTGCGAATTAGAAGTGTTTGAATTTGGTAAGCATGATGTCATTATATTAAAGGCTGAAAAAGATTTTTTTTTTCTATTACAGGAAGACAGTTCATAAGGACAGAAGCCAATGTTGACTGTTTCTTATTGTATTTTACACACAAAACATTCAAATATTTGTCTGTTTTACATGTAGAATTCATATATATTATGAAGTGATCTTCACTTCTTTCTCCAGTATCACTAACGTTTTTTTGTGAATTCCTCCCCCATTTATGTTGTTTGCGTTCTTGTCAAGTCCAGTCGTGCAAGATGCATATCGTGAGCCTAAAACAAAATTGACCCAAGTCATTTTTGGCAAACAGCCAACAACTTATTTAGGCAAATTTTGTTTTGAAACAAAAATTACTTAGGCCAAAATTCTTTTGTGGTGTAGCTGTAGCTGTGTTGTTAAGTAATGCTCCATAAATGAAATATGAGGAAACAACTTCAATAAAATTACTACTCACAATTATGATAAAAAAATATTGGTGATATCCACTAAAATCAGTGATAACGAAATCGGCCGAAAGGATTTAGGCCATTTTTGAAAAATTTGAGTTGTGGTTTTGACGCATTTGTTATTTATATAGGAGGCCAATATTTTTTAACAAATGTATTCTCATAATGGCCTTCCCATGGTACCAAAATGGAAAACTTGCCTATGTCTGACTTAGGCCAATTTTGCTTTTGGCGGACAATAAGAAAAACAGTGTATTTATGCTGAGTGATCGCCCTTGTTAATGATATTTATAAATAAATAAATAAATAAGAGTTCACATTTCATGGAGAACTATATACAGTGCATTAGTTTAAAAATCATATGCAACCAAACCCAGCTGCACATTGATGATGATCTACTACTGAGCATTGCAGTTTCCTTTGATAAAGAATGCTTTCTTCCATTTTCAGATGCTGTCAACTCCTTGTTCTACTGCGAAGACAACAAATCAATGATAGGAGGAAATTTGGAAATTCATACACCCTGTGTTTATACAGCTTGCTCTCTAATTTGCGATTTAGATGTTAAGTACAATGGCTTCAGTTTTGACAGGACACAATGTCAGTGTTATACATACCGGGACGCTGTTCTAAACGCAATCAATGGTTCTGACTACTTTTGCAGGAAGTGATGGATGGATGATTGGGGCTTTTAGGTCGTGTATTTATACATTAGGTAGGCTACGAGGGCAGGACGAGGACACAGAAACTACGTGCAACTGATTTCAAAAATTAATTAGAATGACACGGCAACTGTAGATCTATACAGTCACTGTTGTACCCCTCTATAGATATGGACAGTGGTATGGTATGCAGCTTAATCTTTTGAATAATTGGAATCGACACTGTTCATTCAACAGCTTCTAAGTAAACTAATGGGAGAAAGTATGAACATGAAGGACTGATTGCAGCAGGTTTGATTGAGCGAATTCAGCCAAACAAATTGAATACCAAGCCAATCATTGATTCTCGTTGCAATGAATTAAACCAGAGCAGGTGAAATAGTATTGACCATGGGCAATTTGACGATTTGTATGATATCTGGTAATAAATCCTCATAATGTCAATGTCAGGCTTTGGGTTCAGGAAGTAGTTATTGAATCAGTCAAACCAAGGTTACATTTTAGAAATTTAGTATTGACAAATGCGTGTTGTCAACGGGTTGTGTGAGCAGCAAACATTCTAAAATATTTCAGACAAAATTGGTTTTTTAGATTCAAAATGGTTTTTTGAAAAACCAAATTTCAGTGCAAAAAACCAACATGGATTTTTTTAAAAATCCATGTTGGTTTTGCATTGAAATTTGGTTTTTCAAAAAAACATTTTGAATCTAAAAAACCAATTTTGTCCTGACATATTTTAAGAGTGAAGTAGTTATTGAATCAGTCAAACCAAGGTTACGTTTTAGAAATTTAGTATTGACAAATGTGTGGTGTCAACGGGTTGTGGGAGCAGCAAACTTGCTAACATTTGTGTCAAACAAGTTATGTACATCACATGAATGGATAAGTTGCCTATTACATCTTATATTTCATAATTTGCATTTATACAGGCACCTTGGTCCTGACACAAAGTTGGCAAAACAATTATGCAAAGAAGGATGATGTAAACTGCTGCCCACACTCTTAACAAGAAGGTTTTATATAATCTAGCTGCACTATGGAACCCCTTTCTCCCAAGTTGAGAGAATCGGGTTCCATCATAGGGCATTCCAACCAGTATTGAACCTTTTCAATACAGTTGAACCCTTAGCAAATTTTTTCGGATGCGGGTTCTTTATATTTATACCATCAAGAACCTTTTTCATTAAGAGTGCAAGGTAGGTCTGGATGACCTGACCACTCTGACCAGACCGACTCCGACTCTGACCGAGGTATATATTTTTCAATATTTTGCACATGGATGGATTTTTAAACCTGCAAAAACGAGTACATGTACACAAATTTGTTATTCGTGTAAGTGTCAAATATTGTCATTCACGAATTTGTATAGATGTAATAACGAACATACTAACCTCAAACCTACTCTAAAACTAATTTTAACACTAAACCCTAATGATATAGCACTTACACGAATGTTAGTTTTAGCAGACACACAAGTGAAAAATAAAGCACATACACGAGTGTTAGTTATTACATATACACGAGCACTTATGCTCGTTTTTACACATCCACAAATTCGTAGATGCTCGTTTTACACCTCCACGAATTCATGAACATGCCAAATAATGGAAAATATATACAGTACAAATTTCTAAATGTGGCTCAACCAAGCTGTCTATAGCTATTCATTACTAGTCTTATCCATAGCTATCCATTTATATTCCTTTGGATACACTGTAATCCCTTTACCCCTTGTTTAAACAACAGTAATTGTGGATAGCTATGGATAGCTATGGATAAGTTTAGCTTAGTTTAGCTTGGAATGGTTATGGATAGATAGCTAAGGCTAGATTTTAAATGACAAGCCACTTTTAGAAATTTGTACTGTACATGCCAGACCCGGAATTGAGCCTGAAACAAGCATGGGAAGTACTACAAATGGGGAAAAACCTCATCTGCTGATCTCATTAACAGACCACTTGCCATCTAATCTTTCCTCAGCGTCGCCACAATCCCACACAAAGTGCTTAAAAAATGTTAATTTATTACCTTTTGTATACATTGCTTTCATCACTCGCCACAAGAGGACCAACACACTTTTAAATAGAGACCCCCTCAAATTGAAGCCTCCCCCACCCCAAATAGAGGGCACACCTATTCAAATACTGGCCCCCTTCCTTATATGTAGCTCTGATCATAATTCCTATTGTTAAAGTCAATCTCCATTCATTGCTGCCTTATGCCTTTTTCTGTTAAAAGGCTTAGTTTACACATGGGAGTGGAAATGAGAGAGATGATGTGGATCAAAGGCCTTGACAACCAGAGGCAAATTTCATTTCTAGGCATCACTAATTATACATAGGATTCCTCTTTCATAAAATAAATTTACAAAACTTGCAGTGAGTGTATGACAATTGAAGTCCCGTTCATAGAATGATTATTAGGCTAGTGCATATTTATCGAAGTTGTCTACCAGAGGGCACAGAAAAAGAGCATTTGGAGAATGCAACTGAACTTTGACACAAATGTTTGTCAAGTATGACCAAATAATGTTTGTAAATATGATAATGTAATAAAATAAAGACAGTTTAGTACAAGTTTAGGCACAAGTTGAGAAGTAAGGCAACATTTTGTCTATATACAGAACTTTTATTGATGAGTGGCATTTTGGAACCACATCCCATGGTGTCATTCTTTAAACTGATATAATTTTAAAATTAGCTGAAATACAAAAGTTCTGCATGAAACTCAAGAGATAGTATCAGGTTTTGTCAAAAGTTCAGACAAAAGTCTCGTCACCCTAGTCATAAATTCTGAACGGTGCCTAATTATTGGCACGTTGCTTTGCGCATGCTAATTATTGCACTCTCCGGTGGGCCAGCAATAATCAATTGAGACTACAAATGAATTATTAATTTAATTTGAAAGGCAATTTTGAACCTTAATTTTTCTTATATCTATATGTAATTCACTTTCCTGATGACCGGCAAAATGATAAGACATGGACTTCTTATTTTGGCAGTGGTGAGCTTATTCGCAAGTGGTGAGTAGCTAAAAGTTTCATGTCAATAATCTTATTATTCATTGATTTTCAAAACATGCATCAAGGTTTTGGGACAGGACTTTTGAGTCATGAGTCAGGAGTAGGAGTTGCAGAGTTTGGTGGCTTCAGTTTTCAGGTGGAGTCGGATTTCAAAATAGTTCTGGTTATTCCCTGCTCCAAAAACATATAATACAACATAGTGAAAAGTGTTACCTTTTAATAGACCAATCACTCAACATTTCAAAACTATACTATGAATGTATAAGTTGATTAAAAAAAATTCGGATGTTCATACCGAAGGAGAAGGTGTGGCGTCAGAGTCATTTTACTGATAGTAAAGGAGTTGGGGGTCAGAGTCAGGTGCAGGGGCAGACTGGCCTATGTGGCAAAGTGGCAACTGCCGTGGGCCCATCCACTCGGGGGGGCCCACAAGATGTCAAAAAATTAAAATTTAAGAAAAGAGCAAAATGTTGCTATCGAGTTCATGATTGTGTCATGCAAATACACAAACTGAAAAGGACAGCCTCCTCCCATATGGAGCCCCCAACCAAATATTAACTATTTGCAAAATTAGACCTGTACAATTTTTCTGTTTTAATTGGAAATAACGCCGATGGCAGAGATTCAGGGGGCCCGTTGAATTATTTTGCCAAGGGGCCCAAAATGCTGCCAGTCCGCCCCTGGTCAGGTGACCGGCTACCTGACTCAGAAGCCCTGTATTTTGAGGGGAGGGGGTTCCTAATGACTATGTAATTTCCTTAAAAATTGGGACTGCAGGATAGATTTATGTGGATAGTGGGGATGAATGGGTTTCCTGGGATAGACGTTTTTTTAGTGCACAATGCTGCCGCCATGTAACCTGAGGTTCAGTTTGAATGTAAGAAGGATTGCAGGGCCATGGTCTTTACTAATGCCCTCAAAATCTTTTTTTTTTTTCTTACACTATTCCAGGGCTTTAGTTTTTATAAATGGCTCCCTTTTCAGAGTTTTCGTTTTTTGTGAATGATTTCATGGCAATATGCTAAAATAATAACTTATATGTGACCATCTCTCATTCAATGAGAGCTATGATTTCATGGCGGAGGTATAATAAAAATAATTATTGACAATGAAAATGGTGCTTTTACTCTGCAGGACAAGTAAACATAGCACTGCGGAAGCCCACTAAGCAAAGCACCAAGTTATTTGGCACTGAAGACTTGTCGTACCGGGCAGTGGATGGAAACAAGAGTCCAAATTGGTCAAAAAGGAGTTGTTCACATACCTCTGAACAAGGTCAAGGTAATGCTTTAAACTGATATAAAAGAAGATTTTGTATATACACGTACATTGTATAAGAAACCGAATTGAATAACCTGATATTATTATTAAATGTTTCTCATATTGCTTATCAATTTATTGCTGGTACACTAAATAAGTTTTGGTTTGTTACTGTTAAAAGTAAGTACTTCCCCTAAATTCTATGTACAATTTATCTCACTATAAAGGCCATAAAAGCAAGGATATTGCTTGCAACATTATTACAATGATTGCATCGTACCATTTGATTTGCTGCTATATCTCTTGCATTAACATTGAATTTGTATGAGGGGTCAGGGCCAATGCTCCCCCCCCCCAATACGCCACTGGAACAACTGCCCTAAAAGTTGAAACTGTAACATTTAGGTGTCTACTACGACTACTTAATTGTATGTTAACTCTCATAGTTATGCAAGCACAAAAGCCGAAAGTTGGAGAGTTTAAATACAAAACAAGTACTGAATTCACTCATGCATGACCATGAATTCTGCCCGTCTCCTCCCAGCTATCGCTGTTTGGCAAAAGGGGACAGGGGCAACTTTTCAGCATTCATGCCTTGCATCGTCGCATTATTTTTTTCAGTAATGCTATTACTCATCTCATTGGTGTGGGTGGGGGGGGGGTGGGTCCTCAAGCTCCCTCCTGAATATGCCACTGTGTAAATTGCATGATATGATACAGCCATGGCCAATGGCCATTAGTTTTCACTCAGCTGCTGTGCTTCACCATTGCGCTATCATTGTTACCAGTCATAACAAAGCAAATACTTGCTCAATCTTTACCAAATTTTCAGGAATTATGGTCTGTACACAGAAGCAGTTGTTCTGATAGAAATTGCTATATGATTTGCATGATAGTAATAGACACCAAAGTGACTGGATGTATTTTGCACACACCAAATTAAGCATTCATGACAAAATTGCACTTAAATATGCAGACTTTACATTGGTTCATCGAGTTTGCTTGAAGTGTTTATAATTAGAAAAATTGATGATTCCTCGAGTAAGAATAAAATGGTAAAACTGTTGTCTTCTTTAAAAATTTCATTTGTTTTATCAAATGCTAAATCTATGGAAAACATTTAACATTACTTTCTGTAAAGATAAGGTAGCGTTCTATCTTTCTCCACCCACTTAATATTTGGCCATATTTAAAGCCAAAATGGCTTATATAAAACCCGACGAACCAAGCGTTAAGCAATTGGTTTATTTGTATTTTTGTCATTACTGCTTAATTTGATGCTTACTTAACATATTCAAACATTTTGGTGATTATTACTATAATGCAAATGATATTTAGCATCAGAGTTGATTATATTAACTCTCTGTGTTTGAAATATTTTCAGCTAACCCATGGCTTTCAGTTGATCTCCAAGATGAATATCTAATCAAAAAAGTAAAAATTACCAATCGAATAAGCAGCTGTGAGTATCTTTTGAATGAAATTTCGAAGAGAATACTGAACATTTTAGAGAGACTCTTAGAAATTTCTTGGGGAATAGCATAAAAAAAGCAGCATTTAAAAACAATTCACATTTCTCCCAAGATGCTTTGGATATGGTTAAAAATCTGAAAACATAGGCGATGAAAAACAAGAGAATCCTAGAAATGTATATTTCAAAGAAACATCTTTTTTTTTCCTGGGTTATTCAAACAGATACGAAACAATCTTTAGAAAAACCTTTTTTCTTTTTGTAATTCAGTAATCAATTTTGTTTTGTCTTTACAATTTAGATACCAGAATGCATGACTACGACATCTGGCTGAGCACCACAGGACCTCCTCTTCCTAATGTCATAAATGATGACCATAAACTGTGTCGCCATCGAGCAGGCACCACTGGACGGGGAGCTACAGACATTTTGTACTGTGATGCCCCAGTTAAAGGACGTTTCCTCTATTTCTCCATCAATTCAACAGTGACCAATGAAGTTGTAACAATTTGCGAATTGGAAGTTTTTGAATTTGGTAAGTATATTATTGAATTTAAGGTTATCAAAAAGCTGTGATTTGGCTTAGGAGTTGACAGAAAGGACAATGAAAAATATTGTTTTTGGTGTACCATGATGAAAGAGTTAAACCGAATCTCAAAATGGAGAAAGAATTTGATCCAACAGCTAATACCTTTGGTGTACTTGTAACATATTAAGTTCACAGATTCTGTCAATGAATTTAGATTTTAATTTTCTTTTTCAGCTGAAATCTTTATTGACAGCTGCATTTACTGAAGCACAAAATGCTGCCCCTGACGACACTAAATAACTAATATGACCAAACAGATCTGGTTATGGGGTTAATTAAGGCTCATAAGTAGATTTAAGGGACTAATTTATTTTTGCAACTCTCATTTCAAAAGGAAACGCTGATAGTGAGAAAGAAAATTTCCAGAAAATATCAATGATTAGCTCAGTTTTTGCTTGACTTATTTGTACCAACACCAGCAGCTTAAGTTCAATTAGTCTGTTTTACACCAACCTGTCAAAGAATGCTTTATTTGCATCCCTTGCATAATTATTGGACTGGCAGGTTGTCATTTGACTTTCAAATACACTCTAAAAATGTTGGGACAAAACTGGTTTTTTAGATTCAAAATAGTTTTTTGAAAAACCAAATTTCAATGCAAAAAACCAACATGGATTTTTTTAAAAATCCATGTTGGTTTTGCATTGAAATTTGGTTTTTCAAAAACCCATTTTGAATCTAAAAAACCAATTTTGTCTGAAATTTTTTAGAGTGTAACCAGTGAACACTGATTATGTCTGTTTATAATTTACAGATGCGGCTGGCACCATGTTTTACTGCGACGACAACAAATCACTACAAGGGGGAAATTTGGAACAACATGCATCCTGTATCTTTTTGAATTGTGCTTCAATATGCCATTCAGATGTGAGGTGCAATGGATTCAGCTTCAACAGAATACAGTGTCACTGTTATACTTACCAGGATGCGCTCCTCAACCCAGTGGATGGCAGTGATTATTTTTGCAGAAAATAAAATAAAATAAATTATTTCAACTAACAAAGGAAGACACTCTTTGAAAAACTGAAGGGTTGCTACAAACAGGTTTAAGAAAAGAATGGTTCTCACAACCATGTGTTGATAGCTGTCAGACAGATTGTGAACTTAGCTTCGTTTACATAAATGAATGTTTCACAGCTGACGTTTCTTCCCGCTTACCCAGTTTCTCACCTTTCGTTCTTCTTCTGTGTGTTTAATGACAGTGATTAAATTCCAATTACTTGAGTCATTTGACTAATTACTGTCAACAGTATATGATGTAAATACCTGTGTAGTTGCAACTGCCATGCACATGTATTAGAGGACACTGTTGTAAGTACATAATTGTATTGACCTTTATAGAGTAGAATATAGACTAGTATTGTATCAATGATGATGTTAAATTGTGATGTATTTTCATTTTTTTTCTATTTTAGCGGAATATTTAATAAATGTAGGCCTAGGTCTTTTATCTATTGTAGTTCACCAGATTCAAGAATAAAGCTACTAGATGTCCCTTCTGTATTTGAGTGTTAATCATCCCCTCACAGACACTGAGCATTAATATATTCATAAGAGAAAATTAATTGAAGTAATGTCTGATCTGGAATGGTGTGAAGCAGGCATTTGAAATTAACAATTACTGCTGTTTTGCATCAATGATGAGGCTATTTTTAGCTCTCAATTGTGACTTCACCTGCCTTGTGACATAATCCTCCCTTATGACATCACAAAATCATATAGGTGACAATTGCACGACTAAAAGTAGAAGAATAAAATTGCTTCTTGAGCTGTGTTGACAGCAATGTTCTTCAAATGGTATTATCTCAAAACTAGGGCTACAACATGTGTTTGTTGTTTGAGCAGTATCTTTTTGATTTGTAAGACTATTCAAAACCCATAAGGCTGAGACATACTACAAGTGTGGCCTGTACATTATACCTTTCGATACTCAATAAATAATACTAAATTAAAACTTGGTGCAGAACTTCTCTCAGAAAAGTTGAGGCTTCAGGGCAGTAGTCCAGTGAGACTGCAGACGTAATCAACTTTCTGATTGTGTTGGTCAGTCCATCTGAAAATGTAATCAAGGTAGTCTTCTGCTGTACAGAAAAAAAAAGAGAAATAGGAAAATGGAGAAAACAAATTAACTTTAGCTTATTAAATTCAAAGTCACTCAAGGCCAGATAGCAGACCAGTAATTTCATTGACAAAGATCTTCTGTTTTTAAAAAAATCTCGTAATTCGCCTAAATTCCCTTATATGCACAAATAAGTTTGCACGCCTTATAATGAGCATTATAGAAAAAAATCCTAAACATGAAGAAATCAAGTGCTTTAGAATATAATCAAATGACTCCGACCAGAAATGTCTGTGCTCCACAAACTGCAAATTATATCTAGTTAAAAAAATATGCAACATTCGCAAAATTGGGAATTTGTAGAAAAGTTTGAGCATATGAGGCCCACCAAAATGAAAATTCTTAGTATTAAATATAATATAAAACATTGAAGCTAAGAATTCCAAGATGGCATTTTGGGTATGGGCCAGATGGCTGCATGATTGGGGCTTTACGTCCTGTAATCATGCACTGGGTACGATTGTGAATATTAGTCATCCAGTTAAAATCCAATAATAGAAAGAATGTCTGAAGAGGGATACGACTTTGTCACTGAGAACAAAGTTAATCACCAGAACAAATTGGCCATCTGTTAGAACTATGCCTCACAACTACTTTGTTTATCAAGGTAAATTCTTCAGACAAAAACATGGTTGTGCATCTCCCATCTCGCCCATCACCCTTTATATGGAGAGGTTTGAAGCCAAGACACTAAGCTTATATCAGGAGGTACCACCATCTTCCTGGTATCGCTACGTGGACGACACCTGGTGTCAACTTAAGAAGTCTGAGTCTGACGCTTTCTTTGAATTCATCAACATGGTAGATCCCAACACCAAATTCACCAAATACGAGGTCCATGACAACAAACTTGCTTTTCTTGATACTTTAATTATAATTAAGGAAAATGGGTCATTGGAGTCACAGGTTTACAGAAAACCCACTCACACAGATCAGTACTTGCTATTCACATCACATCATCCTATTGAATATAAATTGGGAGTAGTGCAGACTTTGAATTACAGAGCAGATGTCATTGTATTGGATGAGGAAGAAAAAAGGAAGGAAAAACAGCATATCAGAGAGGCTTTAATGAAATGTGGATACCCAGATTGGGCAAAGAAACAAAAAGACAAGACAAAGAAGAAGACGAATAGAAAAGAGGGTCAACCACCAGCAAGAAAATCAAGAGTCATCTTACAGTACTTTGTAGGCATTTCAGAAAAATAAGAAGGGTACTGGCTGAACATCAGATAACATCACACTTCAAACCCTGTAACACCCTCATAAACATGCTGGCACAACCTAAGGATAATCTGGCTAAGAAGAAGAAACCTAATGTCATCTATGCGATTAAATATATATGGCATATTGAAGTCCCTGCTTTCTAAATTCATACTCCATAAAAAGCTTACAAGGTGTAAATTTGAAGTTGAAAAGCAGAACTAAATGCCAGGTACAATGCTTACAGGAACATTCTGAACAAAGTAATCAAGAACGCTAAAAAGTTTTATTGGAATCAGAAAATGCAGGATTCTATTAAAGATATAAAACAAACCTGGAAAAATATAAATGAAGTCCTTCGAAAAACTAAGAATAAAAATTCACTTCTCAGTTCTTTTATACATAATGACCAGCTACTAACAGATGATAGAGACATAGCTGATGCTTTTAATGAATTCTATGTGAAGTTAGGCTCATCCCTTTCTGCAAAAATTCCTAACACAGAGGCCCCAAGTAGTAATTCAATGAAAAAAATCCACAACAAAAGCATTTTCCTTACCCCAACAGATGTACATGAAGTTGTTAAATTTATAGAAAAGCTAAAACCTAAAACCAGTGCAGGCCTTGATGATATCAGTAGTAAACTAATCAAGCTTAGCAACCCACTCATAGCACTTCCTTTAACCCATATCATAAACCTATCACTTCAGTATGGAGTAGTCCCAACAGAAATGAAAAATGCTAAGGTCATACCTATCTATAAGTCTGACAATCGAAACCTGATTAAAAATTACCGCCCAATATCACTCCTTCTGGCATTTTCCAAACTGCTTGAAAAAATTTCTACGAAAGATTGTATACTTTCCTCACCCAGGAAAAAATTCTCACTCAGTGTCAGTATGGATTTAGAAAAAGTTTTTCAACTTAGCTGGCAATAAAGGAATTTCAAGACAGAGTAACTAAGCATCTGAAAAACAACAACTTTTGCCTTGGTTTGTTCCTTGACTTGTCAAAGGCATTTGACACCTTGCACAATGATGTTCTACTTGATAAATTGGAAAATTATGGCATACGAGGTGTCGCACTTAAGTGGTTCAGAAGCTATTTATCAAATAGATTCCAATCAGTCAGATACAAGAATACCACTTCAACAACTAAACCTCTAACATGTGGGGCTCTGTCCTTGGGCCTTTGCTGTTTCTTTTCTATGTAAATGATCTGGTAAATGTTTCAGTCAATGCAAAATTCATTCTCTTTGCAGATGACACAAATATAATGTATCATGACAAAGACTTCGACACCCTTATCGAGACTGTAAATAATGATTTGATTAAGATATCAAATTGGTTCAATCAAAATAAGTTGTCTATAAATACGGACAAGACCAAGTTTATGATTTTCTCTAAAACAGAGAAAAATGATTTACCACAGGTTATTATTAAACTAAACAATACGACCATTAATAGTACCAGTGATATCAAATTTCTAGGTGGTCATGCGTCATGAACTGGTCCATTTTGCGTTACGGGTCAAAAATATCCCATTTTGCAGTTTTGATATATTTTATCACACAAACATAACACTGCTCAGTGCTTCAAACAGAACTTCATTATCTTTTATACTTTCCGAGATATAGACACTTTTGTAGCGATCACTCCCATTGAATACATGAAAATTTTGGGTTTTTGAAAGGGCTTTTCTCGAAATTGAGACTTTTTACCAAAACACCTGTAACTTTCTTATTACTTAACCAATTACAATGAGGTTTGTTGCTAAATGTTCATTAGTAGTTGCTTTAAGCACGAATATCAACATATATTGCATAAATCAAATTTGTCTAAATGAAATCCTCACTGCAAAACTGCACTTTTTTCACTTAAAAAATTCTTGAATCTAACCTGCTACTTGTGTTTCTGAGTGAAAATCGCCAAAAAAACATTAAGAAAAAATACATTTCCTTTACCCTGAATATGTTCTGGACATCCTAATATGAGTAGCTCATCACACATATGACAAATTGACATAAGCACTCTTCTGGAAGACAGCTATAGTCAGTGGATCAACTGATGACAGTGGTTGGGGATTGGTATTCATAAGATGATTAGATATAGATTCAGATGATAGATTTCATATTTGCAGCTCCTCTAGGGCCTGTTCTTGTCACCTACATGGTTTTTTAGATGAGATAGGAGAGAGGATGTGACTCTGCAACATGTCGAAAATCTACCTCCATGTGAGGGATCTTTTACTTGCCCAGAAAAGACTCTGATACAAGAAGCCTCAAATTTACACCTCATCTGATTAGCCGCAAGCTGGGATTTTGCTCCTAAGAAAGATTTAAATGGTTTAGTTTCATCAAACACATCATTTTGCTATGTGTTCCGTCTAGATTAATGCTGGATTTTCAAGGACAATTTGCTTAATTTTATGTGGGAAGTGCACACAAATCCCCAAATAAGATATCTGAATGGTGCGCATAAACTGAAATAGCTATCTGGCAAAATAAAATATGAACAGGATAGTGCAGAGAGACCGATTTCTTCATTTCAAAATATCGCCAATCCGACTCCGCCAATCCGATTCCGGCTCCACCCCTGAAACTTCCTGACATGCTTCCACTTTGTCATGAATAACTTTTTAACGGGTAAAGTTTTTTTGAAACCGATAATGGTTATGTAAACTAGAGAATATTTTCTTTCCAGTAATATCAAATATATTAAATATATCGTTTTAGACATAGTAGCAATGTTCTATTGAAAATTTTGTTTTTAAAATTCTTGTAACGGCTCCACCCTCTCAGTGGACCAGTTCATGACGCATGACCAGGTGTTATTATCCAGTCAAACCTTAAGTGGGATAAGCATTGTGCGGCAAAAGCTGATAAAATAATCAAAGCAGTTTCTGCAATGGTACGCTTAAAAAATATCCTCCCTTCAAGTACATTACTGACTATATACCGTTCAGTTATTGAAGCACATCTAAACTACAATGTGCAGGCCTGGAGAAATTCTCCAAAAAAAGGCCACTGATAGACTAGTGAAACTGCAGAAAAAAGCTGTCAGATTAACTGCTAAAGCGAAGTACAACAGCCATGCTGAACCAATATTCAGATCATTGAAAATCCTCAAAATTGAAGACTTATTGAAACTAAATCATTAGTAAATGCAATAAAATTAGGCTGGAAGGCATTTGATAAACTGCCGCCACAATATCACAATGAACAATTACCTATTAATGCAGAGTTTCAGAATACAAATAGTGAAACAAGGCAACAAAATGACTTTCATATATTTCCCTACTCCAGGTCGATTGAACAAACATCAATAAACTATACTGTTGGAATTTCTTGGAACAAACTACCCAATGAGTTGAAAAACAAACCTTGACTTATGAGGCATTCCTTGGTCATGTAAAGGAATTTCTTGTCTCAGGCTACAACTTTGTTTGTGAAAATCAGAACTGTTACGTATGCTGGTAATTGCACTACTACCCTTATCAGGCTTCGACAAATTCCCCTCCCCCCACTCAATTACGTATTGCTAAACCCATCAACCCCCCCCCCCCCCATTTTCATCCTCATTGCTCTAGCTTATTATCATCTCTTCTAATGTTTTTTTATTTTCCTTTTTTTTACATACTTTTTTTTTCTTTTTCCTTATACTGATTTTCTAAGTTATAACATGGTCTACATCCTGGTGCTGGGTAGAGGGGATGAGTAATCACAACTCCTTAGAGTTTCAATCTCTCCTCCTGCATGACAGCAATAACTGAAATACATGTATACCTTACTTGTTTTTGCTGTAATAATAATAATGGTTTATATAGCAGAAGTCAGTATGATATTCATGTAATTGTATCCTAAATTGTTATTGATGTCAAAATAAACATATATATATATAAATAAAGGGAGCCCAGCTGCACGGAAACTTACATCGGAGAGACATCCCAACCTTTAGCCAAACGGATGTACCAACACCGTCGTCCAAGTTCAAGCGGGTATGATTCAGCTGTATATATCCATCTGCATGCTACAGGACACCAGTTCACCAACAAGGATGTTATAATCTTAGACATTGAGGAAAACTGGTTCGAACGGGGAGTGAAGGAGGCTATGAATGAAGGGAGAAGCCAGCATTAAATCGGCAGGGTGGTCTTCACTTCAATCTCTCCCATGCTTGGGACAGGGCCATTGAGGGGGTGCCACAAGTTCTCTCTGCTAGGGGGCAACATCCATCCACAACCACCACCAGAGGGACAACTCTGAGGAAGGAGACTGGATGGTCCCTGAAGCTGTCAGACTATCAACATTTTATCCAGTGTAAGTGCATGATTTATGCATTCCGTTATGCACCAGGTAGATTGACTCCGATAGGAGGAGGATACCGTCATGAGGTGGAGGATTATTGAAACTGTAATCTAACATAAGACCTGTGACCTGGCAAGAGTTGGTTTCGAACCCTGGACCAAGCATTTGGCATCCCATTTATTAAGCCATGCTGAACATCCAAGCATTGCGAATATAAAAAATATTTTTCATGATCTCAATGACTTTACGTTCTCTGAGACCGCAGGTGCCAAGGTACTCAAACATATGAAATCTCTGAACGTCAAAAAATCTTGTGGGTATGACAATATATCCCCCTATTTTTTAAAAGTGGCTGCACAAGGTCTGGCAATGCCACTAAGTGATCTTATAAATCATTGTTTCAGACACAATGTTTACCCTGATTCATTTAAGCTCTCTGAAACAAGTCCATTGTTTAAAGCTAAAGACAAGTTTAAGAAAGAAAATCATCGGCCAGTTAGTTGCCCAAGTACTATATCAAAGGTAATGGAATACCAGATGAGCTGCCAGATTATATCACACTTTCAAGAAATATTTCATGTAAAATTGTCAGCCTTCAGAAGTGGCATAAGCTGTGAACATGTCCTTATAAATGCTATAGAAGACTGGAAGAGGGCTCTTGATGAAAACAAAGTAGTTGGAACATTATTTATGGATTTAAGCAAAGCGTTTGATTGCTTGCCACACAAACTTCTTATCTCTAAAATGTCTGCTTATGGTTTTTCTTTGGACTCGTGCCGCCTCATGGCATCCTATTTGACAGGCAGAAAGATGAGAGTTAAGCATTATGGCTTCAAGAGTGATTGGTGCTCAATTACTAAGGGTGTGCCACAGGGCAGTGTTCTTGGGCCATTAATCTATAATATTTTTGTTAATGATCTACTTTATGATGTCGGAGACCACTTTTATAATTATGCTGATGACAATTCGATTGCTGTTGTAGGAGATCAGATCCCTTATGTGATGTCAAAGCTAAAGTCTAATGCCGAAATTTGTACAAAATGGTTCTCTCAAAACATGATGAGGGCAAATCCCGACAAATTCCAGTTCATGGTACTTGACAAAAACCCTAATTGCGATGAGCCAAGAACAATTACGATAGATGATGTTACAATCAATGCTGTCAAGGATGTAAAACTGCTAGGTGTCCACATTGATGCCCAGTTCTCTTTTAAAAAACATGTAAAAAGTCTTTGTAATAAAGCCAGTCGTAATTTGAATATCATCAAAAGGATGTCAAATCGAATTTGTGGCAGGACTGACAGAACTGCTTTAATCGATGCTATGGTCACCTCTCAGTTCACATATTGCCCTATGGTGTGGCATTTTTGCCCAAAACTACAAGCTGATCTTATGTGTACAATTCAGAAAAGGTGTTTGAGATTCATTCTAGATGACCGAGATCACATGCTTACTCTAACTGAAATGTTAACCATATGTCAAAGTAATACCTTTTTGCATTGGCGATTGAAGAAAATTGCTGTCTTCATGTTTAAATGTTTCAATGATCTCAACTTGAAGTATCTAAATGATATGTATGAACTCAAAGAAATAACTTATAACTTAAGAGATAGTAAAAGACTTCATGTGAAGAAGTACAATACTGTGACATATGGCTATCGCTCTCTGCTTTATGCTGGCACTAAATTATGGAATTCTCTGCCAGTTACTATAAAAGATTCTGAGAATGAAAATGAATTTATAAACAAAATGTCAACTTGGAAATGTGTAAAAGAAAGTTGTAATGAATGTTCTCAATTTCTTTATCACTAGTCATGGATGCTTTTGCTAGTCAGTCATGCTTTTATAATGTTTTATTATGCCGTGTGGCACTCTTTTTTATATATCTGATGTAGCTTTTAATTGTTGTTTTTATTACCTTGTTTATTATTGTTTTAACTGGAAAACCAGCTTTTAGCTGTTGTTATTTGTTTATTATAATCGAGTGAAAATAAAATTTATTCTTATTCTTATTCTTATTCTTATTCCAGCACACGACCCATGTGCTTATCCTCGCCCCACCGATTTTGGTAAATATCACACCTGGCAATAATTATTAGCATTGGTTAGTACTTGTACATTTTAATAATTACTTTATCATATTTCACAAAATCTGAATAACCATTATAATATAACGTCATTGTTGCGACGTGTTGCAGTGTACTCTTCAGATTTAAAATCGATATTCTGAAAATGTCAGCAGATTTTCACAATTTAGAAGAGCGATAATTTTGCTGGTATCAGACTCCAAGCAGAATAATTGTCCTTGGTTCCCACAAATAAAACTATTTGTAGGCCTATATATATATATAGATATACGGAATGCAGCTTATACCAAAATAGAATTGTTGCAATTTAAACATAACTAGACATCAATATTACTGGTGAACCAGTAATGAGCATTCACCAATTCGCATAATTTACTTGACTATCAAATTGACACTCTTCATATTGACATTCATATTGACTTAATTTTGACTTCATACTGACTTTCTATATTGACTTAAAATTGACTTCATATTGACATTCATACTGACATCCATATTGACATCCATATTGACATTCATATTGACATTCATGTTGACATTCATATTGGCGTTCGTATTAACAAAAAATTGCATTCATATTGACATCCATATTAATGGTTGTATTGACATTCATATTAAAATACATATTGACATTCATATTGACATTCATATTGACATTTATATTGACACTGATATAGACACTGATATTGACACTGATATTGACACTGATATTGACACTAACCTTCATTTTGACATTCATTTTGACATTCAATTTGATGTTGACATTCACATTCATATTGACTTCACATTGTCTTCACATTAACATTCATATTGATATTCATATTGACTTCAAATTGACTTGATTCATTCTTTAATTTACTCTACTTTGCACTTTACTCATTTCTTCACTATTCCTCTCTTTGACTTGTGATGACCTTGACATTTGATGAACTTATTCACAAGGTCAAATATTATTTAGATCTCTCAAGTTACTCTTGATTGGAAATGCTAGACTACAATTGAACAACCATGCTTGAAAAATGACAAAAACCACGTGAAAATGTACCTATCCATTCACTTTAATTGACCTTGACCTTGATGTCAAGGTCATGGATGTTGAAGGAAAATATTTGTCTATCATAGGACTATATATGTGCCAAGTTTCATTGAGTTGTCTTCATTCAAAGCAAAGTTAAAAAATATTTTCACTTTTGGGCAGAATATTCTAATTTTTAAAATCAAATATCTCAGTAACCACCGCCAAGTTTCATTGAGTTGTTTTCATTCAAAGCAAAGTTAAAAAATATTTTCACTTTTGGGCAGAATATTCTAATTTTTAAAATCAAATATCTCAGTAACCACTTACAGTATCTCAACTATCTTCCTTTCCGCACTGGATATTCCTATAGAGCACCTTGTCCTAGAATTTTACGAAATTCCTGCTGACGGTTTCTCCAGAACCGTGCGCAAAAGGGTTTTCATTAAAAGGGGTCACGGTAATTACCCCTTTTTAAAAATAGAAAATTTTATGACTGATCTGGATCAAGTGACTGACTAGTAACTTAACAGTGAAGATCTGGTGTTTCTATCTTTATTAGTTCAGGAGATAGACCTTCAAAAATGGCCACTTTGAGGTGACCTGTGACCTTGAAAAATAGGTCAAGGTCAAAAATATTTTGCAAAATTTATTTTCTCATCCAGGACTACCTGTCTACTTAATTTCAGCTTGAAATTCAGAAAAAAAGGGAAGAAAAATAATATGACCAAAATCAAGACCATTCACCATAGTGATGGTGAATGCTAATTATTATGCTGCTTTCGCTGAGAGTAAAGGCAAATGGTATTGCAATGGAGCAGAGGAAGATAATTAGCTGAAAGCTGATACAGGCAAAAAATACAGAAAAATGCTCTCTTTTTTTACTTTCAGATTCAGAAGTACGATTTATTGTTGTTTTGAAGTTCATTGTTGGTTTTACGCATATTGACAATGCAGTAATGCTGTCCGTTGTTAGACATACTTTTATAAATGTACTAAAAAATAGTTTTTCTACATATGCAACAGATGAAACTTTATTGATATGCAATTAACACAAGTTATTCATGTCCATTACATGCTTTGCATGCCATAAAATTGCATTCTCAAATAAGCCATCCATCATCAGTTAAAACAACTATAATAAATTATTCATGTAAGTTACTAAGTAATTAATTATTAAATTTTGTAATTTAAAGTGTGTTGATTTCTTTTAAAATATGACTGGAACAGTAAACTGTTCACTTTCCCGATTCAGTGGCGTAACTGAGGGGTCTCGAATGGGGGGGCACCTGGGGGGGGCACGCGATTCTCTTGGGGGGGCACCCACTATACTAAATGTATATTTTAGCCAGAGTTGGAAAGTTTATATGGGGGGGCACCTGGGGGGGCACAGGTCCAATATGGGGGGGCCTGTGCCCCTCCCGTGCCCCCCCATAGGGACGCCACTGTCCCGATTGCTGGCGCAATGATTATACAAGGCCTTCTAAGTTTGGTAGCGATAGACCTTGCAACTGGTGAGTCAAAAAAAATCTTGGTGATACATTTCTCTAATGCTGATACCTTGGATTCTTTTGCATTACTATTCAGTGCTTTGCAAAAAGTACTAAGAAATGATTGTGCAAGAAATTGCTTACTTGTTTCATTAAAGAATTAACTGAAATTATAATACAATTACTGACGAGCCCATGCTTTTCATCCAATTGCCATTTGACTGTAATACTCTTGAGCATTCTAAATTAAAAAAAAAAGCAGGAGAACCACCGGCTGCTTCCTTTCCTGTGGGCAGCTGATGTTTCTAAAGAGACATAAGTGACAAAAGTATACTTTTCTTGTAACATTAAATTTCGTGGAATCATTTCGTTGCCCAAGAAAGCACTGTTTGAAGACCCTTCTCTATTTTTTTATAGCAAAGACAAACTTGAATTTATGAAAACAGAGGTATTCACATTGGAGGTCTACCATAACCATGCTAAACACGCCCAAAATTTGAAAATGAATTTTTCAAATATCCTAATTGTTCTTCATGATTGTGTTGTCCTTATCAATTCAGTTATAAGGCGCAGGATTTTGTTCTTTAAATATGCTTAGATTGGTCTAAATGGTGCTTCTACTACCCATGAAAAATATATTATTCACTATCTCTACAATAAATAAATTCTACCTACGCCATCTTTCTGGTTTCTGATTGAAAAAAAAACATTGTCAAATCTCTTTTTTGTGACATTAGGCGAAACTCCTAAATTAGCAGCCAGTTCAACAGTTCAAAATCCTTCGGCAAGCGAATCATCATATAAATATATTTTAACGGGTGTACATCGTCAGAGCTCTGCTAATCTAATATGTAAATGGCACTGCCACGCAATTCGCAAAGCACTTTAAAAAGTTTTTGTGGGATTACAGTGTTACCATAAGTTCTTTTTTTTTATTTCATGTTCAACGTATGAAAGGCAGTTATGTAAAAAATAGAAAGACAGATACATAGAAAGACACATATAAATTTAGAATATTAGAAAGATAAACTTGATAAAAATATAATAGACAGATAAATAGACAAAAAATTGATACATAAATAGATAGATAAATAGATAGATAAATGTGTAGCAAGATAGACCCACAGATGGATAAATAAATTGATAGATATACAAATATATTCAATAGATAAATGATATTGATAGATAATCAGCTAAATGGTAGAAAGGTAGACAACACTGAAGGATGTCAAAGTCAAGTCCATGTTAGATTGTTGATATTACATGATAGTGTTAACATATACTATATAGTAAGAAAAAAACAATAACTTGATCTGCTTGTAGATTGATTTCTCACTGTTATATAAGCATACGTTTATAAAGATTATGTCACTTTAATGTTGATATGTTTTCTTGTTATCTGTTTTGAAATGAAATGAATCAAGTGTTAATAGTTTGATTTAGCTTGTAAAGGTTAATAATTAACTGTTCCATAAAACATACGGGATAAATAATGGGAGAAAATTGAATTTTTAATACACTTTTGAAGATGCATATTTGTTATTTTCTGTTGAATACGAAACTAAATCATTGATAACAAGCTGGACTTACTTGACCTAATTCCCAACTGTGGACTGTTGATTGTCAGACAATCACTGCACAGAATTTTGAGTCCTCTCTTGTGCTCAATTCGCTTCACGAATATAAATGTCACGCATCATAACGCTACGAAATTGTGTTGGTCTCCCATGTAGCCAAAAATCCTTACAAAATGCTCTGTGCACAGGTCATCTTTATAATTATTTTGCATTTCAGACCAGCAAACATGTTGTATTTGTGAATTTTTCTGTTCTTGCCATTGTTATGTTCTAAGTCCCTATGTAACATTGGAGTAGTTACTCCATTCTTTCTACGAGGGGTGTTCAGAAAGTTCAAGGCCTTTTTTCATATGGATACTTATTTTCAATCTAGAAGTAAGAATTTTTCACAGGATAAAATTCAGTACATTTGGAATGGATTTCCAAAATTTTGGACAATTAGGACATTTTTAAGTCATTCAGTGGTTGCCATGGATATTGAAAGTTCAGCTTCTTGGGGCAGGTAACACTGAAACCAAGAATACCAAGAAATTGTGACTGTGAGAGACTTCTCTCTGTCACTGGTATTAGTGAGATTGACAATATTTGACACAAGAAATATGGTATTAGCTTCTAAATATGCTTTCAAGCACACCAAATGTGTGTATTCTTACACTGAACCCATGTAGGAAAGCACTCCTGCATGCCATATTTGGCGAGGGAAATTCAGGAAGCAAAGGTGTGTTTCCCTGACCACATAAGGACTTGTGAAAGCATGGATTCACTAGTATGAACAAGAGACCAAAATGGACAGCATTATCCATCCTAGCTATTCCTGTGATATGTTGCTTTACATAAGTCCTTACTTTAGTCCTTGGGGGCTTGAGTTTCAGGCACTGGAGGAGAAGAGGCTTTGGATGACCGAAATTCTTTCACAGAACTTTGTTTTGAGGACTTCAAGGAACATTTACTTCAACGGGTCAGGTGTATGAATCAATGCTTTTGGTGTGCTTGGGAGTATTTTTTAAGGCTAATATTATATTTCTTGTGTCAAATACTATGGCCCGTTTTCACCAACATGGTATTAAGAGTTAAACCTGTGTTAACTCCTTTAAACCTGGTATAACTAAGTCCATTTCACCAAGAGTGTGCTAAGCATGTAAACCTGTCAAGGTTCAGTGAATCATACACATTGTCACCAAACTCAAGGATCAGCCATCTCAAACTGATTTGGTGTCAAAAGGTGATTAGGCCAATGAAAACAGAACATATGTTTCTTATGAGATGGCATGACAAATCAGTATTATAGGCCTTTGTCTATTATATTCGCATTTTTCTCTAATTTAACAGTCACCAAAGATTTTTTCAAGAAAGATATGTCACATCATGAGATATAAAGTTTGCAAACCAAGAACACACACTTACCTAGAAAATATATTTGTTGAAGTAACTGTTGCAAATATACTAGCCATACAGTATTAAGCACACAATTTAAAAGTATTTCATGTATGAAACTATGTTTTTATAGCATTTGCCTATGATAGTCATGACACCAAATAGAGGCAATTCTTCTGTGCTGAGTTGTACAGAACCTCTGCACTTGTTGTTGGTCTTAGCACAGGGGTACTTTCGAAGGGCAGGAAATTCGGACGTGGGTGCAATCTATGCATCCTATAACCCCCCCGGAAATCGGGCGATTTCGGAAAAATCCAATTTAGCCTCCCATGTGACTGGTCCACTGGGCATACGTACATATTTATGGGTTTTAATGAAGCGATTGCATGACTAACACGCTTCACAATCCTTAAAACTGAGGCGACACTAATACCACTCAAGTCACCAAAGACTTGTTGGTAACTGCCAGTAGCAAAAAATCGTAGGCACATCAGTCATTCTGGGTACATCAGATTTTGAGGACCCTTATCATTAGATATTCAAAGGGATTCAACCATTATTGTAGTTTCATTGTGCAAAAATGCATGAGCAGCTGATTTGTATTGATTTATTCTTTGAGGGGAGGGAGCTAAAGAAAAATGCATTTCTGTCACCAACACTGGACAGACAACTAATTAATTTTCTTTTTTATAAATTTCCAAGCCCACCCCTCTTTTTCTCTTACCTTGTCATTTGGCCATGTTTGGGAAATTCAGAGATTAATTGTGTTTGTAGCAATTGAGTTGTTTAAATACTATGTGCAGACTTTCCCTCAGTAAATGTTCCTTGATCCTGCTCCGCTTGAGTGATTGGCTTAGCCAGACCAGGTCTTAGCTAAGACCTGGCATAACTCTTAATACCATGTTGGTGAAAACGGGCCATAGTGTCAATCTCACTAATGCAAGTGATAGAGAGAGGTCTCTCACAGCCAAAATTCATTGGCTTTAGTGGTTTCAGTATTATCTGCCCCAAGAAGCTGAACTTTCAGTTTCCATGGCAACCACTGAATGACTTAAAAATGTCCAAATTGTCCAAAATTTTGGAAATCCATCCCAATATGCTAACTTTTATCCTGTGAAAAATTCATAGTTCTAGATTGAAAATAAGTGTCCATATAAAAAAAAAGCCTCAAACTTTCTGAACGCCCCTCGTATATATTCTTTCAAATGTATCATTCAGATCGGATACCTTGCTTTCCAACTCATTCTGCATTTGGGCATAATTAAGAATTACAGTATTGTGGGTGCATAAACGATGGTGATTCCATAACTATACACTGAGAGGTGGGATGGTACTCACACCTCCTTACACCTGATTCTGGTATGGTTCGTTTTGGCTTATTTCCTCTGCCCTTTGCTAGGTCAGCTTCTGGGATCTCAACGCTATGTAATGCATCAGACACTTTGTTACATTGTGTCTTTTCTCTTGTAATATGATACGTAATATACAAGCAAGGCCATTGAATTTGTATAAGGGTCATAACCTTGAACTTTTAGGTAAGTACACCACAACACCTATGCTCAGCCAATGGAGCAGAGGAAATGACTAATCATTTAGCTGTGAGCTATTGTATCCTACAGTTGACACTAAAATACAAAAAACATATTTTAGGATGCTATAGATCATTTATTACTGTTAAAATATTTTGTCCATTTGAAATTCATTGTTGGTTTTATGCATAATAACAATATGAGGCCATGGATCATTTCAAATGACCTCCATTCTTAAAATTAGCTTATTTGACCTTGTCTGCAGCAGCTAAAATTTTATTGCCAAGCAATTTACATGATTTATCTATATTTTATAACTTGCTTTGAATATTTAAAAAATTGCCCTCTCCACTGTGCCATTAATAAGCAGTTTAAACTACTAATTATTAATGAATTATTATATAATTCAAGGCAAAGAGCAATTTGTCATTTCAATTTTAAGTTTGTTATTCTGTTTTAAAATCAACTTGAACTATTCACTTTCCTAATGACAAGCATGATGATCATACAAGGATTTCTCATTTTGGTAGCGATTTGTATCACAACTGGTAAGTATAAAAAAATCAAAGCAATCAATTTCTCCATAGTAACTTAGCAAGACATAATTTTTAAACTACACTCCTGTTTATAAATATGGAATACTTTTTTTGGAAAAAAAAAGTCGAGTAAATGTACATTTCAGAGTGTGGATGTAAGCAAGGTCCATTGTAAAGGTCAAGACATCTTCTCTAATCACTCTTTGAAAGAATTAACTACATTTTTTGCAAGAATTTTACATTTTTCATTTAATGCACCTCACCCTAAAAATCCCCCTGAATTTCCATATTTCTACTGAGCACTGTAATTTTTCCAGGGGTTAATGCTGTAGCAAGCATTTTAAACTACAGCATGTTTTTCCCATTGAATCAGACCATCATATGCTCCAGCATAAATTACAAAAGTTGTCAATTTCAATGGAGAATGTTGAAGTATTCCATATTTATGAGCAACAGTGTGTTTCACTCAACAAATATACTCTCAAGAGAGCTTTCATGCTCTTTCCAGAGCACTTCGTCAGCACTGAATGAAGGGCAGGATGGACTTGACAGTTGTGGTGTTCACAGTTTTAGGTGTCATTGGTGTAGATTATTTTAGTCACATGACTTTGGATTTCCCCAACAACATCAATTTCTCAAATGCAGTTATTGTGGATCCTATTGCATTGAAATTCAATGCTTTGCAAAAAATACAAAGAGATGATCATAAAAGTACTTGCCTACTGATTTCATTAAATAATGAACTGGAATTCTAATGTTGTTATTGACAAGCCCATGGTTTTTATCCATTGTTATTTGGTGGTGTAGAAATCTAGAGCTTCAAATGCACAATGTGGAGGAACCATCAACAACAATTTTTTTTTGTAGGATGGCTGATATTTCTAAATCTAATTCGGATGACAATTGGAGATTTCTTTTACAACGTTTCTAAATTATTATCGTGACCAAATAAATCAGTTTAGTGCTGATTTAGAACTTTTTCTTGTTTGCGGATAGGAAACACTTCGCTTGAGACTCTTAATTTCTTAATGATAATGGCAAATCCCGCAAAGCACCACAAAACCCTCCAAAATCTGGAAAATGTAGTAAATTTAGTATTTGCCATAGTTGGCAACTTCTCAAATTTTTTGTTTGGCAAGGCTTTTTGAAAACAGTCAAACTTGCACAGCAGGTCAAACTGCACAATGAAAACTGTCCTTATCATTAATGGTAAAATTTGATCCGAAAGTGAGCTACATTACGTTCACTGATCAGACATGCCTCAAAAATTTCTAATAAATTGTGGATTCATAAAACCATGTCTGATCAGTGAACCCGACGTACAATGCCGCCTATAAGTAAGTGAAATGCATGATATTGTGCCATTGCATCAATGCTAAACATCCTAAACCAAACTGCTTGTGGAAGCATGTATTTTTCATGCGATGAGAGGAAAACATATTGGGTCATAAAGGCTGACATGTGTGGCATGTGGGATAACAATGGCAGCCGTTTTGTTCCTCCATGTATAATTTTCATGTGTAGAATAACGACAATGTACATTGAACACCCTTTGGATGAAACTTTTAGATTATTGTATGTGACACTTTTATTTCATTCTTTGCTTCACAAATCATAGTTATTGATAATGAAAATGGTTCCAATAATTTTCAGGCGAATTGAACATTGCATTGCGAAGACCTACTAAACAAAGCTCCAAATTATATGGTTCGCGTGAATTGTCATACAAGGCTGTGGATGGAAACAAGAGTCCCAGCTTTTTTGATAATGGTTGTTCACATACATCAGAACAAGGTACCACTCATACTATTGACATAAAAGAGGATTTCAGTAAAACCACTTTGAGTTAGGTTATATAATGAATGATTCTGATATTATTCGCATACCAAGTGGGCACCAGTCCTGACGTCACCTTATGTTTTTTTGACATCGACCACAGCTAACATCCCCTGATGTCGATTTGAGTTAAAATGCCCACGGGGCGTATTCTTACTTAAAAAATATCAAACTACTTTGTTGAATCATGCGCAGGGCGCGGGACAATGGGCAGCCAAGTCAGACGTTACTGGCACTTTTTGCAAATGTCTGACCATTCTCAAATTCAGGTCAAACAAATTTACTGGCAAAAAATCTCTACAGGAAATAGGCATATTAAGTGCTAGTCCTCTGAGTCTCTCTGATGTTGAATTGTATTGTAAGACCTCAAGAAACTTAATTGCAATGTCGCAAAACCACCTTTAAAAATCAAAGAACACTATTCCATTAAAACGCGTTTCAACCATTTGAAAAATTATAGATTAAATTTATTATGTTGTCTGACAAAACATTAATTTGTCTGAACGGAACTCTCGCCGTCAGACAAAATGTCTGACCAAAGTCAATATGCTTTCGCGTGCACTGATCATGCACGTATATCATATTTAGCAAATCATTACATTTTGATCCTTTTCGTAGTTTTGCCTTTA
This sequence comes from Platynereis dumerilii, assembly GCA_026936325.1. Classification (NCBI taxonomy): domain Eukaryota; kingdom Metazoa; phylum Annelida; class Polychaeta; order Phyllodocida; family Nereididae; genus Platynereis; species Platynereis dumerilii. The sequence continues at coordinate 14,436,093 of JAPTHN010000014.1, forward strand.
AGAGGGTTGTAGCTCAATGTCTTGCTTCGTCCTCTTGTACACAACCTTTGATGATGTTTCACACCGTCAGACTGTCATGCTAGGCTTTTTTGTATTTTAGAATAAAGCTACATCAGCAAGATCATTTTCGAGTTTTTTGTAGTATACATCTATAACAAAAAATGTCCACCGGTGTGTGTATTGATGTTTTCAATAATTAATAATATGTATTTTAATCTATCTGTGTATGGAATATTTTCAGCTAACCCATGGCTTTCAGTTGATCTCCAAGATGAATATCTAATCAAAAAAGTAAAAATTACCAACCGTCAAGATAGACGTGAGTATCTAATATTCATGAATAATTGGCCCAACAGAGATTCCATCATTATGAAGCTGGGTCATTCCGTGTCAAATCATCAGATTTTCGAGAAATTTCCCACCACTCCGTCTGCGAATAGTCTGAAAAAATTATATGTTGTTTGATGTCTCGAAAGATCAACTTCCTGAAAATATCAGCTTAATCGGTCAATTTTTCATTATTTGGCTGAGGTTTGAAAATTGCTCATTTTGCCAGTTTTTCAGGCATCGTTTTGACCACAACTACATTGTTTGCTCAATAAATCACTTAATACTCAACCTTGAGCTTTTAAATTCGGGATCTACACTAACTGGATAATGGAAAAGGATCTTTGATAGACATTTATTGTTTTGCTATAACGATCAAACAGCTATGGCCTTGTTAAATTCATCAAACAACATATATTTTTTTCAGAAAATTCGCAGATGGGGTGGTGGAAGCCACTTGTTGTCGTTGATTTGACATGGAATGACCCAACTGCTCTACTACACTCTTGAAAAAAAGTTTTATATGGAACCTTTAATGGCTCTATAAGCTGGTATAGATAAGGAACCCTGAAAGGTTCATTATTCAACTTTTAAAAAGGTTCCAACAGCAAACAAAAACAACACTTGGATGATCCAGCTGCACTAAACTCCCACAATGGAACCCTTTTTTCTCAAGTTGGGAGCACAGAGCTCCATCATAGGGCCTTCCGTCCAGTATTGAACCTTTTCAATTCAGTTGAACAACATTTTTCGCCTGTGGGTTCTCTCTATATACCACCAAAAACCTTTTCCGTTAAGAGTGTAGACTCTAGGGATAAAATTGTGAATCAGTACCCTTAGAAAATGTTCAGAGAATAGCAAACATTCTTAGTGGACCTCACAAATATGAGGTATACATGCATGCCCGAAGAGATTCTGCATGTTTTTACTTTTCCTTTCCGGGCAAAAAAGCAGTGGTGATTTGAGCAAATTAATCCCATACCAAAAAAAGCAGTGGTGATTTGATCAAATTAATCCCATACCAAAAAAAGCAGTGGTGATTTTGAGCAAATTAATCCAATACCAAAAAAATCAGTGGTGATTTGAGAAAGTTAATTTTGTACCAAATTATTTAAAAATCAGCAGAGTATAATATTGTCAAAAAGTTCAGCAATTTGAGGTTGAAGAACAAGTTCTTCAAAAAAAGAAATTCTGAAAGCAAGAGAAATTCCATACAGCAAATTTAAAATCATGTGATTCGTACTTGTTGTAAGAAGAACAAGTACGAATCACATGATTTTAAATGGGCTGTATGGAATTTCTCTTGCTTTCAGAATTTCTTTTTTTTAACCATCTGTGCCCACTCTTGCCCCCATGCTTTCCTGGCATATCTACGTTGTAGCAACGTTGCAGCAACGTTGCAGCAACATCCTCCTGTTTGTCAAATGACATAGAATTGTATGGTAGCATTTATATTGTCACAACATTTTGAAGCAACATCAAAGATATGACGTTAGCTTGTGCCGTTGTGGCTACGTTTCCACAACATTGTGAGGCAATGTCAATGGTTCCAGGTCAGCTTGCTATGTAGTGGCAACGTCGTAAAAAAAACCCGGAAATTAGCCATAAAAAATTAAGCAGTATGGGTCCTGCATCGTCAGTTCATCGTGAATACTGAATATCAGTTCACCATGAGCATCTGTTCTGGCTGCCCTCCAGCCAGGCAGCATGTTGCAGGCCAACACAAATCCACCCAATCTAGTTACCCAAATTCCCGCCAGGTGTTAGTGCCAAAAATAATAAGACTGGTGGTGCCTCCTAGCAGGAAACTACATAATCACGGTGAAGTGACGATCACGGTAAACCAACGATAGAGCACATACAGAGTACATGACCATTAGAGCTCTTTGCAGATTGGCGGTCCATTGGAAAAATAAATTTTCTTCTTTTCAATTTGCAAACTGGCTTTGCCACGTCATTCATAGTTACCTGTTGGTTTCCTAATATTCTTATTAGATGAGTACCTTTAGTCATTTAATTAGTTACTTTATTGACACCTATGCTGCAAGATTGGATACACACTTAATCAATTGATTAAACCAGAAACTAATACAAACAAATTGTAAAAACATTTTTAAGCCAGTGACATCACAAATCCAAGTTGAAAATTGATTTTGAAACTGTTTGGGCCGCTAACCCACAAAGATCTATAAGGAAATTTTTCTGTGTTTCTGTAAGGAATTATATGATAAATTATGTGTCCTTCTTACCACATAGATACTAGAATGCATGACTACGATATCTGGCTGAGCAACAAAGGACCAAGTCTACCCACTGTCACAAATGACGACTACAAACTGTGTCGCCATCGCTCAGGCATAACAGCAGCTGGAGCTACAGACATTTTGTACTGTGATGCCCCAGTTAAAGGACGTTTCCTCTATTTCTCCATCAATTCAACAGTGACCAATGAAGTTGTAACAATTTGCGAATTGGAAGTTTTTGAATTTGGTAAGTATGGTATCACTAATTATTACATGATCACTATGCTAGAGCGATGCTGATTTGCCAAAATCAGTCACACAATGGATGTGAAAATAAAAAAAGTAGTAATGGCTATTCGGTTCAATTTGATAGGGAGCAGTTCTAAGAAACATGTCCCGCCTTTCAGCTTGGGCAGGTTACCATGCCATCTAAAACTTTGAAATTCATGAAAGTAAAAATGCCTGATTGATTTCGTTTATTCGCAAATTAGACGGCCTATTCTGACCTTATCACTGCATGTCCCCCTCATTTGCCACAAAAATTACGCCCCTGCTGTTGTAAATTATTTCAGCAGTCAAGATTGAGAATATGACTGTCATTCTGTTTTGCTGAGTGAAATGGCAGTTGTTGGATCAGTAGCAATGCAATAATTCTTTTATGTCAGAATCACCATGTTAGATATAAGTTACTGCAGATTCATTTAGTATGAGTTTTCATGGACAGACTTCTCAATATCCACGTAGCATATTAAGCTTCTCTGATTGGCCAATGAGCAATAAAACATCCCCCAAATATGTTTGTTGAATGTAGGGAGCTGTGAAATATGTAGTAATTCTGCTTCAGTGAGCAGCTAAGTTTGGTTTGTAGATAAGATTAGCAGGTAAACACAAGCAGTCAAGGACACCACCAAATACGTCTACTGGACTTGATACACGTTTTATGGTATTCAAATTAGGTTTATGCTATGTATTTCAGTGCCTTAGCCAATCGTATGAACAGTATTTGCTACGTTTCACTGTCCTTTTACAGAAACTCATACTTCTTGAAATTGCAGTAAGCTGTCAAAATAAACTATAACAAGTGAATCTAGTCTGACTAGTGAGCACTTATCACACCTGTTTGTAACCTTCAGATGCTGCTGACTCCATGTTTCACTGCCAAGGCAACAAATCATTGCAAGGGGGAAATTTGGAACAACATGCATCCTGTGTCTACTCAAGGTGTGCTTTAATTTGCCATTCTGACGTAAGGTGCAATGGGTTCAGCTTCAACAGAATACAGTGTCGCTGTTATACATACCAGGATGCTGTCCTTCTGCCAATGAATGGCAATGACTATTTTTGCAGAAAGTAAAATAGAACAATAAATAGAAACAAAAGGGGTAACATCATTCACCAACAAAACTGGATGGCTAATATGCAGTGAATATTATTACCGATAAACATTACAGTTTAAGAGATTGTAATAAATTTGCCATGGCAATCACTTTGTTAATTCAATATTGTCCAAAACGCTTTAATATCGCAAGCCTACCTTTTTTTCACAATTTAACATTTACATTTTATGTACATGTCATAACTTATGTATCATAATTCAACTTCTTAAATTTCCGCTTAATCCAACAGAACTAAGTTGAAAAATCACTAGTCTGTGCGAATGACATTATTTATCATCAATGTAATAGTCAAGTTTTAGCAGTATGCTACTTTCATTTAGCCATTCACCTCCAGACATAATGTTTTTCTGTATTGCTAAGTTGGACAGGTGCAAGAGCTGCTGACTTCTTCCCAGTACCATGTGTTTTTAATGTCCCACTTTTTTATGTGTCTTTGATAGATGCCAGACTGTAAGTTGCTTTGTTGAACTAAAGAGCTTCAGAAGCCCTAAGGCTACACTACTTACAATGTCTTTTTAGAAAACAAGGAGGCTGCAATGTCTCAGCATCTTCGGTGCTTGATCCTGCTTTGTTCTTCTCTGTCTCAGGACATAAAATATAGTTAGTTGTTTTAACTCTGTAATTATGTTTTCAGAATAAGATCAGTGAAATAAAATAATATTGTTCACTTCAAACCTGACAGAGTATGGTTAACTTTCAGTGAATTGGTTTTTTTCTCCAATGAAATAATGTGTTGTCACATGGACTAGACATTTACTGCAGTAATCTGGTTTCAAGGAATTTACCGGTTCATATCAGCCCTGGAAACAAACGTTCTCTAATCTTGATTAAATTGTTCGAAGCAGACAAGCAAAGATGAGAGATGAACAGCAACTTCACCTTAACATTTTAATTTTTATCAAATCTACATTTGCTGAATTGCTCAGTATTGTGTAGGGGCAAACTGAAATTCCTAAGAGAGACTGCATGTGGAAAACTGCATTCTGGAATTTCCAAGTATAGATAACACCTTATAAGACTTTGGTAATGATACAGTCATTCTGTGGTACATATTTGCCATCTGCGGCAATAAGTAGGGGCTTATCCTTATATTTTTCCGTACACTCATAATGCTGTATCAAATAACTAATAAAGCCACCCAGCAAACATACCTCTACACTCTTGAGTCACTTTTCCCCATTCTCATAAGTTATTATGCATAATAATTCCATATATTCCTGACTTATTCCTACTTGAGAAGCCCTTCTTTGCTAACGGGGTCCACTAAGGTGATGGATATGATGTAGCTGTTTGATGTGACTCCGGTTACATTTCGCTTTCTGGTGAAGCTTGTTTGTGGCATTATGCAAAGGATGGGAGGATGCTATCATCTAGCTGAAATAATACCTTGGAGGGTTACACCCACCAGGTCTACTTTTATGAAACACAGAATTGCAGGAATGATAACAGCTTATCCATTAGTTATGCAGAAAGAGAGGACCAGTTCACAGTGAAAAATACACTTTGTCACTCATGACAGCCGAAGAAGTGTAATATTCTCTACATTCAACATGGGAAGCACAGAGGCTGTGTGCATGCATGATTAGTCATGATCAATAGAAGACCAGTTGATGCGTTAGAATTAATTTTAGGGTAGAAACCAGATGCATGATCCTTTCTTTTTCCTGTCATCAACAAGCAGGATTAGTCTCCTTAAATCAAATTAGCATTGAAAGTACTGGGCATGATCATGACAAATCGTCAGTTTGATGCCATTTTTACAGTACAACAGTACACTCTTTTTGCGTAGCGAATTTACAGACTGCAATTGTGTACCACCTGTAAATCTCTAACATTTCATTGCATCTATAAAAAACATAACTCCAACCAAAGAACATCCGCATTATTCAGAAGCTTTGATCATGCAATGTAGTAGGCCTATTTCTATTGGTGCCACCTACAACTTGCTGCAATGTTTTTTATTTATGTTTGTGGGTTTAAGTCCACAAACATACAAGGTGAAAAGATCAAAAGTGAGCACAACATATTAAAGATAATTATTTGTTCAGGGGTTCAGGTATATCTAAATGTGAAGTTACTTCCCAAGAACAAAACTTTTATATGAAGCATGAGCCTATTGATATTTCCAGTGGTAATATAATAAAAATAATATAATAATATAATCTAGTAATAATAATAATATAACATTAATAATATACAATATATAATAATATAGTATAATATGATTCTATATAGCGACCATTCCAGATAAATCTGCTCACCGGCGCTCACCAAACTTAACGGCAATCATACCAATCATTATAGTGTTTTGGTATTCAGAATGCTTGGCACAGAGTTTGGTCAATGTTTTTTAGACACCTCGAAGCTATTAAGATCCAATTTTGGTGGAGAGCTTCACAAATAAAAAGAAGATTGACAAGCTGTCAGAAAATGTGACACTGAAAGAGCTAGTGGCAGTTGCCCATCCATAAATGCTTGTCACGTTGTAAGCAGTGAAAGGCACGCCCTAGGGACATAGCAGTCTAATTTGTAGACTGTGTGTCAACAGAATTGAAACAATCAGAGCATTGATTGAACTTTGGAGGTCAACTGCTGTTGCCATGTGCCTTGCATTTGCAAGTATTGTTTAAAACAGTGCTTAATATAGTTCAAGTATTGTTTTATTTTCATAGAGTTAAAATATGTGTCATCCTGCAATGATATAACCTACAGCAACTGACTTTAAAATGGTTTTAATACGTAGCCATCTAAAGAAATGATGGGTGTTTACAGTTTACATGGAAGGAAAAAGCTGTAAACAATAATTTATAACCAGCATTTCATCTAAAAACTCACAAGTAATTTTGTGTAATTCCTTGAAAATATTCTCAAAACTATTTAGAAATCTTGCTAAACAGAAAGGCTTTGAGATATGAATGAAAAAATATCAGTATCTGCGTACCACATAGATTTATTCAAATGACGAAGGTTCTAGAAAATACCGCATATTTAACACCAATGACAAGAATTACATACATTACAGTGGACCACTGTTACATTGCCACTTCTTTTCCAGCCTTGGCAGCTCAGAACATATATGCTGTCATGTATTGACATAAAGCGACTATTTTGCTCTTCCATGAGCTCCTGTGAGCAGTCCACATCATTTTAGTCTGAGGAACTCACACAATTTTTTCTGGAAGAAACCGGGGCTGTTTCTGAGTTTGCTGATGGCCTTGTCTACTTCCTTAGAGAATGTGATTGCCGAGTCTGACTCTGGTCTACATCAATGTTGAATAGAAATTTTGTGAATGTGCAATGAAATTGGAACTATTTCTTCGGACAGCAATGCTGTAGCATACAAAATCAACTTTTGTGCCAGGTGGCAGCAGCATGCAGTTCTCATTTTCACCAGACTGCATTACAGTACAATATAAAAATGTGCCTGCAAAGGCTTCCATTCCTAACTGTAGCTATTTGTCCGGTCCAGATATAGTGTACATAGACTGACACCAAATCTTATATTCAAGTCACAGGTCAGGGAAACCCATAAGATTCTTTGCACGTTAGGTAAGGTTTTGCAATTCTGCATGAAATAGCCTTTACTTTCCTCTGCATAGGTGAGTGTGTGTACCAAGACAGATGCTGAATACATTGTTGTTCATTGTATGCAGGAAAAAGTCTGGGTTATTTTGGATGGAGAGTTTCTTCTCTAAGCAATCTGTAAAGGCTAGTGACATTGCAGTCTGTCACTTTGATATAGAAAAAATGAGGACGAGTGAACTGAAAAATGAACTTTGTGACTCATGATAGCTGATGGAAGTTTTATCTCTTCTACTTTCAACATGGGAAACATAGAGGCTGTAACTGATTTTAGAGTGAAAATCAGATGCATAATCCTTACGTTTAGCTGTCACCAACAAGCGGGATAAGTCTCCTTGAATCAAATTAACATCGAAATTATTGGGTATGATCATGACAAACATCAGCGTGATGACACACAAAGTGCCATTTTCTGAGTGAAACAGTCCACTCATTTCTCTACATCAAAGTGACAGAGTGCAATATTACTCATTGATTGTAGAATTTAATTTATGCCCTGTACATAGACGGCCGATCAGAGAGAATATGGCATCTTTGATATTTCAAATACTAGAAATGTGATTCCTGAAAGTATCCCTGCAGTTTTACAGAAACATTTTTTTTTAATATATGCTAAAGTATCATAATTATTATTAGTCACCTCTAATACTATATTCCAATGCCACAGAGGAAGGCAACTTGGCATCCCACTAGCATCAGTATAGCCCAGATGTTGTCTCAGGAATAGACAAGCAACTTCTATATTCTGTCTGGCTTGATAAAGACCATTAACTTCTTTGCCATGTACAAGGATGTAAGTTATTTGGAATGTGCAACTGCATTTATTATATAGACATTCAATTATTGAAATTTTACATGTTCGGTCTAAGAGCTCTAATTTAGTTCTTGAAATATGTTTTCTGGATAAGCTGTACACACATTGACAGAGGTTGAATTATATGAACAACACGGTTGTTGCTTATTTCACACATTTCTAGATTAAACGCATCAGGTGAGCTATATATATTATGTACATCCAAAAATACAAAAAGGTACATGTATTTAGCAAACAGGCTTTCATACTTGACATTTATTTATTCCAATAATGCAGTATCAAGTAACTAATAAAGGCTTATAAAGCCACAAGGCAAGCACCCCTGAGAGGCAACTTCAGCCAATATCAGCAGTTATGATTCCTTATGTTACTGATTTATGCCTCCTTCAGATGCTTTTATTTACAGACAGGGTCCACTCATCAAGACTAATGGAGCGTTAGAACCACTGTTTGATGTGATGACTCCGGTTACATTTATAATATGCAGAAAAGGAGGTGGATTGGATGTCACATAATACAGTGCGTCAATGCAAGATGCATTTCTAAAAATGAATCTGAGTGATTATTCGTCCGAAACAAAGATATTTTTTGCGAGCTCCGTAAAATTGTTGATTTTTTAAATCAACAAGGAATGGGTAAAAAGTTCAGAACTGTAATTCTCATGACATGTGCTGTGCAGAGCTGTAACTCCTACCATTTTTTGGCTACTTTCACCTGTCCAGTTGTTAAAACATTGATTCCAGTCCAAAAGTTGTTTTGTCTGTTTTACGAACACTCAACTTGTTTCCTTGAATAAGAGCCCTAGATTGACCGATTGCCTCGAATTTAAAAGAAACTGCGCACTGAATAATTGTGATGGCTCAACGTCATTTGAACTCCAAGGCTAATATCTTGAAGCAACGCTATATAGTCAAACAAACTGGTGTTTGGAAATGTCAAATAGTTATATGGAAGAGAATTTTCTTCATTCCATGTGTTGTTATCAAACATTTTGTGATTTCCACAAACTTCCATATAGTCTGAGTGGTACGGAAGACAAGGCAAATCACCAAATAGAGTTGTTGATCTAATTGAATCTATGGGCGTTATTCAATCAATCTTCTTTGCATGATCGATATTGTCACTTCCAAAATCACAAAATATAATAATTTCTAACACACTGGTTTGGTTTTGTTGACACCCAATGAGTGGTTGCCATTGGGAAAAGCCAATCTCATTTTGCTAGCTCAAATAGCTCAACATGGCAGACTCATTTCTCTAATTCCTATCCCGCAGAGAGGTTTCACATTGTGATGTAAATTGTTGAAGTTGCAATATTAGGACTGCTTTAATAATTGAATTACAAAACAAATTACAACATGTTGATTTATTGACATTAGCTTTCAACATCAAAGGGGAAGATGATATTACTTTGTGGTGGGCGTTCTACCAGATCCAAGTCAATTGCTGTTGATTTCAATAAAACCAAATACAACCTGGAGCTACCAGATTTACTGTTGATCAATGCACATTAAACGTTTGTGTGGTGTCTGTTAATGAATTTAATATCAGAACTCAGACTTAGGAAAAAGAGAAAATGGTTAATAAATCTTTTATTCTCTTCAGGAGTATTTATTTATTAACATTGCCTGGCATACAATAGTTACAATTTGATGAAAGAGCTGGCAATTTGCAGATGTCAGAGAAAGTTAGAAAAGGTCATCATCATTGAAATAATAACTAGTGCGACTAAAAATTATTATAACCTGAAGTCTTCATGCAATGCTACACAGTGTATGCACATTTCAATTCTGCATCAAAGATATTCTTCATAAAAATCATAAGGTGGTTCAAGCAGATCATCTTTATTTTGACACCAAATAGCACATTAAAGACACAAATCATGGGGACCCATATAATTCTTATTATGTAGAGCAAAGTTGTACAATTCAACAAAGATATAGGCTGTAACTTCTGCTGCACAGGCAAGTGTGTGTACCAAGACAGATGTTGAATACATTGTTGCTACATGTATGGAGAGCAGTAAGGTAAAGCAAACCAACAATCATTTTGCAGCAAACTTATTTTGAACTTTCTACGAAGAAAACGCTCTCCAGAGAGAGGCTAATTAATGCCACCCTGAAGTTGTGATGGTCATGAAAAATCATAAACTAAGTGCAATTATTTATTTGTTTGGTCCATTTGACTCATTATCATTAGCAGTTTCAAGCAAAATATGGGTTGGTTCACTTTGCCTTGCGATATATGATTTCATTAAAATCGCCATTTTTTTCAATGGGGAACCAACCCAATCAGGCTGTTATCATTGTGAAACATGTCGCTTAAACAGGTTAAAAACCATGAGCATTACAAATTTGGTCAAAATGGATTTTGCCCTTTACCAAAATTTTGAATTTCATGGTTGGTTCAGTTTGCCTCCTGGAGATCCATTTGTCAAAACCAAGTGGTAATGATTGGAAATTCAGGGGGGGGGGGTCATATCATTATCCCCGGGGTTCATCCTAGGGGGGGATGCAGCCCCCCCCCCCCATCCCCCAATCCTCCAGGATCTAAGCCTCTGGCACTATCCTCGTCACATTTATTGATCTAACTCTGCCAATCAGTCTGAAAGTGACATCTGAGAAACATCAATCAATGTTTTTCAATTTTATACCAATCCCCATTCCACCTATTAAAGCTCAAAAAAATCTCCACTGGCTTCCACTTAGAGATACCAACTCCCATGCAATTGCCTTCAAATGCACAAGGATCAGTTGACTTATGCAGTCAGCGTTTGCTGGTCAGATCTCTTGCTGCCCTGAAAGGAAAATCATCACTTGCCATGTAATGCATGGAATCAGTAGCAAACATAGCTGAGTGTTTTTAACTTGTGGAGTTCAAGATATGGCATTGGTCATGCTGAGTATCACAAATTCAGAAACCTGTTTCGTCAATGCTCATTTGTAAACAGTAAAATTATCTCATTTCCAAATTGCATTTATTATGGAATGCAAATGTCTAGCTAAACTATCTGAATCATATCCTGATTCATACGAATACCAATAGGACTATACCTTTGATGCATCAACAAAATATGTTGTGGCCAGAAGTACAGAGTTCCCCGGTGGCCTAATTGGTAAGTGCGCTTGTCAACTGGCTTTGAGGGAGTGGGTTCAAATCTCACCCCGGGAACTCACTTTAGTCCGGGCCCATGGGACATTAAATGGAGGTGGGTTGTATCCAGTATTCTATGCTGGGGCAACTGAAAGACCCTGGGCATCCCTGAATTAATAGGGTATGTGCCAGACTCACAGTCTTCTCATCTCATCATCATATGGTGATCGCCTGCCTCGATATAGCCCACTGAGGTGCTGCAGAGGCGTAAAACAAAAACAAACAAACAAAAAAAGCCAGAAGCACAGAATTTGGTTTAGCTTGACATTTCACTGATCATTCCAATAATTACTCAGGAAAGCAGAACAGGGATTCAATTCCTCTTTGTAACACATGTTTAGCCAATGTGTCTTTAAAAGGGAATTTACCACAACAAAAATATTTACAAGCTGTCTCAAGGTATAGCCTTGGAAAAGTAGCACATTGAGAGGTCCGACATGCTTGTCACGTACTTCACAAGCCTTGTGAAAGGTCTGTGAACAGAGCAGGGCAATTTGTAGCCTGTGTATCAATAGAATGAAACAATCAGAGCATTGATTGAACTTTGAGGTCACCAGCTTGAGGACAAAGGTCAGCATCCGGCATCTTTCATTATCCTTTGTTTGAAGTCGAGAGGTTTAATAGTTATATTCAGGTTTTTTAAAATTATGAGTTCCCGACTGTCTAAGAGAAGTCTTGACTAATTGACGTCATAAATTGAGTGAAGTAAGTAGTGAAGCAGACCGGACCGCCTTGTACCGGTCCGGTCAGCGTTCCGGCCCTGGACCACCAAAATACCGGACAACCTACAAAAAAATCAACTCTGGACCGGACCGGTCAAGTGCCGGTCCGAACTGGTCGAGTGATTTTTCATGTCATGAAGAGTATCGCATGAATTTTGTCATCTCTAAAAATAAAATTTATGTCTTATAGCATGTTTTTAACCCTCATTTTATCATAATTTTTGAAATTCCGATGGACCGCATCTGGACCGGTCCAGTAACAAAATCGGACCACCTCATCGTCGACCAGACCAGGACCGGACCACTTTTGTAAATACCGGACCACCCACTAAAAGGTGGTCCGGTCTGCATCACTAGAAGTAAGGCATTGGATCTCTTATCATTTTAACAGGAAACGTACAGAGTGCCAGGTTTAAATGGAGTAGTTTATTTATTTATTCATTTACTTACATTTTATATGTTATTCATCTCACCCTCCTGTGCCTCATTTCATCCCTCTTCCTTTTTCATTGCTTTTGACTATTTCTTTTTTTTTTTCTTTTTTCTGAGTCTTTCTTGCTTTCTATTCTATATCTCTTGTCCAATTCCTATGCTTGCTATCCTACTTATATTGTGTAACATTTAGTTTTATGAAAAATGCTAATAATTTTGTATACATTCACTCATTCAGTTTACAAATATATTCTCAAAATTCGACAAGGGTGCACTCATGATAGCGTCCGCCAATTGACTTAGAGAGTGCCTCCTTGGCCATTAAATATTTCAGTTGATTATGAGATTAGTGGATGTTCAATCTATTGTTATGAATGGCCAATATGAAATGTCTGACTGTGTGTCTGCCAGGTTAGAAGTCTATCAATTAAGCACAAAACTTTTCAGAAGCAATATTAGATAAGCTTAAGCAAATTAAAAGTTTGAAATTTGCTGAACACTGTGACCTTCTTAACTTATTGTAGAAGAAAAAAGTTTTTCATGTCTGCTTCTCAGTTGATTATTCAGCACCTGCTCTGGCACACATACTCTAAATACCATGACTCCCATACTCAAAAACATTTCAGATGTGCATAAATATATTCCTCATCTGTCTAGTCACACATACTCCACCAAGAGTCCCATGCTCAAGAATATTTCAGACCTCACTGATTTGGAACGACTGATCTTGTTCAATGTGAAGAGCATCTTATGGCTTCCCCTGATCTGTGACTAGAATATTGTATCAGGTGCCAATTTGAAAGAGGTCTGTTGAAACAACTTGTCAGATTTGCACTCATGAATAAAAATGGCCTCTGAATATTGACATTGCCAAAAAAGATGAAGCAAGAATACGGCATGTATAGACTGTGAATGGCCGTGATCCCAAAATAATTATTGAGTACTAGCTAAAACAATATTTGTTCATCAGCTGCAGTGTGGTTTGTAAATAATTTACAGTAGTCAAATAATTCTCAAACCAGAGACGTAGTACCTTAACAATACCTTCCTTTCTAACTACATAGTTTCAAATCCTCCGGAAGGCAGAATACCCTCTTCAAAATTCTCTGCTATTATATTCCAAACTATACCGAACACTGCAGCGGATATCATACTCCCAGTATTTACACCCTCTGGCCTCTGAATGACTTACGACCTAAGACTGATATCAGTAGTCGGAATGTTTGCTGCTCTATTCACTAAACTCTATGGCCTTTTTTATCTTTTGTCGTTCCTGGGATATCAAATATTTCTTGAAGTTTCGTGTGTCAATATTTGGCGAAAACCATCTCGAAAAATTGAATACTGCTCTTTCTCACAAGACGCACTAGTATGACCATAATCTGAGGTTTTTCTCAATATGTGGGTCATTCCATCACGATAATAGACCAAGAGTTCGAAATAAAAATATATAAGTACCAATTAGTACCATGGAACGGATACGATTTTTTAAAAGGTTCAGCAAAATATTCAAATACATCGTTACACCTTTGTTAAAATTCTGCCATAATACCCCCTCCGGGGCCCTCCCCTCCTCCAGAAAGTTCCATACCAAATCTGAGGACTTTTATACCCTTGTACCTTGACATTCTTGCACATTACAAGTGTTTGGTCTCTGTTGTAGACATCCTTCCCGTCAGGTTGCTTTTAAGGCTTCCTGCTTTCTACTACTTTCTAGTCAGGCAGCAAATAAGAGAGCTTTTAGAGAAGGAAACAAGCTGGAAGCAGGTAAACAAGAATGATAGGAAACTGTTCAATACCTTTTTAGCAACCAAACTGGACAGTGTAACTTGAAATGGTTAGACTATAATGATTGTAACCAATGAGCTGTTTTAGGGACAGATTCCAAGTTGACAGGGAAGGAGCCCAAACTTAGATCAATTGGTGTAATCAAAACTTTGAGAGTTTGAGACCAAGTTAAGCTACAGCATTTCCAAAGATGAGTAGGTATATCATTTAATATTATCAATCAACTGTAACAGCTATCTTCTTGTTCTAATTAAAGAAGTTGATTTGGCTGGAAATTATTACAAAAAACGAGAACGGGACAAAAACACATGGCATGTTTATTTTATTACTAAAATCACATACTGAGTGATAGATGTTGGGAAAACCAATCTCACTTTATCAGCCAAAACAACTCAGCATGACAAATTCACTTTACAACATTCTAGCCCAGGAGGCGTTTTATTCAGAAACATTAAATTTTTGAAGTTGCTATATTAGAATTGCTCGAATACTTGAATTACTGAACAAATTGCATCATGTTGATTTATTGACTCTGGTTTCCAACTTCTATGGGAATGATGAAACTGGTTTATTGTTGGTGTTCAGCCAGAGAAAAGTCAATTGCTGTTGTTATCAGTAAAACCAGATGCAATTTGGATCATGAGAATTACTTTGGTTGATCTTTGTAGATATAATTAGGGTATGTATAGTCTCTGGAAAGAAGAGGAATTAGTTATTGAATCTGTCACTTGCAGAAGAAGCCCATATTCATATAACCTAGTACATGTATTCAATGTGATAAAAGTGCTTTAAATTTGAATCTTATTTTCTATTCAACGTACCGACAAAAAATATTGGCTGTAGTGTCAAATTTGCCGAAAACGAAAATGATAATTATAGGAAGAATAACAACAAACAGGATGAAAAAATAGTTAGAGGCAATCTGGCCTGATTAAGTTTGCACACAAAACCACACTGTACAGACAGATTCAAAAATTGGGTACCATACCTACATATTCCTCAAAACGGAAGGCCAGTTCAAGCAGATCGCTTTTATTATGACTCAGAATATCACATTCAATTCATAGATCAGGGGGACACATAGATTTTCATCAAGTTAAGCAAGGTTGTCATTCTGAGAAGATACAACCTGAATCATCTAGTGAATAAATGAGTTTGGGTATGAAGACAGATGCTAAATACATAGTTGCCATATATGAATTTGGAGAGTTATTTGAAGAAGAGAATGAGAAGAGGAAGGGGAAGAAAGGAAGAATAGAAGGAAGGAAAATTTCCAGTATGATGCAATAATGATATTTTATTTCCCCTACTTTACTTTGAAAGTCACAGTCTTAAATCATTTCAAAGTAAACTTACTGTATACTTAGTATTAGTAAGCTGTTTTATTTTAATTTATTCCCTGAAGTGTAATTCAGGATAGGTGACGTCACCTTGGTTTGGCAAGTTTGGTGCAGTTATTTGACAATATTAAGAAACTGGGTAAATGTACCAGATCAGATAGTTTTGCCTAAACTGACTCTACCAAATCATCAACTTTTGCATCTAATTTGAAAAAAAAAAGCGCAATGGTTATCCTACACAAGATGATTTGTTGCAAAATTTTGCCCTTTTTGGGGTCACCTCGTTTGGCAACTTTTCTAATAACAAGTGAATTCAGTTCACAATTAATCACTCTCTGGCTAAATCAAGTAGTCAGTCAAGTCATTTGAACCATTATGAAGGTCGCTGGTAATTTTTTTTTTAGTTGTTTTAAAATTTTACCCCAAAATGTGCTTTTTATTTATCAAAGTCAAACAAAAATGACAAAAACTTTAAGGGGAGTTATGGGCGAGAAAGGCACTTTCCTGCAATTTTTTAGAAAAATGGTCAATATTTGATGTCAAAAGAAAGGTTTTAATTAAAATAGATGATTTCAGACAATTTTGTATTTTTCCAATGAATGGTTGTTGTGGCAACCATTTTAAAAGACAAAAAAAGGCAGATTTTTACTGCTCACGGGATGCGGAATTTCTGAGGTTACAGGCATGATAGAAAATTTTTGAAAAAATTGATGAAAGAAGAAAAGCCAAATGAACTTATTTACAAAGCAGATTTTTTATATTCCTTTTAATAGTTTCAGGAATTGGGGTAAAGTAGACAAAAGTAATTTTTGGGAAAAATGCATGTTTTTATGGCTACGATATGAAATAATTTTGTAACAAAAAAAAATATTTAAAAACCTGTTTCATAAATACAAAGCCATCTTTTTAAGGATTCCGTTGATGTATCCCATGAGTAAATAGGTTGAACAGTGGTCAAGATTTTTCACATCCCGTGCAGGGTAAAAGCGATTTTTTGGACAGAGCGGAAAATGGCAAAATTGTGACACAACGTTGTTATAGACAATTTACCACTTGGAAACAAATATGCCTATCAGTGGCTATTTCTCCAAAACTAATGAAGCTACAGGCATGATATTTTGCATATTCAGTAATCATTGTCATTTTTCATCAAGTAAATGCTGTGTTGCCATGGCAAATGCCTTTTTGTGTGTACGTACATCTTTGAAATGACATAACTCTGCTATTTCACTTTTTAAATTTATTGATGATGTTATATTTAACATGGCTTAAAGTGATTATAGAGGCATATTTTGACATGATCGGAGTTTGCACTGGGTGCCCAAGTTGGTATAGGTCAAAGATATGGCACAAACTAAATTTGTGAACCTTACTGAAATTTTGGTCCTTTCTCACACATACCTCCTCTTAAAAATGCATTGTTCAGTCACATGACCATCAATTGTAACATCACCATAACAGAAAAACGATGTTGAAGCAATGAAAGATGTTAAAAACTATTCATTTCACAAATCTAATCAATTAGACAAGCATTTGCATGCTTTAATGCAAAAATATTGTCCTTTGAAGTCAAAAAGTTGCCAAACCAAGGTGAGTTGCCAAAGCAAGGTGACGTCACCTACTGAGGTGGCTCAGAACAAAACTGCAATGGATAAAAGTTGTCAAAAACAATGCTTTTTCTGCATAAATAACTTTTTTAAGTGTGTGTAGTATAGATACAGCTAATACACTTCTTTTTTAGGGTAATTTAAAAAAAAATATTAATAATTAGTACTCTTTTATGACACAATTATAATTTGTTTCTTTGTTTCGATAAGATTGCTACTGACAGTTTTCTAAGTAAAGAGAAATGTTTTATGTAACTTTAACGAGAGTCTGACTTTCAAATTATCCTTGAAAACAGTCAGTAATTAATCAGATTAAAGAATTTACACCAGTTAAAAACAATAGGATTTATAGCAATGTCAAGCTCATGTCAAGTGCAGGTGCTGACAAACTGGCCAGTGTCACAACAAGCTGGTCCCCACTTAAAGCAATACATCTAAGATGATTCTTCAAAATGTCAACCACAGGTGCAGATGTAATCTATTCTGTCAACCTAAAGTAAAGGGATACGAAGGTAATCCATGGGCAGATTTTTTTCTGTTTTTGCTATATGAAACTGACGGCAAGATTGTAAATTCTTTAATTGCTAAATTGAGTTTATGTGAAAATAAGCACTATACATACTTGTATGAGAAAGAACTTTTTTCTAGTATCACGATTCAAGATTCAAAATACATGTTTTACTATAATTAGCCATAATTGCAGACAAAGAGCTGCAACTGAATGAACTTATTGCTCAGTTGCAAGACAAGCTGTGACCAGCAGGTCATCTAAGATCTTACTTGTCCTTTTGGATTTATTTCTTAGCCATTCACCTGGCCCATGGGGGACGTTGCGAATGATTTTTTTCTTGGCTTTAGATTAATATGTTTCCTCTTGTTGCCAGAGAGTTGTCTAAATCTTCAATAGTTGTTAATGATAGTAGATAAAATGTGTTCTTAAATGTTCATGGTTCCCTCTAAATGCATCATAGCCTGGTTTGGCCTCCTTTCCCTTTTTTTCACATGTTACTTGAAGGCAGAGCAGGGATTTCCTTGGACCCCCCTCCCTGACAGGTGTTTTGCCAAAGGGACCATGCCAAGAAAAACAACTTGTGGCACCAAAAAAACTGACAAGCTGTCACAAGGTAACACCTTGAAAAAGTGGCAAATTAAGAGGCCTTAGATGCTTGTCACATATTTTGCAGGATGTCGTCAAAGGGCCATGAACAGACCAGGCCAATTTGCATCCTGTGTAGAATAGAAGAGAAACAATCAAAGCATTGATTGAAGGTTGGTCCATAAAAGCTAAAGTTCCGTGTCCTGCCTTGATCCTCAGTTTGATGTCACCGAGTTACCAAAATGTATATTTTATAAATTGAGCATTGAAATGGTGCATTTTCAAATTTTGTCATTTCTTGTAACTTTCAGGAAGAGATCTTGGTTTTTTACCATAATTATCCCTCATTTAAATAAAGTACTTTCTAGAGTAACCACTTGCCTTAGATCTCATGAGTGTCTGGTATAGGCAGGTGCAAAATATGCCAGACCTTCTCCATCAACTGGATGCTATACTATAGTGAGTACTCAAATGGGCAGTAGGGTGCATCAAATGCCCCTCATATTTTCCTATCACAACCAAACATGGTTTAAAATGTTCCTTTTGACTATTAGAAAATTCATGCAAATTTTCAGAAAGTTTGAGATAGCCCTAGGGGTACCACCAAGAGGTTGAAATAAACCAACAGAAAGACGTATCGCCAAATCGCGGTATTGAATATTTTTAACAATAACGGCTGTATCATAATAATTTTATCATATCTGAATCCCTCTCAAAAAGAGCTTTCAAATGAGTACTCGCATTGCATATATTGTGTTATTTAAAGTGAACACGAAACCACAAGAGTATGGGACATGATTTATTTCGAAAAGCCAATGAATTATTTTTTGCCTGAATGTTGCTTTCTGCCCAAATTTTTCAGACATTCACCTTCTTGTCCTTCCAGAATATCTGGCATTCAATTTATCCAATTCTGCAACATTTTTATGGATCCAGTACCTCTCCCCATGCCTCCTTTATAACAGCACTAAAATTTCAAAATTATGACATTTTACGAGCCAGAACTGAGTAATTAATGTTTCTGAAAACGATATAACTAAAAAATCACTACATAAAAAGTCTTTCTATGGAAATCATGTTGAAAAAAATTGTGTAGAAATCACAGATTCAAAGATAAATGTATTTTAATGTAATGCAATTTTAGATTTAGCATTTCTTGACATATCTTATACTATCAGTACTAATTTCACTGTTTTTCATACATTATAATATTAGATATTTTCTAAAATGTCTATTAAATATGACTGAGCAAAGAAATTAGTCTGCCATTGATATTAAATGTCATAACAATGTTTCTACCAAATATTGATATTAAAACGTAATAATAGTTAATTATGACAATGAATTTATAAGATAACCCATTGGTGTTGCCATTCATTTGAAAGGTCTTTTTATGCTGATTTCAAAAATAACAACCACATGTCTCTGCACAGAAATTTGAAAAGGTTATGGGAAACCGCGGATTGGCGGAACCTAATTTATGTGCTGGGAAAGATGGCCAGTGTGGTACCCCTAGCCATAGTACGATTTCACTTAAACTTCTCAGAAGTGTCTTTCCAATCAAAAGGCACAACTTCATTCATGTTTGATTATATTTTGAGAGAAAAAGGGCGTTTGATGCACCCTAATGGGCAGCTGTTGGAGACTGTATTTGAATATTACGTTTTTACCTAAAATGTGCAACAACTTAGACAAGCCCCCCTCATTTTTTGGTAGTTGCAACTTTACAAGAGATATCAGAATAACTTTACATAAAGAAACTTGCCTTAATTTTAATAAAGATATTGTTACATCTTGACATCTTGTAGGGTTGCTGTTTCCAAAAAACCTATATTCTTTAAGACTCACAAAACAAGGATGGAGCGCTCATTGAGAAGCTTGACCAATAAGTTTAAATTTGCTTGATCTTTCTCAACTTGTGGGAACAATAAATACTCTTTTGCCTGCTTTGCAATGAATATATTCCGCATCTCTCTGGTCACACATACTCCAACAAGAGTCCCATGCTCAAGAATATTTCAGACATCATCTATTTGGAATGGTGGATCTCGTTCAATGAGAAGAGAATCTTATGGCTTCCCCTGATCTGTGACTAGAATATTGAATCAGGTGTCAATTTGAAAGAGGTCTATTGAAACAACTTGCCGGATTTGCACTCATGAATGAAAATGGCTTCTGAATATTGAAATTGCCCAGTCTCGCCAGAAAGAGTACTTGTTGTGAAGAATGTTGACGCTCACAGATGAAGCAAGAAAAAAAAAAGTAGCCAGTGATGCAAAAATAATTATTATGCACCTGCTGCAAGAATGTAGGTTCACCAGTTACAATGTAGTATGTAAACTAGAAATGTCATAACCGGAACCCGGTGAGTGTTGCGCTGCCCGGACTTAGTCCTAAGGGTGAATCACACATGTATCTGTAGTTAGTGTATATCCCTCCGCGTAATATTTCAGTCAAATCTTGGCTCACAGGATCACTGCTGTCTTGTCTAAATACACATTCCTGGCCATCCAACTGACCCAAACTATCCACCAGTCTTTGATTTTACTCTCCTGTCTTTCTGCCCAGGAGTAATTTACCAGCTTGTTATTGCTCTCTTATTTACGATTGGCACCACTGCTATTCCTTTAAAAAAAAACGTGCAAGCACTTTTAAGAGTTGCTTGCATCTATCTATCTATCTATCTATCTATCTATCTATCTATCTATGTGTTTAGCTGTCTATCTATCTGTCTATCTATCTCGAGGCCTTCCCTTCCTTCCCCCACTACATTCGGCGTAATTACAAAATAGCCCTCGCCCTCTGATAACGGAATGAGCGAGACCATTGAAAAGCATAGGCTGCCACTCATTCCGTCAGAGGTGTGGGGCTTATTTCGTGATTATGCCCTACATTCCTCCCTTCATGCCTTTGTTCATTCCTTTGTTCATTCCTTTGTTCATTCCTTTGTTCATTCCTTCCTTCATTCCTTCCTTCATTCCTTCTTTTCTTCATTCCTTCCTGCATTCTTTCTACCAAATTTGTAAACACTGGATCTAGCTGGCACTAGGATGCTTTTAGGACAAATCCTTCTTACATTCAAACTAAACTTCAGCTGACATGACCTGAGCATTGTGCACTGCTAACGTCTCTCCCAGGCATCCCACTCACTGGAACTATCCACCTATCCCTCTTTTTATATACTATCCTTCTTATGAGGCCAAACAACCTCCTGACTACTATTTTATTCACGCGTTTTAACTTCGCCTCTGTCTAAAATCCAGGATTGCATGAATCTGTCATGACAAGTCACGAAAAGAGGTTCCCAAAACTTCTTCTCCTGCTTCCAATTTTCCAAGTACTGCAGTGATACTTTGTACACCTCTAAACCGCTATCAAAGCCATATTATTTCAGCAAATTCAGACGCTTATATGCAAGTTGATTTTTATTTCATTTTCTACCAAAATAAACAAACCTATATCTGCCCTCTGGTGCAAATGCAAAACACTAACAATTATCTGTCATGACAAGTCATGCAAAAGTTCAGAAAACTTCTTCTCCTCCTTCCAGTCTTCCAAGTAGGCTTCAGTACCACTTTTATAACCATCAAAACAACTATCAATGCAGCACAATCAATTATTATGATCAAACCACTCCTGAATTATGCTTCCTTTTTCAATGTCATGCTTCACATGCTTCATAACTTTATAACTCATCACTGGCTCATTGCTACTGCACTCCCACATATGTGTCAATAGTATAATTATTCTTCAACAATATCTGTGCTCTTACGAACTTTCACACCGCTGTCATTTCAAAATGAACCATTCAATAAACCTTTCCAAATATTCCCCTTTTAACACCACTCCTTAACATCCTTATTCAACTGCCAACTGAATCACAACATTATATAAACCCCTACTCATCAACCATACGGCTACCTTAATTGTACTCTTTTGCATAATTGTTACATTACAAATACATCCATTTCTGTAATGCTTCTTACCAATGGGTATTTCTAGTTTAGTATAAACAAGTTGTTGATAACAGCTAACTTTTACAGTTAACATCAAACAGGACTGCAAAAGGTGTTATATTTTTCTCACACATAGTTCCATGTGATAAATGGACATTCTTGAAGTATAGAGTATAGAGTAGGTTGGGGCAAGGAGCCCGGGTTAGGTGAGAGGCCCCCCCAGGCTTATATCTAAACTTACATTTTTGGTGCGTTTTCTTATTGATAGGATTGAAGCTAGAGGCGTTTTAGGTGACATTACAAATTTTCAGAGCAAACAGCACCAAACCATAGTAGAAATTAAAGAAAGAAAAAAATGTGCACGGTTTTTGTAACTTTGAACAATTCTTTGAAAGGGGTTGTCAGAAATAACTTTGGAAATTTTTAAAAGTATAATGGATATCTGCATTGCTTCACTTTATGACTATCACATCAACATGATTTGGATAATTTTTTTGGCATTTTAGTTCAAAATATAGAGGTCAAATTTGAATATGTGGGTTTGGGGCGAGAGGCCCCACATGATATGGGGCATGAGGCCCCCTTCACTGGGGGGTTGAAGCTGCTTCAGGAACCATTATTAATGCGTTCTTTACCTTAAATCTTGATAGAATAGCTAATTAAAATAGAAAAAAATTGGGCCCAAAATTGAAACAGGGCAAAAAATATAAAAAAATAGAAGTATGAACAGAAAAATTCTGAAATTTAGAAAAAGTGAATAGAATGCCTTAAAACGGACAGAAGAACCCTAAGAAATAACTTTTAGGCTGAATGCGCTCACAAAAAAAATTGCCATAGGATTATAATAGGGGGGCTTCTTGCCCGATGGGTGGGGTAAGAAGGCAATTTTAATTTTTTTACAAAAATGGCCGTAACTCTTTTATTAAAATTGGTAGACATTTGTTTCACTAGTTATTAGTAGAGTCAAGTGATCCCTTCCTGACATCATAAGCATTCAAATAATCGCCCATAAAAAGTAGGTCAAATCGCACCTCGAAGTTAAGGGGGGCCGCATGCCCCGACCTACTCTATGCTGACCTGCTTTTTTCACTTCTAAGGGAATACTTGATATGTGAACATGAATTAAGGTATGTTTTTCTTTGGGCTTTCTTATCATTGTCAGCTAATAGTAAATAACATGTCACATGAAATATTGTCCATTAGATTTTTAATATGATTGCACCATTTTCAATAAACTTCCTGTTGAGATTAATTGAGTACAAGCAAGCACTGACATAGACCGACTGCACAAATCAAGTAAAAAAAAATCATTGTACTTATATTTGAAATTTAAGATTAGATCTGCCAATTCTACATAGAATTCAACTTGCATTAAAATAACACAAACTGGTAAATTCACAACATAGGGGTGATATTGTATTGTATTGTATATACTATCGGTCATGCACTGCAATGCAGGCATGACATTTGTAGTGAGACTTCCACAATGATAGGGCTCAGAGCAGCTATAGAACGGCGTCCATGGGCAGAGCAGAAGGAACATTGCCCAAGGTTCCCATGCCTTAGCATTCTCCAGTGTTGGTGACCGCCGTACGATGATGAGTGATGAGAAGACTTTGAGTCTGGTACATACCCCATTAATTCAGGGATGTCCAGGGTCTTTCAGTTGCCCCAGCACAGAACACTGGATACAACCCGCCTCCATTTAATGTCCCATGGGCTCGGACCAAATTGAGTTCCAGGAGTGGGAGTTGAACCCACGACCTCATAGCCAGTGGTAGCACAAACAAGTGCCTTTAACCATTAGGCCACGGGGAACTCTAGAATGAAACAATACCAATCAACACAATTGCATGTTTTTCAGAATTAAGTGAGTTCAATTCATTTTATTAGTCCAGTAGAGCCCCACTATGTCATAGGAACCCAAAAAGCTGTAAAACAAATCTCACTGAATTGAAAGCGAGTGCCCCCCCTCAATGATGACTGTGATACAGCCATAGTCCTGTGCCCTGCTATGTGAATGCATACAGGCCAGGAGACCAGGCTAATGCAGCCATAGCCACACTGGGGGAGTGTGTGTGTAAAACTGGGCAAGAAATACTTTCAAAATGTCACAATAAAGGCACTAAATGTTAGTTTAAAGATTCAGGGACAAACTTTATGACAGTAACGTAACATACAGTGAAGAAGGGCTCTGAAAGTAGTGGCAGGTGCCCAGTAGCTTTTACAGAAAATTGGGGCAAGAATGTTAACATTTCAGTGTGTGCAAAAAAGCTTGCTTACGAAACCAAGGACTTGCCCAAGGGGGGCACCCCCAGGGCAGCGCAATAATTTACAACAGTCATATAATTCTTAAACAAGAGGCATATGGTATATGCTTTCTTCCTTTCCTTGTCAATTCCTTCCTTTCTAACTAATTTTACATCCCATGGAGGATTGAATACACTCTTCTGAAAAAGATTCTCTGCTGTTTTTTTTTTCAAACTATACCCAACACAGCAGCAGACATCATACTCCCAGTATTTACACCCTCTGGCCCCTGGATGACTTGTGACCTATGACTGACAATAGTAGCTGTGATCTTCTCTGTGCTATTCACTTGATTCTATGGTCTTTTCTATTTTTTGCCGTCCCTCAGATATCAGATATTTCTTGATGTTTCATGTGTCAATATTTATCTAAACCATCTTGTGAGATTGTATGCTGCTTATTCTCATATGATTCTTATATGACAAAACAGTAAAACTTTTTTAACCACTCTGACAAAAAGTGGTACTCTGTACAGACACTGAAAATTCACTTCAAGGTTCCTCATACAGCAGATAGATCTATTCAAATAAATTGCTAAACATTTCTTAAACCACTCCAAGAATAGAGCTTCCTCTCCAAAAGAAGTTGCATACCATATTTTAACAGAAACGTTTTTACCTTTGTCCCTTGAAATATTTGCACATTACTACAAGTGTTAGGTCTCTGTTGTAGACATCCTTCCTGCCAGGTTGCTTTTAAGGCCTCCTACTTTCTAGTCAGTCAGCAAATAAAAGAGCTTTCAGAGAAGGAAACAAGCTGCAAGAGAGGGAAGCTGGAAGGATAGGAAACTCTTCAATACATTTTTACAACTTAACAAGGCACCGTAATCTGAAAAGGTAAGAAGATAATGATTGTAACAAATGAGTCATTTCAGTGTGAGATGCTAGGTTGACAGGGAATGAACCCATGTAATGGAGATGGAAACAAGTGAGATCCTATTAAATTAACAAATCATTAATTACATTCATAATCAACAATCTGCAACAAGCAAAATTGTAGAATATGGCACGGCTGTCGGCCAATGAGCAGTGAGTATTCTGGCTTGCCATATGAATAGGCCATGTTTGAAGCATATTTGATAACAATGTCTACTAATTTTCTTTGCTGTACTCAGAGTTAGGATGGGTCATAGTCTTTGATAAGTAGGTGGTTCACCTACTTATCAAAGACTTTGACCCATACCTAACCCCGAGTATAGCAAAGCAAATTAGCAGCCATTGTTATCAAACATGCCTCAAATATCTGCCTTTATGATCAAATACGTTTTCCTCACATCGAATAAGAATTCATACCTTTACAAGAAGTTTGGCTGCGGATCTTAGCATTGCAGCAATGGCAAAATATATCACCCGTTTCACTTACTTGCAGGCGGTATGTATGAAAACAAGTTATTCTGAAATCATTGATGGTATCCAGTGACAATCCGAAATGTCACTTATGGAATTAATTATAACAGTGAAACAAGAAGTGCAACAAAATTATCATGTGTGTTTGATGCTCAACCCAAGGGGCGCACGACTTAAACATGATGTTACTAATTGGTGTAGGGCTGGTCTGTTTGTCATGTAGATATGTTTGATATATTTGGTGTGATGAACTGCAATCTTTATGGAATATCTTACGAGAAAAAGAAGATGTTTTCTTAAAAGAACAAAAAAATAACAGAAGGGAGGAAAGACTTGATTTTTATGATGCTCAAAATAATTTTGATCGAACGTATAGAAAACTAGAGAGGAAATTTAAAAAGGAAAACTTGGAAAAAATAGAAAATATTTCTGTCAAAGATCCAAATGAATTTTGGAAACTATTGAAAAATCTTGGTCCTAAAAAGAAATTTTGTATTCCTTTTGAAATTTATGATGAAAATGGAAATGTAGTTAATTCACATCATGCTGTAATGAACAAATGGAAAAATGATTATCATGGATTATATAATGATAATTTGGTTAATTGTAATTTTGATGAGAACTTTTATCAAGAAGTAACTGATAATCTGTCATATTTAAGAAATGTTACAATTGGTTTAGAAGGTTTGAATCATGAATTTTCTGAATATGAGGTTCACAAAATTGTCATGAATACAAAAAATAATAAGGCTGTAGGTCTTGATAGTGTACCATATGAAATTCTAAAAAATATGATATCCATTCAAACTTTAACCTCTTTATTTAATAAAATCTTTTATTTATGCATCATCCCCGAATATTGGAAATTTGGAATCATTATGCCTATACCCAAGTCTTCGCTTTCTGATCCTAGAATTCCCCTTCAATACCGTGGCATTACACTCTTATCAACAATTTATAAGATTTTTACTGGTGTATTGAACAATCGACTTATAAATGTTGCAGAGAATGAAAAGGTGTATAAAGACGAACAAAATGGTTTCAGAAGGAAAAGGTCATGTTTAGAATATATTTTCATATATAACATCCATTATTAGAAATAGGAAAATTAAAAAATTACCTACATTTGTTTGTTTTGTTGATTTTGAAAAAGCTTTTGACAGAGTGAATAGAAATTTGCTATTTCACAAATTACTGAATTATGGTGTATCTGGTAAATTTCTTGATATATTGAAATTTATTTATACTGATGCAAATGCAGGTGTTTGTGTTAATGGATATATTAGCAATTGGTTTGAAGTTAATCAAGGAGTAAGACAAGGTGATTCTTTGTCAGCAACTCTGTTTGGTTTATTTATAAATGATATTGTGGACGAGTTCAATGATTGCATTGGTGTTAAAATTGGAGACACAAATTTGAAATGTTTGTTATATGCTGATGATATAGTGTTGATAAGTGAGATTGAGACTGATTTACAGAATATGATATGTAAACTTGAAAACTGGTGTTGCAAATGGAAAATGAAAGTTAACATTGATAAATCAAAAATAATGCATTTCAGAAATAAGACTCAAACTAAATCAGACTACAAATTTGTTTATGGTGATGATGAAGTTTGTTACGTGGAAAAATACAAGTATTTAGGCACAATTCTAGATACCCATCTAAACTTCGAATTAACAGCTGATTCACTGGCAAATTCAGCTAACAGAGCACTAGGAAGTTTATGTACAAAATTCAAAGCAAACAATGGTTTTGGATATAAGACTTATACTAAATTATATGATTCAGGAATTGTTCCAATTTTAGATTATGCAGCTGGAGTTTGGGGTTTTAATGTTTCTAAAAGAAGTGAAATTGTCCAGAACAGAGCCATAAGATTCTTTTTAGGAGTTCACAGATTTGCATCAAATTTAGCTATTAATGGGGACATGGGATGGATTTCTTGTATTACACGTCATAAGTTAGAAATGTTGCGATTATGGAACAGATTATTGAACATTGAGAATGATAGAATAGTTAAGAAAATATTTGTATGGGATAAGTCAATATGCAAAAATTGGAGTAAAGAAATCAAATTAATTTGTGAAGAAATCAGTATGTTGACAAATTTTGAAAATAACACTTTTATCAATGTACAGAATGCCAAAGAAATTCTACACAGAAATTATTGTGAGAGATGGCGAAATGAAATCACTGTTGTACCAAAATTACGCTTTTATAGTATTTTTAAAAAGAGCTATAATGTAGAAAATTTTGTAATTAATATTCAAAACAGGAGAAAGCGTGCCCTTTTATCACAATTTAGATACGGTATTCTACCATTAAGAATAGAAACTGGACGTTTTCAAGACACTCCAATAGAATACAGATATTGTCTTTTTTGTAACTTCAACTACATTGAATCTGAAATGCACTTTATCTTTCATTGTCCCTTTTATAATGATATTAGATTTGAGTTCTTCAACAGGATAAGACAAATTAATTTCTTTTTTGACTTATCAAATGATGACAGAAAAATTGAATTCCTGATGAAAGATGTTTGTATGAAAGAAACAGCTAATTTTATATGTAACGCTTTTGAAAAAAGACAAAGTGCTTTGTATACATAGTTTAATTTACGTAATTGTCGATACTTACCAATAACAATACGATACTTGTAATTATATATGTCGACATCAAATTAGCAATATGATATTTGTAAATATGTAAATAGGCCTAATGAGAATTAACATTTCAAGAGTTTGAATTATATATCTACTAGTATAACTCGAACAAAGTTTATATTTTTTTGGGATTGCTATTACATATTGGACTAATGTATATATGTATATCAACAAATCATTTCAAATTTAATTCAAATTTGTATTATTCAACAAAAATTCTGTTATTTTGATGTATTATTGTTTTTGAAGTGAATTGTAAGCCCAAGAGGGCTGGGGGCTAGAATGTGAGCCCATTTCACGTAAATAAAGAATTTCTCTCTCTCTCTCTCTCTCTGTATGGTAGAGATTATGTTGCCACAACGTGTACACGATGTTGGAGTTTTTCTACAACATTGCCGCAATTTCGCAAGCGAACGTCGGACCATTGACATTGCCTCACAATGTTGTGAAAACGTCGCCACAACGGCACATGCTAACGTGATATCTTTGATGTTGCTTCACAACATTGTGACAACATAATTTCTACCGTACGATTCTACGTCATTTTACTAACAGAGTGATGTTGTTCCTTTCAATATTCTGGCTTGCCATATGAATCATTCTGGGACCGGATTCATTCTGGGACCATTATTTTTCCTTATATACATAAATGATATAATACAGAGCTCAAATGTTTTTAATATGACTATCTATGCTGATGACACCTCTCTATTTAAATCACTAAATTCTCGTGAAATTGATGAGCAAAAACTTATTACTGAACTAGATAAAATAAATATATGGCTCAAAGTTAACAAACTCTCTCTAAATATAATCAAAACTAAGGCTATGCTCTTTCGTACCCCTAAAAGAAAAGTAACTTATCCTAAACTATTTATTGAAAATCATGATATTGATTTTGTTAAAGAATTCAATTATTTAGGTATCATACTTGATGAAAACTTAAATTGGAAAAAGCACACTGACGCTGTTGCCAAGAAAATAGCTAAAACAATAGGTGTTTCAAATAAGATAAAAAACTTTGTTCCTTCAAACATACTTTTAAATATTTATAATACACTTATTCTGCCACACCTAACCTATGGCAATATTATTTGGGGATGGAAATCTTGTCGACTATTTAAATTACAGAAAAAGGCAGTAAGGGTAATAACGCAAAGTAAATTCAATGCTCACACTGATCCTCTATTTCACAAACTAAATATACTGAAACTAAGTGATATAGGTCGACTGCAAGACTTAAAATTCTGTTATAAATTTGAGAATTGTTTACTTCCTAAATTTTTTTATGAAGAACTGCAACACGACAGTTACTCTCACCAATACAACACCAGACAAGGCCGTGATCTTCGCTTACCTGCTGTGAGTCATGACTTTGCCAAACACTCAATGAACTACAGGTTTCCATCATGTCTAAATTCGATGAGTCTGATTTTTAAAGAAAAAATTTACACTCACAGTTTTGCAGGTTTTAAACTGTACGTAAAAAAGAAATTCATAGAACAATACAATACTCAGTGCATTATTCCGAACTGTTATGTCTGTGGTCGTTAGTGTCCCTCATGCTGGTCAGGTAAGTTGTTTTGTGGCATAAATGTAATCCAAATCTATTCTGCTTTTGTAGTTCTTTTTCTTATTTTTAAGAAACTTAAGCATAATGTTTTTATTAATTTTTGGGTAACATTAATCTATTTTGTATTGCCAACAACTGTTATTAAGCCTCTAAAATGTTAATAACATATAATTATTATTAATATAATGTTAAACTTATTCAACCTAACATCTACTGATTTATTTACCTATAGAATAATTCTGTGTGTCCATTCAACTAGTAGTATAAGATCAAAATTAATGACAAGTTGTTTTATTATATAACAAGGTGGCCCCTCGATAGCGGACTAATGTCCTTGGAGGGGTCTCCTTTGACTTTATTAATGTAACATATTAATTTGTACTAATTATGTAACATCGAATTGGCACAATAAACTGTATCTGAGTCTGAGTCTGAGTCAATAGGGATATTTGTGCAGATTTTAATTTGGGTCGAGATCCCTGTTTTGTCAATAGAAGCCTCAGAAAGTATCAAGACTCAACAAATTGATCTTGCAGGAGGCCTCATGACAGGATACAGCCCAAGCTCCCTTTTGTCATTCCCTTAATATCAGTTACCCCCCATTCCACCCCCGTTCTGCCCCGTGCTTCCCAACCTTTTCTCCCTCTTGCCCCCGCTTGCCCCCACTTGCCCCCACTTACCCCCACTTGCCCCCCACTTGCCCCCCACTTGCCCTGCTTCCCTCCTGCTTCCCTCCTGCTAGCCTCCTGCTAGCCCCCATTTGCCCCCCACTTACCCCCTCTAGCCCCCCACTACCCCCACTTCTCATAACCTCTTCCTTTCCCCCTAACTACCCCTAATAACATTTTCTTATGTTGGTGTTACCCCCATAGGGTGGTGGGTGCATCCTGTCATGAGGCCTCAATAAGAAGTTCATACCTTAAATGAGCATCAATGTTTCAGCTCAATGTCAGAGTGAAAATTTGGAATAGCCCTTGCAAGTGCCGCATCACAGCCTGTCAGCCAATGGCCTGTCAGAATAACTATGCATATGAACAGAAGCCATTATCCCAGGAACACACGAAAAAGAGGTGAAGGATTGAAACTGCCGGCCCATACAGGCTGAGGTGATCCAGCGAGAGCTTGATTCGAACCCTGAAGTGATTACCCCTGAGGGACATCTTGAGATGATTTCTAGGGAAAAAATGGCTAACCCGTCAGCATAAAATGTTTATATAACTATTGTATAATTAATTAAAACCATATCACGGTGGGATAAGATCGTAAATTGGCGGGGTCAGATCGAAAATAGACGGGATAAGATCGTAAATAGGCGGGGACATGATCATATCCCTGTGGGAAAGATCTAAAGGCCTTTGGTGCAAGATCTAAATGCCTGTGGGGTGTCAAAAACCGTCGGTGGGATGTCAAAAATCGTCAGTGGGATGTCAAAAACCGTCGGCGGCATGTCAAAAACTGCCGGCGAGATATCAGATGTCCCACAGGGGCAGTACAAATATCCCATAGGGGCAGGGGATATCCTTATATCCCGCTGGAGATGTTTTTTACTCATTCTCACTGAAAAAGTGCCCGCCGGACATCCAAATAATGAGAAAAATGTGGCCTTTATCCCGGCGAGTTGGAAAAAAAGTTTCAGCATGTTGAATCTTTTTTGACATCCACGGCAGAGTTCTCTCCATTTCTGGGAACCCTGTGGGAAACAAAAAGTGCCTCTGTGGGATGTGAAAATCGTCGGCAGGGATGTCACAAAATCACCCAAATTCATCCAAATTTCAAGGAAATACCATCCCACCGACGCCTATAGTAGGGTGCATCAAACGCCCTTTTTCTCTCAAAATATAATCAAACATGAATGAAGTTGTGCCTTTTGATTGGAAAGACACTTCTGAGAAGTTTAAGTGAAATCGTACTATGGCTAGGGGTACCACACTGGCCATCTTTCCCAGCACATAAATTAGGTTCCGCCAATCCGCGGTTTCCCATAACCTTTTCAAATTTCTGTGCAGAGACATGTGGTTGTTATTTTTGAAATCAGCATAAAAAGACCTTTCAAATGAATGGCAACACCAATGGGTTATCTTATAAATTCATTGTCATAATTAACTATTATTACGTTTTAATATCAATATTTGGTAGAAACATTGTTATGACGTTTTATATCAATCACAGACTAATTACTTTGCTCAGTCATATTTAATAGACATTTTAGATAATATCTAATAATATAATGTATGAAAAACATTGAAATTAGTACCAATAGTATAAGATATGTCAAGAAATGCTAAATCTAAAATTGCATTACATTAAAATACATTTATCTTTGAATCTGTGATTTCTACACAATTTTTTTCAACATGATCTCCAAAGAAAGACTTTTTATGTAATGATTTTTTAGTTATATTGTTTTCAGAAACATTAATTACTCAGTTCTGGCTCGTAAAATGTCATAATTTTGAAATTTTAGTGCTGTTATAAAGGAGGCATGGGGAGAGGTACTGGATCCATAAAAATGTTGCAGAATTGGATAAATTGAATGCCAGATATTCTGGAAGGACAAGAAGGTGAATGTCTGAAAAATTTGGGCAGAAAGCAACATTCAGGCAAAAAATAATTCATTGGCTTTTCGAAATAAATCATGTCCCATACTCTTGTGGTTTCGTGTTCACTTTAAATAACACAATATATGCAATGCGAGTACTCATTTGAAAGCTCTTTTTGAGAGGGATTCAGATATGATAAAATTATTATGATACAGCCGTTATTTTTCAAAATACGCAATTCCGCGATTTGGCGATACGTCTTTCTGTTGGTTTATTTCAACCTCTTGGTGGTACCCCTAGGGCTATCTCAAACTTTCTGAAAATTTGCATGACTTTTCTAATAGTCAAAAGGAACATTTTAAACCATGTTTGGTTGTGATAGGAAAATATGAGGGGCATTTGATGCACCCTAGCCTATAGTGCTCCGTAACGTGCCGTGAGACCCAAGCATATGCTGGAGAGGAGTGTAAAAGTTCACCAATAAGGCCAGAAATATTTGATCTTTAGCTTCTCGGATCTTCTCCAGGCACTTTTTCTAGGGTAGGTTGGTAGGACAAAAAAAAAGTAGTTGAAATCTCAATTTTTATAATGTCAATTTGATAAAAATTGTGGGTATGCTCAATTTTTTTTCCGTAGGCAGAAAATCGATTGTGTCGGTCGATCTGAGAAGCTGAAAGTTAAAAAAGTCCAGCCTTAATTGACGGTATGAAGTGCAGGAGAGGCACTCTCCCTTCGTACCCCATTGTGTTATTTGGGGGATTGTTTTATAATGACCAGAGTATTTTCCCTGCCATTACATATTTTTCTTAAAATGTGCTTGATGGGTGAATAACAGCATCAATGCAAAAACAAAAATTGAGATTGTTCATCCTGTCAAAAATTCTTAAAAAACGTATCTGTCTCGCACATGAGACAGTAAGTTTATGCTCTTGGTGATAATATTGTTGCCCTAGAGCAAAATATGATCAGAAGAAACAACAACAATGACTGTGACTGCTCTACAACATCGAGATTCATTTTTATTTCAAATTATATCACATTGTCTTATGTTTGTCATATATGTTATATATATATCATGTTTATTCATACTCAAAGTATACATAAAATAATAGGAAAAACTACAAAAACAAAATTAATTAATACACAAATCAACAATTATATCTTCCACATCTGTTCTTGTGAGCTCAGACTCCATAACACCGTCTCTCATGCTTGCAAGTTCCGTCAGAACAGATGCCTCACTTCTACTGCGCATCCTTTTGCATCTCTCTTGGCACAACCTCCTTATGATTCCAATTGAATCAATTGACTTGACATCAACTCCCGAGTGTGTCGTCAGGAACTCAATATTTTTTGAGAAAGCGCATTTAGTTCGTGCGAAGCATGTTGCAGCATATGCCACAATGTCACATTTGCTTTGAAAAGCAGAAATAGCAAATTTAGCAAACCTAGCTTGGAACATGTGAAACTCACATAAATTGTCACTTAAGCATCTCAGTACTGAACAGTGAGTCTGGTAGGGGACTCTCCACACTTGCCTCAAGCATTTTCGCCATGCAACTTGCAGTCGCACTGTCTGCCTAATAGGCACTAGGGTACATCCATAAAATGAGGAGCAGTAGACATGAAATAGATGAGCTTGCACAACTGATGCAATCCGCCCAAACTTGCTCCTAAACAGATTGAACTGCTTATAAAAAGCCGCAAGGATTCTGTCACCATCACACTTGTTTAAATCACTGTAAATAATGTGACCAAGGTGAGTCACACTTTGTTGTTCAACCACAGCTGCCCCATCGAACTGAACTGTCAAGTTACCATTTCTGGCCTTTTGTCTAAAGACAATAAACTGACTCTTTTGAGCATTGAATGAGAGGCTATATTCATTAGCAAATTTTTCACAAATGTTAAGCATATCTTTTAATCCATGTAATGAGGGTGATAACAGTACAATGTCATCTGCATAGCATAATGCTCCTGTAAAGTATGGTCCCAAATAACATCCACGAGAACTTTGTCGTAATTTGTCAAGTAGAGCATCAACATAAATACAAAATAGTAGAGGTGAAAGTACTCCTCCTTGTTTCACACCATTGGACACCTTGAAATAGGGAGAATATGTGTCATCCCATTTAACACGCAACATCTGAGTTCTATACATAAACATTAAGCATCTTATGTATAGAGGATTCATGTTCCTCCGAAGCATTGTACGAAACAGCATAACATGATCTACCTTATCAAAGGCTTTGGACATATCCAGTAGCATTGCATGCACTGAGCTGCCCTCATTAACAAATTTACTGGCGATTCCTGTTAACATCCAGGTGCAAAGGGACGTTGATTTATCATCCTTAAATCCAAATTGTAGTGGATCACTTGTAAGCTCCGGTTTCTGATTATCAATGAAGATCAAATCAAATAACTTAGCAATACTGCTGCACAGAGCTATTGCCCTGTATTTATCAGACTTATTGAGAGCATTACTTTTAGGTATGGGACACATGGTTCCAATGAGCATTGCTTCTCCAGTATATCCATGGCAAAGTACTGCAGAGAAGTATATTGCCAAGATGGTGAACAAACGCTGAGTTCCCAAAATAATGCAGTTAGAATTCAACCCATAAGACCCATCCATTTTGTCTTTTTTAAGTTTCTTCACCAATTTCCTGACAGTGTTCTGTGTCACAACGTGATTCATCTGTGCAGAGTATGTGTTAATCCGCTCATTTGTCTCAGCCAGAATTTCATCCAAGAGATTACCATTATCATCGGTAGCATTGTAAAGGTCCTTGAACTTCTTATAAAATAAGTCAGTTATATCACCTTGGTTTTCAGCTTGATCCACAACACTTGGAATTGTCTTCTTTGACCTCTGCATCACTCTAATTTCCTGCCAAAAGTCTCTTGTTCTCCCAGACGACATGGCCTCCGCCATTTTGGAGGCAGTTATTTTGTCATGATCCTTTCTACATTGTCTAACCGCATAGTGGTAATCGTTTCTTGTTCTTCTCATTTTATCTGCCAGTTGTCCTCCTTGTGGCCTACCCGCCTCTTTCCAGAGTCTGTGCCAATGCAGAGCTTCCTGGTGTTTCCCTTTCACCATGTCATTCCATCCAGGCACATTATTTACATGCTTAAGTGAAGTCTTCGGAATACAGCTTTCCTCAGCTTTGATGCAACACATTATAATGTCATGTAGCAACACATCTAATTCCTGCCTATGTGGACAATCACTTGGACACTGGTAGTTACTGCAGTGGATAGCATCTGCAGGCAACTGCACAGAATGCAGCAGCTCATCAAGCACATTTTTGTAATCCAGTATATGGTCATTTTTGGCCTTATGCCAAGCAGCTCTGGAATTATGAACACACTCCTGCCTTATGTTAGTCAATACTTGTCGGTCAAATTTGCAGAGGACAGCCAAATGATCTGACATATTGTTCACAGAATCCACTGAAGTATACTCAATAATATTCGAAAACAAAGAGTCACACATACAAATATGGTCTATTAGGGACCTACTGCCGTTGGCTGAACTCACAAAAGTGTAGTTAACCTCAGATAGGATATGGTCCAATCCATTGTGTAGTCCATTATTGTTCACAAAGTATTTAGCTGCTTCCACATGTGGAGTGTTCCTTGTCATTTGTGCATTGATTATGATAATTGTCTTATTAGTTTATCACAATAATAATCGTTCTATTTGAACTTTTAAAACCATTGGGTCACGGGGGGACATAATGCAATAATCTCAGACATGTGTCAGACTCCGAAGGCTACTGAAGCTTTAACGTTGATTATGCAGAGGCCATTCCAGACCCAATTTTCACAGCATCAGATCTCCCAGTAACACTTATAACCGCACTGGGTGTCGCATTGGTCCGCTCCTGACATCCAAACATTTTGCGCACCTCTCTTCTGAAGCGAGTGCCAGTCAAGCAGTATATGAAGAAATTTATGCAGTGGTTCATGTTGACAAATATCGAAGCAAAGGCCCAAAGAAGATAACTTTTGGGGTTGCTAGTCCCATACACGATATTTATATAACTACTTACACAATATGGAGCAGTGCAGATGATGAAACAAACGGAAATACCAAGCAGCATCATTGTCATGCCTCGGACATCCGACTGGGTTGAGTCTCTTGTTGTTTCTTGTCTCATCCTGCTTGACATTACCAGTTTGTATATGATGCAGATGTTGGCAACTATCATGAGGACAAATGGTATGACACAGTAGAATGACAGGTCAAACCATGGGAAAAATTTTTTGGCAAAATATGGTATGTTCTTGGTGGAAACGGAACAATAGTAATTTATCAAATTACCAAATTCATCAGTAATTTCAGTCGCAGACATAACAAATAGCAAAGGAACATATAAGGTATAGATAACAGTGAATAGGGCACCCATGGCAACTTTAGCACGTTTGATGGTGATTAATGAAGACGCTTTATGAGGGAACGTTATCCCAATAAACCGTTCAAGGACTATTAGTAAAAGAACCCAAACTGCATAGGTTTTCCCTGCAAAGAATATATAACCGTGCACCTTACATTGTGCGTCTGTTGCATGTGCAGCGCTAGTACCAGCTAACTCCAACATAATTTCTGGGATATTAGTAACCAGGGAAACGAAAGTATCAGCAACAGCTAGTATACGGAATAACAATGATGTCACTGATCCCTTCATACCCTTACGAGAAAACACAATAAGCGTCATAGTATTACCAAATAATGCAATAATTAGCTGCACAATAGCATAATATTTAAATAAGTAGCCAGCAATTTTGAATTCAATAGGAGTATTATTTATAACAATTCCTTCTTCTGTGGACAAGCCATCAGTGACAGTCGATGGCCAAGGGTCATCCATTATAGAAATGCTGAAAATAATCAGAATGAAGAAGTCAATTTTAAGGTGGCTCGATACTCGTGAACTTTCCAAGATAGGATTTCTTAAAAACAGTTAAGAATGATCCAAAATATAGTTTATAGCAAGGATATGTAAACAAAAGTGGTCGCTACCAGCCTTTTAAAAAAAATATTTGGGGTTATGTACCAGAAAGTCAGTCCACGAAAACCTGAAAAACTAAATTTTTTTCTTATTTTTCCTACTGTGAAGTTTGTTCTACCATTCAGTGGTCATGCATCCCATATTATGCAATGAAGCATGAAATTAAAGAAGGCACTTTCATGGAAAAGGTGATTACAATTTCAAAGAGATATATTTAGCTTAAAGGACTTTCCAAGGGGCTTGAAATATAAGTTTCGATTTTGACAATTTTAACTTTTTTTATAAACCATGGCGCTAAAAAAAATTGACGAGATAGGATTTTTCACTTCTTTGTCATTTATTTCCAAAAATAGTTGGGAACAACATGATGATATAGACAAGCCTTCCTACCACACTTCAAATTGATATAAACATTTATTTATGTCACAAAGTCATTTTTGAGAAATTAGACCTGCTTGCCGAAAATCGCCTGTAAAACTTTTCTGTTTTGAGTATCAAGTTGAATCTCCGGCTGTATATAGTACTCTTCATGGCGCATCTAATGCTCCAAATGAGAAGTCTCTAACCCCAATAGAAGTGGCACAAATTGCAAACGAAGCGGCCGACGCATGAAATTCTCTAAATTAAAAAAAAATCTTGAAGTAGTGGCTGCAGAGTGGTGACGCAACGATAGATAGGGCCTGCCTGGCTGCGCATGAATGTGCTCAGATGACGTCATTACATGAGTAGCGAGCCACCTTAAATGAGCAAATATGTGGAAAATGATGTTATCAGTAGACTGTTGACATCACATGCACAATCCAGGGGTCGTGAGTTCGATCCTCACCGGGCGCTCCATTGTTGTAGGAATTAAAGTTGAACGATAACTCCATGGTTGATGATATAGATGAATTTATTATAAAACGAAGGTATGATAAAACCCCTAGTTGGGCAGTTTTACAGTATTTGCACTCAAAGTGTCTCATGGGGGGTCAAAATGAAGTTTGAAATTTGAGAATTTCCATCATTCTATCATGAAATTAACATATAACAGTTTCTATAATCTAAGAGGACTGAAGTGATTTGGTTGTTTACTACCAAAATACCGCTACTTAAAGTAGGCAAGGGTTGAATCTTGAAAAAACTGTTTACCGGGAAAAATATCCATCCAGAAACAATTTTCACCCTTTCTTATTCTTGGAAATCAAGCCACATTGTTGCATAGGAACATCAAAACCCACACAAAACTTAAATTTTGAGTAAACATGCCACAATTTTTTTTAACCAATTTTATTACGAAATTACAGAAATCTGGCTTGCCATTACCCTGAAAGTTTCTGTTGAGTAGGGTACTAGTCGCAAAAGACACATGATTTCCATGGTTAATAATCCCTAGGTATCCTATTAACCCCATGTCAAGTTTGTTACTGTACAATTGAAACTCATGTGTTCGGCTGTGTCAAACATAGTGTTTTGGAGCAAAAAACCGCTGAAAACGAAAGAAAATCAGGCGCCTTTGGAAAAATCATCTTTGATGGCTCCATTAACAAGATATTTGGTTATTATCCTTTAAAGTCATTCAGTTAATAGCGAAAAATTACAATTATATTGATATATGACAAGAATAAATCAACATTTTTCTCAATTTTGATTTTCACAAAATAGCGCGATAGATAACGAAAAATAATTAATTTGACATTTTCGAAACTTATAAAAACCCTTTTTAGGCATCCAGGTTTACTTAGTTTCTATAGCCATGGCCGTTTCTTCAATGAATCCAGTGTTAAAACGCACAAATCAGAGCAAAATTTCTGATGGGTTGGAGAGGAAATTTTTTGACATCATGAATTTTAATTTCTAAGAAAATGTATGAACATGGCTTGGATATCTTTTTAACTTGTTTTTGTCACATACTTGGAAAGGTACATGACTGAGCAAAAGATACACAAATACCTTGTTTTTGTTACAATACACTTAGTTTTTTTTCTATGGGTTCGAGAGGAAATGCTTTTTTTGACATCACATTCAAGCCTCACATTCTGAAAACTAATTATGGTTAGTGAAACAAATGTTTCTGTTTTACTTTGAGATATGTCTCAAGCTTCAAAATTAACACAAGCAGTATAAACATTCTTTGATACTTACTCATAACAGCATATAAAGCAACTGATGGTTCATCGTAAACAAAATTTTTGACATCTGCCATTTTTTACATTTTAGGACCCAAGTCATGTTGTATATAACTTATTCACATGAAACCTGTGGTATTTTACACCCAAGCCGTAGGCCCAGAAAGGTATCATTAACATGAATCACAACTGATTGAATATTTTTTTCTATTCATCCATGAAATTGGCAAAAAAGTCTGTGAGACATGAAAATGTGTCAAAATTTGTCCTAAATTCCTTACAGCTTCAAAACAAAGCATTGCAGAAGGGTAAAATATGGTGCATTTATATGTCAGTGTAGGACAAGATTGCCACTGCCCCACTCCCAGGTGCCCCACTCCCAGGTGCCCCACGCCACAGACCCCCTAGTTTTGCCGCTGCATCACTTACAAATGAGTTTTCGTATTGCGGAACCATTTCTTCAACGTTGCAAATGCAGTAAGTGCAATTGTTCCATGATGTCAGTGTGACAAGCCTCCTGATTGGCCAACAAGCCATCTGCATATAATTATGATGGTCACCTGTGTGTGACAGGAAAGTCAATATGGGAAATGTTATTGACTGATCAGTGAAAATCGCATGTGTTTTTATGGCACCTCGGTGACTAATATTGCACTCGGGCTGCGCCCTCGTGCAACATTAGTCACCTCTGTCCCAAAAAAACTGATATTGCACTCGATGCTGTGCGATAACTGTATAATATATACAACAAATAACTAATAATATATACTCCCACTTTAGCCCCCTTTCCCATTGACTGTACCATTGAAAAGGGGCTAATGTAGGAGTATATATAGACAGTAGGATATAGCAAAAACTGACTTATTATACTCCTGTTTTAGCCCCCTTTTCCATTGACACTACCGTTGAAAAGGGGGCTAAAGCAGGAGTATATATAGACAGTAGGATATAGCAAAACTGTCTTATTATACTCCTGCTTTAGCCCCTTTTTCCATTGACAGTACTATTGAAAAAGGGGCTAAAGCAGGAGTATATATAAGACAGTAGGATATATAAAAATACTGTCTTATATTATACTCCTGCTTTAGCCCCTTTTTCCATCGACATCGCCATTGAAAAGGGGGCTAGAGCAGGAGTATATATATAAGACAGTATTAGCAAAATACTGTCTTATATATACTCCTGCTTTAGCCCCTTTTTCCATTACAGTTCCACTGAAAAAGAGGCTAAAGCAGGAGTATATAAAAGACAGTATTTTATATATCCTACTGTCTTATATATACTCCTGCTTCAGCCCCCTTTTCAATAGTACTGCCAATGGAAAAAGGGGCTAAAGCAGGAGTAAATAAGACAGTATTTTGAGAAATAGTTAGACAAGTATTTCTTTGTTACATTGACTGTATAAGCATCATCTTGTGTATGAACATAATGACATTTATACAGTATAAATTACCACCACAATTTCCCATGAAAAAAGGGTCTAAACATAGGGGGCTAATGTAGGATAATGCCAAAAAAATCACTGGTCAAGTTCGTAAAAACCTGACATTAATCTCAACCGAAGTCCATAATTGTATAATATTGACTTACCTGTTATTTATCAGCCACTAACTGAATATTTATGTTGATTCTTATCCAATCAAATATATATTTCTTAAAGTATATAGTTAAATTCAAAGTAGGAAATGAAATATAGAATTCTCCTCCTCAAATACGTAGGCCATAGAAATCTGCAAATCCACCCCAGCAAGGCCCTTATATAGCTTTTTTTAAACAATAATAATGCTGTCAACTGAATTCTGATAAGCTCCTTTTATTGAAAAACAAATTCTATTGGCTGATATTGTTAATATATGCATGCATTGCTCATTGAGACAGCAGACAAATAGTGGATATTCCAAACCTCAGTTCACTGGGTCTCTGTCTCTGGACCTGATTACTGAGTGATTAGTTTTTCTACTTGACTTCTTCTCAATTAAGAAAAGCCTCTCATCTCCATTTATTACACACCGTTAACTTTAAAGATGCTTATACATGAAACATTATTGATATGAACTTGATTACAGATAAGACTGCAGACTATCTTTTGCTTGAGAAGAACTTTGACTGGCTGCAGTCAAGCACAAGTTATGGTGTTCAGACAATTGCTCCTTAATATGCAGAAGCAATGATCATATCATCGACGACGTTATGTCACCAAAGTTGTATATACGCAATAATTTAGGGTGGTTCATAATTTAGAAACTTTTGAAAGTTGATCATGGGTGTATTCCATGTTGTGACAAATGTTAATAGGAACATGTGCACCGATTTTCAGGAAAACAAATTAAGGAGCAATTGTCTGTGTGAAGGGCGCTCAAACGTTTTAAAGTATTTAACATTGTTTTCACACCAAAAAATTACATTTTCCCATATAACTCAAAAACTACTCCTCCCAGGTCATGATAGTGTATGTTGAACATAAAATTGCCAATCTGAACATTTTGACACTATTTGCAAGTCTCTATCTGTCATAGTTCTTGAAATATGGCATATTTAGCTCAATTTCATGAATATTGGATGCTTTCAGATATTGCTGTTTCACAAAATGGACAATGTTATACAATAGGTAACAAATACGAGTTGTCAAAGATATGTACAACTAGAGGGATACAATTCAAAATATTCTATCATAATTATTTTACAATAGTAAATGAAAATAATGCAGATCTAAAACTGTACAAGTGAATCATGTTATTGATGATTGTCATGATAATTTGATATATTTCATGCCTGATCTGTGAGTTTGGCAGAATTAGGAGAATGAGAACAACATATTATAGAGCTTTTTATGATGCTGTAACTGTGACCGCTTACTTAGTACACAAAACAAGTCATTATAATATCATGACAATTTTAAGATGTACGGTAATGTTCTTTGAGTCAGACACTTAGATTATGTACATTTTTAAAAAGTGATATCTTGCTTGGTCTATGGGTTACTGATTGTCAACCATGGCCTCAAATGAATCTTTTTTACCAAATCTGACAGAAAATAGACAATTGGAACAACACAAAAACTAAATCAGTGGTTACATGTCTGAAATAGAAAATGAAACAGGGTATCTTTGAGTCGGACAGCCGAGTTGTAGAAACATGACATCAAAGGTATAGGTGCTTCAGAGCCTTCCTTTCAACTTAAAAAGCTCTTATTTTATCAAAATATGGGCTAAGCTTACTTCCAGCACAGAAACTGAAGTCAGATTAATACCATAAGCCAGCAAAGGGTTCACTCAAATCTGACAAAAATGTACTCAAATACACTATTTTATTTACCAAAAATTCGTAGAAAGACACGGTGGTTACCCCATCTTTAATAATAATAAATAAATACTTTATTTGGTCATGTCAGCCATGAAACTTTGTTCGTTCAATCATGCAGGACAGATAGCGGGGCAGATTTGTCATGAATAGGGGAGTAATATTTCATTTATACATAGAAGCATGAAACTTGGCACATCGTTTAAATACATCTTAAAGAATAAATTTAGATAGGGAGCCACTTCAGATTTGACCTGGTTGACCCATGGCAGCCATTTTCCAAAATGGCGGCTAATTCTCTCATTTTCCTGCTTTCTGTGATGTGCCTACAGTTTGACCATATGAAAACAGTGGTCATTATTTCTTCTTAAGATCTAAAAAACACTATCAATTGATTCCTGGGTTGAACTAAGGAATTTAAGGGTGGTCAAGGTCCCTTTTGTAATAACTGTTGAAGAAAATGCAGCATTTCCGCGGTTTTCCATTATTGTACGGTATCTCAATAAATATGTAAATGGACCACATATTTGAATTCCTTGTAAGAGGAGCTTTCAAATGAATGGTAGCATCACCAGTTTCCATGAATTCCTTGACAA
Source organism: Platynereis dumerilii (assembly GCA_026936325.1). Classification (NCBI taxonomy): domain Eukaryota; kingdom Metazoa; phylum Annelida; class Polychaeta; order Phyllodocida; family Nereididae; genus Platynereis; species Platynereis dumerilii. The sequence goes on from JAPTHN010000014.1 coordinate 14,480,011, forward strand.
AATGAACCTCAGAACCGAAATCTTCAAAAAACTTAAAATTTTCATTTTTTCCATTTCCACTCCAAATTTACGAAACCCATTAATGTGGGTACTCATTTGAAAGCTCTTTTTGTAAGGAATTCAAATATGCAACTTGCATTTATATTTATTTAGAATTGGCGATACCATGCAAAACCGCCAAAATACAGTGTTTGAGTTGATAATTCTACCAAAATGGATTCTGGAAACCCTGAAAATAGCTGAGGCTACTAAAAATGTTGTAATAATGTTCTGAATACCTAGAGAAGGAATAACAAACACTATTTGCATGCATTCTATTCGTAGGAACTACACAGAAAGCAGCAAAATGGAAGAATTGGCGGCCATTTTGGAAAATGGCTGCCAGTAGCCATCTATGCTAAATCTGAAGTGGCTCCCTATCCAATTATATTTGTAGAGATGTTTTTAAAGTGTGGGCCAAGTTTCATGCTTCTATGTATAAATGCACTATTTTTTTACATACCTGCCCCGCTAAGACAGAAAGATACATACATACAGACACGGGTAATCACACACATACCATGCAGACACACATAAATAAATAAATACATCTTCACAACATATATACTCATACATACGCGTTCACAGATCACACACATACATTTATAATTAAATCATGCCAAGGCCTATCTCATTCATTTGTCTTATGCTCGATGGAATGAAGCTTTTTGAATATGGAGAGGTTCTGCATTTGACTGATCGATATCTTTTCCTGATGGTAGTAAACAATATGGCGCCGTTAAGGGGTGGGTATCGTCCTTCAAAATGGCTTTACAGCGTTGGATATAGCCATGAAAAACACACAGGTGATTGATATCAAGCTGATATCTTTTGGATGAAAGAAGTACTTGGGATTCACATTGATACCAAATATACTAGTGAAGAAGCTCTCAATTAGTCAGAACAGTCAAACTGAAAATGTCCGACTCAAGGTTACATTTTCTGAGTGTCCGACTCAAGGAAACTTACCCTTGTTTGCTGCAGAGACTGTATCAGGCCACAGGCCAGCAATAAGATGTTTGGTACAATTTTTCCACATTATGATATCAAAAATTGATGAATTTGCTGTCATGTGACATTATTATGTTTTCTATATATAAAAGTAAATATAATATGAAGTATCTTTTCCAATACATGTATATAATGATATGGCTTACTTGTAGAAGTGTGTACATAATTTCTTTCAATGCACTGAAAATTGCTTTGTTTGATTCAGCATGATAACTGTCATTATTCATTGCATATAATTCAGCTTTTCATTAATCTCAGATAAGTTTGTTGTGATTAAGAACTTTCCTGATTCACTGTTCCACCACTGAGTACGGTAACGTACGTTACCGTCTCCTATCATTAATAACCTCTGAGCATTTTTTTTATCCATGACCTTTACTGTGTTTATCTATGTTTTGTGGCAACTTACAGTCATAGAAAAGAAGTTGGTCGATTCGAATTCTTGTTAACTTACCCCTTCTTGCGAAAATTAGCTTCATAAGCCTAATCGGAGTATGGTAACGTGATTTTGGTGGAGACGGTAACGTGAAGAAAGCACATGTTCACATTACCGTACTCTTCCCTCAAATTTACACAATAATTAGAACTTCATTATGTCTAATTCTGGACTTTTCAGTAGGTATTTGCATTCCTTTGCAATAGTCCTACAACTTCTACAACGTGAGCCTTGGAAAGATGACTAATAGAAAAAAATGTTCTGTACGTTACCGTTCTCAGTGTTGGAGCACTGCAGTGTGATTGTGTCATTTCAGCCTACCTTTATTTTTTCATTGAGCTGGTGAACAATAAATGTAAGACTTGATAATTATATAAAATAATCAAACTTGCTTTGAAGTTGAATTTGTAAAATCTGAGATACTTGCTAAAATTGACTTTCTTTGTAATTTTCTTATTTTTATTCCCAATATTTAAATTTGTTTTTGGAAAGATGACAACGTCAACTTGACAAAAGAGTATTCTCTATAAAATATTTCTTTGAGAATAAAAGATAAGCATCATGAAAATAATATTGACTTGTCTCTCCAAAAATAATGATATGACCTTATCATATTACAAAATAATGACTTCCGTCTGATGTGACATATTTTCATGATTATTAAGAACTATTGATTGTTATGAGGTATCATTAAGGTCGTCATGAACACTCCTAATGATTTTATTTTTATTAGAGACCTATAAAAATGCTACAGTCAGCTGTAATAACTCATCGATCCAAACTTTAGAAGAATAATTGGGCATTTTAACATAAGTATCGATAATATTATTTCAAATGTGGTTAGATCTCAAAATAGTACGGTGCTATACTGCAATGACCAATACTGTTATCTGTTTACTGGCTGTTTTATCAGAGCCCAATATAAAAAGATATATAGGGGAGACCGGGGCTGGTTGTCACAGGGGCAGGTTGTCACACTTTTTATTGCACTAAACTATGGAGTCACACAGCTCAACCAATCATTGTTTATTGCTTTTATAACCCACTGGAGTATTTTTGAAAAATCTTGAACCCTGGAAGGGAGTCTGGTAGGCACACGGTCTGTTAAAAATTTCCTATCACAAAAAGTAATTTTTTACCTTCAACTTGCATGCAATGCTAGTCATTATCAAATAGTTGTTAAAAAAGGTACAGTTAATACACTTACCATATAAACATTTCTTTAAATCATCATTAGAACAAATAGTGAAAATTTTGATAATATCGGCCTTGGTCACCCGTTTTTGGAATTTTCGCCAATCGGGGCAGATTGTCACAAAAAGGCGGGGCAGGTTGTCACACTTTTTGGAGCTGGTTGTTATCTATTAGGACCAGGCTTTTAAACCAAAAAAACTAACACAAATATAAATTTTGTGCTTTATACGTGCTGTTGATGACCAAAGATGTATGCAGATATTGCATTGTGTTCAAATAAATCAATTTCAAATTTATATGTAAAATTTTCAAAAAAAATCGTAAAAATCCTGCTCCAGATCAGAATGCTTTCCTGCTGATTGGTAAGCCTTCCTTTGTAGCACCCTTGTACAGAGTTCCGGTTGATCCCCTCCCCTTGTAGGTCTTCACTGGGCAAGTAAAGGATTCCTCATATGTCCAAAATAACTTTTCTTGGTCAAGATCTGCCCTACTGAGTTCCACTTCCTGCATTCGAGCTCATAACCAAAAGTGTGACAACCTGCCCCAAGAGTGTGACAACCTGCCCCGAAAATGTGACAACCTGCCCCGAATTCTGAATTTAAAAAAATGTCCAATAGGACATCAAGATTTCGAATGATATTGGTAAATATTCACCAGATAGGTTTAAGTAGTAGTAGTAGTAGTAAAATTTTATTTAAAGTTGTAATCAATCAGGACAGTCAATAAAAAGTTTACAACAATTTACAGACAACCAAGCATGAAGCTTCTGTACGACTTAAAATCAGTGTTTAACATAGAGACAATTAGGAAACTATATACAAAATATATACATATGTACAATCTTAATTCACATTTACAGACCACCTGTCTCAATCTATTTCATACTTTGTAAAAAGTGCATTTCTTTTCTCGACATGTAGCTAAAAAAAATTTTTTTCATTTTGACTAATTAATAGACACTCGGCCCCATGCTAGTGCTGATCTGGTTCAAAGTTGAACAGCAGGATCAACTTCTAGCAGGGACCGAGGAGATCCTTTTGACAAATTACTATCGTAATGTCATAACAATTACCAAACATCAGCTAACATGATGTCATTGCCTTTGATACCCTTATTTTAAAGCGGAGAAAATTAACAAAATTGCATTCATTATAATTTTTCGAAGCATGAAAAAAAAGAAATTTGGACATACATGTAATATGAGGCAGTACTACTAGACTGAGGTCTTATTTCATAATTTCAATAATTATTTTGTCACTATTGGAACTCAATTAAGTGTAGATCATTAAGTTCTAGGTTGCTCAGCCAGCTTGTGACTGCAAGTTTAAAGGATTTTATTGAGTTATTTCAATTAATTTCTGTTGGAATTTGATTCCATAATTTAGGTCCATAATACCTTATGCTCTCCCTACCATATGTTACAGTATTAAATTTTGGAAGTTTGAATTGATCATTATCCCTAAAATAATGCAGGGTTCTTTGATTAAACAGCTCTGTGACATAAGAAGGGCAGGTCTGTCTTTTTATCTTAAACATTTGGATAGCAACTGTTTTAATGCACCTCTTGTTTATACTGAGTTGCGCTTCACTTTGACATAATTCTTCATAAGATGCATACTTGTCACTTGCAACGAAACGTAAAGCTCTTTTATTGGTTTTTTCTAACTTTCCGAGGCTTGTTTTACCAGAGAATAGCCATACTAGTGGGCAATAGTTAAAATTACTGCTAACATAACTATTATATAATATAGTTTTACATTTCTTGTCTAGATAATGATTTATTCTCTTGAGTGCATTTATTTGCTTCCCTGCCTGATTACATAAAGTTTCAATATGGGGGTGAAAATTTAGTTTATGATCAATTTCAATACCAAGTATACTTATACTAAGTTGTGATTTAATCAGGTTCCCATTTATTTGCACTTGCAAGTTATCAGCATTTTCATTTATAATCATTAGTTGAAATTTATCTGCGTTTGCTTTCATATTGTTAGACCGAAACCATTCAGCAGCTTTTAAGCAATCTTCCTCTAGTTTTATCTTAATTTCATTTGTATCTTTGCTAACATAGCATAACGTATTGTCATCAGCATAGTTATAGATTTGTGAGTTCATTTTAAAGTACAGAAAGTCATTAATAAAAATATTAAATAACAGTGGACCTAGAATAGACCCTTGTGGGACACCCTTTATATTTGATTGCCATTCCAAGAATGTATTTCCTATTTTGACCCTTTGTTGTCTGTCAACAAGATATGACTTTAACAGATTACAGGCATTTATACAAAAACCATAGGCTCTGAGTTTGGTAAGAAGTAGCCCATGGGACATACAATCAAATGCTTTGGACAAGTCAATAGCTATGATTCCTACTTTCTGACCATTATCGATTGCTTGGCGCCAATCTTCTGTCATTCTAATTAGAATATCCTGACATCCATAGCCTTTCCTAAAGCCTGATAAGTACTTGTGCAATTGTGGCTCGATGTATTCATACATTTGATTAGATATTATTTTTTCAAATATTTTTGACAGTGCTGTTAGAAAGTTTATAGATCTATAGTTATCTTTGTCAAGTTTGTCTTTTTTGTTGTACAGAGGGGTAATGTTGGCTCTTTTCAAGTTATCTGGAAATGTGCATTGTTGTAAGCATAAACTAATTATATGAGTTATGGGTTTACAAAGAATAATACCTGTCTTTTTTATGAAACTAATGGGTATTTCGTCAAAACCTGATGCTTTTTTACTAGATAGCGATTTTATGATTTTACTAACTGCATGTTCTGTTACAAGTTTAAAGTCAAAATTCCTTTCACTATTGTTTATGTTATTCTTAATAACATTTACACTTGGGTGAAGTTGATATTCTATTATTATTTCCTCAACATTTTTTAAATTATTTTCTCGATGTCCAATGTCGGAACATATATCCCGAAAGAAATTATTGAAATATTACAAACTCTTTTGGTTTCGGTTATGATTTCACCTCCTTCTTTGAGCGGTATTCTGTCTGGCTTAGTTTTACTTTTGGAGAAAATAGGTTTAATTGCCTTCCAGAAGTCTTTATTTTTTGTACCATTTTTGCACTTTTCTTCAAAATAGTTTCTAATTTCCATGCGTTTTATTATTGTTACTATGTTCCTATGCTTCCTGTAAAGTGCAAGGTGCTGCGAGCTCCTATCTTTAAAGAATTTATTTCTGAACTGATTGCGAGTTAAGATTGCTTTTCTCAATTTTTTGGACATACACGGAAAGTCATTTAGTTTTACAACCTTTTTCTTTTTTGGAGCATGTTTGTCTAATATTCTAACCATAGTGTCTTGCAGTTTGTTTAGGGCTGTGTTTGCATTTAGTTCATTTAGAATTTCTACGTCTATATTTGATGAAGCAAGGTCAAGATTAACTAAGTCATAGTTCATGTCTTTGAGTTTCCGATAATAGATAAGTCACTCCGATAATAGATAAGTCACTCCCCTTTTGCCATTCATACCGAATGGCAGTGCTCCTGCATGATTTATACAGAAATAGTAGCATGTTTAAGTTTTATGCACTGTGACAACTTGCCCCTTTGACAACCAGCCCCGGTCTCCCCTATTCTGTCAAATATAAAATTCTAGGTACTGAGCCACAGTTCTTTCTCAAAATTTAAGGGAAGGCTTTGGTCTTACCATTAAAGGTGCAATTACACTCTCGTTTATCACATATTTGTTTCTGAAGAACAATTTAATCATCTGTTACGCAGTTGAAAGACTGTGTTCCAGTGTGGAATATTACAGAAAACTCCCACTAATAGTACAAATAAGCATGATAGCCAATGAATAGGTGAGGGTTGATGCACTGGGTCATGTGTAATACAAACTGCTCACACTTAAAAATGCACACTTCCAAAAAGGTTAAAAATAGTACTTTCTCTTACAGGCGATTTCATTACTACACGATTCTGGTCATTCACAGTTGCCTGTGAGGGATCAATGCAATGTATAAACTTGCTACGTTTGATATATACCTATTAGCTGTGTGACGTTCTGTTGTTTCTAAACCAATCAGATGAAGCAAAAATATATGTATTTAGTGTGTAAAGAGTCTTAGAATCGCGTACTAATGAAATTGCCTGTAAAGTATCAAAATGAAAGTTTAAACACTTCTAGTAGTTGCCATCAGGTATATTCATGAAAGTTTACAAATCTCTAAGTGCAGTACTTTTGTATAAAATTAAAGTCTCTCGATACATAAGATGACTCGTTCCTTTTTGCAAAAGGGCGAAAAAAAAGATTATTCGCCTTATTTTAGGACAGAATTTGAGTTCATACCGTTCAACTGTGAGGCAAGATAGACCATAGAAATACATAGAACGGACATGAGACGAGGTCACCAAATCCACCATATTAGAACTGCCCTGAGACATTACGTCACAATAGACTTATTACGATGTGAAGTCATGCCATTGTTATAAGTGACATCATTATTATTATTATTATATTTTATTTCATACACTCATGTCAAGAGGTATAGCATTACACAATATTATAAATGGAAAAGGATTTTACAAAAATAATTTAAGTCGTACACAGTAAATTCAATAAAGAGTTCATCTCGAGCTTCGTGAAAAATTCAACATTATTATTCATCAAGTCTCTCACTGCTGTTATGGTGGAGAGTTCATTGTCTGAGTAGGAAAAAGTTCTCAAAGTTGGCACTGACAAAATATTTTCAACAGCTACATGTATGCCATAACTGCTTTTGATGAAGTCCAGGTTACTGCCTATCAATGTTCTTTTGTCCAACAACCCTCTTGAGGCAATAAATCGTACAGTATCATTTTCACTCAGGTACATTGTCTTTATCATTTTCAAAAATACTTGAGAAATTTGATCACTTGGATAAACAGTTCCAGTCAAATGTGGCAGAAATTTGCAATGAGTTGTTGTTGGCAAGTTCAACACCCTCCTGACACACCTATTCCACATGGTGTTGTAGTCCTTCACAGCTTGTGAAAGTAGCCAAGTTTGACAACCATAATAATGACAGCATTTGCTGCGAAAAACAGTGATCAAAATCTCTCTTGACAAATTGTTCAAGTTACCAATAATAGAATTAGTTTTTCCTGCTAACTCTCCCCTTTTCATTTGTACATCCTTGGCTTCACTTAAGTTCCAGACAAGCATATTTCCCAAGTGTTTAATATTGTCAGTCCACTGTAACGCCGTACCACTAAGAGTCACATTTGGAGGGGACTTCTTTTTCTTTAGTCAAGGCGGTGGGTGTTAAATAGTAGAACAATCGCTCGCAAGGTGATAAAAGCATGAAACTTGGCACAAACGTTCAGAAGGACCTACTCTACCATTTTAGGCCGGGAGCCATCTTGAGATTAGCGTTGTTCCCTCCGCCATCTTGGATTTCAAAATGGCCGCCTTTCTGAACCTATTTTAATCAATATCTCAGGAAGTATGATAGATAGAAAGTTGATTTCAGTGGCTATGCCCTTTATATCACCTTCCCAATTCATAAGGGGTACTTTGGAACTATTTTGATGACAGCCATATTGTTTTTCAAGATGGCCGCCATTAAAAACCCATTTTCTACTGTATCTCGGAAACTAATTGAGTTAGAGACTTCGTTTCAGTGTCTATTTCCCATTTTTGGGGTCAAGGAATCAGTAGCACTCCTTTTAAAAGAGATTGAGTGGCATCCAAATTGAATTCATTGATTGTAATTACCAGGATGAACCATTCTCACTCTATCTTTGGTTTTAAAAAACGGGAAACACCATTTCATTGTACTATTCAATCATTTACAGGGACTGTCAGTCACTTACAATAGCAGTAAAACGATTTTCAGCTCTTGATATAAAAAACCTTTAATGTCAAGGTTTCAGAAATAGAAATTTTATTCTAAGAAATGCCAATGCTGCAGCCTTAAACAATTTTTTTCAACAATATGAAAGAAGTCTGACCCGGTCAAAGCTTGTATCAGTGGAGATATCTTTCATACTGCATTTGCATTTCTTATCCTGACTGGCTCCTTGATAGTGGAAAAGCATTTAGTCTCGCATGCTGCTTACAAGATTCAGATCCAGTGAATGATAATTTACAGGATCTCGAGGAGAAGATTCAGTTACACAGTGTGAAATACCAAGAATTACCGAATATGAAGCAAGAGATAACTTTTTCCTGAAATATTTAACAAGTGCCAGATATTTGACTGCAAATATAAGTTGCTGTCCAGTAGAAATGAATTGGTAAACTTTCTATGAGGATGACTATTAAAAGGAATTTAAGAAACAAAGTAGACACTGAAACAACTTTGACGATTATTCAATTGGACCACAATATCGGTATGAATCAGCTGAAAACCCATGACGCACACTTATCCTCTGATATGATTTCAAAAGAAGGTGTTTGAATTGCCGAGCTGATTGTTACAGTGTAACTTAGAAGTAATATGTAAGATACTGAGGGTCAAAGAACTTTGACTTGATTGTCAGAAAGAAGTTATTTCAAATGTAACGAAGAACTTCATTTTGTTTTATGACAACCAAGTACGCTGTTAAATCTTGGTAAAATTGTCTCCACATGATAGCATCTTAGACTGGGAACTAAATCTGATGAATGGGAGACCATTAAATATTTCTTTTGCCGTTACAATATTTTAGATGTTAAAAAACATGGTCAGCCAGCCTGTGGAGGTGTATAGTATGAGAAAAAGTTAACCAAGGCAATGTACCAATCATTGCATTTATTTTTTGTAATAAAATACAGACATGAGTTTTCAATAATTATTGAAGCTAGAAACCAGCAGAGGTGATTTTCAATCCTTCAGAGCCGATTCCTCAAATTGAGGTTGTTGAAGTCATTATTTTTGCTAATGCTGTCTATCCTCTAAAATTGACTCCACCTTTTTCCTGGTCTATTCCAATCTTCATGTATGTGGCCCATTGCCACCAATTATTGGCCTTCTTATTTTGTAAATACGCTCTTACGACAACAAAAATTAGGAGTCACAATCGTTTATAAATATAGATATTGGTTACAAGCATAGCAGCTTTGACATTGTAATAAATCAGCATATAGGGCATAAATTTTGTTAAAAACTACACTGATACAACAATGTAAGAATGTAATAAGTTGTAGGGGAGGAGTATAGAGGATGTGGGTTCGTGGGCTGGACTTGACGACTGCTTGATCAATGTCATATTGTCACAATGTCACAGCCCGAAACCAAGTACTTTTTTCGGGTTAGTGTGCACATGACATAAGTATATACTTCCACAGCTAGGCACTATTTGGGAATGTTAATAGATTTTTTGTGAAGTACCATTCAAAGAAGCAATGTCTTGAGTTTTTGTATCCATGATCAAATCAGCTACAGTGGCTCATCCTGAATTTATGATTGAATGTCATCCTTATGAACAATTATGAGAGAGTGTTAACGGGTTTTAGACATTACCTGCCTTTCTTTACATATTTGTAGTGCAATAAATTTGTACAAATAATGTGTAATATGTTTTATATGTAAATACTGACACATATGAACAGAGTCTTGCTTGTGCTACGAGGCTTTTTCAGATGACATTTTCCAATCAAGTGAGCTTCAAGTCAAGGGTCTCAGTACACTTAGCAGTTAGCACAGAATAAGTAAGCCCAATAACAGGTCAGCTATTACAGAATGACTCAAGAATGTATCAGTTGTTTACATGCTTGATAATGCCAATAAGTGAAAGTCTGTCCAGTAAAGCTCAAACCGGGAAGTTGGAACAGATCCGAGAGAAGTACAAGTCAATTCTAGATGATGGAAAGTTTTTGCAAAGGAAGTTAAAGGCTGCAACAAAAGCATATTTTTGATTTCATAGCATGAAAAGATGTTTGTGTTTAGATAAAAACTAATTGGTGTCTACACACCAAGCGCTAATATTGAATTAGTCTTATGAATAAAACCAAAACAATGTTTTTATATGTTTTTTGAATGTTAATAATGCTTGCTGGGTATATTCATGTATTGTTTTCATTTTTTAATTCTTTGTATTCATGATTTGTAGTCTCCCAGTAAACGGAAGAATCCACTGATATCATCTTTCAGGCTTTTTAACTCAAAAAATATAATGAAAAATATTTAAATAGTAGTAAAATGGAGCAACTAAGGGGAGAAATCAAAATATTGTATGAAAGTGACCTCTACTGGCATAAGGTAAAATAAACATTTCTTTGAGTAAATTTTCAAATCTGATACCTTGATTTTTAAAAGGTATCTGTAACAAGAGTTGTAAATCTTTTTACTGCTGGTGTAAGTGACTGACACTCAGAAAATGATGAAATAGTACAGTGAAATGGTCTTTCTCGCTTTTTAACTCCAAAATATAGTGAGAAATGGGTCATCTTAGTAATCATAATCATAATATTCAATATGGATGCTACTCAGTCTCCTTTGAAATAAGTGCATCTGACTCCTTGACCCTAAAAATGGGGAAATAGCCACTGAAACGAAGTCTCGAACGCAATTAGTTTCCGAGGTACAGTAGAAAATAGGTTTTTAATGGCGGCCATCTTGAAAAACGATATGGCTACCATCAAAATAGTTCCAAAGTACTCTTTGTGAATTGGGAAGATGATATAAAGGGCATAGCCACTGAAATCAACTCTCTATCTATCATACTTCCTGAGATATTGATTAAAATAGGTTCAGAATGGCGGCCATTTTGAAATCCAAGATGGCGGAGGGAACAACGATAATCTCAAGATGGCTTTCGGCCTAAAATGGTAGAGTAGGTCCTTCTGAACGTCTGTGCCAAGTTTCACGCTTTTATCACCTTGCGAGCGATTCTTACACCCATCACCCTGACTACTTGGAAAAAAAGACACATTTAGATTTGACAGGGTTGTATGTCATTCCATACTCTTCACCATAACGTTCACAAATTTCAAGCTGTTCTTGTAAGCCTTTGGCAGTAGGACTTAGTATCGTAAGATCATCTGCATAAGCGAGAGAACCAAGGAAACGGTCTCCAATCCAGCAACCAGTACCATTTGATTTTAATTTTTCAATAAGTTTGTCGAGATAACAACAAAATAAAATTGGTGAGGCGATGCCCGCCTGGCGTATTCCATTTTTTGCAGGGAAAGGCTTTGAATGGCATCCCTTCCAAGAAGTTCTTATCAGTTGTCGCTTGTATAGATCCAGTAACATGCGAATGTCACAGAATGGTACCCCACGTTCAATTAGTATCTCAAAAAGCGTATCATGTTGCACAAGATCAAAAGCCTTGCTTGCATCAATAAAGCATGCATAAACATCCGTTTGGCGCTCCAAGTAATACTTGACAACTTCCTTCACCGCAAGTGTACACATCGAAGTACTATGATTTGCTTTGTAGGCAAACTGCAAATTGGAAGTGAACAGTTCTGTGGAATTTTTCCAGAGAAACAATCTATCCAGAACCTTGCTAATAGAACAACATAAAGCTATCCCACGATAGTTTGAGTCACTGCACATGTCACCTTTGCTGTCCTTGGGAATTGAAACTATAGTTGCTAACAATAAAGCTTCTGGTTGATGTCCGTGGATATAAATTGCTCTAATTAAGCAATGCAATTGTTCATAAAATAAATCACTGGCATAGAGTAAATGACAAGAATTATATCCTCTGTCTCCATCACTTCTGTCACTATTCAGAGAATCAATAGCCTTCTTCACTAATTCAAATGTCAAAGTGTCATTAATAGTATTGATATCATCACAAGTAATTCCATTCTTGATCGATATCTCAATAGAGTCCATGTGAGGCACTGACTTATTATACAATGCTTCATATTTAAGTGCAAAACAGTCAGCAATATCTTGGGGTTGTGTCAGTGAATTAATACAGGGTGACACTGTAGATTTTGGGTACATCCTTTTTATCTCCTTGAAGAAATCACGGGAATTGTCTTTTGACATTGAGTTGATCATATTCTCCATCCGCTTTTGTGTATCCTTTCTCTTATTTCGCCTCACAGAGTACATATATTGGCGCTTGGCCTCCCTCATATAGTCATACACCAAGCCACTCCTTGGCCTGCCAGACTCACACCAAATATGAAACCAAAATACACTTTCCTCCTTGAAAGGCTTCACATTCTCAGACCATCCTGGCTTTTTGTATTTATTGCTATGTTTTCTGGGAAATACAAAGTCTGACTGGAGACAAACATCAATTAGATCATCACACCATTGAGTGATCTGTTGTCATGGTTACATTGTGCCAGGATACAGGGCAGTTCCAAGAATGGTGGATTTGGTTGCTTCATCTGCCAGAGCCTCATGTCCGTTCTATGTATTTCTATGAGATAGACACATTATTTCAGCTTTGGCTTGTGACATTCAAACTTCAATCAATGCTCTGTTTGTTTCACTTCTATGGATACATGGACTGCAAATTGACATGGGCCGTCGCTGTGGTCTATTTCTCACAGAAACCTACTAACTATGTGATCAGAATTTAAAGCTGAGTGGCTGATACCTTGTTTCTGTGACACTCCGTGCATGTGCAGGTTTTCGATCAGTCACTGCTGTATAGGCCTGGTGAAATTGGTGAAGTTTCTCCACATTTTGGAGTGTTCATTAGGAACATCATAAAATTTGAACTTTACTTCTCAATGACCATTCTAAACAAGGCCGACGACTTATTTCTGATAATTTAGTCGTGCAAAATTCCTTCGACCAGTCATATTTTATTCTTGAGTACAAATCTGGAAAGTTGATTCCATAGACCTCTTTCACACTGACACAATGTCATGATGCATCATTCATGACAATACTTTTAGCAAAAGTTTATTTCTTCTCAAATTCATTGTTGGCTAGTGAAATTGAATGACTACATAGTAGTTTCCTATTGTTATTTCTATTAAATGGCATGTAATCAGGGCAAACCGAACTATAAAGCTCAAAGCGAGGGTGCAGAAGTGTCTGTAGGAATTTATATTTCACAGGCAAGATTGTTTTCAAGTGAATTACACTAAAAAAGTTGCATTGAATCACCTGGTGCAACCATGAAGACATAAAGATGATGATGAGTTGGGTGATGGCAACTAGTGGCTACAGTACAACTCAAAATAAAGTAAGAAAATTTTCTGTCAGAAGTCCTATTTTGCCCTCTTTTCTCCTCTCCACCCCAAATCTCCTTACAACTCCCTTTGACTCCTTACAACAACCTTAGCCCACATAAAGAACTCTATTCAGGGAGCTAACAAGTAACTGCAATTAGCAGAGGTGCAAAATATCAAGTAAATAAAACAAAATTGGGGTGATTGAGTTTAAATTAGTGTTGTTTAAATATGATTTTAATGTAATTTTAAAAGGTAGTTTGAAGTAGGTAAAAGTAGGAAGTGATTCAGAGGTAGTCAAAAGATGTGAAAGGGTAAAGTAGTGGCTGCTTCTTCTTTCCTGTTTGGGTAATCGTACTTTATTTTGAGTGGTACTGTATATTGACACCAGCACATCAGTCACTCAACATGACAGCCAGGTGTAGTATTTATGATAAAGAATACTAACACAAGGATGACCACTAGGGTGTCCCAAAAAATGAACGTCTGAAATTCATAGGGGCCCCGCTGTGACTCCCATGTAGAATTTCAGCTAATTTGAAGGTAATTTAGATGTTGCTCAAGAGCCCCAAAGGTAGATTGGGGTTGAGCAACATTTAAAACACCTTCAAATTGACTGAAATGTTCAATGGGAGTCACAGAGGGAGGGCCGGATTATGCATAGGGCACAGTGGGCACTGTGCCCAGGGCCTCACACAGCAAGGGGGCCTCACAAAAAGTTGAGGGGAAAAAAATGGGATAAATTTTCAAGAACAAAAACATACCCGCACATTTCCAATAGTGCCTGATTTAGGTACGTGAAAGCCCCTGAGAAGTTGTGGAGGCCCCAAATGCATAGATGGTTCTGTCATGACCCTTTCTCACAGAGCCAAGTTATGTCACAACTTAACTCACAAATTATCATAAAAACTTTTATTGGGTCTGTAATGCTTCAGGAAAAAAAGAAAAACTTCCTGAAAATTACAATTTTGCATTCAGAATTAGACTTAGAAACCACAGGCCCCAGACATCAAGCATCAAACACCATCTTCTGATTGTGGAATTACCTTATTATATTCTCTTAGCAGCTGTATGGCTAGTAAAAAAAAGCTACAATTTGGCAAGATATCTGAAAACCTAGAGGAATTGGGGGCCTCCAAATATCAACCATCCACAGTTTTTTGGTTGCAGAAACTTTACCGGGCTACCTTGTTAAGAAGAGTGTAGACAAATCATTTAAATAAAACTTTTGCAGAAATTAATCCATTCCATTTCCTACCTACAGTACAGTGGAGTACAGATATAATACTATGTCAATTTAAAAATTATTCTTGTCAGACAGCAACAGTGTATCGCCGTAAATACAGCCATGAGCCAGAATCTACCAGAATCGTGTAAGTTTTAAACCTTCTCGCCCTAAACAAGACTGATTTCCATTACCCAATGATAATGATAAATATTTTGTTATGGGACAATGAAACTAGATGTAAAATTGATCTGAATATTTGTCACAGCCAAGAACATTTATATATTTCAAAATAAGGCCCCTTAAATTAACCTTAGTCGAATGTGATTCTTTTGCCTTGATTGTCGAACTCAAAGGTTTCAAAATAATCTGGCCCTGTCATCAGCAATAATGGTTTTGTGCCCCAAAACATTTATGAACAGGATTAAGCTTTAATGCAGGAGATCTCAGCAAAATTATATAAGCATCGGATTTTGAGCAAAACTAAATTTTAAAATAGCTCCGGGAGGCCAGAGGCTCTCGCTGTGTGCTCGAGACTGTTCTTTCCAAAAAATGTAAGCTTTACATGGGACAAGGTGGGGGCCTCAGTACCTCAGTGTGCCCAGGGCCTCCCAGACCCTTAATCCTGCCCTGCACAGAGGGCCTATAGAACACATTTAGAGGTTAGCTCCAATGAATGTCAGACTTTCACTTTTTTTGGGACACTCTAATAACTACAAACTTTTATCAAAATTCAAACCATCCAGCTGGCAAAAAAAAGGCAATATCAAAAAGTCATTGCACATACTTCCTTCTATCCTTTGTTCATACTTCTTAATGCCATTAGACAAGGCATCACCAAGTGCCATACAGAAAAAGTTGCATTTACCAAGCCATAAATGCCTGTCACGTTGATAGCTGTGAAAGGCACACCCCAGAGACAGAGTATAGTCTAAATTACAGACTGTGTATCAACAAAGGGACACAATCAGAGCATTTATTGAAGTTTGGAAGTCAACAACAAAAGGCCTGTATCAAGCATTTGTACTGCTTCAAAGATAGGCAGTTCAACAAATTGGGATTTTGTGGGGATTGGTATTATTCTCAAACAGTTACAATGTGACACTACGATGCTGCTTACTGTAATCCATTGATACCCTGTTCTCAACTAAACAAGGTTTGAGCACCAGTTGTTTTTAAAAACATCTAACCTTGGTTCCATTCTCTATCAATCTGGTGTATCATGCTGAAACAAATCAATGGCTGCAATTGGTATCTCTTTCGCCCTAACTGATTGAGGTTCATCAGTAAAAACAATTCCATTCTATTAATATTTTTGGCAGTTGCAATTACGTAACTGTTTCAATGTTTGCTTTACTTTTACTTAATTAATACTGACTTTTTTTACTTACTCATAATCCTTCAAGTGTAATAGTCTGAACTTTAGATGATAACAGTTCATAATCACTAGGAAAAAAGCTCATAGCATCATCAAAGAAAGTTTAAGAAACTAGTCTTCAGATTTCACGACTGGAATTGTAATGAATTAAACAAAAAACAAACATATCATTATAAGAAGTGAAAATGACTTTGAAAGGAAACTTCAATCATCTACTACCAGCTGCCCATGTACAGTGTAGCAGGTGTACCAATAATTTTGTGCCAATCACGCAATATTTACTCTGCATGGGTCATTTGCTATGTAATAGACAGACAGATAGATTGATATGTTTAGTTCAGCCCTCTAAGCCCAGTTCTGGGCTCACCAGGGTTGATTGATGAGATGGCAGAGAGAGCGGGAGTCCTCTAGATGTTACACATTTACCCAAGTGAGGGATCTTTTACTTGCCCGGCACAGACACTGATACAAGATGCCACCAATTTAACGTCTCATCCGAACGACGTCCAGCTGGGATTTCGCTCATGAAGGTCCGCAGAAAATTTCGGGTTCCCAAACCGGGAGTCGAAATAATGTAGGCAAAGACCTTCAGCAGAGCTATCGGGGACCTAAGCCATTTTGCCACCCACCTGCTAATATTTTGGCTTCATCTGTTTGATTCGGTGTACATCGTAACAAGCAATCTTTCTGACAAGAATAGCCAATGACAATAAAAAAAAGAAGATATTTTATATTCATGAGTGGCAGTTTTGAAAACTGTTTCAATAGACCTGTTTCAAACTGACACCCAGTACCACATTCTAGTCACAGATCAGTGGAAGCCATAAGATTCTCTTCACTTTGAACAAGTTCCGCCATTCCAAATGGAGGATGTCTGAAACACTCCCAAGCATGAGAGTCTAGGTAGAGTGTGTGTGCTAAGGCAGGTGCAGAATAATTCCATTGTAAAGAAGAGTCTAAAGTATTCATTGTTCTGGCGAGTTGAGAAAGTGAGAAAATTTGAAAATATTGTTTTCAGCTGAACAATTATTTTTTTAGTCAAGTTGTGTGCTGCATCACAAATAAAATAAAGTTTTTTTAGCCGATGCCCAGGCCCTTAGCAATACAAGATATGTGAAGTAACTTACTTGCCATAGGCGGATATATGTTTACCACCAAGAGTCCACCAGGTGGATTTGTCAATGGAAATAAGGAAACATGTGTGAAGACACATCATCAAAGTTTGTGCACTTTTGGGGAAACCCTGGGCTAAATTTAGACATGTTGGGGAAATGTCAGTGTGACCTTGCTGCAGCTGAGATTCCCAGAAAAGGCCACAACTGCATTGTGGCTCTTTTCATGGAGCAGAGGAGATCTTTTAGAGCTGCCAATAGCACAGATCATCTGTCAGATGGTTAAATAAATATAATAGACAGACAGAAGATCTGTAGACAGGTATATAGGTAGAAAGGCTATGAAAGAGATCAGACATGAAGGAACTTGCAGCATTGAATTGAAGCTGTCAATGGAATTCTCATCAAATCCTCAACAAATCTCTTTTAAAAATCCCATTATCTAGCAAAACAAATTATAACTACAAATATCGGCTATATTTTTTTCCGAAAAAATTTTTCTTGTTCATACACTCAGTGCCCCTTTTACTGAAAAAAAAAATTCCCTCAATTCACAACTACATGTACCAAAGGAACTCTTCAGAATTATAACGAAGGGGCAGGGGAGTTTGGAATTAGTATGAGAACTACTTATGGCAAAACTCCCATCCTCCCCAGTCATAAATTTTGTACAGTTCCTGACCCGCCTATCAGATCTGTATTTAAGGCCTACATACAAATGCCATTTAATTTTAACATTTCTTTTGAAACAGCCAGACAACCAGAAAAATGTGTTTAACAGTCTCTGTCAACTGCCCATTTTGTTTACTCACTTGTAAGAAGCTTCAAGTTAATGGAGAAGGTCTAAGGGACCGTTCAGAATTTATGACTGGGGGGGGGTGGGAGTTTTGCCAGAACATCCCGTCAAAAATTGATACCCCCCCTTGAGATTCATGCGGATTTTTAGTACCCCACCCCTAGGTTTCATGCATATTTTTAGTACCCCCCCCCTCGACACATAAACGAATACACACATATTTAGTGTTACACATGGTCATGCGTACAGATTCGCGGACTTTTGCACGTAAAAAAGCGCGGATAAAGTTAGTTTATGTGGGATTTATAAAAAATTTTCTTTGTTAAAATTTATTACCCCCCCCTTGGAAGTGTTGTCAAAAATTAAAACCCCCCCTTGAAACACGTGTGAATAGTTAGTACCCCCTCGGGCAAAACTCCCACCCCCACTAGTCATAAATTCTGAACGGTCCCTAAACATATTTTGCACCTGCCTATACCAGACACTCATAAGATCTTTAGCAAGTTGTTGCTCTAGAAAGCACTTTATTTTAAAAAATTGAAGGGTAAATTCTGGCGAAAAAGCATTTACTTAAAAAACTTGAAGTGTAAATTCTGGTGAAAATAGTCAGGCTCTCTACCTGAAGTTAACAAAAAAAATTAAATATAAAAATGCAACATTTCCATAGGCCAACTTAAAATTTTGATTTAAGATATTTGAAATCATAATTAAAATCCACATAATTTGCAAACTTTGTGACTCCAAACTGAGGACCAATGCTTGACATGGGCCTTGGGCTCTTGCTGACCTCCAAACTGCAATCAATGCTTTGATTGTTTCGGTTCTGTTGCTACTCAGGCTGCAAATTGGACTGGTCTGTTCAGAGGCCTTTCATAAGACCCTGCAAACTACGTGACAAGACTTTAGACACTCTCAATTTGACATTTTTCAAGGTGATACCTTGTGACTGTTTGTCAATCTTTTTTATTTTATGCAACAGTTCCTTGCAAAGCACCCCAGCCATCAAGACAAACTTAATGGGATATCCGGGCTAATCGTGATCAATATCAGGGCAGCCCACTGCCCTGGTCTCATCACTAACATGTTAAAATGTCTGGGGAAAATAGCAACAGCATACAAGTTACAACCCCACAAAACGGCCGTCCCATATGCCTTTGTTTCAAATTGTGATTTCTTTTGCAATACATGTGTTAGAAGAAGGCGATGCAAATATGTTCTGCCTTCCTTCAGCGGAAGATCAACTTTGACGATGCTGAATACTATCCAGAGTAGAGTTTCCAGCCAGTTAACTGTAACAGTTAACTGTGACAGTTAACTTTTTGAAATAGCATTGAAATGAGATTGTGGTCAGCTGAACAGTTAACTGTTAACCTTACAGTTAACTGTTTTATCATAGTGACAGTCTTAAGGCTACTAAACATTTTTTAATAAAAATAGATCCAGCACGTCAAATTAGTTCAATTATTTTAAATGGCATACACAAGAATGCTAAAATTGTCATAATCTAGTCGATATTGTTGATATTTATCAGTGGAAAAGCTTGATCAAAATCGTGTTAACGACCTGTTGTTATTTGTTTAGAAAGTAAAAAGTTAATTCTCCGAAGTTATTGCATTCATTTCCATTTAAAAATGTAGTTAAACAAACAGATGAGGTCTAAAGGTACTTATCAGGCTATCAGCTCATTTTTGGTGTTAAATTTGCCTAAAATCTGGCATTTGGAAAGTTATGTTTTCTTTATGCCAATTTGCTTGTTTGATTGTTTGCTGGAACAAATCAACCATCAACAACTGAGTACAACAACTCCAGAGATTTATGAGAAGAAGATTATGAACAGTTTAATCCAATTGTTTACTGTTTGAGGTAGTTTGGCAATCTCACCAAACTGATAACTTGCATAACAACTAGTTAACTGGCAGTTAACTGTTAACTGTTTAGAAATGGAACAGTTAACTGTTAAGCAAGTTAACACTTAAACTGGAAACTCTAATCCAGATCCAGATTCTGAATAATGATTATTAAAACGTATCGTGTCATGTTTCATCTGTAAATACACAAGGCCATGATTCTTATTCAGCTGAAATTTTAGTCAGAGCATGTGTTGTTGTGGAGCAAAATGATTTTTTTGCACAACAAAAGATAATCATACCATGCTGGCTACTGAATTTTCATCTGCAATGCACCTGCAGGACTGGCTTGTGCCATATCTAAAACTTCAGAAGTTGTCAGCTCATGTATATTGCTGAATCCATATATTACATAGTGATGACTTTCCTTTCAGGGTAGCAAGATATATGACCAGCAAATGCTGACTGCATAAGTCAACTAATCTCTCAGCATAATTTTATCCAGCCAATTGGTTGAGAGTTGGTATCTCAAACCACTAGAAACCTTCAGAGCTTGAAGAGGTGGAATGGGGATTTGTATAAAATTGAAACACATTGATTGATGTTCTAGGACACTTCTAGACTGATTTAGATTTAGATTATTTATTTTTTCCCAAACACATCGTAAATACATGTATACAACGAAAATAAGTAAAAAGTAAAGACTGTGTTTGAGGTGAATGCACGCAAGTTAAGAAAAACTGTAACAGGCGTAGCCTGGCATGCACACACATTTGTTACTAAATAACATAATAAACATAACATAATAATTATTCATAATTCTGTAAATTTCCATGCTGATAGTCTGATGTTATATTAACATAAGTTTATATATATATATTACATAAATTGGCCTATTATATAAAGACACATTATAATATAGTTGCACATACAAACATTATACGCTGCCAGATGTCAAATATTAATCATGTTAGTAGTTACTCAATGTAGTTTTTATAACCCCTTTTGCAAAAGTACCAACTCTAGTTTTATTTTTTAACCCTTCAGGCAAAGTTATCCAATAACCAGGTGCCTGTCCCAGGAAACTTAGGTTGTATTGGAAAGTGGTATGCTGTGGTGTTCTCAGACTATTTCTATTTCTAGTGAAGTAGTTATGGTTACTCAGGTTAAATAAATTGGTAATGCGTATAGGTAGTTTGTCTTTGGAATATCTAAAGGAAATTTTCAGTAATGATAGCTTAACTTGATCCTTCAGTTTAATAATCCGTGACTTTTGATAAAATTTACTTAAGTTTAATCGTCTTCCCACATTAAAGATAATGCGTATCGAGTTGTTTTGTTGAACTACCAGTTTTTTCATGTCATTCGCTCTGACCATTGGCCCCCAGACACTCAAGGCATAATTTATGTGGCTTTGCACATTGGCATGATAGATCATGAGTTTTGATCTCGTTGGTAGCATATTTTTCACCATTTTGAGGCTGTAATTTCCTGCTATCATCTTTGTCAACACGTTTTTCACATGCAGGGTCCATTCTAAATGTTCATCAATCGTTACACCTAGGAATTTTATACTATTTACTCGACTTATTTCCATTCCGCTCATTTTCAAAGATCCACACTGACCTAATGGCTTTTGCTTTTGCCTAAACAAAATATATTTTGATTTTTCAACATTAATTGTTAGAGAGTTGCAGTCAAACCATTTACTCAAACGAGTGAGATCATTATTTACTTTTTTAAATAAAAATTTCAAGTTATTACCGCTGGCAAATACTGTCGTATCATCTGCAAAAACAATACAATTACAAAATTTCAGACTTTTAACTAAATCATTGGCCAAAATTAGGTATAACAATGGACCCAATACAGAACCCTGAGGTGTTCCATAATGCATGAGATAACACGAAGAAATTGAATTCTTATATCTAACTTTGATTTGACGCTCTTTCAAATAACTTCTAAACCATGATAAAACAGTGCCTCTGATGCCATAAAATTCCATTTTTTTCAAAAGTGTAGCATGATTGGTAGAGTTAAATCAATAAAATGTGCAGAGGATAAATAAATGTTGTCAACTATTGAAAATCCATACAACTCTCCTGCAAGAAGAGGTACATGTATTATATTAAATCCAAGAAAGAAGAATTCCTGAATGTTCCATGAGGTCCAGGTTACAGGTCATGAAAGCAGGTCAAAAAGGTCAAGTAGGAAGATTTAAGCAGGACCTGCCGGTCACTGCCTGCCTGGAGGACAAACAATTGATGTTCAGGCATGGTTCTTCTTATTTGAATGGCAATTATGACTACATACAGTAAACTGTATATTGATTTGTGATTCCAGAAAGTAGCTTTTTATGTGCGTGGTTGATTATTTCTGCATGAACTCAATTTGGGAATATATAATCTCAGAGTCAGTTTTATATTCCAAAATTGTATGCGTTAAAGTGAATCTTTGCAACTCTTTAGTAATCGCTGAGCAAGTAGCTTACATCTGCACCTGTGGCTGAGAGGCCTAAGACCCTCTAAAAAATAACAGACAGGATTGGGACCAGCAAATTGTCATACTGGGCAGTTTATCACAATCTGCATTTGGCAAGAGCTTGACACTGCTATAAATCCTACACATACATATGTTTTGGTGTAAATCTTTTCATCTAATTTATTATTGAAAAATGTATTGACATCACAGGAAGCAGTAAGGTATTTTAGAAGGAAGTAAATCGAGCACAACAACCATTCCACTATAATTGATTGATAAAATTAAACTATGTATCCTGGTGTTCTGACAGAAAACCGCATGAACAATTTTGGCTCTAACATATGAAACAAGATAAACACTGTTCTGTGGAAAAAACTGAAATTAATTGTAAAGATTTCTTTGTTTTTTCCGTTTGTTTATAAAAACATGCAGTGGCACATGGTTAGACATTCCATATGACCATTATAGCATCAGTGGCGTCCCTATGGGGGGCACAGAGGGCATGTGCCCCCCCATATTGGACCTGTGCCCCCCAGGTGCCCCCCCCCCATATGAACTTTCCAACTCCCAGAGAATCGTATGCCCCCCCCAGGTGCCCCCCCATTCGAGACCACCCAGTTACGCCACTGTGTAGCATTTTATTCTGAGCCAGACAAACTATTTGTTGAGACACATTCCCATGCATGAGACGTCACTGCTTTCCCCTGTTCCTTTGATAAAGTCTGTGTGATACTAACTGTGCCCCTGAAGCCTTAATTGTGGCTGTTGGGAACGAAGGTTTACACACTTCACTTGAAGTTACTTTGTGGATGCCATCGCCTAGTGGTTAAGGTGCTCGACTCACCCACGCAAGGTTGTGGGTTCGAATCCCAGCCATGGCATGGAGGAGTTGGGCAGGTCCTCATGAAACCACTGCCTCACCCCACCCAGGTGCAATGGGTACTTGGCAGTAAGGCTACCACAGTGTAGTAATAACTATGATCTTTTTAAAATCTTATGTCATTACATTAAAACATACAGTAAATACTAGTGTGGGATATATAACGAAAAGCAGACTCACTCGAACAATATCCAAGAGATATTTATGAAAAATTAAACAAATATAGCTGAAAATACACTTTATTGAAAAACAAATCTTTGAAGGGGGGTAACCAATGTTTTTTGAGAGTTACGTGGCGTACAATATGAGAAAATTATGCAAAACAGTTGAAAAAAAATTAAGTTCCCCTTAAAATAAACTTGGATATCTCAAAGATTCCTTCTCTGATTTTTATGAAAGTTGGATTGGATTATAGGCCTGTATATCGACCCAAAATGTGTGTATTTATAGTTTTGTGCCATTATTCCTGGCTTAGCCAGCAGCCTTCGAGTGAGCCTACCCCTGTTTTCAAAAATCTGTGGCTTTTCCAATGCAAAGGAACAATATTTTAAAACCAAGCAGGGGAGCCACCAGCTGGGGTATTTTTGTTGAACTGTTTAGTTACGTGGGGTACAATAGGTGGAGCAGCTGTATTCTGTGGGATTCAACTTTAAGCCCTTGTGGTTAACCCCATGTTCAAGGCTGAATACTCCCCAGGGAGTTGAGAAAGACTCTCGATTGGCCTGCCAAGGATGTTATTGTAATGTCGGCAGAGTATGTCTATATGACATAGATGCAGACTGTAAACCCACTACATTACATTACATTACATTACTTTAAGTTGCAGTAGATATGAGTGCGCTTCTTAATAACAGTTTGGATAAAGGGACATTCACTTCATTGAACAGGACAGATAATTATCTCTTTCAGGTCCTTCCTCAGCTTCCTCTTCTTATTCGTTTATTTTCATTCTTCTCCCTCTCCTTGTTATCTAATTCTTCTTGCCCTGCCTCTTCTTCATCAGTCTTTTCCTCATCAGCTTTCTGCTGTACTTCTTCCCCTCCTCCTCCTTCCACCATTTTCCATCATCATTATTCTTCCTTATTCTGCCTTTTCCCTTTTTCCATTTCTCTTATTCTTTTGAGTTTTTATTTCATGTCCCTTCAAAACTAACGTTATCGGCAAAAGTTTTGAAATGCCAAATATAATCAATTGGCCTGAAAAAATATGACCAGTAGCTCATGGCATAGTAATGTAATATTTATCAAATGATTCCTCAAGCCATGTCTTGGTATTGGTCTAATTTAAATTCTTACGATCAAAGAAAATAGTTAATGAAAAGTTTAATATTCAAGTATTTGAAAATTAATTTCAAGTATGTGATTCTCCATAGGCAATGATAAGAATAGTGGTCATATAATATCCATATTTGGAGATTGTTTTGCACACAAGTTCAGCCTAAAATAGCTCTCCATACACATAGCAACAATGTATTCAGCATCCGTCTTGGTACACATGCTTGCCTATGCAGCAGAAGTTACAGCCTATATCTTTGTGGAATTGCACAACTTTGCTTTACCTGATAAGAATCTGATGGGTTCCCCTGATCTGTGACTTGAATGTGATATTTGGCGACAGAATATAGCAATATGCCTGAACATCTTATAACTTGTATGAAGAATATGTATGATGCACAATTTTCAAATGCATCTAAAATCTACGTTGTGTGGCTTTGCATGCAGACTTACGTCAAATGACGTTTTAAAATCTCATTAGTACGCTACTTATTCTTGCAAGTATGATCTTTCATGACTTTCTTTAACTAAGAAACACATATTATTTGAAATGCATGTTTTAATAACCACTGAAAAATTAAAAATGTTATCACCACATTGGATACCAGGCCATGTGAATCAATCAAAGTGTCCAATTGTGGAGAAAGCTTTGATTTGACATCCATTTGATTTGACATCCATTAACTATTTCCTCATTTCCCCAAGCCAGAGTCCTGCTGTTGAAATGTGGGAATTTATGTCAAGAAATCATACAAACTTTCAATCTGCATTGGTCAACACTCTAAAAAAAATCTCGGGACAAAATTGGTTTTTTAGATTCAAAATGGTGTTTTGAAAAAGCAAATTTCAATGCAAAACCTACATGCATCAAAAAATCTTTGTTGGTTTTTTGCATTGAAATTTGGTTTTTCAAAAAACCATTTTGAATCTAAAAAACCAATTTAGTCTGAAATTGTTTAGGGTGAACAGAAATTGCCATAGCTTCAGGTTTAATCTGGAATTAACTTTGCTTTGGTTGAATGACCACCATAAGCTAATAGGAAACTAATATCACTAAATCAATATGTTTAATTGTTACATAATTCAATTATCAAAGCAGTCCTAATATTGCAACTTCAACAATTTAACATTATAGAATGAAACGCCTCCTGGGCCAGAATTAAGGTGGCTCGCTACTCATGAAAATTGCGTCATTTACGCACATTTCCGCGCAGCCAGGCAGGCCCTATCTATCGTAACGTCACCATTGCAGCTGAACTTTGCTGCCACTGCTTCAGCATCTTTTTCAAATTTTGAAAATTCCATACCTCGCCGGCTTGGTTTACCATCTACGCCACTTCTAGTAGGGTTAGAGATGTCTCGTATAGAGCATTAGATGCGCTATGAAAACTACTATAATCAGTCGGACTTTCAGCTGTCTACTACTAGTAGAAAATTTCCACAGGCGATTTTCGGCAAGCATGTCAGATTTCTCAAAAATGACTTTGTGTCATAAATAAATTTTTATATCAATTTCCAGGCCTTTTGGGCCATATATCCGTGTCATTATTTTGTTCCTTACTTCATATGGAAGCAAATGATAAAGAAATAAAAAATCCTATGTCGTCTTTTTTTTTTAGCGCTATGGTTCATAAAAATAATAAAATTTTCAAAATCATAACTTTTGATCCGAACCCCCAGAAAAGTTCTTTAAACTAAATATATCATTCTGGAATTTTAATCAGCTTTTCCATAAAACTGTCCTCTTTAATTCCATGCTTCATTTAATAACATAGGATGAATGGCCACTGAATGGCAGGGAAAACGTCACAGTAAAAAATTTAAGAAACAAATTGAGTTTTTCAGATTTGTGTGAACTGACTTTCTTTTACATAACATCAACTATTTTGAAAGAAAGGCTGGTAGCGACCACTTTGGTTTGTATATCCTTGCTATAAACTATATTTTGGATCATTTTAAACTATTTTTAAGAAATCCTATCTTGGAAAGTTCACGACATCGAGCCACCTTAAGTGAAATTATGCTGTCATGCTGAGTGATTTGAGCTAACAAAGTGAGAATGCTTTCCCCAATACAAGCCACTCATTGTGTAATGGTATTATTTATAAATAATTTGTTCGATTTTATGTCATTTTGTCAAAAGTGATAATATTGATCAAAATAGCAAAACAAGTTTGATGAGACTCCGCCAATGGATTCCATTAGCGTTTGGATTGGGGATTTTTTTTGCATTTGCACCATATCTGATATGATATATGATATATGTTTATTAGCAACAATGCGTATACATTGTTGAAATATGTAAATATATATGAAAAAATAGACAATACAATAAATTATATTAAAATAAAGTTAATAACATGTAAAATTAGTTATGTGTAGATTTAAATAGTGTATAAAAAAAGATGATCAAAAAAATTAAAAAAAGAGGGGACTATGTACATACAATTTAAAAATAAAGTAAAATACAATAAAATACAAGCAGAACAGCTACTGGAATTGTCTTATACAATATGGCACAAAGCTATTGAAATATAGTTTTTGTGCGTATTTGGGGTAACCTCCCTGCATTCCGTAAGTTATGCACCACTGTTCTGCTCTTGGGTAAAAGGCTATGTAGCTTGTGATGGTCGATTGCTAGGGACAAAAACATCTTCTTACACTGAGCTTCACGTCTGGTGTAGAGTGATGTAAGGTTGGCCTTTTCAAGACTTTCGTTGTAATTCAGGCTCGGGAAAATGATGGCCAACGCACGTTTTTGTATTCTTTCAAGATCATTATGTAAGTACTGGGGCAAAGCAGGGTGAAATACAGTGCAGCAGTATTCCAGCACTGATCGTACAAGACTGGTATACATTTGGATGAGGTCAGATTGTTTAAGACTTGCCCTTTTGCACAATCTCAGTAAATACAGGCGTTTGCTTGCCTTTTTATGGTCGATGAGAGTTTATTACAATTCTATGATTATTGCCTTATGAAAAGCCTAAACAGGAAAGGAAACAATTTTTCATAGAGTTACAGAATTGAGCAACCTCTTGTACCTCCTTGTAAGATGAGCCACTTAACCTTGGTACTTTTGAAATATTCAACGATTAGATATGCTGTTCTTTGTTGTAAACTCAAAATATCCATACTGATAGATTCTTTTAAGTCATCCCGAATTCAAGTTAGTCAGTACTCTCAGTGCAGGAAACAAGATGATTTTTCAAAGAATAAGAATCTGGGGCAACATAGCTGTCATGCGTTCCAGCAATTTTGACAGAAAGTGTCGCTCAGATGATAGACGTAAATTGTGTATGAGGACAGTAACATAGTTTTCAAACAGTAGATTTGTAAACTATTAAACTATAACACTAATCAAGCATGCAAATCCAGTGATAGACCCTGAAGTGGCTCTGAAAATTGCCTTTGAGTGGGGCCGTCACCTTGTAGCAGTTTGGTGGCTAAGGATCTTACTGTTATTGGGATATGACCATTAACTTACCAGATTTATAAACTTGTTGCCAATTTTTGACTTGAAATTCTCAGAGCACAACAGTGTGCTTTTCGATTGACAATTAATAATACAAACAACTCGTACCCAGTAAATGGGTACTATTGGGAAAAACCGATTTCACTTTGTAGCTCTTTGTTAGCTCAAACAGCATCCTAGACCTGGAGATGGTTCATTCTGTCATATTAAATCGTTGAAGTTGCAATTTTAGGATTGCTCTCATGATTGCATTACAAAACAAATTATGTCATGTTGATTTTTTGACATTGGTGTAAAACATCCAAGGGGCAGATGAAACCGCTTGAATGTGGACATTCAGCCAGAGCAAAGTCGATTGATGCTGATGCCAGTGAAACTGGATTAGACCAGAAGCTACAATTCCTGTTTATCAATGCTGATTGAAAGTTTGTGTGATTTCTGGACATAAATTCCCAGATGTCAATATGAGGAAATTGTTAATGAATGTCGTCAAAGTCAGGCTTTCTCCTCATTTGGATTGCCGGATTGTTAACATTTTCTGGTATGCTAAATGTGGTGTAGTGCTATAATTTACAGCGTTTTTTTGTTCATGTATTTTCAAACTATTTATGGAAAAAAATAAAGAAGGCACTGTCTTGCAGCTTCGTGGAATAGTCCGTCAACATTACTTTATTAGATAAATCCTACACCATTTTTAAACATTATTTATGCTCTTGTGTGATCACAACAACAAGCTGAACAGAATGATGACTTTCAATACAATCAGTGGTGGGAAACAGATAATATCTGCTAATTTGTCTAGTTTTAAGAATTTCAGGAGAGCTGAGTAATGAGTAGTGCAAATCTTGCTGTGGCTGAGTCTTCCATGAGATAGACGTAATGATCTACCAAGCACATAAAAAACTACCTTCTGGAATTAAGAATCAAGATACATATGTTACTGTAATTGGCAATTGATATTCACATGCCATTTCCTATTGAAATTTTTTGTATGATGTTTACATAGAAACCTTGTGTGACATTGTGCTCATATAAATGAATAAAATGATAATAATTGCCACTCGAATACAAAGAATGATACCTGAACATCATTATTTTTTCACAAGGCAGGCAGTCATCAGCATATCCAGCTTAAAACGTCATCCATGATCTTTTTGGCCTGCTTTCATAACCTGTTAGTATATGGACCTCAGGGAGCATTCATCAATTCTTTTTTCTTGGCTTAGTATGTTACTTGTTGCTGCTAGAGAGTTATTTTAATTTTCCATAGTTGAAGGTGGCTGCACTATCCTCAGCACCTTTCCTTGATTGAACTCAATCGGTCAGTTTGGAGATGACATCTGAAAACATCAATCAATATTTTTCAATTTAATACCAATCTCCATTTCACCTTTTCAAGCTCCAAGGGTTTCCAGTGGCTTCCACTTAGAGAATCCAACTCACCCTCAATTGCCTGGATATGCGCAGAGATTGGTTGACATATATGCAGTCAGCATTTGCTGGTCAGATCTCTTGCCATCCTGAAGGGAAAGTCATCACTTGCTATGTAATCCATGGCATCAGCCATTGCTAGGTTTTGAAAACTTCTGAAATTCCACATGAGGCACTGGTCATTCCGGGTGTCAAATTCGGAGATGTAGATGGCCAGATGCTTATTTTTAACACAGCAAATTAATTTGACTGCCAAATAACATTCTCTCTCATGCAAGTCTGACTGAATCTGAACCATGACCTTGTTTATGTGAATGACATTCAACAATAGATACACCTTTGCAATACCAAACAAATTCTGTTTAACCAAATTGCAGATGAAACATTACTTGAAACATTTTACTGGAAAATCATTAATCAGGAAGGCAGAGCAGGGAATTATGTGTACCCTCTTCTCTAACAGGTGTTTTGGCAAGGGGGTCACGCTCTGAAAAGCAACATGAGGCATCTAAAAGATTAACAAGCTGTCACATGATATACCCTTGAAAAAGTAGCAAATTTAGAGGCCCTGAATGCTGGTCACATAGTTCGCCGGGCTACAGCAGTCTGCTTTAGATGCGAGCGTGAGCGAGCAGGCTACAACATTTCGCTGGAGGTGCTGCCAATCAGGTCCTCGCTCACATGCAGTTTTGAAGCAACCCAGCTCCTTTCTGCTGTGTTCTAAACTAAGTAAGAGTGTAAATTTAGGGCCGAAGGCCCAAGCTTGATTGGCGATTTTTCGCCCTACAAGCTTTTGGAATATTTTGAAGGGATGGCCCTTCCTCGAGAGAGGAAGCGGTAGCCAGCCAGGAATGTTATGTCGGAGTGGAGTGGAAGTGGGGGAGGGTCCGGAGAGTGAGAAGGCCTAGGAAGGCATCCGTGTGTTGTCTGGAAGTATCTGGAAAAGATTACAATTGTTTAGTGGTCTTGTCAGCGTCGCAGGGTGGGAGATTGAGTTTAAGAGAGAAGAGGAAGAACGCCGGGGTGGATGTATTGATCTACAGGGAGGGGGAAGGTGACTATAATTGATGAGAGGAACATGTGGGTGGATTCAAGAGGTATCCATGTGTTTTACTACAATCTATAGATATGACTCCCTCCAGGGACCACAAGTCCTGAGTTTGTTAGGTATGGGATGAAGGGTTCGATGGTTTAGAAGTGGTAAGGGAGAGTTTTAGTGTTTGGTTTTGGGTTAGTTTTGATAGGAATCTCCAGAGGATGGGCTTTAAAACCAACACCCTCCTTTGAGACCTTTGAATAGGTGGTGTAGTGTTTTGAGAAGGTGGTGGTTTATGTTTTAACCCTGTGCTGGCAAAGTGATGTGCCAGTTATTACACCAGTGGTTTGACTACCGTACTGGGTTCGGAACGCGTCAATTTGTTGTACTGTAGGTATGTATTAGGACCTGGGATGTGAGATATGGGAGAGAGAGGATCTGAAAAGAAAAACATGTATAATGAAACAGTAATTTTAATTATCACAGTGGCTTGAAGACCAGACTGTGTGTGTTTTTGTTTTTATGTTGGTAGTTGAGTAGATTTTGGTTGTGGTTTATTTTGTTTATTAAAGAGGATTTATGTGTTTTCTTATGTTTTGACCTTGTGAGGCAATAGGTGCACGTTACTACCACAGTGGTTTGACTACCGTACTGGGTGCCTAAGGCGGGTTATTTTTTGTTGTTTTAGGTTATAGGATAGTGGGATCGGGGGTAAGAGACAGGGTATGGGAGTGCTCTAATAGCCTCATTAGCTGTGTATAGATCTTCTAGAAGAGGGGAGTCTTTGTAGCGGTCAAGTGCCTTCCTTTTCAGGGTGCTGAGTTCTGCTGAGCACGGATCTGATAAGCAACAGCGCGGACTTTAGGGGCAGCAGTCTCAGTGACCTAGAAGCCAAATCGATACCTAGTTCGACTTGAATTTCGTAAGTCTACAGCCTCGCTAGCTCCCTGCCTCTACAGCAGACTGTTCTCAGTCAGGTAGTTCGCAGGGTCTTGTGAAAGGCCTTTGAACAAGCCGAGTCAATTTGCAGACGGTGTAGTTTGTATCAACAGAAGTTACGCAATCAGAGAATTGGTTGAAGTTTGAGGTCAAGAGCTATGGGTTGAAGGCCAGTACCTACCAGGATTTGTCATCAGCTTGAAATTGAGAGGTTTGAAAATTTTTGATTATGTTATTATTTGAAATTTCTTAACTCTAAGTCTCAAGCATGGAAATATTGCATTTTCCAATGTAATGTTTTTGTAGGCTTCAGAAAGAGAGTATTTTTACTATCAATTTTCCTTCTACTATGAAGTGCTTTCTGGAGTTTCTGGAGTAACCACTTGCTTTAGATCTTATGAGTGTCTGGCACAGGCAGCTGCAAAATATGCTAGACATTTTCCATTAGCTGGGCTCTTCCTGCGAGTACTCGAATGGGCAGCTGGTTGAGACTGCATATGAATATATATATAGTTTATAACTGCAATATAAAAAACTCATTTTGCTGATCTCGCTGTTTAACAAAAGGTTCAAATTAAATGGCATTTGTAAGTAGGCCATAATAAACACCTGGTTGGAGGATCAGGAACCTTTCAGAATTTATCACAAGGGATGACAGGAGTTTGCCTAAGAAAGTTCTGATAAAAACTCCTAAATGCCCCCCTTTGTTATAATTTTGAACGGTTCTCTAGGTTTCTGCAAAAAGAGGTTCACTTATTCATTTTGTGTTAGGTTGCACACATTTTGTTCATTTTTGAAGCACACAACTTGGAAGAAACAATCTTAAACATAAGCTGAAAACAAAAAGAGTGTCAAATTTGCTCTCTTTCACGACTTGCTACAGCAACGGAGACTTTAGTCTGTGCTTTACAATGGATGTATTCTGCACCTGTCTTAGCACACTCACTCTCCCAAGACTCACATACTCGAGAATCCTTCAGACATCCTCCGTTTGGAATGGCAGATATTGTTCAATGTGATGAGAATGATATTTCAAACTGGGTACGAAATATAGAAGCCGATGTGACACTCCTTATATTTACACCTTCTGGCCCCTGGATGACTTATGACCTGTTACCTTTATATATTGCGCCATTCTTCGATGTTCTATTCAGTGAATTCTATAGCCTATTGAACCTTTTGTCATCCAGATGATATCAGAACTTTCTTGGGCAAATATTTATCAAATCTGCCTTCTGAGATATTTAACTCATTCTCATATGAAGGAACACTTTAGGCAGAGATAGACCTAATGTTTGTAATAAAAATGTAACTATACAGATAAACTTTTTCAACCAATCTGATGAACTTTTTGTACTGACCCTTAACTTTCTTGCCAAGGTTCCGCATACAGCTAAATATTCTCATGTAAATAATGATCTTGTCAAAGAATGACATGTCAGAATTGTGGTTATGTGGCTACGCAAACAACATTTCATTTCATAGCTTGAAAATGTTTTTAACTTTAGAGCCGCACTCAGGTTCGCTCACCCTGCACACACCCACAGAGACTTTTTTAACCCTTGGTATATTTGCACATTGTAAGTATTAAGGCTCTTTTATGGACATTCATGTCAGGTAGCTTTTAAGGCCTCCAAGACTCTAGTCAGTCAGCAAATAAAAGAGCTTTTACAGTCAGAAACAAGTGGAAAACAGGTAGAACAAGAATGATAGGAAATTCTTTTCAATCCTATTCAACAATTATACCAGAAACAGTAACCACAAAAAAGATAGACAGTGATCGTAACAATTGAGTTGCTTCAGTAAGAGATAAAAGATCCCACTGGACGAATAAACCCAAAAGTAGATTTTTAGAATAGCTGGTATTCAAACCTTGTTTAGTTTAGGACAGGTTAATACAGCAGAAGTCAAAATGACTCGCCTTCGGATAGATATGGGTATAAAATCTGTGATTTCCATTGGTTGAGAAGGACCATGTACTGAGCTGGATGATTTTGCATGACAACAGCAATATAAAAACCAATCAAAATGCTTAAGCTTTCAAAATCCAATTTTAAATGCCTTGAACATGTGACCGACTAAGGCTCTCACGCAGTCATAATTTGCTTGAATCTGTCAATTTGAATTCATCTGTTATGGATTCCGGTAACCAGCATTGTACATGAAATCAAAATGTGCTAAAATGTGCTTGATACTGGCCTTTCGTATTGACCTCCAAACTTCAATCAATGCTCTGATTATGTCCCTTTGTTGATACACAGTCTGCAAATTGGACCGCTCTGTCCCTTGGGTGTGCCATTCACAGCTAACGAAGTGACGGGCATTTATGGCATGGTAAATGCCAATTTTTCTATGTGACACTTTGTAAAACTTTTTACGAGTGTTAGAAAATATGTGATCAAAATGAGATCTAATGGCATTAAGCAGTTTGAAAGAAGGATCGGACGAAATACGTGCTATGCCTGTGTGATATTGCTTTTTTTCTCTGCCAGTTGGAAGGTTTGAGTTTTACAGCAAATTCAACAAGTATGAGTTTCTTCAAAAAGATGGCGAGACGGAGCAAATGTAGTTCATTTGACTGGTAGAGGCACTGAATTACATAGCATAAATCTGATTTGAATGCCCTAAAAACGTATAGCAAAGCTACTGACGTTTCCAGCTGTGGTAGTGAGTGTTGGTGTTTCCATGCTAATCTTATCTATTTTCAAAACTGAGCTGCTCACTGAAGTGGAATATTATATTTTTCATTGCTTACGACGTAAAATCAAGAGATTTGGAGGACGTTTTATTGCTTATGGACCAATCAGGCAAGCTGAAAATACTATGTGGATACTGAGAAAACTAGCCAGAGAAACTCATACTAATTAAAATTGCAGTAATAGAAGTTTGTGGTCCGGTTGAGTTATTTTCTCTTATTATATGTTTATCTATTTTGCACAAAAGATGCATAATCTATCATAATAGTTCGCCTAACAAAATTGTTTGAAGTAGTAAACCTGCATACATCTGTCTCTGTCATCTGGTCTCAGGAACAGGCACAATACCATTATCCTAGCATCCACTTGAAGTGAAAGACGTAACAGAGCAGTTACTTCACAGTCCTTGTCATACTTACGTGGAATCTCAAGTTTTTTTTCTATGCTGTTGAACCGTGATGTCAGAGATGACTCTATTCTAGCATTGCAATATATGTAAATTAACTACAAGCTGTGATGTCATTTCAAACTGGGTCAGATTCCCCAGCTTCTAGCCAATGTTGATCCTCCTGAACTGAGCGTCACAGTTTCAACACAGTGTCAGAGTAAGAATTTTATCAGGGATAGCCCCTACAACTACGTCATCACAGCTTGATAGCCAATGGGCTGACAGTAAACTATGTCATCACAGTTCAAACATTGACGTTTTGAAGGAAGCATTACATTTTTGATCCCAATGATTTATCACGGCAATCACCAGTCTAATCCTACCAAATGGCAGCTTTGTGA
Organism: Platynereis dumerilii; assembly: GCA_026936325.1. NCBI lineage: Eukaryota > Metazoa > Annelida > Polychaeta > Phyllodocida > Nereididae > Platynereis > Platynereis dumerilii. Next base: position 14,515,122 of record JAPTHN010000014.1, read on the forward strand.
GCATTCACAGTAGACAACTGTCATAATTCCCGCAGAGTTGTTTGATCAATCTACAAACTTGCTAACTTACAACTTTAAACTTTGATGGAAGTTGGTATAAACAGAAGACTTTGACAATTTGCTTGTAAACACATGGCTCATGTTATGTATATTTGTTCTGGCAGCCCTTTGGCTGAGAGGCTGTGATGTCAAACTTGCATGGGTTTTTCAAAGACCCAATTTTAACTCAGACACTGAGTTGAAACTGTGATGCTCAGTTTGGTGGATTCGCATTGGTTAGAAGCTAGGGAATCTGACCCAGTTTGAAATGACATCACAGCTTGTAGTTAATTTACATATATTGCAATGCTAGAATAGAGTCATCTCTGACATCACAGTTCAACAGCATAGAAAAAAAACTTTAGATTCCACGTAAGTACGACAAGGACTATAAAAGCGCTTTCCTTCTTTTTAAATGAAGGATACATTGAGGAGAAACTAGGTTTTTGCCTAAAACCATCTTGTTGTATAGTGGTAGCATCTATATGTAGACTTTGTGAATCAGTCGCAGTTTCCTTTTAAACAAGTCTTGCATCCAAAGGGAAGACAGAATGCCCTAATCCAGAAGGATTCTATTATTTTCCAAACTATACCACACACTAAAGGAGATATCACACTCCCCAGATTTATGCCTTCTGGCCCCTGGATGACTTGTGACCGGTGACCTATATCAATAACATCATTTTTTTTCTATGTTCCATTTACTGAATTCTACAGTCTTACGTGTACCGCCACATACTTTTACATTACAAGTGTCTTGTGTCTGTTGTAGACATCATAATGTCAGGTTGCTTTCAAGTCCTTATACTTTCAAGCAAATTAAAGAGCTTTTAGAGATGGATGGATGGATGATTGGGGCTTTACGTCCTGTATTTATGCACTTGGTAGGCTAATTAGGACAGGGGGAGGACACGGCAATGAGACGAAGGATGATTGAAACAGCTGTCCAACATAGGCCCAGGTGACCCGGCAAGAGCTGGATTCGAACCCTGGACCCAGCGATTGGCAGCCTAGCACGCTACCACTAGACCAACCCAACCCCCCCCCCCCCCCGAGCTTTTAGAGAAGGAAGCAAGTTAGAAGCAGGTTAAAGAAGAATGATAGGAATTAAGGAAACTGTGTTCAATTCCTTTTCAACATTTAAACCACAAACAGCTGCTACTAAAAAAGTAAAATGACTATGATATTTGGAATTGAGCAGTTTGTGAGTGAGCTAGTACATTTTAAAATGGCCTTTGAAAATGAATCCATGGTAAAATTTGGAAAACAACTGGTACGCAATATCTCTTATTATGCTGAACACCGATTAAACGTATTGCCTAAAACAGATTACAGTGATGCTCATTGCAGTATGTAACACAGTACCATTTTGGGAATAACATCAACACTTTCAGTGGACCTTCATGAGCAAAATCCCAGCTGGATGACATTCAAATGAGACATTTAATTGGTGGCCCCTTGTGTGTGTCTGTGCTGAACAAGTAAAAGATCCCTCACATGCATGGGGAAAATATAAAAATATGAAGGATATTTTAGTCTCTCAGCAAATCTCGGTCCCACATACTATCTCATCAATCAACCTCAGTAGCACCCAGAAGCCTGGCTTAGAGGGCTGCACTTACAATATCTATCGATCTCTCCATCATTCTGTCTATCAGCTGGGATAAAATACCTATCGACTTGGAAAAATTACTTCTTTGAAACAACGGACAATGCGAATTACTTTCTTGTGACGTTTTCAATGGTTCTTCTAAAGTTTGGATCGATAAGTTCAGCTGGCTCCAGCATTTTTGCAGCAGTATTAAATGTAATGAAATTGTTGGGTGTGTTCATGATGATGACCTGAATGATACCCATAATAATCAATAGTGCTCCATAAGCATACAAAAATGCTACAGCAAAACGGAAGTCATTATTTTCTACATGATAAGGTTACATCAATATTTTTGTATAAATAATTTAATATTTGTTCATGCTGTTTTTCTTTTATTCACAAAGAAATAGATTACAGAAGATATACTTTTCAAGTTGACATCGCTGACTATGCTGGCAGAGCTTGCAAAAACCCAATGGTCATACAGTACATGAGATGTAATTCTATTGCTGCATAAACTTTATGTTACAATTGTTACTTCTTAATTTGTGCATTTGACATTTCACTTATTAATTTTTCCAGAAGCAAATTGAGAATACAAATCCAAAAATTACAAAGACTGTATATTTTAGCATTTATCTAAAACTTTAACAATTCAACTTCAAAAAAAGTTTGTTATTTTATATAAGTTTCTAGTCTTCGATTTATTGTTCATCAGCTCAATGACAAAATAGAAATAGGCTAAGACGATAAAATCAGCAATTTTTTCTTGTTTTATCAACGCAAACTTATCTGAGATTAATGAAAAGCTAAATTTTACATTATGAATAATTACAGTAATCATGTTAAATATAACAACAAAGCAATTGTCAGTGAAAAACAGGCAATTAGGATGTACACAATTTCACAACAAAGTCGTAGCATTATTTATTTGAAAAGACACTCAATATAATAATAACTTGTATATAACAATAATTTCACGTGACAATAAATGCTGCAATGTGCGAAAATTAGTACAACATCTTAATAAATGTACACACAGTGTTCTGTGTTTTGCCAGAATGTATAGAGAATAATTTTACAGATATTTTGGGCTTGAATATAGCATATTGTATAAACATACGACCCTGCTCAGCTATTGATAAGCGCATTTTACATAATTGTATCAATGTGAGATTAATTATAGCTGGTAAGTTAGCTGATTCTATGAAAAATTCGAGTGGCATTAAGAAATCATAAACTGATAGAGTTCAAGTATAGTACGCTTTTCAGAATAGTATGTTTTTCACAATAAAGTGAATTTAAAATTGATGAACCTTAAATTACTGCAGATTAACCCTGCAATGCTTGATTTGTAAACAAAAGAGTTTTCCATGAAAAAGTATTAAGTTTGTTATTTGTTAACATCTTTCAAGGAATCTATCTACATACATTGAGCTTAGAATGACAGTTAAGTAACTTCGCAGATACAAAACACAGTTGTAAATTTGGATTATGAGTCAGCTTAAGCGATTTTAAAAGGTGGCTCGCTACTCATGTAATTGCGTCATTTACGCACATTTCCGCGCAGCCAGTCAGGCCCTATCTATAGTAACGTCACCATTGCAGCTGAGCTCTGCTGCCACTGCTTCAGCATCTTTTTCAGTTTTGAAAATTCCATGCCTCGCCGGCATGGTTTGCCATTTGCGCCACTTCTAGTAGGGTTAGAGACTTATTGGATGCGCTATGAAAACTACTATATTCAGCTGGACTTTCAGCTCTCTACTCCTAGTAGAAAATTTCTGCAGGCGATTTTCGGCAAGCATGTCAAATTTCTCAAAAATGACTTTGTGTCATAAATAAATTTTTATATCAATTTCCAGGCCCGTTGGGCCATATGTCCGTGTCATTATATTGTTCCTTACTTCATCTGGAAGCAAATGACAAAGAAATAAAAAATCCTATCTCGTCTTTTTTTTTCAGCGCTATGGTTCATAAAAATAATACAATTTTCAATATCATAACTTTTGATCCGAAACCCCCAGAAAAGTTCTTTTAACTAAATATATCATTCTGGAATTTCAATCAGCTTTTCCATAAAACTGTCCTCTTTAATTCCATGCTTCATTTAATAACATCGGATGAATGGCCACTGACTGGCAGGGAAAACTTCACAGTAAAAAAATTAAGAAAAAAATTGAGTTTTTCAGATTTGCGTGAACTGACTTTCTTTTACATAACCTCAAATATTTTGAAAGAAAGGCTGGTAGCGACCACTTTGGTTTGTATATCCTTGCTATAAACTGTATTTTGGATCATTTTAAACTATTTTCAAGAAATCCTATCTTGGAAAGTTCACGAGTATCGAGCCACCTTAAGTGAGATGGTTGCACAGTTCCTTTAAGCTAATATCGATATAGCTTGTTGTTGGAAGTTATGCATGACAACGGACATCAGTTAATGTCACACAAGTCATTTACTTACCTATAAGAATGAACAAGTTGCAGAGAAATATATTGTTAATAGTCGTTGTGTACAAATAATAAATATTTAATGTACCTTTAAAGTGAAACATATACCGTAATTGAGGGTATTATCAGCAGGGGGGGTATTATCAGCACCCCTGGAAGTTTTTGCTTGTTTACAACTTAGTCAAGCACACATGTCTTGGTGCTGAAACTCATGAATTTTCATGAAGCAATTCTTGAAGGATTTTGATAGTCATCACACTTAACTAAGGGGCTAGCTGGCCTCAGATCACATGTTTCTGCACAAGAAATAATACCTCATTGTTTAAATCGTCACTTTTAACTCCCGAGATAAAAGGAAGTTATGTTGTGTTGACCATCCCAATCAGCTGAAACAGGAAGTAGGGCTCTGGAAATGGGTTCCAAACATTAGGTCCTACCCCTGTCAAGGCATTAGGCCCATTTTTGAGTTATTACACATTGCACTGTCCAAATGGGGGAGGGGTGTTGAAAATGTAACCCGTAAAAGTAAAATGGAGGGTATTATCAGCACCTACCCAGGGCCTCTAATTGAGGGGGGCCTCTATTCGAGGGGGGTCCTTTATTTGAGTATATATGGTAAATGCATTCGAACGGCATCAGCATTTTGGTATCTTACATCTTACAATTGCATTAGATTCTCACAAGTACGTAACACCATATGTTTAGTTTTATTTGAATAAAATCCACATTTCTGTCTTATTAGCAGCACAATCAGACCTATGGCCTGAGTTGTGCTGTGACAAGGAATGGGTAACAGGGCACCCCGCGTGGTGAGAAAATGATTCTTTTCACAACGGGTCCATTGGCTGCACTATCTAGCACTTTTAACAATGCTACTAAGCACCAAACTGTTTAAAATACCATCCATGTGCTGATAATACCCTCACTATGCTGATAATACCCTCCAATGACTGCATCTACATTTAGGGCCCCTCCGGTACCGGAACTAGATTGACTGGGGTTGTTGTCTGATGGGATTTTGCAAAATGGTTATGTTGGTTCCCTGAATACTTGTATGGTGGCATTTGATCTAATTTTGGTACTTCCGAGACCTCCTTTTGCTTAAGGTGCTGATAATACCCTCAAGTACGGTAATAAATAGATATGCATTTAAACGTTTCAGTGCAAATTCTTTCAAATAATAAATATTAAATTGACATCCATAGAAATATACAGCAGATGGAGAAAAGAAAACAATTTGCAATCACACAAATTTTAATGACTGTGTAGAGTTAATTGCAATTAAACGCAAAGCTGAGTGCAAGGTCAACATCTAATTTTTATTAATTGCATAATAATTATGATTGCTAAAATTTAAAGAAGATTATGATAACCCCACACTTTCAAACCAAAATTATTACTCGAGTCCTATTGACCTAAAATGTTTCTTTTTTTCTAGCTTTTTACATAATAATTGTTTTGTTTTGATAACTTAACAGACTGTTGATTAACTGTAAACTATGTAAGTTAAGCAATTGTAGTTACAACCTATATATCAGTTATGCAAAAAGAGAAGACCAGTACGCTGTGAAAATGTACAGTATCCCTAGTAAATGAGCACACCCTAGCGACATATTGACTAATTTGCTTACAAGTCAGGAACTAACTTAAGTAATCCAACTTAACCAGCATATGATATCCTTTGGACCTAAGAAAATGTGTTTGTAAAATTTCAATGGTGCAGACTTCCGTATTTGTAAGTTATGAGTGTTTAAAATAACTGTGCTGCAAAATAAGTAAGTACACCTAATGAAAAGTATACATGGGGGTGATCTAAGATTTTGCAAGTTTTACATGTTAACATCATGGAAATTGTGTACAAAGTATGTAATTATAAAATAGATCACATCCAGTGGCGTATTTAAGAGGGGCCATTGGGCATGGCCCCCCACCCCCAGGCCAAAAATTAACATGGAAGAGATAGGAATAGCTGCAGAGGGCCCTGTATTCATCTCATGCAATGAACCCCTCCCCCTCAGGCCATTTCTAGATATGTCCCTGATCACATCAACTTTATGTCACAAAAAGAAAAGGAAATTCCAATGGCCTTTGTAGATGCCGTGGAGCGGCAAACATATCCAGAGGTAGTCGTCCCAAATCAGCAATGCTATTTCAATGGAGAGAGAGATTCCTTTGCATGCACCCTCTGCCACTCGTAATGTGGCGGTAGAAATTGGCTGTCCTTCGTTACAAACTTAGTGGATGTGATGTAATTTACACTGACAATGCCATTTTCCAAAATAAAAATTTTCGCTGCCACTGATAAGCAATAATTACTCATTTCTCAGGTCATGCCAATGTCTCTTTTACATTGGGTGTACTCACTTATTTGGTGGCACTTTTACCTTTTAATATTTGTCAGTTAAAAATAATTGATTGCATATCTTTCAAAGTTCACATGGACATTCTGCTAGGTCTAGGCTATATCATATCATGAACTTGGTGGATTATTTAACTTGAGTGTGGAGCTCTGAGCAAATTAATCCAGGAGTCGCAGGGGTGTACTCATTTACTGGGGATAGGCCTACTGTACTTTGTTACTCATGATGGCCAAAAAAGTGTCATCTTTTCTACTTTCAAAAGGGACACATACAGACTGTCACCAACAAGTAATCTCTGTTAATCAAATTCACATTGAAAGTATTAGATATGATCATGACAAATCATCAGTATGATGACTCACTAAGTGCCCTTTTCACAGTGCCACAGTCAAATCTTTTTGCCTGTAACAACCTTTTGAAATGTGAAAAAATTGGTTAACTTATAATTTTTGGCTTCATTATTAATGGATTAACAATTCAAAATTTAATGTCCACCACTGAAGCTGAGTGTATGGCAAACATTTTGAAAATATTATTTAGTAAATTGCAGAATTATTGTTATTGCAAAAAGTTTAAAGAAGATGTGATAACACCATCACACCAAAATTCAAATGCAACCCCTGTATACATGCATCATCTACTTAATCAATATTAAATCATATCACAAACACTTTCTCTGATAAAATGATCTATTATATACATATATTTACAGTTGAAATGAAGTGAGTATCATAACTGCAGGGGCTTGCATTCCGCATAGGTTTATCAGCTAAGGGAAATGTGACAGACTTGAGTGAAAAATAAGCACTTCATGTGCAAGATTAATGGCATATTGGTTGCTAATTTTATGCTAAATTCAATGTCCATGTAAGAAAGAGGTTACACAAGGTAGTTAATGATTTTATATGTTTTTGGCCATCAGTGCTTTTATATTGATTCTGATCCCACATTCATGGCGCCTGCCTGTCTCAGATAAATAACCTTTTTACAAAGCGGTTTGAGAGTATTTTGTAGAATGAGGACCTTAGATCCTATCAATGAATTACTTGAATATGATTGTGGATGGCTTTTACAAGCGCCTCTGGAAGTACACATCAATTACCCCCCCCCCTCCTCTGCAACCGTCCTTGTCCCCTCTTGTGCCCCTTAGAGGCCTGGTAAAGTTAAGGCAATTCTTCCTTTATTTTCAAGCAAAAACCTCAAGATTCTTTCCTAAATGTTATTGTTTTCTGTCTAGACATAAAGTACAACCCGTAATAAGTATGATTACCAAAGCAAGAAGGAAGTATAAACAATTAGTTTACCCTTTGACACCTCTGGGCTCCCTCTAAACCACTAAGTCTTGTTACCATTTCATATGGGTTAAGGTTGTGGTGCTGAGTCAATGATAGTTTTGAGGAGATTTTGGGGTGAAGAGGAGAAAGGCGGGCAAAATAGGTAAATAGTGGACTTCTGACAGAAAATTTCTTACTTTGTTTTGGGTTTATTGTATAGTCCCTTTGACAAGATCGCAGAGAAGCGCTGCAACGATGGTGCATCGTGACTTCTCGTTGCATTATTATAGTCAATTCAGTAAGTGACATTTCAGATTGTTGCTGGATACCGTCATTCAAGGCTTGCTCATGTGTCCATATAATACAGTCCTTGATTTCAGAATAATTGAAGCCATTTGTTGCATTCTCCTTCCCATGTTTGTAGTAATGACAATCTTCCATTCTGAGACATGTTCCAATGCAGTTCATGAGACCTAGCTGACCCAGTTCTGTTTTCTTGAAGTCATGGTCATTCATGAGGAACAAATATTCATATGTCGGTTCAAACATTCCAGTGTATCCCTCTCTTCCAGTCAGTTTCATGATTTTCTCCTATGAAAGTTAAAAGAGATGCAACTTGATCTTAGATTCTGAATCTTCATTTTTGTGACCAAAAATTATAAAAAACATAAACAAACAACCAATCTATTTGTAGTATAAAATGCCTAAGATATTTTAAAATTTTGAATTTTGAATGCAAACTACAGTAGCGGACCAAAGTTTAGGCCACGTCGCTTTTTTGACAATATTAGGGAAAGTAGGTGCTCAGCTGAAAAATTTCTGCATGGATTTTCTTGCCCTTATGTCAGGGAAGATCTACAAGAGAGAAAACTTGATCTATTTTTAGCACTTCCTTGAATATATGTGATAAACAACAATTTCAGGTGTTCTAAACTTACATCTGATGCTTGCTTACATCCACAAGGCCCTTAATGGCATTGTGCATTAGCGGAAAGGAGGCTAGATTATTCAGTGTTATTTTAGACAAGTTATCAAAACATGTTTCATGTGATTTAAAAACGATTAGTCATGAAACAGGAAAAAGCCCATTTTTTAATAATTTTTTAATATTTTAACTTAGGAGTTAATAATGGTGATTCAATGAGCCAAAATTGTTAATAAATAAAAGGTCAACTAAAAACAACTAAGAAAATAAGTGTCTGACACATTTTCATCCTTCTAATGGAGTATGAAGACACTTGACACCCAGTCATACTGCAAAAATGGTGTTTTTGTCTGGTTTTTTCTAAGAGACTCCTATTTTAAGCATCATAAAACAGTGAAAGGAGAGTTTTCATTCACCTGAGTATGTGTCCTGATAAAGTCTAACAACTTTTGTTTGTTCGCTTTACTTATGATGAAACTACAGCCACTTTTATGGAAGGTGTAAAACTGGTCCTTTCATTAACATTACGTTTCAGTACACTTTCCTGAGTGGCGTCTGTAATTTTGCCTGTACTGAACAAAAGTTTGTTGATTTTATCAGGACACATACTCAGGTGAATTAAAACTGTTTACTAACAATTTTGGCTCATTGAATCACCATTATTACCTCCTAAGTTGAAATATTAAAAAATTATTAAAAAATGTGTTTTTTCCTATTTCATGACTAATTGCTTTTAAATCACATGAAACATGTTTGAATAACTTGTCTAAAATAACATTGAATAATTTAGCCACCTTTCCGCTAATGCACAATGCCATTAAGGGCCTTTGTGGATGTAAGCAAGCATCAGACGTAAGTTTAGACCACCTGAAATTTTGGTTTATCACACATATCCAAGGAAGTGCTAAAAATAGATCAAGTTTTCTCTCTTGTAGATCTTCCCTGACACATAGGCAAGAAAATCCATGCAGAAATTTTTCAGCTGAGCACCTATTTTCCCTAATATTGCCAAAAAAGTGACGTGGCCTAAACTTTTGTCCGCTACTGTAGGTCCGCTGTACAAGGTTTTCTTTTCCTGATTTGCCTTGGAAGCCTCAATTACAGCTTCAGCACAAATCTTGACATTTGGTTGGATAGTTTACCACTCTATTAGTCCTGCACTTGAGACCTTGAAATTTTTAAAAACAACAACCATTTCTATCATATCCACGCATTCTTTCCCAAAATGAGTCATCCTGTAAACAATGTCTGTTTTTCTAAGCACATTAAATTTTTACATATATGCGATCCATTGAATGATGTCCTTTCAACAAGAATAATTATTGATGGGATGCAACACATTGAATTGAATTCGCAAAATTTGAATTTCGGTGACATGTTGACCATTTCACCACATTTTTACGGTATTTTGGCAAGTTCTGCAATATATTTCCCTTATTTGTCAGTAAATTCAGAAAAAGATATAGATATTCTCAGTTTAAACGCATTAATATTCAATGCTATATTGTTACACTTCAGCAGAGCAGATTCTCCGGGTGTACTGTTATGACTGGATATGGAAAAATGGAAGTACAGATTTTTACAAAATTGTCACCGTTAGTTATCAAATTTACATAAATGGGCCATTCTCAATTTCGGGACAAAATGCCCTGGAAAATGTGGTAACAGAGGGGACTTTTGATGCAAAAAACCTGCATTTTGAGCAATTTAGAAATAGAAAAAAAATAAAATAAATATGTAAGTCTTATTTTCAGAAGTACTTCTTCCCAGATCAATCGTATTTTTAATTAAATATCAAGTTTTTGTGGCAACGGGGTGGACAGGAATGGTAACGGAGTGGACAGGAATGGTTTAGTTTTCTCTTAATAGTGGTTTCTATTTGGGATATAAAAAGTTTTTATTGCATTCTTTTGAATCCTGTCACCCTCAGCAATATATACATAAAATTTCTTTGAAAAGGTATTACTGGTAAGCTCGGAATTGGAGGTAACGGAGTGGACATTTCAGTGGGACCAAAAAATGTTCCAATGAAAATTATGCCTTAACTTGTTGAATACCTGTTTAATGAAAATCTGCAAAGCTGTGGTAGTTTGGCGCATGTGCATCTTATGACATTGAGTGGAAATTGCTCATTAAAAACAACAGCGAGCCGAGCCATGTCTGGTAACGGAGGGGACAAAAAAATTAACATAAACTAGTTTCACATCGTAGAATACTTTGACGTTTAAACAGTTTCACATCTTTTACATCAATTAATTCAATGAAATGAAACAAGAAAAAAGTTAAATATGATGAAAATATTAATTCAAGTCTATACTCTCATGAATCGTGCATAGAAGCTTTGGAAATGATGGTACTTTAGGAGGAAAATTAACACTTGATTTTGTCATGTCAGGTCCAGTGACAGGGAAAAACCACTGATTTGACACGAATTACTGGACACAATGCACCCCAAAAAAGGTCTACTAAATGACTTTTTGTTCCAAATACAGTGGTTCTAAATAGAAAGATGAATTTAACAGATGTGCAGTGATGCTTCAGATATCGATTGCATTCAAATTAATGTCAGGGAACTGGAGTGATGCAAATTGTCCCGAAATTTTACAATGACCCAAAATACAAAAATCATGGTAAATTTCATTTTTCTCTCAATCTACAAAATGAAGTCACTGTGACACAATTTTATAGCGGTAACATATCTTCCTCCCTATGGTGGTCACTAGCACTACAATTGAATTAGATTATTACATACTTAAGCAGAATTTGCCAGCATATGCTTAATTTCTCAAGAAAAATGCTGGTTTATTCAATTGTCCTGGGAAGAGTGAATTAGTTTATGCACAAATGAAATTAGGTACAATGCAAAGATATTAAACCTGTAAATTAGAAAAAAATGAACATACTTGGAGTACAAGACAGATCATCCATTGTCACATCATTCCACACTTTTCCAAAGCATTCATAAAACCGAACATTCATTGTTGTGTACAGCTTCGCCCAGCAGAAGTTTATGTCACAGGGAATTGGGTTAGCCCTGATGTCAAGCTTCAGTCTAGTACAAGCAGCACCTTGACAGTGAGCGTAGGCATTTCCAATCCTTGTCAGCTTGTTGCCAAACAATGATAAATCTGTAAGTGAAGGGGTGTACTTAATGTTGCTGATGTCAAAACTACTAAGTTCATTGTAATTCATGAAGAAGGCTCTCAGTCGTGTCAGATTAGCAAAGGTACCCGCTTGGATGTCACCAGTAATTTTACATCCTTGCAATTCTATGAAATCGATAGAGGGACCAATATACTTCAAGAATGATAAAGAATGGATCGAGGTTTCAGGGAATCCTACAAATTTCAGCCTATCACAGCCATTGAAGTAGTCAATTGGGACAAATGTGATGTTTGTGTTATACCCGGTGTGGTAGTAACCAGTGTCCAGGGACTGAGTGTCCTTTGGACCTTTATTCCTGGGAAATAATGTGTTAGGACAATCTATACTAGGCAAGAGTGACCGGGTGGACAACCGGTCCTAGGAAAAAAGAGCCAGCACGTGGGAAGATGTGTCCTGTGAGGAGGAAAAATAGACTATGTCCTGGTTCTAATGGTCCGTTTCCAGTGTCCGGGATATTATATACTAGTAATAGTTGTCCATGTCATTTCTTCCTGGGACAGAATGCCCAGACCTTTGAAACTAAGGAACAATGGTCCTGAAAATTGATCACTGCAGACAGGGTATCCCAGGATAGAACATCCTGGAATAGCATTTCCTAGGAAAGGTCATCCAGACACATTTTTCTGGGAAAATTGGTCCTGAATCAAAGCATTGAGGACAGTCTGTCCTGGGAATGAATTGTCTTGGTATCAATATTCCTGGGATAGTATGTCCGGACCATAATTCCCAGGAAAAGCTGTCCAAAAGGCCCACATATATAATATATATGTGGGACAAGTGTTAAGTACTAGTTATGAAGAGTCAGGACATTTTTGCATGATATCTCAATGCTAGTGGCTCTAAAGCTATATCAGCTTTATATCAGCAGTTGCCAGAGGCAGACATAATGATGAGATGAGAAGGCTGTCCACATCCAGGCACTCTCTTTTCCCAAGGGTGCTGTCTCTTACTGCTACAATATGATATCATATGATAGGCCTAATACAGTATATATAGGCTACTACTCACAGAACACTGGTTTATAAGTGACGTCCAGTCATATTCTGCAATAAATAATATAATAAGGGTGAGAGACTGAGGGTAACAACCCTCCTCCATTCACCATCAGGGTCGGTTGATATCAATCCTATAGTTGCTAAAATAAATCAATCATGAATTTGATATACAAATAATAATTTCTTTCGTAAAAACGATACTTTCGTGAAAATCAAATTTCAACAATAATTATTATTCTATTTCTTTTTTAATACTTTTATGTAATGACAGATTAATTTTAGTAAGAGGTTCACTTGCAAGTTGACTCCCTCAGGCAAAATTAATACAATGGTCAAGAAACCATGCTCATAATGCTTGTGATGTGATCCGCCAACCAACTTGACACAGTCTGTGGCGGATCACAGGGGGAGGGCCTAGGGGGATCGCCCCCCCCACACCACTGAGATAGAAATAACATTTTGAAGAAATTATGGGCAATGCAGACCCATGAATGCTGGAACGACGACCATGCAGGCCAGTGAATCCCAAAACGACGTCCGGGCATCCCCAGACTATGCTGTCTGGATCTGCCACTGACAGTATAAGTTGTCCATACAAAAAGAAAAAGCATCTTTACATTTATTATTGTAACAACTTAAATGATGTTGGGTGTTGTTATTTCGTAAGTGCAATCTGTCTGGTGCTCAGTGATGCATGACCTGTCCTCCTGTTAATTTACAAAATCATTCTCCACCACTGGTTCGAACTCAGTATCATTTGATTTCCAGGCTAGTGGCTTACCACTCTGCTATTGGGGAGGCTGGGTTGAGCAGTGGGATCCACAGTTGGCATGAATCAAAAAAGCTATTTTTAGAATTGGTCAAGACATTTCATTCTGTAACAGGAATGAATGTCCGTGGTCCGGGCATATATATGGATATTTATTACTAGGAATGAGCCACCAGGATGTTTCCTCCCAGGAATAAATGTCTGGATACTCAGTCCCAGGAACGAATGTCTGGATGCATATTCCTGGGACAAGATGTCCAGGATATCTAATCCTGGTAGGGTATTCTATCCCAGGAATAACTGTCCATAGGATATTCTTTCCCTAGGAACCATGGTCCGTTGGACCATGGTTCCCAAGGACATCTATTCCTTTCACACCGGCCTTGATTGTCTCTAGGTAGGTCTTAGCTCCATCCAGATTGGGCAAATCACTGAAACCATTTCTTTCAATAACGATTTCCTTCATCCAATAGTTATTTGCAAAGCTGTTATTTGGAATGCTTTGTATTTTATTGCTACTGAAGCCAACATAATATAACATTGGCATGAGAGAAATGTTTGGAAAATTGTTCAATAAGTTGGATTTCAGGTCCAGTGTCTTCAGGTATGTACAATTGAGAACACCATTTATATGTTTCATGCCATTGACATTAACACTGAGATAGGCAATGTAAGTGGGTAATTTCTTGGCTTCAAGAACTTCTATGTTATTGCCATACAACATCAATGTGTTCAAATATTGGGATTTAGTCACATTGGGTACTGATGTTATTTGGTTGCTGTCCAAATCTAGCTTCCTGAGTTCGGAATAATGCACTATGTAGTCCCATGTAGCATTCGAAATCTGACAATCCGTCATATAGAGATTCCATAAGGTGCTGTCAATTCCCGCAAAAAATGGGATAGTTTTGATTGGGTTAGATGAGAGCTGCAGATAATCAAGAATCGTGTCGTCAAAAGCATCAAGAGCAATGTTACTGATATTGTTCTTCTGTAAATCAACGTGCTTTAGTAGAGTCATTAGTGAGAAATCTGCTTTGGTTATGGTTGTCAAAATGTTTTCACTGAGAACCACCTTCGTTGATGCCTGAGGGATGTTGGTCGGTACGGAAGTGAGACCAGCGTTTTTGTTCTCATATGTAGAGCCTCCTATTGCACTAATGAAGGATATCAGGAATACCAGATTCAGAGGAAGTGCCAGATTGCTCATCAGCATGGTGTTATAATCTACAAAAAAGGTGTTTTGTTAGATTAAAGCCTTGTTGTCTCCCAATTTAAAAGGGTAGAAATACAGTCATATAAAATAGGTTTACTGCTGAAGTTTTGCAACTGCCGACATCAGCCCAATATATGAAGATATTTCCTTAAGAAAAGCGAACAAATTATTTCAACACTATGAGAACACAATATTAAAATCTTACAGTACAAATTACTAAAAATTTTCATCATTTAAAATCTGGCCTTAGCTATCTATCCATAGCCATTTTAAGCTGAACCCAGCTAAGTTGAGCCACATTTAGAAATTTGTACTGTATCTGAGGCAAATGTCCAAGACCTCTGCTGAACAATCTGATTTCCGAAATGAACCCCAGGCAGAAAAACACCCTTTAACCCTATCTTTCCGAGTGTTCGAAGTTAGAATTAAATGCCTGCGTTATATTACAAATGTATATTTATTAATAATATTCCCCTTCTGATGCTAATTTATATTATAATAATAATATTCCCCTTCTGATGCTAATTTATAATTTCAATGCAAAACCAACATGGATTTTTTAAACAATCCATGTTGGTTTTTCGCATTGAAATTTGGTTTTTCAAAAAACCATTTTGAATCTAAAAAACCAGTTTTGTCTGAAATTTTTTAGAGTGTATGTTCTTCCATAATCAGATAGGCCTATTCCCCTTCTGATGCTTATTTTATGTTACAAATGTATGCTTATCTATATTCTGTAATCTGATGCTCCTCTTCTGATACCAACAAATTTGAAAACTATATGATTAATAAAATTGGTGACTTTCGAGACATTCGCAGTACATACCTGTGGAATTCTTCAATGTGGGATAGTTGAGGACGTTTCCAGTTCTTCATCAACATGTATCTTCAAGCAGAATGCTGTTAAACTGTTGTTGTGAGCCTTAATGTACAGGAAGTCCCTAAAAGTCGATTTAGTAATATCTTTTTGAAATGTCATGGCACTGACTTGAACTTCAAGTATCTTGGAAATGGCACAGCCACAAGATCAATGGTAAAATTGTGCCTTTTCTGAGTGATACATGACTGATCAATATGAGTTTTTTTTTGTAAAAGGGTAATAAAAGATGATAAAAGACAAAATGAAGGGGAGACTGGGGTTAGTTGAAGCACTCATTTTAATTTTTTGGTCGGCTGAAAATTTCGGGTTCCCTACCCCAGCTCAAACTAGCGCTGGATCGGTTCGCACCATATCGTGAAAAACCGGTTCCGACTCCCTGAAATACCAACGATGGCCAAAAAAGTGTGCTTTATTGTCATTTTTGTTGAAAATAGTCCGTTGTTTGTGAAAAATTTAACTTGCAAGGATCTTGTTTGCGTAAAATCAGGTTTCGGTGGATGCAACTTGCAGTAAAACGCAGATGAAACAGATGAATATATTGTGATAAATATCCGTTATTGTTTCAAATTTATCGTGATATTATCGAATTATTAAACCCATGCAGGCAAAGACCTTCAGCAGAGCTGGCAGGCAGCTGTAAAAGTACAATTTTTGTGCTTGAGACTCAACATTTCAATATCCATAAATTGAGTAACATTTTAGGAAAGCTGTTAGGTTATTTTATCTCTGCAAATGAGAGAGTGCGGTTGCTGTATAGTACAAAGCCATATATTAGTGCCATTTTCCTCTTCTACATCAGCTAGCAGGTCCATAAACAAGTAAAATACAAAAGTGTAACCAGAGTGTCTGCAACGAAGAACTTCTCAGGAAGACAGAAATATGCAACTCATGGAACTTATTATGCATCACAAGTGCTGATATTGATAATATTGATTAAGTGACTTTTGTGTTGTGCTTGCATTGAGGCATTATTGGTTACTTGATACAGCCATATTAGGACAGGCTTATGCGATTTGTGTACTTACAAGCTTTCATTATGGGGCTCCACTTGAGACCAGTATCCAGGGGCAGAGGCTGGAATTTGGAAAATATGGATGAGTGTGCACATATCTTACCTCAAATTTTAAGAATGTGGACACATAAACAATTCTAAAGGAGTATAGACCCTCTCCACTTAATCCACCCTTGTTGTAGGCCTTGCCTTCCAAACGGATACTTGTCAAGACCCTTGCTTCAAGTTTCAATTCTGAGATCTATCAAAAATAATAAAAGTGAAGTTCTATGCAGTCATTCAACTTCACATGTCAGCTTTAGTTTTTAGAACAGATAAACTTTTTGGTGCGGTCATGAACTTGTCTTTAAATTTCAAAGTGAAAAAGCGATCACGGCATCATTGTTACGAGAAAACTCTGGGAAAGTAATCTCAATAAAATAACACACTGATATAAAGGCTAACTTTTTGGCAATATATTTTTTTCAAGAAGAGAACTTAAAACGGCTCACTTGGAATTAGTGGTATCATGAAAGGCGAAAAACAAGAATGTTTTCTTTCTACAGTTTTGGTAGTGAGTTTAATATACCATACAACAATAATGTATAACCTATTGGTAATCTAAAACCAGACACTTTTATTTAATGGCCCTCCACCTGGCCGGTTAATGAAAAATTTCCACTAATAGCCCTGTACCAGAGCTGTTGTGATATTTGCTGTTCTGAAAAATAGAGCACTGTAAAATTCGAAAACTGTGTTGAAGCAATAATTTGAGCTGTCTGAGAATGTTAATAATTTTCAAGCTATGATAGCTCAATCCTATAAGTTGTCAAGGTATGATAGCTCAATGCTGTAAGTTATCCAAACGAATCATAACATTAAGCTGTGAAAACATGAAAGCTTCAGTTGTTGCAGGTAGCTTGATATCTCAATCATGCCACATATAGCGCCAACTGTAACAAGCACTTCTCATAAGACTGCATTTAGTTTTAAATAATTATTTACTTACAAGAAAAAAAGAACATTTATATTACACTATCCCAGAGAAAAAATGAGTAGCACACCACTTTAGCTGGTTACTTTTTTATTTTTATCTCTCTTAAATTAATTTGTGGGAGTAATTAGATGCATGCTTTCATACGTCAACCAACATTTCCAAGTCAGAGTGTGTTCAAATATAGGCTTCTAGCACTGTATACCAACTGAGATGAGCCACAGGCCATTGGGATTTATTCACAAGAAATTTATTTTTAAATCTCCTTGTGATGCAATGGTCTTTGTTGAATGCATCTTGGGCCTGTCCATGGTGTGCTAAAATAAAGTATACTGGATCAGGTGGATCCCCTTGAGAGATCAAACAATATTTCGGGATTACAGCCCATATTCATAAATAACATTATAAGACAGGTCACACAAATATAAATCAAAAACAACTAAAAATAAGTCAACACAACAAGAGATGTTTGGGGTGGGATGGGGAACACTAAAAAGAGGACAAAATTTCATGTCTCTTGCCCTACAAAAAATCAGCTCAATCTTATTTTTACATGATATATTAAAGTTATTTCAAATGAAAACCAATTCAAAGTTCTGAAAAGTTACACTCTTTTCAGACAAATAATAATAAAACAAAAAGTTACTAAGAAATTTTCATAAGAAATCTGAGGTATATTAAACAGTTCCAGCGATGTTGCTGTCAAAAGAGCACTATGAAAGTTAATGCTTTATATATGTACAGCAAAAATAAACATTAACAATTCACATGTTGTATACCTTTATACCTTTCACTAGGATGCATTCGCAATATCACGGGATTTTGTGTAACGTCTTGGAACATGACTTCGGATTAAAAGACAGTGCCATTAGCTGGGTTCGCTCTTACCTGAAAGACAGGAAGATGTGTGTTAAAGTTGAAAAAGCAAAATCGCCTTCAATGACATTCAATTTCTCAGTCCCGCAAGGGAGTTGCCTAGGACCCCTTTTATTCAATCTTTATGCCAGCTCAATCACTGAATGCATGGGCCCTGGGCAGCATATAGCAGGATATGCGGATGACCACATCATCAAAGACACCTTCAATCCTTCGTCTCCTGCAGATGAATCAGCCTGCTTTTCTCGTCTTGAATGTACACTCTCTAACATCATGTCCTGGATGCGATCAAATGTGTTGAAAATGAATGCTGACAAAACAGAAATTGCAATGTTCGGCAGTCGTGCTATGTTAGCCAAAACAAGAGCCACACAGATTTGCATTGATGGTGACATTGTAAATACAGGTGAAAAACTGAAGTATCTGGGTGTATGGCTTGACAACAACCTCAGCCTACAACATCACATTCAGATGAAAGTCAAAAGTGCAGTCAGTAGCATTCGATGCATTGCTAAAATCAGAGACTTCATTGATATTGACACCGCAAAATTATTAGCTACATCGTTGGTCCTCACCCATCTGGACTATGCCAATTGCATACTATATGGTCTCCCAGCTATTTCAATTACAAAACTGCAACGAGTACAAAATTGGGCGGCAAAAGTGGTTTTAAAACGATCGAAATTTGACAGCTCAACGGAAGCACTCCGTGACTTACACTGGTTGCCAGTCAATGAACGCATCAATTTCAAAATTATTTGTATGGTATATAAAAGCATTAACAACATGGCCCCACAATACCTGGCAAATCTACTTTCAGCCAGACAATTTAACCGAAACACAAGATCTAGTCATGCTCAACTGACACTGAATGTTCCATTCACAAAAAAGTCTACCTTTGCTTCCAGAGCATTCAGTGTAGCAGGTCCTCGTCTTTGGAATGATTTACCTTGTGCCATAAGGACTATTGAACATTTTAGTGCTTTTAAGAGAGCTGTGAAAACTTTACTTTTTAGACGTGCCTTCTGTGATTAATTGACTCTTTTATCGTATATTTTTTAATCTGTAATAATATTTACTTGTCATCTATTTTATATTTTACATGTTTTATCATAAATTGTTCTGTTTATATATGTAAAGCGCACTAGCATGTTTTTAAAAATACTTGTAGCGCTATATAAATGTAATAAATAATAATAAAATAATAATAATAATTTAATGTCATTTCAGTGGAATGTAGGTAACTGTGATGTTTGAATTCGCAAATCCTTTCCAAATTCCAGACATATTCTTCACGGAGCCATCAAAGTCAAGTTCCACTGTGTACCGAAGTCGAAGGTTCAGTCGCTTTTGCTTCACACTGATGATGGCAGACTCCTCTGGTGCAACTGTGAATGTGTATTCCCTCTGAACTGTGGTTTCCTTCATTATTTCTCCCGTAAATGCTGTTGATTCTTGTATGAATGTCTCGAAGGAAAAGGAGGAGCCATCTGAAGCTTCTGTGAAAGAAAAGCCACAACTGAAACCAGGGTATACTTTTGCACTAAACTGCATTGCAGGAGTCTCAGATGTGGTGCGGCCATGTTGCTCTGTGTACGTCTTATAATACTCTTATTGATTGTGATTGGATGTGAACCATTGTTCGTGACGTGTTCAATGTCATTGTCTTCAAATGGAGATCCAATCCTCAGCGGTTCTTTTTTGTGGAACACAATACTTCTAACCCTGGGAGTACCACGGATTTTGTCGTAGTAAAACTTCAATGTCACGCAAATTGGAGCATAGGGCATCACCAGAGCCATTGTTATCAAATATGCACAATGAGATGCTTCTTGCCATTGAATATATGTTTCTGGCTAATGAACACTCCATATCTATGGGAATAGATGCTCCCACACCTATGTTATGGCCATGTCGTTTTTCCTCAACTAGTGACGCAGTAAATAATAATATTGCAACTAGGTCAGTTTGTTTTTGTAGGAGCCCATCAGATTTCTCTTTGAAAGTCACGAGATGTTTGAGCCAGAGGACATGGTGCTTTTCTCCATTTTAGTCTGTCTTTAATGAAATCTGCGTATTTCATCCTTCCAGCCTCATGTGCCAACTTCTTTACTAATGATGCCAACTCCTCAGGCAAGACTGGTAAGCTTTCGTTGCATATAAACCGCCCGCATCTCATTAAGCTCAATTTAACATGACAAGGCATACTGCAAGGAGCCAGACTGCAGGAAATAGCTACCAGTAGCCAAAAACAGCCTACTTTTGATGACATATTGCAGTAGCTGCACCACTTCTTCAGTACTTAATTCCGCAGTCTCTAGTATCCCTTTGGTGGTGAAATGTTGGCGCATGGATCTAATCCGCAACATGTATACACAATATAATTGTAAGGTCATAGGCCAATAGGCCAGCGGAGCATTGAAGACATGACCAAGTTTGGGGATATCTTATTTTAATTACATCTTATTTTTCTTTTTGAAGTCTATTGTGATATAAAAGGGTCGTTTGAAAAGTTCTGAACCCGACAATGGAGGAGAAAAGCAAGATTAATGAAAAGTACAAGTCTTGCAACTCTTCTGATAAGTTTTTTTTTCGGTTGATGTGTGTTTTGCTAGTAAGTTAACATCTCCAGAGTTGACAAAAATTGGCTATTATTGCCTGGACTGTTGGCATCTCAATGGACAGAGTTCACATATCCTGAGCACTAGCACTCGCCATTGCCGAAAAAGTATTTTAATCCCACCCTATAACAGTTAAAGGTCTATCATCCAGCAGTATTTGATGTACACTTTTATCTGTGGTAGCAGCTTTTGAAGGCATCAAAATTCAGGCCATCTCCAATGACCTTTTTTAATGTAGCTGACCATCTTTTCACTGCAGTACAATGGTCAGCATTATACACCCTTAAAGATCTGACTCAAAAGTATGAATTTGAATCTCTGGCAAATTAACTGTTCCAAAGTCTGATACTTGTCAGTTTCAAAACTTTTCAAACGACTCTTGTGCTATATTGTTGTCTTTAACACACAAACTATACTTAACACGAATACATGTTATAGGACACTATGAGCATTAAAAGAAATATGAATCGATGCATGTATAAATACATGAACATATGATCCCAATAAACATCTTGCTCTGAATAATAGATATAATTATATAATAATAAGAAAGATTTTTATACATCACAAAAGTTAAACTTGGAGTGTGTTGCCTAATAGACATAGAGTCACATATGTACCTATAAAGACAGTCAAATGCATACATAGATAAGACACTCATACAGTTATACATTCACACCAAATATCTGCATACATACACAGCCTCAACTACATACTTAGCCTTCAAGCAAACCCCCCCCCCCAATAAAGAAGAAACTCCGACGAGAATGATAATCTTAAATAAGGGGTAATATTTAATTTGGCAAGCACAAAAGAGTTCCTATTTCACTTCAGACATGCCCAAACATTTCAGTAACAATTAAACTTCCTATTTTGTTCTTGTTCCAGGAAATTGATATTTATTGCTACAGATGATATTGTACACAAATAAATGATTTTAATAAAATTGTAAATTGTTTTGTAATAGACATTACTTTTCTTTGTTGAAATGCCAAATCAATAAAACTTGGTAACAGAGTCTCCTTCCAAAGCTTTCAGATAATATCCCCAATAGAAGCTTCTGGTGTGAAGACAGTCTGTAACTTTATCCCAAAAGACGAGCAGAGATAGAGTCTCAGCAAGACTTTGTGTACAAAGCAAACTGCCTTTAGACTTCCCTCTTCATTTCAAATTCCAGACAAAGCCAAACAGGCAACTTCTTATTGAAACAGCAAGGCAACAAGAGCTAAGGGGTATCATCAATTATTTTCCTTGATTTCCATAATCAAATGTGAATAAAGGCTTGTTGTTTGACGGCATTTGCCCTTTCATATTTAGTATCCCATCTGAAGTACTAACCTTTGCAAAATGTTTATATTTTTAAGATTGATAAATGTGAAGTTCAAAGTCAGCGGTAGTATTTTTTGTGTGATACCATCAAAATGCACTTTTGCAAAAGTGTTGCTAATTTGCCCACTCAAACCACACTACTCGCTACACAAAGAATAACTCTAGCATTGCTCTGACACTGCATGGACAGAATGCATTTTCATCTGTGTTTATTACTTCTCTGACACAAACTTTTGAGCGTCAGTGATTGACTGTTGTCGGAGAAAAATATGACAATAAAATGACATACATGAAACTTGAACGAACGATGTGTCTGATCTGACTGCTATCTTCCCGTTGCTGTTACATAAAAAGGTATGAAATATTAATATAGAAAGGGACATATTCTTAAATGTTCCCTAATAACCAGATGAAAGGTCAAGAAGCCAAATAAAGAAGCTCTAGACATAACATCCGAGAGATAAGCTGGACCTGATGACCACAGATGTCCTGTTAATGTGCAAAGACTTTATGACTTCGCATATTATTATGCATAATAATGATGCCATTTACTGAAAATGTAAGTTTTTGTGACCAGAAAGCTACTTACTCTACAGTATGATAACTCTTGCTCTGAGAAATATTACAAATCTGAAGCCAGGCTGAAGGTGGCAACTTGATAGCAGCCTACTAGCCTTGAAGGGGTTACCTCAATAGAGAATTACACTGGTCAACGATGATTTTGCTGCATGAGGGAAAATACCTCTATATACCTAATCCAAAGTGCTGATTCCAAATCTGAAATCAGAATTTCTCCAGAACGTCTAGATTTTGAGTTATGCCATGTCAATATTTGGCGAAAAAGTAGGCATGAGCGCAATTCGTGTGTAAAAGAAATGTGTTCTAAGCTATTAAAATTTAGATTTAGATATTATCTTAGCATTTGTAGAGATGAGTTCAATATCCTGAATCAAAATATGACTTAATAGTTCACTTAGACTTCTACAACTATAAATATTTGAGGGTAAGAGGTGCCAGAAATAGGCGATTTTTACTAAGTAACCTCTGGTTGGTTTATAACTACCTCAAGATATTAAAATTTTGTTTGAGGTGCTGCAGCCAGTCATCAAAACCAATTTGTGAGCTGCTAAGGGCCTAATTTGCCCAAAAGATGGATTGATAATTTTATATTAACAAATTTGATGAAAAAATATTCGGAAAATGTATGCATTTTCCCAATCTGATTTTGAATGTCCCTTTTTAAATGCCTTGGAGAATGTATATGCCCAAAGTTATGTCAAATCACACTCCACCTTCAGCAACTCAGACTCTGAAGGAACTGCTTGATAATCATTAAAGAAGGGGCTATGTGAACCACATAAATTGTTGCAAATTTGATGATTTAATTCTCCGCGATTTGATTTCTTCTTAACAGAAATTGTTGGTTTGAGCAAACCAGTATGGAAGACAGTTAAGACCATGTCAAATTAAAGGCACTGGTCTACACAGTGGCTGAGGCTGGCTCTGTGGGCATTGTAGTTGCATTAGAGTGTGCCTTTTGAACTATATCTGCATTACTTGACCCTTCCAACCAGACCTTTTTAATTTCATATTTATTGCATCTCATTTTCCGTCAATTTTTTTTCATATTCTTCATAAAAAAATCCAATCATCATAAGAAATTACTTAGATATGTTTTTCTTACACCCAGAAACTATAATCTATCAGTATGAGTTGCACATTAGCCGTTTTCATATCTCCAAATGGGAATATATTGAACAATACAATTTTGCAAAAAATCGCCTATTTCTCGAGCCTGTCACCCTCAAATGTTTGTATCTGGACCTGTCTAATTGTAATATTTTTGGCTATATATTGTTTCAGCATCTTAAAATAACTTATATAAATACTAATATATGCTTACTTTCCAGTATTCAACAGTGCAGAGTGCATTTCTTTTACACGCGAATTGCTCTCACGCCTGATTATTTGCCAAATATTGACATGGCCATAACTCAAAATCTAGACGTTCTGGAGAAATTCTGATTACAGATTTGGAATCAGCATGCTCAAATTAGGTTTATAGAGGTATTTTTCCTCAGGTAGCAGACGGAAATTTTTTTTTTGTTGACCAGTGTTATTATCAAACCAAGATACTCTATAATGTATTAATAATTTTTCCTATGTTGTCCTTTCTCTATTGAAAATAAATGAGTGTGGGTCTGAGAGTCTGAGTCTGAGGCTCGTAGGTCAATCTATTTAGTTGAGGCTACCAAAGTAGCTTAAATCTACACCTGTGGCTGGCAGATGAAAATTGGTATTAGATACACAAATCATTGAAAGGATTGCTTGGGAAAGGGACCAACACGTGGCAACACTAGGCAGTTGATCACAGAGTATGCATTTCGCATGAGCTTGACACAGCTATATCAGGGTTCGATGAAAAATTATTTCATCTTAATTTTAGTGACTGCCAATAATTCATTATACATATTTTTGTATGCAGCTGTTGGTTTAAAATAGTCCAGAGACTAAAATGACAGGCAAACCAAGTTGCAGGTTTAATAAAGTGCCTATACCTTGAAGAAGTGACTCCATTTAGAACAGTTGGATTTTTTAAGTTTTTTATGTTGAGTAAGAGCTTGAGAGAAATATACCAAAATATTGGGAATGCCTTTTACATGACAGAAAAAGTCGAAGGGTGTGGCATCTTAAATTATAATGATTAATTCTAGAGAAATGTTCTTCTGAGACATAATTTATATCTTGGAAATGGGTGTGGCAAATTTGGATTTTTTGCTTCATAGTGAAGAGCGCGGCCACTGGAGATCATTTCCGAGTTGACGATCTCAACAAAAAATGGTAAGTTTATTTTCTTCTTATGTGGCTATTGCCTGCAGATTTGAATAAAATCAGGGACATTACATCACATTTATAACATTTGGTAAATTTCAGAATGCTTTACATAATTTTCCCGTCATGTCTAAGATAATAACAGATTATGAAAATGAGTGCATGGGTTAAATCAAATTCTTTTTTATCCTTTTCCAGGATTTTCCACATACTTGTGGGCTATTGTGCATCATCGTGGCCGTATTGGGTTCAACTGATAGAGAAATATTACAGCCGTTCCACTCTAATACAGCTACAACTGATGTTCTAACATATATATATATAATCTTTATTCACTGTAGAAAAAACAGTACATACATACAGAAAAATACAAGAACAGTTGAATAAACAAGAGTAAAAGGTTATAAAAAATAAAATATTAGCACGTACTAATAAAAACAATGAGATCTAAAATCTCTTGGTGGCTAAAACCTTCTAAGATTTTAAACCCATCTCTAATACTGAGCAGGTCTATTAAAATTTTAACGTCATCACTGACACAGGTGTTAAACCTCAAGTTAACAACATTCATATGGACAAATGACAGAAGCAAAGACATCAAGTAGTAAAGAGCTGACAAGACATTCACAGGATGCAAGTGATTCTCAACCTGTTGCAGTCAGACCTTCACAAGGACTAACTGATCCTCGACCTGTAGTAACAATGGAACATTCACAAGAAGCGGCTGCACATCAACCTATGCCTACTGACAATTCTGAAGAACCAAGTGGCTTTCAATTTGTGACTATGGAAAATACCCAAGTATCAACAGACTTTCAACCTGCAACAATTGACAATTCTAAAGAAAAAAGTGGCTTAGAATCTCTGACTACGGAAGATTCTGAAGAATCAACTGACCTTCAACCTGTGACAATTGACTATTCTCAAGAAAAAAGTGGCTTTCAATTTGTGACTATGGAAAATACCCAAGTATCAACAGACTTTCAACCTGCAACAATTGACAATTCTCAAGAAAAAAGTGGCTTAGAATCTCTGACTACGGAAGATTCTGAAGAATCAACTGACCTTCAACCTGTGACAATTGACTATTCTCAAGAAAAAAGTGGCTTTCAATTTGTGACTATGGAAAATATCCAAGTATCAACAGACTTTCAACCTGCAACAATTGACAATTCTAAAGAAAAAAGTGGCTTAGAATCTCTGACTATGGAAGATTCTGAAGAATCAACTGACCTTCAGCCTGCGACAATCAGCAATTCCCAAGAAAACAGTGGCTTTCAGTTTGTGACAACGACAAATTCCCAAGAAACAATTGGCATTCAATCTATAACAATGAAAAACTCTCAAGAACCAAGTGGCTCTCAATTTGACAGAATGGACAATGCTGAAGAATCAACTACCTTTCAAACTGTGACAATAGGAAATTCACACACACAAGAAACAACTGATTCTCTGAATGTGAAGATGGAAATTCCAAAAATGTCTTCTGATTCAGTGACACAAAAGTGGGTATTCACTACTGACATTGGTGTGTTCCAGACATCAGCTGATGAAAATTCCTTGGCATATACTGAGACAACAGATGAAACTCAACAAACTGATTCAGACAGAGTTAAAGTGAAGTGTGAGACAGTTGGTGACCAAGAGTATTTCAGTATTATATGTCAGCTACGTGGGAACTTCAAAACGTTTCCCAAGTTGAATCACAGACTGGATGGGCACAGTCTCACCATAGTTGGAGATGGCACAACTCTTGTTGGATATCTACCAAAAGCTGCATTTGAGGACCTGATGTTTCAGTCAACCCTAATACTAAAAAATTTAACAATAACTGCATTTGAACCAGGGTGGATACATAATCTGCATGATCTATTTCTCGATCACATCAATTTACCTGAACTGAGAGACTTCATGAAATTTCAAAAGCCAACAAGTATCAATAGGATCACCATAACTCATGCCAATATCATGATCTTGAGAAATTTTACGTTTAGCAATGTCATAGCTGATGTTTTAAGCATCTCGGATTGTCCATTGACTGTTATTGAATACAATGCTTTTGTGGGTATGACACTTAAAAGATCTCTACAACTCAGCAACACAAGATTACATGCTATTCACGGTATACACAACATTGGGATCAAACAGTTAACAATTACTGTTTCCAGTGATGAAAAATTGGATGATATCTTGTTCCAAGACTTCATGGCAAATTGTTCAAACCTGGCAGTATTGAATTTAAATCATCTGAACCTCAAACGACTACTTAAATACCACACTATCCCTATGCCTCTCACACATTCTGTTTCCTTGAAATGGACCGGACTGCAAGGGGTACCCATAGGTTTGCTGAGTTACTTTCCAAAAATTCAGACACTTTTCCTGAACCACAACCACTTGGGGAAAATTGAGAAATGTGCCTTTAGGGGGAATAGATATTTAGAAAGACTGGATTTGTCCAATTCATCAATCAATGTCATTGAAGCTGGTGCATTCAGTGGAATTCGATTGACTACGCTCGAATTGAATTATAACACTTTTCAGACCTTGGATGCCTCTTTGATAAATGCCTTGCGACCAGGAGCAGCATTGTGGATGTCTGGAATTACACTGATTTGCGACTGTCACCTTATGTGGTTGGGACTTGGCCAGGAAAAATTTCGTATTAATGGCAATCCCCTTCAGTGCTCTAACTATGATCCATCAATATATGACCCCCTGACCTATTTCGCAGAATGGACAAACTGCTCAGAAGAAGAAAAATATGGAAAGCTCCATATTGGTGGGTATAATTATTTGTTGACAATTACACAAGATCAGTATGAAACTATTTTGAACTTAGCAAACCAGTTCCACAATTGCTGTTAAACAAACCGATAGAGCAATATATAACCTGTGCAGCCCTCTAATCCCTGTTTACTAGTGTTTAGGGTGCTGACTACCAACCCCCCCCCCTCGAAACAACTTTCCTTTCTTCTTAAGTATTTTATCGTGATTATAATTCCTCTGGAAAGCTGGACTGAAAGATACAAGGAATATTAAACTTCTATAAAAACAAAAAAATTCAATGGTGATGATGTAAATTTAGATTCAAATTACAGCCGATACCTTACATACTCCACTCTTCTTCTTCAGATTGTGGCTTAACGGATGAGACTTCTTCATTCATGAGAACTACTGAAGCAACTCAAACATCGGGCTTGGCTGAAGACACCAATTCTGATGATCTGGAAATGACATGTGATTTCAATGGTGGCTTTTCAGCTGAATCTGTTTTGAATTTGATGATTGCATGCCTAGTCACTACTGCCTGCTTAATACACCTGTGCATTTGAAAAGGGGAACTTTTGAAGCGAAAATCATATTTATTTGAAAATGACAAGGACAATGTATTTATCCAAAATATATAGATATCTTTATTTGGAAGCAAAACGTTTTTGTATAAATAGTATTCTAGTGGCAAAGGAACAGCCATACCAAATTGTTTAATGAAATGTGTATCTTGGATATTGTTAAGTAAATTCATTCAGCAGAGATCATACTGTTTTTTTTTGTTCTTTTGATATTACTCCTGAAGCACGTATAGTCTGCTTGGAAAATTCCATATACAGAAATTTACTCAGGTAAGACAGAGGTCACAGTCTTCGCATTGCTGTAAGCAACATAGACTCTTGACAAACCACTTGCTGAGCACTCATGGAAATTCAATAACTAAAATCAGTATTAGAACTGTAATTTATAAACTGCGATTTGTGCATCTCAAACACAGAAATGACACCCACGCCTGTAGAAAAAACCCTTCAAACTGAGCAGCCCTCTACCCCACCCTTGTGAAAGCCATTGAACTGTGCCAGACTGGTGATAAATGAGAAAAAGATTCAGCATCCTGTATCTCTCAAACCAATATAGACACCAGGATATTTCTTGTTGCATCTGCTAGAGTAACTTGTCTACTTTTTATATTTATTAATTTTGTTACAATATGATGATACCAGTGCTTCCTATGAAGGCCATTCTGAGAAAAAGCAGATTTGCAAAAAAGTGTGATTTTGCAGGGAAGTGTCCACTTTGTTCTGGGTGGGTCAAGTGCAATATCACGCAGTGAAAATTGTGGACGATTTTTAAAGACAATTTATAACAGTTTCAAACGACACAGGATTTGTTTATATGTTATGCATTATGCAATTTAGTGACTTTTGGGCTGTGACCAATGTCAGACTAAATCTCTGAGTCAGTGTCGGGGTTACTTTGGCCACTCATGGAAATGGCAACTGGCAAGAGTTGGAACAGTCTGTAGTTAATAGCAGTCCAGGAGGTATAAACCTTGATTTGACAAACAGGTGTATGACCCTGAAAATTATGTCGACTTCCATTCTAAAAAAATACAGTAAATG
This sequence comes from Platynereis dumerilii, assembly GCA_026936325.1. NCBI lineage: Eukaryota > Metazoa > Annelida > Polychaeta > Phyllodocida > Nereididae > Platynereis > Platynereis dumerilii. Next base: position 14,544,826 of record JAPTHN010000014.1, read on the forward strand.
GTCCAATGCAATAATAAAAAAGCTGAAAAATGAAAAGACATTAACCGACGTTTTGGTTCAGGGCAGGGTTTCTCCGATTTGAATGCGGTAAAGTGCTACAGGTAGGTCAATACTAGCTGAAAAAACTGACAGGATCAGATTTTGTCCGACGATCGTTTTTGACCCGATACGGCGCTTTTCCCTACGATTGCTATGCTCCTAAATTTTTTCCATTGTCAGAAAAGATAGGCAATTAGACATGGAATAAATAGGTTATGGCATGGGATGGACCTGTATTTCCCTGATATTTTCACCCTTGACCCTGTATCTCAATCGACTCTGTGGGTCTCTATATAACCTATAAACATATTTCAAATTTATATCGAAAACATTATAAATCTGTAGCCCGGCCTGTAGTTATATCTGTTTAGTTAAGGCTGCCTTAAGTAGCTTAAATCTGCACCTGTGGGTGACAGATGACAAATGGCCTTAGATACTCAGACAAATCACCACAAGGATTGCTCAGAATGCCGACCAGCAAGTTGTGACACTGGACAGTTTATCAGCATCTGTATTTGACATGAACTTGACACAGTTGTGTAAATCATATACCAGGATGTTTTGAACCAACATACATCTTTCTCTTTAGATATTCAAGTGCAATCTTGGTCAGGCCTGGATGTAATGATATTTCTCTTGATTTCGAAAACTGCCAAATATACCATTTTATGCACTTTAAAATATTCTAATACTCTGGTCACTGATAGCCCCAGCGTGACTCCAATGCCTGCATTGGAGTCACAGCCTGCTACATACAAAAAACTTGGGGTTCAGCTTCCTTGCCGTTCGTGGTCAAACATTATGTCTTTGCTTCAAATTTTAAAATTATATCATGACAATCTACTTACTCAAATGCAGCGTTTGTGCCACTTTTGATTTCTTTGAAGTGATCAAGAGCATGCAACTCGACAAAATAAACATTCAAGTGAGAAAAAGCTGTCAACAAAATGATGCAGCCATCACGAAAGCTTCATTGCTCCAACTTTGCTAGTGAGTAACAGTGTAAAAACTTACCTTCTCAGTAACATGAGGTCAGCTTAAAATATGGCTAAGTAACCCTGTTAAAAGTAAAGTTATTGGAGTTGACCACTTCAGGATAGCCCATGTTAAGCGTTGATGCAAACGGGCACTGGGCTCAGTTACCTCATACTTTTTATTTGTTTTGACGTCATGAATCACAGAAGAACTAGCAACTGTTAGGTTCAGGAGTGCTCAAAGCGGTTGTCTACTCTGTCAGCTTATTTCAATAAGACAATAACTTATTAAACAGCAGACAGTCACAAACATCGCTTGTGAGCAGTCTGACTGAAACTCGTGCTATATAAATACTTAGTAGTTTAACAAACACGAACGCTGGAGGAATACCTGTGGTTTACAGCCTTTCACTCTGATAAAGAAAAAATGAGGACCAGTTCACTCTGAAAAACGCACTTTGTGACTCCTGATAGCTGCTGATGAAGTGTCTTCTTCTATACTTTCAACATTTGAAACATAAAGGCAGTTTGATCAGTCAGGATCAAGAGAAGACCATTTGACTTGTCATAACTGATTTTGGATTGAAAATCAGATGCATAATCCTTTCGTTTGGCTGTCACCAACAAGAGGGATATGTCTCCTTCAATCAAATTAACATTGAAAGTATTGGGTATGATCATGACAAATTATCTGTATGATGACGCTTAAAGTGTCATTTTCACAGTGCAAAAGTACACTCGTTTTCAGTATCAAATTGAAAGGCTGTTATGCCAGCAAATTTTCATTACAAGTAAAGAAGCACAGGCAAAGAAACTGGACATAAACAAAAGATGAATTTCTTCTTAAGTTTTCCTATGTGGCGAACTGTGACTCTGTTGCAACAACAGAGAACCTCAGACTGGGTCAGTTATGAAGAGGCTCTACCTGTAAAAACCTGCAGAGGGTGGCCGGGGACCCGTCAGACTTTGCAAAATGTCATATACCGGGGGTTAGCTTATAGTCTCAGGAGGCTCAAAATCATATTTTAAGGTTCAGAAAATTATTGGTATCCATAGCAACAGCCCCAATATTGACCAAGGTCAGATCCCCTTTTTTTACAGCTGTTTCAAAAAGTGCAATTTTGCCAATCTTGATTTTATACATTTTTGTTGGTTCTGCCAAGATTTCTTACCAGGTCGATAAAGGTCTGTCACTCATTTTTGGTCAATATAGGTCAATAGAATTTTCACAGACTATTACTGGGGTGCAGGCAAGGTATTGTGTTCTCACTACAGCGCCCCCTAGTGGCCATGTTTTCTCTATTATCTCATACCTCAAAAAGTCTCAACTTCAAGGCAAATTTATTTCTATATCCAACGAGACCCAGGTAAGTGGTGCATGTGGGGTTTTACCCCAATAGCTGTATTTCACAAAACTGCCATAAAACTTGTCGGCACTCATTCCATTTTCAGTGGCGCCCCCTATGTATTTTGTGAAAATTTCAATTTTTTTGAAAATTCCATGTATTTTAGCATGCTATATCTACACAGTGGAAAGAAATGAAATTCTGAAAGTTTTTTGAGAAAAAGGTCAAAACAGCTCCAGCCCAGGGGCGTTGCAAAATATTCCATGGGATCAAAGGTTATAGAGTGATTAAAGCCCCCTGGTGGCCGTTTTTCACATTTTTGCTGAATTAATGAAATTTACGCCAAAGACAAATACTTTGTTGGAAGGAATGTGCTTTGATTAAGTTGCTTCACTCATGTAAAATTGAAATATAATGTCATACCTAATTATGCAAATTAACAACTGTATCCTTATATGGAAGTAGCACTACATTGTGTCAACCCCTGGTGGCTCTATTATCAAATCTGTTTTTGGTGGATATATGCATCTCACACAGATTTAGCAGGCCATCTCCAAAACTAAAGCATCAAGATGTTTGATATTCATGGTGGTAACCAAGCAAGACATCCTCAGAAAATATATTCATGAAAACATTCCATGGGGCAAAGGTCTCTGCATACTGCTGCCCCCTGGTGGCTATTTTACACACATTTTTAAGTTAATATGCTTGTCACAAAAGTTTATTTGTCCACACCTCCCAAAAGTAAAGCAGTAAAGGTGGTTCATATTCATGGTGGTAACAACGCAGGACACCCTCAGCCAATATATTCATGAATACATTCCACGGGGTCAAAGGTCACCACACCCTACTGCCCCCTGGTGGCTCTTTTCTATATATTTTTCGGCGAATAAATGCTTGTAAAAGATGTTCAGCAGGCCATATCTCCAAAATGAAACAATAAAGGTGGCTCATATTCATGATGGAAACAAGGCAGGACATCCTCAGCCAATATATTCATGAAAACATTCCGCAGGGTCAAAGGTCACCACACCATACTGCCCCCTGGTGGCTCTCTTCTATATATTTTTCGGTGAATAAATGCATGTAAAAGACGTTCAGCAGGCCATGCCTCCAAAATGAAACCATAAAGGTGGTTCATATTCATGATGGTAGCAAGGAAGAACATTTAAAGCAAATATATTCATGAAAACATTCCATGGGGTAAAAGTCACTGCAATTAACTGCCCCCTGGCGGCTATTTTACAAACATTTTTCAGTGAATATATTATATGCCTGTCACATAAGTTTAGCGGCCTATATCTCCAAAAGTAAAGCAGTAAAGAGGTTCACATTCATGGTGGTAACATTTCAGGACAGCCAGAGCAAATTTATTCACGCAAAGATTCCATGGGGTCAAAGTCACTGCTCATTATTGTCCCCCTAGGTGCTGTTTTCAACCCATTTTTCAGTGAACTTGTGCATGACACAAACGTTTAGTAGACCATACCACCAACCTTAAGCATCAAGGTTGTTCATATTCATGATGGTAACAGGGTAGGACAGCCACAGCAAATTTATTCAAAAATATTCCATGAGTTCAAAGGTAACTGCACATTGCTGCCCCCTGGTGGCTCTTTTCTATACATTTTTCAGTGAATAGATGTTTGTCGCAAAAGTTCAGCAGGCTGTTTCTTCAAAAATTTGGCAGTGAGGTGGTTTATATTCATGGTTGGAACAGGGCAGGTCAGTAAATGTATTCATGAAAACATTCCATGGGGTCAAGGGTCACTGCACATTATTGACCCTGGTTGATCTTTTGTCTACATTTATCAGGGATTATCATAATGCCTATCGCAAGAGTTTACGATAGGGTTCAAGAGTTGAGTAAGATTTTTGCAAATTTTATTTTTGAATTTCGGTATGAAAAATGGCCTATCTTATGTAAAATTTCTCCAGGAATCAAAATCTGAAATCAGAAATACAAAATCTTTCACCCTTCTCATTCTGCAGATGTTTATAACTTGTCAATCGAACCTAGCATTTTTAGCTAGCCATAGGCGTAGCTATTGGAATGGGTGATGAGTGTATGGGATCCTGTAACCATAAACCATGTAAACACTGTAAACAAAAAATAATGCACATGTGAACCAAGTACTGGCTAGGTGGCTTAAAATAATTTCTAATGGATGCTTTGATAAGAAATTCAAAATAACGGGTACAATTAAATCAAGAATCACAAAAGAAATTAATGATATTAGCATTATTCAGTATCAAAAACAATGTTTTCAGTTCAGAAGTAAACATACACCTAGCATAGGTTATTTCAATGGCGGAAGGTGTATTACTTTTGAATTTTATAACCCATACATGTATTATATGGTACCCAACCGATATCAGGAAAACATGTTGCTGCTTATATTGACTAAAACGTTCATGTCATGAATCCATGTTTTGAGCAATTTGACTTTATAGAAAAGAGCCACCAGGGGGCAGCATAGTGCAGTTACCTTTGAACCCATGGAATATTTTTGTGAATAAATTTGCTGTGGCTGTCCTACCCTGTTACCACCATGAATATGAACAACCTTAATGCTTAAGTTTGGTGGTATGGTCTGCTAAACGTTTGTGGCACACATTCACTGAAAAATGGGTTGAAAACAGCCCCTACGGAAAAACAATAATGTGCAGTGACTTTGACCCCATTGGATCTTTGTGTGAATAAATTTGCTGCCGCTGTCCTGCCTTGTTACCACCATGAATGTGAACCTCGTTACTGCTTTACTTTTGGAGATATAGCCTGCTGAATTTATGTGACAGGCATATAATATATTCACTGAAAAATGTTTGTAAAATAGCCGCCAGGGGACATTTAATTGCAGTGACTTTGACCCCATGGAATGTTTTAATGAATATATTTGCTGTAGATGTTCTGCCTTGCTACCACCATGAATACATATGAACCATCTTTATGGTTTAATTCTTTAGGTATGGCCTGCTGAACTTCTCTTGCATATTCACTGAAAAATTTCTAGAAGAGAATCGTCAGAGGGCAGTAAAGTGCAATGACCTTTGACCCCATCGAATGTTTTATGACTATATTTGCTGCGGCTGTCCTGCCTTGTTACCACCATGAATGTGAACCACTTTACTGCTTTACTTTTGGAGGTATGGCCTGCTGAACTTGGGTGACAGGCATATATTATATTCACAGAAAAATGTATGTAAAATAGCCGCCAGGGGGCAGTTAATTGTAGTGACTTGGACCCCATGGAATGTTTTCATAATACATTTGCTACAGATGTCCTGCCTTGCTACCATCATGAATATGAACCACCTTTATGGTTTCATTTCGGAGGCATGGCCTGCTGAACATCTTTTACATGCATGCATTCACCGAAAAATTTATAGAGGAGAGCCACCAGGGGGCAGTATGTTGTGGTGACCTTTGACCCCTTGGAACGTATTCATGAATATATATTGGCTGAGGATGTCCTGCCTTGCTACTATAATGAATATGAGCCACCTTTATGGTTTCATTTTGGAGATATGGACTGCTGAACATCTTTCATATGCATTTATTCACCAAAAAATATATAGAAGAGAGCCACCAGGGGGCAGTAGGGTGAGGTGACCTTTGACCCCATGGAATATTTTCATGAATATATTGGCTGAGGATGTCCTGCCTTGTCACCACCATGAATATGAACCACCTTTACGGTTTCATTTTGGAGATATGGCCTGCTGAACATCTTTTACATGCATTTATTCACCGAAAAATATATAGAAGAGAGCCACCAGGGGGCAGTAGGGTGTGGTGACCTTTGACCCCATGGAATATTTTCATGAATATATTTGCTGAGGATGTCCTGCCTTGCTTCCCTCATGAATATGAGCCACCTTTATGGTTTCATTTTGGAGATATGGCCTGCTGAACATCTTTTACATGCATTTATTCACCAAAAAAATATATAGAAGAGAGCCACCAGGGGGCAGTAGGGTGTGGTGACCTTTGACCCCGTGGAATGTATTCATGAATATATTGGCTGAGGATGTCCTGCCTTGTTACCACCATGAATATGAACCACCTTTATTGTTTCATTTTGGAGATATGGCCTGCTGAACATCTTTTACATGCATTTATTCACCGAAAAATATATAGAAGAGAGCCACCAGGGGGCAGCAGAGTGCAGAGACCTTTGCCCCATGGAACGTTTTCATGAATATATTTTCTGAGGAGGTCTTGCCTTGTTACCACCATGAATATCAAACATCTTAATGCTTTAGTTTTGGAGAGATAGCCTGCTAAATCTGTGTGAGATGCGTATATTCACCAAAAACCGATTTGAAAATAGAGCCACCAGGGGTTGATACAATATAGTGCTACTTCCATATATGGATACAGATGTTAATTTGCATAATTAGGTATGACATTATATTTCAATTTTACATGGGTGAAGCAACTTAATCAAAGCACATTCCTTCCATCAAAGTATTTGTCTTTGGCGTAAATTTCATTAATTCTGCAAAAATGTGAAAAACGGCCCCCAGGGGGCTTTAATCACTCTATAACCTTTGACCCCATGCAATATTTTGCATCGCCCCTGGGCTGGAGCTGTTTTGACCTTTTTCTCAAAAACTTTCAGAATTTCATTTCTTTCCATTGTGCAGATATAGCATGCTAAAATACATGGAATTTTCAAAAAAATTGAAATTTTCACAAAATACATAGGGGGCGCCACTGAAAATGGAATGAGTGCCCACGAGTTTTATGGCAGTTTTGTGAAATACAGCTGTTGGGGTAAAACCCCACATGCACCACTTACCTGGGTCTCGTTGGATATAGAAATAAATTTGCCTTGAAGTTGAGACTTTTTGAGGTATGAGATAATAGAGAAAACATGGCCACTAGGGGGCGCTGTAGTGAGAACACAATACCTTGCCTGCACCCCAGTAATAGTCTGTGAAAATTCTATTGACCTATATTGACCAAAAATAAGTGACAGACCTTGATCCACCTGGTAAGAAATCTTGGCAGAGCCAACAAAAATGTATAAAATCAAGATTGGCAAAATTGCACTTTTTGAAACAGATATAAAAAAGGAGGGTCTGACCTTGGTCAATATTGGGGCTGTTGCTATGGATACTAATAATTTTTTGAACCTTAAAATATGATTTTGAGCCTCCTGAGACTATAAGCTAACCCCCGGTATATGACATTTTGCAAAGTCTGACGGGTCCCCGGCCACCATGTTCTGATTTTGCAGGTTTTTACAGGCAGAGCCTCTTAAGTCTAGAGTGTCAAATGACTGCTATGCTGCTAGGGATTTTGCAAGACACTTTCACTTCATGTTTGCTGAAGTGTTCATATCTGAAGAATGACTCAACTGTGAACTACGTTACAGTTAGATATCTTTAAAGTTTTTTTTAAATTTTAGTATTATTATTTTTTTTGAATATTATTTAACATTGGGGACCACACTCGGCAAAAACCGTTTTTCAGGCGGACCATTACAATGAAAACTGTTACAGCAATGTAAAAAATAAAATACAAGAAAATATAAAAGAAAACAGAGTAAAAAACAAACCTAACTAAAATAAATCTTTGTCTTGGATTTAAATACATCAAAACTATCACAGTTTTTTTTAGTTCTTCAGGCAAAGTATTCCATATAATGGAGGCACTATATAAAAATGACATCTTAAATAATTGTAATTTACATTCAGGTATAACAACATTCAATGTATTTGCTTATCTGGTATTAACTTCATGCACATTATTGAATTTACCAAATGTGGCGGTGCATTCCCATGAATGCAATTGTCCAGATGAATACATAGAAAATAGTTAATACATTCCAGAATATTTTTCCATTTCTGTTTCTTAACTAAACTGATACCTCTTACATTAATGATATCGAAACAACCGCAGATAATTCTTGCTGCCCTATTTTGAAGCCTATGGATGGTAACGACATTTGCGTCAGTACAGCCCCGCACAGTGTAGGCATAATCCAAAAGTGGAAGAACATATGTTTTATACACAACCTCTTCTAGATTTCTCGGTATTATAAGTCATAGACGGCCTAGCCAGCAAGTTTACCAGTAATATTTTTAACATTTTCATTAATACTTTTTTCAAACTTAAGGTTTTTATCCACATAAGCACCAAGATACTTTGTAACATCAACATTTTGGACAACATGACTGTCAATGTTCAAAAATAAATTATTTTGATCATTAGAGCTGACTTAAGACTCGACTAACATAGAAACTTTTTTGTTTGCATTAAGAGCAAGACAATTAGCTGAGAACCACCTCGCTGCATTATCAAGACAATCATTCCAGTCATTGGTAATTTCCTAAGAGGTTGAAAAAAATAGGCCAATAGATAGATAGATAGATAGATAGATATGGTAAGTGCAGCCCTCTAAGCCCAGTTCTGGGCGCTCACGAGGGTTGATTGAGAGAGGAGAGAGAGAGCAGGAGTCCTCAACATGTTACACATTTACCCCATGTGAGGGATCTTTTACTTGCCCAGCACAGACACTGATACAAGGGGCCGCCAATTTAACGTCTCATCCGAACGACATCCAGCTGGGATTTTGCTCATAAAGGTGCACTGAAAATTTCGGGTTCCCCAACCGGGAGTCGAACCCTTGCAGGCAAAGACCTTCAGCGGAGCAGGCGAGAACCTTAACCACTACACCACCCAGCTGCCAATATGTAGGGAATACTAATCATATGACGGAAAAACATGAAAGGGAGTGGCATCTTGAATTATCATGCTTAAGTCAAAAGATTTTTTTTTCTGAGTTATAACTGATATCTTGGAAATGGGTGTGGCAAATATTTTGTTTTTGGCAAATAGTGAAGAGGGCACCTGCTGGAGAAGTTCATTTCTCCGTTGATGGTCTTAACAAAAAATGGTAAGGTCATTTTCTACATATGTGGTTATTGCCTGCAGATGTTAATGAAATCAGGGACTTTGCATCACATTTATGACATTTGGTAAATTTCAGAATGCCTTACAGAGTTTTCCCCTCATTTATAAGATATTTTAAACAGTTTATAAAAATGAGTGAGTTAAATCAGATAATTATTTTTATCCTTTGCCAGGATTTTCCACAGACTTGTGAGCTATTTTGCATCATCTTGGCTGTGTCGGGTTCAACTGATAGAGAACTATTACAGGCGTATGACACGAATACAGCGGCTGCAACTGATATTCTAAAACATGGACAAGGGACAGAAACAAAAACATCAACCAGTAAAGAGGAATCTGTTGAGAAACATTCTGAAATGACAAGACATTCACAAGAACAAAGTGACTCCCAACCTGTTACAGTCAAACCTTCACAAGGACTAACTGATCCTGGACCTGTGGAGCATTCGCAAGAAACCACTGACAGTCAACCTTTGTCAATTGACTATTCTCAAGAGCCAGGTGGCCTGCAATTTGTGACTGTGGAAAATACCCAACCTGTGACAATAGGAAATTCATATCCACAAGAAACAACTGATTCTCCGACTGTGAACATGGGAATTACAAAAATGTCTTCTGATTCATTGGCACAAATGCAGGTATTCACTTCCGACATTGGTTTGTGCCAGACATCAGCGGATGAAAAGTCCTTGGCAGATATTGAGACAACACATCAACCTCACCAAACTGATTCAGAGGGAGGTAAATTGAAGTGTGCTACTGTTGGTGGTCTCAGTGAAGACAAGAAGTATCTCCACAAATGTGAACTGTCTGGGAACTTCAAAATGTTTCCCATACATGTTGTATTGAATTGGAGTGGTCTGACTATAGCTGGAGATGGCACAAACATAGTGGGATATCTGCCAAAAGCAGCATTTCAAAACCTGATGTTTGGATCAGCCATCATACTCAGAAATTTTACCATAACTGAATTTGAGCTAGGGTGGATACATGATCTGGATGGCTTATTTATCCACAAAATGAATCTGCCTGGACTACAAGACTTCATGCAATTTCAAAAGCCAACCAGGATTAACCGCATCACCATAGCCCATGCCAATATCACCATCTTGAGAAATTATACATTTAGCAATGTCATTGCTGATGGTTTAAGCATCACAGATTGTCCTTTGATGGTCATCGAATACAATGCTTTTGAGGGTATGATACTTAAAAGATCTCTGAGACTGGTCAACACGAGATTGCATATTATTCACGGCATACACAATATTGGCATCCAACAGTTAACCATAAGTGTTTCCAATGACAGGCAATTGAAACCATCAGAAGACGTGTGGTTCATTGACTTCATGGTCAATTGTTCAAACCTGAAAATGTTGGATTTCTATCATTTGAACCTTAAACAACTAATTACAGACCATGCAATAAATATGCCTCTTGTCAGTCGTGTTGTCTGGAGGTCTGCTGGCCTACAAAAAACACCCAAAGATTTTCTGAGCCACATTCTGAATGTTCAGACACTTTTTCTGAACCATAATGACTTGTGGAGAATTGAGAAATGCACCTTTCGAGGGAACAGATATATAGAAAAACTGGATCTGTCTGATTCATCTATCTATGTCATTGAGGCTGGAGCATTCAGTGGAATTAAATTGTCCATTCTCAGGTTGCATAACAACCCTTTCCCTACCTTAGATGCCTCTTTGAAAAATGCCTTGCAACCTCTAGCGGAATTGGGGATGTCAGGAATTACGCTAATGTGCAACTGTCAGCTACTGTGGTTGGAACTTGCCCAGGAAAAATTTCGAATTTATGGCAATCCCCTTCAGTGCTCTAACTATGATCCATCAATAAATAACCCCCTTACTTATTTTGAGGAATGGACCAACTGCTCAGAAGAAGAAAAATATGGAAGGCTCCGAATGGGTGGGTATAAGGATATTATAGTGACAGGTGATATATATATATGTTTATTTTAACACCAATAACAATTTGTATACATTTGTATAGGTAACAGAGTATAGATATATAGTACATGTACATCTCAGTTATTGCTGTCAGGAGGTGAGTTTAAAACTCAGAAAAGTTGTGACTACTCACCCCTTCTACCCACCACCAGATACAGACGATGTTTAGTTGTTTACCTTAAATTTGAATTGAGAGACAAAGAAAATATTACGGAATGATAACATATGTCGCGACAGAAATAAATAAAAAATAATCAATTTTCGATCGTTTTCAGGCAGGGCAACCCATTGTTACTAAGTCTTGTCTACATTCGTAGGTCCCATGCTTTAATTATTAAATAAGTTTCATGCATGCACAATTAAATAGATGGACAGAAAGGTATGCAAACGTTTTTGGTGGTCACAATTCACAACTGTTGCAGTTGTAGATGAGATGGCAGTGCATGCAGCCCTATCCATTTCACATGGATCAGTTTCCCTTCATCTCTTTTCTTTGATGTTTTTACAGTTCTTCTGGAAACTAAACAGAAAGATACTAATTGTGCAACAAATGACTGCTTACTCCCGAAACGATAACAAGTATGATAAGGATGTAAATTTAGACAACTCCAATAACAATAACAAGTATGATAAGGATGTAAATTTAGACAACTCCAATAACAATAACAAGTATGATAAGGATGTAAATTTAGACAACTCCAATCATAGCTAATACCTAACCCACATTTCTTCTTCAGATTGTGACATTACATATGAGACTTCCACTTTCATGATGCCCACTGAAGCTACTCTAACATCCGGCTTTGCTGAAGACACAAATTCAGATGATCTGGAAATGACAACTGATTTCAATGGTGGCTGTTCAACTGGATCCACTTTGAATTTGATGACTGCATGCCTTGTCACTACTACCAGCATAGCACAACTGTATTATCTAAAAATATATATATTTTAAGTAAAAATTAATTTGTTTTGAACTCAACAGGGACAATATGTTTCAGAGAAGATGCAGGCCTTAGCAGAAATGATGAAGGCCTTAGCGGAAATGATGCAGGCCTTAGGCTCCTACCTCAACATAATAATGGGGTAATCATAAAATCAAGAATATTAAGTGTGTGAATGTTAGAAATCAGCTTAGAATCAGAAATTTAATAATTATGGAAATGAAGGCCAACAAAATAGCACTGTAGTAGCCTATCTAACTGTTGAGCAAACAAGAATATATTTCGTGATGATATTTTGTGAATTATCTTGTTTGTGTGGACTTTTGACTGTGTGGACTTTTGGGGCAGGATTGGTTGGTTTTTGAGCGGTTCCCGCTGGCCTGTACCTACCTGCTCTCACCGATGACACCACACCAAACCTGAAAAGCTGTAAAAACCGGATTCTATATTGACAACACTTTTCTACTTTATTATTATGGACATTTCATATTTAAAATCTACATACATTTACTGACTCTTAAGACTGATTATCAACTAGGACTGGGAGCAAAATGTAACTTTTAAATGATGTACTTAATATTGTATATGGATATTGTATTAGCCGTCTCTAGATGTAGAGTAGTTGTCGATTTCGAATGTTTACTGACAAATGAATCTGTTTGATATGTAAATTGTCAATAAAACCATATAAATTTGTCCAAATTTTGAACAGTATTCTAGTGACAAGGGGAAAGCCATAACAAATCATTTAATTAAATAATTATGCGTCATATATGGATGTTGTTCAGTAAAGAAATGCAGAGATCATATTACTTTGTCTTTGTTATTCTGTTTTGAGTCCTGAATGTTCCATTTCCGGTAATTTACTTAGGTATTAATTATAATTTTATGAGATAAATAACAATACATGTAAAGTTTTAATGATGATGATATCAGCACTGAAACAATTGTCAAGCCAAGTACAAACCTGAAATTCAAAATATGCGAAAACAAATTGTAATTGATATCGATTAAAAATAGATTAACATACTGACAAAATCTAATAATAATCATATGCCTTATAGAACTACAAGCTTGTTTTGTGCTTTTTCACGTCTTTTTGAGGGGGTCCCATCGAATACAGTCTGGTTGGTTTTTATTTAGCAATTTCTCATGGGGTCAAAATTCTGAAAGCTGGAGTGATTTGGTCATTTCATAAATCTTTTTTGTAATCTTCTTTTTAGCATCCATTGCATAATATTGTGGAAAAGCATTTCATTAATTAGACTCTTGAACAAGTTTAGCATGACTGAAATTCATCCATCTGTAGTCTTTTAAATCTTGGGACCAAAGTAACTCTAGCTGAAAAATGATTCACGAAAGGTTTTCTTCACCAGTAATTAAAATACTTTGAAGGTTCTTTTGAGAGAAACCGTAGTACCTTCGAATCCTAATTTGTATGTCTTTGATCATAACACGACAAGACATTTAGTGCTGTCCATGGTAGAACACAGATATCCTGTTGGCCAGTTGCTTTTAAGGCATGCCAGGCCATGCCTAATTCTAGTCAGTCAGTAAATATCAGAGCTATTAGAGAAGGAAACAAGCAGACAGCAAGTAAAACCAAAATTCAAAGCAGCTCAGCCTTATCAACAACTGTTCCGAAACCAGCTGAAATCATGATCACCAGAAATAAGATAATGATCGCTGGAAGTGTTACTCGAGCATTATATCAAACAAATACAAACCACATCTACCAATATTTTTGCGTTGTTGCTTACGACTGTGCCACTAATTTTTTTTCAATGTCATAGACATCTGCCCAAACCTTTGCTCACAAAAAATACAAAATATTATTGAGCTCTGTTGAGTGTTGACGAGGGAAGCCCCTGATCATCAGCCTCAACCTTATGCTTTGTTGTAGAAAATCAGTCTTGGGTTTCTTTTGCAGTACACTCTAAAAAATGTCAGGACAAAATTAGTTTTTTAGATTCAAAATGGTTTTGTGAAAAACCGAATTTCAATGCAAAACCAAAATGGATTTTTAAAAAAATCCATTTTGGTTTTTTGCATTGAAATTTGGTTTTTCAAAAAACCATTTTGAATCTAAAAAACCTATTCTGTCGGAAATTTTTTAGAGTGTATTCTAGAGTCCTTTCCTGTCGGAAGATATCATATTATTATTTCTACTGGTATAAAAATTCACTCACGGCCTTAAAAATGTTCTTGTTGTATGCTTGTTACACACCAGGGTTAGTGTGAAACAGACAAAATGAATGTTAGCTGGTGTCCGTCCAAAATTTTGTGTAAATTCACACAAGATGTATGTGTATTTTTGACATTTCATTGTCAATCTGGATCAAATTTTTGTGTGTGATTTGATCAATGAATGGTCAAAAATATACATACCTTTTGCCTGAATTTACACAATATTTTTATTGTGTAAATATTTAGAGTGAAAATCATATGCATAATCCTTTTGTTTGGCTGTCACCAACAAGTGGGATAAGTGTCCTTCAATCAAATTAACATTGAAAGTATCGGGTTTGATCATGACAAATCATCATCATAATGACAAACGAAGTGCCTTTTTCACAGTGCCACAGTCCACTTTAATTCGGTAAGAGCAATTCATGTATTTCTCTGAAAAGCATGTAAATTGTAATGTTGTACAAGGTAAATGATGTTATTGTTGACCAGGTTAGTAAAGAGAATTATCTTGGTCACTGGATTGACACAAACAGATGTGAACCGTTAACTAGTGGAATCATAAATGATAACAACTGTAAGGTTAATAGTGTACTCTCAGATTTTTCAGGTATTACCTCTGCTGTTAAGCATAATCTGTATGAGAAATATTGTACATCTTTTTATGGTTCAAATTTTATAGATTTTTCCAATAAGGCAGCAGTTGATACACTTAGTAAACAATGGAGGAAGGCAATTCGCAGAATTCTCTGTGTGCCTCCGAGAACACATTCAAGGTATTTTGCCTCATATTGTTAGTACTGTACCAGTTAATATTTCACTTATGCAGCGTTTTGTCAAATTCTTTTATTCTGGTGCCAACAGCAAAAATTATATTGTTAATTTTATATTTGAAATGGCTGTAACTTCACAATCTAGGCTTGGTAATAATTTTAGATTTATTCTGTCAGCCCATGGAAATGTCCATGTTACAATTTATCACAATTTAAACAAACTTTGTAAGCAGCTTCAGGAGCAGTGGTTTAAATTATGTTGTGAGGAAGATATTCGAATTGGTGCTCAAATTGCAGAGCTCTTAGAGCAAAGGGACAATTTGGTTGTTAATAACTTTACACAAAGTGAGCTGAAAGATATGATAGAGTTCCTATGCATTTCTTAACCATTTTTTATTTTTTATTGTTAAACTTTTATTTTTTACTTCTGTTTTTATCTGTTAAATGTTTTTATTTTTGATGCATAATGTATTTTTATACGAAATAAATATTATAATATAATAATTCTATATAAAAGTGTTTCGCTGTACGTAAGAGCTTGAAAGAAATAGGCGAAATATTGGGAATGACTTTTACATGACAGAAAAAGTAGAAGGGTGTGGCGTCTTAAATCATAATGATTAATTCCAAAGAAATTTTCTTCTGAGATATAACTTATATCTTGGAAATGGGTGTGGCCAATTTGGATTTTTTTCCTCATAGTGAAGAGCGCGGCCACTGGAGTTCATTTCTGAGTTGATGGTCTCCATAAAAAATGGTAAGTTTATTTTCTTCATATGTGGCTATTGCCTGCAGATTTGAATGAAATCAGGAACATTTCATCACATTTATCACATCGAAATTTTGTTAAATTGTTGAAATGCCTTACAGAATTATCCAGTCATGTCTAAGATAATAACAGATAATGAAAATGAGTGGGTTAAATCAAATTATTTTTTATCCTTTGCCAGGATTTTCCACAGACTTGTGGACTATTTTGCATCATCTTGGCTGTATCGGGTTCCACTGATAGAGAACTATTACAGCCGTATGACACAAATACAGCGGTTGCAACTGATATTCTAAAACATGGACAAGTGACAGAAACAAAAACATCAACCAGTAAAGAGGAATCCATTGAGAAACATTCTGAAATGACAAGACATTCACAAGAAACAAGTGACTCCATACCTGTTACAGTCAGACCTTCACAAGGACCAACCGATCCTCTAACTGTGCTAACAATGGACCATTCACAAGAAGCCACTGACCATCAACCTATACCAATTGACTATTCTCAAGAACCAAGTGGCCTTCAATTTATGACTATGGAAAACAGCCAAGTATCAACTGACTTTCAGCATTCAACAATTGACAATTCTCAAGAAAAGAGTGGCCTAGAATCTCTGACAATGGAAGATTCCCAAGAATCAACTGACCTTCAACCTACGACAATCGACAGTTCTCAAGAAAAGAGTGGCCTAGAATCTCTGACTTTGGAAGATTCCCAAGAATCAACTGACCTTCAACCTGCGACAATCGACAGTTCTCAAGAAAAAAGTGGCTTTCAGTTTGTGACAATGAAAAGTTCCCAAAAAACAACTGGCCTTCAATCTCTGACAACGGAAAACTCTCAAGAACCAAGTGGCTTTCAATATGACACAATGGAAAACACCCAAGAATCAACTAACTTTCAACCTGGGACAAAAGGAAATTCATATCCAAAAGAAACAACTGATTCTCCAACTGTGAAGATGGGAATTCCAAAAACATCTCCTGATTCAGTGACAAGAACGTGGATATTCACTTCTGACAATGGTGTGTTCCAGACATCCGCTGATGAAAATTCCTTGGCATATACAGAGACAACACATGAAACCCAAAAAACTGATTCAGACAGAGTTGAAGTGAAGTGTGATGCAGTTGGTCAGTATAACATTATATGTCAGCTACATGGGAACTTCAAAACATTTCCCAAGTTGAATCACGGACTAGATGGGCACAGTCTGACTATAGTTGGAGATGGCACAACTCTTGTGGGATATCTACCAAAAGCTGCATTTCAGGACCTGACGTCTAAGTCAACCCTAAAACTAAAAAATCTTACAATAACTGAATTCGAACCAGGATGGATACATAATCTGCAAAGTTTATTTCTCCATCACGTCAATTTACCTGAACTGAGAGACTTTATGAAATTTCAAAAGCCAACCAGTGTCAATAGGATCATCATAACTCGTGCCAATATCATGATCTTGAGAAATTTTACGTTTAGCAATGTCATAGCTGATGTTTTAAGCATCTCGGATTGTCCATTGACTGTTATTGAATACAATGCCTTCTCTGGTATGACACTTCAAAGATCTCTGTTACTGAGCAACACAAGATTACATGCTATTCACGGAATACACAATATTGGGATTAATCAGTTAATGATCATTGTTTCCAGTGATGAGCAATTGAAAGATATTTTGCTTCAAGACTTCATTGCAAATTGTTCTAACCTGGAAATATTGAGTTTAAATCATCTGAACCTCAAACGACTACTTAAAGACCACACTATCCCCATGCCTCTCACACATGTTTCCTTGAAATGGGCAGGACTGCAAGAGGTACCCAAAGGTTTGCTGAGTTACTTTCCACAAATTCAGTCACTTGAACTGAACCACAACCACTTTGGGAAAATTGAGAAATGTGCCTTTCGGGGGAATAAATATTTGGAAAACCTGGATTTGTCCAATTCATCAATCAATGTCATTGAAGCTGGTGCGTTTAGTGGAATTCGATTGACTATGCTTGAATTGAATTATAATACTTTTCAGACCTTGGATGCCTCTTTGATAAATGCCTTGCAACCCGAAGCAGCATTGTGGATGTCTGGAATTACACTGATTTGCGATTGTCAGCTGATGTGGTTGGGACTTGCCCAGGAAAAATTTCGAATTTATGGCAATCCCCTTCAGTGCTCTAACTATGATCTATCAATATATGACCCCCTGACCTATTTCGCAGAATGGACAAACTGCTCAGAAGAAGAAAAATATGGAAAGCTCCATATTGGTGGGTATAATTATTTGTTGACAATTACACAAGATCAGTAGCCCTGGAAACTATTTTGAACTTAGCAAACCAGTTCCACAATTGCAGTTAAACAAACCGATAGAGCGAAATATAACCTGTGCAGCCCTCTTATCCCTGTTTACCAGTGTTTAGGGTGCTGACTACCAACCCCCCCCCCCCCCCCCGGACCAACTTTCCTTTCACCTCCTTTCTTCTTAAGTATTTTATCGTGATTATCATTCCTCTGGAAAGCTGGACTGAAAGATACAAGGAATATTAATATAAAAACAAATAAATTCAATGGTGATGATGTAAATTTAGATTCAAATTACAGCCGATACCTTACATACTCCACTCTTCTTCTTCAGATTGTGGCTTAACGGATGAGACTTCTTCATTCATGAGAACTACTGAAGCAACTCAAACATCGGGCTTGGCTGAAGACACCAATTCTGATGATCTGGAAATGACATGTGATTTCAATGGTGGCTTTTCAGCTGAATCTGTTTTGAATTTGATGATTGCATGCCTAGTCACTACTGCCTGCTTTAAAATATACCTGTGCATTTGAAAGGGGGAACATTTGAAGCGAAAATCATGATTTATTTGAAAATGACAAGGACAATGTATTTATCCAAAATATATAGATATCTTTATTTGGAAGCAAAACGTTTTTGTATAAATAGTATTCTAGTGGCAAAGGAACAGCCATACCAAATTGTTTAATGAAATGTGTATCTTGGATATTGTTAAGTAAATTCATTCAGCAGAGATCATACAGTTTTGTCTTTGTCCCGTTGTTATTAGTCTTGAAGCTCTTTTAGTCTGT
The DNA here is from genome assembly GCA_026936325.1 of Platynereis dumerilii. Classification (NCBI taxonomy): domain Eukaryota; kingdom Metazoa; phylum Annelida; class Polychaeta; order Phyllodocida; family Nereididae; genus Platynereis; species Platynereis dumerilii. The sequence continues at coordinate 14,563,849 of JAPTHN010000014.1, forward strand.
TTGGAAAATTCCATATACAGAAATTCACTCAGGTAAGACAGAGGTCACAGTCTTCGCATTGCTGTAAGCAACATAGACTCTTGACAAACCACTTGCTGAGCACTCACGGAAATTCAATAACTAAAATCAGTATTAGAACTGTAATTTATAAACTGCGATTTGTGTATCTCAAACACCGAAATGACACCCACGACAGTAGAAAAATAACCTTCAAACTGAGCAATACAAAGCAGCCCTCTACCCCACCCTTGTGAAAGCCATTGAACTGTGCCAGACTGGTGATAAATGAGAAAAAGATTCAGCATCCTGTATCTCTCAAACCAATATAGATACCAGGAAATTTCTTTTTGCATCTGCTAGAGTAACTTGTCTACTTTTTATGTTCATTAATTTTGTTACAATATGATGATACCAGTGCTTCCTATGAAGGCCATTCTGAGAAAAATCAGATTTGCAAAAAAGTGTGATTTTGCAGGGAAGTGTCCACTTTGTTCTGGGCAGGTCAAGTGCAATATCACGCAGTGAAAATTGTGGACGATTTTTAAAGACAATTTATAACAGTTTCAAACGACACAGGATTTGTTTATATGTTATGCAATTTAGTGACTTTTTGGCTGTGACCAATGTTACACTAAATCTCTGAGTGAGTGTCGGGGTTACTTTGGCCACTAATGGAAATGGCAACTGGCAAGAGTTGGAACAGTCTGTAGTTAATAGCAGTCCAGGAGGTATAAACCTTGATTTGACAAACAGGTGTATGACCCTGAAAATTATGTCGACTTCCATGCTAGAAAAATACCGTAAATGGTCCAATGTAATAATAAAAAAGCTGAAAAAATGAAAAGACATTAACCGACGTTTTGGTTCAGGGCAGGGTTAATAATGCTCCGATTTGAATGCGGTAAAGTGCTACAGGTAGGTCAATACTATTTAAAAAAACAGGCAGGATCAGATTTTGTCCGACGTTCGTTTTTGACCCCGATACGGCACTTTTTCCGACGATTGCTCTGCTCGTAAATTGTTTCATCCGTCAGAAAAGATATATAAGGCAATTAGACATGGAATAAATAGGTTATGACATGGGTTGGACCTGTATTTCCCTGACATTTTCACCCTCGACCCTGTATCTCCCTCAACTCTGTGGGTCTCGGGAAATACAGGGTCTCTATATAACCTATAAACATATTTCAAATTTATATCGAAAACATTATAAATCTGTAGCCCGGCCTGTAGTTATATCTGTTTAGTTAAGGCTGCCTTAAGTAGCTTAAATCTGCACCTGTGGGTGACAGATGGCAAATGGCCTTAGATACTCAGACAAATCACCACAAGGATTGCTCAGAATGCAGACCAGCAAGTTGTGACACTGGACAGTTTATCAGCATCTGTATTTGGCATGAGCTTGACACAGTTGTTAAAATCATATACCAAGATGTTTTGAACCAACATACATCTTTCTCGTTAGATATTCAAATCTTGGTCAGGCCTGGATGTAATGATATTTCTTCTTGATTTCGAAAACTGCCAAATATGCCATTTTATACACTTTAAAATATTCTAATACTCTGGTCACTGATAGCCCCAGCGTGACTCCAATGCCTGCATTGGAGTCACAGCCTGCTACATACAAAAAACTTGGGGTTCAGCTTCCTTGCCGTTCGTGGTCAAACATTATGTCTTTGCTTCAAATTTTAAAATTATATCATGACAATCTACTTACTCAAATGCAGCGTTTGTGCCACTTTTGATTTCTTTGAAGTGATCAAGAGCATGCAACTCGACAAAATAAACATTCAAGTGAGAAAAAGCTGTCAACAAAATGATGCAGCCATCACTGAAACAATTGTCATCATCTATGCCAGATAGTATCAACGCTGAACACGGGTTATCCTAAAGTGGTTAACTCCCATAACTTGTCTTTTAACTGGGTTACTAGGGAAATAATTTAGTCATTATATAACATGAGGTCAGCTTAAAATATGGCTAAGTAACCCTGTTAAAAGTAAAGTTATTGGAGTTGACCACTTCAGGATAGCCCATGTTAAGCGTTGATGCAAACGGGCACTGGGCTCAGTTACCTCATACTGTTTTTATTTGTTTTGACATCATGAATCACAGAAGAACTAGCAACTGTTAGGTTCAGGAGTGCTCAAAGCGGTTGTCTACTCTGTCGGCTTATTTCAATAAGACAATAACTTATTAAACAGCAGACAGTCACAGACATCGCTTGTGAGAAGTCTGACTGAAACTAGTGCTTTATAAATACTTAGTAGTTTAACAAACACGAACGCTGGAGGAATACCTGTGGTTTACAGCCTTTCACTCTGATAAAGAAAAAATGAGGACCAGTTCACTCTGAAAAATGCACTTTGTGACTCCTGATAGCTGCTGATGAAGTGTCTTTTTCTATACTTTCAACATTGGAAACATAAAGGCAGTTTGATCACTCATGATCAAGAGAAGGCCATTTGACTTGTCACAACTGATTTTGGATTGAAAATCAGATGCATAATCCTTTCGTTTGGCTGTCACCAACAAGAGGGATATGTCTCCTTCAATCAAATTAACATTGAAAGTATTGGGTATGATCATGACTAATTATCTGTATGATGACGCTCAAAGTGTCATTTTCACAGTGCAAAAGTACACTCGTTTTCAGTATCAAATTGAAAGGCTGTTATGCCAGCAAATTTTCATTACAAGTAAAGAAGCACAGGCAAAGAAACTGGACATAAACAAAAGATGAATTTCTTCTTAAGTTTTCCTATGTGGCGAACTGTGACTCTGTTGCAACAACAGAGAACCTCAGACTGGGTCAGTTATGAAGTCTAGAGTGTCAAATGACTGCTATGCTGCTAGGGATTTTGCAAGACACTTTCACTTCGTCTTTGCTGAAGTGTTCATATCTGAAGAATGACTCAACTGTGAACTACGTTACAGTTAGATATCTTTAAAGTTTTTTTTTTTTTTAATTTTAGTATTATTATTTTTTTTAAATATATTTTACATTGGGGACCACACTAGGCAAAAACCGTTTTTCAGGCGGCCCATTACAATGAAAACAGCAATGTAAAAAATAAAATACAAGAAAATAAAAAAGAAAAACAAACCAGTAATATTTTTAACAATTTCATTAATACGTTTTTCAAACTTAAGGTTTTTATGAACATAAGCACCAAGATACTTTGTAACATCAACATTTTGGACAACAAGACTATCAATGTTCAAAAATAAATTATTTTGATATAGAGCTGACATTAGACTCGACTAACATAGAAACTTTTTTGTTTGCATTAAGAGCAAGACGATTAGCTGAGAACCACCTCGCTGCATTATCAAGACAATCATTCAAGTCATTGGTAATTTCCCAAGAAGTTGAAAAAAATAGACCAATATGTTGGGAATACTAATTATATGACGGAAAAAACGTGAAAGGGAGTGGCATCTTGAATTATCATGCTTAAGTCAAAAGATTTTTTTTTTCTGAATTATAACTGATATCTCGGAAATGGGTGTGGCAAATATTTTGTTTTTGGCATATAGTGAAGAGGGTAGCTGCTGGAGAAGTTCATTTCTTCGTTGATGGTCTTAACAAAAAATGGTAAGTTCATTTTCTACATATGTGGTTATTGCCTGCAGATTTTAATGAAATCAGGGACATTACATCACATTTATGACATTTGGTAAATTTCAGAATGCCTTACAGAGTTTTCCCCTCATTTCTAAGATATTTTAAACAGTTTATAAAAATGTGTGAGTTAAATCAGATTATTTCTTTATCCTTTGCCAGGATTTTCCACAGACTTGTGGGCTATTTTGCATCATCTTGGCTGTATCGGATTCAACTGATAGAGAACTATTACAGACGTATAACATGAATACAGCGGTTGCAACTGATATTCTAAATCATGGACAAGGGACAGAAGCAAAAACATCGACCAGTCAAGAGGAATCGATTGAGAAACATTCTGAGATAACAAGACATTCACAAGAACCAAGTGACTCCCAACCTGTTACAGTCAGACCTTCACAAGGACTAACTGATCCTGGACCTGTGGATCATTCACAAGAAACCACTGACAGTCAACCTTTGTCAATTGACTATTCTCAAGAGCCAAGTGGCCTGCAATTTGTGACTATGGAAAATACCCAACCTGTGACAATAGGAAATTCATATCCACAAGAAACAACTGATTCTCCGACTGTGAACATGGGAATTACAAAAATGTCTTCTGATTCATTGACACAAATGCAGGTATTCACTTCCGACATTGGTTTGTGCCAGACATCAGTGGATGAAAAGTCCTTGGCAGATATTGAGACAACACATCAACCTCACCAAACTGATTCAGAGGGAGGTAAATTGAAGTGTGCTACTGTTGGTGGTCTCAGTGAAGACAAGAAGTATCTCCACAAATGTGAACTGTCTGGGAACTTCAAAATGTTTCCCATACATGTTGTATTGAATTGGAGTGGTCTGACTATAGCTGGAGATGGCACAAACATAGTGGGATATCTGCCAAAAGCAGCATTTCAAAACCTGATGTTTGGATCAGCCATCATACTCAGAAATTTTACCATAACTGAATTTGAGCTAGGGTGGATACATGATCTGGATGGCTTATTTATCCACAAAATGAATCTGCCTGGACTACAAGACTTCATGCAATTTCAAAAGCCAACCAGGATTAACCGTATTACCATAGCCCATGCCAATATCACCATCTTGAGAAATTATACAATTAGCAATGTCACTGCTGATGGTTTAAGCATCACAGATTGTCCTTTGATGGTCATCGAATACAATGCTTTTGAGGGTATGATACTTAAAAGATCTCTGAGACTGGTCAACACGAGATTGCATAAAATTCACGGCATACACAATATTGGCATCCAACTGTTAACCATAAGTGTTTCCAATGACAGGCAATTGAAACCATCAGAAGACGTGTGGTTCATTGACTTCATGGTCAATTGTTCAAACCTGAAAATGTTGGATTTCTATCATTTGAACCTTAAACAACTAATTACAGACCATGCAATAAATATGCCTCTTGTCAGTCGTGTTGCCTGGAGGTCTGCTGGCCTGCAAAAAACACCCAAAGATTTTCTGAACCACATTCCAAATGTTCAGACACTTTTCCTGAACAATAATGACTTGGGGAGAATTGAGAAATGCACCTTTCGAGTTAACAGATATATAGAAAAACTGGATCTGTCTGATTCATCTATCTATGTCATTGAGGCTGGAGCATTCAGTGGAATTAAATTGTCCATTCTCAGGTTGCATAACAACCCTTTCACAACCTTAGATGCCTCTTTGACAAATGCCTTGCAACCTCTTGCAGAATTGGGGATGTCAGGAATTATGTTAGTGTGCGACTGTCAGCTGATGTGGTTAGGACTTGCCCAGGAGAAATTTCGAGTTTATGGCAATCCCCTTCAGTGCTCTAACTATGATCCATCAATAAATAACCCCCTTACTTATTTTGCGGAATGGACCAACTGCACAGAAGAAGAAAAATATGGAAAGTTCCAAATTGGTTGGTATAATTTTTGCTGGAAATGACTATAGCCCATTGTCACTTGTTTACATTTGTGACGCAACCAGATAAATAGCCAAAATTGATGTGACATCACAATAATGCTCTGTATCGCCACTCCCAACTTAGTTCCAGTTAGGATTGCACCAATTCCACCTCTCCAAGTTCATTTGCTGCTTTATACAGACTGTAGATTCACTGCTAAATTATAGTTCACATGCTTGATGGGACACACAGTAGGTCCCGTGCATTAATCATTAAACAAGTTTCATAAATGCACAATTAAATAGACAGACAGAGAGGTATGCAACCGTTTTTGGTGGTTGCAGTTGTAGATGAGATGGCAGTGCATGCAGCCCTATCCATTTCACATGGATCAGTTTCCCTTCATCTCTTTTCTTTGATTTTGTTACAGTTCTTCTGGAAACTAAACAGAAAGATACTAATTGTGCAACAATTGTGCAACAAATGACGGTTTACTCCCGAAACTATAACAAGTATGATAAGGATGTAAATTTAGACAACTCCAATCATAGCTAATACCTAACCCACATTTCTTCTTCAGATTGTGACATTACATATGAGACTTCCACTTTCATGATGCCCACTGAAGCTACTCTAACATCCGGCTTTGCTGAAGACACAAATTCAGATGATCTGGAAATGACAACTGATTTCAATGGTGGCTGTTCAACTGGATCCACTTTGAATTTGATGACTGCATGCCTTGTCACTACTACCAGCATAGCACAAATGTATTATCTAATAATATGAATATTTTAAGTGAAAAGTAATTTGTTTTGAACACAACAAGGACAATATATTTTAGAAATGATGCAGGCCTTAGCGGAAATGATGCAGGCCTTAGCGGAAATGCTGCAGGCCTTAGGCTCCTACCTCAACATAATAATGGGGTAATCATAAAATTAAGAATACGTGTATTAAGTGTGTGAATTTAAGAAATCAGCTTCGAATCAGACATTTACAAGTTATGTAAATTAAGGTCAACAAAATAGCACTATAGTAGCCTTTCTAACTGTTGAACAAACAAGAATTCCTGATATATTTTGTGATGATATTTTGTGAATTATCTTGTTTGTGTGGACTTTTGACTGTATGGACATTTGGGGCAGGATTGTATGGCTATTGAGCGGTTCCCGCTGGCCTGTGCTTACCTGCTCTCACAGATGACACCACACCAAATCTGAAAAGCTGTAAAGACTATATTCTATATTGACAAGACTCTTCTACTTTATTAATATGAACATTTCATATTTAAAATTTACATACATTTACTGACTTATAGGACTGGGAGCAAAATGTAACTTTTAAATAATGTACTTAATATTGTATATGGATATTTCTTACTGTATTAGCCATCGGTAGATATATCATTGTCGATTTTCGAATGTTAACTGACAAATGTATCTGTTTGATATGTAAATTGTCAGTAAAACCATATAGATTTGTCCCAATTTTGAACAGTAGGGTAGGGTGGGGGAAATCCGCCCCCGGGGCAAATCCGCCCCCTTGAGGAGAAAAAGTTCTCTCATGACCCAAAATATAAATGACAATAAATATTTCTCATGCAGATTAGCACTTATGTGTCTAGAGACCACTGAAACACAGAGATTAGGCTGTTACATAGTTTTGTTTGGACTACAACTGAGAAAGAAGACATACATCTCATCACTAAGCAATTTCAATGTGCAATTGAAACTTTCAAAACTGAGGTGTTTTACAGGTACATGTTGTATAAACACATTACTTATTGTCATTAATAGCAATGTTTATTCAACGACTTTACATGTGCAAGAGATTTCACCAATCAATAAAATGCATATTTAGAAAATACCACCCTCATAATTTCTAGTGGTCGGGGCAATTCCGCCCCTTGTCCATGGGGTAAATCCGCCCCCTCTGATTCTCATGTTAAAAACATTCAAACACGAGATATGCCTTGTAAGTCACTCTATTTTGTCATAAAGCTCCACTAATTGTGATTATGATTTTAATTGAGATGAAGTTAAGAATTTTTGCCAAGTTTTAGTGTATGTTGAATATGCCAAATGCAAACTTTTTTTATTCTCACACATAAATTGTGAAACGATCCTTACATGTTTGTAAGTACACCCAGAAGAGCCAGGGCTTAATTTAATAATAGAATTTATTTCAGAAGCCAAATGTTTCTTGTCATTTGTAACCAAAACTCAAGGGGGGCGGATTTGCCCCACACTTCTGGGGCAAATCCGCCCCCTGAGATTGAACATTCATATGGTGATGTTGGCTCAATGGTGTCGAATTAAAGCATGTAAGTTTCCAGATATGTTCAGATGTATATATTCCATAATTCCCTGAAATGCAATGTTCATTTTTCATAAAGATGAGTGACTGAGCAAGGAATATATGTGAAAAGGGGGGCGGATTTCCCCCACCTTACCCTATTCTAGTGACAAGGGGAAAGCAATAACAAATTGTTTAATTAAATAATTATGCGTCATATATGGATGTTGTTCAGTAAAGAAATGCAGAGATCATATTACTTTGTCTTTGTTATTCTGTTTTGAGTCCTGAATGTTCCATTTCCAGTAATTCACTCAGGTCTTAATAATCATTTTATGAGATAGATAACAACAGGGGGAACGGGGGCACATTGGGACGCTTTTAACATCTACTAATTTTGCTCAATGCTGAAAGCACTGAAGAACTTAGAAGTTTGCATGAATATCACCATTACTATTGAGCTTAAATGCAAGGCGTAATACACTAGACTGCACCTACCCTTTTGCAGCCAGAGAGTCGTAAAAATGACTGTCCAAATGTGCCCCGGCTAAATCAGCCGGGGCACATTAAGACATCAATTAAATAATCATTTTAACACTTCACGTGCAATAGATATCACATATAAGTAGTGCGTAAGATAATATACAGTGCATTAACACTTTGTAGTGCCATTAGTTCAAAACTTTAAACAGTTTTAAACATTTAACATACACTGTCCTGGTGCGGACATCTATGTAAGTAACACACAGTGCTTTGCGACAAATTTGTTCACAGAGCATGGTAATCCACTATGCCTCTATTCCCTGTGGCCTGAATACCTGTTGTGTGCTGTCCCAGGTCATTCAGTTGCCTTGGACACTTAAATTCTGCCATATTAAGGGTGTCCCAATGTGCCCCAAATTCACTGTCCCAATGAGTCCCGATCTGAATTTTACACAAAAATGATAATTTTTCTGGCACCAGTGACTGTGTTTATCACGATAGCAATTCATAACTGTTCGTTGCAATATATAAAATTCATACAAGCACTGCGAAAGCCTCATTGTTCATGGTTTGTCCACAGAATGGTTCGAATTGAACCCTTCCATATTTACTTTAGTGGTAGGAAAACAAACTTTTGCTCACCATACTTCTGCGTGTGGCTGTAATTTGTCTATAAAACTATGGAAACATCAGGATGTGAAATTACAAGATATGATGGCACCTCCATATCCTATACCTTGCCAGGATCCAAGAAAACCCCACCGTCCCACAGTGGCCCGCGTCCCAATATGCCCCCGTTCCCCCTACATGTAGAGTTTTAATGACGATAATATCAGCAGTGAAACAATTGTCAAGTCAAAGTACAAAATTTGAAATTCAAAATATGCAAAAACAAATTGTAATTGATATCGATTAAAAAAAGATTAACAAACTGAAAACATCTAATAATAATTACAGGCCTTAAAGAACTACAAGATTGTATTGTGTTTTTTTATTACCCTCCATCGAACACTGTCCGGTTGGTTTTTATTTTACAGTTTCTTATTGGGTCAAAATTCATAAATCTTTTTTTGGGATCCTTTTTTCAGCATCCATTGCATAATATTGTAGAAAAGCATTTCATTAATTAGACACTTGAACAAGTTTAGCATGACTGAAATCTATCAATCGGCAGTCTTTTAAATCTTGGGACCAAAGTAACTCTAGCTGAAAAATGTTTCACGAAGGGTTTTCTTTACCAGTAATGAAAATACTTTGAAGGTTCTAGTGAGAGAAACCATAGTACCTTCGAATCCTAATTTGTATGTACCATGGTACTTGATCATAACACGACAAGACACTTAGTGCTGTCCATGGTAGAACACATAGATATCCTAGTGGCCAGTTGCTTTTAAGGCACACCTGATTCCAGTCAGTCAGTACATATCAGAGCTTTTAGAGAAGGGAACAAGCAGAGACAGCAGGTATAGCCAAAATCAAAGCAGCTCAGCCTTATCAACAACTGTTCCGAAACCAGCTGAAATCATGATCACCAGAAATAAGATAATGATCGCTGGAAGTGTTACTCGAGCATTATATCAAACAAATACAAACCACATCTACTAATATGTTTGCGTTGTTGCTTACGACTGTGCCACTTTTTTTTCAATGTTATAGACATCTGCCCAAACCTTTGCTCACAAAAAAATTCAATATAATTGAGCTCTCTTGAGTGTTGACGAGGGAAGCCCCTGATCATCAGCCTCAACCTTATGCTTCGTTGTAAAAAATCAGTCTTGGGTTTCCTTTGCAGTATTCTAGAGTCCTTTGCTGTCAGAAGATATCATATTATTATTTCTACTGGTATAAAATTCTCTCATGGCCTTAAAATGTTCATGTTGTATCCTTGGCATAATTTTACAAAATAATCTAAAGTGGAAAGCTCATACAGACATGATTGGTAAAAAAATTTCAAAAACACTTGGCGTTATGAAAAAACTGAAAAGGACCATACCTTTAAAAGCCTTGCTAGATATATATAATGCACTCATATCACCACACTTAAATTACGGGAATATCATCTGGGGAAGGCAACAAAGTAACTTATGGAAGCTTCAAAAAAGTGCAGTTAGGACAATTACAAACAGTAGATATAATTCTCACACTGACCCACTTTTCAAAAAATGAAATATTCTTAAAATGAGTGACCTATGTGCACTGCATGAGCTAAAGTTTTGCTACAAATTTGAAAATGAATTGTTACCTGACTATTTCTTAAAGCATATGTTGTCCAGCACCTCAAGAATTATCAGTAATGCCACTCGCCAATTTAATACCTTTCGCCTGCCTTCCGTGAGCCATGAATTTGAAAGATATAGTATATCTTTCAGATTTCCAAAGGTTTTTAATAATATAACATTGAATTACCTGTTAGGCAAAAGATTTATACACATAGTATTGATGGTTACAAAAAATACATAAAAAATATTTTTATCAATAAATATAATTCAACTTGCAGTATACAGAATTGCTACATTTGCCATAGGCATTTGGTCGGTCAGTGAAAAAGAAAAAAGCCCTCTGCTTAATATGATGTTATTGATTTAATTTATAAACAGTGTTAGGGCCCTCTTCACCAGCAGTGCAAGACCTACAAATTTTATGAAGCCTAGGTGGCCCCTTGATAGCGATACTTGTAGGTATCATAAAGGGGTCACCTAGCTAATTCTAAAGTATTCTTGTTTTTTCTTATTTCTCTAACTATGGATTTGTATATATACTAATGAGCAAATAAATGATTGAAATTGAAATTGAAAAAATTGTTACACACCAAGGTTTGTGTGAAGCAGACAAAATGAATGTTAGCTGGTGTCCGTATAAAATTTTGTGTAAATTCATACAAGATGTATGTGTATTTTTGACATTTCATTGTCAATCTGGATCAAATTTTTGTGTGTGATTTGATCAATGAAAGGTCAAAAATACGTATATACCTTTTGTCTGAATTTACACAATATTTTTATTGTGTAAATATTTAGAGTGAAAATCAGATGCATAATCCTTTCGTTTGGCTGTCACCAACAAGTGGGATAAGTCTCCTTCAATCAAATTAACATTGAAAGTATTGGGTTTGATCATGACAAATCATCAGCATGATGACAAACGAAGTGCCGTTTTCACAGTGCCACAGTCCACTTTAATTCGGTAAGAGCAAAGTCATGTATTTCTCTGAAAAGCATGTAAATTGTAATGTTGTCATCAAGGTAAATGATGTTATTGTTGACCAGGTTAGTAAAGTGAATTATCTTGGTCACTGGATTGACACAAACAGATGTGAACCGTTACAGTAGACGAACTTCGAGTGCTTACAAGTGACTGGTTTCAGAGCTTCAATGAGGTCACTGAAGCTGTTGCTTGAATCTTTACCATTGAAACTAGTGGTTCTTTCACTGACTCATAGGACTTCTAATGACGTGTATAGATGCAGTAGTGACCAATACCTGGCTCAGTGACGTGTATCAGACCAGTGTTAAGTGAAGGAGCAGTAGAACAGTTGTCATAAGAAGTGCAGTAACTGAGTCATAAAACCGACCCATTTGACAAAAATCATTGCTCTCTTCGTGAAAGATGTGGTGTTGACAGACTTAAAGCTTATCCATCTGAACTGCGATGGTGAGTCATAAATTTGAGGTACACCATAGCAGAAGTGTGAAGGAAATATCTGAATGCTTGCGTGTAAGGTTTTTTTTGATACAGTAGCAGATCCAGGGGGGGGAGGTTTAGGGGGTTCAACCCCTCCCCTTTGGCCTGTACATTTTAATGTAAAAAAAATCTGGATATTTTTAGTAGGCCTACATTTTCATTCGTAACCCCCCCCCCCATCCGACACTTTCTGGATCCGCCCTGTTTTATTTATAAAATGTTACGCCTGTTTGATAAACAAGGGGAGCTACACACGAAAGCAAGGAGCATCCTCCCATTGCAGGGCTCGTTTACACTTGCCCTGCCAACAAGTTCTGAAAAACTGAAGTATTCTAATCCTTCACAGCTTTTTTTCCAGTCTGAAATATCCATAATTTAGAAAATTGTTTGGGTTTTTCCTCAAAGAAATATTTGGAACAACAAACAGACAATAATTAAACATTCAAACATAAATACAATTGCGTTGAATATCTCAAACTGTGAATTCTGTTTGTCACACCGGAGGATGATTAATCTTTTTGTTACAACTTTGCAAAAGTGCAACACTTGTGGTAATGGTGACGAGGAGTGGCCAACCAAGACTTGCCAAGGCTACAGTCAAGTGAGGGGGCACTGAACCATTATGGTCAGAAGCCAAGATCAGCTGGGGATCAGTAGCATTGACAGTGGTCAAGCTCTGTTGATTCCAAAGCGATTGCAGGCCTATTACTCAGAGAGACAGGAGTGAGGTCACTGGTGAGTGCTATGACACCTATCACACAACATGGTATGTATGGGCTATGAGTCAGTCACACCTTTATGAGGTATCAAGGTTATGGTCATTTAACATGGCAGGGATAGGGCTGTGATGTCAGTAACAGCCTCCAAGTGTATTGCATGTAAGCAGTGGTTTAAATTATGTTGTGAGGAAGATATTCGAATTGGTGCTCAAATTGCAGAGCTCTCAGAGCAAAGGGACAATTTGGTTGTTAATAACTTTACATAAAGTGAGCTGAAAGATATGATAGAGTTCCTATGCATTCCTTAACTATTTTTTATTTATATTTTTGTTAAACTTTTATTTTTTACTTATGTTTTTATCTGTTAAATGTTTTTATTTTTGATGTATAATGTATTATTATAAATATTATAATATAATAATTCTATATCAAAGTGTTTCGCTGTACGTAAGAGCTTGAAAGAAATAGACCAAATATTGGGAATGACTTTTACATGACAGAAAAAGTGGAAGGGTGTGGCGTCTTAAATCATAATGATTAATTCTAAAGAAATTTTCTTCTGAGATATAACTTATATCTTGGAAATGGGTGTGGCAAATTTGGATTTTTTGCTTCATAGTGAAGAGCGCGGCCACTGGAGTTCATTTCTGAGTTGATGGTCTCCACAAAAAATGGTAAGTTTATTTTCTTCATATGTGGCTATTGCCTGCAGATTTGAATGAAATCAGGAACATTTCATCACATTTATCACATCGAAATTTTGTTAAATTGTTGAAATGCCTTACAGAATTATCCTGTCAGTCTAAGACAACAAATTATGAAAATGAGTGCATGGGTTAAATCAAATTATTTTTTATCCTTTGCCAGGATTTTCCACAGACTTGTGGACTATTTTGCATCATCTTGGCTGTATCGGGTTCCACTGATAGAGAACTATTACAGCCGTATGACACAAATACAGCGGTTGCAACTGATATTCAAAAACATGGACAAGTGACAGAAACAAAAACATCAACCAGTAAAGAGGAATCGATTGAGAAACATTCTGAGATGACAAGACATTCACAAGAACCAAGTGACTCCCAACCTGTTACAGTCAGACCTTCACAAGGACTAACTGATCCTCAACCTGTGCTAACAATGGAACATGCACAAGAAGCCATTGACCATCAACTTACAGTACAACCATCATAAAATGGCTTGTCAGTTTGGATCGACACTTATCTATCGATCTGCAGTGATCCATGGCGACCTTTGTTGATACAGAGTGATCGATCTGGAGTGATATGATATGATCTGTATCTATTAATCAAAATTAATATTGATAAATTTACTTTTCTGAACCAAATAACTTCTGGATATGTTTCCTTAATCAATATGTTCAATTGTTAGATGGATTTTATTTGTTATTTGACTTATAATCCTAAATAATTAACATGATTGATTTTCACTAAAAGTGGATTAGTAGATCACTACAGATAGAGTTATATCATCTCAGATCAATACAGATCACTCTTTATCCGGACCGCTCTGGATCACTACAGATCACTACGTTGAGCCATTTTAAGATAGTTGTACTGTATGCGAATTGACTATTCTCAAGAACCAAGTGGCCTTCAATTTATGACTATGGAAAACAGCCAAGTATCAACTGACTTTCAGCATTCAACAATTGACAATTCTCAAGAAAAGAGTGGCCTAGAATCTCTGACTTTGGAAGATTCCCAAGAATCAACTGACCTTCAACCTGCGACAATCGACACTTCTCAAGAAAAAAGTGGCTTTCAATCTCTGACTTTGGAAGATTCCCAAGAATCAACTGACCTTCAACCTGCGACAATCGACAGTTCTCAAGAAAAAAGTGGCTTTCAGTTTGTGACAATGAAAAGTTCCCAAAAAACAACTGGCAGTCAATCTCTGTCAATGGAAAACTCACAAGAAACAAGTGACTTTCAATATGACACAATGGAAAATACCCAAGAATCAACTAACTTCCAGCATGTGACAAAAGGAAATTCATATACACAAGAAACAACTGATTCTCAAACTGTGAAGATGGGAATTCCAAAAACATCTTCTGTTTCAGTGACACAAAAGCAGATGTTCACTTCTGACATTGGTGTGTTCCAGACATCAGCTGATGAAATTTCCTTGGCATATACTGAGGCAACACATGAAACCCCAAAAACTGATTCAGACAGAATTGAAGTGAAGTGTGACGCAGTTAGTCAGCACAATATTATATTATGTCGGCTACATGGGAACTTCAAAACGTTTCCCAAGTTGAATCCCAGACTGGATGGGCGCAGTCTGACTATAGTTGGAGATGGCACAAATCTTGTTGGATATATACCAAAAGCTGCATTTCAGGGCTTGACGTCTAAGTCAACCCTAAAACTAAAAAATCTTACAATAACTGAATTCGAACCAGGATGGATACATAATCTGCAAAGTTTATTTCTCCATCACATCAATTTGCCTGAACTGAGAGACTTCATGAAATTTCAAAAGCCAACAAGTATCAATAGGATCACCATAACTCATGCCAATATCATGATCTTGAGAAATTTTACGTTTAGCAATGTCATAGCTGATGTTTTGAGCATCTGGGATTGTCCATTGACTGTTATTGAATACAATGCTTTTGTGGGTATGACACTTAAAAGATCTCTACAACTCAGCAACACAAGATTACATGCTATTCACGGTATACACAACATTGGGATCAAACAGTTAACAATTACTGTTTCCAGTGATGAAAAATTGGATAATATTTTGTTCCAAGACTTCATGGCAAATTGTTCAAACCTGGAAGTATTGAATTTAAATCATCTGAACCTCAAACGACTACTTAAATACCACACTATCCCCATGCCTCTCACAGATTATGTTTCCTTGAAATGGACCAGACTGCAAGGGGTACCCCAAGGTTTGCTGAGTTACTTTCCAAAAATTCAGACACTTTTCCTGAACAACAACCACTTGGGGAAAATTGAGAAATGTGCCTTTCGGGAGAATAGATATTTAGAAAGACTGGATTTGTCCAACTCATCAATCAATGTCATTGAAGCTGGTGCGTTCAGTGGAATTCGATTGACTTCGCTCGAATTGAATTATAACACTTTTCAGACCTTGGATGCCTCTTTGATAAATGCCTTGCGACCAGGAGCAGCATTGTGGATGTATGGAATTACACTGATTTGCGACTGTCAGCTGATGTGGTTGGGACTTGGCCAGGAAAAATTTCGTATTAATGGCAATCCCCTTCAGTGCTCTAACTATGATCCATCAATATATGACCCCCTGACCTATTTCGCAGAATGGACAAACTGCTCAGAAGAAGAAAAATATGGAAAGCTCCAAATTGGTGGGTATAATTTTAGTTGACAATTACACGAGATCAGTAGCTCTTGAAACTATGTTGAACTTAGCAAACCAGTTCCACAATTGCAGTTAAATATACTGATAAGAGAGATATATAACCTGTGCAGTCCTCCAATCCCTGTCCTGGCTGCTCACTATTTCTCCCTCAACCCTGATCAGATCAACTTTCCTTTCACCTCTTTTCTTCTTAAGCCATTTTTCAAGATTACCATTCCTCTGAAAAGCTGGACTGAAAGATACTATTGCGCAAAAACAAATATTAGACTTCCATAAAAACAATAGAATTCAATAATTATGATGTAAATTTAGATTCTAATTAAAGCCAATACCTTACATACTCCATTCTTCTTCTTCAGATTGTGGCTTAACGGATGAGACTTCTTCTTTCATGAAGACTACTGAAGCAACCCTAACATCGGGCTTTGCTGAAGACACCAATTCTGATGATTTGGAAATGACATCTGATTTCAATGGTGGCTTTTCAGCTGGATCCATTTTGAATTTGATGATTGCATGCCTAGTCACTACTGCCAGCTTAATACACCTGTGCATTTGAAAAGGGGAACATTTGAAGTGAAAATTATATTGATTTGAAAATGACAAGGACAATGTATTTATCCAAAATATATAGATATCTTTATTTGGAAGCAAAAAAATGTTTGTATAAATAGTATTCTAGTGGCAAGGGAACAGCCATACCAAATTGTTTAATGAAATGTGTATCTTGGATATTGTTTAGTAAATTCATTAAGCAGAGATCATACTGTTTTGTCTTTGTTCTGTTGTTATTAGTCTTGAAGCTCTTTTAGTCTCTTTGGAAAATTCCATGTACGGAAATTCACAGAGGTCACAGTCTTCGCATTGCTGTAAGCAACATAGACTTTTGACAAACCACTCGCTGAGCACTCATGGAAATTCAACAACTAAAATCAGTTTAGAACTGAAAATCAGATTTGCAAAATAGTGTGATTTTGCAGGGAAGTGTCTACTTTGCTCTGGGTGGGTCAAGTGCAATATTACGCAGTGAAAATTGTGGATGATTTTTAAAGAAAATTTATAACAGTTTCAAACGACACAGGATTTGTTTATATGTTATGCAATTTAGTGACTTTTGGGCTGTGACCAATGTTACACTAAATCTCCAAGTTTGTGTCGGGGTTACTTTGGCCACCCCTGGAAATGCCAACTGGCGAGAGCTGGAACAATCTGTAGTTAATAGCAGTCCAGGAGGTATAAACCTTGATTTGACAAACAGGTGTACGACCCTGAAAATTATGTTGACTGCCATAGATGCTAAAAAAATACCATAAATGGTCCAACGCAATAACTGCAATTTATGTGTTTTAACAGGTATGACAAAGAGATGATGTACTGGCTGGTAGGGAAGCTGTGAACCACCGTAGACATATGATTTCATCCAGAATAGCATTAGACAAAGTTATTTCATTTTGGATTATTTTTTATGGTGTTTGTCAACATAATTTTACATCAGTGAGTTACGCAAAAAATGGAAAATTAGAATAGAAATGTAAAATGTCATATAATCAATAAAAATTGTTTAAAATGATGCCTTTTATGACTGGTAGCACATCTTATATTCTTGTGACCTAAAAACTGGGGTATGTAAACACTATGTCATTCTGAATTAGGAGGCAGTAGTACACAGAGTGCTGAACATGTATTAATACTTCATTTTACTCAGATATCTGCGAATGAGTCACAACTCATTCTAGATTACAAAAATACATTCCTCGGCTTGTTGAATGGACAAAATTACATAACAAATTTAATTCTACTGCGGTACGTGGTATTACATGCTCAAAATCTTGGGCGGCCAAAGTTACTCCAACTCCGGGGTTACTTTGGCACATAAATTGCTCTTTTATCTCAACAGAAATGTCTGCTTATACATTTATATAACGTTTTTTGTTTATACGTTTGAAGAGGGATCAGACAATTTCACTGAAGTTGAATTGTGTGATCAGCTATATGCATTTTATTCACCGTGAGATGGTCTTGTGAAAAGTATTACTAAATCCAAAAAGAGTCAAATTCTTAAATGTTCCCTGAGGACAAGATAAAAGGTCAAGAAACCAGATCAAGAAGGTCAGGAAGATCTGAGGTACAAGCTGGATCTGCTGACCAAAAATTACCTATACATTTCCAAAGGCTGTCTAGCTTCGCAAATATGCACAATAATGATGCCTTTTACTAAAAATGTGTGTCACTTCTTGGCACCAGAAAAGAGGCTTACTTTCGATTTCTAGACTGTATGATATGATTGCTCCTAGTGTTATATGAGAAATATAATAAATTTGCAGCAATGCCTAAAATATAAATCTGTTCAGTTGGGGTTGCCAAAGTAGCTTAAATCTGCACCTGTGGCTGGCAGATGAAAAATGGTCTTAGCCACTTGGACAAATCGCTGATAGGATTGCTTGGAATAGGGACCAGCAAGTGCTGACACTCGGCAGTTTATCAGCATCTGTATTTGGCATGAGCTTGACACAGCTGTAAATCATATACCAGGATGCTTTGAACCAACATAAATCTGTCAGTTGAGGTTATGGCCCAGTGTATTTGTGGTCAGGCTTTGGATTAAAATGATGTTTCGCGATTTCAGAAACTAAGAGACTGTCAACTATAACTTTATGATACATCTACATGTATAAATTACCAGAAAGAGACAGCCTATACTGTGATATTCTGTTCTGTCTGCTTCTTGCCAAGTGCTTGGGACAAAGACAACTCATCTGCAGGTTCTCTCAATGTAGGGTTATTTCAGATTCAGATTATTTTATTTGTAGCTCATATACAATTTTATATACTGTAATTAAAATTCTCTGTTACATTATATTGAACATAAATATATAAGCTACTGTAACTCCTCTAAGGCAACAATATTTACCTGAAGGATATTATTTAATCAATTTTAAACCATTTAATGCTTAAATATAACTCCACAAATATTATTGGCATTGTAACTTTGTTTATGCATAGAAAAATGTTATTCAACGATTTCCGGAAATTCAAAGTAGGCCTGTATAAGATCCAAGATACAAAGTTTTATTTTCAATCGGTTTTTAAAACATAAAACATCAGCTAACAGAGCTATTGATACCGATCATTTTCTTAAAATGGATTTGTTGACTTGAGCTTTGAAATGCTAGCTTAAATCTCTAAATGGTGACAAACCAGCATCGGGATATCTTATCCAGCAGCAACTGATCATGTCGTTTGCAGCTTGACAATGTCATAATGTGTCATTGTGATCAGTTGTTTAGAAAGTGATTTCATAACATGATGACGCTTCTTCTACAGGTGCCAAACCTTATGGCTTCCTTTTGGTCATGTTAAATCAGGAAAAATAAAACAGGACCGTTATCATATGTTTTCTGTTTCCAATTACTCAAAATTAAAATTTTAAAACATATAGAGTAGCGCGGGGCATGCAGCCCCCCTTAACTTCGAGGAGCGATTTGACCTACTTTTTGTGGTCGATTATTTGAATGCTTATGCTGTCAGGAAGGGATCACTTAACTCTACTTATAACTAGTGAAACGAATGTCTACCAATTTTAATAAAGGAGTAACGGCCCTTTTTGTAAAAAAATTAAAATGGCCTTCTTACCCCACCCATCGGGCAAGAAGCCCCCCTATTATAATCCTATGGCAATTTTTTTTGCGAGCGCCTTCAGCTTGAAAGTTATTCCTTGGGGTTCCTCTATCATTTTTAAGGCATTCTATTCACTTTTTCTGAATTTCAGAATTTTTCTGTTCATACATTTATTTTTTAATATTTTTTGCCCTTTTTCAATTTCGGCCAAAATTTTTTCTATTTCAATTAGCTATTCTATCAAGATTTAAGGTAAAGTACATATTATTAAATGGTTCCTGAAGAAGCTTCGAGGCCTCAGTGAAGGGGGCCCCATGCCCCATACCATTTGGGGCCTCTCGCCCCAAACCCACATATTTTAATTTGACCTCTATATTTTGAGCTAAAATGCGAAAAACATGACCCAAATCATATTTATGTGATGGTCATAAAGTGAAGCAATGCAGATATCCATTATACTTTTAGAAACTTGCAAAGTTATTTCTGACAACCACTTTCAAAGAATTAATCAAAGTTACAAAAACCATCCACCTTTTTTTGTTTCTTTAATTACGACTATGGTTTGGTGCTGAATGCCTTGAAAATTTGTGACGTCACCTAAAAAGCCTCTAGCTTCAATCCTATCAAAAAGAAAAAGCGCCAAAAATGTAAGTTTAGAAATAACCCTGGGGGGGCTTCTCACCTAACCCGGGCTTCTTGCCCCGACCCACTCTAATAATTCTCTGTAAGAACAGTTCATATTTAAATTGCATCAAATGACCTGAATGTACGAAAACACTGGTAACACTAGGTGCTAGGGTTTTTTGGGCAAGTATGATATCCACTGAAAATAGCTTGGCTATATTTCGTCATATACTTAGCACCAATATATTCAGCATCTGCCTTTGGTACACAAGCTCGCTTATGCAGGAGAAGTAACAGCCTATATCTTTGTGGAATTGCACAACTTTGCTCAATGTGGTGAGAATATGATTGGTCCCTGTGATCTGTGACTTGAATATGATACTTGGTGTTAGAATGAGGTATCTGCTCGAGCCATCTCACCAATATGAAGACTATGCAATGCTTTGAATGCAAGGTACATAATTCTGAAATATTCCAAGACAGCGGATTCTTCCTGCATGAATCTATTTTTTCCATTTCTTTTCATTCTCACTCTCTCCTCCCCCTTCCCTACCAAATATTTCCTGACATTAACCCACTTTGATTCAGCAGTCCACAGCATCACATTACAGTGAAATATCAATCAATCTGTTGATGCAAGGAAATAGGCCCCCAATTCACTGAAATTTCAGCACATTGCATGCATGTCAATGAAAATAAATTATGTTTCAATAGCCTTGATTAGGCAGTTTGAACGACTGTTGCCTCATTTTTCTGAGCAGGAAGCTTTCCTGAGTTAGAACACTGTAAAATTTGAAAACTGTATTGAAGCAATAATTTGAGCTGTCTGAGAATGTTAATAATTTTCAAGCTATGATAGCTCAATCCTATAAGCTGTCAAGGTATGATAGCTCAATGCTGTAAGTTGTCCAAACGAATCATAACATTAAGCTGTGAAAACATGAAAGCTTCAGCTGTTGCAGATAGCTTGACATCTCAGTCATGCCACATATTGCGCCATCTATAACAAGCACTTCTCATTAGACTGCATTTAGTTTTCAATAATTATTTACTTACAAGAAAAAAGAACATTTATATAACACTATCCAAGAGAAAAAATGAGTAGCACACCACTTCAGCTGGTTACTTTTTTATTTTTATCTCTCTTAAATTTTTTGTGGGAGCAATTAGATGCATGCTTTCACACGTCAATCAACATTTCCAAGTCAGATTGTGTTCAAATATAGGCTTCTAGCACTGTATACCAACTCAGATGAGCCACAGGCCATTGGGATTTATTCACAAGAAATTAATTTTTAAATCTCCTTGTGATGCAATGGTCTGTGTTGAACGCATCTTGGGCCTGTCCATGGTGTGCTAAAATGAAGCATACTGGATGAGGTGGATCCCCTTGAGAGATCAAACAATATTTTGGGATTACAGCCCATATTCGCAAATAACTTTATAAGACAGGTCACTCAAATATAAATCAAAAACAACTAAAAATAAGTCAACACAGCTCAAAATTTTGAGTTGTGTCACCGTGGATCAATAAGTCAACAAAACTTAATATTTTGAGCTGTAAGTCAAAACAGCTGATTGTTTTGAGTTTTCTCAGCTTGAATACCTTAGTCAACATAGCTTAGTATTTTGAGCTATCTCAGCTTGGTATTTTGAGTTATCTCAGCTTAAAACATTAATCTATGTTAGCTCAATCAACTTGTGCAACCATCTCACTCAATCAATTGAGCTGAATCAGCGAGTCCGATTTTACAGTGAAGCTTGGTATTGACATGTGAGAATTTGTTTCCAGAAAGCATACAATATTTTAATATGCACTGATCAATAATTATTGCAGCCGCTCATGGTTGAATCTGGTTTCATTGGTTTGAACAATGTCGGAGACCAATGTCAATAAATCAACATGTTGTGATTTGTTTGTAATTCAATTATTAGGTCAGTCATGATATTGCAACTTCAACAATTTCACATACAAAATGTTATGCCTCCTGGGCTAGGATCATGTGAAATGAATCCATTATGTGGAGTTAATTGATCTGACAAAGTGACAAAGTTTTTTCCTGGACTGGAGGCCAGATATTGACATGTGAGAATTTATTTTCAGAAATCATACAAAGGTTCAATCGCCACTAATCAATAATAATTGCAGCAGCTCTAGGCTAAATATGCTGTCACTGGATTCATCAGTAATATGCACTTTTGGTGACTGAACAACAAATGAACGCCCATCGTAAACCAGTTGTGTCTTCCCCATGGATATTGGAGACGAAGTACACTGTAAAATTTGAAATTTCAAGTCAGCTCAAATGATTGAGTGAGATGGTTGCACAATTTCTTTGAGAAACATAGCTTGATGTTGTGAGTTATGATAATCTTTCAGTTGTTATAACTCAAAACAACAAGCTATGATAGCTGAAAGGAATTGTGCAACCATCTCACTCAATCATTTGAGCTTACTCAGAATTCAAATTTTACAGTCGTAGCCTCCTGTCAATAAATAAAATTGATCTAATCCATTTGCAGTTCAATTATTAAAGCAATCCTGATATTGTAACTTCAACATTTTAACAAAACATAATTAATTGCTTTCATTGCTGGAATGAATATGTCATGTTGAATTATTAGAGCTAACAAAGAGACATTGATTTAAAAAATAATAATATCCCCTTAGCGATATGGATATAATTGTTACTATTTACAGCTTTGACCCCATGGCACAGATTCAACAACTATTTCCTCTTTGTCTTGAACCAGAGGCCTGATATTGACATGTGGGAATTCATTTCTATAAATCATACAAACGTTCAATCTGCACGCATCAATAATTGCAGTAGTTCCCAGTGGATCTGGTTCTAATGGATTCAAAACCACCAACATAAACCACTTTCATCTTCCCTCCGATTTTGCACTAATGTCAATAAATCAACATGTTGTAATTTGTTTTAGAATTACATTATGAGAGCAGTCCTCATGTTGCAACTTCAGCAATTTAACATAACAGAGAAAAATGCCTGGGGGCTAGAATGCTGTGAAATGAATCTGTCGTGTTGAGTTATGAACAGTTATCTGAGCTAACAAAGTTAGATTTGCTTTTTCCGACATAACAGCATGTGTTGTATTGTTGATAATTGCAATAATTTTTTTTATTATTGGATTGGTATATTGATAGACAAGTAAAAAAATAAGATAATAATTGATGATAGGCCAATACTACCTCTGGATTAAATTTAAACGTTTTGGATAAACTTTTGTCTGTGAACTTTTTCTAGTGTAATATTGATTTCCAGGACATGATGAAAAAGACAGGTGAAACAGCTTTCATGCAATGGAAGTACTTACCACAAAATCATGAACTGAACTCAACAACTTCGTCATGTTGACGTCCGCTCTAGTGCGAGATGAACTTTCCGGGCCAAAAATTTGGTTTTTCGGGAAGCGGATTCTCTAAAATGCTGATCGGCCCGAATTTGCGGACCGACTGTACGAATCGTGTATCGATCAACTGTATCGATGATAAGTATCGTATCGATTTTGCGTAACAATATAGACCCCTAATAGGATGTAACTCGCAAAGAGCGTCAGTGCCAGATTGTATGAACGCTTAACACGGGTTAACCTAAAGTGGTTAACTGCTACAGCTCATCTTCTAAATGGGTTACTGGCAAAATATTTTATCACATTGATATCAGTAAAATGACTTAACCACTTTAGGATAACCTGTGTTAAGCGTTCATATACAATATGGCACAGAGGAGCAGGTTCTTTAACCACTCTGTCCTTTACAGCCGTGGAATAATGAGTGCTTATCGACATGTACTACCAAAATGCTCCTTGTGAGGTCATATTCCTATACTTGTGATGTAATTATAAAAATTCATATCGCAATTTTGGTAGTACATGTCGATAAGCACTCATTATTCCACGGCTGTAAAGGACAGAGTGGTTAAGGAACCTGCTCCCCTGTGCCATATTGTATATGAACGCTTAACACGGGTTGTCCTAAAGTGGTTACAGTAAGTCATTTTACTGATATTGTGTCAATGCTGAACATGAGTTAGTTAACAAAATTTGATTAACTAGCTTCATGTTACAATGTGACAAAATATTTTGCCAGTAACCCGTTTCGAAGATAAGTTGTAACAGTTAACCACTTTAGGATAACCCGTGTTAATTAGTGTTCATACAATCTGGCACTGACGGTCTTTGCAACCCTTTTTAGCACCCAGAACTGGGCTGCACTTACATCAATCTAACAATCTATCTATCTGTTTCAACTTAACGTTTGCTATGGATTTTTTCCATTTTTTTTTGTTTTTTCTCTCTTTTTGATGCCACAAATGCAGCTCGCAAATATATTCCATGCCACACTTCATATCTGCCGTATGCCTTTTTAGCGGTCATTCTTGGTGAACATCTTTCTTTTGGAAGTCAGTATTCCACCCACATGACTTTCGGAATATATGGAAAAAGTTGCTTATAAATGATTGGCAGACATCTTACGCAACACCACAAGTCAATTTTTCTTGCAGCTTCTTCCTTTCGCACATCAGCTGATATCTTAAACAGAAAAAATAATATATGGTGAAATATATGTCAACATGAAACTCTCCCAAATTTTGGCTGGTAAGTAAGAAATTAAGAAAATGTTGAAGCGAAGAGTGGCTGAAACTACCATAAAACAATCGCATAGATTCAGATGAACAAGACAAAGTATGAATTAAACATCTTGGAATCCTCGAGCACAACCAATTAAGGCCTAGTTCAAAAATAATGAAGCCACACAACATATTTTCTGTAGGGGTCTCAAAATATGAGAATGGCTGTATGTGACAACTTAATGGTACACCATTGCTTTAAGTACATTCTTGTGCAAATTTCCTGAA
Organism: Platynereis dumerilii; assembly: GCA_026936325.1. Taxonomy (NCBI): domain Eukaryota; kingdom Metazoa; phylum Annelida; class Polychaeta; order Phyllodocida; family Nereididae; genus Platynereis; species Platynereis dumerilii. Next base: position 14,589,064 of record JAPTHN010000014.1, read on the forward strand.
AATTTCACGACATTCTGGCTCACAGTTATTGAGATAGAGTCCATTTACATTGAAAAACAAGCATTTTTTCACTAAAAAAACGTGACATAACATTTTTCACCACTTGAATTCTTTCAGTTTTACAAATTTGTATGTATTCTAAGACAATTTCCTAACACTTTTTGGAATCTCTACATCCTTAGGCTTCTTAAATCCATCAAATCAAGTACTTTTATTTGCCTGTGTTGACATTATTGAGCTATTTGTATTCGAAGGTTGACTTCCAAAAATTAAGTCAAATTTGACGCTTACTGATCTGGGATGCTCTAGTGTCCCTTTGACATGTGTCAGTTGAATCTTTTGGCCTCTGAGACCTAGTCTTATATCTGCTTGCCCATTTTGGAGCTTCTTATGGTTGTGGAAAATTTATTTCACTAAAAAATTCCGATGAATAGCAGGGTAGGTGAATCCGTCGCAAGCGTAACGCCCATAATACTTTGTAGTGCCACAGAGTAAAAAAAGCTCCGTTTTAATTCTGGTTTGGCTAGTAATATTGCAAAATCTGTGTAGTTTTGATTAACTATCAAGTAATCCAGGTCTGCAGCTGGTTTCTGGTGGTAATATACAAAGATTTCTTAAATGGGGCTTTGTCACAAGCGTAACGCTATGGAAAATATTGATCATATTTTAATTTTCTTCTTATAAGGAGTAAAGTAATCATTCTAGTATTACTTGTAGTGATAATCAACACAATATTTCAGTAGTTGGAGTATGTTTCAATGTTTAATTATCAAAATTTTGCTCTTTATGAAGCTTTTCTCAAAATATGTGGCAAATTTGTCCAAAAAGGCAATAACCAATACAAATATCACTTTAATTTCGTAATTACTGTTATGCTTCATCCAGTTATTACTGATAATACATATGAAATCGATTTGGGTGAAAAACTCTTTACTTTTGTGTCACGCCATTGCTCAAAATGGGCTTTTTTACTGGAAAAAGGCTAAAAAATCACGCTTCTATCATCATTTGCTCTGTTCGTATTCACTTCAGTGGCACTTATTTGGTACCAACTCGAAGCCCAAATCCGGGCGCATAACCCAGGACAGGTGGAATCATTTAGAGGAAAATATGTATATCTGGGGAGAAAATATGTAAGTTTTTTCTTTATTATTGCAACAAAATTTCGAAAAATACTGTTTTCCTCATAAAATATATGGTGAATTCGGATGAAAAAAGCCATGGACACTTAAGAGTATATGAGTTTTGTCATCCAACAAAAAACTTCGATTTAATTTGAAGATAAGTAACCATTTGGTCTACTTTTCTTTCACAGCCATGGAAATAAAAAATAAATAAAATTTGGTAATATTCAGCTTTTATCAGTTATTTCCACAAACCACAGCAAAATGGTAAATTGAGTTTCTAGAACTTAGACATGTTTGTTACAAAATTATGTGGTCATTTCATACATATAAACATATTAAAATTTCGATGGTCATGTCACACTTTGGCTTCATTATTTTTGAAATAGGCCTTAAGCTAACCGTGGGTTTCCCCTTTCAATTCAGACAGGTAAAAATCACATTGGTTTGAAAAAAGCATTCCATTCTTCATAAAAACACATGGCTTATAAAATCAACAATGATGATTTTATAAGCCATGTGTTTTTATGAAGAATGGAATGCTTTTTTGAATGGCAACATTACTTAAGAATATTAATTTTGAGCATTCAATTAAACAGGTCAGATAGCCAAACCTTATAAAGATTCAGTTGTCAACAACTTGTCGTAAAGGGTCTATCCACATGTTTTTATTGAGACCACAATTCTTGGATCTACTTCAAATGGTGCCTTAACCGGATCTTTGCCCATCATTTGGCACAAAGGCAGCTTTATAGAATTTTTTACTGAAAAATTGCTTTCCACCTCTCGCTCACTGATAAACCAAACACAGAATTTGTATCAGAGGACATGCGGTAGATGTGAGGCACAAGAAATGTCTGCATTACGTATTGATTGCAACGGGACCTGCGTAGGATCAGGGAAGGGAATTGTTCCACATGATTTGGTTACTCCATTTCGCCCAACGCTAACCATGGCTAACAATGCCTGGCTTTTATAAACTGTCTCAGCCTATGTCTTGAGGAGGCACACAATCCTTTCTTTTCTCTAATTGAACTGAGAAGGAACTGTGAAGGAACAGTGAGGTGACTCTGAAGGTACTGTGAAGGAACTGGGCGGTAACACAGAAGTAACTCAGAGGTAACTGGAATAACCTTTATCCTTAGAGAACGCTCACCAAGTCACCAACATTATAATCATCATTCATCTTTAAGAAGTTTTGTAAATTAACCTAGTATAGCCCTTATACCTCAATAAGCGAACAAAGCTGAAGAAAAGTATAGATTTAAAATGTGAGTCGATTTTATGAAGAGCTCTTCTCTGTGTAAGATATGGGGCAATTTGCCAAAACTTTACCAGAGGCTTAGGGAAATAATTTGTTTATAACTTGGGTGTTGTTATTTACACATGCAAAAAAAGTGTTTCAGCCATATCGTTTGTTCTCAATTCCCATGAAATTCAAGTTCTGTCTACCACAGATACACCTTTCAAATACACCTTTCAGGTGTCAGCCTGCCATATGTACATTTGGTCAGCCTGCCATTTGTACATTTGGTCCAATAAAACTTGAAACCACAGTTGTACTAATGCTCGGGTCAGTGGGTGTCCAGGGTGAAGTATAAAATCTTTCCAAAATAAGATGTCTTGAAGTATTGTTTTACACATGACATAAAAAATATTGAAAGAGAAAAAGACAGAAAATAATTGGAAAAATTAGCATCTCTGATTCTTGACGTTTTACAAAGAGGATACACAAGCTCTGTATTGAACAATTTATATGTATAATTTGTCAGGATTATGCAATAATATATAGGACTCGCAAATCTCAATCAAAGTTGAAAATTGAAAAAGTTTTACATGTATGCATGGTGCCAACATTCTCTCTCTTCTCAATGTCTCAATTTCTGTCATATGGATATTTGTCTATCTTCCATTAAGAAAGACATTTCACACAATAATTGGTGACATGTTATATTAATATCTTGGTGATGAATGTTTTTGAGTAGCAGGTTTGTGCACAGCTGGGCTAAGAAAATGTGAAGAATATTTGATCAGGAGACGCGATATTGCATCAGAACATGAAATATGGATGGTGAGTCAGGAAGCCATGTCACAGTTCAACAGATCAACTCTAAATTAAGATGAGACTTTCTTCATTATTAGTTTTTCCCAAGAAAAAAATAACTTCCAAAGTAATGATTTTTCATCTAAACAGCTGACATGTCGATTGATAACAGATGCAATCAGATCCATCTCCAGCAGTAACAAAAAGTAAATAATTTTATTCGCTAAACCAATCATATTTTAGACATTGTATATTTTTCAGTTTAATCCCACACATTGGCAGAAAATGAAACATATCTATAATAAGTCCAGATCGCTCAAACTGTTTCATTAACTAGCTACATAACCAGCGTGGGAAAAGCACAATGCTCATCTGTAGCAAGTGTTGATTGATGCATCATCGGCCTTCAGAGGTAATTAGCTGGAAACCCATCACACCCAAGCAGCTGCAAAACTGTGTCTGAAATTCTTTTGATGGATCACTGATGCTGAAATCCCTTGTGCACAATTAGCATGGACAGCATGGATGACAGCATGGAATTAATAGATCGAGTGGACATGCATGATTTACTAATGGCAGAGTCTGAGGTCTCCGGAGTTATACATTTTAATTTTAACCTGTTTTGTTCTCTTCACACTGAGTCACTCATATTGTGCTTTTGCAATAATAAGTGTGTAAAATTGTCTCTACAATTTTCAAAAAAACATGATGTAAAGCTCCATGCATTCCTCCATCCATTGCAAAAATACCAATCCTTTTCCTTTCTTGAATATGACAGATTGTGATGCTGGCATAACAAACTACTGAGACTATTATCCAACAGAATCAAATTAGGACTACCAGAATTAACCTGCTAAGGGATATATTAACAGGAAAATATGGGGGAGCCTGCAAGCAATTTAACTAAATATGGATAATCACAGAATAATTGGAAATGCAAAAAAATTAATAATTAGGTTAAAGAAGAATAATCATGCCTTGCCATAGGGCAAGTTGACCTAACTTCAGCCTCTAACCCAACTTCAGCCCCCCTACAGAAAACTCCTTGTAATTAAATTTCCATTTGGCCAAGGTTTCAGTTTTTGGGTTAAAAGTTATTGTCAATGTGTTTAGAATAAATTACCACAAAGTTATGACCATCATCACATATGATTCAGGAATTTTACAAGTTTTTTTCGTGGACCGCATTTTGCTTGTTTTGCAACGCGAATAATACGCGAAACGAAAAAAATTTGATAAAACGTTAAATCTGTCGGTTGGCTGTAACCAATTCACCCAAGCAGGAGCAACCAAAAAAAGTTTCATCACAAGGGAAAATTAGTAATCTTCCATAAATTAAGGTTTTTTTTCAATATTTTCTACTTGATCATTCAATGAATTAGGTGATTTATAAGACATGTCAATCTTACCTAACTTCAGCCCCCATGGTCCTAACTTCAGCCCCCAGGTTTCCCAAACTCCAGCCAATAAATGTCACGTGAGAAGTTTGTTTATTCATCCCTGAATATCTATCTATCTAAAAATTTAATTTTTAAAGCATTTTATTATATGTCTGGCATACTGGAATAGACCAGTTGCCTGAAATGGAGTTTAAAATAAATTTTTATCCTCTTTCCACGAAAACAATTTCCAAGCTTTTTTTAAATACATTTTTGGAGGACTGATTTTTTTCATACCATCATGTTTTATATACAGATAAGTAATTAAAGCCAAATTTAAACAGTCTGCTGTTTTTATGACAGAATACGGATAATTGGTTGAAGTTAGGTACGGGGCTGAAGTTAGGTACAACCTTGACTGAAGTTAGGTACTACGTGGGTGAAGTTAGGTACATGTCCCGCTTTTGTCTTTGAAGCACATTTGCACTGCCTTATAAGGCATTCCGCAGTTTTTTCACAATATGGTCATGAAGAGGAGTGGAGGCTGGGGTTAGGTCCACAGCTACATGTTATTCCCATGAATAGCCAGCCAATGACAAGCGATCAAAACCCAAAGTAGGCTGAAGTTAGGTCAACTTGCCCTACTTGGTTAATAGATTTTTATATGGCCTGAAGAGCTATTGAATCGATCAGTTCATTTTTTAATTGCACATCAAGTTGCTATCTAAGCAACCTTCTGCCAACATTCTCTGTTTTCAGGCTGTTTGAGTAAAAACATTGATACCAAGAAATGGACCACATAAATTTTATATAATTTAAAAAATACACTCCTTTTTACATAGCTTTACATAGGTATTGATTTTTGGCAGCATTTTGGGGCTCTGGATATGACCAATAAATTAATTTCTCTTTTAGAATTAAATTACCTGATGGAGTGACATGAACAGAGAGCCTGCGGTTTATTGTATGCCTCATTTGATAATGGATGGCTCGTGTCTTAGTTAATGCAGCCATTTATTTCAAAGCTGAAACCTTTTTGGGGAGTTCAGATGGGGTCAGCAGATTACAAGGTCATGTGACCTGCAAATAAACCTAATGGTGGTAAATTTGACATAATCCTAGGTAAAAAGTAGCGTCAAAACGACTGGAACTGTTACAGGCATGGATTTAGTGAATATCCAGGGGGGTTAAAAGCCGTTAAATTTAGTGAGTATTTAGAGCGTCTTAGATATAAAAACTACAGAGATTAGAGTCGTATATATGCAACACAGATTTCAAATTCTGACGGAAATGGAGATGGTCTCTTTGGCCTTTGCCAGCTCCAATTGGAGTAAAAGCCAACAAGTACGTATTTGGATAAATACAATGTCATGTATTTCTGGCAGCATTTTCACCACATGTTTCAAAGAAGACAGTCATGTTGCTATTTGATTATGCAAGCGACTCAAGTGATGGCAGATTACTGTATTTTTACGTAAAACTATCTTAGTCTTCATGGCAAAAGCAGCAGTTTTTGCTGAAAGATGTTTCAAAATCAGTATGTCCGACTATCTATCATCTTTTTCTTGCCTGTGGTTGGTTACTGTGTTCTGCTGCCTAATTATTTGTTTGTCGCAACTCCAATTATTCTGTGATCATCTAAGCTTAGGTTACTTGTTCGCCTGGTCCCTAGGGCATTCCAACTAATATCCTCTCAGCAAGGTAATTCTGCTCGTCCTAACTTAATCTGTCCATTAATTTGTTTTAGTATTTATCATATTGGTTTCTGATTATAAAAAGGATTTTAAGGTGAGACCTGAGATGTAAATTGAGTTTATGTACTGCTACCAGCAAAACATATAAATATGCAGCCTTATACGGATGAGAGCAAATTATGTCAACATAATTATTTATAAGTCATACGTGTCCATGTCTTGTTATCTGAAACAATTTCTTCTTCTTTTTTTGCAATTTATAGAGATTGGAACAAATAAATAAACACTCGATCCATTCAATCAACAATATTGGTATGGTCATGAAAACTGTTAAAAGCTAACAACTGACCATATGCGGAACCAGATGGAACAAATTTGAAAATGTTATGCTGAGGGCATTAAAGGCATAGTGCTCAAAGATAGAACTGACAATGCCTTGAGCCATGCATGAGAAATCTCATAAGGGCAAAAGTCAGTGAAGCAATTTGGCAGGAAATTGACTGACTCTAGATAAGAAGCCGTTTTCGCTTCATATTTCATCAAAACGATTGTTCTGTAAAAGTCAATTACCGAAGTCACTTACCAGTCTCAATTTTGTTCATAATTTCATAATTTGTAACTTGGTCTGATTTGCTTCAAGCAGGTTGCCAACTTCTTAGAAATTGTCTTGAAAAAACGAATCAATCAAATTGCCTTTAAAGTTGGCCACTGGATAGAAAGGACACTCAGGGGAGTAAAAGAAAATTTACACAGATGGTTCTGAAAATATGTAATGTGAAGGAGTAATTTGAATGCACATGATTGTAGATCTCACTTAATCCTATCCTGGCACTTCGAAGCAATTGCAATGCGATTACTTCAAGTTGATTTTTGTAACCATTGAGTGCTTCAGTAAGAGATGCAAGATCGCCAACAAACCCTTGGTTAGACTTTTAAATTAGCTGGTCCTCAAACCTTGTTAAGTTGAGGACAGGTTGTTACAGCAGCAGTCAAAAGGACTGATGTGCCTTTATATAGATACGGATATAAATTCTGTCATTGTCATCAGTTGAGATGGACTGTGTACAAAGCTGGATGATTTAGCATGACAGAGGCAATTTCACGACCAATCAAAAGGCCTATTAAGCTTTTACAATCCAATTTTAAAGATGCCTTGAACATGTGACTGGCTAAGGCTCTCATGCAGTCAAAATTTGCTTGAATCTGTCCTTTTGACTTCAGCTGTTATGGATCACAGTAACCAGCATTGCGCATAAATCAAAATGTGCTAAAATGTGCTTTATATCGGCCTTTTGTCATTGACCTCCCAAACTTCAATCAATGCTCTGATTATGTCCCTTTGTTGATACACAGTCTGCAAATTGGACCGCTCTGTCCCTTGGGTGTGCCATTCACAGCTAACGAAGTGACGGGCATTTATGGCATGGTAAATGCCAATTTTTCTATGTGACACTTTGTAAAACTTTTTACGAGTGTTAGAAAATATGTGATCAAAATGAGATCTAATGGCATTAAGCAGTTTGAAAGAAGGATCGGACGAAATACGTGCTATGCCTGTGTGATATTGCTTTTTTTCTCTGCCAGTTGGAAGGTTTGAGTTTCAATAGAATTTTGTGGTCATGGTTGAGTTGGTTTCCTTTGTTGTATCGTTATCTATTTTGCACATAATGGAGTATTCAGCCCCTCAAAATAAACTTACTTTGTCTATTTGTTATGTCACAGAAATCTAAAATCTTTGGATTGTAGGGCGGCTTGCACTTCAACCTTTCAGACCTCTGACAACGCTTCAAAACTGTGGGCCTTCAGCCCCCCCTGAACTCACGTTTCTAGTGACGCCACTGGATATATGGAGGAGAAACTAGAATTTTGGCTAAAACCATCCTGTTGTTTTTCTTAAAAATGCTATTTCACAGCATTTATCTTGGTCTGTGAGGGGGGTGGGGGTGGACATTAGTGCTCCTCTTGATCCGCCACCGGGATTTTGGCATTCGTCAAATAATTCATGAACTTGGGACATAACATCTGGTCCTTTTTCTTATACGACCATGCCTTCCTTTTAAAAAAAGTCTTACATCCAGTTAAAGGGAAGACAGAATGCCATATTCCAGAAGGACTTAATTATATTCCAAACTATACCACACACAAAAGGAGATATCACACTCCCCAGAATTATACCTTCTGGCCCCTAGCTGACTTGTGACCGGTGACCTATATCAATAACATCATTTTTTTTCTATGTTCCATTTTGACCATTCACTGAATTCTACAGCCTTCCCTCCACATATTTGCAAATTACCAGTGTTCGGGCTCTGTTGTAGACATCATAATGTCAGGTTGCTTTTAAGGCCTCCTACTTTCTAGACAGTCAGCAAATAAAAGAGCTTTTAGAGAAGGAAGCAAGTTAGAAGCAGGTTAAAGAAGAATGATAGGAATTAAGGAAACTGTGTTCAATTCCTTTTCAACATTTAAACCACAAACAGCTGCTACTAAAAAAGTAAAATGACTATGATATTTGGAATTGAGCAGTTTGTGAGTGAGATAGTATATTTTAAAATAGCCTTTGAAAATGAATCCATGGTTAAAATCGGAAAACAACTGGTACCCAATATCTCTTATTATGCTGAACACCGATTAAACATATTGCCTAAAACAGATTACAGTGATGCTCATTGCAGTATTTAACACAGTACCATTTTGGGAATAACATCAACATTTTCAGTGTACCTTCATGAGCAAAATCCCAGCTGGATGACATTCAAATGAGACATTTAATTGGTGGCCCCTTGTGTGTGTCTGTGCTGAACAAGTAAAAGATCCCTCACATGCATGGGGTAAATATAAAAATATGAAGGATATTTTTTAGTCTCTCAGCAAATCTCGGTCCCACATACTATCTCATCAATCAACCTCAGTAGCACCCAGAAGCCTGGCTTAGAGGGCTGCACTTACAATATCTATCGATCTCTCCATCGATCTATCTGTCAGCTGGGAAAAATGCCTATCTACTGGAAAAAATTACTTCTTCGAAACAAAGGACAATGTGAAATACTTTTGTGTGACATTAACAATGATTCTTCTAAAGTTTGGATCGATAAGTTAAGCTGGCTCCAGCATTTTTGCAGCAGTATTAAATGTAATGAAATTGTTGGGTGTGTTCATGATGATGACCTTAATTAATGATACCCATAATAATCAATAGTGCTCCATAAGCATAAAAAAATGCTACAGCAAAACGGAAGTTATTATTTTCTACATGATAAGGTTACATCAATATTTTTGTATAAATAATTTAATATTTGTTCATGCTGTTTTTCTTTTATTCACAAAGAAATAGATTACAGAAGATATACTTTTCAAGTTGACATCGCTGACTATGCTGGCAGAGCTTGCAAAAACCCAATGGTCATACAGTACATGAGATGTAATTCTATTGCTGCATAAACTTTATGTTACAATTGTTACTTCTTAATTTGTGCATTTGACATTTCACTTATTAATTTTTCCAGAAGCAAATTGAGAATACAAATCCAAAAATTACAAAGACTGTATATTTTAGCATTTATCTAAAACTTTAACAATTCAACTTCAAAAAAAGTTTGTTATTTTATATAAGTTTCTAGTCTTCGATTTATTGTTCATCAGCTCAATGACAAAATAGAAATAGGCTAAGACGATAAAATCAGCAATTTTTTCTTGTTTTATCAACGCAAACTTATCTGAGATTAATGAAAAGCTAAATTTTACATTATGAATAATTACAGTAATCATGTTAAATATAACAACAAAGCAATTGTCAGTGAAAAACAGGCAATTAGGATGTACACAATTTCACAACAAAGTCGTAGCATTATTTATTTGAAAAGACACTCAATATAATAATAACTTGTATATAACAATAATTTCACGTGACAATAAATGCTGCAATGTGCGAAAAATTAGTACAACATCTTAATAAATGTACGCACAGTGTTCTGTGATTTGCCAGAATGTATAGAGAATAATTTTACAGATATTTTGGGCTTGAATATAGCATATTGTATAAACATAGGACCCTGCTCAGCTATCGATAAGCGCATTTTACATAATTGTATCAATGTGAGATTAATTATAGCTGGTAAGTTAGCTGATTCTATGAAAAATTCGAGTGGCATTAAGAAATCATAAACTGATAGAGTTCAAGTATAGTACGCACTTCAGAATAGTATGTTTTTCACAATAAAGTGAATTTAAAATAGATGAACCTTAAATTACTGCAGATTAACCCTGCAATGCTTGATTTGTAAACAAAAGAGTTTTCCATGAAAAAGTATTAAGTTTGTTATTTGTTAACATCTTTCAAGGAATCTATCTACATACATTGAGCTTAGAATGACAGTTAAGTAACTTCGCAGATACAAAACACAGTTGTAAATTTGAATTATGAGTCAGCTTAAGCGATTAAGTGAGATGGTTGCACAGTTCCTTTGAGCTAATATCGATATAGCTTGTTGTTGGAAGTTATGCATGACAACGGACATCAGTTAATGTCACACAAGTCATTTACTTACCTATAAGAATGAACAAGTTGCAGAGAAATATATTGTTAATAGTCGTTGTGTACAAATAATAAATATTTAATGTACCTTTAAAGTGAAACATATAATAAATAGATATGCATTTAAACGTTTCAGTGCAAATTCTTTCAAATAATAAATATTAAATTGACATCCATAGAAATATACAGCAGATGGAGAAAAGAAAACAATTTGCAATCACACAAATTTTAATGACTGTGTAGAGTTAATTGCAATGAAACGCAAAGCTGAGTGCAAGGTCAACATCTAATTCTTATTAATTGCATAATAATAATTATGATTGCTAAAATTTAAAGAAGATTATGATAACCCCACACTTTCAAACCAAAATTATTACTCGAGTCCTATTGACCTAAAATGTTTCTTTTTTTCTAGCTTTTTACATAATAATTGTTTTGTTTTGATAACTTAACAGACTGTTGATTAACTGTAAACTATGTAAGTTAAGCAATTGTAGTTACAACCTATATATCAGTTATGCAAAAAGAGAAGACCAGTACGCTGTGAAAATGTACAGTATCCCTAGTAAATGAGCACACCCTAGCGACATATTGACTAATTTGCTTACAAGTCAGGAACTAACTTAAGTAATCCAACTTAACCAACATATGATATCCTTTGGACCTAAGAAAATGTGTTTGTAAAATTTCAATGGTGCAGACTTCCGTATTTGTAAGTTATGAGTGTTTAAAATAACTGTGCTGCAAAATAAGTAAGTACACCTAATGAAAAGTATACATGGGGGTGATCTAAGATTTTGCAAGTTTTACATGTTAACATCATGGAAATTGTGTACAAAGTATGTAATTATAAAATAGATCACATCCAGTGGCGTATTTAAGAGGGGCCATTGGGCATGGCCCCCCACCCCCAGGCCAAAAATTAACATGGAAGAGATAGGAATAGCTGCAGAGGGCCCTTTATTCACCTCATGCAATGAACCCCTCCCCCTCAGGCCATTTCTAGATATGTCCCTGATCACATCAACTTTATGTCACAAAAAGAAAAGGAAATTCCAATGGCCTTTGTAGATGCCGTGGAGCGGCAAACATATCCAGAGGTAGTCGTCCCAAATCAGCAATGCTATTTCAATGGAGAGAGAGATTCCTTTGCATGCACCCTCTGCCACTCGTAATGTGGCAGTAGAAATTGGCTGTCCTTCGCTACAAACTTAGTGGATGTGATGTAATTTACACTGACAATGCCATTTTCCAAAATAAAAATTTTCGCTGCCACTGATAAGCAATAATTACTCATTTCTCAGGTCATGCCAATGTCTCTTTTACATTGGGTGTACTCACTTATTTGGTGGCACTTTTACCTTTTAATATTTGTCAGTTAAAAATAATTGATTGCATATCTTTCAAAGTTCACATGGACATTCTGCTAGGTCTAGGCTATATCATATCATGAACTTGGTGGATTATTTCACTTGAGTGTGGAGCTCTGAGCAAATTAATCCTGGAGTCGCAGGGGTGTACTCATTTACTGGGGATAGGCCTACTGTACTTTGTTACTCATGATGGCCAAAAAAGTGTCATCTTTTCTACTTTCAAAAGGGACACATACAGACTGTCACCAACAAGTAATCTCTGTTAATCAAATTCACATTGAAAGTATTAGATATGATCATGACAAATCATCAGTATGATGACTCACTAAGTGCCCTTTTCACAGTGCCACAGTCAAATCTTTTTGCCTGTAACAACCTTTTTAAATGTGAAAAAATTGGTTAACTTAAAATTTTTGGCTTCATTATTAATGGATTAACAATTCAAAATTTAATGCCAACCACTGAAGCTGAGTGTATGGCAAACATTAAATATTATTTAGTAAAGTGCAGAATTATTGTTATTGCAAAAAGTTTAAAGAAGATGTGATAACACCATCACACCAAAATTCAAATGCAACCCCTGTATACATGCATCATCTACTTAATCAATATTAAATCATATCACAAACACTTTCTCTGATAAAATGATCTATTATATACATATATTTACAGTTGAAATGAAGTGAGTATCATAACTGCAGGGGCTTGCATTCCGCATAGGTTTATCAGCTAAGGGAAATGTGACAGACTTGAGTGAAAAATAAGCACTTCATGTGCAAGATTAATGGCATATTGGTTGCTAATTTTATGCTAAATTCAATGTCCATGTAAGAAAGAGGTTACACAAGGTAGTTAATGATTTTATATGTTTTTGGCCATCAGTGCTTTTATATTGATTCTGATCCCACATTCATGGCGCCTGCCTGTCTCAGATAAATAACCTTTTTACAAAGCGGTTTGAGAGTATTTTGTAGAATGAGGACCTTAGATCCTATCAATGAATTACTTGAATATGATTGTGGATGGCTTTTACAAGCGCCTCTGGAAGTACACATCAATTACCCCCCCCCCTCCTCTGCAACCGTCCTTGTCCCCTCTTGTGCCCCTTAGAGGCCTGGTAAAGTTAAGGCAATTCTTCCTTTATTTTCAAGCCTAAATGTTATTGTTTTCTGTCTAGACATAAAGTACAACCCGTAATAAGTATGATTACCAAAGCAAGAAGGAAGTATAAACAATTAGTTTACCCTTTGACACCTCTGGGCTCCCTCTAAACCACTAAGTCTTGTTACCATTTCATATGGGTTAAGGTTGTGGTGCTGAGTCAATGATAGTTTTGAGGAGATTTTGGGGTGAAGAGGAGAAAGGCGGGCAAAATAGGTAAATAGTGGACTTCTGACAGAAAATTTCTTACTTTGTTTTGGGTTTATTGTAATGTCCCTTTGACAAGATCGCAGAGAAGCGCTGCAACGATGGTGCATCGTGACTTCTCGTTGCATTATTATAGTCAATTCAGTAAGTGACATTTCAGATTGTTGCTGGATACCGTCATTCAAGGCTTGCTCATGTGTCCATATAATACAGTCCTTGATTTCAGAATAATTGAAGCCATTTGTTGCATTCTCCTTCCCATGTTTGTAGTAATGACAATCTTCCATTCTTAGACATGTTCCAATGCAGTTCATGAGACCTAGCTGACCCAGTTCTGTTTTCTTGAAGTCATGGTCATTCATGAGGAACAAATATTCATATGTCGGTTCAAACATTCCAGTGTATCCCTCTCTTCCTCTCAGTTTCATGATTTTCTCCTCTGAAAGTTAAAAGAGTTGCAACTTAATCTTAGATTCTGAATCTTCATTTTTGTGACCAAAAATTATAAAAAACATAAACAAACAACCAATCTATTTGTAGTATAAAATGCCTAAGATATTTTAAAACTTTGAATTTTGAATGCAAAGTAGGTCCGCTGTACAAGGTTTTCTTTTCCTGATTTGCCTTGGAAGCCTCAATTACAGCTTCAGCACAAATCTTGACATTTGGTTGGAATGGTTACAACTCCATTAGTCCTGCACTTGAGACCTTGAAATTTTTAAAAACAACAACCATTTCTATCATATCCACGCATTCTTTCCCAAAATGAGTCGTCCTGTAAACAATGTCTGTTTTTCTAAGCACATTAAATTTTTACATATATGCGATCCATTGAATGATGTCCTTTCAACAAGAATAATTATTGATGAGATGCAACATATTGAATTGAATTCGCAAAATTTAAATTTCGGTGACATGTTGACCATTTCACCACATTTTTACTGTATTTTGGCAAGTTCTGCAATATATTTCCCCTTATTTGTCAGTAAATTCAGAAAAAGATATAGATATTCTCAGTTTGAACGCATTAATATTCTATGCTATATTGTTACACTTCAGCAGAGCAGATTCTCCGGGTGTACTGTTATGACTGGATATGGAAAAATGGAAGTACAGATTTTTACAAAATTATCACCGTTAGTTATCAAATTTACATAAATGGGCCATTCTCAAATTTCGGGACAAAATGCCCTGGAAAATGTGGTAACAGAGGGGACTTTTGATGCAAAAAACCTGCATTTTGAGCAATTTAAAAATAGAAAAAAAATAAAATAAATATGTAAGTCTTATTTTCAGAAGTACTTCATCTCAGATCAATCGTATTTTTAATTAAATATCAATTTTTTGTGGCAACGGGGTGGACAGGAATGGTAACGGAGTGGACAGGAATGGTTTAGTTTTCTCTTAATAGTGGTTTCTATTTGGGATATAAAAAGTTTTTATTGCATTCTTTTGAATCCTGTCACCCTCAGCAATATATACATACAATTTCTTTGAAAAGGTATTACTGGTAAGCTCGGAATTGGAGGTAACGGAGTGGACATTTCAGTGGGACCAAAAAATGTTCCAATGAAAATTATGCCTTAACTTGTTGAATACCTGTTTAATGAAAATCTGCAAAGCTGTGGTAGTTTGGCGCATGTGCATCTTATGACATTGAGTGGAAATTGCTCATTAAAAACAACAGCGAGCCGAGCTATGTCTGGTAACGGAGGGGACAAAAGAATTAACATAAACTAGTTTCACATCGTAGAATACTTTGACGTTTAAACAGTTTCACATCTTTTACATCAATTAATTCAATGAAATGAAACAAGAAAAAAGTTAAATATGATGAAAATATTAATTCAAGCCTATACTCTCATGAATCGTGCATAGAAGCTTTGGAAATGATGGTACTTTAGGAGGAAAATTAACACTTGATTTTGTCATGTCAGGTCCAGTGACAGGGAAAAACCACTGATTTGACACGAATTACTGGACACAATGCACCCCAAAAAAGGTCTACTAAATGACTTTTTGTTACAAATACAGTGGTTCTAAATAGAAAGATGAATTTAACAGATGTGCAGTGATGCTTCAGATATCGATTGCATTCAAATTAATGTCAGGGAACTGGAGTGATGCAAATTGTCCCGAAATTGACAATGACCCAAAATACAAAAATCATGGTAAATTTCATTTTTCTCTCAATCTACAAAATGAAGTCACTGTGACACAATTTTATAGCGGTAACATATCTTCCTCCCTATGGTGGTCACTAGCACTACAATTGAATTAGATTATTACATACTTAAGCAGAATTTGCCAGCATATGCTTAATTTCTCAAGAAAAATGCTGGTTTATTCAATTGTCCTGGGAAGAGTGAATTAGTTTATGCACAAATGAAATTAGGTACAATGCAAAGATATTAAACCTGTAAATTAGAAAAAAATGAACATACTTGGAGTACAAGACAGATCATCCATTGTCACATCATTCCACACTTTTCCAAAGCATTCATAAAACCGAACATTCATTGTTGTGTACAGCTTCGCCCAGCAGAAGTTTACGTCACAGGGAATTGGGTTAGCCCTGATGTCAAGCTTCAGTCTAGTACAGGCAGCACCTTGACAGTGAGCGTAGGCATTTCCAATACTTGTCAGCTTGTTGCCAAACAATGATAAATCTGTAAGTGAAGGGGTGTACTTAATGTTGCTGATGTCAAAACTACTAAGTTCATTGTAATTCATGAGGAAGGCTCTCAGGCGTGTCAGATTAGCAAAGGTACCCGCTTGGACGTCACCAGTAATTTTACATCCTTTCAATTCTATGAAATCAATAGAGGGACCAATATACTTCAAGAATGATAAGGAACGGATGGAGGTTTCAGTGAATCCTACAAATTTCAGCCTATCACAGCCTTTGAAATAGTCAATTGGGACAAATGTGATGTTGGTGTTATACCCGGCCTTGATTGTCTCTAGGTAGGTCTTAGCTCCATCCAGATTGGGCAAATCACTGAAACCATTTCTTTCAATAACGATTTCCTTCATCCAATAGTTATTTGCAAAGCTGTTATTTGGAATGCTTTGTATTTTATTGCTACTGAAGCCAACATCATATAACATTGGCATTAGAGAAATGTTTGGAAAATTGTTCAATAAGTTGGATTTCAGGTCCAGTGTCTTTAGGTATGTACAATTGAGAACACCATTTATATGTTTCATGCCATTGACATTTACACTGAGATAGGCAATGTAAGTGGGTAATTTTTTCGCATCAAGAACTTCGATGTTATTGCCATACAACATCAATGTGTTCAAATATTGGGATTTAGTCACATTGGGTACTGATGTTATTTGGTTGCTGTCCAAATCTAGCTTCCTGAGTTCGGAATAATGCACTATGTGGTCCCATGTAGCATTCGAAATCTGACAATCCGTCATATAGAGATTCCATAAGGTGCTGTCAATTCCCGCAAAAAATGGGATAGTTTTGATTGGGTTAGATGAGAGCTGCAGATAATCAAGAATCGTGTCGTCAAAAGCATCAAGAGCAATGTTACTGATATTGTTCTTCTGTAAATCAACGTGCTTTAGTAGAGTCATTAGTGAGAAATCTGCTTTGGTTATGGTTGTCAAGATATTTCCACTGAGAACCACCGTCGTTGATGCCTGAGGGATGTTGGTCGGTACGGAAGTGAGACCAGCGTTTTTGTTCTCATATGTAGAGCCTCCTATTGCACTAATGAAGGATATCAGGAATACCAGATTCAGAGGAAGTGCCAGATTGCTCATCAGCATGGTGTTATAATCTACAAAAAAAGGAATTTTGTTAGATTAAAACCTGTTGTCTCCCAATTTAAAAGGGTAGAAATACAGTCATATTAAATAGGCTTACTGCTGAAGTTTTGCAACTGCCGACATCAGCCCAATATATGAAGATATTTCCTTAAGAAAAGCGAACAAATTATTTCAACACTATGAGAACACAATATTAAAATCTTACAGTACAAATTACTAAAAATTTTCATCATTTAAAATCTGGCCTTAGCTATCTATCCATGGCCATTTTAAGCTGAACCCAGCTAATCGAGCCACATTTAGGAATTTGTACTGTATCTGAGGCAAATGTCCAAGACCTCTGCTGAACAATCTGATTTCCGAAATGAACCCCAGGCAGAAAAACACCCTTTAACCCTATCTTTCCGAGTGTTCGAAGTTAGAATTAAATGCCTGCGTTATATTACAAATGTATATTTATTAATAATATTCCCCTTCTGATGCTAATTTATATTATAATAATAATATTCCCCTTCTGATGCTAATTTATAATTTCAATGCAAAACCAACATGGATTTTTTAAAAAATCCATGTTGGTTTTTTGCATTGAAATTTGGTTTTTCAAAAAACCATTTTGAATCTAAAAAACCAGTTTTGTCTGAAATTTTTTAGAGTGTATGTTCTTCCATAATCAGATAGGCCTATTCCCCTTCTGATGCTTATTTTATGTTACAAATGTATGCTTATCTATATTCTGTAATCTGAAGCTCCTCTTCTGATACTAACAAATTTGAAAACTATATGATTAATAAAATTGGAGAGTTTCGAGACATTCGCAGTACATACCTGTGGAATTCTTCAATGTGGGATAGTTGAGGACGTTTCCAGTTCTTCATCAACATGTATCTTCAAGCAGAATGCTGTTAAACTGTTGTTGTGAGCCTTAATGTACAGGAAGTCCCTAAAAGTCGATTTAGTAATATCTTTTTGAAATGTCATGGCACTGACTTGAACTTCAAGTATCTTGGAAATGGCACAGCCACAAGATCAATGGTAAAATTGTGCCTTTTCTGAGTGATACATGACTGATCAATATGAGTTTTTTTTTTTAAAAGGGTAATAAAAGATGATAAAAGACAAAATGAAGGGGAGACTGGGGTTAGTTGAAGCACTCATTTTAATTTTTTGGTCGGCTGAAAATTTCGGGTTCCCTACCCCAGCTCAAACTAGCGCTGGATCGGTTCGCACCGTATCGTGAAAAACCGGTTCCGACTCCCTGAAATACCAACGATGGCCAAAAAAGTGTGCTTTATTGTCATTTTTGTCATGATATTATCGAATCATTAAACATCAAATGATGTCCAGCACTTGTTCAAACCCATGCAGGCAAAGACCTTCAGCAGAGCAGGCAGGCAGCTGTAAAAGTACAATTTTTGTGCTTGAGACTCAACATTTCAATATCCATAAGTTGAATAACATTTTAGGAAACTGTTATGTTATTTTATCTCTACAAATGAGACAGTGTGGTTGCTGTTTAGTACAAAGCCAGAATCTCATGTTAGCACCATTTTCCTCTTCTACATCAGCTAGCAGGTTCACAAACAAGCAAAATACAAAAGTGTAACCAGAGTCATCACATCAAACAACTGTTAGTTGTCGTTCTCCTTAGTGGACCTGTCTGCAACGAAGAACTTCTCAGGAAGACAGAAATATGCAACTCATGGAACTTATTATGCATCACAAGTGCTGATATTGATAATATTGATTAAGTGACTTTTGTGTTGTGCTTGCATTGAGGCATTATTGGTTACTTGATACAGCGATATTAGGGACCGTTCAGAATTTATGACTGGGGGGGGGGGGGGTGGGAGTTTTGCTGGAACTTCCCGTCAATATTGATACCCCCCCTTGAGTTTCATGCGGATTTTTTGTACCCCACCCTTAGGTTTCACGCGTATTTTTAGTACCCCCCCCCCCTTCGACATACAAAGCAATACACAAATATATACTGTTATACATGGCCACAAGTACAGATTCGCGTCATTTCACGGACTTTTGCGTGTAAAAAAGCCCAAATAAAATGAGTTTGAGCGTGTTTTCTAACATTTTTTCTTTGTTAAAATTTCTTACCCCCCCCCTTGGAAGTGTTGTCAAAAATTAATACCCCCCCTTGAAACACGTTTGAAAAGTTTGTACCCCCTCGGCCGAAACTCCCACCCCCCCCCAGTCATAAATTCTGAACGGTCCCTTAGGGCAGGCTTATGCGACTTGTGTACTTACAAGCTTTCATCATGGGGCTCCAATTGAGACCAGTAACCAGGGGCTGAGGTTGGAATTTGGAAAATATGGATGAGAGTGCACATATCCTACCTCAACTTTAAGTATCTGGACACATAAACAATTCTAAAGGAGTATAGACCCTCTCTACTTAATCCACCATTGTTGTAGGCCTGTTGCTTTCCAAAAGGATACTTGTCAAGACTGTTGCTTTTAGCTTCAAAGTATTGTTTGCTTTAAAATTATCTGGAGTTTCTGAAAATTGAGATCTATCAAAATAATAAGGGTGAAGCACTATGCAGTCATTCAACTTCACATGTCAGCTTTACTTTTTAGAACAGATAAACTTTTGGTGAGGTCATGAACTTGTCTTTAAATTTCAAAGTGAAAAAGCGATCACAGCATCATTGTTACGAGAAAACTCTGGGAAAGTAATCTCAATAAAATAACACACTGACATAAAAGCTAACCTTTTCGCCATCATTTTTTTTCAAGAAGAGAACTTAGAACGGCTTACTTGGGAATAAAGCAGCGGATGCCATTGAAACCCTGACATCATGAAAGGCGAAAAACAAGAATGTTTTCTTTAGATTTACAGTTTTGGTAGTGAGTTTAATGTACCATACAACACTTAATGTCAATTGAAAACCAGACACTTATATTTAATGGCCCTCCACCGGGCCTGTTAATAAAATATTTCCACTAAGGCCAGACATAATTGATCTTTAGCTTCTCGGATCGCATCAAGGCACTTTTTCTAGAGTCGGTTGGTAGGACAAATTTTTTACATAAATATTTTTTTTTCCGTTGGCAGAAAATCTATTGTTTTGGAGGATCCACAAAGCAAAGAATCAATTATGTGTGGCCTAACAGCCCTGTACAAGGGCTGTTGTGATTTTTGCTGTTCTGAAAAATAGAGGGCCATATATATCAGCACATTTCTCGTTCCAGGGCACACTACGTATGACCAGCCCAGCAACCGACTATTTATCATAGACAACAAGAGATGTTGGGGGGGGGGATGGCGAACACTGAAAACTTAGGCAAGGAGGACAAAATTTTTGTGTCACTAGCCCTCCAAAAGAATCTGATAACCTACATGTATGACATTTTTGATGTCCTGAAGTTGTCGGTAAGATTTGGGCACGCATTCATTGTAACGAAAGAGAGAAATTGAATGTTCTCTGCCAGTAACATTCGTCGACTCAGTGACTTCCAGGTTTTCAAAATTTTGACAGAACTTGGGAAACCATTTAGATATATGATGCATGACATTGTGATATTTTATCAATCCTCACAGAAACTGGTGATTTCAAAATACTCTAATTGAGTGAATTCGTAGACCTTGAAAAATACACAATTTTGTGACATTTTCTTCAAATCATCTCGTTTAAGAAAAATATTCCAGCTATGAAAGAAAGAAATTGACAGTGCTTATCCCAGGAATATATTCTAAAATGTAGTTCCGTTTCAATGAATTTGGGTCCTCACAGGTGAAAATTATGCAGCTCCCTTTTGAATGAGTTTTAAAGGGAATTGCGTGATTCCGTTACCGAGTCAAATCTGATTCCGTTACCTTTAATTGAATGAAGCCTACGCAGGGAGAAAATTATAAATTGGTAGAAGAATTCAGATTACCTTCAGTACCTTTGATGATACCACATCATTATGTTTAAGCAAACTAAGATTTTCATCTATCTGGATCCCCAAAAATTTCGAATTACTTTCTCTGCTTAGTGGCTTGTCATTAATTTTTTATCGCAAGGTTGTTTATTTTCTAATTTCATCTTTGGCAGATGAAAAATTACATCGTGTGTTTTTTCGACATTAAGTGCGAGCTTGTTTACATTAAACCAATCTGCAATTTTTGTTAACGTTTCATTAACCTTGTCTTCTAAAGTTTGGATGCTTACATCTGAGAACAGCAGATTTGTATCATCGGCAAAAAGTAAACACACGCAATTTTCACATTCTTTTTAGTGAAATAAACAGAAATGATAATAAATATTGCATTTTCTGATGAATATTGAAAGAATACAATTAAAGCAGCTTCACGATTTCAAAATATATGTATAAGTAACAAGTGACCTGGAATATCTGGATCAAAAATAATTTTATTTTGGGTAAATATTTTGAAAATTGTCAGTGCCAGGTCACTTTATGTGAGAAAAGGTCATGTTTCCAAGAAATGCAACATTTGCATGGAATTCATGATTGCTGATGTGGGAATTACGTCAGGACTGTATTTAAAATATGCTTCAAGAAGGGACAGGCACAGACAGGTACAGTCGGCTGAAGTGCATGGATTCCAAAATTTATTTTATAGCCAAACCACCTGTGGCTTCTCTTTTCTCTGAACAACAAATAAAAGTTAATGATTTAGATTGAAATTAAATCTATTTTGCCAAATTTATTTCGTTGACACTACACACTACCAAGGAACACTTGCCTCATAGTATTCATCACAGAGTTGAGCATAATAAGACAAATAATAATAAAACAAAGGTAATACGAAATTTTCATAAGAAATCGCAGGTATATTAAACAGTTCCAACAAGGTTGCTGTCAAAAGAGCAGGAAGAAACTTAATGCTTTATACATGTACAGCAGATATAAATAATTAATAATTCACATGTTGCATACCTTTCACTTAGATGCATTTGCAATATTTAATGTCATTTCAGTGGAATGTAGGAAACTGTGATATTTGAATTCGCAGAACCTTCCCAAATTCCAGACATATTCTTCACGGAATCATTAAACTCAAGTTCCACTGTATAACGAAGTTGAAGGTTCAGTCGCTTTTGCTTCACCCTGATGGCAGACTCCCCTGGTACAACTGTGAATGTGTATTCTTTCTGAACTGTAGTCTCCTTCATGATCTGTCCCATAAATGTTGTTGATTCTTGTATGAAAGTCTCAAAGGAAAACGAGGAGCCACCTGAAGCATACGTGAAAGTAAAGCCACAACTGAAACCAGGGTATACTTTCGCACTGAACTGCATTGCACAAGTCACAGATGTAGTAGGGTGTCCCATTTTTCGAAAATATTTTCGGATCAAGCTCTTTTTGGGCTCAGTTGTGCTCCCATGTGTACAAAGCCCACACACCAAATTTCAGCCAAATCCATTAAGGGTTAGACCCCCCCCTACCACCATCTTTGGGGGGCCCCTCAAGGGCCCGAAAATGACCATTTTCGAGCACAAAAAGTGGCTTTTTTCCTGTCTTAAATCATCCCACTGCCACTAAAATTGTTCATATAGGTGTTTTTGAGAGTGCTGAGTCCATCTCTAATGATAATAAATTACCCAGAGGTCAACATGACTTCATAACATGCTATAATTGGTCAATTTAGCCCTCGGGTTACCCGAAAATGACTATTTACGAGCATAAAAAGTGGCTATTTTCCTGCCTGAAATCAGTTAATGCCACTGAAACTGGTCAACTGGGGGTTTTTTAGGGTGCTGAAGTCACCCATGATGAAACTGAATCACAAAGAGGTTATGCTTACTTCATAACAAGCAGTATTTGTTAAATTCAGCCCTCGGATTACCCATGACGGGATTTCCTGTAGTTAATTAATTTTTTTAAAAAGCACCAATACCTGTGTTTTTTGGACTGTTAGACATGAGCATTTCATTATACATTAGCATGAATCAATTAGAGGTTGGAACCATGAAATTTAACATTTGCAATTGGTAACTTTTCATTATTAATACAGTACAGATATGTAAATTTTATGCACACACTAAGTGAAAATGTACCTGCGTAAGATACATGATTATATTACACTTCACCAATTTACTTACATAGCTTTGCTTACTTTTTTTCACAATGTCATAGGCAATAAATAGATTACATCTACACAGCCCGTATATCATCATGACGACTGGATTACGCTCTCAGAATTTTCTCAATCCATTACAAAAACACATTTTACAAACTGTCATTGCAAGATCCGTTTTGACACATGCAAAATCAGAATTCATATTGTAGAAACAATCTTAGACAAAGGTATCTTAAGTGTCTTCTTGAACTGCTGCATCTTCATTTTGTGTCAATGGGACATCAACACAATGCATTCCAGAAGAGTGCCATCTTGAGCCACAGAATTCAACATTTCACCAAAAGTGTTGCATTTCACATCCATGCATAGCAAAGGTGTATTTCTAAGAAACTCTTAGGATAGTTCTACTGGGTTCTGCTGGATCCAGATCTGAGAGACAGCTTTCTTAGTACCCTAGAAGCCAATCCAATAGCGGATTTTACTTGGATTGCACCAGTCTGCCACCTCACTCCATTTGTCTACCTGTAGCAAACTGGTTTCAGTCAGTTATACTTGACGTCCATGATGCCCCTCTTAACAGAATCACTAACAACTACAATGTGTTTGATGATATTAAATATGGCTATATATTCTTTTCCTGTGTCTTGTAAACATGTCTGGTGGCAAGACAATCAATTTCTTGTCATGACGAAGGTCTAACCAATGACTCAAGTCAAAGGTCATAATTTCCTTTAACTCGGGCCTATTGCATCAGGTTGAGAGGCATTATGTTCAGTTATTGAGCAAGAACTTGTAACATCTGGCTCAAGTGCAGTGTAGAAAAAGCTGAGCAAAACCAGAGGTTCCATCAGATACTATAAAACATAATAATGAATTTGCTAAGCTCCTGATGACATTTATGATTTAACTCTAATCTTTCATCAATTAGAGCTTCGGTAGTGCCACTATTTGAGCATATCAATGTGGGAAACGGGAACACAATATGCAGCCATGTCCAACATCATCAAGCACATTGCTAGTGTAAGGCTTCAGTCAGAGGGAGCATCTAGAACTTTGCAAATGTGGTATTGTGATTGCATTGTCTTGGTGTCCTGCTCACACAGAATGAAGACAAAATATTTGTACACCAAGATGAAATTTGCACCTACTAAAGATCCTTTTGTATTTAGTATAAGATATTATGTTAATTGACATTTGAGCTGTACAAATGTGTTAGCAGTCAGTTCCTGAAGAGGGGGCTGCCAATCACTGGGGGTACTGGCTGGGTCACCTGGACTAATGATGGGGAGCAGTCTCTGTAACGCTTTGCTTAATTGCATCCTGTCCCAATTAGCAACCAAATGCATAAAACAGAAAATAAAGGTCAATCATCCATCATCAATATTGCTTCCCAAGATTTTGCAAAAAGGGCTATGTTACAAAATTGCTGAATTAAATATGTTGATCATCTTGCAAAGATTATACCACTTATTATGTGCATTTAAATATCTGTTCGATATCTTTAAGGAAAAGCTGACCCACTGCAAATGTTGAAATATATGCCTTCCAATTCCAAATGACACAAATTAATGGATTATGAAATGCTCATGTCCAGCAATCCCTAAAACACAGATATTGGTGCTTTGCATTAATTAACTACTGGAAATCATGTTAAAACAGCCAATTTGGTAATCCGAGGGCTGAATTAACCAAATATTGCTTGTTATGAAGTAAGCATAATGTCCTTGTGATTCAGTTTCATCATGGATGACTTCAGCACCCTAAAAAACCCCAGTTGACCAGTTTCAGTGGCATTAACTGATTTCAGGCAGGAAAATAGCCACTTTTTATGCTCGAAAATAGCCATTTTCGGGTAATCCGAGGGCTAAATTGACCAATTATAGCATGTTATGAAGTCATCTTGACCTCTGGGTAATTTATCATCATTATAGATGGACTCAGCACTCTCAAAAACACCTATATGAACAATTTTAGTGGCACTGGGATGATTTAAGACAGGAAAATAGCCACTTTTTGTGCTCGAAAATGGTCATTTTCGGGCCCTTGAGGGGCCCCCCAAAGATGGTGGTAGGGGGGGGGGTCTAACCCTTAATGGATTTGGCTGAAATTTGATGTGTGGGTTTTGTACACATGGGAGCACAACTGAGCCCAAAAAGAGCTTGATCCGAAAATATTTTCGAAAAATGGGACACCCTAAGATGTAGTGCGGCCATGTCGCTCAGTGTAGGTCCTCTTTAGTGTGATTGGATGTGAGCCATCGTTCATAACTTGTTCAATGTCAGCATCTTCAAACGGTGATCCAACTCTCAGTGGTTCATTTTTGTGAAACACAATACTTCTCACCCTGGGAGTACCATGGATTTTGTTGTAGTAAAATTCAATATCACGTAAGTTGGAGCATTGAGCATCACCCAAGCGGTTGTTGTTAAATATGCACAATGAGATGCTTCTTGCCATTGAATATATGTTTCTGGATAGGGAACATTCCATATCCCTGGGAATAGATGCTCTCTCACTTATGTTATGGCCGAGTCGTTCTTCCTCAACTTGTGCCACTGTAAATAATAATAGTGCAACAAGGTCAGTTTGTTTTTGTAGGAGCCCATCAGATTTCTCTTTGAAGGTCACAAGATATTTTCACCAAAGTACATGGTGCTTGCTTCATTTTTGTCTGTCTTTAATGAAATCTGCATATTTCATCCTCCCAGCCTCATATGCCATCTTCTTTACTAATGATGCCAGCTCCTCAGGCAAGAATGGTAAGCCTTCGTTGCATATGATCTTCCCGCATCTCATTATGCTCAATTTACTGGCAATAGCTACCAGCAGCCAAGAACAGCCTACTTTTGATGACATATTTTCAGTAGCTGTACCACTTCTTCAGTACTTAATTCCACAGTCTCTAGTTTCCCTTTGGTGGTGAATCACAAGTGAGGAAATGTTGGTGCATGGATAAAATCCACAGCAAGTTTACAGAATATAATTAAAAGGTCATAGGAAAATAGGCCAGCTGACCATTGAGGACATGGCCAAGTGCAATAATGGATAATCTTTCCTGTTGATGCCTATCGTGATATAAAAGGGTCGTTTGAAAAGTTCTGAACCAAACTATGTCCAGAGGAGAAAAGCAAGATGAATGAAATTTATAAATCTTGCAACTCTTCTAATAAGTTTTGTTTTCAGTTGATGTGTATTTTGCTAGTAATTTTGCATCTGTGAAGGGAACTGCGCTGGTCAGTTGTCGACTATTGTGCGTTGCTACCTGATATGCTATAATGTTACTTGATACTTTTGATTTTTTAAAAATTCAAATGACTTATTTTCTTTCAAAAATTACTTTACTCAAAACAACGGATTTGAAGTAAACAAATTGGAAACTGGCAATGTGTCATAAGACTTATGATGCGAACAGCAAATTACTCCCAGGTAAGAAAAATGATATGCTATCACAAATTTTCAAAAGTATCAGTGCTGCAACATGAGACTACTTATACATAAATGTATGTGAGAATAAAATTCTTACATTCATCTCAAGGTACATCGTCAAACATTGCATAGCTTATCTGAGCTGCAGTAGCTTCAAACTTCCCTGTATAATTATAGGAATTTAACTAGGTCAATTTGATTGAATTTCAAGATTTAAAGCCAAGGGTGAATCTGTGGATTCAGAGCAAGTCTGTTTTTCAGAAATTTGATGGGAGATCATAATATTACGTATGTATATTTAATTTTATGGATATATCATATTTCTTTTAATATCATAGTGTCCTATATGATCATGCTCAGTATTATAAAAATTATGTGTTTTAAACACACCAATATAGTAGGCCTACAAGGGTCGTTTGAAAAGTTTTGAGCACAACAAGTGTCTGACTTTGGAAGGGTTAACCCACACAGAGATTTATACTAATATACTGAATCTTGTGCTGCGGTGAAATGTTTTCTAATTACCTATATTCAAAAAAGGCATTTGCGAGGATCTGATTTATGATGTCTTCAAAAGCGAGCACCACAGACAAAATTCTCATGTCATCAAATGTTGCTGGATGATGGATAATTGACTGTTCAAGGTTGAGACTTTATAGTTTTATTGCTCAGGATATATGGCAGATTCTATTGAGGAAGTTGCAAAAATCTCAACTGCACTAGCCAATTTTGTGAATGGTAAAACTTTACAATTTCAAAGTCGCACCTCTGCTAGTTAAACTCAAAACAACTTAAAAGGAAAAAAACGTAATCAACTAATATAAGTGGTTACCAATCAGAAGATTTACAAGACATTAATGCAAAATTTTAATGATCTGGCTTTACTCCGTCATAGTCAGGTTCATGACTTTTGTAACGACCCTTGAATTTTACAATGGACTTTAACCAGAAAAATAACCTATTGTTGTGTTATTGCATGAGGTTATCCCCCCACAAACTAGCCATGTCCTATGTGCTCGGCTGGCCTATTGACTGATGAGGTTATATAGTGTATATATCTTGTATGGATTTTAATCATGAATCAACGTTTCCTCACTTGTGATTCACCACCAAAGGGAAACTGGAGACTGTGGAATTAAGTGCTGAAGTAGCAGTGCAGCTTCCGGAAAGATGTCATCAAAATTTGGCTGTTTTTGGCTACTGGTAACTATTTCCTGCAGTCTGCTTCCCTGTTGCAGTCCTTGTAATCCTAAATTGAGCATATTGAGTTGCAGTCGGATAATATGTAACGAAAACTTACCATTCTTGCCTGAGGAGCTGGCGTCATTAGTCAAGAAGATAACATATTATGCCAGAAGAATGGCAGATGCAGATTTCATGAAAGACAGGATGGAGCTGCTCTGGCGCAATCATCTCATGGTCTTCAAAGTGAAATCTGACGGGCTCCTACGAACACAAACTGACCTTATTGCACTAATTTCATTTACTGTAGCATTAGGTCAGGAAGAACGAGAGGGCCACAACGTAAGTGAGAGAGTCTCAATTCCCAGAGATATTGAGTGTTCCCTTGTCAGAAACATAGTTGCAATGGAAAGAAGTATCTCTTTGTGCATATTTGATAGCAGTGACTCGGGTGTTGCTCAATGCTCCAATTTTGTGTACTCTCGTGAAATAGATTTTTACTACAACAAAATCCCTGGAACTCCCAGGGATAGAAAAATTGTGTTCCACAAAAATGAACCACTGAGGATTGGATCCCCATTCGAAGAAGCTGACACGGAACACGTAATAAACCATGGCTCACTCCCAATCACACTCAAGAGGACCCACACAGAGCGTCATGGACGCACTACATCTGTGAGTCGTGCAATGAAGTTCAGTGCAAAAGTATACCCTGGTTTCAGTTGTGGCTTTTCTTTCATGGAAGCTTCAGGTGGCTCCTTGTTTTCTTTTGAGACTTTCATTCAGAGAGAATACACATTCACAGTTGCAGCAGGAGAGTCTGCCGTCATCAGTGTGAAGCAAAAGCGACTGAACCTTCAACTTCGATACACCATGGAACTTGACTTTGATGGTTTCGTAAAGAATATGTCTGGAATTTGGGAAGGTTCTGCGAATTCAAACATCACAGTTTCTTACATTCCACTGTATTGACAACAAACCCAGTGAATGCATTGTGGTGAATAGGAAAACAATAATGGGGGGACCAATTAGTTTTCAGGGGGATTGGAGTTTTCAATGGTTAAATGTATTTATTTCATGCAACAGGGCAGGAGTGATAATGTGTTTTGAGCATGTGATGTCTACAAACATCGGCTGTTAAATCAAGAAAAACCCTGTCTAAAAATATCCATCGGAAATTATTTATTTTAAGACTGCACAAAAATGTATTTCACCAAAACTGAGATAATATTCACACCAGGCCCATGACCAAAAATGGCATGTAAAAATATGATTGAACTGGATTTTGCTGTAATATCCCAATGGCCTAATGGTTTTCCCTGTAGCCTAATAGTTAAAGGCGCTTGTTTGTGCAACCACTGGCTCTGAGGTCGTAGGTTCGACTCCCACTCCTGGAACTCAATTTGGTCCGAGCCCATGGGACATTAAATGGAGGCGGGTTGTATCCAGTGTTCTGTGCTGGGGCAATTGAAAGACCCTGGACATCCCTGAATTAATAGGGTATGTGCCAGACTCACAGTCTTCTCATCACTCATCATCACACAGCGTCACCAACACTGGAGAATGCTATGGTATGGGAACCTTGGGCAATGTTCCCCTTGTCTCTGCCCATGGGCGCCGTACTATGGCTGCTCTGAGCTGTATCATTGTGGAAGGCTCACCATGAATTTTGTGCCTGCATTGCAGTGCATGACTGATAGTATATACAATACAATACAATACAATACAATAAAAAACCCTCAAAGTCTCTTAATTTACACAATTTGAGTATCCGAAATCATTATTAAAAAAATCATGCTCATATACAAATGGTCTCTTCATTTTTATTACCACATGATATCGCCTAATCACTAAAATTTGGCTTCAGAATCTCCTTGCAGAGATTTCAGATAATATCCACAACAAGGGCTTCTGGTTTGAAGAAAGTGTGTAACTTTATCCCAAAAGACAAGCAGAGACTGAGAATTTACAAGACTTTATTTGTGTGAGAAGCAGACCATCATTTGATTTTTCTTTCCTTCTTCGTTTCAAATTCCAGCCAAAGCCAAGCAAGAACCCTTTTGATTCAAACAGAAAGGGAACAAGAGGTAAGGGATATCTTCATATATTTGTCCTGATTTCCAAAATCAAAAATCAATGTGTTTAATATCCCGTGGAAGCAAAATTCATATATATTTTTACGATTCATAAATTTGAAGTTTAATTCAGAAACTTTTATGTTGTACTTTGATTCCCTGCTGGATTTAATTCATTCTAATGGTTCTATCGAAGATTTGAGGCATTTGACCATTTCAAGGATGGCTTCCATGGCTTCAAGTCAGTATTGACAAATTCAGAATTAATTTTTTAGAAATGATACAAACCTTCAATCTGCAATTGATCTGAAATTATTTCAAATGTACCAAGTTCTAATTAAGCTGATCGGGTATTACCAACAATCGATTCATGAATGCCAACAATAAATCCTTTCCATGCCCTCCCTCTGTTTGAGCCTAAAGTCAATTAATGAACCTGCTGGGGTCTGATTCAATTATTAACAGTCCTAATATTTCTACTTCCAAATATCATCATCACTGCGCCAAATACCCTAAGGAATAGACTCTTGTGATGATGAATTAGACATGTTGAGTTAATTTTGCTGCCAGAGTGAGATTGACGTTTCTCACTGGTACCACTCAGTTTGTGGTGATATTCAATTAGCAAGTCAAAGTTTTGAAAACCTGTAACAACCACGTAAATCTTTTGTTTGGTTTTTTGGTAGGCTTTATTTCATGCAGTAACACTAATTATTTGTGTATTGTCCACACCTCAGCGGCCAGCGGCATAAATTTGACATAATTTTAAAGTCGGCTTTGATGTTCAAATTATAATACAGTAAAGGTGAGTTTGCAAAAAAAAATTATTAAAATATTGGGTGAGCTATGAGTGCAATGTCATATTGAAGTCATATTCAGTTAGACATCTTTTTTGAGTATGACATCACATGGATATCAACCTACAGCTGGAAAGAGAGGCCCAATAGCATGCAGCTAGAAGATGACATGTCAGTAACTTTAAGGTAACCAATTTTTGTCAACAAATTTTAAAGACTGTCTAATATTGGTCTATTTTTGGAAGTTTGTGTGATACCATCAAAATGCACTTTTGCAAAAGTGTTGTTGACAGGCACAATCCTTTTATGAGATTACTTTGAAAAAGTATGCTCAGAACAAATATATATACTCACTACACAAAGAATCGCTGTAGCAATGCTTTGACACTTCATGGAGAGAATGCATCTACATATACATATATACATGATATCTGGTGGCCCCATCGTAGCAGTCCGCTGGGTCTTTTTTGGGGTCTCCTCCATTTTTTGTTTTTTTAAATGATATTATATCAATGTACAGTTCCGCCTGTAAGTAAGTGAAACGCATGACATTGTGCCATTGCATCAATGCTAAACATCCCTAGCAGAACTGCTTGTGGAGGCATGAATTCTCATCGGATGAAAGGGAAACAAAGTGGGTCATAAAGGCCGATGTGTGAGGCAAGTGGGATAAAAATAGCAGCCCATTTTCTTCGCTGTAGTCGGAGATAGGTATGGGTCAAAGTCTTTGATAAGTAAGTGAACCACCCTTCCCTATGTTTTAACATTGGGCCTGCGTTTCACTTACTTATCAAAGACTTTGACCCATACCTAACTCCAACTACAGGAAAGAAAATTGACTGCTATTTTTATCCCACATGCCTCACATATCGGCCTTTATGACCCAAAATGTTTTCCTCTCATCGGATGAGAATTCATCCTTCCAGAAGCATTTTGGTTAAGGATGTTTAACATTGATGCAATGGCACAATATCATGTGTTTCACTTACTTACAGGCGGCACTGTAATTGTTATAAACTAAATGGAAATAAATTCTATCAGGATCTGAATCTGAATCTGCATCTGTGTTTATTACTTTTCTGACACAAAATTTTGAGCGTCAGTGATTGACTGTTATCGGAGAATAATACGACAATCACATGACACACATGTTTGTTTGTTTGTAAATTTATTAATAGGCTCCAGAAAAAGCCGAGGCTTATCTAGCTGGGGCCTTTGATGCCAAAAGATATGTATACATAAAACATTTTAAATGAAGTATGATATATAATAATAAACATGAAATTTAGTATTGGATTTAAAAAAAAGAAAAAAGATAGTGCTAATGACAAAATTGAAATACGGTTAGGTGATGCAACTCTTTACTTTGGCAAAGTTGTTTATTCTATTTGAATATTTATTTTTAATTTTTTTTGTTTTTGTAACATGCTAATGATTCACTCCTCAGTAGTTTTTGATATAGTGGCAGCGCACAGATTTTTTGAAGCATTGTATTGATTGGTCAGGTCTTCATTCAACTCCATCAACAAGGCATTCCATATTTCACTTCCTTTATAGCTTATTTTGTTTTTAGCTTGTTGGGTTTTGACTCTATCTACATGCAATAATTTTGATTAACGTGTTTCTCTATTATTTATTTCCTCATTCCTCTTAAAATAGTCATCGAACACTCTAGGCAACAGCTTCTTCCTTTGCTTATGAACAAATTGGGCAACAGTGAGCTTATACAAATCTCTGACACTAAGACGCACACATACAACTTAAAAGAACAATGTGTCTGATCTGATTGCTACCTTCTAATTGCTGTTACATAAAAAGGTACGAAGTATTAATATAGATATATTCTTAAATGTTCCCTGATAACCAGATAAAAGGCTGAGAAGCCAGATAAAGAAGATCCCGACATAACATCCGGGAGATAAGCTAGACCTGACCACAGATGTCCTGTTAATGTGCAAAGACTTTATGACTATGCATAATAATGATGCCATTTACTGAAAATGTGTGTTAGTTTTTTTTAACCAGAAATTTGCTTGCTTTGCAGTATGATATGTTTCCTCTGGCATATATTTGAGAGATATTACAAATCTGAAGCCAGGCCTATAGGTCTATTTATTTAGTCGAGGCTACCAAAGTAGCTTAAATCTACACCTGTGGCTGGCAGATGAAAAGTGGTCTTATATACTTTGACAAATCATTGAAAGGATTGCTTTGGAAAGGGACCAACACATGGCGACACTTTAAGTCTGGGCAGTTGATCACAGAGTATGCATTTTGCATGAGCTTGACACGGCTATAAATCATATACCGGGATGCTTTGAACCAACATAGATATGTCTGTTGAGATAATGTGCAATTGTTGTCAGTGTTGGATGAAAAATTATTTCATCTTAATATTAGAGACCTCTAATAATTCATTATACATGTTTTTGTTCACAACTGTTGGTTTAAAATAGTCTGATATTCTAGCCAGTGTGAAGTCCAGAGAGTAAAATGACAGGCAAACCATACTGGATTTCAAAAGACACCTCCAATCCTCTACTGCAGGTTCAATAAAGTGCCTATACCTTGAAGAGGTGACTCCATTTAGAACAATTGGATTTTTTAAGTTTTTTATGTTAAGTAAGAGCTTGAAAGAAATATACCAAAATATTGGGAATGCCTTTTACATGACAGAAAAAGTGGAAGGGTGTGGCATCTTAAATTATAATGATTAATTCTAGAGAAATGTTCTTCTGAGACATAATTTATATCTTGGAAATGGGTGTGGCAAATTCGGATTTTTTGCTTCATAATGAAGAACGCGGCCACTGGAGTTCATTTCTGAGTGGATGGTCTCCACAAAAAATGGTAAGTTTATTTTCTTCATATGTGGCTATTGCCTGCAGATTTGAATGAAATCAGGGACATTACATCACATTTATGACATTTGGTAAATTTCAGAATGCATAAAATAATTTTCCTCTCATTTCTAAGATAATGACACTTCATGAAAATGAGTGGGTTAAAACAAATTATTTTTTATCCTTTTCCAGGATTTTCCACAGACTTGTGGGCTATTTTGCATCATCTTGGCTGTATCGGGTTCAACTGATAGAGAACTATTACAGCCGTATGACACGAATACAGCGGTTGCAACTGATATTCTGAAACATGAACAAGTGACAGAAGCAAAAACATCAACCAGTAAAGAGGAATTGATTGAGAAACATTCTGAGATGACAAGACATTCACAAGAACCAAGTGTCTCCCAACCTGTGACAGTCAGACCTTCACAAGGACTAACTGATCATGGACCTGTAACATTGGAGCATTCACAAAAAGCTGCTGACGGTCAACCTATGTCAATTGACTATTCTCAAGAACCAAGTGGCCTTCAATTTATGACCATGGAAAATACCAAAAAAAGTGACCTAGAATCTCTGACTATGGAAGATTCCCAAGAATCGACTGACCTTCAACCTGTGACAATTGACTATTCTCAAGAAAAAAGTGGCTTTCAATTTGTGACTATGGAAAATACCCAAGTATCAACTGACAAGCATCCTGCAACATTTGACAATTCTCAAGAAAAAAGTGACTTTGAAACTCTGACTATGGAAGATTCCCAAGAATCGACTGACCTTCAACCTGAGACAATCAACAATTCTCAAGAAAGTAGTGGCTTTCAGTATGTGACAATGAAAAATTCTCGAAAAACATCTGGCTTTCAATCACTGACAACGGAAAACTCTCAAGAACCAAGTGGCTTTCAATATGACACAATGGAAAACACCCAAGAATCAACTAACTTTCAACCTGGGACAAAAGGAAATTCATATCCAAAAGAAACAACTGATTCTCCAACTGTGAAGATGGGAATTCAAAAAACGTCTCCTGATTCAGAGACATCAGCTGATGAAAATTCCTTGGCATATACTGAGACAACAGATGAAACTCAACAAACTGATTCAGACAGAGTTAAAGTGAAGTGTGAGACAGTTGGTGACCAAGAGTATTTCAGTATTATATGTCAGCTACGTGGGAACTTCAAAACGTTTCCCAAGTTGAATCACAGACTGGATGGGCACAGTCTCACCATAGTTGG
The DNA here is from genome assembly GCA_026936325.1 of Platynereis dumerilii. Lineage (NCBI taxonomy): Eukaryota > Metazoa > Annelida > Polychaeta > Phyllodocida > Nereididae > Platynereis > Platynereis dumerilii. Next base: position 14,623,976 of record JAPTHN010000014.1, read on the forward strand.
AGATGGCACAACTCTTGTTGGATATCTACCAAAAGCTGCATTTGAGGACCTGATGTTTCAGTCAACCCTAATACTAAAAAATTTAACAATAACTGCATTTGAACCAGGGTGGATACATAATCTACTTAGTTTATTTCTCCATCATATCAATTTGCCTAAACTGAGAGACTTTATGAAATTTCAAAAGCCAACAAGTATCAAGAGGATCACCATAACTCATGCCAATATCATGATCTTGAGAAATTTTACGTTTAGCAATGTCATAGCTGATGCTTTAAGCATCTCGGATTGTCCATTGACTGTTATTGAATACAATGCCTTTGCTGGTATGACCCTTCAAAGATCTCTATTACTGAGCAACACAAGATTACATGCTATTCACGGTATACACAACATTGGGATCAAACAGTTAACAATTACTGTTTCCAGAGATGAGAAATTGGATGATATTTTGTTCCAAGACTTCATGGCAAATTGTTCAAACGTGGAAGTATTGAATTTAAATCGTCTGTACCTCAAACGACTACTTAAATACCACACTATCCCTATGCCTCTCACACATTCTGTTTCCTTGAAATGGACCGGACTGCAAGGGGTACCCATAGGTTTGCTGAGTTACTTTCCAAAAATTCAGACACTTTTCCTGAACCACAACCACTTGGGGAAAATTGAGAAATGTGCCTTTCGGGGGAATAGATATTTAGAAAGACTGGATTTGTCCAATTCATCAATCAATGTCATTGAAGCTGGTGCATTCAGTGGAATTCGATTGACTATGCTCGAATTGAATTATAACACTTTTCAGACCTTGGATGCCTCTTTGATAAATGCCTTGCGACCAGGAGCAGCATTGTGGATGTCTGGAATTACACTGATTTGCGACTGTCAGCTGATGTGGTTGGGACTTGCCCAGGAAAAATTTCGTATTTATGGCAATCCCCTTCAGTGCTCTAACTATGATCCATCAATATATGACCCCCTGACCTATTTCGCAGAATGGACAAACTGCTCAGAAGAAGAAAAATATGGAAAGCTCCAAATTGGTGGGTATAATTTTAGTTGACAATTACACAAGATCAGTAGCCCTGGAAACTATGTTGAACTTAGCAAACCAGTTCCACAATTGCAGTTAAATATACTGATAAGAGAGATATATAACCTGTGCAGCCCTCTAATCCCTGTATAGGGTGCTGACTACCAACCCCCCCTCCTCGGACCAACTTTCCTTTCAGCTCCTTTCTTTTTAATCCTTTTATTGTGATTATCATTCCTCTGGAAAGCTGGACTGAAAGATACAAGAAATATTAAACTTCTATTGAACAATAAAATTCAATGATGATGATGTAAATTTAGATTCCAATTACCACCAATACCTTACATACTCCATTCTTCTTCTTCAGATTGTGGCTTAACGGATGAGACTTCTTCTTTCATGAAGACTACTGAAGCAACCCTAACATCGGGCTTTGCTGAAGACACCAATTCTGATGATCTGGAAATGACATCTGATTTCAATGGTGGCGTTTCAACTGGATCCATTTTGAATTTGATGATTGCATGCCTTGTCACTACTGCCAGCATAATACACCTGTGCATTTGAAAAGGGGAACATTTGAAGTGAAAATTATGTTGTTTTGAAAATGACAAGGACAATGTATTTATACAATATATATTGATATCTTTATTTGGAAGCAAAAACAATTTTGTATAAATAGTATTCTATTGCAAGGGATAGCCATATCAAATTGTTTAATGAAATGTGTATCTTGGATATTGTTAAGTAAATTCATTCAGCAGAGATCATACAGTTTTGTCTTTGTCCCGTTGTTATTAGTCTTGAAGCTCTTTTAGTCTGTTTGGAAAATTCCATATACGGAAATTCACTCAGTTAAGACAGAGGTCACAGTCTTCGCATAGCTGTAAGCAACATAGACTCTTGACAAACCACTTGCTGAGCACTCATGGAAATTCAATAACTATAATCAGTATTAGAACTGTAATTTATAAACTGCGATTTGTGCATCTCAAACACAGAAATGACACCCACGACAGTAGAAAAATAACCTTCAAACTGAGCAATACAAAGCAGCCCTCTACCCCACCCTTGTGAAAGTCATTGAACTGTGCCAGACTGGTGATAAATGAGAAAAAGATTCAGCATCCTGTATCTCTCAAACCTATATAGATACCTGGAAATTTCTTTTTGCTTCTGCTGGAGTTACTTGTCTACTTTTTATGTTCATTCATTTTGTTACAATATGATGATACCAGTGCTTCCTGTGAAGGCCATTCTGAGAAAAAGCAGATTTGCAAAAAAGTGTGATTTTGCAGGGAAGTGTCCACTTTGTTCTGGGTGGGTCAAGTGCAATATCACGCAGTGAAAATTGTGGACGATTTTTAAAGACAATTTATAACAGTTTCAAACGACACAGGATTTGTTTATATGTTATGCATTATGCAATTTAGTGACTTTTGGGCTGTGACCAATGTCAGACTAAATCTCTGAGTCAGTGTCGGGGTTACTTTGGCCACTCATGGAAATGGCAACTGGCAAGAGTTGGAACAGTCTGTAGTTAATAGCAGTCCAGGAGGTATAAACCTTGATTTGACAAACAGGTGTATGACCCTGAAAATTATGTCGACTTCCATGCTAGAAAAATACCGTAAATGGTCCAATGTAATAATAAAAAAGCTGAAAAAATGAAAAGACATTAACCGACATTTTTGTTCAGGCCAGGGTTAATAATGCTCCGATTTGAATGCGGTAAAGTGCTACAGGTAGGTCAATACTATTTAAAAAAACAGGCAGGATCAGATTTTGTCCGACGTTCGTTTTTGACCCCGATACGGCACTTTTTCCGACGATTGCTCTGCTCGTAAATTGTTTCATCCGTCAGAAAAGATATATAAGGCAATTAGACATGGAATAAACAGGTTATTTCATGGGTTGGACCTGTATTTCCCTGACATTTTCACCCTCGACCCTGTATCTCCCTCGACTCTGTGGGTCTCGGGAAATACAGGGTCTCTATATAACCTATAAACATATTTCAAATTTATATCGAAAACATTATAAATCTGTAGCCCGGCCTGTAGTTATATCTGTTTAGTTAAGGCTGCCTTAAGTAGCTTAAATTTGCACGTGTGGGTGACAGACGACAAATGGCCTTAGATACTCAGACAAATCACCACAAGGATTGCTCAGAATGCAGACCAGCAAGTTGTGACACTGGACAGTTTTTCAGCATCTGTATTTGGCATGAACTTGACACAGTTGTGTAAATCATATACCAGGATGTTTCGAACCAACATACATCTTTCTCTTTAGATATTAAAGTGCAATCTTGGTCAGGCCTGGATGTAATGATATTTCTCTTGATTTCGAAAACTGCCAAATATACCATTTTATGCACTTTAAAATATTCTAATACTCTGGTCACTGATAGCCCCAGCGTGACTCCAATGCCTGCATTGGAGTCACAGCCTGCTACATACAAAAAACTTGGGGTTCAGCTTCCTTGCCGTTCGTGGTCAAACATTATGTCTTTGCTTCAAATTTTAAAATTATATCATGACAATCTACTTACTCAAATGCAGCGTTTGTGCCACTTTTGATTTCTTTGAAGTGATCAAGAGCATGCAACTCGACAAAATAAACATTCAAGTGAGAAAAAGCTGTCAACAAAATGATGCAGCCATCACTGAAACAATTGTCATCATCTATGCCAGATAGTATCAACGCTGAACACGGGTTATCCTAAAGTGGTTAACTCCCACAACTTGTCTTTTAACTGGGTTACTAGGAAAATAATTTAGTCATTATATAACATGAGGTCAGCTTAAAATATGGCTAAGTAACCCTGTTAAAAGTAAAGTTATTGGAGTTGACCACTTCAGGATAGCCCATGTTAAGCGTTGATGCAAACGGGCACTGGGCTCAGTTACCTCATACTTTTTTTTATTTGTTTTGACATCATGAATCACAGAAGAACTAGCAACTGTTAAGTTCAGGAGCGCTCAAAGCGGTTGTCTACTCTGTCAGCTTATTTCAATAAGACAATAACTTATTAAACAGCAGACAGTCACAAACATCGCTTGTGAGCAGTCTGACTGAAACTCGTGCTATATAAATACTTAGTAGTTTAACAAACACGAACGCTGGAGGAATACCTGTGGTTTACAGCCTTTCACTCTGATAAAGAAAAAATGAGGACCAGTTCACTCCGAGAAATGCACCTTGTGACCTGATAGCTGCTGATGAAGTGTCATCTTCTATACTTTCAACATTTGAAACTTAATGAGCTGTCTCAGAGAAAATCATGCAGAGCTGTTCGGATGACGTTCTCGGAATGGCCTAAAATTTTGCATAGGTACCAGACCACCTCTTAAACGAAGAAATGTGAAGTTGGAACTTCAAAACTCAGAATACTTTTCTCACAGGGGGGCCTCAAAATAGGGGTGTCGGGAAGCCATTTTTAACAGAAATCCTCATTTCATCAAAAAAAAAGTGGTCGATGTTCAGACCTCTCTGGATGCTAGAAAAAATTAACAAGAACTATCCAAACTGGGTTTGGATGAAGGCTAGCATTGTTTTTAACAATAAATCACCTCTATTTATTAATTTCACTACAAAGGCTACTTTGGGGGGGTCACTCCGAAACTGCAGATTTTGTGTTTTTCAAAATTTGAAAAACATGCCATGTTTCGAGGGCAATTTCTCAATCTTGTGCGGGTCTAGGATTGACAATATTTGGTTAGAAAATTAGCAGAATACTTGGATTTTAGATATCTGGTGAGAAAACTGTGGGAAAATTTGAATTTTCAGATAATTCAGCCATTTCAAAAACTGTAATTTTCCGAATTTCCGTAAAAAATCATGAAATTTCCATAGTCAAAAGGTCAAAGTAGTACCAACCCTATTATCATAATTTTGATTAAAATTAATGGAAATTACCTTTATTCAGTAAATTATTTAAGTTTCATCTGGAAAAAAATATTATTTTGTATCAATCGGCTAATTTTCAAAATTTAGTTTTTTACAAATTTTGATAAGTTTCTGGAAAGGAATCAATTTTGTGGGCCTATGTCTGACATAGTAACACTTCCATGTTAAACAATTTCCATAATCATTCATGGAAAAACACCTATATTTAGTAAATCAGGTGAGATAATTGTGGGAAATGGAGAAATTTTGAAAATATGGATACTCCAGGGGGGTCACTCCGAAACTGCAGATTTTGTGTTTTTCAAAATTTGAAAAACATGTCATGTTAAGAGGGTAATTTCTCAAATTTGTGCGGGTCTAGGATTGACAGTATTGGGTTAGAAAATTAGCAGAATACTTGGATTTTAGATATCTGGTGAGAAAACCGTGGGAAAATGTGAATTTTCAGATAATTCAGCCATTTCAAAAACTGTAATTTTCCGAATTTCCGTAAAAAATCATGAAATTTCCATAGTCAATAGGTCATAGTAGTACCAACCCTATTATCATAATTTTGATTGAAATTAATGAAAATTACCTTTATTCAGTAAAATAATTAAGTTTCATCTGGAAAAAAATATTATTTTGTATCAAACGGCTAATTTTCAAAATTTAGTTTTTTTCACAAATTTGATAAGTTTCGGGAAAGGAATCAATTTTGTGGGCCTATGTCTGACATAGTAACGCTTCCATGTTAAACAATTTCCATAATCATTCATGGAAAAACACCTATATTTAGTAAATCAGGTGAGATAATTGTGGGAAATGGAGAAATTTTGAAAATATGGATACTCCAGGGGGGTCACTCCGAAACTGCAGATTTTGCTGTTATTCAAAATTTGAAAAACATGCCATGTTAAGAGGGCAATTTCTCGAATTTGTGAGCACTTACTTTGACCATATTTGGTTAGAAAATTGGCAAAACACTTGCATTTTATATATCTGTTGAGAAATTTGAGTGAAAATGTGAATTTTCAGATATTCAGTCATTTCAAAAACTGCAATTTTCCGAATTGCCGTAAAAAAATCATGAAATTCCATAGTCAAAAGGTCAAAGTAGTACCGACCCTATTGTATCATAATTGTGATTGAAATTAATGAAAATTACAATTATTCAGTAAATTAGTTAATTTTCATGTGGAAAACCAATTATTTTGTATTGCACGGCTAATTTTCAAAATTTAGTTTTTTCGTAAATTTCGATAAGTTCCGGGAAATGTATCAATTCTGCGGGCCTATGTCTGACATAGTAACACTTCCATGTTAACCAATTTCCACGATCATTCATGGAAAAACACCTATATTTAGTAACGAAGAAATTTTAAAAATATGGATATTCCAGGGGGGATCACTCCCTAACTGCAGATTTTGCTGTTTTTCAAAACTTGAAAAACATGCCATGTTAAGAGGGCAATTTCTCAAATTGGTGATTACTTATATTAACCAGATTTGGTTAGAAATTTGGCAGAACACTTGGATTTTATATATCTGGTGAAAAACTATGGGAAGATGTCAATTCTCAAAAACTGAAATTTTCCGAATTTCCGTAAAACATCATGAAATTTCCATAGTCAGAAGGTCAAAGTATTACTGACCGCATTTCCAAATTTTTTTCACAAGTTACCGGAAATTCATCAGTTTTGTCTGACATAGTGATACTTCAGTAATCATTCATTCAACAAACTTTTTTTTCACCAAAAATCCACAGCCCCTTTAACCAAAAGATTATGTAGCATTTTAAGGACTCCTGCTCTCTCTCCCATCTCATCAATCAACCCTCATGAGTGCCCAGAACAGCTTAGAGAGCTGCACTTACCATATCTATCTATCTATCTACTGTGACTGCCTAAACAGGAAGTGCCAATAGTTGCTATATAAAGTGGAGCTAATATTTAAGTCACAGTTAAGTTTAGTCATTTATTTAAATACCTAAAATACCTTCCAAAATAGCCTTAAAATTTCAGTCTTGTCTATAACAACCTCTAATGACACATTTCAGGGATTTAAATCAACATATAAATGTAACCAACATTGAAAATAATCATTTCCATACCCCGTGATTGTAAGAAGTGAATAAAAATTAAAAGTTAATGACTGAAACGGATCACCCAAGTAAGAAATCATGACAACACTTTGTTGATAATCAAAATTGGATAAAAAATAAGAGTGATAAGCAAAATTGGTGGGAAATGAAGTGTTACTATATCAAACTTAGGCCCACAAAGTTGAAGCATTATCGGAACTCAATAAAACTTCTGAAAATTTTATTTATAGAATTAGACCTGTGATACAAAATGATTATTTTTGCAGACAAAACTTTGACCTTTTAACCAATGTTAACTATGGATATTTCATGAATTTTTACAGAAATTTGGAAACTTACAGTTTTTGAAATGGCTGAATTTTTGAAAATTCAAATTTTCCCACAAATCTTTCACCAGATATATGAAATCAAGTATTCTGCCAATTTTCCCTAACAAATATAGTCAATATGAGTGCTCACCAATTTGAAAAATAGCCCTCTAAACATGGGATGTTTTTCAAATTTTGAAAAACAGAAAAATCTGCGGTTTCGAAGTGACCCCCCTGGAGTATCCATATTATCAAAATATCTGCATTTCCCAGAATTTTCTCCCTTATTTACTAAATATAGGTGTTTTTTCATGAGTGATCATGTGAAATGGCTAAAATGGAAGTGCTGCAATGTCAGACTTGGGCCACAAAATTGATACATTTCCGCCAACTTATCAAAATTAGTGAAAAATTAAATTTTGAAAATTAGCCTTATGATACAAATGAATTATTTTTTTCAGATGAAACTATGACTTATTTACTGTATAATCGTTTTTTTTATTAATTAAAATCAAATTATGAAAATAGGGTTGACCTTTCGCCTGTGGGAATTTCATGATTATTTATGGAAATTCGGAAAATTACAGTTTTTGAAATGACTGAATATCTGAAAATTCACATTTTCACACAAATTTCTCAACAGATATATAAAATCCAAGTTTTTTTCCAATTTTCTAACAAAATATGGTTAATATAAGTGCTCACAAATTTGAGAAATTGCCCTCTTAACATGAGATGTTTTTCAAATTTTGAAAAACAGCAAAATCTGCAGTTTCGGATTGACCCCCCTGGAGTATTTTCAAAATTTCTTCATTTTCCACAATTATCTCCCCTGATTTACTAAATATAGGTGTTTTTCCATGAATGATAATGGAAATTGTTTAACATAGATGTGTTACTATGTGAGACATGGGCCCACAAAATTGATACATATCCCGAAACTTATCAAAATTTGTGAAAAACTAAATTTTGAAAATTAGCCGTTTGATACAAAATAATTGTTTTTTCCAAATGAAACTTAACTAATTTACTGAATAAAGGTAATTTTCATTAATTTCAATCAAAATTATGATAATAGGGTTGGTACTACTTTGACCTTTTGACTATGGAAATTTCATGATTTTTTACGGAAATTCGGAAAATTACAGTTTTTGAAATGGCTGAATTATCTGAAAATTCACATTTTCCCACGGTTTTCTCACCAGATATCTAAAGTCCAAGTATTTTGCTAATTTTCTAACCAAATACTGTCAATCCTAGACCCGCACAAATTCGAGAAATTGCCCTCTTAACATGACATGTTTTTCAAATTTTGAAAAACAGCAAAATCTGCAGTTTCGGAGTGACCCCCCTGGAGCACCATATTTTCAAAATTTCTTCATTTCCAACAATTATCTCCCCTGATTTACTAAATATAGGTGTTTTTCCATGAATGATAATGGAAATTGTTTAACATGGAAGTGTTACTATGTCAGACATAGGCCCACAAAATTGATTCCTTTCCCGAAACTTATCAAAATTTGTGAAAAACTATATTTTGAAAATTAGCCGTTTGATACAAAATAATATTTTTTTCCAGATGAAACTTAAATAATTTACTGAATAAAGGTAATTTTCATTAATTTCAATCAAAATTATGATAATAGGGTTAGTATTACTTTGACCTTTTGACTTTGGAAATTTCATGATTTTTTACGGAAATTCGGAAAATTACAGTTTTTGAAATGGCTGAATTATTTGAAAATTCAAATTTTCCCACGGTTTTCTCACCAGATATCTAAAATCCAAATATTCTGCTAATTTTCTAACCAAATATTGCCAATCCTAGACCCGCACAAGATTGAGAAATTGCCCTCGAAACATGGCATGTTTTTCAAATTTTGAAAAACACAAAATCTGCAGTTTCGGAGTGACCCCCCCAAAGTAGCCTTTTTAGTGAAATTAATAAATAGAGGTGATTTATTGTTAAAAACAATGCTAGCCTTCATCCAAACCCAGTTTGGATAGTTCTTGTTAATTTTTTCTAGCATTCAGAGAGGGCTGAACATCGACCACTTTTTTGTTGAAGAAATGAGGATTTTTGTGAAAAATGGCTTCCCGACAACCCTATTTTGAGGCCCCCCTGTGAGAAAAGTATTCTGAGTTTTGAAGTTCCAACTTCAGATTTCTTCGTTTAAGAGGTGGTCTGGTCACTACGTAAAATTTCAGTCCATTCCGAGAACGTCATCCAAACAGATTCCCTGATATTGCATGATTTTCTCTGAGACAGCTCATTAAAGGCAGTTTGATCAGTCAGGATCAAGAGAAGACCATTTGACTTGTCATAACTGATTTTGGATTGAAAATCAGATGCATAATCCTTTCGTTTGGCTGTCACCAACAAGAGGGATATGTCTCCTTCAATCAAATTAACATTGAAAGTATTGGGTATGATCATGACTAATTATCTGTATGATGACGCTCAAAGTGTCATTTTCACAGTGCAACAGTACACTCTTTTTCAGTATCAATGTGAAAGGCTGTTATGCCAGCAAATTTTCATTACAAGTAAAGAAGCACAGGTTTTTTAAATATATTTAACATTGGGGACCACACTTGGCAAAAACCGTTTTTCAGGCGGCCTGTAGTTAAAAACAAACCTAACTAAAATAAATCTTTGTCTTGGATTTAAATACATCAAAACTATCACAGTTTTTTTAGTTCTTCAGGCAAAGTATTCCATATAGTGGAGGCTCTATATAAAAATGACTTCTTAAATAATTGTAATTTACATTAAGGTATAACAACATTCAATGTATTTGCTTATCTGGTATTAACTTCATGCACGTTATTGAATTAACCATATGTGGCGGTGCATTCCCATGAATGCAATTGTCCAGATGAATACATGGAAAATAGTTAATAAATTCCTGAAAGTTTTTTCATTTCTGTTTCTTAACTAAACTGATACCTCTAACATTAATGATATCGAAACAACCACAGATAATTCTTTCTGCCCTATTTTGAAGCCTATGGATGGTAATGACATTTGCATCAGTACAGCCCCGCACAGTGTAGGCATAATCAAAAAGTGGAAGAACATATGTTTTATACACAACCTCTTCTAGATTTCTCGGTATTATAAGTCATAGACGGCCTAGCCAGCAAGTTTACCAGTAATATTTTTAACATTTTCATTAATACTTTTTTCAAACTTAAGGTTTTTATCCACATAAGCACCAAGATACTTTGTAACATCAACATTTTGGACAACATGACTGTCAATGTTCAAAAATAAATTATTTTGATCATTAGAGCTGACATTAGACTCGACTAACATAGAAACGGTTTTGTTTGCATTAAGAGCAAGACGATTAGCTGAGAACCACCTCGCTGCATTATCAAGACAATCATTCAAGTCATTGGTAATTTCCAAAGAGGTTGAAAAAAAAACCAATATGTTGGGAATACCAATCATATGACGGAAAAAACGTGAAAGGGAGTGGCATCTTGAATTATCATGCTTAAGTCAAAAGATTTTTTTTTCTGAGTTATAACTGACATCTTGGAAATGGGTGTGGCAAATATTTTGTTTTTGGCATATAGTGAAGAGGGCAACTGCTAGAGAAGTTCATTTCTCCGTTGATGGTCTTAACAAAAAATGGTAAGTTTATTTTCTTCATATGTGGCCATTGCCTGCAGATTTGAATGAAATCAGGGACATTACGTCTAATTTATGACATTTGGTAAATTTCAGAATGCCTTACAGAGTTTTCCCCTCATTTCTAAGATATTTTAAACAGTTTATAAAAATGAGTGAGTTAAATCAGATTATCTTTTTTATCCTTTGCCAGGATTTTCCACAGACTTGTGAGCTATTTTGCATCATCTTGGCTGTGTCGGGTTCAACTGATAGAGAACTATTACAGCAGTATGACACGAATACAGCAGTTGCTACTGATATTCTAAAACATGGAAAAGTGACAGAAACAAAAATATCAACCAGTAAAGAGGAATCTGTTGAGAAACATTCTGAGATGACAAGACATTCACAAGAACAAAGTGACTCCAAACCTGTTACAGTGAAACCTTCACAAGGACTAACTGATCCGGGACCTGTTGAGCATTCACAAGAAACCACTGACAATCAACCTTTGTCAATTGACTATTCTCAAGAGCCAAGCGGCCTGCAATTTGTGACTATGAAAAAAACCCAACCTGTGACAATAGGAAATCCATATCCACAAGAAACAACTGATTCTCCGACTGTGAACATGGGAATTACAAAAATGTCTTCTGATTCATTGACACAAATGCAGGTATTCACTTCCGACATTGGTTTGTTCCAGACTTCAGTGGATGAAAAATCCTTGGCTGATATTGAGACAACACATCAACCTCATCAAACTGATTCAGAGGGAGGTAAATTGAAGTGTGCTACTGTTGGTGGTCTCAGTGAAGACAAGAAGTATCTCCACAAATGTGAACTGTCTGGGAACTTCAAAATGTTTCCCATACATGTTGTATTGAATTGGAGTGGTCTGACTATAGCTGGAGATGGCACAAACATAGTGGGATATCTGCCAAAAGCAGCATTTCAAAACCTGATGTTTGGATCAGCCATCATACTCAGAAATTTTACCATAACTGAATTTGAGCTAGGGTGGATACATGATCTGGATGGCTTATTTATCCACAAAATGAATCTGCCTGGACTACAAGACTTCATGCAATTTCAAAAGCCAACCAGGATTAACCACATTACCATAGCCCATGCCAATATCACCATCTTGAGAAATTATACATTTAGCAATGTCACTGCTGATGGTTTAAGCATCACAGATTGTCCTTTGATGGTCATCGAATACAATGCTTTTGAGGGTATGATACTTAAAAGATCTCTGAGACTGGTCAACACGAGATTGCATATTATTCACGGCATACACAATATTGGCATCCAACAGTTAACCATAAGTGTTTCCAATGACAGGCAATTGAAACCATCAGAAGACGTGTGGTTCATTGACTTCATGGTCAATTGTTCAAACCTGAAAATGTTGGATTTCTATCATTTGAACCTTAAACAACTAATTACAGACCATGCAATAAATATGCCTCTTGTCAGTCGTGTTGTCTGGAGGTCTGCTGGCCTACAAAAAACACCCAAAGATTTTCTGAACCACATTCCAAATGTTCGGACACTTTTTCTGAACCATAATGACTTGTGGAGAATTGAGAAATGCACCTTTCGAGGGAACAGATATATAGAAAAACTGGATCTGTCTGATTCATCTATCTATGTCATTGAGGCTGGAGCATTCAGTGGAATTAAATTGTCCATTCTCAGGTTGCATAACAACCCTTTCACAACCTTAGATGCCTCTTTGACAAATGCCTTGCAACCTCTTGCAGAATTGGGGATGTCAGGAATTATGTTAGTGTGCGACTGTCAGCTGATGTGGTTAGGACTTGCCCAGGAGAAATTTCGAGTTTATGGCAATCCCCTTCAGTGCTCTAACTATGATCCATCAATAAATAACCCCCTTACTTATTTTGCGGAATGGACCAACTGCTCAGAAGAAGAAAAATATGGAAAGCTCCAAATAGGTTGGTATAATTTTTGCTAGAAATGACACGTGATTAGCTCTATATTTTGTCCCATCATAAATGAGAACTAGTGTTTGACCTGATTCCTCAGCCTCTAGATGTCCTACGGCAAAAATACCCAAACCTGTGTGTAGATTATAGATTTTGTAATCTGAATATCCGATTTTTGCCATGTTTTGGGGTCATTTTTTAACAATTTTTAATCAATTTCAGCCACGGCAGCCCATTGTTACTCATTTACATTTGTGACGCAACCAGATAAATAGCCAAAATTGATGTGACATCACAATAATGCTCTGTATCGCCACTCTCAACTTAGTTCCAGTTGGGATTGCACCAATTCCACCTCTCCAAGCTCACTTGCTGCTTTATACAGGCTGTAGATTCACTGCTAAATTATAGTTCACATGTTCGATGGGTCCCGTGCATTAATCATTAAACAAGTTTCATAAATGCACAATTAAATAGACAGACAGAAACAGTCACAATTCACAACTGTTGCAGTTGTAGATGAGATGGCAGTGCATGCAGCCCTATCCATTTCACATCCACTTTCCCTTCATCTCTTTTCTTTGATGTTTCTGCAGTTCCTCTGGAAACTAAACAGAAAGATACTGATTGTGCAACAAATGACTGCTTACTCCCGAAATGATAACAAGTATGATAAGGATGTTAATTTAGACAACTCCAATAACAATAACAAGTATGATGAGGATGTAAATTTAGACAACTCCAATAACAATAACAAGTATGATAAGGATGTAAATTTAGACAACTCCAATAACAATAACAAGTATGATAAGGATGTAAATTTAGACAACTCCAAAAACAATAACAAGTATGATAAGGATGTAAATTTAGACAACTCCAATAACAATAACAAGTATGATAAGGATACCTTACATGCTCCATATTTCTTCTTCAGATTGTGGCATTACAGATGAGACTTCCACTTTCATGAAGCCCACTGAAGCAACTCTAACATCCGGCTTTGCCGAAGACACAAATTCGGATGTTCTGGAAATGACAACTGATTTCAATGGTGGCTGTTCAACTGGATCCACTTTGAATTTGATGATAGCATGCCTTGTCACTACTACCAGCATAGTTCAACTGTATTATCTAGAAATATAAATATTTGGAGTGAAAATTATATTGTTTTGAACTAACAAGGAAAATATATTTCAGAAATGATGCAGGCTTCAGTAGAAATGATGCAGGCCCTAGGTTTCTACCTCAACATAGTAATGGGATAATCATAAAATTAAGAAAATTGAGTATGTGAAAGTTAAAAATCAGCTTAGAAACAGAAATTCAAAAATTAGGTAAATTAACATCAACAAAACAGCGCTATAGTAGCCTCTCTAACTGTTGAGCCAACAAGAATTCTTTATATATTTTGTGATGATATTTTGTGAATTATCTTGTTTGTGTGGACTTTTGATTGCATAGACTTTTGGGGCAGGATTGTATGGCTATTGAGCAGTTCCCGCTGGCCTGTACCTACCTGCTCTCACCGATGACACCACACCAAACCTGAAAAGCTGTAAAAACCGGATTCTATATTGACAACACTTTTCTACTTTATTATTATGGACATTTCATATTTAAAATCTACATACATTTACTGACTCTTAAGACTGATTATCAACTAGGACTGGGAGCAAAATGTAACTTTTAAATGATGTACTTAATATTGTATATGGATATTTCTTATTGTATTAGCCGTCTCTAGATGTAGAGTAGTTGTCGATTTCGAATGTTTACTGACAAATGAATCTGTTTGATATGTAAATTGTCAATAAAACCATATAAATTTGTCCAAATTTTGAACAGTATTCTAGTGACAAGGGGAAAGCCATAACAAATCATTTAATTAAATAATTATGCGTCATATATGGATGTTGTTCAGTAAAGAAATGCAGAGATCATATTACTTTGTCTTTGTTATTCTGTTTTGAGTCCTGAATGTTCCATTTCCAGTAATTCACTCAGGTCTTAATAATCATTTTATGAGATCAATAACAATACATGTAGACTTTTAATGACAATAATATCTGCAATGAAACAATTGTCAAGTCAAAGTACAAAATTTGAAATTCAAAATATGCAAAAACAAATTGTAATTGATATCGATTAACAATATATTAACAAACTGACAACATCTAATAATAATCATAGACCTTATAGAAATACAAGATTGTTTTGTACTTATTCACGCCTTTTTGAGGGGGTCCCATCGAACACAGTCCAGTTGGTTTTAATTTTGCAATTTCTTATTCGATCAAAATTCTGAAAGCTGGATTGATTTGGTCATTTCATAAATCTTTTTTGAAATCTTCTTTTAAGCATCCATTGCATAATATTGTGGAAAAGCATTTCATTATTTAGACACTTGAACAAGTTTAGCATGACTGTCTCTTAAATCTGGGGACCAAAGTAACTCTGCGGAAAAATGATTCACAATGGGTTTTCTTCACCAGTAATGAAAATACTTTGAAGGTTCTAGTGAGAGAAACCATAGTACCTTCAAATCCTAATTTGTATGTACATACTTGATCATAACACGACAAGACACTTAGTGCTGTCCATGGTAGAACACATAGATATCCTAGTGGCCAGTTGCTTTTAAGGCACACCTGATTCCAGTCAGTCAGTAAATATTAGAGCTTTTAGAGAAGGGAACAAGCAGAGACAGCAGGTATAGCCAAAATCAAAGCAGCTCAGCCTTATCAACAACTGTTCCGAAACCAGCTGAAATCATGATCACCAGAAATAAGATAATGATCGCTGGAAGTGTTACTCGAGCATTATATCAAACAAATACAAACCACATCTACTAATATCTTTGTGCTTCGGACTGTGCCACTAATTGTTTTCAATGTTACAGACATCTGCCCAAACCTCTGCCCGCAAAAACATTGTCAATGGTATTGAGCTCGGTTGACGAGGGAAGCCATTGATCATCGGTCTCACCCTTAGGCTTCTTCGTAAAAAATCAGTCTCGAGTTTCCTTTGCAGTACTCTGGAGTCCTTTCATGTTGCAACATATCATATTATTATTTCTACTGATATGAAACTCCCTTAAAAAATGTTCATGTTGTGTGCCGGTCATGCACCTAGGCATTGATTTTCCTCCATTGTTTTAAAATGAAATTTGAAACTATCTTGCCCTCTGGGAAAAACCAATCCAAAGTCATTACTTGCCACATAAAGTGGCCTAAAACTGTCAGAGTATATCTTTACTACTTGTGTTTCAATTTTCCTGCTGTGAAATTGCTTAGGTCTATACAATTGATAAGCAAATTCATGATACTGCACCAATAGGCGTATGGGTATGGGGACAGGGGGGTTGCCCCCCTAAAAGTTTAGGAAACAGTAAGATTCGAGAAAAGAGCTAAACAATTTGGGCATATGATTAAAATAATAAATAGTATTGAAAATTAATGATTTCCAGGTTATTTCATTTGAAATGGTATTAAAAATTTATCTTGAAATTCGGGCGAAGTCGCTCGTCCCACCAAAAATGGCGCACGCCATACGCCTATGACTGCACCATGCACTTGAGTGGAAGCAGAGTTTATGGATGGTCTATTCATTAATGCAAAAAAGCAACTTAGCAAGCTTCAAGATTAAACTTATTGACCTTGTTAGGACTTTGTTGATGTATTTGACATAATACTCCAATTAAAGAATTGCTCATTATAACATTTTTAATAGTGTGCTGAGGCTAATGTGAGTCTGTGTACCTACTGAGCAAGTTTTTATGCCGCACCCTGGAGTTTCATTAATTAAGCCGTTACCAAATTGTCTTAGCAGATCAACTTTGCATCCAGATGAAGTCAATTTGTGTTTGGTTTGTTAAAAGTAGAAAAATCTGCCTTTAGCATGTATGATAAAGGCTGTATCTAGAAATGGTCGCAAGGGGGGGGGCATTATATGGGGTGAATACGCGGCGGTTCGTGGGGTTTCCTATCTCTTCCATGTTAATTTTTAGCCGGGGGGGGGGCATGGCCCAATGCTCCCCCCCTAAATACGCCACTGTGTATGATTAAAGTAATTGGGACCTGCAATTCAAGCATTCCTCTTGACATGTCTGCATTGAACAATTTGGCCACATGCAAACTTAAACCTTTTCATGGTAGTTTATTTTTTGTAAGTTTGCGTGATGCCATCAAAATTTACCTCTGTGAAAGTTTTGGTACTTGCCCAGTCCTTTTTATGAGATAACTTTGAGAAAGTATACTCAAAACACACTATTTACTCGCTACACAAAGAATCACTCTAGCAATGCTTTGACAGAATGCATCTGAATTTGTGTTTATTACTTTTCTGACACACTTTTGATATCGGAGAATAATACGGCAATAACATGACATACATGTAACTTAAAAAACAATGTAGCTGATCTGGTTGCTATCTTCTGATTGCAGCTACATAAAAAGGTGCAAGATATCAATATAGAAAGGGACATATTCTTGAATGTTCCCTACTAACCAGATAAAAGGTCAAGAAGCCAAATAAAGAGGCTCTTGAGACAAGTTGACTGGATGACCACAGATGTCCTGTTAATGTGCAAAGACTTTATGACTTCGCATATTATTATGCATAATAATGATGCCATTTACTGAAAATGTGTTAGTTTTTGTGACCAGAAAAGAGAAGTATGATATGCTTGCTCTGGAAAATATTTAAGAAATATTACAAATCTGAAGCCAGGCCTGTAGGTCTATCTACGAGTACTTGGTCGAGTCTACCAAAGTAGCTTAAATCTAAACCTGTTGCTGGCAGATGCAGTTTTAGATACCTAGACAAATCATTGAAAGGATTCTTTGGGAGAGGGACCAACACAAGGCAGTTGGTCACAGAGTGTACATATCGCATGAGCTTGACACGGCTATAAATCATATACCGGGATGCTTTGAACCAACATAGATATGTCTGTTGAGATAATGTGCAATTGTTGTCAGTGTTGGATGAAAAATTATTTCATCTTAATTTTAGAGACTGCCAATAATTCATTATACATATTTTTGTTCACAACTGTTGGTTTAAAATAGTCTGATATTCTGGCCAGTATGAAGTCCAGAGAGTAAAATGACAGGCAAACCAAGCTGGATTTCAAAAGACACCTCCAATCCTCTACTGCAGGTTTGCTAAAGTGCCTATACCTTGAAGAAGTGACTCCATTTAGAACAGTTGATTTTTTGAAAGTTTTTTTATGTTAAGTAAGAGCTTAAAAGAAATAGACCAAATATTGGGAATGACTTTTACATGACAGAAAATGTCGAAAGGTGTGGCATCTTAAATCATAATGATTGACACTAGAGAAATGTTCTTCTGAGATATAGCTCATATCTTGGAAATGGGTGCGGCAAATTTGAATTTTTTGCCTCATAGTGAAGAGCGCGGCCACTGGAGTTCATTTCTGAGTTGATGGTCTTAACAAAAAATGGTAAGTTTATTTTCTTCATATGTGGCTATTGCCTGCAGATTTGAATGAAATCAGGGACATTACGTCTAATTTATGACATTTGGTAAATTTCAGAATGCATTACATAATTTTCCTCTCATTTCTAAGATAATAACAGTTTATGAAAATGAGTGGGTTAAATCAAATTATTTTTTATCCTTTTCCAGGATTTTCCACAGACTTGTGGGCTATTTTGCATCATCTTGGCTGTATCGGGTTCAACTGATAGAGATATATTACAGCCACTTGACTCAAATACAACATTTGGACAAGGAACGGAAGCAAAAACATCAACCAGTAAAGAGGAATTGATTGAGAAACATTCTGAGATGACAAGACATTCACAAGAACCAAGTGTCTCCCAACCTGTTACAGTCAGACCTTCACAAGGACTAACTGATCCTCTACCTGTGCTAACAATGGAACATTCACAAGAAGCCGCTGACCATCAACCTATGCCAATTGACTATTCTCAAGAACCAAGTGGCCTTCAATTTATGACTATGGAAAACAGCCAAGTATCAACTGACTTTCAGCATTCAACAATTGACAATTCTCAAGAAAAGAGTGGCCTAGAATCTCTGACTTTGGAAGATTCCCAAGAATCAACTGACCTTCAACCTGTGACAATTGACTATTCTCAAGAAAAAAGTGGCTTTCAATCTTTGACTATGGAAGCTACCCAAGAATCAACTCACCTTCAGCCTGCGACAATCGACAATTCTCAAGAAAATAATGGCTTTCAGTTTGTGACAATGAAAAGTTCCCAAAAAACAACTGGCAGTCAATCTCTGTCAATGGAAAACTCACAAGAAACAAGTGACTTTCAATATGACACAATGGAAAATACCCAAGAATCAACTAACTTCCAGCATGTGACAAAAGGAAATTCATATACACAAGAAACAACTGATTCTCAAACTGTGAAGATGGGAATTCCAAAAACATCTTCTGTTTCAGTGACACAAAAGCAGATGTTCACTTCTGACATTGGTGTGTTCCAGACATCAGCTGATGAAATTTCCTTGGCATATACTGAGGCAACACATGAAACCCCAAAAACTGATTCAGACAGAGTTGAAGTGAAGTGTGATGCAGTTGGTCAGTATCCCTGCCGGCTAATATTGCAGTTAAATCTGTGCTCCAACAGTCCCTCCTGGGAAAGCAGAAAATGCCTTCCCTAGGCATCCCACTGACCCAAACTTTCCTCCTATCCTTATTTTTCTATCATATCTTTTTCTCAGCAGAAGATAACCTTCTGTTTTCTCTATCATTTACGATTTCTATCCCATCTGAAAGCACTCACCAGGATTGCATGGATCTCTTCAGGACACTCTCCATTTTCCTCACAAAACTCTTCTCCTGCTTTCAATAATAAAAGCTAATAAACCTACAGCACTTATACTTTGACAACCTCTCAACCGCTATAATAGGCTAATTATTTCACTATAATTCTTATTCTTCATGCATGTTCCTTTTTTTTCTATTTACTACGAAACTAAAAAGGCTGCATGTACACATACATGCACTGAAGCACACCTAGCGCTCAACAAGCACTTCACAGTGACAGCAGCTTCTTTTCACAGGCCCTTCACTTAAATATAGCTATTTATACATATACCAAAAGAAGGTCTATACTTCATTTTATACATATACATGGCTCATTGCCCAATAATACTGTCCATATATTATGCCATGTATAATCATCGACTTCATAGAATTATGCCAATAGTTATTATTACAATCATCACCATGTCACAATTACTCCACACTATTTCTACTGTCTGTCTTCACTCTTTACATACTACAATGCTTACCACTAATCAGACTCCCAATCAATCATCCCAATTACGGGCTTCTAATCCCAAACAATGTCTTCCCTTTAATTGTCTCCCCTAATGGGTAATATCTAGTATCATTATATGTCAGCTACATGGGAACTTCAAAACATTTCCCAAGTTGAATCACGGACTAGATGGGCATAGTCTGACTATAGTTGGAGATGGCACAACTCTTGTGGGATATCTACCAAAAGCTGCATTTCAGGACCTGACGTCTAAGTCAACCCTAAAACTAAAAAATCTTACAATAACTGAATTCGAACCAGGATGGATACATAATCTGCAAAGTTTATTTCTCCATCACATCAATTTGCCTGAACTGAGAGACTTTATGAAATTTCAAAAGCCAAACAGTATCAATAGGATCATCATTATTCGTGCCAATATCATGATCTTGAGAAATTTTACGTTTAGCAATGTCATAGCTGATGTTTCAAGCATCTCGGATTGTCCATTGACTGTTATTGAATACAATGCCTTCTCTGGAATGACACTTCAAAGATCTCTGTTACTGAGCAACACAAGATTACATGCTATTCACGGAATACACAATATTGGGATTAATCTGTTAATAATAATTGTTTCCAGTGATGAGCAATTGGAAGACATTTTGTTCCAAGACTTCATTGCAAATTGTTCAAACCTTGAAATTTTGAGTTTAAATCATCTGAACCTCAAACGACTACTTAAAGACCACACTATCCCCATGCCTCTCACACATGTTTCCTTGAAATGGGCAGGACTGCAAGAGGTACCCAAAGGTTTGCTGAGTTACTTTCCACAAATTCAGTCACTTGAACTGAACCACAACCACTTTGGGAAAATTGAGAAATGTGCCTTTCGGGGGAATAAATATTTGGAAAACCTGGATTTGTCCAATTCATCAATCAATGTCATTGAAGCTGGTGCATTCAGTGGAATTCGATTGACTATGCTTGAATTGAATTATAATACTTTTCAGACCTTGGATGCCTCTTTGATAAATGCCTTGCAACCCGAAGCAGCATTGTGGATGTCTGGAATTACACTGATTTGCGATTGTCAGCTGATGTGGTTGGGACTTGGCCAGGAAAAATTTCGTATTTATGGCAATCCCCTTCAGTGCTCTAACTATGATCCATCAATATATGACCCCCTGACCTATTTCTCAGAATGGACAAACTGCTCAGCAGAAGAAAAATATGGAAAGCTCCGAATTGGTGGGTATAATTATTTGTTGACAATTACACAGACAGACAGACAGACAGACAGACAGATATCATTTATTCTTGAAACAATGGTATACATACAATATGATAATGAATAATTTCTTTAGATTGGCAATATAACATTGTGACAGTGGAGACTTGCATAAAAAAAGAAATGACATCTGATTTCAAGATCAGTAGCCCTGGAAAATATTTTGAACTTAGCAAACCAGTTCCACAATTGCAGTTAAACAAACCGATAGAGCGAAATATAACCTGTGCAGCCCTCTTATCCCTGTTTACCAGTGTTTAGGGTGCTGACTACCAACCCCCCCCCCCCCTTGGACCAACTTTCCTTTCACCTCCTTTCTTCTTAAGTATTTTATCGTGATTATCATTCCTCTGGAAAGCTGGACTGAAAGATACAAGGAATATTAAACTTCTATAAAAACAAAAAAATTCAATGGTGATGATGTAAATTTAGATTCAAATTACAGCCGATACCTTACATACTCCACTCTTCTTCTTCAGATTGTGGCTTAACGGATGAGACTTCTTCATTCATGAGAACTACTGAAGCAACTCAAACATCGGGCTTGGCTGAAGACACCAATTCTGATGATCTGGAAATGACATGTGATTTCAATGGTGGCTTTTCAGCTGAATCTGTTTTGAATTTGATGATTGCATGCCTAGTCACTACTGCCTGCTTAATACACCTGTGCATTTGAAAAGGGGAACTTTTGAAGCGAAAATCATATTTATTTGAAAATGACAAGGACAATGTATTTATCCAAAATATATAGATATCTTTATTTGGAAGCAAAACGTTTTTGTATAAATAGTATTCTAGTGGCAAAGGAACAGCCATACCAAATTGTTTAATGAAATGTGTATCTTGGATATTGCTTAGTAAATTCGTTCAGCAGAGATCATGCAGTTTTGTCTTTGTCCTGTTGTTATTAGTCTTGAAGCTCTTTTAGTCTGTTTGGAAAATTCCATATACAGAAATTCACTCAGGTAAGACAGAGGTCACAGTCTTCGCATTGCTGTAAGCAACATAGACTCTTGACAAACCACTTGCTGAGCACTCATGGAAATTCAATAACTAAAATCAGTATTAGAACTGTAATTTATAAACTGCGATTTGTGCATCTCAAACACCGAAATGACACCCACGACAGTAGAAAAATAACCTTCAAACTGAGCAATACAAAGCAGCCCTCTACCCCACCCTTGTGAAAGCCATTGAACTGTGCCAGACTGGTGATAAATGAGAAAAAGATTCTGCTTCCTGTATCTCTCAAACCAATATAGACACCAGGATATTTCTTGTTGCACCTGCTAGAGTAACTTGTCTACTTTTTATGTTCATTAATTTTGCTACAATATGATGATACCAGTGCTTCCTATGAAGGCCATTCTGAGAAAAATCAGATTTTCAAAAAAGTGTGATTTTGCAGGGAAGTGTCCACTTTGTTCTGGATGAGTCAAGTGCAATATCACGCAGTGAAAATTGTGGACAATTTTTAAAGACAATTTATAACAGTTTCAAATGACACAGGATTTGTTTATATGTTATGCAATTTAGTGACTTTTGGGCTGTGACCAATGTTACACTAAATCTCCAAGTTTGTGTCGGGGTTACTTTGGCCACCCCTGGAAATGGCAACTGGCAAGAGTTGGAACAGTCTGTAGTTAATAGCAGTCCAGGAGGTATAAACCTTGATTTGACAAACAGGTGTATGACCCTGAAAATTATGTCGACTTCCATGCTAGAAAAATACCGTAAATGGTCCAATGTAATAATAAAAAAGCTGAAAAAATGAAAAGACATTAACCGACGTTTTGGTTCAGGGCAGGGTTAATAATGCTCCGATTTGAATGCGGTAAAGTGCTACAGGTAGGTCAATACTAGCTGAAAAAACCCCAATACGGCATTTTTTTCCGACGATTGCTCTGCTCGTAAATTGTTTCATCCGTCAGAAAAGATATATAAGGCAATTAGACATGGAATAAATAGGTTATGACATGGGTTGGACCTGTATTTCCCTGACATTTTCACCCTCGACCCTGTATCTCCCTCGACTCTGTGGGTCTCGGGAAATACAGGGTCTCTATATAACCTATAAACATATTTCAAATTTATATCGAAAACATTATAAATCTGTAGCCCGGCCTGTAGTTATATCTGTTTAGTTAAGGCTGCCTTAAGTAGCTTAAATCTGCACCTGTGGGTGACAGATGACAAATGGCCTTAGATACTCAGACAAATCACCACAAGGATTGCTTAGAATGCAGACCAGCAAGTTGTGACACTGAACAGTTTTTCAGCATCTGTATTTGACATGAACTTGACACAGTTGTGTAAATCATATACCAGGATGTTTTGAACCAACATACATCTTTCTCTTTAGATATTCAAGTGCAATCTTGGTCAGGCCTGGATGTAATGATATTTCTCTTGATTTCGAAAACTGCCAAATATACCATTTTATGCACTTTAAAATAAACTAATACTCTGGTCACCTATATATAGCCCCAGCGTGACTCCAATGCCTGCATTGGAGTCACAGCCTGCTACATACAAAAAACTTGAGATTCAGCTTCCTTGCGGTTCGTGGTCAAACATTATGTCTTTGTTTCAAATTTTAAAATTATATCATGACAATCTACTTACTCAAATGCAGCGTTTGTGCCACTTTTGATTTCTTTGAAGTGATCAAGAGCATGCAACTCGACAAAATAAACATTCAAGTGAGAAAAAGCTGTCAACAAAATGATGCAGCCATCACTGAAACAATTGTCATCATCTATGCCAGATAGTATCAACGCTGAAAACGGGTTATCCTAAAGTGGTTAACTTCCATAACTTGTCTTTTAACTTGGTTACTAGGAAAATAATTTAGCCATTATATAACATGAGGTCAGCTTAAAATATGGCTAAGTAACCCTGTTAAAAGCAAAGTTATTGGAGTTGACCACTTCAGGATAGACCCCGAAGTCAGTCAGAGTTAAAACTCTGACTTGCTTTGCAAGAACTTCAACTGACTAGTCAACTAAGTTATCTAACTCCGGCTTCACTTGACTTCAACTAACTTCAGCTGACTTATGTAATTTCTTAGGGTCCTTCCTTTAATAATTATCAACAGTACATTCTAACTTCAAAAATTTCTGAATTTTTGCATTCGGAAAATTGTGCAGGATACAAATGTTACAGTAATTTAGGGAGTTTTTTATGTTACATAGATTTTCCAAAGGTCCTAAAAGAGTGTGATATGCATCTTGTGCTCTTTGTGCTATTGAAAATGGTACCAAAACCATTTCTGTGAGATAAAAATTGACAAAGTCATGCAACAATGACTTGACTCTGGCTGTCTCAACACTGACTTGACTAGACTGAACACTGACTTGCTGCTAGTCGACTTTATGTAGTCAACTTCGGGGTCTACTTCAGCATAGCCCATGTTAAGCGTTGATGCAAACGGGCACTGGGCTCAGTTACCTCATACTTTTTTATTTGTTTTGACGTCATGAATCACAGAAGAACTAGCAACTGTTAGGTTCAGGAGTGCTCAAAGCGGTTGTCTACTCTGTCGGCTTTTTTCAATAAGACAATAACTTATTAATAGCAGACAGTCACAAACATCGCTTGTGAGCAGTCTGACTGAAACTAGTGCTATATAAATAGTTAGTAGTTTAACAAACACGAACGCTGGAGGAATACCTGTGGTTTACAGCCTTTCACTCTGATAAAGAAAAAATGAGGACCAGTTCACTCCGAGAAATGCACCTTGTGACCTGATAGCTGCTGATGAAGTGTCATCTTCTATACTTTCAACATTTGAAACATAAAGGCAGTTTGATCAGTCAGGATCAAGAGAAGACCATTTGACTTGTCATAACTGATTTTGGATTGAAAATCAGATGCATAATCCTTTCGTTTGGCTGTCACCAACAAGAGGGATATGTCTCCTTCAATCAAATTAACATTGAAAGTATTGGGTATGATCATGACTAATTATCTGTATGATGACGCTCAAAGTGTCATTTTCACAGTGCAAAAGTACACTCGTTTTCAGTATCAAATTGAAAGGCTGTTATGCCAGCAAATTTTCATTACAAGTAAAGAAGCACAGGCAAAGAAACTGGACATAAACAAAAGATGAATTTCTTCTTAAGTTTTCCTATGTGGCGAACTGTGACTCTGTTGCAACAACAGAGAACCTCAGACTGGGTCAGTTATGAAGTCTAGAGTGTCAAATGACTGCTATGCTGCTAGGGATTTTGCAAGACACTTTCACTTCATGTTTGCTGAAGTGTTCATATCTGAAGAATGACTCAACTGTGAACTACGTTACAGTTAGATATCTTTAAAGTTTTTTTACCTTCAGCGAACGAAGTTCGAAGAAGGTATTGTAATCACTTGGGTAAAAATGCTGTCCGTCCGCCGGGCGGGCGGGCGGGCGGGCGGTCGGGCGGCGGGCGGATAGATCGTTTCCGGCCCGGCACTCGGCCTCCATTGAATGTATGGGGATGAAATTTGGTACACATCTAGCCTGTATGGTCTAGTTGTGCCTTTTGATGGTCTGATGAATAGATCTTAAATACTTTTTGAAATGAATAACAAAATATAAAATTTTTTTTTTTTTCGTTTCCGGGCCAAGGCTCGGTCACTATTGCATGTGCATGGATGAAATTTGGTACACACGTGGCCTATATGGTCTAGTTGTGCCTTTTGATGGTCTCATTGACAGATATTCTATACTTTCTGAAAAAATGAGAAAAGATATAAAAACATATTTTTTTTGTTTTTTGGGCTAAGACTCGCTCACTATTGCATGTACATGGATAAACTTTGGTACACATATGGTCAATATGGTCTAGTTTTGCCTTTTGAAAGGTCTGATGGAAAATATTATATACTTTTTCAAATATTGAAAAAAACATAAAAATTATTATTTTTGTTTCTGGCCCAACATCCGGTCACTATTCCATATACATGGATGAAGTTTGGTACACATATGGCTTGTATGGTCTAGTTGTGCCTTTTCATGGTCTGACAGATGGCTATTCAATAGTTTTTGTAACATTGAGAAAAAATATTTTAAAGAATTTTTTTTATATCGGAGCCAAAACTTCCCCACTATTGCATGCACAGTAATGCATTTTTCTACACAAATCACCTATGCAATTAATTTAGCAGTGCTTTTTGATGCGTATAACACTTTATGAATCATTGGAAAAATAGAGATAATGGAAGGCCACTACTCGACCGCTATTGCATACCTATAAGCAATTTCGTAAACGCACCAATTTTATGATATTATTGTAATCTTCTAAAGGTGTTATTCGCTGAAGGTTTGCTGCTGCGCAGCCTATGTTTTTAAATTTTAGTATTATTTTTTTTAAATATATTTTACATTGGGGACCACACTAGGCAAAAACCGTTTTTCAGGCGGCCCATTACAATGAAAACAGCAATGTAAAAAATAAAATACAAGAAAATAAAAAAGAAAACGTAGTTAAAAACAAACCTAACTAAAATAAATCTTTGTCTTGGATTTAAATACATCAAAACTATCAGTTTTTTTTAGTTCTTCAGGCAAAGTATTCCATATAGTGGAGGCTCTATATAAAAATGACTTCTTAAATAATTGTAATTTACATTCAGGTATAACAACATTCAATGTATTTGCTTATCTGGTATTAACTTCATGCACATTATTGAATTTACCAAATGTGGCGGTGCATTCCCATGAATGCAATTGTCCAAATGAATACATGGAAAATAGTTAATAAATTCCTGAAAGTTTTTTCATTTCTGTTTCTTAACTAAACTGATACCTCTAACATTAATGATATCGAAACAACCACAGATAATTCTTTCTGCCCTATTTTGAAGCCTATGGATGGTAATGACATTTGCATCAGTACAGCCCCGCACAGTGTAGGCATAATCAAAAAGTGAAAGAACATTTGTTTTATACACAACTTCTTCCATGTCTTCTAGATTTCTCGGTATTATAAGTCATAGACGGCCTAGCCAGCAAGTTTACCAGTAATATTTTTAACATTTTCATTAATACTTTTTTCAAACTTAAGGTTTTTATCCACATAAGCATCAAGATACTTCGTAACATCAACATTTTGGACAACATGACTGTCAACGTTCAAAAATAAATTATTTTGATCATTAGAACTGACACTAGACTCGACTAACATAGAAATTTTTTTGTTTGCATTAAGAGCAAGACGATTAGCTGAGAACCACCTCGCTGCATTATCAAGACAATCATTTAAGTCATTGGTAATTTCCCAAGAGTTTGAAAAAAATAGACCAATATGTTGGGAATACTAATCTTATTCTGGAAACACAAGGCCTGTTTAAATACAGTTCCCCAAATTCAACTCCTTCCCAAATATTCATAAGAGTAATGTGGGGTGTTTCCTGTCAGCATAAGCTGTCATATCCAAAGTGAGTTTTACAAGTTATTCATGATGTTACTTCCTTGATGGTAAAATAGTACAAACAATAGATGTGTGGTTAACACAGTGCAAGACAAGTCCAACCTGAGTTTATTCAACATGACAGGTAGTTTTGTTGGCAGACACAATTACAATCATTGGCCAATGGCCACAACCAATCACAGAGCAATTCAGGCTTGAGCAATTATGCATTGGGGGCTGCCACCAATGCCTGAGCAGATATCAATTATGGGGGTTGGCTTAGATATTCATTAGCCCTCACTAATTACAGAGCAGTGACCTGATCTCCCATGCCATGGCCAACAATTGTTGGTGCATTACATAAAGTTAATCTCCAAGTTACATAAAGCCTTAAAGTTTAAGTTCCCCAATTTACCCTAATTGCATTTCCCCAAATTGCATACAACAAAGACTTGCAACATTCCAATGTGGGCACTGGGCATTGTCCAGTGCCTATTTTTAGCCACTGCTTAGCACCAGCATAAACAATCAGCCTGAGCAATTATTGTGGATCCATTGTGCCATGGACATGCAAGCATTCCTTGGACAATGGACCTGGCAGATGTTGGTAGGCATTTAAACAAAGAGTAAGTCTTAAGTAATTTAAGTTAAAGCAAGTCTTTCTATAAGGCAACTTTTCTATAGTGCATTTTAAGTAAAATACTCCCCAGTCAAATATTCCCTTAAAGATAAATTAATGGTATTTTGCAAACCCTTCTATATGGGAGATTATGGTCACTGATTATAATTCTTAATATTCACTGCACTGTGTGCTTTAGGGGAGTCACTGATAGTAGACAACAATTAGACAATGGTTGATCAATATAAACATACAAGATAAAACACAATAACTCAGTAATTATAAAATATGCATTAAATGATAAAATGAGACCCAAACTTTACAGATCTCCTCCGTCATGGGAAGCTAAATGATACTTGTTAGCAGTTAGCTGTCGATCCATCTGGTCTATCAAAATAACATATAAAGTTTGGTTACTACTCTAAGCTGAGATTATATATCAGATTCCAACATTTCAATACAGTGTGTTCTCCCAAGGATCAAGATAATAGTTATTAAGTCATTAGACACTGAGGTGCACCTTGTGCGCGACATTCTTGATCAACACAATTTAAAACAATAGACAAAACAATAGGCAAACATAGATAAAACATAGATAATTCATAATGCCAATACATCTTCAATTTCTACAAATACAGTTGATATAAACCCATGATAATGGTGATATTATATACTTGATATAAACATGTGACTCCCCAGTCAGCTGTCCGACCACAAAAAAAAAATTTTGAGTTTTAAATGACTAATATATACTACAAATTTGATAAAACAACTAAGTAAAATAAACTGACAATTTAATTACAATTGATGGGGGTGCTAATTGATCTGTTGAGATCAACCTCCATCCTACAAGTTGGTTGGTACTACATGGCTAGGCTTGGGATTAAGTGCTATTTACTTAGGACATCCAAGTCGATGTTTTCTCAGGCCAACTTAAAATGGTAAATGCTAATAATGATCTCGTGGTGACTAAAATCAGGGATCAAGTATATCTACACTTGGGCCATCCTGATTAACCTTAGATCTTAATTGATTTAACTACAGGTGGCGCGGGTGACTACAACTCATGGCTTAAGCATTGAGTCAACCTCCGCCTGGTGGTAACTAATTGCTAATTCCTAT
Organism: Platynereis dumerilii; assembly: GCA_026936325.1. Classification (NCBI taxonomy): domain Eukaryota; kingdom Metazoa; phylum Annelida; class Polychaeta; order Phyllodocida; family Nereididae; genus Platynereis; species Platynereis dumerilii. The sequence continues at coordinate 14,653,590 of JAPTHN010000014.1, forward strand.
TTAATGTGCCCTTTGACCTATTGTTCCCCTCTTAATTGATCGTGGCCCTTTTGATTCCGCTACAACAATGTGACAGTTTTTTAAACTTCAAAGGCACTTACAAGTAATGTGACAATTTGCTAAATCATAATAGTTATACAATTTGCTGGATCACAATAGTTATACAATAATAAAGGCATTTGCCTGATTCATTTTAAATTTTCTAGCCTAATGCTAGTCAGCCACCAATTCTGGTTTGTTAAATCTTACTTATATTTCTATTTCAAATCACAAAATCGTTCAAGCCGTCGCTTGTCAAGGTACCTGTTAAACATATATATATGACATTGATACAATTTCTATACACCCAATGATTGAGCAAGCTGTGTGAGCATGCCGCATAATACATACGCCTGATATGATATATTCATACTTCAATAAAATTTTGATTAATAGCTCATGACTTCATAAGTTTCAATTCATAAATGTTGCACATTAGTCAACCAACCATAGCTTACTATAAATGATACCTGAGCTTGATACATTAAAGCTTTGATAACATGATGACATATTAAATGACATTAATTCAATATTTCACAATTACATTTGCAGATTCAGTCATAACAATACATGAGGCAAGTAATACAGTTATCACAATCAGTTACATGAGTGAGACTTAATTCAAGTGGCTGTCCTTGAGTAAATTAAAAAGTTAATTGGGCCTGAGCTCAATTGGCACAATACACTAGTTAATATGCTCTTGAGTAGAGTGTGACCCACAATCCCTAAATTGCGCCAAAGATGGCCATATCCTGGTGTTGGTTCGTGCTTGATTCACTGGCTCTGGATTATCTGCCTCGTTGACAGTTCCAGGGTGTGTCAGGGGCAAAACTTCACAAGGAGGGTGATTTATTTTCTTAAATCTGGCTGTTAGTTTGGCCACTAGGTGGCGTCCTTTAAGCGCTATTGCTGCAATTAGCAGCCAGAGACACACTATTAGACTGACATTGATAAAGGAGAGGTTGTTCTTTAAGGATGCTGTTGACTGAGATGGTATATTGACATAGTGGTGATCAGATAGGTGTGTCATGTCAGTTAGGATGGTTGGCGGGGCAAAATCAGACGTCAAGCTGGGTAATGCCAGGTTTAAGGTAACCTTACTGATGGTTTTGGTAAAATTAAAATGTGACGTCACTGTTACCTCTGGCATTACATAGTGTCTTGTCATTTGCATGCGACTGATACAGGCAACCGACCAACCGTCGCCAATGATTTTACAGGCTTTTAGGCACGTTACATTATAAGTGCCTCGGGCAAGGTACAGATGGTCTTCAGGACTCCCTGCACATCTGATCACAATATTTTGTCCTAGTGACACTACAGCATACTGGTTGACAGCCAGGGTGCTGACTAAAGGGTTCGAGTTATCTATTTGTCTGACTTCCACTTTGCATTGCTTGGTCAGCTCTGGTCGATTAGTTAATAGGCCTCTGACACATTTCATTTTACTGTTATCTACTTCAATATCACTATTGCATAAAATGGGATTTCTCCCAAGGCACTGGCCTGGGATAAACAGATTACCAGACATAGTGTCAAAAGCATAGCTACGGCCAACTTTTACAGTGATATGATAAAATGATTGATTGAGGGGCACTCCACTCGAGGCAATACTAAACATTAAATATGGCCTGGGAACCACCAATGGTATGACAATTTGATACAGTAATTTTTCTGTATCGGTCCAAATTGGTCTAACATTTAAGTACTGATACAGCCAATTGTTTGTCCCACTCACCTGATATTTCTTTCTTGCTTGATTCATGATTTCGTTTAGCTGGTCTTCAGATAAGAGTTCACGAGTTAAATGTCCCAATTGCAACTCCGTGCGCTGACGGTTAAACAATGCTAATTGGTCGAGGTAGTGGTCAGCTGCCATGTCTAAGACATCGAGGTATCTGTCGAGGTCTGTCACGAGTTCGATTTTGCTGATGCGTCTTGCGTGCTGCTGGATGACATTTGACAGCTCCGATATTGCTGAGTTTAACGAGGTGATTTTCACTTCGATCTGGTGTTGTCTAATGGCTACTTGCTTTACATAAGCTCTGGTTTGATTTACGATGGTGGCTAAGCTGTTGTGTGCATGACTTACTGCTAATGTGCTTCCAGCCACTTCTGCTAGTGCTGCCTTAAAGCGATCCATTTGATCACTTGTGGCCACCCCAAATAAGCCGTGTAAAATTTTGCCACCCAGGTCGATGAGGCCTCTTCGTCTCCTGGTGTGGTTAGCATCGTCCGCGGCTGGGTGTGGCTGAGTTGATAATTGCAAAATGGTTGACAGGCGATTTCTTCTTAAGACTTGAGTGTCGAGATCAATATCAATGCCTTTTCGTTCCAGTGATTTGATTGCGTTCATAGTGTGGGCTAGCGAGGCCACTTGGTTGGCCAACGATCGTGGGTAGGTGGGTGGGTCTAAAGTAACAAATACATCCCAAGATGCTATGACTTGCCTTAACTCCTCGCCTCCTGTGATTGATATGCCATCGGGTAAGTGGGTGACTTCAATGGCGTCCGGCGTTCGTGCTGAGGCAGGGCTGGCAAGCAGGCATAGCTTGATGATCATTAAGTAAGTTAGTGCTGACATTCTGACAAAAATGCCTTGAGGATCGAGATGGCAGCCAGGCGAGCACGCTTCTGCTCGGCTTCCGAGGGTGTTGGTACTTCAGGCTGCTCCCTTTTGGCAGCTCGGGTAAAGTACGGTCTTGGTCGCTTCAAGTCCGGGGGATGGTGCGGCCGTTGGTGGTCCGGGGGCGGCTGGGGCTCGAGGCTGCGTCTGGGGGCAGCTCTGTGCAGGCGCTTATGAGGCGGGGCACTCCGTGGCGGTAGACTGGGGTGCTTCTTGCTGCTCGTGCGAGGTTGCCGGGGACCCTGGGCTTGGTGCTTCTCGGGTTGCTGTTTGCCGGGCAGGTTGTGTTGGGCCTTCTGGGCTGCTAGGCGCCGGTGTTTCTGGGCTAAGATGTGCCTCGGGGTCGGTGCTGGTGTTGAGTAGGTCCGAGCAGGCTGGTGGTCAGCTGCAGAATGACCAGGTGGGGTCTGCTCATGACCAGCAGGACTAGGGGGCGTTGATGGTCGTCTGATTGCGTGGTTCATGGGGGGGGTCGGCTCATTGCTGTGACGTCGATGCGTGGGATTTTGACCATTGTCCCTTTGTCTCTTCTTGGGCCGCGGCTGTTGTTCTTGCTGTCTTTGGTCTGCTTGATCTTCTGTTTGATGTTGGGGGTCAAGGTCAGCTGGCTGTCCTAAGCCTGTTTGTCTTGTTGGCTTCCTGGGATTTCTGAGTGGTCTGGGATTATGCTGGTCCCACACGATATTGGGATCCACGATTTTGACTTTATTCCTGTTGACCACTTTTTGTTTGCCCGTTTGTTGATGGACCACCCAGATGACCTTGCCCCTGACCTTGGTGACAGTATATTGCGGGTCCCATCTGCTTGTCAACGTCATGGGCTCGTTGGCTTTCAATAAGACGCAATCCCCTGGTTCGATCTTGCCTGCATTTGCCTGTTTTGCCAACCTCTCCCTGTTCCATTTGCGAGCGTCCTCGGTCATTTGTGATGCCGTCCTCAGGGCATTAGACAAGTGCGAGAGTCGTTCATCCAGTGGCTGTTCTCGGGGCAGCATGCGAGACAAGGGCAGTCTTGCCCGTCTGCCGTGGTGCAGGAAGTATGGCGTGTGGCCTGTCACATCGCTGACGCTGTTGTTATATGCCAGTAGAGCTGGTCCGAGAGCCATTTCCCAATTGCCACGTTGGTTGTTGATGAGCGTGGTGACGATGCGTTTCAATGTGCCATTAAAACGCTCACACTTGCCGTTTGCCTGAGGATTATAGGGCGTCGTACGTCTATGTTGTACTCCGACTGCTGCTAAGTAGTCTGTCAGGGCCTTGGCATTAAATTCGAGACCTTGGTCCGTGAGCAAAACATCACAAAAGCCATGTTTGCTAAAGTAGTAGCTGCTTAAAGCTTCCCAAATGGCTTTGCTCGATTTGCTTGGTATAGCAAAAGCCTCGGCCCAGCCGGTGCAATGGTCGAGTACAGTCAGAGCATAGCAGTTTCCTTTTGGTGATTCTACCAGTGGACCAATTAAGTCTGCAGCTATAAAGGTCATGGGCGACTTGGGGAGCGGCATTTCGCCCATGGGCGGCTTGACCTGGCGCTTGCTGTGTGTGACACAATGGGCACAGGCTTTCACAAAGGCTGTCACTTCTGCTGTCATGCCGTGCCACACAAAAGCCTCTTTGATCTTCTTGATCGTTTTCCTGACAGACATGTGGCCTACTTCTTCGTGGGCTCTCGATATGACATCTCTACGGTGTTGTGATGGCAGGACTAGACGAGGATATTCTTCTGCATATTTATATGGGACCTTTGTTGAATATAGGAGCCCATTAATGACCTCATAGTCATCATCGTCGTCGTCCTCGTTCTTGTCTTGCCATTCCTGCATTGTGCGCTGGTCTTGGGCCACTTTCATGAGGTCGAGGCCATATGAGACGGCTTGTGCCTGGTAGTTGTCGGCGAAGTCGTCCTGGAGATCTGGTAATCTGTCGCCCAGTTGCCAGTAGCCCACGTCAAAGGTCCCAATGCAGTCGATGTCCTCCTGGGGTTGGTCCTTGCAGTCATGTTGCTCGATCCTCGAGAGCATATCGGCGCGCACATTTAGTTTGCCTTTATGATATTCGACTTTGCACCCATATTCAGCCAAAAGTACAGCCCACCTCTGTATTTTGGTGTTATTTAAGTCTTTGGTAAATAGGCTTGTGAGGGGCTTGTGGTCGACAAATGTGCGATATTCACTGCCTATCAAGTAGCATCTCAACTGTTTCAAACAATATACCAGCCCCCAGGCCTCTTTTTCGATTGTCGCCCAACGTCTTTGAGTGGGGGTGAGTTGTTTTGACAAATAGACAATGGGGCGCTCAATTCCATTTTTATCTAATTGGCATAATATGCCGCCCACGGCATAATCACAGGCGTCTGTATAAAGTAAGTACGGCTTATCTGTCTGAGGATGAGCCATGATGTGTTGACCACAGAGTTCTCGCTTCAACAGATCGAAGGCTGTCTGATGCTGATCGGTCCACTCAAATTTCACGTTTTTCCTCGTCAGATTCACTAAGGGTTCGGCTATCTTGGCATAGTCCTTGATCAGCTGGCGATAATAATTGCATATACCAAGGAAGCTGCGGGTGTGGTTAACAGATGTGGGCGCTTTCATCCTGTCTATTGCTGCGACTTTGTCTGGGTCCGCCGCTAAGCCCTCGTCGCTGACTATATATCCCAGCAGCTTCACTTTGCGCATGCCAAAAACACACTTCTTGGGGTTGAGTCGCAGCTGGTATTTCCTGAGACGATCAAATACCAGTTTCAGGTGTTCTAGGTGCTCTTCCTGTGTGCGTGACCAGATTACCAAGTCGTCAATATAGCACATCACGATGGTGCCGATTAGCCCTTTCAAGACGATTTCCATTGTTCTTTGGAACAACTGAGTTGCGTTCGACAGACCCATAGGCATGGTTTTAAACTCAAATAGTCCCCTGTGGCAGACAAAAGCTGTCTTCTCCATGTCGTCAGGATGGAGAGGCAGCTGGTGATATCCCGACTTCAGGTCAAGTGTTGAGAAGATGCGTGCCCCCTGCAATTGATCAAATATGTCTCTGATGAGGGGTATGGGGTACGCATCTTTCTTCGTCACTTTGTTGAGGGCAGTATAGTCAATTGTGAAGCGTGGTAATTCTGAGCTGTCTTTCTTGGCCACGAGTACTACAGGTGACGCCCATGGTGACGACGATGGTACTACTACCCCTTGTTCGATCAACTCGTCCAGCTTGTCGTCCAGGGCTGCTCTCTTACTAAAGGGGAGTCTGTAGGCTCGGCGCTTGATGGGTGGGCCTGTTGTTTCGATCCTGATCTGGATGTCAGGGTGGCGACCCAAGTTCTCTCCACTGGCAGAATTGGCGTTCACTAGTGCTTCAATTGACTTGTCCTACATGAGGGGCGGTTTATCTCCCAGCGATGCTGCTATTTGTCGGCGAGGTGTGAGCTCATATGCGTGGCCTTTCCACATCAACAGGCCCTGTTTATAGTCAATCGTGGCTCCATCTTTTCTTAACACATCTCGGCCCAATATCATGGCATGACCAATGTCTTCTACTACAATCACATTAAACGATCCAGCTCTGAGTTCTGTCACTTCAGTTTGCCCCAACACTTTGATGCTGTCGCCCGTCACGCTATATAGTTCAACAGTAGGAGCAAGTGTGGGTGATGTGCCAGTCAGTTTACAATAATTGTCATATTCTGAGCGCCTTAGTACGCTTCTGCTGGCCCCGGTATCTAATAAAGCATATGCATGACAGCTATTAAATTCCAGTTTGACAAAGACCAGTGCATCTACGTCTAAGGCGCTTATTGGCCCCCCGAGCCTCTTGAGTAGCCTTGCTGGTTAATTCGATGGCCTTGTCTTGAGCGGCATTGTTTGGCAACATGACCCACCTTCTGGCAAAAATTGCAAATTGGAAAGCCGTCCTCGGTGAAGGAGTTCTCCTGTTGCTGTGCATAAAACGACTGGCGTGGGCGTCTGTGCTGGTTGTGTGACGTCGATCGTGTCTGGTGCGAGTTATACCTCTGTTGCGTGTGATTGTGAGACTGTGGTGACTGCGATTGCCTCGATGTCTTGTGGTCGTCTCTAAATCCTTGGACAATTGAGGTCAGCTTAGTAAACTGCTGAGCTAGGCCTGACATTTGTCTTTCCATGGCCTTAAGTCTTTTGTCTGCTTCAGACTCTTGTGCAGATACTGCGCCCACTTCCATGGGCTCTTCTTGACGTTTTGTCGACTGTGACAGGATTCCACGTTCTCTGGCCATCCTGAGTCGTGTGCGATTCGACTCCAGCTGTGCGACTTTGTGGAGTGCCAACTCATAAGTCTCGGGGTAGCCCTTGATTACCAGCTTCTCTGCAATATCTTGATCTGCCAGCCCTCTGATATACGAGTCGATGAGCAGGCGTCGTTCTGCGTCTTCTCTCTCGTCACCCACGTTCAAGGGATAAGCAGCTTCTACAGCTTTTCTAAATCGTCGGCCATAAGCTGCCGTGGTCTCATAAGCTGTTTGCTTAATGTGCTGCACCTCGTGCTTTAATCGTTCGTCTTCTTGGGGTGATAAAAATTGGAGTTGCACATGCTCTTTCAACTCAGCCCAAGGCGTCTTCTCTCGGTGTTTTTGCTTCTTTAAGAAGTGTTCCATCTCGTCCCTTAGGGCCGACGTGGCTGAGGTTGTGGCGATTAATACGGTATCATTGCTATAAGCCAGAGTCATCTCTACTTCTCTGATCCAATCTCTTACTTTTTGAGATGAAGAGCCGTCACATGCTGGGATGCGTTTTGCCAATTCTATGGCTCTGTGTCTGTCTTCGGCTTCTTTCTGCTGAGCCAGAGCCTGGAGCTGCAGCCTGAGGACCTCCTCATGTTCGTGGCGAGCTTCTTGTCTGTGCGAGTCTCTGATCTGTCGTTCCTGCGTGAGATATTGCTGGAACGTTATCGTCGTGACTGGCTCTTCTCGAGCGTCCTGTCGAGCCCCAAGTTGGTCGCCAACTTGGTCGCCGGCCGCGCCGTTTTGCAGGGCTGCGAGACGTTGTCTCTCCTCCTCGGTGGCCATTTTAATTTTAATCCAGTGACAGTAAAAGTGATTGCTTCGCCTAACTTTGAGCTAAATGTGAATGGTATAAAATTCCTCTTCACGACCTAATACTTTCAACTAAAGGTGGTCTCGTCGATCTTGATGGTGTTTGGTATAATTTCCTCTTCTTGCCTACAACTTTCAACTAAAAACGATTTTGTGTATGGTAAAAGTTCCTCTTCTTGTTTCTTCCAATTTTCTTCAATTCATACAACTCACTTGGTCAAAAGTTGACTCTGTAGTTCAAAACAGTCAGGGACACCAGTCTGGAAACACAAGGCCTGTTTAAATACAGTTCCCCAAATTCAACTCCTTCCCAAATATTCATAAGAGTAATGTGGGGTGTTTCCTGTCAGCATAAGCTGTCATATCCAAAGTGAGTATTACAAGTTATTCATGATGTTACTTCCTTGATGGTAAAATAGTACAAACAATAGATGTGTGGTTAACACAGTGCAAGACAAGTCCAACCTGAGTTTATTCAACATGACAGGTAGTTTTGTTGGCAGACACAATTACAATCATTGGCCAATGGCCACAACCAATCACAGAGCAATTCAGGCTTGAGCAATTATGCATTGGGGGCTGCCACCAATGCCTGAGCAGATATCAATTATGGGGGTTGGCTTAGATATTCATTAGCCCTCACTAATTACAGAGCAGTGACCTGATCTCCCATGCCATGGCCAACAATTGTTGGTGCATTACATAAAGTTAATCTCCAAGTTACATAAAGCCTTAAAGTTTAAGTTCCCCAATTTACCCTAATTGCATTTCCCCAAATTGCATACAACAAAGACTTGCAACATTCCAATGTGGGCACTGGGCATTGTCCAGTGCCTATTTTTAGCCACTGCTTAGCACCAGCATAAACAATCAGCCTGAGCAATTATTGTGGATCCATTGTGCCATGGACATGCAAGCATTCCTTGGACAATGGACCTGGCAGATGTTGGTAGGCATTTAAACAAAGAGTAAGTCTTAAGTAATTTAAGTTAAAGCAAGTCTTTCTATAAGGCAACTTTTCTATAGTGCATTTTAAGTAAAATACTCCCCAGTCAAATATTCCCTTAAAGATAAATTAATGGTATTTTGCAAACCCTTCTATATGGGAGATTATGGTCACTGATTATAATTCTTAATATTCACTGCACTGTGTGCTTTAGGGGAGTCACTGATAGTAGACAACAATTAGACAATGGTTGATCAATATAAACATACAAGATAAAACACAATAACTCAGTAATTATAAAATATGCATTAAATGATAAAATGAGACCCAAACTTTACAATATGACGGAAAAAAAGTGAAAGGGAGTGGCATCTTGAATTATCATGCTTAAGTCAAAAGATTTTTTTTTTCTGAGTTATAACTGATATCTTGGAAAAGGGTGTGGCAAATATTTTGTTTTTGGCATATAGTGAAGAGGGCAACTGCTGGAGAAGTTCATTTCTCCGTTGATGGTCTTAAAAAAAATGGTAAGTTCATTTTCTACATATGTGGTTATTGCCTGCAGATTTTAATGAAATCAGGGACATTACATCACATTTATGACATTTGGTAAATTTCAGAGTGCCTACAGAGTTTTCCCCTCATTTCTAAGATATTTAAACAGTTTATGAAAATGAGTGGGTTAAATCAGATTATTTTTTTATCCTTTGCCAGGATTTTCCACAGACTTGTGGGCTATTTTGCATCATCTTGGCTGTATCGGGTTCAACTGATAGAGAACTATTACAGCCGTATGACACGAATACAGCGGTTGCAACTGATATTCTAAAACATGGACAAGAGACAGAAGCAAAAACATCAACCAGTAAAGAGGAATCTGTTGAGAAACATTCTGAGATAACAAGACATTCACAAGAACCAAGTGACTCCCAACCTGTTACAGTCAAACCTTCACAAGGACTAACTGATCCTGGACCTGTGGATCATTCACAAGAAACCACTGACAGTCAACCTTTGTCAATTGACTATTCTCAAGAGCCAAGTGGCCTGCAATTTGTGACTATGGAAAATACCCAACCTGTGACAATAGGAAATTCATATCCACAAGAAACAACTGATTCTCCGACTGTGAACATGGGAATTACAAAAATGTCTTCTGATTCATTGACACAAATGCAGGTATTCACTTCCGACATTGGTTTGTTCCAGACTTCAGTGGATGAAAAATCCTTGGCTGATATTGAGACAACACATCAACCTCATCAAACTGATTCAGAGGGAGGTAAATTGAAGTGTGCTACTGTTGGTGGTCTCAGTGAAGACAAGAAGTATCTCCACAAATGTGAACTGTCTGGGAACTTCAAAATGTTTCCCATACATGTTGTATTGAATTGGAGTGGTCTGACTATAGCTGGAGATGGCACAAACATAGTGGGATATCTGCTAAAAGCAGCATTTCAAGACCTGATGTTTGGATCAGCCATCATACTCAGAAATTTTACCATAACTGAATTTGAGCCAGGGTGGATACGTGATCTGGATGGCTTATTTATCCACAAAATGAATCTGCCTGGACTACAAGACTTCATGCAATTTCAAAAGCCAACCAGGATTAACCACATTACCATAGCCCATGCCAATATCACCATCTTGAGAAATTATACATTTAGCAATGTCACTGCTGATGGTTTAAGCATCACAGATTGTCCTTTGATGGTCATCGAATACAATGCTTTTGAGGGTATGATACTTAAAAGATCTCTGAGACTGGTCAACACGAGATTGCATAAAATTCACGGCATACACAATATTGGCATCCAACTGTTAACCATAAGTGTTTCCAATGACAGGCAATTGAAACCATCAGAAGACGTGTGGTTCATTGACTTCATGGTCAATTGTTCAAACCTGAAAATGTTGGATTTCTATCATTTGAACCTTAAACAACTAATTACAGACCATGCAATAAATATGCCTCTTGTCAGTCGTGTTGTCTGGAGGTCTGCTGGCCTACAAAAAACACCCAAAGATTTTCTGAACCACATTCCAAATGTTCGGACACTTTTTCTGAACCATAATGACTTGTGGAGAATTGAGAAATGCACCTTTCGAGTTAACAGATATATAGAAAAACTGGATCTGTCTGATTCATCTATCTATGTCATTGAGGCTGGAGCATTCAGTGGAATTAAATTGTCCATTCTCAGGTTGCATAACAACCCTTTCACAACCTTAGATGCCTCTTTGACAAATGCCTTGCAACCTCTTGCAGAATTGGGGATGTCAGGAATTATGTTAGTGTGCGACTGTCAGCTGATGTGGTTAGGACTTGCCCAGGAGAAATTTCGAGTTTATGGCAATCCCCTTCAGTGCTCTAACTATGATCCATCAATAAACAACCCCCTTACTTATTTTGCGGAATGGACCAACTGCACAGAAGAAGAAAAATATGGAAAGTTCCAAATTGGTTGGTATAATTTTTGCTGGAAATGACAATAGCCCATTGTCACTTGTTTACATTTGTGACGCAACCAGATAAATAGCCAAAATTGATGTGACATCACAATAATGCTCTGTATCGCCACTCCCAACTTAGTTCCAGTTAGGATTGCACCAATTCCACCTCTCCAAGTTCATTTTGCTGCTTTATACAGACTGTAGATTCACTGCTAAATTATAGTTCACATGCTTGATGGGACACACAGTAGGTCCCGTGCATTAATCATTAAACAAGTTTCATAAATGCACAATTAAATAGACAGACAGAGAGGTATGCAACCGTTTTTGGTGGTTGCAGTTGTTGATGAGATGACAGTGCATGCAGCCCTATCCATTTTACATGGATCAGTTTCCCTTCATCTCTTTTCTTTGATTTTGTTACAGTTCTTCTGGAAACTAAACAGAAAGATACTAATTGTGCAACAATTGTGCAACAAATGACGGTTTACTCCCGAAACAATAACAAGTATGATAAGGATGTAAATTTAGACAACTCCAATCATAGCTAATACCTAACCCACATTTCTTCTTCAGATTGTGACATTACATATGAGACTTCCACTTTCATGATGCCCACTGAAGCTACTCTAACATCCGGCTTTGCTGAAGACACAAATTCAGATGATCTGGAAATGACAACTGATTTCAATGGTGGCTGTTCAACTGGATCCACTTTGAATTTGATGACTGCATGCCTTGTCACTACTACCAGCATAGCACAAATGTATTATCTAATAATATGAATATTTTAAGTGAAAAGTAATTTGTTTTGAACACAACAAGGACAATATATTTTAGAAATGATGCAGGCCTTAGCGGAAATGATGCAGGCCTTAGCGGAAATGCTGCAGGCCTTAGGCTCCTACCTCAACATAATAATGGGGTAATCATAAAATTAAGAATACGTGTATTAAGTGTGTGAATTTAAGAAATCAGCTTCGAATCAGACATTTACAAGTTATGTAAATTTAGGTTAACAAAATAGCACTATAGTAACCTCTCTAACTGTTGAGCCAACAAGAATTCCTGATATATTTTGTGATGTTCTTTTGTGAATTATCTTGTTTGTGTGGACTTTTGACTGTATGGACTTTTTGGGCAGGATTGTATGCCATGTAAGGCTATTGAGCGGTTCCCACTGGCCTGTGCATGTCTACCTGCTCTGACAGATGACACCACATCAAACCTGAAAAGCTGTAAAAACTATATTCTATATTGACAAGACTCTTCTACTTTATTAATATGAACATTTCATATTTAAAATTTACATACATTTACTGACTAATAGGACTGGGAGCAAAATGTAACTTTTAAATAATGTACTTAATATTGTATATGGATATTTCTTACTGTATTAGCCATCGGTAGATATATCATTGTCGATTTTCGAATGTTAACTGACAAATGTATCTGTTTGATATGTAAATTGTCAGTAAAACCATATAGATTTGTCCCAATTTTGAACAGTAGGCTATTCTAGTGACAAGGGGAAAGCAATAACAAATTGTTTAATTAAATAATTATGCGTCATATATGGATGTTGTTCAGTAAAGAAATGCAGAGATCATATTACTTTGTCTTTGTTATTCTGTTTTGAGTCCTGAATGTTCCATTTCCAGTAATTCACTCAGGTCTTAATAATCATTTTATGAGATAGATAACAACAGGGGGAACGGGGGCACATTGGGACGCTTTTAACATCTACTAATTTTGCTCAATGCTGAAAGCACTGAAGAACTTAGAAGTTTGCATGAATATCACCAATACTATTGAGCTTAAATGCAAGGCGTAATACACTAGACTGCACCTACCCTTTTGCAGCCAGAGAGTCGTAAAAATGACTGTCCAAATGTGCCCCGGCTAAATCAGCCAGGGCACATTAAGACATCAATTAAAAAATCATTTTAACACTTCACGTGCAATAGATATCACATATAAGTAGTGCGTAAGATAATATACAGTGCATCAACACTTTGTAGTGCCAATAGTTCAAAACTTTAAACAGTTTTAAACATTTAACATAAACTGTCCTGGTGCGGACATCTATGTAAGTAACACACAGTGCTTTGCGACAAATTTGTTCACAGAGCATGGTAATCCACTATGCCTCTATTCCCTGTGGCCTGAATACCTGTTGTGTGCTGTCCCAGGTCATTCAGTTGCCTTGGACACTTAAATTCTGCCATATTAAGGGCGTCCCAATGTGCCCCAAATTCACTGTCCCAATGAGTCCCGATATGACTTTTACACCAAAATGCTAATTTTTTGGACACCAGTGAGTGTGTTTATCACGATAGCAATTCATAACTGTTCGTTGCAATATATAAAATTCATACAAGCACTGAGAAAGCCTCATTGTTCATGGTTTGTCCACAGAATGGTTCGAATTGAACCCTTCCATATTTACTTTAGTGGTAGGAAAACAAACTTTTGCTCACCATACTTCTGCATGTGGCTGTAATTTGTCTATAAAACTATGGAAACATCAGGATGTGAAATTACAAGATATGATGGCACCTCCATATCCTATACCTTGCCAGGATCCAAGAAAACCCCACCGTCCCACAGTGGCCCGCGTCCCAATATGCCCCCGTTCCCCCTACATGTAGAGTTTTAATGACGATAATATCAGCAGTGAAACAATTGTCAAGTCAAAGTACAAAATTTGAAATTCAAAATATGCAAAAACAAATTGTAATTGATATCGATTAAAAAAAGATTAACAAACTGAAAACATCTAATAATAATTACAGGCCTTAAAGAACTACAAGATTGTATTGTGTTTTTTTATTACCCTCCATCGAACACTGTCCGGTTGGTTTTTATTTTACAGTTTCTTATTGGGTCAAAATTCATAAATCTTTTTTTGGGATCCTTTTTTCAGCATCCATTGCATAATATTGTAGAAAAGCATTTCATTAATTAGACACTTGAACAAGTTTAGCATCACTGAAATCTATCAATCGGCAGTCTTTTAAATCTTGGGACCAAAGTAACTCTAGCTGAAAAATGTTTCACGAAGGGTTTTCTTTACCAGTAATGAAAATACTTTGAAGGTTCTAGTGAGAGAAACCATAGTACCTTCGAATCCTAATTTGTATGTACCATGGTACTTGATCATAACACGACAAGACACTTAGTGCTGTCCATGGTAGAACGCATAGATATCCTGGTGGCCAGTTGCTTTTAAGGCATGCCTAATTCTAGTCAGTCAGTAAATATTAGAGCTTTTAGAGAAGGGAACAAGCAGAGACAGCAGGTATAGCCAAAATCAAAGCAGCTCAGCCTTATCAACAACTGTTCCGAAACCAGCTGAAATCATGATCACCAGAAATAAGATAATGATCGCTGGAAGTGTTACTCGAGCATTATATCAAACAAATACAAACCACATCTACTAATATCTTTGCGTTGTTGCTTACGACTGTGCCACTAATTTTTTTCAATGTTATAGACATCTGCCCAAACCTTTGCTCACAAAAAAATTCAATATAATTGAGCTCTCTTGAGTGTTGACGAGGGAAGCCCCTGATCATCAGCCTCAACCTTATGCTTCGTTGTAAAAAATCAGTCTTGGGTTTCCTTTGCAGTATTCTAGAGTCCTTTGCTGTCAGAAGATATCATATTATTATTTCTACTGGTATAAAATTCTCTCATGGCCTTAAAATGTTCATGTTGTATGCTTGGCATAATTTTACAAAATAATCTAAAGTGGAAAGCTCATACAGACATGATTGGTAAAAAAATTTCAAAAACACTTGGCGTTATGAAAAAACTGAAAAGGACCATACCTTTAAAAGCCTTGCTAGATATATATAATGCACTCATATCACCACACTTAAATTACGGGAATATCATCTGGGGAAGGCAACAAAGTAACTTATGGAAGCTTCAAAAAAGTGCAGTTAGGACAATTACAAACAGTAGATATAATTCTCACACTGACCCACTTTTCAAAAAATGAAATATTCTTAAAATGAGTGACCTATGTGCACTGCATGAGCTAAAGTTTTGCTACAAATTTGAAAATGAATTGTTACCTGAATATTTCTTAAAGCATATGTTGTCCAGCACTTCTAGAATTACCAGTAACGCCACTCGGCAATTTAATACCTTTCGCCTGCCTTCCGTGAGCCATGAATTTGCAAGATATAGTATATCTTTCAGATTTCCAAAGGTTTTTAATAATATAACATTGAATTACCTGTTAGGCAAAAGATTTATACACATAGTATTGATGGTTACAAAAAATACATAAAAAATATTTTTATCAATAAATATAATTCAACTTGCAGTATACAGAATTGCTACATTTGCCATAGGCATTTGGTCGGTCAGTGAAAAAGAAAAAAGCCCTCTGCTTAATATGATGTTATTGATTTTACTTTATAAACAGTGTTAGGGCCCTCTTCACCAGCAGTGCAAGACCTACAAATTTTATGAAGCCTAGGTGGCCCCTTGATAGCGATACTTGTAGGTATCATAAAGGGGTCACCTAGCTAATTCTAAAGTATTCTTGTGTTTTCTTATTTCTCAAACTATGGATTTGTATATATACTAATGAGCAAATAAATGATTGAAATTGAAATTGAAAAAATTGTTACACACCAAGGTTTGTGTGAAGCAGACAAAATGAATGTTAGCTGGTGTCCGTATAAAATTTTGTGTAAATTCATACAAAATGTTCGTGTATTATTGACATTTCATTGTCAATCTGGATCAAATTTTTGTGTGTGATTTGATCAATGAAAGGTCAAAAATACGTATATACCTTTTGTCTGAATTTACACAATATTTTTATTGTGTAAATATTTAGAGTAAAAATCATATGCATAATCCTTTCGTTTGGCTGTCACCAACAAGTGGGATAAGTCTCCTTCAATCAAATTAACATTGAAAGTATTGGGTTTGATCATGACAAATCATCAGCATGATGACAAACGAAGTGCCGTTTTCACAGTGCCACAGTCCACTTTAATTCGGTAAGAGCAAAGTCATGTATTTCTCTGAAAAGCATGTAAATTGTAATGTTGTCATCAAGGTAAATGATGTTATTGTTGACCAGGTTAGTAAAGTGAATTATCTTGGTCACTGGATTGACACAAACAGATGTGAACCGTTACAGTAGACGAACTTCGAGTGCTTACAAGTGACTGGTTTCAGAGCTTCAATGAGGTCACTGAAGCCGTTGCTTGAATCTTTACCATTGAAACTAGTGGTTCTTTCACTGACTCATAGGACTTCTAATGACGTGTATAGATTAGGGATACAACTTTTTTGCAATGTCACAACCCTGTATCATATTGTGATGAACTTTTGCTAGAAAACACTGAAAATCAATGTCTTTTTGGTATTTGATCAAAAAAGTTCACCCATGACTCTCATTGAAATTTTTGCATTTTGTGTCAATTTGGCGCATTTTCCGAGAAATGTAAATGTAGTTGGATCATTAATGAAATGGCTTATATTTTGGAATCATATAACTGGTAGCAACTGGAAGAGCTACACTTTATACTTCAATGCAATTATAAAGCAATTCATACAGAGGAAGGTTGCAGAATATGGATTTTTTAAGCCACAACAAGTCATAAGTAACAGCGAAGTGCAATCACAAGTTTCCTTAGTTTTTGCGTTTGGTGTGTAGTTTTTTCATGACCTTAATTGTTTGTTCACTATATTGATTTTAGTTCTGCTGATGTTCTGTCTTGATGGCTCTTGCTTTCAATGATTTTCAATCACTTCAAAGTGTCTTGCTAGAAGGTTTACTTTACAAGGCTTGTGAAAGCTTCACATTCTCTCCCGCTTGATCACTGATCCAGTGGTATGCCCAGTTATAAGAGATAAACTGACAGACTCTAAGCAGTCTTTCCCTCAAATATGACCTCAGATAAAAGGCCATTAAAGCTAGGATTTCTCAGGAATTCCATTTGGTATTAATTTAACTGATATTTGGAACTTCTGAAACTTGAAACGGAAAGATTTGTTTTCGTCAAAGAAACAAAAACTTCTTAATAATAATTTCTCCCACAGGTTTGATCATCAATTACATGAGTTCCATTCTGGAAGGACCCTTGGAGTTCATAATGTTTTACTATAAATCTTTGACAAATATATTATACATTTGGTGACTTCATTCGGTGTGCAAGCTCCTGATCATGAAAATGCATGGAATTCACTCTAAAACATGGTGCTGACAATTCACAAATTTTGACATATCACAGCTTTGACACACAAAGCTACTATTTCTGTAATCCAGTCACTTACTTGCAGCTTTGCCTGTCAAATAGCCCACTTTGAACTCTGATAGAATACAGCTTAAATTTGTTATCTGCATGAGCCATTCAATAATTGTGCTACAGGCTCATATTTTTGTTTTTCGCACTAATACGTCATACCAATGTACCACATTTTCAAGCTTGGATCATGTCACTTGCTGAAAAATCATTGGAAAGTTAAGTTTAATTGTCCCCAGTTGTATAAACATAGTTGGTAATTGTGCCAATCTGTCTTTTCTGCCTTCAACTGACTACCCAAGAAACAGGTACCACCAACAACCTGCTTCTTGAGTGCAATTTCGCTTCTGCTGGCCAGTGAGACTTTTGTTATAGAGGCACATGACTTCCCTATTAATGGGAATGGACCTGTTTCTCTTCCATTTCTCTTTGTTCTTCAGAACAACTTCAGAACTGCATGTTTTTATGGATAAACCCACCATGAGTAGTGGCCAGCGAATAAAATTCTGTATCTGTGCAAAAATCTCACTGTTTCACTCAAATTTATGAAAAATGTTTAGGACTGGAAGTGCAGCAAGAACATGATGTGCTTTGAAAATAATGTCCCATGACTTGAGATACATTTTTATAGCACTATTCCTGATTAGCAATATTTAGTTGTGACAACCTCAATGAACTTGTCATGATGTGACAACATCTGGAAACACATTTCACAAGTGAATATTGTTTACATGGCCAAAGAAGCAAAATTCCTGGAATTTGATAGTTTACCATTCTGCAGAGATAGTTTCAATACACATATATTGTGTAAAGGACTAACAAACATGCATGTGAATACCAGAAAATTCAGGAAAGTGCCTCAAAGTTAACAAATATGTAAGTTTAATAAGAAAGGTTGGTGAGCTGTCTCTTGACACTTGAGAATTTGTCCGCAGCCAATCATTTTTGCTATCAATGACTTTCATCCTCACTCCAATTTAATTTTGTTGATATGTGGTGGCATGTAATAGTAATATAGCATTGTGTTTTTCATCAGAACCTCTAATAATGCTATAGCACAATTCTCTGCAAAAGAGTTGACAAATCCATTACATTTTCAACCAAAAACTGACAAAATTGGAAGGAAAATGCATAATATTGGCTCATACAAGGTAATATGCCATATGTGAAGTGCCTTATATGGTCCCACTGACAAGCTAATTTCAAATGCTTTAATTTGGTATCACTTTGGTTGCTGTATCTTCAATAGGTAAAAAGTTATAAGATGAAATAAAGTACTCCACTGACGGAAATTGCCATTTTCGGACTATAATAGATGGCCAACACAAAGATGAGTTCATGGGTGAACTTTTTTGAAGATAGTTAAAAAATGACTTAACTACATTGGTTTTTATACAAAAGCTCATCCAGCTGTGACACAGGAAATTGATTTTGAGGAAAAAAATTGAAAAGTTGTATCCCTAGTATAGATGCAGTAGTGACCAATCCCTGGCTCAGTGACGTGTATCAGACCAATGTTAAGTGAAGGAGCAGTAGAACAGTTGTCATAAGAAGTGCAGTAACTGAGTCATAAAACCGACCCATTTGACAAAAATCATTGCTCTCTTTGTGAAAGATGTGGTGTTGACAGACTGAAAGCTTATCCATCTGAACTGCGATGGTGAGTCATAAATTTGAGGTATACCATGGCAAAAGTGTGAAGGAAATATCTGAATGCTTGTGTGTAAGGTTTTTTTTGATACAGTAGCAGATCCAGGGGGGGGATTTAGGAGGTACAACCCCTGCCCCTTTGGCCTGTACATTTTAATGTAAAAAAAATCTGGATATTTTTAGTAAATTTTCATTCGTAAACCCCCCCCCCCCAATCCGACACTTTCTGGATCCTCCCCTGTTTTATTTATAAAATGTTGCGCCTGTTTGATAAACAAGGGGAGCTACACACAAAAGCAAGGAGCATCCTCCCGTTGCAGGGCTCGTTTAAACTTGCCCTGCCAACAAGTTCTGTAAAATTCTAATCCTTCACAGTTTTTTTTCCGGCCTGAAATATCCATAATTTAGAAAGTTGTTTGCGGTTTTCCTCAAAGAAAATATTTGGAACAACAAACAGACAATATTTAAACACTCAAACATAAATACAATTGCGTTGAATATCTCAAACTGTGAATTCTGTTTGTAACACTGGAGGAGGGTTAATCCTTTTGTTACAACTTTGCAAAAGTGCAACACTTGTGGTAATGGTGACGAGGAGTGGCCAACCAAGACTTGCCAAGGCTACAGTCAAGTGATGGGGCACTGAACCGCTATGGTCAGTGGCCAAGATCAGCTGGGGATTAGTAGCATTGCCAGTGGTCAAGCTCTGTTGATTCCAAAGCGATTGCAGGCCTATTACTCAGAGAGACAGGAGTGAGGTCACTGGTGAGTGCTATGACACCTATCACACAACATGGTATGTATGGGCTATGAGTCAGTCACACCTTTATGAGGTATCAAGGTTATGGTCATTTAACATGGCAGGAATAGGACTGTGATGTCAGTAACAGCCTACAAGTGTATTGCATGTAAGCAGTGGTTTAAATTATGTTGTGAGGAAGATATTCGAATTGGTGCTCAAATTGCAGAGCTCTCAGAGCAAAGGGACAATTTGGTTGTTAATAACTTTACATAAAGTGAGCTGAAAGATATGATAGAGTTCCTATGCATTCCTTAACTATTTTTTATTCATTTTTTGTTAAACTTTTATTTTTTACTTATGTTTTTATCTGTTAAATGTTTTTATTTTTGATGTATAATGTATTATTATAAATATTATAATATAATAATTCTATATCAAAGTGTTTCGCTGTACGTAAGAGCTTGAAAGAAATAGACCAAATATTGGGAATGACTTTTACATGACAGAAAAAGTGGAAGGGTGTGGCGTCTTAAATCATAATGATTAATTCTAAAGAAATTTTCTTCTGAGATATAACTTATATCTTGGAAATGGGTGTGGCAAATTTGGATTTTTTGCTTCATAGTGAAGAGCGCGGCCACTGGAGTTCATTTCTGAGTTGATGGTCTCCACAAAAAATGGTAAGTTTATTTTCTTCATATGTGGCTATTGCCTGCAGATTTGAATGAAATCAGGAACATTTCATCACATTTATCACATCGAAATTTTGTTAAATTGTTGAAATGCCTTACAGAATTATCCAGTCATGTCTAAGACAACAAATTATGAAAATGAGTGCATGGGTTAAATCAAATTATTTTTTATCCTTTGCCAGGATTTTCCACAGACTTGTGGACTATTTTGCATCATCTTGGCTGTATCGGGTTCCACTGATAGAGAACTATTACAGCCGTATGACACAAATACAGCGGTTGCAACTGATATTCAAAAACATGGACAAGTGACAGAAACAAAAACATCAACCAGTAAAGAGGAATCGATTGAGAAACATTCTGAGATGACAAGACATTCACAAGAACCAAGTGACTCCCAACCTGTTACAGTCAGACCTTCACAAGGACTAACTGATCCTCAACCTGTGCTAACAATGGAACATGCACAAGAAGCCATTGACCATCAACTTATGCAAATTGACTATTCTCAAGAACCAAGTGGCCTTCAATTCATGACTATGGAAAACAGCCAAGTATCAACTGACTTTCAGCATTCAACAATTGACAATTCTCAAGAAAAGAGTGGCCTAGAATCTCTGACTTTGGAAGATTCCCAAGAATCAACTGACCTTCAACCTGCGACAATCGACAGTTCTCAAGAAAAGAGTGGCTTTCAATCTCTGACTTTGGAAGATTCCCAAGAATCAACTGACCTTCAACCTGCGACAATCGACAGTTCTCAAGAAAAAAGTGGCTTTCAGTTTGTGACAATGAAAAGTTCCCAAAAAACAACTGGCAGTCAATCTCTGTCAATGGAAAACTCACAAGAAACAAGTGACTTTCAATATGACACAATGGAAAATACCCAAGAATCAACTAACTTCCAGCATGTGACAAAAGGAAATTCGTATCCACAAGAAACAACTGATTCTCAAACTGTGAAGATGGGAATTCCAAAAACATCTTCTGTTTCAGTGACACAAAAGCAGATGTTCACTTCTGACATTGGTGTGTTCCAGACATCAGCTGATGAAATTTCCTTGGCATATACTGAGGCAACACATGAAACCCCAAAAACTGATTCAGACAGAGTTGAAGTGAAGTGTGATGCAGTTGGTCAGCACAATATTATATTATGTCGGCTACATGGGAACTTCAAAACGTTTCCCAAGTTGAATCCCAGACTGGATGGGCGCAGTTTGACTATAGTTGGAGATGGCACAAATCTTGTTGGATATATACCAAAAGCTGCATTTCAGGACTTGACGTCTAAGTCAACCCTAAAACTAAAAAATCTCACAATAACTGAATTCGAACCAGGGTGGATTCATAATCTGCATAGTTTATTTCTCCATCACATCAATTTGCCTGAAATGAGAGACTTTATGAAATTTCAAAAGCCAACAAGTATCAATAGGATCACCATAACTCATGCCAATATCATGATCTTGAGAAATTATACGTTTAGCAATGTCATAGCTGATGTTTTGAGCATCTGGGATTGTCCATTGACTGTTATTGAATACAATGCTTTTGTGGGTATGACACTTAAAAGATCTCTACAACTCAGCAACACAAGATTACATGCTATTCACGGTATACACAACATTGGGATCAAACAGTTAACAATTACTGTTTCCAGTGATGAAAAATTGGATAATATTTTGTTCCAAGACTTCATGGCAAATTGTTCAAACCTGGAAGTATTGAATTTAAATCATCTGAACCTCAAACGACTACTTAAATACCACACTATCCCCATGCCTCTCACAGATTATGTTTCCTTGAAATAGAACAGGTTGCAAGGGGTACCCAAAGGTTTGCTGAGTTACTTTCCAAAAATTCAGACACTTTTCCTGAACAACAACCACTTGGGGAAAATTGAGAAATGTGCCTTTCGGGGAATAGATATTTAGAAAGACTGGATTTGTCCAACTCATCAATCAATGTCATTGAAGCTGGTGCGTTCAGTGGAATTCGATTGACTTCGCTCGAATTGAATTATAACACTTTTCAGACCTTGGATGCCTCTTTGATAAATGCCTTGCGACCAGGAGCAGCATTGTGGATGTCTGGAATTACATTGAGGTGCGACTGTCAGCTGATGTGGTTGGGACTTGGCCAGGAAAAATTTCGTATTAATGGCAATCCCCTTCAGTGCTCTAACTATGATCCATCAATATATGACCCCCTGACCTATTTCGCAGAATGGACAAACTGCTCAGAAGAAGAAAAATATGGAAAGCTCCAAATTGGTGGGTATAATTTTAGTTGACAATTACACGAGATCAGTAGCTCTTGAAACTATGTTGAACTTAGCAAACCAGTTCCACAATTGCAGTTAAATATACTGATAAGAGAGATATATAACCTGTGCAGTCCTCCTATCCCTGTCCTGGCTGCTCACTATTTCTCCCTCAACCCTGATCAGATCAACTTTCCTTGCACCTCTTTTCTTCTTAAGCCATTTTTCAAGATTACCATTCCTCTGAAAAGCTGGACTGAAAGATACTATTGCGCAAAAACAAATATTAGACTTCCATAAAAACAATAGAATTCAATAACAATGATGTAAATTTAGATTCTAATTAAAGCCAATACCTTACATACTCCATTCTTCTTCTTCAGATTGTGGCTTAACGGATGAGACTTCTTCAATCATGAGAACTACTGAAGCAACTCTAACATCGGGCTTTGCTGAAGACACCAATTCTGATGATTTGGAAATGACATCTGATTTCAATGGTGGCGTTTCAGCGGGATCCATTTTGAATTTGATGATTGCATGCCTAGTCACTACTGCCAGCTTAATACACCTGTGCATTTGAAAAGGGGAACATTTGAAGTGAAAATTATATTGATTTGAAAATGACAAGGACAATGTATTTATCCAAAATATATAGATATCTTTATTTGGAAGCAAAAAAATGTTTGTATAAATAGTATTCTAGTGGCAAGGGAACAGCCATACCAAATTGTTTAATGAAATGTGTATCTTGGATATTGTTTAGTAAATTCATTCAGCAGAGATCATACTGTTTTGTCTTTGTTCTGTTGTTATTAGTCTTGAAGCTCTTTTAGTCTGTTTGGAAAATTCCATATACAGAAATTCACAGAGGTCACAGTCTTCGCATTGCTGTAAGCAACATAGACTTTTGACAAACCACTCGCTGAGCACTCATGGAAATTCAACAACTAAAATCAGTTTAGAACTGAAAATCAGATTTGCAAAAAAGTGTGATTTTGCAGGGAAGTGTCTACCTTTTTCTGGGCAGGTCAAGTGCAATATTACGCAGTGAAAATTGTGGACTATTTTTAAAGAAAATTTATAACAGTTTCAAACGACACAGGATTTGTTTATATGTTATGCAATTTAGTGACTTTTGGGCTGTGACCAATGTTACACTAAATCTCCAAGTTTGTGTCGGGGTTACTTTGGCCACCCCTGGAAATGCCAACTGGCGAGAGCTGGAACAATCTGTAGTTAATAGCAGTCCAGGAGGTATAAACCTTGATTTGACAAACAGGTGTACGACCCTGAAAATTATGTTGACTGCCATAGATGCTAAAAAAATACCATAAATGGTCCAACGCAATAACTGCAATTTATGTGTTTTAACAGGTATGACAAAGAGATGATGTACTGGCTGGTAGGGAAGCTGTGAACCACCGTAGACATATGATTTCATCCAGAATAGCATTAGACAAAGTTATTTCATTTTGGATTATTTTTTATGGTGTTTGTCAACATAATTTTACATCAGTGAGTTACGCAAAAAATGGAAAATTAGAATAGAAATGTTAATTGTCATATAATCAATAAAAATTGTTTAAAATGATGCCTTTTATGACCAGTAGCACATCTTATATTCTTGTGACCTAAAAACTGGGGTATGTAAACACTATGTCATTCTGAATTAGGAGGCAGTAGTACACAGAGTGCTGAACATGTATCAATACTTCATTTTACTCAGATATCTGCGAATGAGTCACAACGCATTCTAGATAACAAAAATACAGTCCTTGGCTTGTTGGGTGGCCAAAATTACATAACAAATTAAATTCTACTGCGGTACATGGTATTACATGCTCAAAATCTTAGACGGCCAAAGTTACTCCAACTCCGGGTTACTTTGGCACATAAATTGCTCTTTTATCTCAACAGAAATGTCTGTTTAAACATTTATATAACGTTTTTTGTTTATACGTTTGAAGAGGGATCAGACAATTTCACTGAAGTTGAATTGTGTGATCAGCTATATGCATTTTATTCACCGTGAGATGGTCTTGTGAAAAGTATTACTAAATCCAAAAAGAGTCAAATTCTTAAATGTTCCCTGAGGACCAGATCAAGAAGGTCAGGAAGATCTGAGGTACAAGCTGGATCTGCTGACCAAAAATTACCTATACATTTCCAAAGGCTGTCTAGCTTCGCAAATATGCACAATAATGATGCCTTTTACTAAAAATGTGTGTCACTTCTTGGCACCAGAAAAGAGGCTTACTTTCGATTTCTAGACTGTATGATATGATTGCTCCTAGTGTTATATGAGAAATATAATAAATTTGCAGCAATGCCTAAAATATAAATCTGTTCAGTTGGGGTTGCCAAAGTAGCTTAAATCTGCACCTGTGGCTGGCAGATGAAAAATGGTCTTAGCCACTTGGACAAATCGCTGATAGGATTGCTTGGAATAGGGACCAGCAAGTGCTGACACTCGGCAGTTTATCAGCATCTGTATTCGGCATGAGCTTGACACAGCTGTAAATCATATACCAGGATGCTTTGAAGCAACATAAATCTCTCAGTTGAGGTTATGGCCCAGTGTATTTGTGGTCAGGCTTTGGATTAAAATCTTGTTTCTTGATTTCAGAAACTAAGAGACTGCCAACTTTAAATATTTGATGCATCTACATGTATAAATTACCAGAAAGAGTCAGCCTATACTGTGATATTCTGTTCTGTCTGCTTCTTGCCAAGTGCTTGGGACAAGACACCTCCTCTGCAGGTTTTCTCAATGAAGAGTTATTTCAGATTTAGATTGAGATTATTTTATTTGTAGCTCATTTACAATTTTATATACTGTAATTAAAATTCTATGTTTATTAAATTGAACATAAATATATAAGCTACTGGGACTCCTCTAAGTCAACAATATTTACCTGAAAGATATCATTTAAGCAATTTTAAACCAGTTAATGCTTAAATATAACTCCATATAAATTATTGCCATTCTAACTTTGTTTATGCATAAATGTTATTCAATGATTTCAGGAAATTCAAAGTAAGCCTGTATAAGATCCAAGATACAAAGTTTTATTTTCAATCTGTTTTTAAAACATAAAACATCAGCTCACAGAGCTATTGATACCGATCATTTTCTTAAAATGGATTCTTTAACTTGAGCTTTGAATTGCTAGCTTAAATCCCTAAATGGTGACAAACTAGCCTGGATATGTTTTATCCAGCAGCAACTGATCATGTCACATGCAGCTTGACAATGTCATAATGTGTCACTGTGATCAGTTGTTTAGAAAGTGATTTCATAACATGATAACGTTACTTCCACATTCTGCAGGTGCCAAACCCAATATCTTTCTTTTGTTAATGTTAAATCCTGAAAAACAAAACAGGACTGTTATTGTATATTTTCTGTTTCCAATTACTTGAAATATGAATAACAAAACTGTTCATATTTAAATTGCATCAAATGATCTGAATGTATGAAAACACCGGTAACACTAGGTGTTAGGGTTTTTTGGGCAAGTATGATCTCCACTGAAAATAGCTTGGCTAGATTTCGTCATATACTTAGCACCAATGTATTCAGCATCTGCCTTGGTACACAGGCTCACTTATGCAGGAGAGGTTACAGCCAATATTTTTTGTGGAATTGCACAACTTTGCTCAATGTGATGAGAATGTGAAGGGTCCAGCTTATCTGTGACTTGAATGTGATACTTGGTGTTAGAATGAAGGTATCTGCTTGGGCCATCTCACCAATATGAAGACCATGCAATGCTTTGAATGCAAGGTACATAATTCTCAAATATTTCAAGACTGCGGGTTCTTCCTGAATTCCTTTTTTCCATTTCTTTTCTTTCTCACTTTCTCCTCCCCCTTCCCTTTCAAATATTCCATGACATAAACCCACTTGGATGCAGCAGTGCACAGCATCACATTATAGTGAAATATCAATCAATCTGTTGATGCAAGGAAAAAGGCGCCCAATTCACTGAAATGTCAGCACATTGCATGCATGTCAATGAAAATAAGTTGTGTTTCAATAGGTTTAATTAGGCAGTTTTTACGACTGTTGCCTCATTTTTCCTGGGCAGGAAGCTTTCCTGAGTAAGAAGCTTGATGTTGACAAGTGAGAATTTGTTTCCAGAAAGCATACAATATTTTAATATGCATTGATCAATAATTATTGCAGCCGCTCATGATTGAATCTGGTTTCATTGGTTTGAACGATGTCAGAGACTAGTGTCAATAAATCAACATGTTGTAACTTGTTTCCTAATTCAATTATTAGATCAGTCCTGATATTGCAACTTCAACAATTTCACATAACGAAATGTTATGCCTCCTGGGCTAGGATCCTGTGAAATGAATCCATTATGTGGAGTTAATTGATCTGACAAAGTGACAAAGTCTTTTTCCTGGACTGGAGGCCAGATATTGACATGTGGGAATTTATTTTCAGAAATCATGCAAATTTTCAATCGGCACTAATCAATAATAATTGCAGCAGCTCTTAGTTAAAATATGGTGTAACTTGATTCAACAGTAATATGCACTTTTTGTGACTGAACAACTCATGGACGCCCATGGTAAACCAGTTATGTCTTCCCCATGGATGTTGGAGGCCACTTAGCCTACTGTCAATAAATAAAATTGATCTAATCCGTTTGCAGTTGAATTATTAAAGCAATCCTTATATTGTAACTTCAACATTTTAACATTTATAACATGATTAATTGCTTTCATTGCTGGAATGAATATGTCATGTTGAATTATTAGAGCTAACAAAGAGACATTGATTTCAAAAAATGATAATATCCCCTTAGCGATATGGATATAATTGTTACTATTGACAGCTTTGATCCCACAGATTCAACAACTATTTCCTCTTTATCTTGAACCAGAGCCCTGATATCGAGATGTGGGAATTCATTTCTATAAATCATACAAACTTTCAATCTGCACACATCAATAACCGAGTAGTTCCCAGTGGATCTGGTTCTAATGGATTCAAAACCACCAACATAAACTTTCATCTTTCCCTTAGATTTTGCACTTATGTTTTAAAATAAATAAACATGTTGTAATTCAATTATGAGAGCAGTCCTGATATTTCAACTTCAATAATTTTACATAACAGAATGAAATTCCTGGGGGCTAGAATGCTGTGAAATGAATCTGTCATGTTGCGTTCTTAATAGTAATTTGAGGTAACGAAGTTAGATTTGCTTTTTCCAATAGCAACGTCACAGCATGTGTTGTTTTGTTGATTATTGCAATAATTTTCAGTTATAGGATTGGAATATTGATAGAGAAATAAACACAACATGATAATTGATATACCACCTCTGGATTAATTAAAAAGTTTTGGATTAACTTCAGTTTTTAGCTTTTCAAGTCAAATGATGAATTCTTTGACATAATGAAAAACAGAGGTGATAAGGCTTTCATCATACAAAGGAAATACTAACCAGATCAAGGAACTATTTTGTCCATGAGATTTGGGATTTTTTTTTTTTTAAACAAAACTTGTTTGATACAAAAATGAATATTTCAGGATGTTGATCGTATCAAATAAATAATTATTTACACCGATACTGTCAAATAAATAATATACGTTTTGGTCGAGGAAAGCTCCAACCCCCCCCCCCACTTTCAATATCTAATGGTCTGCAGTTTCAAACTTACGCATCCTTTTTTATACAAATATTACAGCTGAAGTAATGCGAGTGCTTACTTCCAGTAGTTTGATGGCACTGAGGATGTCACTAGAAGTCCTATCATTCGCGTTGAAATGCACTGAAATTTTGTCATTGTATTAATTTGTGACCTTGTTGGGCAGAGGCACAACTCACCACTCATTGACAGACCATATATATAGGATGTGACTCACAG
Organism: Platynereis dumerilii; assembly: GCA_026936325.1. Lineage (NCBI taxonomy): Eukaryota > Metazoa > Annelida > Polychaeta > Phyllodocida > Nereididae > Platynereis > Platynereis dumerilii. The sequence continues at coordinate 14,682,234 of JAPTHN010000014.1, forward strand.
TAATTTGACCACACTTCAGGTCTGCAGTATGCCATTTTAGTGGTCATTCTTGGTGACCGTCTTCATTTTGGAAGTTGGTATTCCACCCCCATGACCATCGGGTTATATGGAAAAAGTTGCTTATAAATGATTGGCAGACATCCTATGCAATGCCACAAGTCAACTTTTCTTGCAGCTTCTTCTTTTCGCACATCAACTGACATCTTAAACAGAAAAATGGTATATGGTGAAATATATGTCAACAAGAAACTCATTGGTTTAAAAAAAGCATTCCATTGTTCATAAAAACACATGGCCTATAAGATTGTCATTGTTTACAAAAACATTTAAAGTCAACAATACTTATATAAATTTTGAGTATTCAATTAAATAGGCCAGATAGCCAAACCATATAAAGATTCAGTTGTCGAAAACTTTACGTAAAGGGTCTCTCCTGTCAAAGTTAGCACGACAACCTATCCACGTGTTTTGATTCCATAATTTTTCTAGACCACAATTCTTGGATCTGCTTCAAATGGTGCCTTACCCGGATCTTTGCCCATCATTTGGCACAAAGACAGCTTTACAGAATTTGTTTACCTAAAATTTGCTCACTAATAACCCGAACAAAGAATTTGTATCAGAGGAGATGCGGCAGATTTTAGGTACATCGTATATTGATTGTGATGGGACCAGCATAGGATCAGGGAATAGAATTATTCTACTTGATTTGGTTACTCCATTTGGCCCAATGCTAACGATGGCTAACAATGCCTGGCTTTTATAAAGTGTCACATTGTCTGTATTTAGGAAGAAAACCTATAGCCCTTTCTTTTCTCCAACTGTAGTTAATTTTATCCCTAGAGCAAGAGTGTACACCTAGTCACCAACATTATATGATTATAATGTTGGTGACTTGGTGTGCACTCTCTAGAAATTGGAGAGGGAGGGTTGGTCTAGTGGTAGCGTGCTAGGCTGCCAATCGCTGGGTCTAGGGTTCGAATCTAGCTCTTGCCAGGTCACCTGGGCCTATGTTGGACGGCTGTTTCAATTATCCTTCCCCTCATTGCCGTGTCCTCCCCCTGTCCTAATTGGCCTATCAAGTGCATAAATACAGGACGTAAAGCCGCAATCATACATCATTAAGTAGTAATTGCAAATCAACCTAACTCGTACAAATCTGGCATTATCCTCAGTAAGTGAATAAAGCTGAAGAAAAAAGTAGATTCCAAATGCCTGTCAACAATATGAAAAGCCCTTCCCTGTATAGGATACGAGGCAATTTGCCGAACCAGGCTGAGGCTCAGACAAAGTATTTTTGTAAATAACTTGGGTGTTGTTATTTACACATGCAAAAAAGTGCAGCCATATCACTTGCTTGCAAACTCCCATGAAATTCAAGTTCTGTCTACCCCAATAGTAGTAATGCTCGGGTCAGGGGGGTATCCAGGGTGAAGTATAAAATCTTTCCAAAATAAGATGTCTTGAAGTATTGTTTTACACATGACATAAAAAATATTGAAAGAGAAAAAGACAGAAAATAATTGGAAAAATTAGCATCTCTGATTCTTGACGTTTTACAAAGAGGATACACAAGCTCTGTATTGAACATTTTAGATGTATAATTTGTCAGGATTATGCAATAATATATAGGACTCGCAAATCTCAATCAAAGTTTAAAAAGTTTCTCTCTTCTCAATGTCTCAATTTCTGTCATATGGATATTTGTCTATCTTTTATGAAGAGACACATTTCACACAGTAATTGATGACATGTTATATTAATATCTTGGTGATGAATGTTTTTGAGTAGCAGGTTTGTGCACAGCTGGGCTAAGAAAATGTGAAGAATATTTGATCAGGAGACGCGATATTGCATCAGAACATGAAATATGGATAGTGATTCAGGAAGCCATGTCACAGTTCAACAAATAAAATATAAATTAAGATGCGACTTTCCTCATTATTAGTTCTTCCCCAGAAAAAATTAACTCGCAAAGTATTGATTATTCATCTCAACAGCTAACATGTCTATTGATAGCAGATGCAACTTGATACATTCCCTGCAATAAAAAAGTAATTAGATAATTTTATTCGCTAAACCGGTCATATTTTAGGCAGTTTATATTTTTTTATTTAATTCCGCACATTGGCAGAAAATGAAACATATCTATAATAAGTCCAGATCGCTCAAACTGTTTCATTAACTAGCTACATAACCAGCGTGGGAAAAGCACAATGCTCATCTGTAGCAAGTGTTGATTGATGCATCATCGGCCTTCAGAGGTAATTCGCTGGAAGCCCATCAGATCAAAGTAGCTGCAAAACTGTTCTGTGCAACAACAGCTGAAATTCTTTTGATGGATCACTGATGCTGAAATCCCTTGTGCACAACTAGCATGGACAGCATGGATGACAGCATGGAATTAAGAGATCAAGTGGACATGATTAATTATTGGCAGAGTCCGACGTCTCCTAAGCTTATACATTTTAATTTTAACTTGTTTTGTTCTCTTCATGTGATAATTATGTAGCACATCCAATTTTATTTTAATTCTTTTAAAATAACTCTATCAAAACAGTTCCGTTCTCTTTGGGTAATACTTCCATACCACTTCCTTTATCGTACATTTTATTGAAATGCCCACACTCAATATATTGTGCCTTTTGCAATAATCAGTGCGTCAAATTTTCTCTGCAGTGTGCAAATATACAAGATGTAAAGCTCGAAGCATTACTCCAACCATTGCCAAAATGTCTCTATTAATCCCTTTCCTTTCTTGAATGTGATGGATTGTGATGCTGGTATAACATAGTACTGTGACTACTAGCCAACAGAATGAAATTAGGATGAACAGAATTAGCCCTGCTAAGGGGATATTAACAGGAAAGCATGAGGAAAAGGCAAGCAATTCAACTGAGATCGTATAATCATAGAGTAATTGGAATTGCAAAATAGAAATAATTAGGTGAAAGTTGAATAGTCATGCCTTGACATGTTTGGTTAGTAAATTTTCTTATGGCCTGAAGTGCTATTGAAATTATCAGTTCATTTTTAATAGCATTCCCAGTTACCTGACTTCCAAATACTTCTGCCAAGATTTTCTGCCTTCAGGCTGTTTGACTAAAAACGATGTTAAATTTCGTATAGTTTGACAAATACACCACATTTTATTACTGGCATTGATTTTTGGCAGCATTTTGGGGCTCTGGACATGATCAAGAAATAGCTTTCTCTTTGCAAATGAAATTACCCGATAAAGTGACATGCACAGTGTGCCTGTGGTTTATTGTATGCCTCATTTGACAATGGATGGCTCGTGTCTTAGTTAATGCAGCTATTTATTTCTAAGCTGAAATATTTTTGAGGAGTTCAGGTCAGGTCAGCAGAACACAAGGTCATGTGACTGGCAAATAAACCTAATGGTTGTAAAGCTGACATAATCCTCAGTAAGTGGTCAAAGCTGGAGAAAAGTAGCTTCAAAATGACTGGTCCTGTTAACCACAGATTTAGTGAATGTCCATGGGGTTAAAAGCGTCAAATTCAGTATTTAGAGCATCTTAGATATCAAAACTACAGCGACTAGTGTCGTACATGCAACACAGATTTCAAACTCTGACGGAAATGGACATGGTCTCTTAGGCCTTTGCCAGCTCGAATTGGAAGTAAAAGCCAACAAGTAATTGTATAAATGCATGTATTTCTGGCAGCATATTCACCAGAAGTTTCATAGAAGACAGTGATGCTGCTATTCGATTATTCAAGCGACTCCAGTGTCGGAAGATTACTTTTACATAAAACACTTTTAGTCTTGATGGCAAAAGCAGCAATTTTTGAAAAAATTTTCTAAATCAGTATATGAAAGATTGAAGCAAATCTCATTAAACAGCTAATCTACAGACTAAACTGGTGCAATTAAGAATGTTCTACTTTTGGTGGGTTCATTTTGTTATATTTTGCATTCAGTGATAAACATAATATGTAGGTGAGTGGTCCTCATGCCCAGTCACAATCTTTTTAAGCTCAGTTCATGTTTCATGAAAAAGTTATTGATCAACAATTTTCAGATATCCCTGCAGGATTTAAAAAAGTAGCATTTACATTATAGTCAGCCCACCATCTGACAATCTATCATCTTCCTCTTGCCTGTGGTTAGTTGGCGTGTTCTGCTGCCTAATTATTTGTTTGCTGCAACTCCAATTATTCTGTGATCATCTAAGCTTAGGTTACTTGTTTGCTTGGTCCCTGGGGCATTCCAGCTAATATCCTCTTAGCAAGGTAATTCTGCTAGTCCTAACTTCATCTGTTAGTTAATTGGTTTTATTAATTCATCATATTGGTTTCTAACGGCAAAAAGGATTTTAAAGTGATATCTATCTAAAACGTAAATGGAACAGACAACATTTTCGCTGCATAAGTATTTCATCAAAAGGATTGTCCTGTAAGTGTCAATTACCAGTCTCAATTTGGGTCATAGATTCATCATAACTTGGTCGACATTGCTTCAAGTAAGATGCTTATTTTTGAGAAAATGTCCTGAATCTGCCAATCATTCAGATCACCATCATAGCTTAAAGTCGGCAACTGCAAAGAGAACACTCAGAACAGTAACAGAACATTTACACAGATGTAAAGACATAATAATTATGGACGAGTAGTCTGCATATTTTTGCAAATGTCAATTAATCCTATCCAAGTATAGCAAAGCAATTGCACTCTGAATCCATTCATTGAGTAGATATGAAGTAGTATATACAGAGCGGATATGATTATATGAATCGTATTACTTCCAATGTTGCTTTAAGGCATATAGGCAATCATTTCAGCCAATGATGAACAATCATATTTGTTTACCAAGCACTTTGGAAAGCATTCATTGTGTAGAATGTAGATTGAACAATAAGGAAGCATCTCATTGCCTAAAATTGCTCAATTTCATTCTTATGCTTCTTTACAGTGTCGGTTTGCCTTTTTTCAATGTTCATCCATTTTCATGGACTGTACGCTTTTTAATCTGTGCACATTTAAAATCAAATATTTACTAGCACAGTATTTACAGGCCTCATGACTCTATACTTGGCAAAAAGAGAAATAACAATGACATTCGAAACCTCTCTTTTCTGCAAATATCTTAGAGTTGACGAACTTCAAGTGTATACTTCTGGCTGTTTTCCGAGTGTCAATATGATGTCATTAAAAGTGTTGCTCTCACCATTGAAACAGGTGGTTTTTCGCCGACTCATAGGGCACTTTGTGACAGTGATGTGTGTCATTGTTATACGGAACTTATAGGAAAGGTAGAATATGAGTCAGAAGTAGTGCAGTTGAGAGTCATATATTGTGCACACTTGGCAATTTGTTGGAGATCTCGTACATCTACTTCCAACCAATTAGTAACAATTCTACTTATAGGCGTACGGGACGCGCGATTTTTGGGGGGGGCAAGCGACATTTGCCCGAATTTCTATAGCCTGGAAATCACTAATTTTAAATAGTTTTTACCTAATCATCTGCACAAATTTTTTAGCCTTTTTGCCCGAATCTTACTGTTTCCCAAACTTTTGGGGGGGCGACCGCCCCCCCTGCCCCCCTCCCATACACCTATGATTCTACTTACTATGATCCTATCAGAGCTTTGAGTTTAAAACATATGCATGAATATTCTATATATATATTTTTTGTAAGCGGTTTTGGTAATAATGCCACCCTAAGGCCATAACCGGTCCGATTTTATTGCGATTTAGCAGAATGTCTTTCTAAGGGCAAAGGAACAATATATGGTAGAAGTGTGAATTTATGAATAATATGACAATATTTCAATTTTAGGGGCAGACGATGCACCCTATTCATGAACTCATGGCCAGTACTTACCATGCAGCAATGCTAGGGTATTCACTCCAGAACACCACACACTAGTGAGGTGACGTGTTGCCCAAATAGGATTTTTTTTTTGTGTGGGTACTGGTATCATCAATTGAAGTGTTCAAACAGTGTAATCACTGGTCCCTTCTTAGCTGTAATGTAAAATTTTTGGACGTTCCAAACACTCCCTTTTATTATTTATTTTGTTCTCAATAAGAATTGGTATAATTATGGTGCACGTAAATCTATTCAGGATTTCACTTACAAAATTGTATGCCCTTTCTGGTGATGACCTTAAATTAGCCCTATTGATCACCAAGAATTGCCCAGAAATTGCCGAAGTGCCAAAAATGGACTGAGATACCCAATGTGGAATTGCGGATGAAATATGCAACATGAATGGCTTCTTTCAAGACCGAGTCAATTTGCTGCAAAGTACTTTCAGTCATGCCAACCAGATGGTGTCTCACAACAAGAATTTTTTGAGGTTGTGACCTGTCCTCAGGTATTTCCACTTTGCCTCCATAATGCCATTAGCTGGCTGAAACAGGGTTGAAGCTTTGTGTCAAAATCGGGCTGCCAGTAATGGTGTGATTTTTCTTCAGCTTCCAACAGCTTAAGGCCAGACAAAATTGATTCTTAGCTATACAGATCTTCTCACTAAGGCCAGCCGGTAAGGACAAAAAAACCCAGAATATCAATTTTTAAAATCATGAAAATTGTGGGTTAGGTCTACTTTTTTCTTCACGGGCAGAAAAATTTGCTGATCTGTCGATCCAAGAAGTTAAAAATGAAGCAGGTCTGGCCTCAGCCACACAGACAAACTTGAAGGCTAACTAAACTTGTTTCAACTGCTTCTATTTTATAAGACCTTTTATTCTTGGAATAAGTATTTCATGGTGAAAATCCTAAGAATACTTGGGAAGCTGAAGCTGTGTCTAAGACAATCTTGGACAAAATTACAATGTCAGAAAATGACATTGGAGCGAGCTTTATTAAATTCTACACTGATAACCTTTGACTTATGCTTTAAATAACAACCCACATGTCCCATTTCTTATGGCTTGTAGCAATATGGTGTCTCACAATCAATTAAATGCTTCATATTTTCCTCCTTCTTTGCACAGCTGTGCCCCAGCTCACTGGTCAAGAGCAATATGCTGCTACTTTACTGCATGTGCGAAATTACAATGTATTTCCTTGGGTAAACAGGTTTGTCAACTAATTTATATGCCCCAAGACCTGCCAGTCCAAGTGATTTTTCTAGGAAATACGTGAGCAAATGATTATCTAATAAAGTGTTGATGCTGTATAACAGTTCTCTCTCATAACGATTCAACAACGGATATCTAGGCATACATTCGCACACAAGTACATGTATCTGAACTAGTGTTGGATATTTTGATGGCCTCTGCCTTGGCTTGGTTTCGGATTCTGAATCCTTGGCCTCAATCTTGGTTTCGGATGTTCATGCCTTGGTCTCACCTTGGGCTGTGCTGGCCTCAACTGCATCACTGACCTGAACTTTGTGACTACCTTCTTCTCATATGAGAATAGGAAATTGGACTAATGCTTAAAAATCACATTCAAAATCACCACTTTAGAAAAAGGATCAGTGACAGGTCAAAATTTTAAAAACCATACAACGAAGGATATTTTTAATACTTTCTATTCAAAATAGTGGATCAATACTTTATTCCATTTGAAAATGTATACCTTGCGTGTCCCTTCTGGCAGACTCATGATTACAGTTTGCTGTAACACTACCCAGATTACATTTGTAATTGACCGTCTTTAATAATAATAATAATAATAGTAATTTATATAGCACCTTTTCCAGTAAACTGCTCAAAAGCACTTTAATCCACTGGCAGACAGTTCAAATCCACTCCTATAATAGGACCAGACTTGTTGAGGCCACTTATCCCAGCTTTGTCCATTTACTGAGAATTATGTCAGCTTTACAACCATTAGGTTTATTTGCAGGTCTCCTGACCTTGTGTGATCCTTTGACCTCCTACAACACCTTGGAAATATTTGAAAGTAGCTCATTTAGTTTCAGTGACTGAACCAAGAGTCATCCATCACCAGAGTAGACACATCATAAAGCACAGCCACACTGTACATGGTGCTTCATCTGGTAATTCAATATTCAGGCAATGTTGTTTCTTAGTCATATGCAGGGTCAATATGCAGCCAAATAAAAATAATTCACATTATTCCCGGTTCTTTACAAAACTTTCTGTAGCAAGTGATTTTAGGTCGATGTATTCACTGTTTTTCTTGACCCTAAATATTTTTAACATCTGTATCTGTATCTTTGATGAAACTGAAAATAACTGTTTCTTTTTTATTCAAGGTTACATTGCACAACTGCGTTCACAGACTATGTGGTGCCTTTATGATACAATCCTCCCACTTGGTAAGTTGTCTTAAGCATGCTGACTAGGAATATCTATTTGGTCAATTTTGGTGTATTTGTATTGTTTATCTTATTGGTTCCCTGGTGTGGGGAAACTTGTGGTGAGCCGTTCCACACTGTAAATTCTGAAATTCTGAGTTAGCTCAAATGATTGAGTGAGACGGTTGCACAATTTGTTTGAGCCATGATAGCTTGCTGTTTTGAGTTATGATAATCTTTATGTTGTTATAACTTGCAAACAACAAGCTATTTTGGCTCAAAGGAATTGTGCAACCATCTCACTCAATCAATTAAGCTAACTCAAAATTCAAAATTTACAGTGACTCAGACTCAGACTCAGACGTAATTTATTTCAACATTATACAACATTAGATTAAAAAACAAACAAATGTATAAAGAGAGAGGAGACCCTCCCAAAGCACTATGTGCCGCTACTGGAGGGCCACCTATACATCATAATTATTTTATACTTCTACCAAGCGCGTCCATGTGAGTCGTCAGGCATCCAGATCCAACATTGCCCTTCATTGCTGAATACAGCTCAGGGCAGCCACACAGCAGCATCCATGGCAGAGGATACAGGAACATTGATACAAGGTTCAACAAATAAGCAACTTGGTACCAAGCTCTCACAAACATTGTTCAGCTTACCTACCTACCTCTCAGACGGGTATACATGTTGATAACCGTTTTCTTTATGCAGTCACTGATCAACAAAAATTGACTGAGGCAATTACAGCTGATTGAATGATACTTATGTGTTACCAATGGTTTCTTTCAGATCCAAGGCAATTTACCGCAAAGTACCCTAAGTCATGCCAACTGGGTGGTCGAAGGAGACCTTCCATATCTCATACCAAGACTTTTTCCAGGACTGTGACCTCTCCTCTGGCATTTCCACCTAGCCTCATAATGCCATTAGCTGATAAAACAGGGTAGAAGTTTACTAACAAAATGGCATACAGAAACGTTTATCTGGTTTTCAATTGCTGGTTTTAAGCTGCCAAGGCGTACTGGGTTTGATTACTATATCACTGGAAGTGAAATCACAAACATACTGACATATCGGTTTCTTTGGATATTTATTAATGCATCCATTAGTGATTTTGATTGGAGTTGTATCAGATTCTGTTTTTATGAAACCCAAAGAATCCCCTTGAAGCTTGAAGGCCTGCTGGATGAGTACTGAGATGCTATTGGAAATAATTTACACTGTCAGAAAATGACTCATTTTGAGGGAGCTTTATTAAATTCTGTATTTGTAACCTTTGACATATGCTTTAGAAAACCACCAATATTTATGTCTGCAGTAACACTGTGTCTCACAATAAACTAAGTGCTTCATATCATCCTCCTTCTTTGCATAGCTGTGCTCTAGCCCACCATTCAAGAGCAATAAGCCTCATTGCATCTACTTTCTATGTCAAAGGAGTTTCATATGCAAGAAGAGATGTCAGCTAATTTTTATTCTGTACGACCTGTCGGACCAGCTATTCTTTGCAGAAAGATACATAAGTAAGATTGCAATGATTATCCTATTAAGTATGTACACAGGAAATGCGTGGTAGTTCAATCTTCATAGCATTGTCAAAAGCTCCAGGAACAGATATTTTTCTCAATCATATCAACAAGTTCATTTAACCAATTCGCAGCACTTTGCAGTGCCTTTGGGACTTTCTGTCCTTGAGTTCACTCTTTCTGGTCTTTTAAGTATTTTTTCTCATCTCCCGTTGTATCTTTGATGATAAAAAAAGTTTCTTTCTACTCAAACAACCCCTGTCAGGTTGCCTTTGTCTCCAGTGCAGGTTGTTGGGTTGCAACTGTGTTCACAGACAATGCGGTGCCCATGCAGACATTATGTCATCCACACTCTGTCACTTTTGCCAACACATGAACAAGCAAGCAACAGATAGAAGAGACGCCTTGTGTCATTGTACGTCAACATCCCAGCAACATGGTTTAGGTAGCCTATACTTTTCAATCATATATATATACAACTCAACAATATCTTACAACCTGCTCATGACTGTGTGCCTGATATTGACCTAAATTATGTCTCTAATATCGTCCAAAATTCAACACTGACATTTCTAAATTATTATGTGTTGACTAAGAAAACAAATTTGCAAAAACTGGTTCAGAGGTATTGCATTCTGAGCTTTAAAAGTTTATTGCATATTGTCGATGGCATCAGGAACGTATATATTTTGCTTTATGCAACAAAGTGCACTTACTCTGATAATTCTTGTAAAGACTGAATCAGAAATATGTTTTATTTCCTTAAGACACATCCAGAAATATGGGACAATGGGACACACAATGGAAATTATGCTAGTTTCCTTGCCCTTTTTAGACATTGTGTGATTGAGAAACCAACAAATCAAATAGGTTAAACTAATCAGACAACATGTGATGTTAGGGAGAGCAGAATTAGTGTGCTGAGAGGAATTAGTAGGAATACCCTAGGGATTAAGCAAACAAGTAACCTAAGCTTGGATAATCGGAAAGTAATTGGAGTTGCAGCAAACAAATAATTAAGCAGCAGAGACAATGTAGCTTACCAGCGGCAAAAGTTGAATTATCATGTTTTGGTTGACTGCTTGAGGCAGAGATGACTGTATGTCCTGTGGTGATGGTTGGCAAACCATAAAACTTAAATATGATCAAGTCTTGATAACACGGATAATAGAGAGCCAAAATTGTATTTGTTACTGGTGAGCATAGAGCTAATTTAGATATATAACACCCTGCTGAGGTATCTAATTATCTTTTTTTTGTCAAACCATACAAACGGTTCTAGTTTGCAGTAACGTTGTGACAGCTTTGCAATTTTGGTGGAAATTATGTCAAAATGATGAGTTGAAATTCCCTTGCATTCCATATTAATGTTCTCATACTTTTTTGCAATTGTCAATGCTTCAATTTGTGACTTTTCGTTGTGCAGGAAGATACATTGAATGGATGACTTTGAGTCCTAATGACTAGGCCTACAGTTGAGCCATTACAGACTTGCTATTTTTGCCGACAGCTTAAACCTACTCCTATTTATAATGGAGCTAGACTTGTGGAAGCTACTTAACTTAGCTTTGTCCATTTACTGCGGATATTGTCTGATCACAACCATTTGGTTTATTTGTAGGTCATATGACTCTCCGTCAGAGCTGAGCGCCAGAATGGTTTCTCTAAAGACCATCTCCATTGAAGGTCTGTGCTTGCATGGGCTCGAAACTAGGGTGATGTAAAAAAAACTTTGCAGTGGACCTTCATTGTGCTTCTGATGAGTCATATATATTGGTGGCCCTTGTGAACTGTTGTCTGTGTTGAACAAGTGCAAGATCCCAATCAATCAATCCTCGCTAGCTCGCTGAAATGTGATTAGAATTCATCACATGCCTTCTGTGTGTCATTTGGTGCAATACCAGACCTAGACTTTATTCAAGCAAAAGCCACTCAAACATGTATATTTCATATGGTAACTAAGGTATACAACTACTTTCACGGGTCATTGTCAAATTTCGGGACAATTTGCGTCACTTTAGTTCCCTGACATTAATTTGAATGCGATTAATATCTGAAGCATCACTCTACATCTGTTATTCATATTTCTATTTAGAACCACTGCACTTGGAACAAAAAGTCATTCATTAGACCTTTTCATGTCCAGTAATCCGTGCCAAATCAATGGTTTTTCCCTGTCACTGAACCTGACATGACAGAATCAAGTGTTCGTTTTCCTCCTAATATAATATTATATCATATGGCAAGCCGAAATACTCGCTTCTCATTGGCCGACAGCCGTGCAATATTCTACGATATTGCACGCATGTTATTGCACGGTCACGAATTTTAACATGTAAAAGATTGGACGGACCTGAGAGGAAGCACCATATTTTGAGTGCTGCTGAAGACTCAAGCTGACAAAACGATTGTGTTTTCCTTTGTTACTAAATCATTCACTACACATCAACGGATACAGATAGGAAGATGTTTTTGACGGCAAAAGATGTGCCTATTAAAGGGCTAAGTGAATATCACCTTTTATGCCTGTCATGCAATTTGTTTCATCAGAATAGAGCATTTAGTCCCCGAAAAACGGCATTTTTACCTATTTTTCCGTGACTTTCTTATGCTTAGAGGTCAAAAGTCTGCTATAAAGTTTTTTTTTTAAATTGAAAAAATTTGTATTATCAAGAATATCATATTTGGCTTCCAAAACTGTGAACAATTTTTTTTTAGATGAAATATTTATTGATTTATGATGAGATACATTTTTACTGCTGGGTCAAAAGAAACACAAAAATAGTCTTACTGCAGCACAAGATAACTTTGAAAAGGTTTTGTTTCTATTTTTCGTTTTAAAAAAATGCACTGCACAAAAATGAAGGCTTTTCATTATAAGCTGATGATAGTGGTGGCAAAATATGTGTCTTTTATAGGCTAAGGCATATAAACTTTTTCTACTGATTTTGTTTTTTGTTTCTTCAGAATAAAGCTGAAAAACAGCATTTTCCCCCCATTTTTCAACGACTTTGTTGTTTCAAGAGATCTGAAGTCTGCTACAAAGTTTGAGAAAAAAAATTTAACAAAACCCATGATCAAGTATACTATCTGTGGATTACAAAAGTGTGAAATATTTTTTGTGGTTGAAATATTTATGGATTCATGACGAGTTAAAATTTGAACGTGCGAGTCAAATGAAACACAACTTACTACAGTTTAGACATCAGAATTCAAGTCATTTTCTTAGTATTTGCCACAAAAAGCCATATGATATAACAGTTATTGCACATCACCTCGTGCAATATCAGTTTTTATGGCACCTCGGTGACTAATATTGCACTCGGGCTGCGCCCTCGTGCAATATTAGTCACCTCGGTGCCATAAAAACTGATATTGCACTCGGTGCTGTGCGATAACTGTATAATATTGAAAGTTTCTTTGCACGATTTTTGAGAATATAACATTGAATTTATATCTAGTTCACATTCAATCTTTTTTTATCTTATTTCATTGATTAAATTGATACAATAGACGTATCACTAATTTATGTCAATTTTTTTGTCCACTCTGTTACTTGCCATAGCTCATTTCTTCTTTTTTTTTTTTATGAGCTGTTTTCACTGAATATTATCAGGTGAATGTGCGCCATAATACCACTGCCTTGCAGACTTCATAAAACATGTATTCAATAAATTAAGACATAATATTCATAGAAACTGTTTTTGGTCTCACCAAAATGTCCTCTCCGTTTCCTTCATTTCCAAGCTTACCAATAATAGTTTGAAGGAGTGATTTCCTGTATATATATTACTGAGGGTGACAGCTTTTAACAGACTGCAATTATCTTATCTAATCTCCAAAATAAAAAGCAGTATTGATCCAAAAGCAAAAAAATCATTCCACTCTGTGAACATCCACTCCGTTACCAGATCATAAGCATGAAATCGACATTTGGACCAAAAATTCTACTGATATGAGATGAAGTACTTCTGAAAATAATAGTTACATCAATCTTTTACAGCCATGGCCGGAATTTTTCACTCAGCAGCCATGCTTCACTATATGGTGCTATATTTTTGACTAATCATAACAAAGCAAATACTTGCTCAATCTTCACCAAAATGCCAGGAATTATAGTTAGTATGTATTTGGAGTTGTTCTGATAAAAATTGTTGAATGGAATAATGTTACATAATGGATGTGAGGCAAAATACTGAATTAGTTGAAATGTATGCATATGATCAGTTCTGATCCAATATTGTCATTCACATGATAGTAATATTCACCAAAGTGTCTGGATGTGTTGGGAACACACCAAATTAAACATTCATGAAAAAATTACAATTAAATATGCAACTTTAACGTTGCTTGATCGGGTTTCGCTTGATGTGTTTTTGATTAGAAAAATTGTTAATTTCCGATGTAAGAATAAAGTAGTGAATTGTTTTTCTTATTATGAAATTTAATTTGTTACATAAAATTTTGCCGTATTTAAAGAAAAAACCAGTTCTAGTAAAACTCATGAACGAAAAATTCAACCATGTATTTTATAGTAATTTTTGTCATGAATGCTTAATATCATATGTACACAACACATCCACAAACTTTGGTGTCTGTTACTACCATGAGAATAACACATAGCATCATAATTGATTTTATGCTCAAAATTCAACTTATTCATTGTTTTGCCTCACGACAACTTGTGAAAATATAATTTAATGCAATTATTTCTGTCAGAACACCTTCTACTATGTACTAACTATAATTGCTCACAGTTTAATGAAGATTGGGAAAGTATTTGCTTTGTTATGATTGGTCACAATAATTGCACCATAGTGCAGCATTGCAGATGAGTGACAACTTACGGCCATGGCTGTATTGTTTTTTTTGTTGTTGTTCCTACAGACATCAAATAGCCACATTGTCCCCTCTGTTACACGATATATTTGCTATACCCTTTGTCCCAAAAGCATGGCCCTCATATCTATCCTAAAAGAGCCATCCATCAACATGATCAATGAAATGGCACATAATAAGCCAAAGTTGCAGAGTACAGGGTGCTTCATCAGGTAATTCCATCATAGTTCTGTTATTCGATCTTCAAGGCAAAAGTTTATTTCCTGATCTTAGCCAGAGTAAATCTGTAATCAAAAATCTGTGTTCGCCTTATAAATATGCCCAATTTGATTACTTTGATACGCTGTACTTGCTTATGGCCATGTCTTCCTCTTTTCTTAAGATGGTTTTGCTTTTCTTATTTCTTGCATTAGGAGATTTATTGCTTTCTTGCTATCAAAAAAAGCTGGTCAGAAAAATGGTGGAAATAAGGGAAGAAAATGAGGACAATCGGGCCAGTCAGATAAAGAGAGCAAATATAAATTGTGCAACAAAATTCTGATAAGCATCAGTATATATATGAATTTGATATAGTAATGAATAATTGGAAATGTCCCATGCATAATCGATTTATAGACCAATCATGACAAAGCCCTAGAACGCATATCAGTATTATAATACTTTCATGCATTGTAAAATTCAGTGATTTTGACATGTACATATAGTCAGCTTCTATCTTCTTTAAGTATGTTCTATTATTTAGCAATATCACCAATTGCAGAAGCCAATTAGCCAACAGATGAAGTCAGGACTACCGTGATTACTCGGCTGAGAGGATATTAGCTGGAATGCCCCAGGGACCAAGCAAACAAGTAACCTAAGCTCAGATGATCACAGAATAATTGGAGTTGCAGCAAACAAATAATTAGGCAGCAGAACACAGCAACTAACCAGCGGCATAAGTTGAATGATCATGCCTTGGTTGACTGTTTGGCAAAAATGGCTTTATATGTATGGCCTTAAGTGATATTTCAAAATAAAGGATAATTTTATTCTCTCTCTGCAAGCTTTGTAGCTTGCCTGTCATGGAAATTACTAAAATAGCCTGCCATGATATTTGATTAATATTTTCTAAAAAAATTGCTTAAAATTGGCTTCAATAGTCTAGGCTCTGAAGTGGCAACTGGCTCTGAGCAGAATAGCATGACATCTTGGAAATTTGCTTTGGCCTTAACAAATCATCAATGGTGAACATAATAAATATGTCTTGTCCACTCATATGCGCACAAGAATGCAGTGAACATAATAACTAGCACTGACAGAAGATTAGAGTCTGAGAAATCTGCAATCAAAACTCAAATATTTAAGGTAAAACTGATAACCAAATAATAAAACACAGTAGCTGATTTCCACCTGAAAACTACAAGATAATCACTAGTTCATATGTGATTTCAATAATATTATCTGGACCACCAATTTACTATTTTATCCTAACCACATCTCGCTGGCATGTTGCCCTCGACAAAACAAATTATTCTGCATGACGCTAAATGTTCAACAAATCTAAACACATTTGCACATAAACATGTCCAGCTTTTCAAGCTTGTTGCGCCAGTAATAAATCATGTCCACTTGATCCTTTCATGCCTTGCTGTCATCCATGCTGTCATCTGCTAGTTGTGCACAAAGGATTTCAGTGTCATCGATCCATCACAGGAGGCATTTCAGCAACTGTTGTTGCACATGTGGACACCAATTTGCTGCCACTTGGGTGTTATTAGCTTCCAACTAATTACTCTTGAAGGCCAATGACATGATTGTATCAACCAACACTTGCTGCAGATGAGCAGTTTTCTACCCCTTTTTTAACAAGTTCTAAATTTTTTGTTTAGTAATATTATATAAGGAGAAGATCTATGCATTTTACTGATGTGTAGACTATTGACCGTAAATAATGAATTACAGTGCCGCCTGTAAGTAAGTGAAACGCATGACATTGTGCCATTGCATCAATGCTAAACATCCTCAGCCAAACTGCTTGTGGAGGCATGAATTCTCATCGGATGAAAGGGAAACAAAGTGGGTCATAAAGGCCGATGTGTGAGGTAAGTGGGATAAAAATAGCAGCCCATTTTCTTCGCTGTAGTCGGAGTTAGGTATGGGTCAAAGTCTTTGATAAGTAAGTGAACCACCCTTCCCTATGTTTTAACATTGGGCCTGCGTTTCACTTACTTATCAAAGACTTTGACCCATACCTAACTCCAACTAGAGCAAAGAAAATTGGCTGCTATTTTTATCCCACATGCCTCACATATCGGCCTTTATGACCCAAAATGTATTCCTCTCATCGGATGAGAATTCGTCCTTCCAGAAGCATTTTGGTTAAGGATGTTTAACGTTGATGAAATGGCACAATGTCATGCGTTTCACTTACTTACAGGCGGCACTGTAGAACAACGGTGAAAATGCAAAGTTTTAACTGTGTGGACATGCCATAATCTTTGAAACAAACATTAAATGCAACTTTTTTACACCATAGTAAAAGCACACAGATGCTGTATATATATTAGTCATTTATATTTATTACAACTGAAGAGCTGATTCAAAAATTGCATCCGTAATACCCAGGAATGACCAGTCCTATAACTTGAACTTCAAAAGTTGTAACCACAGAGAGCCACTTCTGACTCCAAGCATCACATAGCTGTAGTGGTGACTTTCCTTTCAGGATGGCAAGAGATCTGACCAGAAAACGCTGACTACATAAGTCAGCGGATCCTTGTGCATATGATAGGCAATTGCATGGGAAGTTATCTCTAAGTGGAAGCCATTGGAACCCCTTTGAGCTTGAAGAGGTGGAATGGGGATTGGTATAAAATTGAAAAACATTGATTGATGTTCTTGGATGTCACCTCCAGATTGATGAGTGTCTGTCTATCAGTCAAAATGTATCTGTGTGTAGAAAGTGCCACCTCTGAGGTAGATTATTGACTTTTAAGGGTTGAATGACAGGATGAGATGAATATCATAATGAGATGGTATTTAAAAAACAATACATAATTCTTTGGGGAAAACAAGGCCAATAATTCTCACTGAAAACTGTGAACAAAATTTGATCTGCTGATTTTTCACTTGACCATCAACCCATATACTACTGAAATATTACACCCCACAGAGAGTTACATGCTCTGCACCCCTTTATTTGTGCAGCTGTGCACTAACCCAAAAGAAAAAATTTCCTTTCGTATTAACCTCAATGTTACTGTGACTCCTGTTGTGGCCTACAGTACAACCCAAAATAAAGTAAGATTACCCCAGCAGGAAGGAAGAATCAGCCACTACTTTACCCTTTCACACCTTTTGGCTGCCTCCGAATCACTTCCTACTTGAAACTACCTTTTAAAATTACATTAAAATCACATTTAAACAACACCAATTAAAACTCCATCACCCCCTTTGTGTTTGATTTCTTTGATATTGTGCCCCTTTGCTAATTGCAATTGCATTGCTAGCTGTCTTAATAGAGTTTTTAATATGAACTAAGGTTGTTGTAAGGAGTCAAAGGTAGTTGTAAGGAGATTTGGGGTGGAGAGGAGAAAGGAGGGCAAAATAGGTAAACAGAGGATTCTGACAGAAAATTGTCTTACTTTATTTTGAGTTGTACTGTATATGAGAGCCTATTCTGAGACCTGTGAATATTAAGGAGTGCTGAGAATCAAATATTTTATGGCACATCCCTAAACTCCACATATTTCTTCGATGAACAGAATTATGCTTCATGTTCCTGAATAAAGTGAAAATTGTATGTTTCACGACAGTATAGAAGAGATTGATAGCACAATTTTGAAAACTATAAAGATTATGATGACATTCTCATCTCTGCTCTGCAATTTTTTTATGTCGCTTCAACTGCAACCAGGTTTGTGTCCAGGATTTCTTCTGAAATATTTCTCATCTTTTATTTCTAAATACATAATTGAACAATAAGTTTGTCAATTGTACATGTAATAGTCTTGCATCATCTCATTTTATTGATTGTACAAGTAGACTGTTTATTTTAAATGGAAGACTATTTTCCGCCATTGATCATTTGAGGAGCTTTAGCGTGGCACAGCTCACCCAGTATGTGGCACTGCAATTTGGCAGCGGCGTGTCATTCGAATTCTTTTAAGGGGAAAAAAGTCTACCTCCCCCTCCCCCTGTTTCCATCACTGATATGCAGCCAGGAGCGGACTGGCCTCACAGTGGGCCACTGGGCAAGATCATTGGCGTGTCCCTAATACCGCAATAGCTGCATTTTCAGAACGCAGATTGCTCTTACCCGCAAGTTATGATATCACATCATGAATATATACATATACATGAAGTATGAAATTGAGCAAAAACTTCTGTATGATAACAGGGAGTGGGTCCTTGCTTGTGCGATGCCACTGAAAATTATCATCATGCAAACAATTAAAAAGTCAGACCATTGCATTCGTCCCTTATACAGTTAATTTAGGAGCAGAAAGTAGGCGATTCAGAAGTGGAGCATAGGGGACCCATGCAAGGAGGACCATCGAAAGTCCAGGCATCATCTTTTTAAAGGTCTCTCCCAGTGGACCATGTCCCAAAACTGAGAGAGGGGCCCCTTACTTCATTGTTTATTATATTTGTCAAGTTTAAATTGAAGATATTTTTTATATTTCTATTTTAAAGGCCCAGATTTATGTTTTTACCTCACAACGTAATTTTGATAATTTCAATTTTTTAAGGTTGCTGGTGGGCCCCCCTGAGGTGTTGGGCCCCAGGGCACTGCCCTCTGACCCATACGGCCAGTCCGCCTCTGTATGCAGCAACACTTTTCAGAAAAAGACTAATTTTGAACTAACCTTATTAAATTCTGCACTGAAGACCTTTGACGTTTGCTTTAAATAACCGCCCACATCCGATAGCTTGTCTTAATAATTAATATGTTGTCTCACTCACAATCAATTAAATGCTTCATATTTTCCTCCTTCTTTGCACAGCTGTGCTCTGCCCCACTGGTCAAGAGCAATATGCCGCTATAAACTGTTACCAAATTAGTTCCATTAGGTAAACAGATTTGTCAAGTAATTTATATGCCTCAATATGTGGCAGTCTGGGTGATTTTTTCTAGAAAGACACATATCGCATATGCTGGATTATAATTCTGATCAAATAAAATATTGGTACAATGAAGTACAATACAATAATTGTCTCTCATAACAAAGGTTAATCAGCAGAAAAGGCAGAGGAGGGTTTGAATTGTGTGAGTAGCTTAAAAACTGATAGTCTTTATCCTCCAGGTAGAAGTTCTCTTATCTACTGCAGCACATATGAATGCCAAACTGAAAATGGACGACTATTATATGCATTTTATTTATTTTTATTAAAAATTGGATTAGTGATAGACCATATGAAAAAAAGCTGAATGTGCACTTCGATTTCGTTTCATGCTAAACAGTTAGACTCTAATTGACTCTGTTTGAACAAAGACTATGTTTGCCCTTCTTAGACTTTCTGTCAGACTCACAATTACAAATGGAACAATTTACTCAGATGGACGGACGGTCTATAATCCAAAGGCAGAGAGCTTAAATCCTCTCCTAAAATAGGACCAGACTTGTTGAGGCTACTTAACTCAGCTTTGTCCATTTACTGAGGATTATGTCAGCTTTACAACCATTAGGTTTATTTGCAGGTCTTTAGACATTGTGTGATCCTATGACCTCATGGAACCCCTTAGAAATACTTAAAATTAGCCCATGGACAGGCTCTAGTTCTAATGATAAGAAAAGAGCAATCGCTCACTTTACCAGAAATGGTGCATGGTTTGCTTCATTACGCTATTCAAATTTTCTCGGAAATATTATTTCTTCATCACATCCATGGTATATGTTGCAAAATTCAATGTTCTGCGGATAACTTTGCAGCATTTTGTAGTGCTTCCAAAACTGAGCATTTTGTTGCAAGTACACTGTACTTCCAAGTCCATTAGTTCAATCAGTTCTGCTTTTCTTTTCTATCCGTATGTGAATCCTTGATGACATAAAGGTTTCTTTTGTTCAAACAGCCTGTTAACCTGCCTTTTGCACTTCCATGCAGGATGACAGATTAAAACTGGGTTCAGAGATTACTCGGTGCCTTCCTCTTGTTTTTGCAGAAAAATGTAATCGACACACTTGTTAAGTGGTCCAAGCATGTTGGCTTCAAATAAGAGAGGTCTTGTTTCAAGCTCTTGCAAACATGGTTTACCCAACCAAACTCTGAGGCTGGTGAATAATTGTGAATTTCCTCAGAACTTTACTATCTACAATTGACAACATGTTTGGCTGTTATGTTGATTATCGTCTGCTTTATGCAATCATTGATCACCAAAAATAGACAGCTGATTGAATAACCATGTGCCACAAATGGGTTCTTTCAGAACCAAGGCAATTTAAAGCAAAGTACTTTAAATAATGCCAACTGGGAGGTTGAAAGAGACCTTCCATATCTCATACCACAAGTTTATCCCAGATTGTTACCTGTCTTCAGGCATTTCCACTTGTCCTCCATAATGCCATTAGCTGGCAAAAGCAGGGTAGAAGCTTAGTGACAAAATCTGGCCTCCAGAAAAGTTGTGATTTCTCTGGTTTTCAATTGCTGGTTTTAAGCTGCAACGGGGAACTGGGGTTGATTTGTGATCATAACTATTACCAGAAGTGAAATCACAAATATACTGACATTATCAGTTTCTTTGGATATTTAATAATGGATCCATCACTGATTTTCATTGAAGTTGTATCAGATTCTGTTTGTCTAAAACCCAATGCATCCGATTGAAGCTTGAAGACCTTCTTTGTATGAGTACTGAAACATTTTTAGAAATAATTTACACTGTCAGAAAATAGCTCATTTTGAAGCAGCTTAATTAAATTCTGCATTGATAACCTTTGACTTATGTTTTAAATAACAGCCTATATTTTATGTCTGCAATAATACTGTGTCTCACAATCGATTAAGTGCTTCATATTTTCCTCCTTCTTTGAACAGCTTTGCTCTGCCGCCATCCAAGAGCAATAAGCTGCATTGCGTCTACTTACTTTGTCAATGGAGTTTCATATTCAAACAGAGTTGTCAGCTAATATTTATTCTGTAAGACCTACCGGACCAGCTATTTCTTGTAGAATGATACATGAGCTAGATTGCAATTATTATTATCAAATAAAGAATTCGCATAGAAATGTATGGCAATTCAATCCTCATGGCAATAATAATTCATTGTTTTTCCTTGATCATGCCAACAAGTTCATTTTACCATTTCACAGCACTTTGCATAATTTTAGGACTTCCTGTTTCACATAATTCCAGGTCCTTGAGTTCACTCTTCCTGCATTATTGTGTAGTGGCCAAAGCATGTAAAAATGGGATTTTGCTTGATGAAACAAATTGAATCCACCCTAGTAATTCCATCGTTAGAAATATTGAGGCTGAAATAGGTTTAATTTTTTAAGATTATCCAGGAGAGCTGGACACAGTTAGAGATATTAGTTGGCTTGCCCATTGTTTTGACATTATGGAATCTAAAAACCAAGAAATTAAATAGGTCAAACTGATCAGACAGCAGATGATGTAAGAGAGAGCAGAATTTCCCTGCTGAGAGGAATTAGTAGGAATACCCTTGGGATGAAGCAAACAAATAACCTAAGCTTGGATAATCAGAAAGTAATTGGAGTTGCGGCAAACAAATAATTACGCAGCAGAGACACCGTAACTAACCGGCGGCAAAAGTTGAATCAGTTTTGGTTGACTACTTGGGGAAGAGATTGTTATATGGCCTGGGGTGATGGTTTAAGAAATCATTAAACCATAAACATGAAAGAAATGGATGACTGACAGTCCTAATGACTACAGTTGAGCCACAAAAGACTTACTATTTCTGCTAAAATCAGCTACAGAAATTGACTACTGCAAATCCCAACACAGACAGCTTAAACCCACTCCTATAATGGAGCCAGACTTGTGGAAGCTAGTTAACTCAGCTTTGTCCATTTACTGAGGATTTTGTCAGCTTTACAACCATTCAGTTTATTTGCAGGTCATGTGACTGTCAGAGCTGACCCCAGAATGGGTTCTCTCAAGACCAGCTCCTTTGAAGGTCTGTGCTTGCATGGGCTCAAAACCAGGATGATGTAGAAAATACTTTGTAGTGGACCTTCATTGAAAAAAAAAAAATCCTACATTTACATTTTATTGTGCTTCTGATGAGTCATGTATATTGGTGGCCCTTGTGAACTGTTGTCTGTGCTGAGCAAGTGGAAAATCCACTCAGTCAATCCTCGCAAGCTCGCAGAACTGGGATTAGAAGGCATCACATGTCTTCTGTATGTCATCTGGTGCAATGCCAGACCTAAACTTATTCAAACAAAAGCCTCTCAAACATGTATATTTTATATGGTAGCAAAGGTATATGACTACTTTCATATTTATCCTAACAGCCATCCATATCCATCAACATGATCAATGAAATGGAATATTATAAGCCAAAATTGCATAGTACAAGGTGCTTCATCAGGTAATTCCATCATATAGTTCTGTGATTCAATTTTCAAGACCCAAGTTTTATTCTTGATCATAGCCAGAGTCAATCTGTGATCAAAAATCTGCATTCGCCATATAAATATACAACACTTTGATTACTTTGATAAGTTGTACTTGCTTTGGGCCATGTCTTCCTCTTTTCTTAAGATAACTTTCGCTTTTCTTATTTCTTGCAGTTGGAGATTTATTGCTTTCTTGCTATCAAAAAAAAGATGGTCAGAAAAATGGTGGAAATAAGGGAAGGAAATGAGGACAATCGGGCCAGTCAGATAAAGAGAGCAAATATAAATTGAGCAACAAAATTCTGAAAAGTATCAATATATATATGAATTTAAGGTATATATTTTTCACTATTTGGCATGTACCCAAATTTGTATACCTGCAAAAATGAATATATACACAAATTTCGCATTTCTGTAAGTGTGAAATATTGCAATTCACGAATTTTTGTAGGTGCAAAAACGAACATTGCAACCTCAGACTTGGCTAAAACCAACTCTATACCTGATTTTGACTGTAAAACTGAAACATATAAGACCTCCATGAATGTTAGTAATAGCAGGTACACAAATGAATAATAAAGCACATACACGAGTGATAGTTATTACACATACACGAGCACCTATGCTCATTTTTTCATGTCCACAAATTCGTACATGCTCGTTTTTACACCTTTACAAATTCGTGTCCATGTCAAATAATGAAAAATATATACATGTGAATTTAATATAGAATGATGAATAATTGGAAATGTCCCATGCATAATTGATCAATTGACCAATCATGACAGAGCCCTAGAATGCATATCAGTATCATTATACTTTCATGCATTGTAAAATCCTGAATCCTGTGATTTTGACATGTACATATAGTACGTTCAATTATTTAGCAAAAGGGCCTATCACCAATTGCAGAAGCCAATTAGCCAACAGATGAAGTCGGGACTACCATGATTACTCGGCTGAGAGGATATTACCTGGAATGCCCCAGGGACCAAGCAAACAAGTAACCTAAGCTAAGATGATCACAGAATAATTGGAGTTGCAGCAAACAAATAATTAGGCAGTAGAGACACAGCAACCAACCAGTGGCAGAAGTTGAATGATCATACCTTTGTTGACTGCTTGGCTTTATATGGCCTGAAGTGGCTCCCTATCTAAATATTTTCTTTAAGACGTTTTTGAAATGTGTGCAAAGTTTCATGCTCCTATGTAAAAATTGACTATTTCTTCCCTATTCATGACAAATCTGCCCCGCTACATAGTCTGAGAAATCTAAAATAAAAGCTCAAATATTGCAGGTGAAATTGATAACCTTATAATAAAACACAGTAGCTGATTTCCACCTGAAAACTACAAGATAATCACTAGTTCATATGTGATTTCAATAATATTATCTGGACCACCAATTTACTATTTTATCTGAACCACATCTCGCTGGCCAGTTGCCCTTGAGGGTCTACTAACAAATTATGCTACTTGACCCTAAATGTTCAACAAATTTAAACACAATTGCACATAAACATGTCCAGCTTTTCAAGCTTGTTGCACCAGTAATAAATCATGTCCACTTGATCCTTTCATACCAAGCTGTCATCCATGCTGTCATCTGCTAGTTGTGCACAAGGGATTTCAGTGTCATCGATCCATCACAGGAGGCATTTCAGCAGCTGTTGTTGCACAGACAGTTTTGCTGACACTTGAGTGTAATGGGCTTCCAACTAATTACTCCTGAAGGCCAGTGACATGATTGTATCAACCAACACTTGCTGCAGATGAGCAGTGTTCTACCCCTTTTTTTAAACAGGTTCTAAATTTTTTGTTTGGTAATATCATATATGGAGAAGATGCATTTTACTGATATGTAGACTATTGACCATGAAGCATCAATTAGAACAAGGGTGAATATGCAAAGTTTTAACTGAGTGGACATGCCATAATAGGGTAGGTTGATTTCGGAACTTCACCACTGGACAAATTGGGATAGTGACATTTTCAAATCAGAAGGATATATCCAAAATTTCAGGTCTCTAACTTGAAAAGTTTTTTGAGGAAATGACATTGAATTTTTGACATTTTAAACATTTTTCGATTGTTTAGCAACCTCGCGGTTACGTATAACTTTGTCATTTCTCATCACACAGAAATATAACTTGCATATTTGAGAAGGTCACAAAAAGACCTACAATTTGAATACCAACATGATGGGTTTCGGATGATTTTTCATCTGCTCTTTTCATAAAATTTCACGATAAGGAGAAAGAAAGTCATATCTGATGATGCAAACCAGCAGTGAACAGGTAATTATTGAAAAAAGTCTTTTACTTAGTCCTGGTTGTATTCAATTCTATGCCAGTTTACTGAATAACGCTTTGACAAAGCATTAGAGGTCTCACAGTGAGCCATTGGAGGTCTCACAGTGAGCCATATTGGAAGTATGGGAGAAGTAGGCCTAACAGTTTCATTAGGTAAACGTATTAAACGGGTAGGGTTGTTATATCATTTTCCAGCTATATAATACATACACAGCTTAATTCTAAAATAAATCAAAGATCAGAAATAAAAGTTCAATGTGCAAACAAGTTCACAGTCAGCATCAAGCATAAGGGTTAATTGAGAGATATACATTGCACTGCACACAAAAAGCTAAATAATGTTCTCTCTCTATCTTTGAGCATTGATATTCTTTTTGAAATTTAATGTTCTCAATCCAAAAGTCATGATGTACTCTGTAAGGCACCAGTGACGACATTAAGAGCTGTCTGATAAGCTATCCAGACCTCCCTATAAAACCTCTAAGTTCCATTATAAAACGCATGTAAAATATATTTTATAGTTCCTTAATTGAGGCAAAGCAGGGAAGTTTTATGTTACAACTTCCAAACGCCAGTACAGAAATATAAAGGCAATTTCCAATCAGGTAGTTGTTGTATTTGAACTTCTCTCTTGGTATGAAGGGTGTCCTGGATTCCATTTCTACTTTTTCAGTACATAATAATACTGAACCTGATCCTGAAATGACTCACTGACAAATCAGATAACCTGTCACCTATTTTAATATTTTTACAAGTTCTTCAGATCTGGGGTTCTATTCTGGATACCTGAGGCAATTATTGAATTGACAATGATAACTATATTATAGTTCTGGGTGCTTTTCCTAAGATTGCTATTAATACCAGACGTCTCAACAGCCAATAGAGTTACATGTACACCTATAATGTCATACTTTGATTTGCAGGTCAAGCAAAAAATTTAAAGTTGGCACATTCTGAATTTACTGAACCTTCAAATTTGGTCTAGGCCATTGATGTTGGTATTCAAAATGAAGGTCTAATTGAGCCCTGTCCAACTATACCAGTTGCAACTTTTCCACTATAGTAAAAGCACACAGATGCTATAAATATTTGACGGGTTATATTAGTCATTTATATATATAACAACAGAAGAGTTGATTCAAAAATTACATATGTAATACCCAGGAATGACCAGAACCATAACTTGAACTTCAGAAGTTGTGACTCCACAGAGCCACTGATGATTCCATGCATTACATAGCCGGTGGTGACTTTCCTTTCAGGATGGCAAGAGATCTGACCAGCAAACGCAGACCGCATAAGTCAGCTGATCCTTGCACATATGAAGGCAATTGCATGGTGAGTTGGTATCTCTAAGTGGAAGCCTTTGGAACCCCATTGGAGCTTGAAGAGGTGGAATGGGGATCAGAATAAAATTGAGAAACATTGATTGATGGCCTTGGATGTCACCTCCAGATTGATGAGTGGCTCTCTATCAGTCAAAATGTACAGGTGTAGATAATACCCCCTTTGACGAAGTTTTTGACTTAGGAGGGTTGAATGTCGATATGAGATGAATGTCATGAATAATGAGATGAGATTTTAAGAAATCAATTAATAATTTATTTGTGCAGCTGTGCACTGACCACCCTGAAAGATTTTCCTTTGTAAACCTCAGTGTCGCTGTGCCTCCTGTTGTGTCCTATATGAGAGCCCAGGAATGTAAAAAATCCTCAGGGGCAACAATATTAGTTTGAATAATAATATGAGGAAACACACTCTTAGTCTCAAAAAATATTATTGAAACCGCAACACAAATTGTCAGAGATGAATTGCATCCCTTTAACACTGAACTGACCTGTACTTCTAGTGGAAGACAATGGCATGTAACGCCTGTGAGAACTTACAGATTTAAAAATTACTTCATTCCCAGTGCCATTATCTTACTTAGAATTAGCCCTACTGATTGCGTAAAGAGACTGAGGTAACTAACAGGTGTGGCATAATCTTACTGATAAAATATGCAGGAAAAATGGTTACTTTCAAGACCAACAAATAAATTTACCATTAAGTACTTTGAGCCATGCAGACCAGTCAGTATGTTTTCACACCAAGACTTCTTTTGTGAGCTGTGACCCGTCTCCAGGCATTTCCACCTTGCCTCCATAATGCCATTAGCTGGCTGAAAAAGGATTGAAGCTTCTGACAAATTCTAGCTGCCAGAAAATGACCCAATTTTCTTCAGCTTTCACTATTGCTTTTGGATGCCATGATCAATTTTCTTTTTTAATTTGTTACCTTTCATAGCTTTAACAACAATCTTTGTTACATTTCACAGGTTTAATCCTCTGCTAAAATAGGACTAGGCTTGGTAAGGTCCCCAGACCTTGTGTGATCCTATGACATCATGGAACCCCTTGGAAATATTTAAAATTAGCCCATAGATAGACTTCAGTTCCAATGACTAAGAAAAGAGCAATCCCTCAACTTATCAGAATTTGATATTGTGCATGGTTTGTTTCTTTAGGCAATCAAAATTTCCTCGGAATAATTACAAGTACTTGTTGATATACGTGGTAATGTACATGGGTAATGTATAACCAAATTCAATGTTCTGTGTATAATTTGCAGTATTTTGTAGGGCATCCAGAACTGAACAATCTGTTGCACTTTTCAAGTCCAGGAGTTCACTCTTTTCAGATTTTTCTTTCTCTCGGTATCTGTATCCTTGATGACATAAAAGGTTTCTTTTGTTCAAACAGCCTGTTAACCTGCCTTTTGCACTTCCTTGCAGGATGACAGATTAAAACTGGGTTCAGAGACTACTCGGTGCCTTCCTCTTGTTTTTGCAGATATAATGTAATCCACACACTTGTTAAGTGGTCCAAGCATGTTGGCTTCAAATAAGAGAGAGGTCTTGTGTCAAGCTCTTACAAACATGGTTTACCCAACCTAACTCTGAGGCTGTTGAATAACTATGAATTTCCTCAGAACTTTACTCTCTACAATTCAAAACATGTTTGGCTGTTATGTTGATTACCATCTTCTTTATGCAGTCATTGATCACCAGAAATAGACAGCTGATTGATTGATTATGTGTCACAAATGGGTTCTTTCAGAACCAAGGCAATTTAAAGCAAAGTACTTTAAATAATGCCAACTGGGAGGTCGAAAGAGACCTTCCATATCTCATACCACGAGTTTATCCCAAATTGTAACCTGTCTTCAGGCATTTCCACTTGTCCTCCATAATGCCATTAGCTGGCAAAAGCAGGGTAGAAGCTTAGTGACAAAATCTGGCCTCCAGAAAAGTTGTGATTTCTCTGGTTTTCAATTGCTGGTTTTAAGCTGCAACGGGGAACTGGGGTTGATTTGTGATCATAACTATTACCAGAAGTGAAATCACAAATATACTGACATTATCAGTTTCTTTGGATATTTAATAATGGATCCATCACTAATTTTCATTGAAGTTGTATCAGATTCTGTTTGTCTAAAACCCAATGCATCCGATTGAAGCTTTAGACCTTCTTTGTATGAGCACTGAAACATTTTTAGAAATAATTTACACTGTCAGAAAATAGCTCATTTCGAAGCAGCTTAATTAAATTCGGCATTGATAACCTTTGACTTATGCTTTAAATAACAGCCTGTATTTTATGTCTGCAATAATACTGTGTCTCACAATCCATTTTTTAAAAGAGCTTCATATTTTCCTCTTTCTTTGCACAGCTGTGCTCTGCCCACCATCCAAGAGCAATAAGCTGCATTACATCTAATTACTATTTCAAGAGAGTTTCATATTCAAGCAGAGTTGTCAGCTAACTTGTATTCTGTATGACCTGCTGGACTAGCTATCTTTTTGTGGAAAGAAACATGAGCTAGATTGTATATGTAACGATAATGAAATAAAGTAGCTATTCACAAAGAAATTTATGGCAATTCAATCCTCATAGCAATGATAAATCACTGTTTTCCTCGATCATATCAAAAAGTTCATTTGACCAATTCACAGCAATTTGCAGTGCCTTTAGGACTTTCTGTTTCACATAATTCCAGGTCCTTGAGTTCACTCTTTCTGGTCTTTTACATGTAAGTCTTTTTTTCTCATGAATCCTTCTCTGTTTCTTTGATGATGAATAAAGTTTCTCTTTACTCAAACAGCCTGTCAAGTTGCCTTTGTCTCCAGTGCAGGTTGTTGGGTTGCAACTGTGTTCACAGACAATGTGGTGCCCATGTTGTGCAGACATTATGTAATCCACACACTCAGTCACTTTTGTTAGCAAGCTGCCTGTGGATAAGAGAGACACCTAGTGTCATTGTGCATCAAACTCTCACCGACATATCTAGCCAGCCTACATCTCAATTATAAATCAACAGCATCGACAACCTTCTCATGAGTCATGACTGTATTTCTAATAATGAATAAAAGTCAGAACTGACATATCATAATAACATTACTAAGTCTTGTTGACTAATAAACAAATTTGTTTTGCAAGGACTGGTTCGTAAATATTGTAATCTCTTCTTAAAAAGTCCAAATAGACCTTCTTCAATCTTTCTGCAATATTGTGCAGTGACCAAAGCATGTAAAATGGGATTTTGCTTGATGCAACAAACTGAAATATTGTGAAGTGGCCAAAGCATGTAAAATGGGACTTTGCTTGATGCAACAAACTGAATCACCCTAGTAACTCCATTCCTCGATAGGTTGAGGCTGAAATCGTTTTTTATTTCCTTATGATTCATCCAAGAGGGCTGGACAGAGTCAGAAATACTAGTTGGCTTGCCCTTTGTTTCAACATTATGGAAACGAGAAACCAAAAAAATAGGTTAAAATAATTAGACAATAGATATTGTTAGAAATAGCAGAATTGCCCTGCTGAGAGAAATTAGAAGGAATACCCTAGGGACAAAGCAGAAAAGTAACCTAAGCTTGGATAGTCAGAAAGCAATTGGAGTTGCAGAAAAAGTTGAATCAGTTTTGGTTGAATACTTGGGGAAGAGATTGTTATATATATATGGCCTGGGGTGATGGTTTAAAAAATCATTAAACTATAAACATGAGAAAGTCTTGGTAACACAGATAACAGAGGCAAAATGTCAGTACTGTCTAGAGTTAATGGGAATGGTGTTATAGATATACTTGCTTTTAACATAGATACTCCTTGTACATTTCAAGTGTCAAAGTTTGTGACTTTTTGTTGTGCAGGAGAATACATTGAAATGGATGACTTACAGTCCTAAAGACTGCAGTTGAGCCACAACAGACTTACTATTTCTGCTAAAATCAGCTACAGAAATTGACTACTGCAAATCCCAACACAGACAGCTTAAACCCACTCCTATAATGGAGCCAGACTTGTGGAAGCTACTTAACTCAGCTTTGTCCATTTACAGAGGATTTTGTCAGCTTTACAACCATTCAGTTTATTTGCAGGTCATGTGACTCTCTGTCAGAGCTGAGCGCAAAAACGGTTTCTCTCCAGACCAGTACCATTGGAGGTTTGTGCTTGCATGGGTTCGAATTCCAGGAAGGTGTAAAAAAGCCAAATCCATAAAGCACAAGGCAGTTCTTTATGTAATTCACAGACAGTTTGAAACTATGTGGAATAGGTGTGTTAGACGAATATTAGATCTCCCATTGTTAACACATTGTAACCTATTACCAGGTTTAATTGGAAGGTTGAGTGCCATCGAACAAGTGTATTGTAGATTTATCAAAATGTTTCAATGTATGTTAGTGTCAGAAAATAGGAGAATAGAATATATAGCTAAAATGTCAATGGTAGATAGAAGTAGCATTATTGCTGAGAATTTGTACATGATATCTAGAAAGCTAAACTGTGATGTTTTAAAAGTATGCTCATATAGCGATGCTCAAGTTAAGGAGTGTCTTTCCTCCAAATACTCAGTATTAGAGCAAAAAGTGGCTCAAATAAGTGAATTACGCTCGGTGCTGAACAAGCAAAATTTGTGATAGTTGGTTTTCTAGAAGAAGAAATTAAGGATCTTCTATATAATCTATGCACCAGTTAGGTGCCAGATTCTGTTAAAACTATAGTATTACTATTATATATATTTCTTTTACTTTGTAAAAATATTTTAATTTGTTTTTATTTATTTGTACCATTTATTTGTCACTATTTTATTTTCTACATATATGTATGATTATATGTTACACCACTATGTGTGTGTGAATAAAATGATTTAAAAAAAAAAATTCCATCATAGCTGGAACTGTGATTCAATTTACAAGACACAAGTTTTATTCTTGATCATAGCCAGAGTCAATCTGTGATCAAAAATCTGTGTTCACCATATAAATATGCTACAATTTGATTACTTTGATAAGCTGTACTTGCCTATGGCCATGTCTTCTTCCTTTCTTAAGATGATTTTGCTTTTCTTATTTCTTGCATTAGGAGATTTATTGCTTTCTTGATACCAAAAAAGATGGGCCCCCGCAGGTCTCGGACCTCCTCGTGGCGGAGGGTGGTAACACTAAGGTGAAGACCTCTATCCTTCAGTGGCCAACATGAGACTCGCGCTTGCACGGTGTGTCCCCCACCTTAAAGGGGAATATCAATGATAATGTCAAAAAACATGTTTCATGACTGGATCGTATTTCAACCGGGTAATGAAGGTGAGCGTCCCTCAGTGGGAAACCAGGCTGAGATTGAAAAATTAGCAACTGGAATACCAAGATTTCATCAGACAAGGACATCCTCGGATGACTTGATAGACCCTTACCGCCTCCCACACATCTTGAAAGACGAAAATTGCCTTGTGATGAAAGGTGAAACAAAATCCCTTGACGACCTGTCAGCTATCGATGTTTATGAAGTTATTGCAGACACTTGTGACAACACTGTAGCTGGAGAAATAAGACGTCCAACTAATGGAACCTTCCTGATTCATCCTCAGAACGATCAACAAAAAGAGAAACTGACATCAGTCAACGAAATTGCTGGAACAAAAATCTCCTTTGAACCTTTCAGAAGACCAGGCAAAGGCCTCATCTTCTCAAAAGAGAGTAGGACATGTACTGATGCTCAGCTAAACAAGTGGTTCAAGAAACATGGCATTGAACACTTCAAACGTCTTTCCCAACAAAATGGATATGAATTATTACACTTGACATTCAAAGACGATAAAGTTCCAAAGAAAGTACCTGTAGCTTTTGAAAAGTGCAGAGATTGCCCTATCTTTCCTCGCCCAAAACGTTGTTTCAATTCCAAATCTACGGACATTTCAGCAGTATTTGTAGAAGGTCGACAGTTTGTGCCAATTGCGGAGAACTGGATCACACTCACACAAGAGAGCAACCATGCTCCAAGCCCTCGTATTGTGTTAATTGTGCAGGGGATCACCCTGCATTTAGCCACGACTGCAGAATCTTCAAGAAAGAAAGGGAAATCATACAACTACAGATTGACACTGGAATATCATTCTCTGAAGCCAGAAGCCGTGTAGAAGAGGATACGGACGGCATGGACCAAGGATCAGACTACCCCAGACCAGTTTTACACTTATCTCCAAAGAGACGGATTCAACTGAAGACGAACCTCTTCATGGATGTCATGCAGATGAAATCTTCATCAGAGCGACCAAAGAAGAAAGAAACCATGCACTCTCCTGAACCAGTTTCATGCATATCACCCAGGAAACAAAGTCATACATCCTCTACTGATATCCCTCAAACAAAGATGTCACCTGAACAAGCCAAGACGAAAGAAGCATTGGCTTCTGAGAACAAGCATCCTAAAAAATGCAATGAAGTGATGGCTGCATCCAACAAAGACATCTACCTCAAGTTGGTACACAAAGATCTATCACTGACCACGTATGACTGCCTAGCTTTGATTGAGAAGCATCTAGAAAATTCTAGAAGTACTCTGACAAATGCAGGCCTTGAAAATGGATATAGACCTCTCTTACAGAGAACAACTCAAAGTGCAGGCTGCTGGCCAAAAGAAAAATATTGTACTGTTGCTGCGATCCGGGAAGCCACAGCATCACACCTATTCACAGAGATTGAATATGGAACTATGATTCTTCTTCTTATCCACGATCTACTCTTTCTTATCCTGGAATTGGTAGAACATCGCCAGAACAGTTCATGTCAAAAAGAACAGTCAGGACAACTAACTAAGTCAGCTGCAGCAGTTGTCTGCTTTGTGTTAAACAACAAATGGCAAACTAGTAGAAGGAAGCTCACAGAAGACTACCTTGAGTATACAAAAACACTTCTTGCATCATTATACAACGTACACAACAAACAAAGGGGCCGTTCAACAAAGACGGTTTCAGTACAAAGTCGGACCTCATCAAAGCTATTAAAAATTACAAATTTACCGAAGAAGGAGCCGGTGCTCTGATCCTTCTTATACGCCACAACCTGTTTACAACTGTGCTAAAAGTAGCCCAGAAGATCCGTAAATAATTTCTTCGCCAACCTACAAAGTTAGTTCTTCCAAGTTTTTCAAGTTTCAAGTTTTTATTAGCTCAGATCAGACAATGTGATATGGAGCAAAAAATAAACATAATGATAAAAATACAACTAACAAACTGTTAAAAAGAAAAGAAATCTAACTACTCAAACATATTTACATATTTACAGGAGAAAATCACTCAGTGCGAAAATAAAATTGCTGAAAGCCTCTTAAAACCCAGTAGAGGGAGTGGCAATCACAGTTACACTGAGGTGGTGCCACCGTGTGGCAAAAGTTAAATTTAATAGGACTAGGTCTCAAAGCCTTTTACATTGATTTTTAAAGAGTCAAAGAGATGTCCATATACATGTATCCATATCAGCAATGAGCATCTCATAGGCCATTTGGACCAGGAGGTATATCAACACACTATGTGTATACAATAAAAACATACTAATTCAGGATGTAATAACATACTCCATTAGGCACAATTTGATCGACTAGTTAAAAGACTACATATCTATAGTATATTTATCATTGCTTAAGTAGCACCAATACAATAAATGAGGCACAAGTAGTAAAAATAGACCGAATTAGTGCGAACACTCTAATGGCACAATTTGTAGTAAAAAATAATATTTACATGTTAATCTCAGAGCCTTTTACAGTAAACAGAAAGAGTCCTCAAGAAGATTGAGTCCGATTGATTCCATATATATCCGTGACAGCAATGAGACTCTTCTCATAGGCCATTAAGACCACAAGGTATATCAACACAATATGTACATACAATAAAAACATAAAATGCAGGATGAAGTAACATACTCCCATTATGCACATTTGGATCGGATTAGGTAAACGACTACATATTTATAGTATGTTCAACATCTCTTAAGTAGCACCAATGCAACACAAGAAGAACTCATGAAAGTAAATGTATACATACTGAGCAAAGAGAATAAGATCTATTGAGTGCGAACACTCTTGGCACCATTAGAAGTAAAATAACATATATGCACGCATGCAAGCATGACTAAGTACGCTAGCACCATACTAATACTGTAGCAATTGAAAAAGTGTACGCAATTTAACATGTATTTACATTTACAACACAGAAATTAAACAGTACAGACGGTATGAAGATAAGCAACAACGTGGAGTTGAAACAAAGATTGATATTCAGTTAAGACATAAAGTAAATCACAGGTAAACTGACATGGCACTGTCTAAAAAGCGTCCTAAAGATATAACATCTCTGCGAGAAATTTCCTCGATCCAAGACGAACACTTGGCTACAGAGGACCTGTCAAATAAGTGTTTCGGTAGGTATTTTTTCCTAGCCGAATTTACTATCTGGTTGGAACATTCTACTAGGAGATGGAATTCGTCCCCCACTTCTTTCCTATCGCACACAGTGCAAAACCGCTCGCTTCGTGGAATGTTCCTATATCTCCCAGTTGTTTTGGGGAGCTTGTTGTTAGAAGTACGAAAGCGGCAAATGGCCTTGCGTAACTTTTGATTGGATAACAGTAAATAATTCTCCATTTTAAAGCTTAGTTTAAAACTGGCATAAAAGTCACAGGACGACTTAGACCCGAGATCATGCCTCCATTCCTGCAGAAATTGATCCTTAAGGGTTCTGGCAATTGCCTTTTTTAACCACTCAATGTTAATTGGCGTAGAGCTGTCCCATATGTTACTCAGACCACACGCATCAAGAATACCTTTGATGGAGCTTGTCCATTTAGAGGAGTAAGACTTGCTGTTCTGCAGTGTGGTGAGATTTTTCAACATAACATGTGAAAGCTTAGAATTCTTTCCAGCTATGATTCTAATCCAATAGTTAACCATTCGCTGTTTGATGGTGATGCTGAGTGGATAGCGTCCCAGTTCACCATACACAACAGAGTTACATGTCGATAGTTTAACTCCAAGTATATATTTTAAAAATTTGAGGTGCATCTTCTCGACACATTGGATTTGTTGGTGACCCCATACCTCACAACCATACAGAAGTATTGGTGTCACCAAAGTATCAAAGAGGTACAATTGAATGTCTATTGGCAAACTAAGAGCTCTACATTTGGCCAGTAGCGCATACATCGCCCTTGAGGCTTGTTTACTTAGTTCTTCCACACCAGTCTTGAAAGATCCGTTATATGAAATTGTTAGGCCCAAGTACTTGTATTGTTGTACTATTTCTAATGGGCTATCATTTAATGAAAAGGTAAACTTCTTGGGATCGAACTTTCTCTTCCCAAACACCACAACTTTCGTCTTTGAGCAGTTCACCTGAAGCTGCCAAGTATTGCAGTAATCATTTAGAGCGCAGAGAGCTTTTTGAAGTCCCTCTGCACTATCTGCAAACATTATAGTATCGTCTGCATACATCAGAACCATTAATTTCATAAAATTTCCAGTTTCCTGTGAGTCAAGGCAAACTGGTTTACATCCTTTTGCATGGAGGTATGCTTCCAAGTCATTTATAAAGAGTGAGAACAACAGGGGAGACAGGTTCTCTCCCTGACGCACACTTCTCAAACTAATGCTTCATTCTCACGGCAGCTCCCGGAGATCTTTTTGAAACGGGGGCGAAGTATTTTCAGGAGAGACGGAAAAATATTTCCTCTTTTTACGTATCGCGCAGGGGCATTTTAGCTTCCCGCCGGACATCTTTTGGTTGCACGCCGTCGAGAATCCTGCTTCTTACCGTCACTTCAATTTTATTTAAAATCGACGGGGGAGCAGACCAGATAAATTGTTCGACGCCGCGATCAGAAAAGTAAGACTGGGTCGAAGTTTTCGCGCCACTGAGGGGCAAAAAGTTTCCCGCCGTTTAGGAAAACAAGCGGGATTCTCTGCGTGGCGCCAAAAAGGTCGACCCCGGGGTTCTTCTGCACTCCGCCGTCAAGGAAAATGCTCCGGGACGTGTGCAAAACCTTCGCGCCGTCGTCTGGACCCCCTCCCGGAGCAGACAGAGTGGCGCCAGAGGGGCTATTTTTAGCAAAATCCTTTGTCCGCGGGGTACTGAAACCATCACGGCGTCGACCTTTTGTGCCACGGCGGGAAAGGGGGGTCTGCCATGGAGACGCACTGGCGCGCGCCTCGCATATAAATAGAAGAGCAGCCACTAGAGCACCATAACCACTCTGAACTTCAAGACGAACGCATCTATACTCCATGACACTCTGCTTCACAGCCTACTGAATTGCTGCTTCATTGCTGAATCCCTGCTTCATTGCTGATTGATCCTGCTTCATTGCTGATTCATCCTGCTTCATTTCTGATTGATCCTGCTTCAAGATGGGACCCAGAGGAAGAGGGAAGAAGACCTTGAGGGCACCAAGCAAGGGCAACAATCCAGCCAACACTCCACTGACCACTCCATCTTCAACTCCAGTTGGTTCACCAGCTCCTTTCATAGACTACGCAGCTGTTACATTGTCTCCAAGCATGTTCAGCTTGCAAGACAGCATCGTGGCAGTGACCACTGCTACATCAACAGTGACCAGTGAGACCATCTTCGAGGGCCCGCCACCACCCAAAGTGCTGCAACAACCTGATGAGGAGGATGAAGATGATGATGAAGAAGCTGAAGATCAAGTCCTGGCCAAGCTTGCTGCTGCTTTTAAGTCTCCAACCAAGCGTGGCAGGCCTGCCACTGCTGATGCAGCCAAGAAGAAGCGTCCCAAGTCTGCTGATGCTGATGCTGCTGCTTCTGTCAAGTCTCCCACCAAGCGCACCCAGTCGGCTGATGCTGCTGTCTTCAAGACTCCCACCAAGACTGCTCCAAGGGGAAGGCCTCGCACTCCTGGCAAGTCTCCTTCAGCCAAGCGTCACGCCACCTCCAAGTCTCCAGCCAAGTCTCCAGTCAAGCCTCCAGCCAAGTCTCCAGTCAAGCCTCCAGTCAAGCCTCCAGTCAAGCCTGTCACTCCAGCCCAGACCCGAGCCAAGACTGCAGTCCAGCCTCCACCTCCACCTCCAGATGATACTCCTGCTGATGATGAAGATGATGACTGTGTTCTGACAGCTGCAATGATCCACCAGCAGACCCTGGACTCCGACTACGATGCCACCACAGAGGAAGATACTCCCAAGAAGAAGGGTGCCAAGTCCAAGGGCAGCAAGGGGAAGAACCAGCCAAAGGAAGATTCTGACAACACTGGATCTGAGGTTGAGCTGATCCAGGACGCCGATGGCCAGTTTGTCCACAAGGAGAAGAAGAAGGGCTACAGAAAGGCAAACTCCAGGGACCTACTGGGCATCACAGAAGAGCAGGAGGATGAGCTGATCGACTGGTACCGGGAAAACAAGCAGCTGTACTCCAAGGGCTCCACCACCTTCAAGAGTGCACAGAAGGACAGACTTGATGCAGAGAAAGCAGCAGAACTTACATTGCTAGTGGGGAAGGAAATCACAGCAGCTAAAGTCACCAAATGGAGGGGCAACCTCAGGACTACCTTCTCAAAGTGCATCAGACCTCAACCTTCTGGAGCTGGCAGAAAGAAGATGTCCGACCGAGACAAGTACATCCTGGCGAAGTGTGAATTCTTGAGGTCCTCCATCATTCCGAAGGGTGCCATGGAAGTCTCCAGCTTCACTGGACCAGGAGGAAGTAACCGCCTGTCGTCCGATTCTGATGCCCCCATGGACTACAATCCTATGCCCGACCTTGATGACAGCCTCCCAGCCAGCCAGCAGCAGTCCTCCCAGGAGATGTCCCAGCAGTCCCTCCAGCCATCCCAGCAGCAGTCCCAGGTCTTCCCAGGACGAAAGCCATCCAAGAAGAGGAAGGACACAGACCAGGAGATGGCCTCTGCCCTGACTTCAATTGCTGGTCACTACACTTCAGACAGGCCCAGGAAAGCAGCACCACCTCAGCCGGCAGGACCATTCTGTGACATGTGCCCACAAACTGCTCACAGGCTGGATCCAGAAGTACACCAGTTGCAGAACATGTGCAGGAGTATCTTCACATCTGGGAAGAACATGAACCGTGCCCTGAGACTTCGCCTCCTGCACTCCTTGAGCCAGACGGACAACTACTTCGTACAGGCGGCCGTCCAAGATAAAATCCTGATGATGCAGCAAGAGAATGTGGAGATGATCCTAGGGCAGCAGCAGCACCAATACATCCCTCCTCCTGGTCCAGCTCCATCCTTTGTCAACGAGGACTTGCAGCAGCCTCCAACAACTCAGCATCAGCCCCAGCAGCCAAGTCTTCAGATGCAGTCCCAGCCTCCACGCCAGCAGTTGCAGTCCCAGCCAAGCAGCAGCAGCCAGTTCCAGTCCCTGCAGCCAATTCGAAGCCAGACTCCAGCCCTGCAGCAGT
The DNA here is from genome assembly GCA_026936325.1 of Platynereis dumerilii. NCBI lineage: Eukaryota > Metazoa > Annelida > Polychaeta > Phyllodocida > Nereididae > Platynereis > Platynereis dumerilii. The sequence goes on from JAPTHN010000014.1 coordinate 14,721,479, forward strand.
CATCTTTAAGCTTCAGCCAGCTGATGCTTGACAGCCCCCAGAAGCTTGGCTTCCCCGGACCCTCTTTTGGTTAGCAGCAGCAGCCAGTACAGCAGCAGCCACTACAGCAGCAGCAGCACCAGCCTCTACAGCAGCATCAGCCACAACAGCAGCAGCAGTCTCTACAGCAGCAGCAGCCACCACTACAGCAGCAGTCTCTACAGCAGCAGCAGCCACCACTACAGCAGCAGCAGCCACCACTACAGCAGCAGCAGCAGTCTCTACAGCAGCAGCAGCAGTCTCTACAGCAGCAGCAGCAGTCTCTACAGCAGCAGCAGCAGCCGACAGTTGTCCACCAGCGGCAAACTCCATTGTCGTTCCAGTGGAGCCAAGTCAACATGCCCTCTCCAAGGAAGTGATGCCTGTTCAAGTCGTCTGAAAAAAGAAAAAAAAAAACCCCAGGCCCTTTTAAGGGCCACCAAATCCTCCCAAAAGAGCTGGCCACGTACACATCTTATGTTGACTAAAAAAACTCTTGCGATGACAAACAAGAGCAAAAATGAAAAGAGCCCCAAAAAAAAAAAGTTGACAAATTCCCCCAAAAAAAAATCCGGTCCTGGCCCTTGTAAATTTTAAACACCTTCATAAAAGCAAGGTGCTATTTTCCCTTCTTTTTTTTTTGGCCCATTTTCACTTTCTGCTTAACCAGTACAGGTGGCATTTCTGCTTTCTTAATTAAAGTTTTTTCACCACTTTAATTAATATAGATAGATAGATAGATAGATAGATAGATAGATAGATAGATAGATAGATAGATAGATAGATAGATAGATAGATAGATAGATAGATAGATAGATAGTCAGACAGATAGTCAGATAGATAGACAGATGGATAGATAGGCAGATAGATAGATAGATAGATAGATAGATAGATAGATAGATAGGCAGATAGATAGACAGATAGATAGGCAGATAGATAGGCAGATAGATAGCTATATAGAAGAAAATATTTGGACGTCGCATATACACTGCAGCAAAGAAAAACGAGTGATCGTCATTTTGCAGTGATGACACTTGGATAGATAGATAGATAGATAGATAGATAGATAGATAGTCAGACAGATAGTCAGATAGATAGATAGATGGATAGACAGACAGATAGACAGATAGACAGATAGACAGATAGACAGATAGATAGATAGATAGATAGATAGATAGATAGATAGATAGATGGAACACAATGCTCGTTACATATATCGTCTATCTCATGGAAGACTCAGTCATAGCAAATTTTGCAATTTTCAGCACACCTGAAATTGTGAAAACTAAACAAATCAGCAGATAACTTCTGTTTCCCTCCACTGATTTCATTGAGAGTTATATCATTGTGTTTGGCTTGGTGCTGTGATCGTGCAGAAACATAAATGATGTTTAAAAAATGTATAATTTATTTAATAAAGTAATTTTGACTGATTATTCCAGGAAACTGCAAGACAGCTTCTTCATTATTTTAATTTCCATACTAGGTCAAAGTGGTTTAACTGAAGCCGACTCTGTGAATCTGCCAATATCTAGCGGAAGACTCAGTCAAGGGCTATGTTATGACTGAGTCTTCCACTAGAAAATTGTGGATGACTCAGCCAAAACATAGCTTTGACTGAGTCTTCCACTAGACTTGTGTAAATTCATAGAGTCGGCTTCAGTCAAACCAATTTAACCTTTTTAGGTTGAACAACAAACAACCTTTTGGATGGAATAATTCAACGGAAGACTCAGTCAAAGCAGGTTTAACTGTTTTTTACCTCGTAAGTTCCCATTGTGCAACTCAGATTCTGTTGTGGAAGAATCAGTCAAACCACTGAAACCTAGTTTTACATAAGACTAACCTTTCTATTTTTTTAAATGATGCATAAGCATAAAAGGTTAAACCAGTTTGTATGTAGACATGACTGATTGTCCTCTTACATTGTATCATGGAAGACTAGGCCAAATCAATTGGGTTCTTGAGTTATGTTGCGGAAGACCAGGTCAAATCAATAGAGTTGAGTGAAATGGGCCATGAAAGATTTCAGTTTTCCATGGAAAAGTGCATTAAAACAGGGTAAAAATGTCCAAAAATACCGAGAGTTGGTGTGTGGTAATAAATAGACCCTTTGGGCTTATTTTGTGTGCCATTTGGTGCTAGAGGTCCTCTAGGTTATTTTTCTGAAATATTTCAAAATTCAGTCAAATTGATTTGACTGAGTCTTCCTTGAGATAGACGATATACACTGCAGAAAACAAAAGCAGTTATCGTCACTTTGCAGGGATTGCACTTGGATAGATAGATAGACAGATAGATAGATAGATAGATAGATAGATAGATAGATAGATAGATAGATAGATAGGCAGATAGAAAGACAGATAGATAGATAGATAGATGGAACACAATGCTCGTTACATATATACACTGCAGAAAACAAAAGCAGTTATCGTCACTTTGCAGGGATTGCACTTGGGTAGATAGATAGACAGATAGATAGATAGATAGATAGGCAGATAGAAAGACAGATAGATAGATAGATAGATGGAACACAATGCTCGTTACATATATACACTGCAGAAAACAAAAGCAGTTATCGTCACTTTGCACGGATTGCACTTGGATAGATAGATAGACAGATAGATAGATAGATAGATAGATAGATAGATAGATAGATAGATAGATAGATAGATAGATAGATAGGCAGATAGATAGACAGATAGATAGCCAGATATATAGCTAGATAGATAGGCAGATAGAGAGGAAGTGAAAGTGATTTAAATGGGTTGTACAGATAGATACAAAGCTAAAAATTTACCATTTTATGTACGTCACAAAATATGTAGTTGTTGCAGGGAGGGCTTTTTTTTTTGGGGGGGGGGTTTGTCAACATAAAGATGTGTACAAGGCCTGCTCTTTCTGGAGGAAGTGGTAAGCCCTTACAAGGGCTGGGTTAATTTGTGGTTTTTTAAGGGGGGCATTGAATTGCTGTTGCTGTTGCTGCTGCTGCTGCTGCTCTGCTTCATCTTCAAATTCTGTCCATCTGCCAGGGGACACTTCCTGCTGGGCTGTTCACGTAGTCTCGTAGGTAGTCTCGGTACTGTTTGGCTTGTCTTGTGGCATTTCCATATGCTGGAGCGAATCCAAGGTCATGCAAGGGGTCTCCTCTCCACAGTCCTTCAGTGACTTCATGGGTTGCAGGATCTTCTCTGTCCATTACGTCGTTGTCCATGGCTCGATGAATTCCTATTCTGTCTCGCAGAAGATTGTGTAGAGTGCAGGCTGCCAGAGTGATGGCTGCCACTCTGCCGGGTTTCTGGGGCATCGTAGTTAGGAAGCATCTGAACCTGTGGGACAGGATACCGAAGGCATTCTCCACCACTCTCCTGGCTCTTGAAATTCTGTAGTTGTAGACTCTGGAGGGGATGTCAAGGTTTCTTCTTGGAACAGGCTTCAGCAACCAGCTCTTCAGGGGGAAGGCCTCATCTCCAACGATGAAGTATGGAAAAGGATTCCCAACTGTGCCAGGTAGAGGTTCAGCAGGGGGTAGCCCAAGTCGTTCTTCTTCCAGCAGGTCCCTCAGCCTTGTGTCCAGGAAGACTCCTCCATCCGATGAGCTTCCTTGGCATCCAGCCTGCACGTAGAGGAACTTGTAGTCAGAATCCACCAAAGCCATAAGCACAATGGAATGGAAGCCCTTGTAGTTGAAGTAGATTGACCCAGCTTTCCGAGGACATCTGATGCCAACATGCTTCCCATCCAGTGCTCCGATGCAATGGGGCATGTTCCACCTCTTCTCGAAGCCCTTGGCAACTTCCTTCCAGGATGCTGGATCCATTGGCAGGGCCAGCAGATGTTCGTAAGCTCGCATGATGGCAATGCAGACACTGGGGATAAAATTGCAGATGGTGTTGGGAGCCACTCTGAAACCGTAGGCCAAGGACTTGTAGCTCTCTCCTGTCGCCATGTACCGTAGGGTGACTGCCAACTTCAATCCAGGTTCCAGAGCCCTCCTCATGTTGGTGTCTTGTTTTGTAATTGCAGGAGCCACAGCAGCCAGGATTTCAGCAAAAATGTCAGGAGGCATTCTGCAGAAGTTGTAGTAGCCAGAGACATCATTGTTGGCCAATTCAGGCAGCAGCTGGTAGAAATGGCCATGTTGTTCCCTCTGCAGCAGCCAATTCCGAATCCACCATCTCTTCATCTTCCTCCTTCTCCGTATTCTTCTTAGATAAAAAGCACCAGCAACAGCAGCAACAACAGCAACGTCAAGGTCTTCCCCAGCATCTTCATCAGCCATCATGTCTGTCCAGCATCCAGGAGTGTCCCCTTCAAAGGTCAAGCAGCAAGTGAAGCAAGGCGGCCCTCTGCGGCCCTTTTTATTGGCTTTCGCAGCGCCCTCCTCCGCCGCGGTGCCCTTGACAACGGCGTCATGCTTTTCATTCCCGGCGATGTGCCCTCGGGCCTACAGACATCCCCGTGGAGAACAAAACCATTCCCGCAGTCGTAAAAGCAATCCCCGGCGTTGTGAAAATATAGTCCGCCGCGGTGAAATAGGTTCACTGAGGGGCAGTTATAGGTTCCCTGCGGGGTACTTTTTATATCACGGGGCGATATAAAAGTATCCCGCAGGAGGAGGAAATTTCTTTCCCCCCGGCGAACTTTTGATGACGGCGTACAACTTTTCTGCCCCGCAGGGAACAAAAAGATCCCCGCCGTGGCTTTCGCTGCATGGTTATCGATTAGCCTTAATTGATTACATAATTGCCCTTCGCGCCGTCCTAACTGAAAATCTTGCAAGAATTCGTCTGGCTCTGCGCCGCCGTTGATAAAAAGCTTACCGTCATCCCCCGTGAGAATGGGGCATAACAAAGAACTCTGATTTAACAGAGTTGAGAAAAACACATGACTTTATATTTCTGTACATACTTTTCATTACTTCTAGGATTTTTCCATTTATCCCATACTTGAGAAGCTTATACCAAAGTGCTTCACGGGAGACAGTGTCAAACGCTTTTGCATAGTCCACAAAAGCTGTGAACAATTTTTGTTTCCTGTGACAAAGTAGTTCAATCATACTCTGCAACAAGAAAATGTGATCAATGGTTGAGTAACCTGATCTAAACCCTGCCTGCATTTCGCTTAGTATTTCATTTTGCTCACAGAAGCTATATAGGCGGGTATTTAATATTGCACTGAATAGTTTTCCAAAACAACTTAGGAGGGTGATGCCCCTATAGTTGTTACAGTCAGTCTTTTCGCCCTTGTTTTTATACAGCGGGATAATTAGACCAACAAGCCATTCCTGAGGCACTCTGCCTTCGTTTAAAACTCTGTTAAATAGGTATAAGTACAGGGGCATGAGTACAGCCGCAGAGGTTTTGATATACTCATTTATAATCCCATCACTGCCAGCCGCTTTCCCATTTTTGAGTTTGAAAATTTGAGCTTTAACCTCAGTCTCAGTGAAGTGCGTATTCAGCGGCTCGGTATTCAAGTTTTGCAGGCTTGGTGTGACAGGATCATTTACATAATCTGACAAGAAATTATCTTCAGTCCCTCTTGACACCTCTCTGAAGTGCTCACAAAGTTGCTGTAGAGACACTGGGGGACTGTCCTTCGGTTTACTGTTGAGAATACCCCAGAATTTTCTACTGTCAGTTTTTTTAAGATTTCTGATATCGGCTACAACTTTCGTTTTGTGTTCAAAGGCCGCTTTTCTGATTGCTTTTCTATACTGTTTGCTCTTAGCTAGGAGATCATCCTTTTTTGCCCGAGACTTACTAGTGTTAAAAGCTTTCCTAGCTCTATGATAGGCTAGTCTACATGCTTTGGCATTCTCGCTGAGCACAAACTTGAATTTGTTTTTCGTTTTGGGCTTTCCGAGATTAGCGTTACATTTCCTAACAGTCTTTTGACCAAAGGTACCTATTGCACCGTTAATCATTATACTGTTAATTTCGTTTGTCAATTGGTCAACACTGAGTGCATCGGCTTTGGCAAGAACGTCTTGGACTTTCCCAGCATCAATATTTTCCGAGAACGCTCCACCCTTGTCATGTGACCATTTGCCGATATTAGTCACTGTTTTTTGCTGCCCAGCATGGCCTGCGTCACAGAAACTGCCTGGACGAGCATCATTGACAAACTGAGTGACCCCTCTCCCTAATAAAAACTGTATAACACAATGTTTATCAGAAAAGAGTGGGTCGAAATCTTGAACGTTAAAGTTCTGAGCACTACTCAGTAATGCTGGAGATCCAATAACATAATCGAGGACTGAGCCATCTGTAGTGGTAGCTTTCCCAATACATCTGTCTTCGCCTGTTCTACCATTAAATATAACCAACGAGTGATTTCTACAAAGTTCTACTAATGCCTCTCCGTAACCACCATTACCAGCTTTGGTGTCGGAATTGTGCCTCTCAGTCACTTGGCCAAGATGAAGTAGCGTCTGCTTTGTCTGCAGCATATCTATTTCGCTTAAATCTGACATATCGAGACCATGATGGACATTGAGGTCCAGCTCAACAAGGTCATCCTTGCATAAAGTATGAGCATTTAGGTCTCCACATAACAACACATCATTTTCACTAGGATCATAGTCTAGCAGAACATCTGCCAGCGTATGAAACATTTCAACTGAGGAGAATCTACTCCCATAGGGTGGTATATATGCTGCTACTACCACCAAATTTTTGTCTGTACCTAAAACAATACTAGAACCTTTCAGCACCAACACGAAATTGTGAATATAACTTATAAATGCGTGCAAAATTACTTGCAATCTGAGACCGAATGGCAACTAAAACACCACCGGATCTATGTTTAGATATAGGTTCCCTATTTTGTACAAAAATATCAAAGCCTAAGCAGTGGAAGCTACTTTCAATGACACTTAAATCAAGATCGTCACACTTGGTTTCACATAACACAATGATATCATGACATTTTAACAAGTTACAAAATTCAGGAATAGACAATTTAGACTCGAGTCCAAAAACATTCAGAGTCATTACAAGACATTGTGGAGACCTGGACGGTACTTGCAACACTGTTCTAAGCTCATGGGGCTGTTCTGTGATTGATGGCAGAACAGGGCTCAGTACATCGGGCCCCATGAGCTCATTGGCGCTGACCTCATCATGGTCATGGGCCAATGAGGGAAACCGGGGTGGGGGTAATAGGACGGGTACTGTAAGCCACCATAGTACGCTTGCGGTGTGGGTCCCAGGTTGTAGGGGAGCCATGGGCAGCGTGGGGGCTAGGGGAAGGGAGATAATCGGGGTAAGGCGGACGTTGGTGAGACGAGGGGGAGAACACAGGTGGGCATTCTGTACGGGCCTGAGTTCCTGCAACAGGCTGGGATTCAGCCTTTTGGGAGGGGGGCACATGTGTCGTCCGGGGGCGGGGGGGCGAGCGCACTGGATCCTTGTTTCTGCAATTTTGATTGCCCACGTTTCCCTTTTTGTTGTTGCGGTGTTTTCTGTTTGCTTCCGCTTGGTCCTGTCTTCGGTCACGAGGGCGAGCAACGACAAACTTGCCCTTTGGATGAAGTTGCCCTTTGGTGGGCCCCTTAGCCAAGCTGTTGGACAAAGACGCAGAACCTTGGTTTGTGTCCCACGTTCGCATTGGGACCCTGGAAGAGAGCCCTGTTCGCAGGGCCAAGCTAAGGTTTTCTGCCACCTGCTTGAGCCCGTTCTGCTTGAGGTGAAGGCCTCCAGAGGTCAACAATTTCGGCAAATGCCTGATCGTTGCGTTGTGCTCAACGAAGAGCACACTGTCATCTTCATTCTCCAAGTTGTTCAGGATAAGGTTGATGGCATCAATCCTACTGTTGAGAGAGGTGTCATCCAGGCGGTGGATGACACCTGACAGCAGGATAGGCACAGTAGTGTGCCATCTCACGCAGTCCAAAAGTTTGTTTAGGCCCTCCCTGACTTTGGGCCTTCTCTGTGTGGTGCAATTTGTGCCACAGTGGATGACAACTGCTGAGAAGGTCTTCCCCTGCATCACCTCGTCCACTTCTCCAGCCAGTTGCATCGGGTTGTGACCGCCAAGGCACGCCACCTCAACATCAAAAGTTTTGTCAAGAAGTCTGTTTATACCTTTCAGCATCGAGTCACTTAAGACAAGGACTTTCTGCTTAAGTGCTGTGTTGGGGGATACTGTAGGTTCGCACGTAAAGCTGGATGCCGAGTCGTCAGTACGGCGCGGAACAGGGATTTGCCGGAGTTTGGCTCTTGCAGCTTCTAGGGCCCTTCCCATTATGTTGGACCCCTTTCCATCTGGACCAAAGCCCCACTCGCTGTCCATTTCCATATTATGGACAAGGTGACTCTCGCCTGTGTCTAGCAAGGCATCCAACACAGACATACTATGTGGACAATAAACAAAGACAAATAACACTTGAGCAAGTCACAATATAGCCCAATAAGGTGCTGCAGAGGCGTAAAACACAAACACACACACACACACCAAAAAAGATGGTCAAACTAATGGTGGAAATAAGGGTAGAAAATGAGGACAATAGGGCCAGTCATATAAAGAGAGCAAATATAAATTGTGCAACAAAATTCTGATAAGCATCAGTATATTTGAATTTAATATAGTAATGAATAATTGGAAATATCCCATGCATAATCGATTTATAGACCAATCATGAAAGAGCCCTAGAATGCATATCAGTATTATTATACTTTCATGCATTGTAAAACATATACATATATATAGTCAGCTTCTATCTTCTTTAGGTATGTTCAATTATTTAGCAATATCACCGATTGCAAAAGCTAATTAACCAACAGATGAAGTCAGGACTACCGTGATTACTCGGCTTAGAGGATATTAGCTGGAATGCCAAAGGGACCAAGCAAACAAGTAACCTAAGCTTAGATGATCACAGAATAATTGGAGTTGCAGCAAACAAATAATTAGGCAGCTGAACACTGCAATCAACCAGTGGCAGAAGTTGAATGATCATGTCGTGGTTGACTGCTTGGCGAAAACGGCTTTATGTGGCCTGAAGTGATATTTAAAATAATGGATATTTTGATTATGTCTCTGCAGCTTTGTAGCTTGCCTGTCATGGAAATTACTAAAGTGGCCAGCCTTGATATTTCATTAAATATTTGCTAAAAAAATTGCTTAAAATTTGCTTCAATAGTCTAGGGTCTGAAGTGGCAACTGGCTCTGAGCAGAACAGCGTGTCCTCTTGGAAATTTGTTTTTGCCTTAACAAATCATCAATAGTGAATGTAATAAATACGTCTAACTCTTGTACACTCATATGTGCATAAAAATGCCCTGAACATAGTATGAGACAGGCCTAATAACTAGCATGCGCTGACAAGAGATTAAGAGTCTGAGAAGTCTATGATCAAAGCTAATATATTGAAGGTAAAATTGACAACCATATAATAAAATACACATAGTTGATTTCTACCTGATAACGACAAGATGGCCACTAGTCTTCATGTGATTTCGATGATATTATAGGGACCACCAAATTAATATTTTATCTGAAAAACATCTTGATGGCACATTGCCCTTGAGGGTCTACTAACAAATTATGCTACTTGACCCTAAATGTTCAACAAATTTAAACACAATTGCACATAAACATGTCCAGCTTTTCAAACTTGTAGTGCCAGTAATAAATCATGTCCACTTTATCCTTTCATGCCTTGCTGTCATCCAAGCTGTCATCTGCTGGTTGTGCACAAGGGATTTCAGCATCATCGATTTATCACAGGAGGCATTTCAGTTTTGCTGACACTTGGGTGTGATGAGCTTCCAGCTAATTACCCCGGAAGGCCAATGACATGATTGCGGTAGCGTAGCCAGCGGGTGGGGGGGCAGGGGGGGGCTGAAAAGATTTTGAGGAAATTTTTGCAGATTTGAGGCCCAAAATAGGGGAAAAAATGGGGAAATTATAAGAAAAATGGGGAAATGGTAAGAAAAATGGGGAAATGGTCGAGCATAGTAGGGAAATTAATAAAAAAGAAATTGAAAGATTAGGGGATTTATACGAAGAGTTCTATCAGATTTCTCAATTTTTTCTTCACAATTTCCCCATTTTTGCTTCACAATATCCCTTCTTTGCCTGCCCCTAATGATATCTATTCGCAAAAAATTCCAAATATAATTGAACAAAACTGGCATGGTTTTTCAATCTTCTGATTTGAATTTTTGCTAATTGCACCTTATTTCCCTTAAATTTACCAATAGAAAAATTGCTTCAAATTTCCCCAAAATTAAAGTTAAACCTCAACAAAATGGTTCTCTGAAACAAAATTTTCTCCATACTTTTTGAGGTAATGTCTGTGAAAAGAAAAAAATCTCAAGAGCATTCATTTATCACGTTTATGTCTCAACAAAATTCATGAAATTCTGCAACATCAGTTATTCTGAGTTCTTCCCAACCACAGATTTATGGGCCTGGATTTTCCAAATTTTGTAAAGAAATCGTTAATATTTTTTGTCACTGTTATGTAACTTCCTTAAGTTACCAATTACCAAAAAGAGAACACATTCCTTTGCATCTTTTTTCTAGACATTTCACGATTTCACAATTCCCTTGCAGCATTTATTTCACTGGATTTGGATCCTAGATATTCCTATATTTTGCAAAGAAACACTTAATTTTTTTCAGTTATATCTTCCGTAAATTTCTCTGAATTGCCTTCCAAGAAAGTAAATTTCCTTAGCTATTTTAAACATTTCCCAACTTTTCAGCATTTTCACCATATTATTCAGACATTTTCACCATATTATTCAGACATATTACTAAATATTATCAATAATTTAGGGACAACCACAAAAGGAATGAGATTCTGAAAGAATTTTTTAACAATGCATTACGATTTGGACGTGCACGTAAAAAGCTGTGAAAAATTTTGGGGAAATGTCTTGATGGTTTGCCCCCCCCCCCCTGGAAAAAATCCTGGATACGCCACTGCATGATTGTATCACCAACACTTGCTGCAGATGAGCAGTGTTCTATCCATATGGTTCTGCAGATTAGCCGGTTATGTTGAGCTAAAAGGCATACTTTTGTACACGTACTTTAGTTAAAATATTCTTAATTTTTGTTCAACAATGCAAAAAGAAAGAAATGCCCGAATTATCAATTTTACTGATTTTTAGGTTATAGATCTTGAATCATCAATTAGAACGCAGGCAAAGCCTTAAAGAGTCTCTAGAGTCTTATTTTTCTCTGGACAGACTAGAAGCTTATATATGTCTGGAACAAGGATGAACATGCAAAGTTTTAAATTTTACTGAGAGGCCTTAAGAGCCATGAAACATAGATTTATTTCAACATTTTTCCATGGTTGTACAAAGCACACTGATGCTAGGTATATAGTAGTTATTTGTCTTACTGCAACAGCTACTGAAGAGCAGTTTTTAAATTTGCATCCGTAGTACTCAAGAATGACCAGAACCATAACTCAAACTTCAGAAGTTGTGACTCCACAGAGCCACTGATGATTCCATGCATTACATAGACGGTGGTGACTTTCTTTTCAGGTAAGTAAGAGATCTGACCAGCAAACGCTGACTACGTAAGTCAATTGATCCTTGCGCATATGAAGGCAATTGCATGGAAAGTTGGCATCTCTAAGTGGAAGCCACTGGGACCCCTTTGAGCTTGAAGAGGTGGAATGGGGATTGGTATAAAATTGAAAAACATTGATTGATGTTCTTGGATGTCCCTTGAAGATTGATTGGTGGCTTTCTATCTGGTTTTTGAAGGACCGAGCCAAGAGTCTAAATGCATAGGCGGATCGGAGGGGGCAACCCCCCCCCCCCCTAAAAATAAAAACACTTCTAGGAAAGACCCAAATTTGGGCAAAGAGGCTAAAATTTGTGGCAGATGATCAAATAAATATTAATAAAAATCAGTTGTGTCCAAGCAATTTCATTTGACATATTGTAAAATTTATCGTGAATTCAAGTAAATGTCGCTCGCACCCCAAAATTCTGCTCGCATTATGCATATGTCTAAATGCTGGAGTCAGAGGTTTTCAGGCTGAGGTGGAGTCAAAGTTAGCTAGGTTTTCAGGTGGAGTCATCATTGAGAATAAATCTGGTGACTTCTATCTCCAATACAAGAAAAAAATTTAATTATTGACAAAATGTTGAAAACAATGTAAACTGTTTTCAAAATTTCAAAAGACTTGTAAACAAAACTTGATAAACAAGCATTTATGTGTTAAATCCAATGGAAAAATTTTGGAACTAGTTTTTTCTTCTGCAAGAATGCTGTTAAGTGGAGTTGGAGTAAAAGTCAGCAGACCTTAGGAGGCGGAATCAGAATCCGTGTTGTTTTTCAGAATGCTAATGGAGTTGGGAGTCCAGTCGGTTCACTTGATACCAGACCTCAAAAACTCTGCCTTCTACAAATCAATATTTCATGATTTAGACAATGCAGCCTTCTAAAACAAGTTTTGCCACTCTTTGGGGTTAAAAGATGTGAGCAGATTAAATTAGACAAGATCACATTTACGAGAATAGAATATGAGATCAGTTGAGATCATAATTATGAGATGTCATTGAGATGAGATGAACTAGACTACTATTGCTAGGTCCCGAGTGCAATTCTTGCTCTGGCTAACCTGGATTTATGTTCACTGTAATATTTGATATTTTGAATTATCTGATGTTATTGAGTGAGATATGAATGCACAATCAGCTGTCCGTAGTCATAGCTTAAAACAACAAGATGTGTTAGCTAAAAGGAATTGTACATCTCATTCTCCGTCATTTAAGCTGACTCAACATTAGTTTAAAGTGGTTTACATGAGTTGTAATCATCCTATGCTTCATTCTAGCGTCCAAAGGGAAAATCTAGTAAGTCACATTTTGGGCCAAGTTGAGTTAAGGTCAAAATAGGACTTCTGAGACATGTTTCTATATATTTATCAAGTTTAGATTTTCATGAAGTGGCCGGTTACCTCAGAATGATAGTGGCAAATCCCAGTAAGTCCATCTCTTACTGCAAGGGCTGGAACTTTCAAGTCAATTTTTCTCAGAAATTCCAAAATGTTACTTCCTAGGTTTTCCCTTTGGAAGCCAGCATTGCTGTGTCCTCTTTCAGTTATAATTGTCTAGCAAAATTGCACAAATATAGGATGTAAAACCTTGATCATTAATCCATCCTTCCTTATTTGGGAAAAAAGGTTACACTATGTGCTGCCCATCGATAATGCTCTAATAGCTATCATGGTATCTAGCAGTTTTGACACAAATTTACTGGGATAGAGCTAACAAGAGGGAGCCACGTGCTAAATGCCTAAATGATCTGCCACCTAGTGTGAAAAAACATTATCAGAAACCATTGCCTTGCACCCTCGAAAGTCTGTTTATAAAGACTCTCAATTTTTTGGTAATTTCAGGGACGTCCGTTTTATTTTAAAGTGGTGTGGCGAATAGTGGTCACACCTTCGTGGAAGATGTCAGCGGGAAAAATTATATATTTTTGATTCAGAAACATGTATACTTTGGCAAAAAAATGGTGGGGCATCTGCCCCACCGGTCCATACGAACTGATGCCACTGGGTCATTTTGACTCAATTTATCATCAGCATGACAGCGCATACTTCCCCCTAACTGGCATAACATCGGTTACATGTAATGACAAATTTTACTCTGAACAGTAACAAAGCTAAGTTAACCTAGATGAACAAATATCAGAAGCAGACATTATGATTTAACAACAAATAATCACTTTTAACATTTTTACTTGAAGACTTATTATTTTCTTCTTCATTTCAAACATCACAGTATGAAAACATAAGTTTACTATCAAATGTGGGTTAATTGTGCATTTCATTTTTTGGATTATGTAGATACGGCAGCACACTGTTACAGTAAAATTGTGTAGTATGATTGTCTCGCATTAGAATTGGGCTCCATTTTGTTGGATGCAGAGAATGGCTTCTGTGGAATAAGTCAAAAAACAACCACGGTTCAGTCCTATTTGGAAACCAATTGTAGATGGTAGTAAGGTTCATTCTATTTAATGGATCATCTAAACACATAAACATTGTGCCTACTGCAAATTCGAGGTGAACGTCGTCCTTCGCAAAATGCCGTGCCAGAGGAATGAAACCTTTGGCGAACCTATGAGGCACATAATAAACATCAGCCCATGACCAGTACAAACCATAATTAAATCCAGTCAGTTTCTTAAGTTTTCTCCCACATCTGCACTCCACAGATCTCCTTGGCTTTTTCAAGAGACTAGAGCGACTTCGTATAACATCCTTCTTATAACAGTCAAACCAGCGTACGTATTTATGTATACTGACACAATTTGTAGAATTTGTACAACAAATGTAATTTTGTACATCACACCGCACATGAGAGGTATAGTTCATAAACCAGATGACATCCAGGGGAAAATGACTCAATTTTGGTACAGAAACCAGGATGTCATCACTGATCACTAGGTAACCCTGGACGTCATATGACATCATCATCGCCATGGCAAGGCATTGGTAATTTGCTGATCCTTGAAAGCTTTTCCTATGAGTTTGTTTATACTGAATGAATCTGTATTTGAAATCTGAGAAAACCTCAGTTTTCTTTGGTAACTCTGGCCCGCAGTATAACATCTTCGGAAAAAAAGGCCGATAGGCCATTTCAATGAACGGAATAACATCATAATGAACGGTATTGAATAAAATTACAAGGAGAACATCATTAAATTGTGTCCATGCATTTTCAACTTGGTGTACAAGGTTATGATTCAATCCAAAACGTGAGCAGGTTTTTGTTAGTTTTTGTTTGATGGCTCCAACATTCGAAATTTCCTTTTTGCGAATGTTGATCGGCGGTGTAGAAGAGTGATGTTTTGAATTGTATCCGCCATACTAGTGAAAAGCTGCTGCTCAACCTTGACCATCCAACTTTGAATTATATCTGCTTGTGATTCGCTGATGAAGGCGCCATCTTTCAAAAATGTCAAACATTTACTTACACATTTCTCGGGAGTTAATTTGACACAAGTGATATTCTGCAATGTTTTCACTGCTTCCTTGTGCAAATCTGACAGCTTCGAAATGTCCCTTGATGTTTGTACCCGTTTTGAAACATAATTTGACCCTTGATACCACAGTAACACTCTTGCAGAAGTTGTCCACAAGACATTTTGTACAATCACCTTCAGCAGGTGTAAAGAATTAACATCAATGTCTAAGTCTTGTACAAAAGCTGGCATGAATAATGCCCAAAATGCTTTTGAGGTAAACATGGCTGTTTCAACCTGAAGATTATCAGCATAAACGCCCTTTGGAAGAGATATAGGTGGCGCCAGTGGATCGCAAAGAACCTCTTCATCTGTTCCTTCCCTTAAAACGTATATGGGTGCCTGGATGGCAGGAACTATTGGTCGACAATTTCATAAGATGCCTGGAATCCATCCTCCTCATCCCTTCGGCCATCCGCACATGCAAAGTACTTCTTGTAATTGAAAGATCCCGTTTTCCTGCCATGCTGAGGTTGGTAAAGAAATCCTGGCGAACCTATAATACCAAAGACAACAATGTTATGAACTTAAAATTCCAAAGACAACAATATTGTGAACCTAAAATGCCAAAGACAACAATATTGTGAACCTAAAATGTCAAGAACAACAATATTTTGAACCAATAATGCTAAATACAACAATATTGTGAACCTAAAATGCCAAAGACAAAAATATTTTGAGCCTAAAATACCAAAGACAACAATATTGTGAAGCTATAATGACAACAAAATTGTGAACCAAAAATGCTAAAGACAACAATATTGTTAACATAAAATGCCAAATATTGTGAACCTAAGATGCCAAAGGCAAATATATTTTGAACCAAAGGCTACAGTATTTAGAACCTATAATACCAACTATTAGCGGGGCAGGTATGTAAAAAAATAGTGCATTTATACATAGAAGTATGAAACTTGGCGCACACTTGAAAAACATCTCTACAAATATAATTGGATAGGGAGCCATCTCAGATTCAGCAAAGATGGCTACTGGAAGCAATTTTCCAAAATGGCAACCAATTCTTCCATTTTGCTGTTTTCTGTGTGGTTCCTATGAATAGAATGCATGCAAATAGTGTTTGTTATTCCTTCTCTAGGTATTCAGAACATTACTACACCATTTTTAGTAACCTCAACTATTTTCAGGCTTTCTAGAATCCATTTTGTTAGAATTATCAACTCAAATACTGTATTTTCGTGGTTTTGCGTAGTTTCACCAATTCTGAATGAATATAAAAATGAGTTGCTTAATTGAATTCCTTACTTCATGCTTCTATGTATAAATGAAATATTACTCCCCTATTCATGACAAATCTGGCCCGCTATATAACAATATTGTGAACCTAAAAAGCAAAACACAACAATAGTGTGATCCTAGAGTGCCAAAGACAACAATGTTGTGAACCAATAATGTTGAAGACAACAATATTTTCAACTGAAATTAAAAATGACAACAATAATGTCAAACAAAAATATTTTAAAACAAATTCCAAAGACATTAAAATTTTGGACATCAATATTTCTAAACTAAAATGCCAAACACAACAATATTTTGAACCTAAAATGCCAAACACAATAATATTCCAAACCTAACAAACCAGAGACTATATTATTTTTTACCTAAATTGCCAAAAACAGCAAAATGTCGAATTTAAATCACTGAAAAGAATATCTTTCACCTGTAATGCTAAAAACCACAATAGTTTGACCAAAGACAACTTTTTTAAGCTCATACTTTTTACATGTCATCATTAAATCGTGTAACTTTAATATTCAGAAAAGCAGTTCAAGCATTATCAACCCTTTTATGGACCGACCTACTTAGAGTTAGTATTTCAATTTCAATTTCAATTCAAAATTTCTTTATTGATGTAATTAATAATTAATACAACACTTTTTAAAGTCGAAATACTTAAAAATAAATATCACTGATTTCCATGAACTAATTTTCTTTTTATCCAGATGAATCTTTAGCGAATTCAAAAACTCTTACGAATGGTTGCCTGTTTTTTAATACTTTTCGAAATTATCTCTAGATATACTTATAATTATCATTGTTTTGGGGAAATGTGAAGGAGGAGTTAGTTGCCTTTTTAAAATACTTTTTAAATTATCTCCAGATATACTTCTCATTGTTTTGGGAAATGTGAAGGAGGAGTTTGTTGCCTTTTTAAAATACTTTTTAAATCATCTCTAGGTATACTTCTCATCATGAGTCATGGTTGTGGCAAGAACGTGTTTTGGTGAACCTTTCTTCCTTTCCATTTTGAAGAAGCTGGGTCCCAAATTAAAAGTAAGATGGAACCTTTTTGTTTGTTACTGTTCTGAAAAACTTTAACAACTCTCTGCCATTATTCTATTGAATTTGTTTCAATAAAAAAAATATCAATCAAAATATACCTATCAAACTTGGACTCTTCCAACTTTTGTCATTCCAATATTCAGGAGAAATGTAGATAGCCTTTGCACCAAGCTTGAACAAAGAAAAGGTAATATATTCAATCAATCAAATTTTAAGGCTGAATACTGGCCATTTCTAATATCCATGCATGTAACTTCAACCAAGTTGCTTTTGGTTGTTTCATTTCATACCAATATTCAGGTGAAATGTATAGATAGTCTTTGCACCAAGCTAAAACAATCAAACCATCATTTCAATGAATGTAATTTTAATGTTTACATGTATCTCGCAAATAGTGAATGACCTAAAATATATGACTGTACATATGTTGTTGTAAATATTGATTTTAATTTTCACTCTTTCAGTATATAAAATAAAACCACATTTGTGCTGTCCACAAGTCTTGCTTATTGGGATATCTTTGCAGATTAGTGGTCCATCTTCGACTTTTATAAGTTCATTTGTGACTTCTAAATTGGCTTTGCCACGGCATTCACAGTAACCTGTTTGTCCTCTAATATTCTTATCCGGTGAATATATCTCGCAAAAAAGTTAAAGTTTGTTTATTAGCTCCTGTGCTGACAGGTATAGTCTGACTAAACCAATAAACAGTAAGGCTAACTTTAAATTTAATTTTGAAAATGATGCGGGCTGCCGATCTGCAAAGGGCAATAAGGGCACATACGAAAACATATATGCTTATCTATGTAATCCTTTAATGCTTTGTAAGAATGAACAGAAATTAAACAAATTTACCTGAATGATGTGAAAATATGCCTTTAAACGAGGAATTCTGTCACAGTCAGACGAGGCAGTTTTTTGGTTAAGACCAGAGAGCAGTTTCGCTGAGTCCTTGAAACATTGATGCAAGCTATACGAAGGAAGATAGATGGAGTAGAATTAATTGTTTGACGCATCTAGCGGAAAAAAAACTAATAGTGCATTTTGTCTATTGCTTATCAAGTTGTGCACCTTGTGAGGGAGAGGGGTGTTTTCCTCCCATGAGGCCTATATTTCTAAGACTGACGATATCAGAAATAACCTGTGGTCCTCTGTATCCCACCAATAGAGGGTTTTTTCACTTAGATTACATATTCTTACCAGATTCAAGTACATATTTTTGCTCACCTTATTGGTTCTTCAACTATTACAGCAATTTTCCAACCGACAAACTTCCTTGTTGCTCCTTCACAGATCTTTGCCAAATTGCTTCTCTTTCCATCGATAATGACCCATATGTCACGTGTTAATTCACGGAGAGACGGGCTTTTGCGGTTGAAGAAACTAACATCCTGTGGTGCCGGTGCTTGTTTCGAAAGCTCTTGATTTGTTACATTCCTCTGAAAATTTGTAAACTGGATTAGAGCAACAAGGATTGCTTGGTTTACTGCAAAGGTCAAAAGTATATAGTATAGCACGCCAGGCTGCCAACATCTGGGACAAGGGAGTGGAGGGTTGGTCTCATGGTAGCGTGCTGGACTGCCAATCGCTGGGTCCAGGGTTCGAATCTTGCTCTTGCTCTTGCCTGGTCAGTGGTCACCTGGACCTAAGTTGGAGAGCTGTTTCAATCATCATTCGCCTCATTGCCGTGTCCGCCTCCTGTCCTAATTAGCGTACCAAATGCATAAATACAGGACATAAAGTCGGAATAATCCGTCCATCCATCTTTGACAAGGGTTCGATTCCTGGCCTGGAGAGCCCATGCTAGATTGATGATTCATCCTGGGCCAAGGTGCACTTACCCTCATAACTGTGGTCCCTGTCTTCCTTTTTTACACAGACAGTGCATAAGTACAGGATATAGAACCCCATCATTAAATGAAATCGAATTGAACATGCTGTCTTGTCATTTACAGTGATAAAAACAATGTGCAAGCACTTTAAGCAACACAGACAGTGCATGGTCCCAACACAAGCACACCGGTCTGGGATACACTAAGAAGAAGAAGGCATGGTTGACCTTTGACCCATGGAAGCCAGTCCATTTTAGTTTCTTTATAATTTTTTCCATCACAGAAGGGCACCAAAAGTGACTGGTTGAAAGTTAAAAACCTACAGAGAATGTAAAGTAAATTTGAATGAGATTGGTGAAAGAGAGTGACGTCCAGAGTGCTAATGAGATTGCATGAAATTCTTGGGGTAAGAGCAGCTGTGCTGCTAAAAACCGAAGTTCAAAATCTTTGAAATAATGAACTAAACTTACCTCAATGTGATATGCATAAAAAGTTCCAGAGATGATGAGTGAAGTTAGCAGTAGGTACCATCTCTTTCTGTAGCAGCGCGCGGTAACTGAGGCTGCCATTTCGTTCTTCTAAAAAGCATCAATAATTTATCACTTAATTGTTATTTTCTTCATAAAATTTCATATTTTACTCATGGCACGCTGTGTAATAATTATTGATCAATAAAAAAATTACAGGCAAAATGGCTGGATTATATATCATTATAATCATAAAGTATGATTTAACAATTGCCACTGAACTACCATTACAAAGAGTTCCCATAGCGCAATGGTTAAGGCACTCTATTGGCTGCGAATCCAACATTTGGCAATTTAGGATGCGGGTTTTAACCCTTATCCTTGAACTCATCTGGTCAACTGGATTGAGTTGGTTGTGGTCACAACAATAAAAGAGCTGTCACTAGGAGTGCTGAAGAGCGCCAGTCATCATAGATTGTAAATTTCCATTGTAAATCGCACTATACAAAGAAGATCATATGTGGCAATCTTGAAATCAAAATCGAATAATAATGACAAACCACTTTTTCTAATGAATCCTTTCTTTCAGTTTTCAAATCACCTTTAAATTCTGCAGTGTGTGGCTACTCACAATAATTTTTAGGTCCAATCATTCGTGTCACTTGATGCTCGTTCAGCCTCGACACAATGCCAGTCCACTTGTAAATGACACTAACTAAAACAGTAATTAAGATATATATTACATATTCACCATATGCACTCTCTACCATGAAAATTGAATGCTCTGTTTGATCATTTTTCAGCTTAAGATTGTAAAATTGATTTCTGCATGCTGGTAGGTTGCATCTTTACACATGCAAACATTGACTTATTTCGAAAGCGACATTCAAATCTAGTGATATACTAAAATAATAACTGAAATGAGACCTTCTATGAGTCAAGGAGAGCTCTGCTTTACGGTGGTCTATTTGTTGAAGGTACACTGTTACAGTATAATTTGACTTTTGAGTCGGCTCAAATGATTGAGTGAGATGATGCACAATTTCTTTGACCTAACACAGCTAGTTGTTTTAAGTTATGACAACAGACAAACTATCGTAACTTGAAACAACAAGATACATATTTGCTCAAAGGATTTGTGCAACCACGCATCTCACTCATTTGAGCTGATTCAAATTTTACAGAGCATACAATAATGAATTCCTAGTTATCCCCCTGATCCTTCCTTATCCCTCCTTGCATCCGTTATCCAAACAAGAACAGTAGCTGATCCAGGGGAGGGGGGTTTGAGGGGTTCAACCCCCCCCCCCTTTAGCCAGTACATTTTAATGTAAAAAGAGCATTTTCATTCATAAATCCCCCTGTCTGACATTTTCTGGATCTGCCCCTGAAGAATGGTTGTTTTGAGTTGGACATAACATTATCTTCACCATTTTAATGCTCCAAAATTTCCATATTTAATCCTGATGATGCTGCACTTTGTTCGGAGAGAGTTTCAGTGTGGTGGTAGTCTGCTGGACTTCCATTCGAATACATTTCTAGCCGGGTCACTTGAGCCTACAGACATGGCCGTAAGTTTATGCTCAGTTGCTATGCTTCACTGTGGGGCTATCATCGTGACTAATCATGACAAAGCAAATACTTGCCCAATCTTCACCAAATTTTCAGGAATTATAGTCCGTATAAAGTTGCAGGGATTCGGATAAAAAATGGTGACTGGAATAAAGTTACATAATATCTGGGAGGCAAAATACTAAATCAAATGAATTTTGAACATATAATCAGTTCTGATGCCACGTCATTTGCATGATAGTCACAGTCACCAAAGTCTCTGGCAGCATTGGGCACAGGTACACCAAATGAAGCATTCATGGCAAAATCACGATTAGATATGCAGCTTCAACGTTGGTTCATCGGGGTTTGCTACCCAGTCAACATTGTGACATTGGCTGGATGATGGCCTAACATCCGTGTTTTCATCGGCCCAATATCGGCGGCCGAAATTGGCCCGATGTAATTTTGCTCATCGGCCCGACACATGGGCCGACGATGACATCGGCCCAATGGTGTTGCGATGTCGCACCACCTATTAGTCCAGCATTCAGCCACCGTTGATTTGCCATCGGCCCATCATTCATATCTACCTGTGGTGGCCCGATGTCATACCACCGGTTGGAACCAACATCCTGCCACCATTGGCCAGACATCTGCCCAACGTTGATATCTGCCCGATGGTGGACCGATGTTGTGCCACCTTTAGAACCAACATCCTGCCACCATTGGCCAGACTTCTTCCCGACATTGATCTCTGTCCGATGGTGGCCTGATGTTGCGCCAGTTATTAGAACCAACATCCTGCCACCATTGGCCGGACATCCGCCCAATGTTGATATCTGCCAGATGGTGGCCCGATGTTGTGCCACTTATCAGAACCAACATCCTGCCACCATTGGCCGGACTTCTTCTCGATGTTGATATCTGCCAGATGGTGGCCCGATGTTGTGCCACCTGTTAGAACCAACATCCTGCCACCATTGGCCGGACTTCTTCCCGACGTTGATATCTGCCCGATGGTGGCCCACTCTTGTGCCACCTGTTAGAACCAACATCCAGCCACCATTGGCCGGACTTCTTCCCGACGTTGATATCTGCCCGATGGTGGCCCACTCTTGTGCCACCTTTAGAACCAACATCGTGCCACCATTGGCCGGACTTCCTCCCGACGTTGATATCTGCCCGATGGTGGCCCACTCTTGTGCCACCTGTTTGAACCAACATCCTGCCACCATTGGCCGGACTTCTTCCCGACGTTGATATCTGCGTTCTCTTAATTGCTCAACGTCAGCATCTGCTACACATTGGACATCTATACATGCTTACAGTGACAGTTGTGTTACAAAAAGGACACCAATGTTACTTTACAAGTTAGTAAGAAAGTGAGTCAAATTTTATTTACAGATCAGTAGCAAAAGAAATCCAATAATAGAAGGTTGTTCTGCACCCACAGTAATAAGACAGAAATGAAAATTATGTTTAAAAGCACAACGAACAAAGAATTCATAAGAAGTAGAGCATGAGTTAACCACAAAAATCATGAAACTCAAAAAACACGGGTAAACAATTTCGTAGAAGTGCACCTTGCTTGGATTCAAATAGTATTTTAACCATACGTATGTCACAATGTTAAAATCACTTAGTCTTTCTATTACAATGCTATGAAAATTATAAATTATGTTTAATCATTAGAATATACAGTCAAAATACAGTTTGTACAAAAAAGACAGTGTGAATATCAGCTGGTAGACAATATCAGTACATCATGCAAAATCTTGTGTAAAATAACAGAGCATTTGTCAGTCTTGATCATTGCCATGTCTATTTCTCAATGATGAAAGGCTACCATTTGTGATAATTCCAGTCAGCTAGTTTCATCTTCAGCCTTGTCCGTTTTCTTGATTTAATTTCGTCTTTCCTCTAATAACTAAGATCCAGTCAGCCTGAGAGGGAGGGTTAGCTCAGTGGTAGCGTGCTGGGCTGCCAATCGCTGGGTCCAGGGTTAGAATCCAGCTCTTGAAGGGTCACCTGGGCCTATGTTGGATGCAGTTTTAATCATTCTTCACCTCATTACTGTGTCGCCCTCCTGTCCTAATTAGCGTACCAAGTGCATAAATAAAGGACGTTAAGCCCCGATCACCCATCCAATGGCATCCATCCATCCGGTCAGCTCAGAGAGACAAGGGTGTGTGGGTTCACACAATCCAATATCCTATCTAACTTCAAGTTTGTTGACTCTGCAATTAAAGTACACAGTTCAATTCTTAATGAGTAACACAATGATAAAATGTAAACATAAAGTTTGTTGCAGAATGTTTACTTGCACCAAAGTATGACAGGCTTCATGGCAGGATACACCCTCACACTCACGGGTGACCACTGTTTTATTATGGGGTAATTGAGGGAAGCATAGGGAAAGCTTAAGCTGTTGAAGGGAGCTTGGGGTAGTTAAGGGAAGAGAGGGTAGCTGAGGGGAGCTGAAGGTAGTTGATGGAAACCAAAGTAGCTGAAGAAAGCCAAATATAGTTGGAGAGAGCTGATGGTTGTTGAGGGACGGAGAGGGGGGTGAATCCAGCCACGAGGCCTCATGACCAAGTACTCAAAAAAATTGACATAATCTAGACTGAGCAGAGGAAAGAAGATCAAATATCAGGAGTAGGTTGGCATTGCAAGCACCTTTAAGTGAAATCAGTTATATTATAACTTATATATATTAGTATCAGTCGTAGATAGATCTATATAGATAGATATATGGTAAGTGCAGCTCTCTACACCAAGTTCTGAGCGCTCACCAGGGTTGATTAATGAGATGGAGTCCTAAACATGCTTTTACCCCATGTAAGTTATCTTTTACTTGCCCAGCACAGACACTGATACAAGGGGCCACCAATTTAACATAAAAATGACATCCAGCTGGGATTTCGGGTTCCCCAAGACCTTTAGCGGCGCAGGCAGGCACCACTCAGCCACCCAGTCATCATTGTGTTCATGTTATTGTTAATACAGGGGGACACAAGGTAAGTTGTGCCATTTTTTACGTTGGGCCTCACAGTGAGATTGAACAAACTTTGGGATTAAAAAAATTGACCAAAAAAAAAAGATTAGTGCAGTGATGTAGAGGAAGGTCAGATGAACATTTTGATGCGTCAAACAAAAAAATCTGCAGGGAATTTTTTGAGATATTTGTGTGTACGTTTTTTTTATTTATCACATCCTATTCTTAGCACGGAATCTCCATCAAAAAGTAATCAAAATTGCCCATTTTTCCTGGTAGGCAGGGGGAACCGGGGCACGCGGGGCACTGTGGGACGGTGGGGTTTTCTTGGATCCTGGCAAGGTATATGATATGGTAGTGCCATCGTATCTTGTAATTTCACATCCTGATGTTTCCATGGTTTTATAGACAAATTACAGCCACATGCAGAAGTATGGCAAGCAAAAGTTTGTATTCCTACTACTAAAGTAAATATGGACGGGTTCAATTCGAACCATTCTGTGGACAAACCATGAACAATGAGACTTCCTCAGTGCTTGTATGAATTTTATATATCGTAACGCACAGTTATGAATTGCTATCGTGATAAACACACTCACTGGTGTCCGATAAATTTGCATTTGGGTGTAAAAGTCATATTGGGCTCATTGGGACAGCGAATTCAGGGCACATTGGGACGCACTTAGTATGGCAGCATTTAAGTGTCCAAGGCAACTGAAAGACCTGGGATAGCACACAACAGGTATTCAGGCCAAAGTGAATAGAGGTATAGTGGCTTACCATGCTCTGTGAACAAATTTGTCGCAAAGCACTGTGTGTTAGTTACATAGATGTCCGCCCCCAGGACAGTTTACGTTAAATGTTTGAAACTGTTTAAAGTTATGAACTATTATATTGTCTTATGCACTACTTACGTGTGATATCTATTGCACATGGAGTGTTAAAATGATTTTTTTAATTGATGTCCCAATGTGCCCCGGCTGTGCCACATGGGGCACATTGGGACAGTCATTTTTACGACTCTCAGGCTGAAAAAGGGTAGGTGGAGTCTAGTTTATTATGCCTTGCATTTCAGCTCAATAGTATTGGTGATATTCATGCAAACTTCTGAGTTATTCAGTGCTTTCAGCATTGAGCAGAATTAGTAGACGTTCAAAGACGTCCCGATGTGCCCCGGTTCCCCCTAATTTCTAAGATAAAAGAAATTATTCAGAAGAAGAAATATGCAATCATCACCACAAGAGAAAGTACATACCACTTCATCCAGACTGACAGAGTGTGATAAACCTATAACAGTAAACATTTCTCAGAAAATTTATAAAATATGTTTGTTTGCCATCTTTTCCTTTATAGTCTCATCATTCTGGTGTATAATTGTAGTATAATCTACCACACTTTTTAACCTATGGTGTGATATTGTCTTTTTGTGTGTTTTATAATGGAATTTCACCACTGTGAAACATATACTTTTGCAACCATGTAAAGTGGAGCCAAAAGTTTTGTGAATCACCAGAAAACACATGCATGGATAGAATGTTTGTAAGCATTTAGTTAACTATGAAGTAAAACACTTTGACAAAACAGTCTTGATATGCAAAAGTTGCACATGTTTATATTAACTACATTTTCACATAATTTACTGAATGTATTCTATTTTTGTTGTTCTATTTGATTAAAGACTGATTGATTTTGGATGCCAGATAACCTGCATCAACATTAAACAACCAACATCCATTTAAGTACTCGAAATTCATTAAGCACAAATAGTGTTATTTATTTATAGCTTTAATGTTGCTTTTGTATATTAGCCAATTGCGAAGACTGTTCTTGTAATATCAGGGGATTCAACTTCGTAATGAAGCAGATACTTACAAACAGTCTATGCATGCATTGTCTAAACTCAAATGTGTCTATCCTTTCACATAGTTATGAAATGTTTGTTTCACTGTGGCAAAATTTGTGATAAAGTGCACAAAAATCTCAACAAAGCCTGTTACAAAGAGATGATGAATAATATAACTAACACAACTTGGTATTTGAAACATTTTCTCAGCCCTTTAGCCAGAAATGTTAGCTGTTATAGGTTTATCACACCCCATCAGACTGGATGAAGTGATACATACTTTCTGCAGAGACAATGACTGCATATTTTTACTTTTGGATAATGACTTTCATCTTAGATATTACTTAACTGGAAAAATAGGTAACTCCGAGCATTTTTTGATGGATATTTCATGTTAAGAATTGGGTATGATGAATAATAAAATTAAAGCTCCAGCATCTCAAAAAGGTCCAAACTGATTTTTTTGTTTGATACATCAAAATGTTCGTCTGACCTTCCTCTACAGCACTGCGCTAGCCGTTTTCTTTGTCAATTTTTTTAACCCAAAAGTTTGTTCAAGCTCACTTTGGCCTATTTTCTGAAAAACCAAAGCTTAAAATCATGCAATCTGAAAACTGTTCCTTTCAGTGTAATTTATTTCACAACACATGAAGCCCTTGCGTAAAATGAAGACAAAAAAAGATAAATAATTTTATGTCATACCATTGGCACAACTCACCGCTGTCCAAACGGCACAACTTACGCCAAATTGATTTTCTGGATAAAACTAGTTGTCAAAAATAAACAAAGAATGCAAGATGAAATCTAACAAATATCTGGATTTGCCCCCTAACCCCATCTTACCAGAGGGACATAACCTTATTGCAAATACCAAATGACTGAGAAACAAGAAATTTGGTCCTCGACACTTTAAGTATTCAGCAAGGAAATTGAATTTTTGAGTGTAGTTTTTCATACCTGCATACTTGGTATTTTTTTCTTGATGCCTAATGATGTTGACCAAGTGGGTACATATGGGAGGCATTGCCTTCATAGAATTCCGCCGCCACTTCATTTGACGAGATCATCGTAATCGTCATCATAAAGAATCATATCAAAATCACGATCGGTGAATCTAAAATTGATACAAAGAAACACCTCAAATACTATGTTAAAACAAACATTTAAGTCAATTATCTTATCATTAATGTAAATCAATTATCTTAACATTAATGTATTATGAATGGAAATTTATGAGGGTTTGCTGTCGCACAGTCTGTGCAAATCAATCATAGATAAGTGCTGGGTATAAAAGTAAACTCTTAGCAATACACAATAAGTTATGAATTTGCTTAAATGTAGAATTAGCTTTTAAGTATCATAATGACTTAAATGTATGAATTATTAGAAAGTTAACAACATTAAAATCTTATCAAATAAAACACTACATAATGTTACATCAAATATCAATCAATAATCGTCTAAATATCAAAGTTATCCAAACACAATAATTTACTTACGAACTGTAGCAACCCTTGCATCAGATCCAGAATTGGTGTTGTGGTAGTCTTCAAATGTTACCCTATAAACAATAAATATGTTGTTTAGCATATAGCTACTATCAAATTGAAATTTCAGACAGTCAGCTGATCAATGGAATGTACATGTCAAACAGAGAGATTATAAAGTTAGTAGGTAAAACAACAATAAACAAACAATTAAAGGTTTCGATAAACATACATACAAACTCCCAATCCATATGAAAAATTCTACATACCATTTCAAATAGTTAAAGCTTGAGCAGTTATCCCTTTGGCTGTTGAAAGCCCACTGATTTGAAATTAGTTGATTGCTAATAGGAACTGCTCATGCTCAAAGAGGCTTGACCAGCAGGGCATTAATTAGGTCACACTGCTTGGCTATTAATAGACTAAAGCTGTCTGCTAGTGAACAGAGGCTGTTTATACAGCCTTCTTTGCCAAGCTCTTCATTTCACCCCAACAGTGGGCGGCACAATTTACCCCGTGGTACAACTTACCCCGGTATCCCTATTGTTTCCACCTCGCCAGCTTTGTCACACTGTTGTACGAACTTCATCCAAGCTTTGTGCGGCTTAAGGTCCTGCTTAAGGTCCAGCTTTAGGTCCAGCATTAGTCAAATGACAGCCTGGTGTTGGTCCGGCATTACCTAATTAACAAGTAAATTATTAATTTTTATGTTTATAAAAGAAAATTATCACACACATTCTAAATCATAAAATGATTTTGACACCAATTTCTGCGCTAACATTAATTATTTCAAAAGACCAAACAGCAGCAGCATGCCAGAAAAATGCCACATCGGCTAAACATCGGCCCACCATATGAATGCAAATTGTTTACATGCAGCAATCAGTTGTCCAAAATGGTTTAAATTCCTTTTAATAAGTATATACATTTGTGGCTGTCTGAATCTCTGAAACCCATTGACATAACTCATAAATGTAGGAAATATAAAACTCCATCTACCACTGAGAATCCAGCAAATCTTCATTCTTCATGGAGCAGCTTTCAAGCTGCTGCTTTCCAAAATGGGGAATCATCCCGCAGCAAGATCTTCAGCAATTATTTTCTTCAATTGTAATAGCATCAGATTGCTATGAAAAGTCATGTATGATGTTCTAAAGAAAGATAAGTTTCCTTCATTGGAGCTTGGTGCACTTGTGCACTAATTCCACACTGCATGAAATGTCATAAAAGAATTAACCTTCGAGTGCGAGACTAAATTCTATTGTGGGCCAATGATGTTTCCACGTTGGTCCAACGTTGGTAACACAGGGGTTGGCCGATGTTAGGCCATGTCTATCAATGTATCAGCAGCTTTTGGGTTTCTGACATCAGGCCAACACTGAGCCAGCCTAGGGCCATTTTTATAAAAATTGTGTGCTTCTGCATCGAATATGATTATGACCGTAGTTGGTTCAAAGTAGGGCCGGGCCACAGGAGTGGACCAACATCGATAGCGGCCCAGCATTTATCCGATGCGTGTCTACTGCCAAATATTTCATGCATAGACCGAGATAGTTAAACCAGTGTTTGGCTGAGCATAGAACCAAGAAAGTGGGCCAATATTGGTAACTCATTGGATTATCAAAATTAGACCCTCTTTTTAGATTTTCTGCATTCGCCAAAATTGCTGTGACAAACGGCCCAGAGGAAAAAAGAGTACATTTGAAGCGCTCAAATTATTCAAATTACCAATATTGGGAGAGCATAACCAATACTGGGACACTTTGATATTCTCAATTTAAGATAGTAAGAGTAGTGGTTGGCCAGACGTTGGGCCAATAGGTTGGGCCAACATCGGCAACTCCTCACATAACTTATATCGATAGAGCGTTGAACCAACATTGGGCCACTTTTATTTATTCTGTTTAAGGTGGTTATAGTAATGGTTGGCCATATGTTGGGCCAAGGGCTTGGGCCAATATCGGCAACTCCTCTGGAGTGCTTGTGTAACAGATATCGGGAGAGTGTTCAACCAACATTGGACCACTTTTAAACATCGGCACCTTCTCGCATAACTGATATCGGAAGAGCGTTGTACCAAAATTGGGTCACTTTTATATTCCCAGTTTGAGATAGTAAAAGTAGCAGTTGGCCAGATGTTGGGCCAATAGGTTGGGCCAACATTGGCAGCTTGTCGCATAGCTGATATCGGAAGAGCGTTGAACCAACATTGGGCCACTTTTATATGTTCAATTTGAGATGGCTCTCGTAATGGTTGGCCAGATGTTGGGCCAATAGGGTGAGCCAACATCGGCAGCTCCCTGCACAACTGATATCGGAAGAGCATTGTACCAACATTGGGCCTCTTTTATATGTTCAATTTCAGATGGCTATGTTAATGGTTGGCCAGATGTTGGGCCAAAAGGTTGGGCCAACATTGGCAACTCGTCATGTAACCAGTATTGGGAAAGCATTGAACCGACATCGGAACACTTTTATATTATCAGTTTAAGATAATTAAAGTAATAGTTGGCCAGATGTTGGGCCAATAGGTTGGGCCAACATTGGCAGCTTGTCGCATAGCTGATATCAGAAGAGCGTTTTTACCAACATTGGGCCTCTTTTATATGTTCAATTTGTGATGGCTCTAGTAATGGTTGGCCAGATGTTGGGCCAACAGCATGGGCCAACCTGTTGGGGCAACATCGGCAACTCATCATGTAACCAGTATTGGGAAAGCATTGAACCGACATCGGACCACTTTTATATTCTCAGTTTAAGATAATAAAAGTAACGGTTGGCCAGATGTTGGGCCAATAGGTTGGGCCAACATCGGCAGCTCGTCGCATAGCTGATATCGGAAGAGCGTTGAACCAACATTGGGCCTCTTTTATATGTTCAATTTGTGATGGCTCTAGTAATGGTTGGCCAGATGTTGGGCCAATAGGGTGTGCCAACCTGTTGGGCCAACATCGGCAACTCATCGTGTAACCAGTATTGGGAAAGCATTGAACCGACATCGGACCACTTTTATATTCTAAGTTTAAGATAATAAAAGTAACGGTTGGCTAGATGTTGGGCCAATAGGTTGGGCCAACATCGGCAGCTCGTTGCATAGCTGATATCAGAAGAGCGTTGAACCAACATTGGGCCTCTTTTATATGTTCAATTTGTGATGGCTCTAGTAATGGTTGGCCAGATGTTGGGCCAATAGGGTGGGCCAACATCGGCAACTCGGTGTGTAACCAGTATTGGGAAAGCATTGTCCGACATCGGACCACTTTTATATTCTCAGTTTAAGATAATAAAAGTAGCGGTTGGCCAGATGTTGGGCCAATAGGTTGGGCCAACATCGGCAGCGCATCGCATAGCTGATATTGGAGGAGCATTGAACCAACATTGGGCCACTTTATATGTTCAATTTCGGATGGCTATGTTAATGGTTGGCCAGATGTTGGGCAGAAAGGTTGGGCCAACATCAGCAACTTGTCGTCTAACCAGTATTGGGAAAGCATTGAATCGATATCGGACCACTTTTATATTATCAGTTTAAGATAGTAATAGTAGTGGTTGAGCCAACATCTGCAACTCCTCGTATAACTGATATTGGGAGAGTGTGGAGCCAACATTGATATGGTAGTGGTTGGCCAGATGATGGGCCATTGTATATTATAACATTGGGCCACCATTTGGCCACCATTGGGCCACCACTGGGCTGATGCCAACATAGGGCCATGCATCGGGCCGATGAGCAAAATTACATCGGGCCAATGTTGGTTTACTGATGACGGGCCAATGTTGGTGCACTGATGTCGGGCCAGTGTTGGCATACCGGTCATGGGCCACATGTCGCACGTTGGGCTGATGTCCAGCCAATGGTGGCAGGGTGCTGGTTCTGACCGGTGGTATAACATCGGGCCACCATCGGGCAGATATCAACATCGGGCAGATGTCCGTCCAATGATGGCATGCTGTTGGGCTTATAGGTGGTATACCATCGGGCCACCATTATGCTGAGACCAACGTTGCATCATGTGTGGGGCCGAGGGTGACAGGATGTTAGTTCAACCAAGGGGTACGACATTGGGCCACCATGTCTGGCCATTGGTGGCAGGATGTTGATTCTATCAGGTGGCACAACAGCGGATAGCAGATATCAACGTCGGGCAGATGACCGGCCAATGGTGGCAGGATGTTGGTTATAATAGGTGGCACCACATCGGGCCACCATCGGGCAGATATCAACGTTGTGCGGATGTTCAGTCAATGGTGTCAGTATGTTGGTTCTAATAGGTGGCACAACATCAGGCCACTATTGGGCAGATATCAACGTTGGGCGCATGTCCAGCCAAATGTGGCAGGATGTTGGTTCCAACCGGTGGTATAACATTGAGCACCACTGGGTAGATATCAACGAGGGCCGACGGCAGATCAACGGTGGCTGGATGTTGGGCACAACATCGCGCCACCATTGGGCCAATTTCGGCCGCCGATATTGGACCGATGAAATCGCGGACATTAGGCCATCATCCAGCCATCATCACAATGTTGACTGGGATATGCTCAGCTCAAGAGTGTTATGGTAGTGGTTGACAGGATGACTGGCCAATAGATTGGGCTAACATTGGCAACTGCTCATATCACATATATTGGGAGAACGTTGAGTTGAAATTGGACCACTTTTATAAATTTATGCATCACCTAATATGGATAGTATGAACAGTTGTTTGACCATGATCGGCCTACAGAGAGCCACCATTGGCAAATCATCAGGGAATGGGTATTGGGCCAGCTTGTAACAGACATTGGGCCACTTTGATAATTTCTGCATATAACAGCAGCTGGTCCGATGCAGGTCCACTACAGTGGGCCATAATCGGCAAACCATCAGGGTATGGATATTGGACCAGTGTGTAACAGATGATGGGCCACTTTCATAATTTCTGCATTAATCATCATCCATATAACAGCAGCTGATCCGATGCAGGTCCAGTAGATTGGGCCGCCATCGGCAAACCATCAGGGTGTGGATATTGGGCCAGTGTTTAACAGACGTTGGGCCACTTTAGTAATTTCTGCATTAATTATCATGCAAATAACAGCAGCTGGTCCGATGCAGGTCCACTAGATTGGGCCACCATCGGCAAACCATCAGGGCATGGATATTGGGCCAGCCTGTAATAGATGATGGGCCACTTTAATAATTTCTGCATTAATTATCGTGCCTATAACAGCAGCTGGTCCAATGCAGGTCCACTAGAGTGGGCCACCATCGGCAAACCATCAGGGCATGGATATTGGGCCAGCCTGTAATAGATGATGGGCCACTTTAATAATTTCTGCATTAATTATCATGCCTATAACAGCAGCTGGTCCGATGCAGGTCCGCTAGAGTGGGCCACCATCGGCAAACCATCAGGGTATGGCCATTGGGCCGGCTTGTAACAGATGATGGGCCACTTTCATAATTTCTGCATTAATTATCATTCATATAACAGCAGCTGGTCCGATGCAGGTCCAATAGATTGGGCCACCATCGGCAAACTGTCAGTGTATGGATATTGGGCCAGCATGTAACAGGCTTAGGGCCACTTTCTTTTCTTTTGGCATTGATCAGAACGCCTATCATCACAGGTGATCCAATGTTGGGTGGACATCTGTGAGCCGACAGATATTTGCCTAACTGAAATAGACGTAGGGCCGATGGGTGCATGTTGAGTGGGATAGCAGTGTTTCTAATTAGAAAAATTGTTTATTTTCTCAAGTAAGAAAGAAGTAGTAAAACCTTTTTTTCTGATGAAATTTAATTTGTTTCATCAAATTCAACATTTATGGAGAGCATTTGACACAATTTCCTTTTCAGATAAGAAGTGCTCTATCTTCCGACACCTACTTACAAATTTGTCATATCTAAAGAAAAAAATACTTCGAGTAAAACCTGATGAACCAAAAATTCAAGCATGTATTTGATTGTAATTTTGTCATGAATGCCTAATTTGATGTATACCCAATACATCCAGACACTTTGGTGACTATTACAATAAGGGAAATAACATATAGTATCAGAATTGATTTAAGGCCTATCTCAAAAATAATGCAGCCAAGGTGTGACATGACCATCAAAATTTTTAAATGTATTTTTGTATGAAATGACCTCAGCATATTGTAAAGAACATATTTAAGTTCCAGAAACTATATTGGCCATGGTGCTTTGATGAGTGGAAATAATTGATAACAGCTGAATATTACAGAATTTTTAAAAGTTTCTTTTTCATGGCAGTGAAACATAATTGGGCTGAATGGTAATTTACCATAAACTTAAATCCGTTTTGAAAGTACTCTCGGCGTTACGCGTGCGACACATTCACCTTTCCAGCTGTTCATTGGAATTTTCCCGTGAACTAAATTTTCCAGAATCGTAAAAATGTCCAAAACAACTAAGTAGATGTAATACTAGATCTCAATGGCAAAAAGATTCAACAGAAATATGCTAAGAGGGAAACTAGAGCATTTCTGATCAGGAACATTCAAATTTGACTCAATTTTACAAAGTCAACCTTTGAACACGAATAAATCAATCATGTCAAAACAGGTGGATGGAAGTGCTTGTTTCAATGGATTTATGAAGCCTGGGGATGTGGAGATTCCAAAAAGTAAAAGGAAATAGCAATGGAACATGTCAAACTTTGTAAAAATGAAAGAATTCATCAAGTGAAAAAGTCTATGTCACGCTAAATAAGTGAAAAAATGCATGTTTTCCAAAATACTTTCATCTCTATCTCTATAACCTTTTGACGAATTGCCCTGAAATTTTCAGGATTTTTGGCATAAGAATCTATTTAAGGCAAGACTGTAATATGAAGTTGTTTCATACAGCTGTTATCAAAATTTATGACCCTCAGTGAAAACCAGCTGTGTGGCTTCATTATTTTTGAGATAGGCCTTAAGGTGGCTCGATACTCGTGAACTTTCCAAGATAGGATTTCTTAAAAACAGTTTAGAATGATCCAAAATATAGTTTATAGCATGGATATGTAAACAAAAGTGGTCGCTACCAGCCTTTTAAAAAAATTATTTGGGGTTATGTACCAGAAAGTCAGTCCACGCAAACCTGAAAAACTAAATTTTTTCTTATTTTTCTTACTGTGAAGTTTGTTCTGCCATTCAGTGGTCATGCATCCCATATTATGCAATGAAGCATGAAATTAAAAAAGACACTTTCATGGAAAAGATGATTACAATTTCAAAGAGATATATTTAGTTTAAAGGACATTCCAAGGGGCTCGGAATATAAGTTTCGATTTTTAAAATTTTAACTTTTTTGATAAACCATGGTGCTAAAAAAAATTGACAAATAGGATTTTTCAATTCTTTGTCATTTATTTCCAAAAATAGTTGGGGACAACATGATGATATAGACAAGCCTTCCTACCACACTTCAAATTGATATAAACATTTATTTATATCACAAAGTCATTTTTGAGAAATTAGACCTGCTTTCCGAAAATCGCCTGTAAAAATTTTCTATTTTGAGTATCAAGTTGAATCTCCGGCTGTATATAGTACTCTTCATGGCGCATCTAATGCTTCAAACGAGAAGTCTCTAACCCCAATAGAAGTGGCGCAAATTGCAAACGAAGCGGCCGACGCATGAAATTCTTAGAATTTAAAAAAGATCTTGAAGCAGTGTCAGCAGAGTGGTGACGTTACGATAGATAGGGCCTGCCTGGCTGCGCGTGAATGTGCGTTAACAACCATTTCACATGAGTAGCGAGCCACCTTAATGCTTATATTCAAGCATATTCAGTATTTTGCCTCACCATTACTATGCTATGTCATTTAATGCTACAATTTCTTTCAGGACACAAGCTAGTGTACAGGTTATAATTCCTGACAATATTGTGCAGATTCAGCAAGTATTTGCTATATCGCAATTGGTCACAATGATAGCCCCATAGTGAAGCATAGCAACTGAGCATAAACTTACGGCCATGGCTGTATGTTGGATTAGCCCTGGACCCCTGTGGTACAGGGGTCATGAATCGTCCCATTGAGAAATCACGAGATTTGAAAGAAAGGGTTCGGGAGAATTCAATTTTCTGTTAGTTTTATACTTGTGCCAAAAAAATCAAAAACACACACTGAAAAAAGACAAAATATGCTACTGACGGCACCTGTTTCCATGAACTCAATCTTCCTGACCTTTGTTTAATCATCCTTTGAACTCACAAGATTATATTTCTTCCTTAAACATTGTGGAAATGCGCATCTCTGATTGGCCAAAATGAATGATGTCACAAGTATCTTTGGTGACGTCATTATAGAGCTACTGTGACGTCACTGAGAAGCTACCTTTGTTCACAAAAGGGCTGATGGCTGAAAGTGCCGTTTTTTGAGAATTTCTCTGCATTTTGTAGTGATTTATTCACATTAAACAATAAGAAAATGCCTTAAAAAATAGTGCCGTCAGTAGATTGGTATGTCAGGTGAATAAAAATCTAATTTTTATGAAGCTTACTGCTCTAGTATTGATGCCGTCTTACTTCTCCTGATGAGGTGTCAAAATCTCAAGATTTTGCATGGAATGACCCATGACCCATGCTACGCATGGGTCCCAGGGCTAATGTTGGATAGCAATTTCAATCATCCCTCGCCTCATTTCTGTGTCCTCTTCCTGTCCTCATTAGCCCATCCCGATCATCCATCCATCCAAGGATTGAGAAAATGATATCACATATTAAGGATTGTCACAAAATTAGATAATGATATTTCGCCTGATAAGAGGATCAGTGAAGTTATCAAGGCATCTTCAGTGACTGTCAATAATGTGATACTGCCCGTTTGCAAATTGAAAATGATTTTTAATGACTCCTGCGGTCTGCAAAGAGCTCGTCTTCGTCTTCTTGTGTTGTGGTTCACTTCAGGAGGCTTAAGTCTTCTATTGGCTTAGTTTTTCATTACTATGATCTAATGACTATTGTGCTAGAAAGGTTCCTGATTGAGAGAACCATGAGTTCTCGATTTGTCTCACTCGTTGTCTGGTCTCTAGCTGCCGCATGCTCATACACCAGGTAAAAGAACAATACCAAGCATATAACACACAGGCAGCCACCCACACTGAGACATGAGAGGCAGTTGGATGATTTGTCTCTGAGGCGGTGGCTGGTCTACCTGGCAGCCGTTGACAAAGATGTGACCACCCATCTTTGTCCAACCTCTTTTGGGTGGCTGCTTAAAGTTACACAGAATGATAGGTCAGGTTTCAAAAAAATGTTTGTCTAATTTTCCCATTTTATGGTGAGCGTGGCCACACTGGCCAGTGAGCAAATTTTCTTAGCTTTTGAGATTTCTTTTCTTGCTGAAATGACAGAAAATATGTCCTAAATGACCCCTAGATTTATTTCGGGTACGCACGGAAAAAAAATCAGTGTTGAGTGCTTTCAACTTTGTGACGTCATCACCATTGTTAGAATTAGTTAACTTATAACAATATATTTATAACAATGAATATTGTGACGTCATCTGCAATGGATGTGCTGGAGGTGGGAGGCACTATCAAGAAAAAGACAAAAAAATAGCTAAATAATTTGTGTATTCATAGAATTACTTGAAACAATTACTCAGAAATATTATGGATCACTGTTTCACATCATAATACATAAAAATTCGCCTGAATTTAGAGATGGATTTTATCATTCAGGGCAACTTTAATGAAGACGTACCTGGTGTAAAGCCACACTGTTCTGCTGAAGTGAGGTTTTACTCCTTCTTTAAAACAGGTCGGGTACCCTTGATTGTTGGGTGTCTCAATCCTCGGATGCTCTTCTTTGGTTTCTGCATCCAGACTGGCAATGCCATGAGAGACTATGTCATGGACTCCACAGGATCCATTTTCTGAAAAGACCTGCATTCCATGACAGTCTGATCTAGGCTCAAGAATTTTAGTAATCCAAGGTCGTGGCCAGTGAAGATGCTGTGATCATCCTCCGCTGCAGGATGTTGTAAGGATGTGGAGATCCTTTGGCCGCAATTTCATCTTCACTTTGGCAAGGTTTAAAGTGTGGAAATGCTTGGTAAGGGACAGAAGATTCACCAGAACATTGTAAACAGTCTGATTCACCTTCATGTCCCGAACCAATATTAATCGCAAACCACAGCTTTGACCTTGGAACCTCCACTTTCTGGCTCTCAGGTCTAGAGCCAAGGGGCCTCCACACTAAAGAGACTGCAGGTGGCAAATCTTCATCTGCACCGGACCATGATATGGAGCACTCAACATGAAGGACAGTTGATCCTTTAGCACATCCTGTTGGCTTAGAGAGGCTGGCAGCTTCATCAAGTTGGCCACTTCTTGTTTGTGACACGACCATTACAGTGGCTAAGGAGTAGGGTGGTCCAACATCCAATGGAAAAATAATAGAAGTGTGAAATTTGGTGATGGTACCCTCTAATACTTTTCCTTTGACCATGTGGAACAAGTGTGCAAAATTTCAGCCAAATTGATTGATATTTAGAGGTGGCTCATCAAGGTTGAAGTTTTGTTATATTTTGCATTAAAATGCCAATATCTGAACAGTGAAAATTGTGTAAAATCATATTTTCCTTTCATTTGAGGCCTATAAAAGCAACATAACACTTGTTGGTATATCTACCTCTCCAAGTTAAAAAGAATGTGATTTGTCACTCATATCATTAAAATTGTTATGTCAACGTGTATTTGTCGAGAATTTGGCAAAAATGGTACACCAATATAGATTTATTAATAAATATTAAAATATAATGAAAAGGTTGTGCGATCATGACGGAGCCATGCCATACTACCTTCAATAAATTATTATAGTCCAGCATGAAAAAGATGTTGAGACCATCACACGGCAGCTCTCTATTACACAGTCCATAGAATTCTTCTGATGTCCAGTGAATTATCTCCTCTGATCAGATCCCTTACTGTCTTCTCAATTTCTGGCCAAGTGCTATTTTGAAACCTGCTACAGAAACTTTTTAAAAAGAGGTGAAGGTAGCAATTCAATCTTCCTAAATAAAAAACAACATGTTCCACATTCAATATACCAGTATGCAGATGACCTATTAAAAATTCTTATGCTAACTTTATGTGGCTGGTACTTCATGCGCCCCTGTGAAAATTAGAGATGCTGACAACAGCAGAGGAAAAAATGCTGTTTGATTATGAGAACCCCATTCACAACTGATTGGTCTTACTAACTTAATAAGATGTCAAACACCTCAAATTGTAGTGGGTAGAGTAATCATGTTAGGTAAAGTAATCATGTTAATGTTCACATCAGAAGCTTCTGGACGTGTTGAACTTCCAAGACTGGCTTATCTGAGGAAAGGGGCTATTTATAATAATTACTGACCAAGAGGATGGGATTTACATTCTGTATCATGATGGACTATAATAATTTATTGAAAGTTGTATAGCATGACTCGGACATGATCCAAAAACCGGACATGATCCAAAAACCTTTCACTTAAATTTTAATGTTTATTAATAAATCTACTGTATATTGGTGTATCAATTTGGCCAAATTTTTGCCCAATACACATCAATTCACATAACAATTTTAATGATATGAGAGACAAATCACTTTTTTTTAAAATGCGGATAGGAAGATATACAAAAAAGTGTTATGTTGCTTTTTCCTCAGTTGGTTAGTGCCTTAATAGGCCTCAAATGAAAGGAAAATATGACTTTACACAATTTTCACTATTCAGATATAGGCGATTTAATGCAAAATATAGCAAAACTTCGACGTTGATGAGCCACCTCTAAATATTAATCAATTTGGCTGAAATTTTGCACACTTTCTCTACATGGTCAAAGGAAAAAAGTTAGGGGGTACCATCAATGAAATTAAGACATATCTTTTTTTGGACCACCCTACTAAGGAGGACATAAGGTAAGAGAGCCACCAGGCCTTTTTGACCTACATCACCAAAACAAATATAGGGAGGTATAAATTTTTTAATAATGAAATTTGCTGTGAGCCATAAAAAAGTACCACAGTCATCGTTTTTTAAAAAAAGTTGAAATATCCAAAAATATGTGCTTCAAAGTTCTTATTTGAGTTACAAGGTTTTGCACTTTCACTTTTAGGAACAAATCAACATACAAGGTTTGGTGAAATCAGTCTGTTACAGCTTCCAAAAATAGCAAACTGGCAAGGTGACCAATTGACAACATGTATTGGTCATTCCACTCAAAATCTAAAAATAGCAAAATTTTTACATGCAAGGTTTTGCACTTTCACCATCAATATACAGACAGTGTCAGACACCAATAGAGGTCTATATAATCTGTATGCTTTGGCAATGAAAATCACGCATGTGAATATGATGTACTCTCACCCATACTTGATCTTTCACCCCTTTCCAAACTCCTGCCCTCGAGACATGACCAGCGGGCTAACAACTTTTCAATGGAGCGTCAAGCCCATTCCCCAATATATTGCCAAAAAAATTTAGTTTTACTGTTGAATGAATGGTACACACAGTAAAAGGCCAATTGCCAGATAACTTCGGTCACTTCAACATAATTCTAGCAATGTGTGTACCTGATGATGAAATCAAGATTTCAGATGCTTTTGTCATTGCCCAGCCAGGCTTTGAATCTGCGGATTCTTGTTAATTTTGTGATACTAATAACATTATCATAGTTGCAAATTGTACTTACATTGTCACATCCATTATTTTGGGTTTTTTTAAAATCTTTTGTTGCTTTTTTGATGGAGTCAGTTATAAATGAAGTTTGCTTCGATCCATTCCGAAATTTCACTATGTCTCATATACAGGAAATAATGATGAACCTCATAATTTAGATCTAATACTGATAATATACATGTTTTTGCGTTAAAAAAGGGTTTAAATTTGAAACTATATCATATTAGACATCAATCAAACATGACTGCATAAGCAAATCATCCCTTTGTGGCCATTACTTTGGAAAATGTTGATTCAGGAGAAATTGCGAAATTTATCCTAACTTTGGGGTAGGGCAGATTTTGAAGCATGGATCAGTCCAGGAGCAGTGTATAATGTGTATAAACTGTAAATTGAAGTAATTGCTGCCAAGAATACCTCACAAGGAAATTTTTGGTAAAATTTGATGGCTCTACCCATAAAACTTTTTGACTAAGAGAGTATCGAAATTTTGCATTAGTTCACATTGAAAGGAATTAATTGACGATATTCGGCTGAATTTAGCTTTTTTCTTCACAAAGTACTGCAGTTATGGAACCAAAGTTGTTTTAAAACCTGTCTGTTACACCATTTTAATTGAAATGAATTACTGCCATTGAATTATTAATTCTTTATCTTGATTTATTCAATGAAAGTCAATTTTTTTTTAAATCAGTAATTTTGACGTTCACGGCAATTACGAAAAAGGCTATACAGAAAAAATGCGCACCGACCTGAAGTGTTACCCAAAATTTTCTTGAAGGTCTAACCATATGGAACATGATTATAAGAAGTTTTGTTCTCAAAGAGAGATTTACACT
This sequence comes from Platynereis dumerilii, assembly GCA_026936325.1. Taxonomy (NCBI): domain Eukaryota; kingdom Metazoa; phylum Annelida; class Polychaeta; order Phyllodocida; family Nereididae; genus Platynereis; species Platynereis dumerilii. Next base: position 14,762,490 of record JAPTHN010000014.1, read on the forward strand.
CTGATCCCCACAGAGCCAGGAGTAAAGGGGATCTGCCCAGATATTTGTCAGTGTAACGGACTATAAAAAATACAACATTTACATATACATTAATCTTGGCTCCTTGCTGAAACTTCAGTTCTGCTCTGGAATAATGATTGCATTAAAGTTTATGGTACTTAACATACTGCACTTCATTAACAATTGTATGAATTATGTTACAGTACAACCCTAAATAAAGTACAATTACCCCAGTAGGAAGGAAGAATCAGCTGCTACTTTACCCTTTCACACCTTTTGACCACCTCTGAATCACTTCATACTTTTACCTACTTGAAACGACCTTTTTAAAAATTACATTAAAAGCACATTTAAACAACACCAATTTAAACTCAATCACCCCCATTGTGTTTGATCTACTTGATATTTTGCACCTCTGCTAATTGCAGTTACATTGGTAGCTGTCTAAATAGAGTTCTTAATGTGGGCTAAGGTTGTTGTAAGGAGTCAAAGGGAGTTGTAAGGAGATTTGGAGTGGAGAGGAGAAAAGATGGCAAATAGGTAAACAGAGGACTTCTGACAGAAAATTTTCTTATTTTATTACGGGTTGTACTGTATGTGCTAGGCCAATAATAAACATCCTAAATTTTCCACCCTAACATGACAAAAACTATGAAATTTACATACATGAATTTAATTCTTGCTCAGGAGCCACGCACTTCAGAAAGACGTTTCATTCGATCACATTTCTATGCCCATGGAGTGCACATTGCCCTATAACCATGCATGTATGTTATATTAAGCCCATATTAATGCAAAAATACAGGACATAATGCCATATTATCCCCTCCCTCATCCTATTTATTAATTGATCTTATCTCAAGGACACCATAAAATATACCACAACACTGAAAACAGTAGCTAACCAGAATCGTTGCATGACTTTATCAATATACTAGCTTAATAGATTGTTTCTTACCTCCTTTCGGGAGGGTTGGTCTAGTGGTAGCGTGCTAGGCTGCCAATCCGGGTCCAGGGTTTGAATCCAGCTCTTGTCTGGTGGTCACCTGGGCCTATGTTGGACGGCTGTTTCAATTATCCTTCACCTCATTGATGTGTCCTACTCCTGTCCTAATTAACCTACCAAGTGCAAATATACACAACGTTAAGCCCCAATCAGCCATCCATCCTTACCTTCTTTGTTTCCTTGTCCTTTTCTAAATAAATCTTCTTGGGACAAACAAAATCAATGTTTAACCTTTAACTATCCTCACATTGAAACTCCATCTAAAAAGGTTGGTCCATCCTTTGTCTGTCTATTGGTTAGTTGATACCGACAGCAAAAACACTAAAATAAACTGCTACACGATTTTCACATATAATTCAAAAACATTCTGCAGTAACAAGAAGAAAGAGCCAGTTAAATGTTCCGTTAGATGCATCACTATAGGCCTAAGCGGATGCCTCATTTTGGGATAGTGCTAAAATACATTATACAATTTAATACTCATAGTTATTGTGTCATTCACCTTGTCTATATAAATGCAATAAAATAGATTTATTCCCAGTGCTGTCATGAGCAGAGACATGTAAAACACCAGAACACGGACATTAATTTATGATCATCAGTTATAGCTTATTCAAACAAATGACTAATTCATCCAGTATCACTAAGCAAATAATAACCTATGTTACTTAGTATATTGATTTTGTTCTTTACACAAAACCAACAAGAAATGCATTATTTTCCGCTTAACTTTTAACTGAGTGAGGTGTACTATGTATAAGGTGACTGACTGTGACAATCAAATTGAGACTATAACAGATATTTACAGTATGGGGCAACATTTATTGTCAAAATTTAATAGACTTTTTAAGTTAGAATTGGGAGGAACTGACAATCAGCTGTCACTATGTATACATTGATGCCCAAGGTAAAAGGGGTCTGGTGACAAGTACTGTGGTGATACGTATGCCATTTATAATAATACATGACATACAGACTATTAGTCCATCCCCCAAGACTCATAAAGGGCCTATAAATGCATTTTCGTTGCACCCCCCGGTTTCACCCACTTTCTTTACACTATTTTGTAGCAAATTTTGTGTAGATTTCATTTTTGATAGTGTCTAAGATGAAATCCTGCCGAAAATTGGTGAAATTTAGCAAAATGTGAATGAAAGTTTTTTTTCATTTTGGAAAATTTGTTGCCAAAGAGATCCTCACAAGCTATTTTTATGGATTAGTGACATGACATAGACATACTTTATAGCTATAAAATTTGGCATCCCAGTTTAATTGGCATCGGGAATAATAGCAAAAATAATAAAAATCCAAGATGGCCAAAAAATCAAAGATGGCTGCCAAAATTTAAAAATGGCAGCCAGTAGATGGAAGAATGTAAATACGAGAGCCACGTTCTTCTTACTCTAACATTAAAGAAGATCCATTCTGAGACAGAATGAACCAGACTGGTTATCATTTTAACTGTTTATTACATTTATTTTTATTTACAGCAAAAATTATGGTTACCCTGACTACCAAAAGTATGAGAATAAGGCCCTAAATTGAGTTTGAAACAATGCATGACAAAATTTCATACTTTATCAAATTTTCTGATTTGTAATGATTCATATGTGTACTTTCTTAAGAAGCCTGACTTTTAAATTGACTTCCAAATTTTTCAAGAATTTTAAACCAATTATTCACAAAAACAAAAGTTTAGGCTTTAATTGTTTATGGCAGCCATTTTGGAAAATTTCCAATATGGCCGCCAATTGCCTTTTTGGTCTTATTTCTGGTTCTTATAGGGCTAGAATAGTGATTTTTGGATCAAAACATATGTTTTCTTGTGTGTGGAATTCATTAAGATAGGTTCTGCAACAATATAGCTGATAAAAATGCTGTTTACCTGCACTTTTCTGAAGCAAGAGAAGCTTGAAGAGTGCTAATCTTAAAATTTTACCTGCCTTTGCATACTGCAAGACTGGCAAATTAACGCACTGTCCAACCTAAACCATCCTGATGTCTTTGAAATTCCTTTGTTTATAATCCAGCAAATACTAATAAATAGTGGAGAATATTCCCACTCAGACGAACGCCCTGCCCTGCATAGCCCCATTATCTTGTGGGGACTGTTGGAGTACCAAGCTTTCAGCAGAAATTGCAAATCCTTGTTACGGAAAAATGAAACCCTCAAATTACGAGTAACTATGAAGAAGAGAAGTTGTAATTTTTAACCCTTTCCTCGGCTGATCATTTAGCTCAAATAAGGAATATGAAAATTAAATGTCAAAAGTTAGATATAACTTGATGGAGAATGGTGGAGATGCATCCCCTCCAGAAATTTCATTGAGAATGAATGAAACCAGGAAACCCTGGGAAATGACCAACACGAATGAAAGTTCACTTAGTTCCCAGCAATCCTGTTCCCCCTTAGGAAAAATAACCATCATAAGGCCTGCCAACCTCAAGAAAGAACTAAAAGTTGTCTGTAAATAGGGCATTAGACATAAAAGCATCAACAACATATCAATCAAATAAGTACGAATAGCACTATACAGTGGAACTGCTGTGGATTCAGAGCCAGATCTAATCTTGATGAAATCACCATTTTAGCTGCAGACCTCCATCCTAATATCTGATGTCTCTGAGAAACTCAAGTTTGTAACATCCGTGGAAATTTTGTCCATGGTTGAGCCACCACAGGTGTCTACTCCGTCCTGGTAAGAGAGAGAATTACCAATTTGTGTGTCAATATTAATATCAACTTTCAAGCAGTATGTATATAATTGCGGCAACTTTCTTTTACTCATTTATGCAGTAAAAAAAATGCGTAGAGATTTTGCATGCCCAAATATAGTCACTCACTCACAAATGTCCACAAATGTTCACAAATGACATGGAATGATTCAGCAATAAAAAAACGACTATGCCCAAATCAATCATAGTCTTTTGGAGATATTAGGGCTTATTTGCAAATAGCATTAATAGTCAATGAGTGAAAATATAAAATTTTAACACAAAATATAAGTTGCCTTGGTAGCTCATCATCATTTGCTGTTCTAAACATATAGAGCAATAATAAAAGTATGGCTAGGTACAAAATATCTTTTGTCCATTTCACTTATTATTGCCCACCATGATAACATCTATCATTTAAATGAAGGAGTCAAAATCCAAAATAGTTAGAATTGGTGATAATGGCTAATTTGGGCTTATACAAAAAGAAGGATCTATGTTTTGCCAGAAGGACTCATGGATATCTGAAAAGGGAAGCCATATGGGCAGTAACATTCATCAAAGATTTGTTTGACTCCCCCTCTAAAACAGTATATGTGTTTATGTATGCAAGCTTTCTGCTCTTGAGAACTCCTCACCCAGGGTCAGGGGGGGGGGGTAGCCATGCCAAAAAACAATTGGGTGCACGGGAGCACGCGTCTTTCAATACCAATGATGCCCCCCCCCCCCGCTGATAAGACTAATTGTGGGATGCACATTATAAAATAATGTATGCCCCACAAAATGGTGTTCCCCAGTAGAGAATTGTTTGCTTTCCAAGGTGCTCCCCCACTGGAGACTCCCCTAGTTCATATATAAACAGGGCTCATTTTGTAGCCTCGACAGACATCTAGGGGGTCTGTAGGTAGCCTGTTTAGGGTCCTCTCAGACGTCTGTAAGGGCTCATTTTATTAACCGACCAAAGGCCGGTTATTACAGGAGGGCTTAAACGGATTTTTGGTGAAATGGGACTCTTGTCCACTTGTCCATGTGTAAATGTGTCCTGTCCATGTCCATGTCCATGTCCACTTTTTCACCTGCCTTGCCCCTCTGAACACAGTGCTGCAACCCAGTGAGCAATGGGGGTCAATGTCAAATATGGACCTGCCCATTATGAATGGGGGATTCAGGTAGCTGTAAGGGGTTGCCATGGTTACAGGTGCAATGAACAGCTGCAGCCAGCAGCTGTGAGCCTCATTGGAGAAGGTGCCCCTGTGTCAGGATTGCTTATAATTCCAAAGCACTGTGAGAGTCAAACCATTTCAGTACTTTTGTTTTAAAATAATTGTTCATGCCTAGATGAGGCATGTTTGCTCAGTGGATCATTATGTTTGTATAACACTTGGCATTGTCTACTTCTTCACCAGCTTTCTGTACAGTGCTATGATGTAGTTATGTACCATTGCCAAATTATTCCTGCAAGCAATGTCTATCAACACCCTTCCACTAAACTCCACCAAGAGACAAGAGCCTTTCTCAGTGCATAAATTTTCTCATTCTGACATAATATTTTGACAAACTTTATCATTACAGCCTGTAAATTTGATATGCATAAAATGAGTGTTTGCTTCCCACCGATTTTGGCACTCTGTGACTGTGAGTCATAATAACTGATGAAGTTTCATCTTACCAAATTTAACGTCCATGGGAAACATAGAGGCTGTTTGATTAGTCATGATGAAGAGAAGGATTTGTCATGTAACTAATAGAGTAAAACTATCATGACAAAACATCAGTATGATGATTCAAGAAGTGCCATTTTCACAGTGCAACAGCCCACTCTGTTTGGATATCAGTTTTACAGATTGTAAACTAAAGTGGTGTTTTAATTGCAGTCTGCAGAACCGGTTGCAAAAAGATGCTTGCCACCACACATAAATGGACCTGTAAAAATTCTGGCGGTCCGGTAAACCAGTTTTTACCGGCCCGCATGCCTTGTGAAAGGTCAGAGCGAGTTTTAAAGGCTGCCAGTATTTCACTTATTTATGAAATTTGGTGTAGGGATTCACTTTGGGGTCTCCCTCAAAATCTTTTGGAAAAATCCAAGATGGCTGCCAAAATGGCCACCATATTTTGAATTAGTATTTCACATAGATTTATTAAACTTGGTACAGGGATTCACTTAGGGGTCCCCTCAAAATTTTTTGGAAAAATCCAAGGCTGCCAAAATGGCCACCATATTTTGAATTGTCCACTGTGACTTTAGTATTTCACTTAGATTTATGCAATTTGGTATAGGAGTTCACTTAGGGGTTCCACTGAGATTTTTTTTTTGAAAAATCCAAGATGGCTGCCAAAATGGCCACCATATTTTGAAATGCCCACGGCGACTGTATTATTTGGTTTGGGGATTTGCATAGGGGTTCCCTCATAAATTATGAGAAAATTTCCAATATGACTTACAGTTCTGAAATATAGTATAGGCATTTGCTAAGAGGTTCCCCACAAAGTTTTTATGGCCTGCAGCAAACACTATCAGTCTGGCAATCACTGCTCAATACAAAACAGTCCATGTAATAATGTGTAAATCACCCTCTTCATGATTTCAATCCCGAATATACAATCGCCAAAGGCCGGTTTTGAATCCATGGATTCTTGTTGGATATCCAGACTGTCTGTAGGCAATAGATAAATCAGTGATACAGACTGAAATCTAGATTCCAAATAACAATTTTCTGTGGTCTAGAGATGTCTGTTTATCATTATTTGGATATTGGAAAGAGAAGATCTTAAGCTTTCTTTTGGTGTATAATAGGTAAGTAAAGGAGGAAAATTGCAAGAAAAATGGGATAAAAGTGTTTCTACGACACAGAGGCTAACTAATGCATATCTTCCTCTGTTTTAAAAATATGGGCCTAAATTCTGACATAATGATATTTCAACTCGACTGATATCATCAGAAATTGCCTATAAGACATATCTGGGAAGTTTGGTGCTTTTATCACATTTGTAGCGATCCACCCAAAAATTGTCCCTAAGCCACCGGACTAGTATGTTATGTCGACCCAATTTCATTTTCCACTGGTTTCCAGGGACTGACAGCAAACTTCCAACTTGTCAGTCACGAACAGAGACAGAGAAAATGTAACAGCATTTCTTTTTTAAACCCAGACATACAGTGTACTATCTATCTATCTATCTATCTATCTATCTATCTATATAAAAGTTTAATAAGGGCATGACCATTTTATATCAAGGGGGGGCTTGATGTTTCTCAAAAAATTATCATTTGGTTGTGTTTGCTTGATTTTTCAATAAACTCCAAGCCCCCCCACCTCATAAACCAATGTTTGCCCACTTTCTTCCTCATTCATTTACGCACTATGCACACCAGCCCACCAAGTCCTTCCCACACCTACCATGCACCTTTCTTCCTTTTTCCTACCTGCCATTCAAATAGGCACCTTTTAAAACTCCTTTTCATCACCGCTTTCCGCTCCATTCAAACCTCTATTCACGCTCATCTATTCATCCTCAACATCCACAGCCATCTTCCACTTCGTCACCTCACTTCCGTTTCGTCTGCTTTGTTGTGATCCAGGAAGATCCAGCATTGAAATGCGGGTCATTCCGTTGTGGTTAAAATGCGGGCTAGCGGTTGCGGTAAAACTGCGTAAAATGCAAATGCCAAGCATGTTGTGGCTGTAAAATGGCCTAAATTCCTCAATTATTATCCGTTTTGAAAGTTTAAACTGCTACATGCATCACAAAGACCTCACGATTACAGAGAGATGAACAGCTTTCCTCCTGTTTTGATGACAAAGACACCAGCCATTGTCAAAATGGACACTGATTTTTTTTTTATTCTTTCCTGGGAAAACTGATTAGGCCCTATATTGGCTGGTGGTTAGGCTTATTCGAAATAAATTCATGAAGGATATTAGTGATGTTGCATCTGTATATACTTAAGAAATTGGAAGTCTGATGTTCATAGTATATTGCCCGATTGATTTTGATGGGACTCAATTTTTTTTCAGTGGCCCCACTTTTTTTTATGGTGTTTGGTCCATGGACCCAACTCTGAAAAGTCCTAAGGCAAACACTGACTGATTAACAATATCTTTTCTAGAAATGCCCCTTACAAATAAATTAAGCATGTCTATTGTTTCTGAAAATATATTTTTCAACAAATATATAAATATTTGCACATAATGTCATGTTGCATGGATATTTCTTCTGTGATGGTCGTCTCATGGATGATCACGGCTTTACATCCCGTATTTATGCACCTGCCAGCCAAATTATAGCACATGACCAGGACACAGCAATCAGCCAAATTATTTTTGTCATCCAGCCACCACTTGGCATGTGCAATCTATATATAAAAGCCTCCTCAACAACTTATGTCCCATTGCAGTCTCTCATTTCTCCTGCATACAAACCTGATGGCATACTCATATCTTTTTAAGTACATGTTTTTATTTACATTATTTACATATAATGCTATCAATTTGGCAGCATTTTCCATCACCACAATTACAAATACATGGCAACTGCCGCCACTTCAGGCATGTTTCTAACTCCACAGTTCCACCTCCAATGGGTATTTTCTAGTAAAATATAAGGGAAAGTAACCTAGGACAAATTAATAACACCCTAGCCTGCCTTGATAGAGCACAGTATTAGGGTGTGTCAATTTTAACTTTTTTCGCAAATCCAAAAAGGCCTGGTGCTAAAAAGATGACAGTTGACTGGGAAATCCAAAACTGTTCTCGAATTTGAGATACGACTATTCCTTGCTGGGTAAATTTTCAATCAAAGTTTTGATCTTTGGCTCCGCCTCTGGCGAGAGCTTATGTAACGAGTCAGGCCCACAACGCTGTGCACAACTTCCTGACAAAATCCAAGATCGTATAAAGTTGTCCTTTGGTACCATGTTTTCTAATCACCAAATGACTGCTCTTTTCTATTTTGGCTCCAGTTTGTGCATTAGAAGTGCCAAAAACATAGTAATTACAAATCGCCAGGCCAAGCCAATGGTTGTAAGGCCAAGCCAAATTTATTTTTATGGTCAACTACATCAGCAGCACAGCCCAATACTATGGTAGCATTGATGACAGGATTGATTACCTCTTTTTTAAAAAGGGCCAGTATTTCAACATGCCAGCTGTTTTCAATCCAGTTGAGTGATGCTGCATGGGTTTCTGAAAAATACTCCAGATAACCTCAAGTGACCTTAAAAGTGTGGATATACCCCTTATCCAGACGACTCTGGATGACAGATCCTGTAACTTTGCAATGAGTAAACTTTTATCCCACACTTTTCCACAAGATTACATGACAAATACAAGTATGTTCTTATTTCTAACAAACCCATTTTTTGAGCGGCGCCATTTCGTCCCTTTGGGACAGAATTCTAGTTACATCTGACAAATTGTCACAAAAAAGTAGCTTTCGGGTGGTTTGGCGGAGCCATGTGCTCTCCGAGCGCCCGCTCTAGTTTTTCGTTTTTGCTTACCGGCGGTTCTCTGTAACTATGTTAAGTTTTATCACACAGCATTCTAACTATCATGGTTGAAAAGGTCTTAAAAAGAGCTTCAATTTGCATAGTAACATCAATGGTCTACCATAACATTTCAACTCCCATCTGTTTGTTAGTTAATATTTTTCATTTACAAAAGCACGGTAGAATGACTAAACTCGTTTAAAAGACAATTTTTGTTTTATTTCAGTTCCAATTACATTGATTGTCATGCTCCAAATAATGAAATTACCAAAAATGAAAATTTTGACTATGGAAATACCTCGCTTTTGAGTAATTAAGTTTTAATGCTAAATTTTGCCGAAAATGTTCAAATTACGAAGACAGTGCTGTTATATTTCATAATATATCTTCACCCAAACTGAATCCAGGAAGGTGTGAGTGGTAACAAGTGATCAACCACACTATTATCTCTCAAATAGTACCCTCATGTCATCCTGTAGTCAATTCTGGAGGAGATATAGCATGAAATTTCACACCCAGGCTCTGTATTTTCAGCGATTTATACACAATTTACACCAAAATCCCATAAAGCAGGCATTGCCATGGTCTAAAATTCTAAAAATCATTATGTTTTGTTACTCAACTATTTCGCGAATGAGAATCACAGCTTTTAGCAGTGAAATAAAGCAAAACAATTTTTTTAAACAGGTTTTCTCCTTCCGCGATGACTTTCGCAACAAAAATTGCCGACCAATGAGAAGACAAGAATTGAGATATTATCCTAGACCATTGATGCTGGTATGCAAATTTAAGCTCTTTTTGAGATCTTTCCAACCATGGTATTTAGAATGATGTGCATTAAAAATTGATAAAGTTACGGAGAACCGCAGATTAGAAAAAGTGGTTCAGAAATGAAAAATATCCAAAACTTTGATTGAAAATTTACCCAGCAAGGGAAAGTCGCATATCAATTTCGAGAACAGATTTGGATTCCCTGGGTCAAATACCATCTTTTTACTACTAGGCCAGTTTGGATTTGCAAAAAAAGTTAAAATTGCCAGTTCCGTTAAAAAAATGAGAAAGTGGCGTCTGAACTTAGGATTGCCTTGAAGACATTTTTTGATCAGAACTCATCATTCAAACTCCATAAAAACCAGATATATAATCAAAAGAGGGTTTCTTGGTAAATTCTGAAGCTTTTGCAAGATTAATTATACTCTATGTGTCATGATTGTCAACTAAAATGTCACCCAAAAACAATTTTTCCTGGCTAAATTGCAAAGATTGGCACAGTTCGGGGAGCTTTTTCAACCACCTTGGTATCTTGGCAGCCATCTTGGAATTTGGCAGCCATCTTGGATATACAGCAGCCATCTTCAAAACAATTTTGTTATGGGTTCCATTGGTATACTTTGGCAAATTATATATTTGCAGTAAGATCTCTCTCTTTTTATGATATTTTTATGGCAAAATCTTGGAAAAAACAGATTTTGAGTGCCAACAATCTCGGTTTGGCCGCCATCTTGGAAATAAAGCCATCACCTTAAAAAATGAACTTTAACTTTAGAAAAGCATTCTAGAAAAGGAAATTGGGCCCTCCCAATGGAAATATTGACACAATTAACATATGTTTGAAGTCGAATATAGTCTGTCCACCTTAATTTGAGTCAAAAATTTGAGCGTCAACCGATTTTTGGCGGCCATCTTGAAAAATGGCTGCCATTGTGTTTAAATACCCATTGACTGCATATAAATATTTCAAAATTACAGGTAGGTATCTCATCTACATTTCATATGTATGCAACAACATTTATATGAATATTGCATGATAAAATAGTTGATTCTTATCTGTTACTTCACTATTTTTTACCTTATTTTTGCTCAAAAATTTCACATACCCTTTGAAAACCCCCATTTTTCGTACAGTTGCGGCAGAAATTCGTAAAAAACATTATCAGAAATGAAAACTAGACAAAATTTGCTTCAATTTGGTATAAAGAAAGTGGGCGAAACCGGGGGTGCAACGAAATCATTTTCTGAGGGGCTTGGGGGATGGACTATATATACATGTAGCTCATGTCAAATGGAATATTTTCTTGGTTTTGTTTCCACATTTTTAAACATATAACATGACATACTGAGTAGGCTATTTCATGTCATTTTTTTTTCAAATTTTTAAACATAAAAAAACTTGTTTTGACTCCAACTTCACTTAAAAAAAACAATACCTTTTCAACTCACTCTAAACAATGTCATTAGCAGACCCTCTTAACCCACAACTTGCAAATTTTTTAATTCCTACTTCAAATGTTCCCAAAATATTTATTTACCATTGCTCATAATATGAAATACTTTTAGCAACTTGTGCTGGAGCCATGTATATATTTTTCAATATTTGACATGTGATATGTACACAAATTTGTGGAGGTGTAAAAATGAGCATGTCAGAATTTGTGGACATGAAAAAACGAGCATAGGTGCCCCTGTATGTGTAATAAATAGCACTTGTGTATGTGCCTTATTATTTATTTGTGTACCTGCCATTACTGACATTCATGGAGGTGTTATATCTATCAGTTTTAGGTTCAAAATTAGGTTTAAGAGTTAGTTTCAGCCAAGGTTGAGGTATATATTTTTCCTGGAGCACTTGACGGTCTGATTCAGTCTTGATTACTTCCACAGACTGCTAAAGGGAAGAACAAGCTGTTGTTTAAAACACATACTGCAACATCAATCCCAGGAAGAGGTTTACAACAGGACAAAATATAGAACTGTAGGGGGTTTATAAAGGTGAGGTTCATCCAACCAAAAACGTTTAATTCTGACAAAAATGTGTAGTTTAGGCTTTCAAAGAGCGATTAGAGAAGATAGCTTGACCTCTACAATGGACCTTGCTTACATTCACATTCAGAAATTTACTTATATTTCACACATTTATTTTTTTCAAAAAGTATTCCATATTATTGATCAGGAGTTTATTTGAACCAAGGCCAAACTGTACAACATTCTACTGATGTCATAACCTTCTGTAATTACCACACATGTTTCTATTTTAGGTATATACACTGAAAGACAAAAGTTATGCATATATTGTGAGGGCAAGATATTCGAGGGGTATGGTCCATATGACGGTTCCATGGTGTAAGACACCGAAAACAGTGTCACAAATGATAAATCACTGAAACGAGAAATGTCTTTGTTTTAAAAAATGGCTGACGAAGGGGAGTTTTCTGAAAACACAGTTCTTGCTGTTGACCCATACCATTTGCAGGTATGCGGTTTCATGTGAGTTTAAATGAATCCTTAAACATTCAAGCACACAATTCTTTTACAACCAAATTTATTGTGTCCCCAATTAGAGAGTATGACGGGGATGAAACTATTCGAATGGTGCAGGTGTGAAAACCCAGCTTAATGTTGTATGGTGTGTGATGTTCATCTGTCAAGTGTATCAAAGATAGCTGCCTGTTACAGGGAGGTAGGATAGACACGGAATAAACAAAGAGGTGTTGGACCCAGAAAAACAACCAGAACTCAAGATATCGTCTATTGTAATGGAGGCATGTTTCTGGATGTTGTAGGGGATGCTGCAGATGAGAGGACATCTCAACCTTCGAATGAACCGCAAGACCATTATCTTTAGACTTTATGGTTAATTTTATGTAAAGCTTGTATTGCGCAGAACCTTATGTTGAGTACACAGATGAGGTTCTTGAATGCACAACATATGCATAACTTTTGTCTTTCAATGTAGTATACATGTGCTATATATCTCTTACCGTTAAAGTATGCAAAATCTTGTCAATTTTGCTTGCAGGAATTTGTGTGAAAATATAATACATGCATAATAATGACCTTGGCGTAGCTAATTAAGCAAGGAGTGTGAAAAGAGAAAACCTTGAGCTCTGAGTTTATATATCCAATGATAAATGAAGCATTTCAAGGCAACCTAGTACATTAGTACAAACAAGTAAATTTTCCAGGTGGATGCTCATGTAAATAATATGGACTATTCAAGATAATCAGATACAACATTGAAGTTGTTACTCAACAGGAAGGTCTAATTATATCCAATGGCAATAGTGACAAAGGTGTGTTGAAAGCAACACGAGTACCGTATATTACTTAATCCCCTTTTTAATTGTTTCAAGTTTGTATTTAACAACAGCTACAGATCAAATGTTTGTTTTTCATTCAATCAAGAACTATTGAGTAATAAGGCAAAATGATTTCAAACACCGCATTTGGAAAGTATGGGTCCACCAACTTGTGTCTGGTGGTTTTGGCATGTCCATAGAAACTAAATAGAGCCTTCCTGTCTTCAGATGGAGCCACTTAATAAATGCCTGTTTGGTCTGCTACCTAGTGTGAAAACAAGACAATGTTGTATATATCATCTAATGAGACTCTCAGTCAAGCTCAGGGAGCATTTTGACTTAGCTTGACTCCAGGCTGTTGTGATCTCACATGATATGGTAGGCATCATTCAACAGTGGCCAAACATCATTATGGTATCAGGCTGACGTAACATCACATGACATTGATAGACATCACTCAACATTAGGGTGCATCAGCCGCCCCATGAAAAATAAAAAATGAAGCCAGGTAGCTGTACCTTGGCATGAAGTTGTGTTTTGGTAGTCAGATGAACATATTAAAAAATCAGCCTGATCAAATAATATTTAGGGGTGCCTCCGGACGCATATTTCCCCAAGACATTTTCAGGAAAAGTTACGTTTCCGTAGGATCGCGGTTTGCGATAACTTGAGTAATATAAAAGATAGAATAAAAATATTAACATATTTGGATTCTGCAGAAAATTTCCTTCAAAATGAATACCTGGAACCTATACTTTTGTTAAAATAATGTTGATGTCATACTGCAGATGACATTGTGTTTTTACTTATATATAATATTTTATAAGACTTCACTGATATTCAAAATTTTTTCTTTAAATGACTGCTAGGTACTTTGTCTTTAATTTCATTATTTGTTTTGTTTGATACATATGAGTAATAATTTACTCAGTATTTCTTTTTGACTCTCAAAGCTATTTCTATTATTCAAGGATCCAATGAACTTAATGTTTTACGGTCGTATGACAATAAAGAAACAACCTTACTAATATGCTTTGCATTGATAAGTCATTATCTGTTTTGACACTAAGAAAAACTTGCCTGCTATTGTAGTGCACAGAAGATGGGTCAATGTGCAATTGTACATAATGTGTTAATCAACCATTCATATTCTGCAAATAATACAAATATTGTCTGCACATTGTATATTTTCTGGAAGTGCTTTTCTGAGGCCACGATAAGCTTCAAACCAAAATTGATGGAGTAGGCCTATATCAGGTACTATGTTCACTGAGACTGTCAGTATTCATAATCTGTGTATCCTGCACTAAATGGATGGTAAGGTCCAAGGAGGATTTATTTCATAGATTTAATCTATGGTCACAATTCCATGACAAGAATAGAAGCAATTGAATAAATGTAATATTTATTTAACATTTTCACTCAAATTTACATTAGTCTACTTAAATTATATTAAGAATGTATGATATCTGCATAAATGATAAATGCTTTAGATGGTATACTCTGTGACCTTCAAGAAAAGTCTTTGAGGAAAAGGTGAATATGCCTTTAAAAGGATATTTTCATAAATATAAATTAAATCAGCTTAAAACCAATCATCCTGCAGGTGTTAAGAATGGTCATTTCAAGTTTAAGATATTGTAGTAAATTAATAATGAAGAAATTGACTATAATTTCAAATACAAAAAAAAGAAAGAAAAGTAGTAGCCTACTTATGTTCCTCTAACTACCATAACACAAACTCAAGCCATGCTGCGGCTTCCTGGTTCTATTTGTTGTTATTCATAGGACAGGTGATGAACCTTAATGTACATTGTAAATGGACTCATCTCCTTAAGCACAATAAGTTTTAGGGCTAGTTTTTCCTAAGGTTAAAATAAATTGGGACTTATCAACACATAGCATAGCAAGCTTGTTTTTTTCTCTCTTCATAGTCATAAAACGTTTATTGAGATCATCACGAATAATTGAAATAGCTTTGACAGACAAAATGGAATACTAAATCACTGCTGATAAGCATGAAACATAATTTATATTAAGAGGAAAGCAAAGACTAAGTACCATGCAGTCATATAAACAGGAACTTGTGTGTATCAGTGACGTCATACATAATAATTGAGGGAAAAGCTTATCCTGCATTACATGATCACCATAATGTTGATGGAAACATAGGTTCCAGGTATTCATTTTGAAGGAAATTTTCTGCAGAATCCAAATATGTCATTAGTTTTTTTCTATCTTTTATATTACTCAAGTTATCGCAAACCGCGATCCTACGGAAACGTAACTTTTCCTGAAAAATTAACAAGAAATATGCTCTCGGAGGCACCCCTAAATATCCATCGATCAAGCTGAAATTTTAGTATCTGGTTTTGTGTGATAAAACCCAACTATGGACCAAGGTACAGCTTGATCGGATAATGTTGGGGCGGCTGATGCACCCTACTCAACATCCAATTTGATCAGACATCATTTTGACATCAGGCTGATGTGATTTCACCTGTTGTCATAGACATCACTCAACATAAGTGAGATGTCCTTTTGACTTCAGGAGGATGTGATCTCACATGATGTTACAGACACATCACTGGTCAAATATAATTTTGGCACCAGGCTGATGTGATATCGTGACATCACTCAATATTGGTCAGACATCATCATACCTTCATTTAACCATAAATTTGCCACGCATATTATATTATCATTCAGATTAACCAAGGTGTTAAATGACGGTGAAAAAAAAAAAAAGAAGAAAAATTTGATTATAAATGGCGTAAAGTGTTATAAAACTACTTTCCTGATATAAATAATACTATTATTTCATTTGTGATATACATAAATGTTTGTTTTGGATCATCTCTGCATATAGGAAGATTAACGCAGCGTGTGACTTTCAGAATATTTATTCATGTTGCAGACAGAGCTGAACTGAGCTGGTTAACTGCAATAAATACAAAAACGGAAATATTACCAAAATGCTAAACATTTACCAAGTTCACAATATGGCTAAACTACACAATAAATCAAGAGAAAAAAGGCTAAACAATCATAGCATAATCATGAAGAAATAAGAAATAACTGAGAAATAACTAAGTCAGAAATAACTAAATGAGAGGTATTGATATCCATTGATAATTAGAGCTACCATTATTTGAGTTACAAATACTGTACACAGTAAATGACAGTTGTAAATCATTTCAAATTCATAATGTTCAAAAACACCTTCAAATTGATATAAAAATCCCACTAAATAAATAAGCTAAACACATAATGCTATACAAGCAATGATAATGATCAATCTGAACAATTTATAAGAATATTCTAACCATCAAATCACAATTTAATTAACAATAAATATTAAATAAGTACTCACAATTCTTTTGGTCATATGCAGAAAAGAATACATCTTACTCCTGAGAGTGAAAGTCTGAAAGTGACTTTTATTCAGGAAATGTTGAAAAATACAATGCACACTTTTACAGTTACAAAACCCAAAGTGTGAAACACACACAAAAAGGACACAAAGGAAAAATGACACAAAAGATAACACACAAATGAAACATGTTTGAGAACTGTTAAACACAAATGGAATCACATGGCAAAGGACACAAAAATTCATTTCAGAGTTTAATAGGAGAATTTAATAAATTAAATGAATCAGCAACAATGTTATATACATAATTGTGACACATGTATCTTTTTGATATTTTGTTTTGAATAAAATAATATATATTTATATATTTCCAGCATTATGGGGACCAATTGTGCCTAAAAACCAGCATTATGAGGACCGCTGGCTTATGGGGCCCGCTGCCTGGGCCACTTAAGTTTTGACATTCTCTCACCTTGTCCCCAATACCCCAAATTTCAAATTGATGTTCAAAATACGTTTTTGTACATCATAACATACTACACCGCGAATTTCATGAGAATTTATGTATTGGCAGATGCTTGGCGCCCGATTAAAATTGTGAAATTCCAGTCGGTGTGTATTGGCTAATGGATAAAACCAGCATTATGTGGCCCAAAACAAAAACAGTGTAAAACTAGAGTTAGCAGGTGTATATAGTACATGTTTTCGACATTTATAAGCCCCTCAATCCCAGCTACCTTTCCAGATGTGATTGGAGCTCCAGGACAACCTGGGAAAAAAAAAGTTTTTTTAATGTCCATATTGTGCTGCCCCCTGTTGAGAGATATTCTGGTGACATCATCGTCTGTCTGTTCGTCCAGTGGAACACAGCAGACAGGATTGTTTGACATGTTTGGTGAGTACATTTCTTTGATTATTGTCTTGTTTTTGTGTGATTTCGACATGACTGCTGAATAGTAACTGACATAGCATCTCTGTCCTGCATTTGGCAAGCCAATTGTACAGTTTATGCAATAGAATAATGTTTTGTGTGTGATATGATTTTGAGAATGTCTAGCCATGATGTCGATGACACAACTGCAGGAAATGAGGCAGTCTTTAAATATTTATTTTTTGGGGCCAAGGGGACAGGGGCGGGACAGGGGCAGAGCGGTCGGAACCACATTAGACCCCCAGTAGCCAAGGGGCCGATCAGATCAAAATTTTTGGAAAAAAAAAAAAAAAATTTTTGAAAAAGACGATGGTGTGCTCAAATAGCTGGGCAGAATCCGTGGAAAATCTGCATCAAACTGTAGCATCCGACTTTGAAATCATGAAGTAATGCAAGAAGAGTCTGTCAGGTGTGTGTTTTGTTGCTTATTTTCGACTTTTGGCCAATTTTAGATCGACTGAGCCATTTTTTTGCAAAAACGCAAGTTTGTTCAGCACATGAAAAAAAAAGTTTGTATTGTCTATTGTTTCCACCTTTAGCTGGGGTACCGTAACGTTAAAATTACGAAAAAAAAGTTTTTCGCTCGTCCGCATGCGAAAAAAATTGTTCGTCAAAACCCATAGTCCCCCAACTATCGTCTGGTCAGCCCATAATAGTGCCAGGCTATGTAACTGGAAATGGTTCTGGGGTAATTTAAAAGACCGACAAGATGAGTCAGATCGGGGCTCTGGCTTTTTCCCCACGACAAACTTTTTTCATCCTTTTATATATATATTTATATATATGTATTATGCCAAAGGCGCTAGGCTGATAGTTTTATGGGTCAGTGACCAGCCCTATGCTTCATGCTTTTTATTTTACATTTATTTTCAATATTGTTATTTTCAAAATTACAAGTCACTTCCTGTTCCCGTAGAAGCATTTCTGTTCATGTTGTGAGTCGAAAGAGATGGTCAACCTCTTGGACTGAATGGACATCATGAAAAATTCAGCCAAAGATTCTTCTGTACATAGTTGTTTCAAGTGAAGCCCTAGGTACCACTTAACATTAAATTTCCACTCACAAGTCAAGGCTGTGATTGTGACCAGGCCACGTACCCAGCAGAACCTCTTAAAGTCCTGTTGAGCAACCATAAAAATAACGTGCCAGCACTTTAAGAGATGCTTGCAGATGGACTGCCTATCTACCTTTTTCTGTCCTCAGGCCACTGGTAGAAGGCCTATTGTATCTTCATCAACAAGGATCTATCTAGATCTCTCTCTACATCTGAATCTATCTATCATTGTATCTATTCCCTATTCATTTATATATGTATCAACAGATTCGATCCTCATTCACATAAATTGCTTTAGTGTATGAAAGGATAGTGAAGGTCAAAGGGGTGATTAAATTGGTAATTCTCTGAATGAGGTGCGAGTTTAATTGAGTATTGATAGGTGTGAAATTAAATTGCACTTGAGAAAGAGACACATTAAGTGGAATTCAGTCAATATATATACCGTAATAGCACGGGAGAAAATAAAAGGGCCAAGAAATGGGCAAGACACACAAATAGACAGACAATCACAATTATTGCAGTTTGGTTGCTGTGAATGAAATGCATGAAATGGCGCGAAAATGCTGGAATAGGTCAGCATGACCCAGTTGACTGCTTTGCCGTGATTGACCTTTGACCTGAAGAAAGTCAGCCTGTTTGTTTTCTTTATTAATTTTTTCATTTCAGAAAGGCACCAAAAATTTATCAACGCAAGATAAAATTCTACTGAGGCTGTATGTAAAGTTTTAATTACAGAGGTGAAACAGCACGGTCTTGGCAGTTGTCATAAGTTTTGTGATCCTGCCTCCCACAATAGAGATGCCGCTTGCAAGCAAGCAAGCATCTCTAAAAATGGGTCATTCCGACACTTACTATCATCACATTACCTGAACTGTCATTTCCACCAAAAATAACAACTAACTCAGGGGTCATTCCACAGTAACTGAGTTGTTTGTGTCACTTTAGCTGTTTTCAGCAAAATCATAAAATTTGGATTTTCTTTCTAATCATGTGCCTTTCCCTTTTTTTAAAGAAGTTATTTTCATTGTAAAATGAAAATTATAAGCAGGTGCTTACGAGGGGCGTTCAGAAAGTTCGAGGCTTTTTTTCACGCTGATACTTATTTTCAATCTAGAACTATGAATTTTTCACAGGATAAAATTCAGCATATTTGGAATGGATTTCCAAAATTTTGGACAATTTGGACATATTTAAGTCATTCTGTGGTTGCCATGGAAACTGAAAGTTCAGCTTGGGGCAGGTAGTACTGAAACCAAGAGTGCCAAGAAATTGTGACTGTGAGAGACTTCTCTCTGTCACTTGTATAAGTGAGATTGACAATATTTGACACAAGAAATATAGTATTAGCTTCTAAATATGCTTTTAAGCACACCAAATGTGTGTATTTTTACACTGAACCCATGTAGAAAAGCACTCCTGCATGTCAGATTTGGCGAGGGAAATTCAGGAGGCAAAGCTGTGTTTCCCTGACTACATGAGGCCTTGTGAAAGCATGGATTCACTAGTATGAACAAAGGACCAAAATGGACAGCATTATCTATCCTAGCTATTCCTGTGACATGTTGCTTTACATCAGTCCTGGTTTTCCCTTACTTTAGTCCATGGGGGGCTACAGTTTCAGGCACTGGAGGAGAACAGGCTTTGGATGACCGAAATTCTTACACAGAACTTTGTTTGGAGGACTTCAAGGAGCATTTATTTCAATGGGTCAGGTGTACGAATCAATGCTTTTGGTGAGCTTGGGAGTATTTTTTAAGGCTAATATTATATTTCTTGTGTCAAATATTGTCAATCTCACAAATGCAAGTGATAGAGAGAGGTCTCTCACAGTCAAAATTCGTTGGCTTTAGTGGTTTCAGTATTATCTGCCCAAGAAGCTGAACTTTCAGTTTCCATGGCAACCACTGAATGACTTAAAAATGTCAAAATTGTCCAAAATTTTGGAAATCCATTCCAAATATGCTGAATTTTATCCTGTGAAAAATTCATAGTTCTAGATTGAAAATAAGTGTCCATATAAAAAAAAGTCTCGAACTTTCTGAACGCCCCTCGTATATTGTGAATCATTAACAATATTCGAAATATACCAAAAAAAAGATGTCACAGAAAATTCTTCTTTCATTTACCATATGTTTTAAACCATGTCAAATGAATATAAATATTTGTGGCGGGTCTAAATATCAAGACTACTACCCCACATACTTATATCCCAAGACCGACTGAATTTTTCCTCTCCTGTGTATACTGTGGAAAACAAAATGGCCTCGTCACCAGAAAACATGTCACTGGTGTTACTCATTAAATAAATCATGGCTGTAAAAGGAACGCTCCCTTCTATCTTAGGTCAAATGTACCGGGGGCATCTTCTGGTGGACATGCAGGCATCCATGATAACTGCAGATTTTTGCATTTATACGTTTTTAGGGTGAAGGGTGGCTTCACAGTGTGCTGAAATTAAGAGTATTTTTTTTTTGGTGTCACTGGTGAGTGATACCCTGAAAAATGGTCAATTATTCTAGAATTTTCAAAAACTGCCTCAGACATAGGATATGTCCTGTTTACAGAAATCAACCTGTGGCAACACCTTTTCAAATCCATGCATCACTGTGGGAGCAATTGGTATTTCAATGCAAATTGTCACTGGAGTTACCATCACTGGTGTTACATAAACATGGTTGACACTTGAGTCCAGGGTTGGGTACAAATGCGATAAAAAACATTTAAATGCAAATGCAAATGTTTCGGAAAGGACCAAATGCAAATGAAAATGTAAATGCCTTCCAAGCAAAAAGCATTTAAATGCAAATGCAAATGTTTCAGAATGATTCAAATGGAAATGCAAATGCAAATGTGCTATTTTCAAAAGCATTTAAATGCAAATGCAAATACATTTGCAAATGCATTTGATATTTTTCAAATGTTTAGCTTGCGTAATTAAGTTATTTTAGTCATGATAAGAGAGATTTTGGTTTCACAATGTATCAAAATACAAATACAGAATTTGTTTTGACACTGATGTAGATAGTAGATAACATGAAAATAACTTTTATTTTATAAAACGTTTTAATTTAACTTGGTATGACCAGGTTTACACATTGTACTTTCGGGAAGCAATTCTCTTCATCTTTCAATCAAAGGCCAATTGGAAGCAGATTATCAATTGAATATGTTTTTGTAGTGATGTTTGTAACTAGTTGTATTCGGGCCTATTATGCTATACTAGAATACCCGCTGGAAATGGATTTGTGACTTTTGAAGATTTTGGTGTTTGCATTGAATATGTAAAGGGCATGGCTGTGAAATGCACGCAGCACTTACATGTAAATGTTGTTGTAGGAGTTGTTTTGTGACCGTAAGTTTGAGTTGTATGTCATATTCAATGAATTAAAGGGAGCAACATGTAATAGGATAATGAACTATTCCATAAAAAGGATGAGCACAGAGAATATGAGTCAAGGGAATAGAATTTGTAAGGCACTTGTGAATTTGTTATGTTTTGTTAAATATGAAAATAAATGGATAAGAAGCTGGACCCACTTGACGTTATTCCCTGCTGTGTACTGTTGAGAGCATTACTGGCCATATTTTTGAGTCCTGTCTTGGGCTCAATTCGCTGTGCGAATATGAAACGGTGGCTTCAGTTATGTTGTAAGGGGGGGGGGGGGATTTTCAATGTTAATTGGCGGGACAGACTAATTAGGTGTGTAAAGGTCTGTGTGTGTGTATGTATGTATCTATCTATCAAGCTATGTAACTGTATTTATCTTTACATGTGTCCATCAATTATCTATTAATATATCTATGTATGTAGATATCTATCTATCTGTCTAGATGTATGCATTTGGCCTTGCATTGCTAATACGCAAAAAATCCACTATGGGGAAGGCCTAAGATGCAGCATGTGCCGCCATCTATAGCAAGCATGAACATAACTGTTTTTGTTACATGATTTGTATGTTTCAGTAAATATTAATACTTAGCAAAGAAATATGAAAGCATTTGGAATCATATGTTTTATGCAGTAACAGAAGAATTTGCATAAGTATACAAACACTTGTTGAGATTAGGTCAGTTGAACTTTACACTATTGCAAACACAAATAAGCAATGGGCCAACAATATAAGTTCTTAGGTTTTCAAACCTCGCCTTAGGTCATTTATTTATTTGACTCGTCGCAGGTGCTCTTGTGATTATGCAAATGAATTTGGTTGCTGGCTGTTCTTTTTATTGGACTAACCCTCCGAAGCACATACGCTGACTGAGTGAAGCAGGGGGTGCGAGAAGTGCTGATGGAAGAGTGGCATGATTGTGAAGGTTGTTTTTCCGTGAAGAAGGTGTGAAATAAAGGAGATTTGCTAACACATTAGAGCGTTTTGAAGGATAACAGAGCTTATTTCAAGGGAGAATGCCATTTTGTTGAGCTGTAGCAAGTTTTGTGGTGATTGTGAAAGAAATGGATGAGTAAAACGATAAACAACAAAGTTACAGAGATAGAGTATGATTAAATAGATATTCAGATTGCTTTTATTATCCAACAAAACAAGACATATTTTCTGAAAAAGTGATAACAAGCAATAGTTTGATGTCATTGAAATAGCAATAAATATTGTCCATAAAGTTATTAGGTTCAAACGAATAACAATAAGACAGCATATTTATCCAAAGAAATCAATCAGTAAAGTAATCAATCTAACAATCAGTCAATAACCTAGTCAAAAGCTTAATTCTTGTATTCAAAAATTCTTGGAAATTAAAACTTCAAATATGTGTGATATACTACAGTATGTGCAAATATAGCAAAGAAAAAAAAGCATTGTTTATTGCAATTGACATACATATGTGTAGAATAAACAACTGCATTTTATTCTGCAATTCACCACTTTTTCACATCTTAGAGCATGGTCACACATGGCCAATGTTATTGTTTTATTTTGTGTCAATGTAAAATAACATTTTAGTCTTTATTCCTTATTGCATATTACTGATGTAGGATTTTCCCCTGATTTGATTTGCTTCAGTGTTCAATAACTGCTCACCCATGACATTGCATTCACAGCTTCATGGCTCAATGATTAGGAAAACCCCCACAATTTATAATAGCCATGCAATTGCAGCAATTGGAAGTGAGCACATTTACACAGTAATAGTATTTTCCAAAGTATTGCATACTGACAGGCTAAAAAGGAAAAAGGTAGTCACTTACAAAATATTTATATTAATGAGATGTACTATTTTCCCCTGATAATTGTTTGCTTCAGTATTCAGTAACAACTCACCCATGACATTGCATTCACAGCTTCATGGCTCAATGATTTGGTAAACCTCCAAAATTAACAATAGTCATGCAATTGGCAGTAAGTGCATTTACACAGAAATTATATTTTCTAACTATTGCAATATAGCATTTTGACAACAACAAAAATCAGATAGCTACAAAAAAAAAATTAGATAGCTGACCTACTTAATAGAATATAAATAACTATTTGCTTCAGTATTCAATAATCACTCACCCAATACATTGCATTCACACCTACATGGCTCAATGATTAGAAAACCCCCAAAGTAATAATCCTGCAATTGGCAGTGAATTTATTCAGCAACTACATAATATTGCATATTGAATTTTAAGAAGAGTCAATTACTCCTCATTTCATATGAAATGATGTATTTAGTAACAGAATGATCATACAACTGTAATCTTCAAAAGTCCTTTAAAAGTTAAAATTACTTTACAGATAGTATATTTTTCAATGGATTTTAAATTGATAATATACCCAATCATAGTCTTTGTTTTATTGTTGTTTTTTTACCAATCCTGTTATTTGGTCATTGGTACATGTTCATATCAAAGTATAGTATTTCTATTTCTAAAATATGTCACAGTACAATATTTCTTACTAATTTGTCAAAATAAACTATGCATTTGACAAAAAATTTGTCAAATGCAAATGCTTTTTACTCAAATGCAAATGCAAATGCAAATGTTTTCATTTCTAAAAACGCAAATGCAAATGCAAATGCAAATGTTTAGCATTCAAATGCAAATGCAAATGCAAATACATTTGCATTTTTCTAAAAGCATTTAAATGCGGATTCAAATGCGACATTTGCAAATGCAAATGCAAATGCATTTGCATTTGTACCCAACCCTGCTTGAGTCCAATGGTAACACCAGTGATAAATGGTTGTAGAAAATCCAATGCAATTCTTATTTTAATGGGAAATATTTCAAACAAATATTAATTTTGTAACTAGTTTAACTTTGAGTCAATGGTGTTTCTTTACTTATTCCGTAATTTTCTTTACTTTTTCCGTTATTTGTCTTAGCCATTTTTGAATGACCCTCAGTTTCATTTTACAGTAGTTTAATCAAAGAGGCTACAACCTCCAAAGAAGCTAAAATCCTCAATATATTATTATTCATCCAATAACTATGTATTCTTCAATTTTTTTTCACAGACTGAGAGCATGATGTCATGCTGAGACTGGGTGGCTATTGGTCAGTTGAGGTGAGAGTAGCAAAACTGTATGTCATGCTAGGCTTTTTTGGTGATGTCAAGCTATATGCACTTTCTCATTGGCCGGGAGAGTCAGCTACATGACATCAAGCAGTTGCTCTTAAATTAACATTGTGAAGGCTCCAGTGTCGTAATCATTTAGTCAGTGGCATACATGGTTACGTAAAGCATGCCATGTGATGCCAGGGTGGCTTTATTTGGAATTTATTGGAATAAGATTGGAAGTTCGATAGAAAGGTTTTACAATATGTAACAGAGAACATCTGATCTCAATATCTTTCCTCAATATGCATCAACTGAATTTGCATGTCACTCAGCTGGCTGGGGAAGGAGCTTAGTGGATAGCTGTAAAACACAAACAAGACTTGCACCAAATCTCTCAGCTGGCCAATCCCAGCTTGAAGGTCAATGCAGTGTATCACCATGCTCAATCTCCAGGAACCCAAAACTATAACTGAAACTTGACCAACTGTTTGGGTACTCAGGTGCATTGAATAACAAAAACCAACAGAATTCCACTAACATGATACTCTTAAGTATTTGCTTTAACTGATTGTCTTGCTAATTATACCAGCCAATTTGATTTCCTTGTCAGCATGTTGTCATGCTCTCTAGCTGCACATTACACAGAGCTGCTAGACCAATAGCTATCCTGAACCAGCATGACATGAAGCTGTCAGTCTGAGACAAAGATCAAAGGATACATAGTTATTGGATGGATAATAAACCAACAAAATTAATTCTTAATACAAATTATACCAAAATAAACATTTTGGTTCTGTTTCGACAGGGAAGTACAAAAATCAGAAGTGCCCAAAAGCCACTTAATCTATATGTAGGCAATTATTCTTTGCACTATACAGGTTGATTCAGTTCAATTTTTATTTGAAACATTGGTAGGTCAACTTGACATTATCCAGGTTGGCAGGGTATAGATTTTTCATTTTTGTAGGGGTGGATGATTTCGGGGATAGCAAACTTCGCACATGGCCCAACGTGCTGAAAGTCGTGCAGTAGTAGATTTTGAGGGCCACTCTAGGGCCCAAAAGCCAATATATTACAGATTATCAATGGTTAGTTTTGAGACTTTTTTTCCTCACAACATGCAACTGGCATCACGGAAAATTGCTAAATATGACAGATAATTGCCAACACCGAGTATTGATAATTTGAAATTCTAGGGGGGGGGGGATAATCATATAATCATCCCCCCCAGGTTCATCCTAGGGGGGGATGCATCCTCCCCAGGATCTGCACCCCTGCAGGTTGGGTTAGTTGATATGTATCAACTAACCCTGCCTTTTCTGTCTCAACTAACGCATCCCCGCCATTTTTGCCTGAAACATGCTGTAACTGGACATCTTAATTATAAATAGCTGATAGGATAACTATTTTTATAAACTATGCCAAGGTACTAAGTTACTCTGAGATATCCTTGATCCCTTGCCAGAACAAAAGCATTTATCTGCTGAGCACAATTCACTCAGAACAGTGATTTTTCCACTTTTTGGCCCTACTCCTCAACCTTTGTTCCGATTTCCTGTTGAATCAAACCTGAAAAAAAAATTTTTCATTCTGCTTGTCACACATGGCACTATTTTCTCAAATGATCTTTGTATCACCAGGAGATGGAGTGTATCAACTACCCTTGCATCTCAACTAACCTGTGCTTGCCTCTCCCCTACTTATCATTTTTTTCAAATTCTATTTTATTTTGTCATTTACGTCATGTCCAATAAGCAAAACAGGTGATCTCAATTAAAAGTTATGTCACCATGGTATCCCCCCGCCCGGGTCCCGGGACTCCCTAATTATGCCACTGCAGCAAATTTTTATTTAACTTTGGCCAAATAAGAAACTAAGCTAAGTTTACACCAAATGTGCAGCTATACCACAAACAGACAAAATGATTAAACAAGAAACAAAACATACATTCGACAATTGCTTTTATCTCCTTCACTTTAACATGACACTGTGTATGAAAGATTAAGTATATCATCACAAGTAGGTTAATTGTCCATGTCATTTTGTGGATCATGTAGATATGGCAGCACTTTGTTACAATAAAATTGTGTTGTACTTTTGTCACTCTTTAGTATCGGGCTCCATTTTGTGGGATGCAAAGAATGGCTTTTGCGGAATAAGTCAAAAAACAACCACGGTTCATTTCTATTTGGTAACCAATTGTAAATGGATGTTAGATTTACTCTGTGAGTTGGATCATCCAAACACATAAAAATTGTGTCCACTGCCAATTCCAGATGAATTTGGGCTTTTGCATAATGCCTTGCCAGTGGAATGAAATCTTTGGCGAACCTATGAGGCACATAATAAACATCAGCCCAAGACCAGTACATACCATAATTAAATCCAGTCACTTTCTTCAGTTTTCTCCCACATCTGAACTCTGCTGATCCCCTTGGCTTTTTCAAGAGACCGGAATGACTCCGTATAACATCCTTCTTGTATCTTTCAAACCAAACTACATTTTCATATATACTGACACAATTTGTAGAATTTGTACAACCGATGTCATTTAGTACATCACACCGCACATGAGAGGTATAGTTCACAAACCAGATGACATCCCGGGGCAAATGATTCAATTTTGGTATAGAAACCAGGATGTCATCACCGATCACTAGGTAACCCTGGACGTCATATGACATCATCATCGCCATGGCAAGGCATTGGTAATTTGCTGCTCCTGGATCCATTTTCCTATGAGATTGTTTATACTGAATAAATCTGTATTTGAAATCTGAGAAAGCCTTAGTTTTCTTGGGTAACTCTGGCCCGCAGTATAACATCTTCGGAAAAAACGGCCGATAGGCAATTTCAATGAACGGAATCACATCATAATGAACAGTATTGAATAAAATTACAAGTAGAACATCATTAAATTGTGTCCATGCATTTTCAACTTGGTGTACAAGGTTATGATTCAATCCAAAACGTGAGCAGGTTTTATTTAGTTTTTGCTTGATGGCTCCAACATTCGAAATTTCCTTTTTGCGAATGTTGATCGGCGGTGTAGAAGAGTGTTGTTTTGAATTGTATGCTTGACTCTTATCCGCCATACTAGTGAAAAGCTGCTGCTCAACCTTGACCATCCAACTTTGAATTATATCTGCTTGTGATTCACTGATAAAGGCGCCATCTTTCAAAAATGTCAAACATTTACTTAAACATTTGTCGGGAGTCAATTTGACACAATTGATATTCTGCAATATTTTCACTGCTTCCTTGTGCCAATTTGACAGCTTCGAAATGTCCATTGATGTTCGTACCCGTTTTGAAACATAATTTGGCCCTTGATGCCACAGTAACACACTTGCAGAAGTTGTCCACAAGACATTTTGCACAACCACCTTTAGCAGGTGTAGAGAATTTACATCAATATCTAAGTCTTGTGCAAAAGCTGGCATGAATAATGCCCAAAACGATTTTGAGGTAAACATTGCTGTTTCAACCTGAAGATTATCAGCATAAATGCCCTTCGGAAGAGATATAGGTTGCACTAGTGGATCGCAAAGAACCTCTTCATCTGTTGCTTCCCTTGTGACATATATAGGTGCCTGGATTGCAGGAACTTCTTGGTCAACAATCTCATAAGATGCCTGGAATCCATTCTCCTCATCCTGTTGGGCATCCACACAAGCAAAGTACTTCTTGCAATTGAAAGATGCCGTTTTCCTGCCATGCTGAGGTTGGTAAAGAAATCCTGGTGAACCTATAATGCCAAACACAACAATGTTATGAACTTAAAATGCCAAAGACAACAATATTGTGAACCTAAAATGTCAAAGACAACAATATTTTGAACCAATAGTGCCAAATACAACAAAATTGTCAAAGGCAAATATATCTTGAACCTGTAATACCAAAGGCTATAGTATTTAGAACATGTAATACCAACTATAACAATATTGTGAACCTAAAAAGCAAAACACAACAATATAGTGAACCTAGAATGTCAAAGACAACAATATTGTGAACCTGTAATACCGAAGACAACAATATTTTCAACTTAAATTGAAAATGACAACAATAATGTCCAAAAAAAGAATTTTTTTAACAAATTCCAAAGACACTGACATTTTGAAAAAAAATATTTCTAGACTAAAATGCCAAACACACCAATATTTTGAACCTAACATGCCAAACACAACAATATTCCGAACCTAACAGACCAGAGACTATATCATTTTTAACCGAAATTGCCAAAAACAGCAAAATGTCGAATTTAAATCACCAAAAAGAATATCCTGTAATGCTAAAAACCACAATAGTTTGACCAAAGAAAACTTTTTTAAGCTCATACTTTTTACATGTCATCATTAAATCGTGTAACTTTAATATTCAGAAAAGCAGTTCAAGCATTATCAACCCTTTTATGGACCGACCTACTTATAGTTAGTATTTCAATTTCAATTCAAAATTTCTTTATTGATGTAATTAATAATACATACAACACTTTTTAAAGTCAAAATGCTTAAAAATAAATATCACTGATTTCCATGAACTAATTTTCTTCTTATCGAGTTGAACATTTAGCGAATTTTAAAACTCTTACGAATGGTTGCCTGTTTTTAACCAGCACTCCGTGTAAAAATCAGGCAATGAGTTCGCATGAAGGTTCTCAGAATTTCTTGATATTTTGCACAAAGTTTATATCACCTTTTAAAAAACTCAGTGGTAACTTCAAATATTTTTCAAAAAATTTTGTATGCCCAGGGTAGCCTTTGAAAAATTGATGTTTTTCACCTCGGACAGCCGCAAATTTGACAAAAATGCCCTAAATTAAGGTAAATTTTGTACATCCTGTTCACATACTTATATTTACAATAGAAAAACAAGCTATACATCATTTTCAAGGAAAACTTCATGAAATAGCATATGAAGCATCATATTAATTGGCTGTGTCTGAGAAAACCAGGCGGAAGTCCCATATAGTGTCTACGTGGCCCGACTCAGATTTTAATGATACTGGGTTTAATGACCCTTTGAATAGTTTAGAAACTTTGGGTAAGGTTGATTTTGACAAAAAAAATTTTTTAGGGGCCAAACTGGTACTCTAAAGAATAGATGTTTTACATAGCTGAAAATCTTTGACAAAAACTCCCATTGGATTACATGTTAAATTTTGAAAGTTTGAGGCTATGGTACGCAACGAGCAGCAGCTACAAAAAAATTCTGACAATGCAATTTGGTTGTATGACTCTTTAACTTATGGAAAGCGATGTCAGACCCGTGGGTTTTTTTTTGTTATGGGTTGTTTAGAGCGGCATTTCTAATGTAACCATGGCGACAAAATGGAAATCTATTTCTTTGACCACCAAAAAGATGAAATTGGTCTATCTCTGTCAGTAAATATGATAAAAAAACAAGTAAAGCATGGTTTCCTGTATTTTCAAGTATGGGGAATTCATTTCTCAGGTCAATTCTATTTTAGATTAACCCCTAGGTGTATTATAGGCCTATAAATGCAGAAAAAGTGTGATTTTTCCCCTCTTTTCACTTTTCCGGCTGTCTGAGGCAAATTTGGTGACCTGCATATTAGCAATTAGGAATGTCACACCACAAAAACATTTTTGTCTTTCATTTGGTGTATGCAATTTGTTAAATTTATGCATATTTCTCGCAAAAAGGCCAAATTCGGTCATTTTTATGCCCAATTTGCGACAAATTTTGAAAAAAAGCCCAGAAGTTGATATAATTGTATGATGATAGCCTGAACTACAACAAAGAGGAACTCATGCCTTATTTTTCCAAATGTTGTTTCAAGAAGGTGCGAAAAATTATTTTTTGACCTTCTTAACATTCAAGATGGCTGTCACAATGGGAATTGCCAGACCCGCGGGACAAAATGGAAATCTATTTCTTTGACCACCATAAAGATGAAATTGGTCTATCTCTGTCAGTAAAAATGATAGACAAACAAGTAAAGCATGGTTTCCTGTGTTTTAGAGTATGGGGAATTCATTTCTTAGGTCAATTATATTTTTAGAACAACCCTTTGGTGCATTTTAGGCCTATAAAAATAGAAAAAGTGTGATTTTTTAAACTTTTTTTCACTTTTGCGGCAGTATGATACAAATTTCTTGTCCTTAACATTAGCAATTAGGAATGTCACACCAACCAAACATTTTTGTGTTTCATTTGGTGTATGCAATTTGTTAAATTTATGCATATCTCTTGTAAAAAAAGGCCAGATTCGCCAATTTTATGCCCATTTTTGCGGCAAATTTTGAAAAAAAGTCCAGAAGTTGATGCTACTAAATGGATGAAGTTGATGTCACTAAATGGATGATAATCTGAACTATAACAAAGTTAAACTCGTGCCATATTTTTCCAAATGTTTTTTCAAGAAGGTACGAAAAATGATTTTTTTACCTACTTAACATTCAAGATGGCTGCCACAATCGGAATTGAGATAAGATCACAAATTCTGCAGTAACAAGTGAAGTGCGACTTTTGGGATTTGTGATAACAGGAACTCTGATAACTGTGCAAATAACATTAAATGGAATTTTTTATCTTTTATTAGGTGTAAAAATCTGCTACATTAATGCTAATTTTCTTGCCAAAAAAATAACAAATTGGGCTGATTTTAAGAACGTTTTTCACAACAAATTATTGAGAAATGTTGGGAGTTGATGCAGCGAAAGAGATGGTAACCTAAAGCAAACATTCATGCCATTTTGTTCCAAACACTGTTTCAAGAAGGTATAAAGAGGGGGATAAGCAGTGAGTGGCACACTGAGCTGCCAGTCATTGGGTCCAGGGCTGCTTTGGCAGTGTTATCTAAACTTATGTTGGACAGCAGTTTCAATCATCATTTGCCTCATTGTTGTGTCATCTTCCTGTCCCAATTATCTACGAGATGCAAAAATAAAGGACCTAAAGCACCATCCATCCATCCATCATGAAAGTATGAGAGAAAAGTTTTGACTGTTGTAAAATGCCAGACGGCTTTCTACAATTTAGATTTTGATTAGGACACATATTATTCAGTGACTCTGAAAAATATTCATGGGAGCCTCGTGGTTGTCTTAGAGTATAGAAAATGCTATAGGATGTTTTGTAAAAAGGTTACATGATAACATCTCGTAAAAAGTCCCAATATGGCAGCCAAAAGGCTTGAACATTCAATTTATTTTGTGTTATGAATCACAAGTATCTCTTTGTGAGGCAAAGGAAAACCTTGGTCATTTTGCTCAAACCATTGCCTGCTGGCAGATGGAAAGTGGCAATATTTTGAAAGTTAGTGACTTGGTCTTTGGTTGAACCTGCATAATTCATTGAAAATGAAAGAAAATATTAAATCATTCAGCAAGTTATTTGCGAAACATAAATTGAAATGTATTAAGATACTACTGGCAGCATGTTTCTTCCTATCTTATATCCCAGTAATTTATGTCATATGCTTAAATTTTACATGTTAGTAATCCTTATTTGTGGGATGCACATTTAAATATAGTTATGATAACTCATGTGCATCCCCTCACCAAAGCATGTTGTTCAAATAATGTTAATGTTTTATATATATCAGTTGTTGTATGTACTTGTAAGCTTGGGTGAAAATAAAATATCTATCTATATATGGAAAAACATTAATTAAAATAATTAGGAATACACAGAATGAGATTGACTATAGATTGAAAAGCCTGACAATCAGAAGTCCATCAGCAGAGCAAATTTCTGTGGGTGATTTCCCTTAGGCCTGAATTCTTTCTTAATCGTTTGATAAAGCTGCTTGTCGGAAGATATGTGCATCAAAAACTTTGTTTTCTTTGCACTGTGCAAAAAATTGGAAGAAATTGTCATTTTATTAGGCAAATTAAACAAACACTGTGTCATGTTACATTCAGTTTCTCAGTTTTCATCAAATGAACAACAATTGAACTGTCTGAGAAATAGAATTGTTTGGTCATAGACTATAGGCCTACAGATGGTAGATTTGACATTATATGAAAAAAAACCTTTTTGAGTAAGACAGAGTGAGTTCAGCAGAAATTGTCTTGCAAGGAATACATCTGGAACTATCCCAGCTGACAAAAACCTTGTGGTTAATTAATATAAAAATGTGTAGTGTCCGTACCCCCCCCCCTCCTTACTTCTCACACAAGCTGAACCCGGGGGCAATTCAAAACACATGGCACATCTAGCTACTCACTAGCTTACTACATTACAACAATAAGCATGTTGATATCTTTATAGTTGTGAGCCACATCAGTTTTTGTCTCTTCGTAGTGTCCGTACCCCCCTTGTAGTGTCCGTACCCCCTAGATCCCTTTGACATTGTGCCCATGATTGCTTTAAGTTGGGGGATGTCATGTCTGCAGGGATTACTCAACTAATTGATCCGCAAGATTTTTTTTACCCCCGATGACCTTGACCCACTTTTCAAGGTCAATGGGCTCTAACACCAAAAAACCTTGTCTGTGATATATAATTTTTAATTGCTTTAGGTTAGGAATGGAGTGTCTGCACTAATTCTTCAACAAATTGACCCCAAAAACATATATGACATTGCATGAACTCCACTCTTTGTTTCAAAGGTTTTTTTTAATTTTTGAAAATTTCATCTTTTTACTGTCTTATTGAAGTTTTTCAGCATAAATTTGCCATGAAATGAAATGGGCTATTTACTCAAATCTAAGAGTAATTGTTGTCACAATACCCTAGAACGATGTCTCCAAAATTTGAAGCTCCCCTGCCTCACCATAACCACTCAGTGAAGGTCAAATAGTTGAAGGTTGAATCCCTTAATTTACTGCTATATAGATGTAAAAAAATTCACAGTATTAACATTTTTTCAACTGACCATTAAGTTACAGAAAGCATAAACATATGTATGGAGATCTTAGAATCTCCCCTATCTAATGGACTATAATACATTCCTGTCAGATCAAAAGCGCTAAAGTTTGCCCGATCCTGAAATTTGGGTTATGAATGATATTATTTTACAAAAGGAACAAAAAAGTGTGTGCAAAAATAATTTATGGGATAATATCTATGATATGTATGCACACATTGACGTTGTTCCTGATGAGATCCAATTATGTTCGTTTTTGGAGTGACCACCAAATTATACACTTGATTGTGTAGAAGCCGCATGCTGCTATTTCCAACAGGAAACCTGCAGTACTGTAGAAATTATGCATTTCTGCAAGAATATCTTGTTTTCAAAAAATAATTGTGGAGTTTGGTATGATTTCTGTAGTAAATTGCAAAATTGTGCACTTTTCCCTTTTAAATACAGGATTACTACATTATTGTCTTTAGGAATTGTAGAATTCTGCAGCTTTTTGCAGAGCAAAATTCCTTTGGAACCGCATTATTTGCCAAAGGTTCATAATTGTGCTGTAACCTAAGCCAAAGAACGCTGCCGTTTTGGCGACACTGGTATAATGATGTAAATTTATTTGGTGTGAGTGTTATTATATTACATTCATAGTTTTTAATCCACAGATTAGATATAACTGAAAATTTCAAAGAAGTTTTTCCACTATTATAGAACACTTTATAAAAATGAGCTGAAATTATGCATGTGCTTGTTTTACTAATGTTGTTAGGTGTTGACCAATTAATTTTAAGGGGGCTTTGAGTTATCCTTGGCGAGAATTTATTCATTTAACACTACAGAAGGTGACAGTACTTATTTATTTTAAGTGCGCAACACACCAAAATTATCTATTATTTTAAATTAAGCAACATCCAGGTAAGAGATACCCCCACCAGAAATAATATACTTCATGAGTGCCTGAAAAGAAATTATTTCTACCAGACTCAGCAAGAACTTTTTTTTTTTAAAGAAAATTCCAAACTCCCTCCCCCCTTTTGCATCCCAATCCAATTATAATTATGGGTACCACCCTGGATATTAAGTAGCTCAGAACATTATTTTTGAAATCTTCTTCTTTGAAACAGTTTTTGAACATACTTACATGGGTTTCATTTAGTTATTATTTACTTATTAGTCATGTATCAACTGTTACTCCCAACATCTTTCAATAATTTGTCGCAAAACATGCCTGAAATAAGCCCACTTAGTTCTTTTTTGGCAAGAAAATTAGCATTAATTTAGCAGATTTTTACACCTGATAAAAGATAAAAAAATTAATTGTATGTTATTTGAACAATTATGAGAGTTCCAGTCATCACAATTCCCATATAAGGCAGGAAAAGTTAAATACTGTTTAAAAGTCTCACTTCACTTGTTACTGCAGAATTTGTAATCTTATCTCAATTCCCATTGTGGCAGCCATCTTGAATGTTAAGTAGGTCAAAAAATCATTTTTCGTACCTTCTTGAAACAACATTTGGAAAAATAAGGTACGAGTTCCTCTTTGTTGTAGTTCAGGCTATCATCATTCAATTACATCAACTTCTGGGCTTTTTTAAAAAATTTGTCGCAAATTGGGCATAAAAATGACCGAATTTGGCCTTTTTTGCGAGAAATATGCATAAATTTACCAAATTGCATACACCAAATGAAAGACAAAAATGTTTTGGTGGTGTGACATTCCTAATTGCTAATGTTCAGGTCACCAAATTTGCATCATACTGCCGGAAAAGTGAAAAAAGTGAAAAAATCACCCTTTTTCTGCATTTATAGGCCTAACATGCACCCAAGGGTTGTTCTAAAAATAGAATTGACCTAAGAAATGAATTCCTCATACTCTAAAATACAGGAAACCATGCTTTACTTGTTTTTCTATCATTTTTACCGACAGAGATAGACCAATTTCATCTTTTTGGTGGTCAAAGAAATAGATGCCCATTTTGTCACCATGGTTACATTAGAAATGCCGCTCAAAACAACCCATAACAAAAAAACCCACGGTCTGACACCGCTTTCCATAAGTGAAAGAGTCATACAACCAAATTGCATTGTCAGAATTTTTTTGTAGCTGCTGCTCGTTGCGTACCATAGCCTCAAACTTTCAAAATTTAACATGTAATCCAATGGGAGTTTTTGCCGAAGATTTTCAGCTATGCAAAACATCTATTCTTTAGAGTACCAGTTTGGCCCCTAAAAAATTTTTTTGGTCAAAATCAACCTTACCCCAACTTTTTAAACTATTCAAAGGGTCATTAAACCCAGTATCATTAAAATCTGAGTCGGGCCACGTAGACGCCCCTGCCTGGTTTTCTCAGACACAGCCAATTAAACAATTTTTATGTTTCCAAGGAGTGTTGCCATGGCAACCACAAGCAGGTTTAGCATTTTTGGCTCAGACCTTAAATAGACGCATTTTCAAGGCCATATAACCCCTCTTGGTAACGACTAGAAAAATATGGTTGAAATATCACCAGAAAGCACTACTCTTGTGCTATACAAAAGTATTTTCAAACACCTGTAACTCTCAATACTTTTTATTATATTGACGAAAACAATTTGTTGAGTTTTTTTGCATTTTCCGTAATTTGACCAATTTTCAAGGCCATATATCTCCCTAGGTAACACCTGGAAAATTATGGTTGAAATATCACCTGAAAGCACTACTCTTTTGCTATACAAAACCATCTTCAGTCTTCTGTAACCCTCAAAACTTTTTATTTTGTAAGTAAAAATAATTTGTTCCCTTTTTTTGCATTTTCTTTAAATAGACCCATTTCAAGACCATATATCTTCCATGGTAACGCCTGGAAAAATGTTTTTGAAGTATCACCAAAAAGCAGTACTCTTGTGCCATACAAAACTATCTTCAAACATCTGTAACTCTTTATACTTTTTATTTTATTAAGGAATTACTTTGTTCAATTTTTTGTGCATTTTTCTTCTTTTTTAACCAAAATTGGTGCTTCTGATCCACTACAGCTAAATAGTTGCAAGCCCTGAGTCCTTTATAGCAGAAATTGATAACCGAGTCTACTAGCTTTCTCTATGACATCAATGACGTTTTTAATTTCTCTGCTAACAGTAACAAGGGAGCATTTTCCAAAAAAAAAAGCCACTTTCAGTCTCTTAAGGCTACTTCCCTCAGTTTTTAAGATCAATTTTCATGCAGTACCACTTTCTCAGCGGTTTTCATCATTTGTTATCCATTTCTGAACTTATTTTGTGAGTATTTGAAAATTGTCACATGATTCTAATGAGATACAGCCAAGCAACTGCAATAAAATATTAATTATTCTCCAAAATGTTTTATCCATTTGCATTCTTTCAAAGTTTTCAATCTTTTATCACCTTCCCTGATAAGCCAACACCATTTTTTTTTTCAGGTTAGCTCATCATAAAGTAATTAAATAAATCCTTAGAAAAAAGAGGCTTAAAGAGCCACAGAGGAAATAAAGGAAAAATCAAAGAAGTGTAGATAGTTAGTTAATTCTTCCAACATCACAAGTACAAATAATTTATAAATGAAACCGGGAGATTACATGATGTTGGAGGGATGCCAAGAGAAACTCGAGAGTTTGTGTTTTTGGCACTGAAACCTTTATTTTAATAAGGCCCTGTCACACCTCCCCGTTTTAGATAGTATGAATATAACATGTACGTTTTGTATAAGTTTAATAATTTATAAAAACGTTTTTTAAATGGTAACCACGTTGAAATACATATACGTCCAGGGAGCTCATAAGATTTGAACATGTTCTAAAATGAAGGACCTACATCCCCCTGTTGCCAGTATGGCATAAGTAGTGAATAAGTTCTCAGAAAGTATTTAATACATGTCAACAATGTAAATTGTGGTAATCTGCAGTTGTTTAAAAAGTTAAAGTTTCTTTAAAAAGTTCTGCTTTTGTCGCAGCTTTCTCCAGGATTGTTTACCGCTATGTGATGATGAGTGATGAAAAGACTAATTTCACTGTCTTATACCCTATTTGCTCAGGGATGTCTAGGATCTTTCTGTTGCCCTGGCAAAGAACATTGGATACAACCCCTCATTTAATGGTCCATGGGCTTGGACCATATCGAGTTTCAGGAGAGGGAGTTCAACCAATGACCTCACAGCCAAACTGGAAACAAGAAATGCCTTTAAGCATGAGGCCACAGAGAACTTTATATAATTAGAATTTTTTATTTCACAGAATTGATCTATGCTCAAAAATGATGATTAATATGGGGCAGCTGGGTGGGATAGTGGTTTGCCTGCAGAAGGTCTTTGCCTGCATGGGTTCTAACCTCGGTTGCATGGGGAACCCAAAATTTTTGATGGACATTCAGGCAGAAAATCCCAGCGGGATGTTGTGTAAAAATTGGGGGCCCCTTGTATCATTTCTGTGATGGCAAATAGACAATAGACAATAGACAAAATTTATTTAAAGTCGGTTTTTACAACGAAAAACTTTAGTGACAGGTGACTAGTGTCACCAACCAAAGTAAAATATCCCTCAGATGGGGTAAATGTGTTACTAGACATTCATTGTTGAGGACTCTGCACTCTCTCTCACATCTAGTAAATCAACTCTTGTAAGGCCCCAGAAGTGGGCTTAGAGGGCTGCACTTACCATAGCTATCTTTCTATCCGTCTATCTATCTATTCATCTATCTATGTATCTATCTGTCTATCTATCTGTGACTGGGTGGCTGATAGTATATCCGGGGCACCCAGTAATTGCAGCATCTCCTTAAAAATAATGCCACTTCGGATACGCACAAAATGGAAATCCGACATAGCATTTTTCCCTTCAACTGACATAACTGACATAACTGATATATTTCTTTTTCTGGCACAGAATTATTTGATTCTGTGATCTATTAACGCAAACCAATAATATTTTCAATTTGATCATGGTTATTGAAAGGGTTATATATGAGTACACAACCAACCCTCAAAAATAGGGTTTTCCCCACTTTTTTTAGCCTAAAACACTCATCCCGTTATTTTAATGCAAAAACCCTATTTTTGACAACTTAAAAACCCTCTAAAAAAATTATCATCAAATGGTTATTTCACTGCTTTCTGTCCCCCGAAAACTGTTGAGCTGGTTTTACAACCCGTTCAAAACTGCCCAGAATAAAGCTTGAGGAGGATGCTCACTGCTCAGCTACTGTTATTGATCAGATGCTGTATTTAGCCTTGAATTTCAAAACTACAGGAAGTGCATTGTAAAACCGTTTCAACTGGAAGTTTTGGCTATAAATGTGTGTTTCTCAAAACAGAAATTTTGTTTATTAGGAACCCGATTTTTTGTGAATACCCTCTAAAAAGAATGCGGAACAATGGAACCGATGTTCCTGAGGTTGGGAGGTCTGTGAATATGAATATACGCTATTGTAATCATGAAAGAAGTTGAATAAGTATTCTTCTTTCTATTCAAAAGATGGTATCACAACATTTTTGAAGAAACTGACTTTCTGTATCATAAATTTCTTTTGGTTATAAACATTTCTTCTAAATATTCTTTATCTCAACAAGAATTTTGAGACAATCTCTCAAAATTTTCTACTGTTTTTCATGACAACTATAGCACCTTAGTATGATTCTTCTGCTATTGGTCGATTCACAGTTTCATATTTATTACCAATTTGCTTATATCCAAATTCACGGCAGCCAGTGAACGGCAATGAGGATTGAGGAATGATTAAAAAGAGAAATCATTGTCATGTACGAGGGGCGTTCAGAAAGTTCGAGGCTTTTTTTTATACGGACACTTATTTTCAATCTAGAACTATGAATTTTTCACAGGATAAAATTCAGCATATTTGAAATGGATTTCCAAAATTTTGGACAATTTGGACATTTTTAAGTCATTCTGTTGTTGCCATGGAAACTGAAAGTTGTGCTTCTTGGGGCAGATATTACTGAAACCACGAAAGCCAATGGATTTTGGCGGTGAGAGACCTCTCTCTTTCACTTGCATTAGTGAGATTGACAATATTTGACACAAGAAATATAATATTAGCCTTAAAAAATACTCCCAAGCTCACCAAAAGCATTGATTCATACACCTGACCTATTGAAGTAAATGTTCCTTGAAATTCTCCAAACAAAGTTCTGTGAAAGAATTTCGGTCATCCAAAACCTTTTCTCCGCCAGTGCCTGAAACTATAGCCCCCGTGGACTAAAGTAAGGGAAAACAACGACTTATGTAAAGCAGCATGTCACGGGAATAGCTAGGATGGATAATGCTGTCCATTTTGGTCCCTTGTTCATAATAGTGAATCCATGCTTTCACAAGTCCTTATGTAGTGAGGGAAACACACATTTGCCTCCTGAATTTCCCTCGCCAAATCTGGCATGCAGGAGTGCTTTCCTACATGGGTTCAGTGTAAGAATACACACATTTGGTGTGCTTGAAAGCATATTTAGAAGCTAATACCATATTTCTTGTGTCAAATATTGTCAATCTCACTAATACAAGTGACAGAGAGAAGTCTCTCACAGTCACAATTTCTTGGCATTCTTGGTTTCAGTGTTACCTGCCCCAAGAAGCACAACTTTCAGTTTCCATGGCAACGACAGAATGACTTAAAAATGTCCAAATTGTCCAAAATTTTGGAAATCCATTCCAAATATGCTGAATTTTAACCTGTGAAAAATTCATAGTTCTAGATTGAAAATAAGTATCCATATGAAAAAAAGCCTCGAACTTTCTGAACGCCCCTCGTATCTTCTGTTAGAACGTCATGAATGCACAATTAGTACAGTATACATATATTAAAATGTTTTTTGTTTTTTTTAAAGTAATGATTGTTTGCCAAAATGGTGTCTGCACCTCAGTTGTTAATTCTGGACACCTTATTTTACAGTCATGTGACAGTCAGTTTCATTGGTGATATTATGGCACTGCACATCGGTCCAAAAGAACTGTGTCAAATTTTCCAGTATTTCATGAATGGGAAACTACTATATTCATGAGTATTTAGTGAAGATTTTTTCTGAGGAAGATTCTTTTGGGAAAGAATTACCACATACCCACACAAATGAGTCCAGAAATATGTGTTGCTACTACATGTTGAAATACCCTAAAAGGGTAGAGTTGTATGAGATCTAATTGCAACAACAAAAACATTTGGATTCAGTTTTGAAACATTTAGTACTGTACAAAATGGCATAACACAAATTTATTATCTCATTGAAATTGTATAATTCTGCTTGTTTTGAAATAGGAACCCCCTTTTATCAATTTTAATTGGTTTACTAGGTTTGGGCATAAATTTTTTTTCCCTTTTAGATGTACGTTTAGGCATGAAAAGTCGAACACCTTGCAAAAAGTATGAATCGGAAAATATTTCAGGAAGGGTAATAAAGAATGTTTTTATATGTCATAGAGAAAGCTAGTGACTCGGTTATCAATTTCTGCTATAAAGGACTCAGGGCTTGCAACTATTTAGCTGTAGTGGATCAGAAGCACGACAGAAACGGACCAATTTTGGTTAAAAAATAAGAAAAATGCACAAAAAATGGAAAAAAATTATTTTCTTATTAAAATAAAAAGTATAAAGAGTTACAGGTGTTTGAAGATAGTTTTGCATAGCATAAGAGTACTGCTTTCTGGTGATGCTTCAAAAATATTTTTCCTGGCGTTACCATGGAAGATATATGGCCTTGAAATGGGTCTATTTAACGAAAATGCAAAAAAAGGGCACAAATTATTTTCGCTTATAAAATAAAAAGT
This sequence comes from Platynereis dumerilii, assembly GCA_026936325.1. Classification (NCBI taxonomy): domain Eukaryota; kingdom Metazoa; phylum Annelida; class Polychaeta; order Phyllodocida; family Nereididae; genus Platynereis; species Platynereis dumerilii. The sequence goes on from JAPTHN010000014.1 coordinate 14,804,230, forward strand.
TTTGAGAGTTACAGAAGTGTGAAGATGGTTTTGTATAGCAAAATAGTAGTGCTTTAAGTTGATATTTCAACCATAATTTTCCAGGTGTTACCTGGGGAGATATACGGCCTTGAAAATTCATCAAATTACGGAAAATGAAAAAATCCTCAACAAATTGTTTTCATCAGTATAATAAAAAGTATTGAGAGTTACAGGTGTTTGAAAATAGTTTTGTATAGCACAAGAGTAGTGCTTTCTGGTGATATTTCAACCATATTTTTCTAGGCGTACCAAGAGGGGTTATATAGCCTTGAAAATGCGTCTTTTTAAGGTCTGAGCCAAAAATGCTAAAACTGCTTGTGGTTGCCATGGCAACACTCCTTGGAAACATAAAAATTCTTTAATATGATGCTTGATATGGTATGTCATGAAGTTTTCCTTGAAAATGATGTATGGTTTGTTTTTCTATTGTTAATATAAGTATGTGAATAGGATGTACAAAATTTACCTTAATTTAGGGCATTTTTGTCAAATTTGCGGCTGTCCGAGGTGAAAAACATCAATTTTTCAAAGGCCTACCCTGGGCATACAAAATTTTTTTTTAAATATTTGAAGTTACCACTGAGTTATTAAAAGGTTCATTCTTTGCTAAGTGGTCAAAATGGCTTGGGAAAATTTTCAATTTGCAAGTACTCATGGCAACCAAACCACTTAAGTTGACTGATGAAGAATATTATAAAGAATAGAAATCCACAAAAATGCAAGCTTAAATGATGATTTTAGTTTTCCACTGCCCTAGAAACTTGAATGATGTCAACATAATGCCGTCAGTGGTGTTACTCACAGACTTGAATGAGTACAAGTGATTTGGTGATAGATATTGCAATGTAAAACAGTGTTTCATGTGCATTCCGTGTTACCTCATCAAATCCAAACAAGAATTGTAAAGAATTCCAAATATTTAGTTGTATATTTGGAATCATTATGCAGCTGCATGCAAAAAAGCTTGTCATAATCAATGAAACAATTAGCATACCATTTGTGATTTTTGTTTTAGGGTCAAAAATACTATTAGAAAAGTTTGGGCATTTATTATTCTTAAATACTACGCAGAAGATTACCACTGGTACCTGCTAGTTCATGCGGAATGGACATTTTTGTGTCCATTAACACCACTGACATCACATTAAAACACTGACAAAGCAGTAACACCACTGACCATTTGCTCAGGTTTTGATGATTAATTCTACAAAATTGCAAAACATGAGGTCAAAGTGCAACCATCAAATCCATAGGTAATTATCCATTGAATAGGTAGGCACAACCAGCATGTAACCCTAATCCAGAATGTTTAATACTGACCTGGTACCTGTCACTACAGTGTGGCGCTCACCGAGTGGCAAATTCATGGCCAAAAGAAATGAAACTTAAACATAACTGACATGAGTTTATTTTCATGTTGATGTTCTTTATTGGAAAATAATTATTGAATACTTAAATGACACACACAATATATATATATATATACATAATATAAATATATATATTTTTGTATATAATTGACATCACATTTTCCATGCAAAAAAAATTATGTTTTGACATTGACATATGTTTAATCAGATACAAAAATGTAGTTACCTGTGGCATTGGCTAGCCCAGAAATCTAAAAAAACTTAAATCACTAACAGAACACACAAATAAAAAACAAACAAATAATCTATGATGCATTTATAAGTTGCTGTCAGGGGCAGACTGACAAGAGCACTGTATGTGGCCAAGTGGAGAAACATGTCTTCATTTATATCAGGAATTTCACCTTTCTTTAATTTTGACATATATCTGTAAACAATATTGGTATAACATCATTGGGAACTAAATAAATGGCATTCATAATAGAATTAATAACAGAAATTCAAAATAGATCCCTGTTGAACATCACAATTTATTTATATCCATTCACGAGATAAATTCCATCAAAAGATACACATTTTTTTCTGTTATCCAAATAACAAATCAATGCATTACCCAGCCCTCTTATCTAAATTTATCCTATGTATGCAGAAGTATGTTGCAATCAATGGTATCAAAAGTTTTGTGAAATAAAAAATGTCCTCCCATAGTTCTCTTCTTTTTCTCTGAATCTGATCCCTTTTTGAAAGTGCAATTAACTTTCTCAATCTTCCTCACTTCTTTGTCTTCGATGTATTTGCCTCTTCTCCACAACAACAACCAGTATCAGCATTCTCTGTACAATTAGTGATTTTCAGAATTTTCTTGGAAGCTTTCTGAAAATCAAAGGAAAATTTCTTGAGCATAAATACATTCAGCAAATGAGGAAAAATATCAAGATTTGTCAGTGGTGTTACCACATTGTCAGTGGTGTACCTTCTATTTAGTAACACCACTGACACTAACACCACTGACAAAAAAGCCTTCAAATATGAAATGCTCCCTTAATTTGCTTTCCATTTGCATTTTTTTTCAACATTCTTGAAAAAATCCTTTCAAAGATTCCATTCCATCATAGGATTTCAAGATGTAAAAGAGTAATTTGTAATAGTAACGCAAACACCACTGACCCCCCTAAATGATACCTCCACTATTCATTGACTATAAGCCATGAAAAAGCATAGAAATATGAAGATATATGCTTACCTTTGCCTCTACTGCTTAGCAGGCATGCTTTCTGGCACCCTGGTGATGTTTATTCCAAGAAAACAGGGAGCTGTTAGTATGTCACAAGCGATTTTCAAAGAAGTAACACCACTGACATCAATATTGGTTAACGCATACAAAAGTCATCATGAAGCATAAGGGAATGAGAGTTACGGTACATAATTTCACTTTATGATAAATTACAACATAGTAATTCATTATTTTGAGCAAATTTTTATAGGATTTCCATAAAATCACAGTATTAGAATGAATAATTGCCGGAGACTCCAACCAGTAACGGTCGAAAACTGGGAGGGCCATAAGGCTTCTGATTTTTTTTCTGGTAAAGTATGAGCATGAACCCATGTTAAAATGATGTGTTTTAACAACAAGTATTGTAGAAGTGATATGTCGAAGAAGCAACATAAATATCAGTAATATTAAAAGAACTAGGTTACTATTAACTTCGGTAACACCATTTTGACCACTTAGCGAAGAATGACCCAACAGGTGATATTAACTTTGTGCAAAATATTAAGAAATTCTGAGAACCTTCATGCGAACTTATTGCCTGATTTTTACACGGAGTGCTGGTTATATACTTTTTAAATTATCTCCAAATATACTTCTCATTGTTTTGGGAAATGTGAAGTAGAAGTTAGTTGCCTTTTTAAAATACTTTTTAAATTACTCCAGATATACTTCTCATTGCTTTGGCAAATGTGAAGTAGGAGTTAGTTGCCTTTTTATAATATTTTTTAAATTATCTCCAAATATACTTCTCATTGTTTTGGGAAATGTGAAGTAGAAGTTAGTTGCCTTTTTAAAATACTTTTTAAATTACTCCAGATATACTTCTCATTGCTTTGGCAAATGTGAACTAGGAGTTAGTTGCCTTTTTAAAATACTTTTTAAATTATCTCCAGATATACTTCTCATTGTTTTGGGAAATGTGAAGGAGGAGTTAGTTGCCTTTTTATAATACTTTTTAAATTATCTCCAGATATACTTCTCATTGTTTTGGGAAATGTGAAGGAGGAGTTAGTTGCCTTTTTAAAATACTTTTTAAATTATCTCCAGATATACTTCTCATTGTTTTGGGAAATGTGAAGTAGGAGTTAGTTGCCTTTTTATAATACTTTTTAAATTATCTCCAGATATACTTCTCATCATGAGTCATGGTTGTGGCAAAAACATGTTTTGGTGAGCCTTTCTTTCTTTCCATTCTGAAGAAGCTGGGTCCCAAATTAAAAGTAAGATGGAGACCCTTTTGTTTGTTACCGTTCTGATAAACTTAAACAACTCTGTGCCATTATTCTATTGAATCTGTTTCAATAAAAAAAATTATCAATCAAGATATACCTGTCAAACTTGGACTCTTCCAACGTCTGTCATTCCAATATTCAGGAGAAATGTAGATAGCCTTTGCACCAAGCTTGAACAAAAAAAAGATAATATATTCAATCAATCAAATTTTAAGGCTTAATACTGGCCACTTCTAATATCCATGCATGTAACTTCAGCCAAGTTGGTTTTGGTTGTTTCATTTCATACCAATATTCAGGAGAAATGTATAGATAGTCTTTGCACTAAGCTAAAACAATCAAAGGATCATTTCAATAAATGTAATTTTAATGTTCACTCGTATCTCGCAAGTTGCGAAAGACCTAAAATACATGACTGCACATATGTTGTTGTAAATATTGATTTTGATTTTCAATCTTTCAGTATATGAAATAAAACCACGTTTGTGCTGTCCACAAGTCTTGCTTATTGGAGATCTTTGCTGATTAGTGGTCCATCTTCAACTTTTATTTGATCATTTGCGACTTCTAAATTGGCTTTGACATGTCATTCACAGTAAACGTGTTTGTCCGCAAAAAAAGTAAAAGCTTGTTTAATAACTCCTGTTCTGACAGGTATATCGCATGCTGACTAAACCAATAAACAGTAACTGACACAAGGTGAAGTTTAAAGTTAATTTTGAAAATGATGCGGGCCGCTGATCTGCAAAGAGCAATAAGGGCACATACGAAAACATATATGCTTAGAGTAGGTCTGGGCAAGAAGCCCGGGTTAGTTGAGAGGCCCCCAAAGGGTTACATCTAAACTTACATGTTTGGTGCTTTTTCTTATTGATAGGATTGAGGCTAGAGACTTTTTTGGGTGATGTCACAAATTTTCAGGGCAAACAGCATCAACCCATAGTAGTAATTGAAGAAACAAAAAAAGGTGCATGGTTTTTGTAACTTTGATTAATTCTTTGAAAGTGCTTGTCAGAAATAAATTTTTAAAAGTATAATGGGGATCTGCATTGCTTCACTTTATGCTATCACATAAGTATTATTTGGATCCCGTTTTGTGCATATTAGCTCAAAATATGGAGGTCAAATTAAAATATGTGTGTTTGGGGCAAGAGGCCCCACATGGTATGGGGCATGAGGCCCCCTTCACTGAGGCCTCGAAGCTGCTTCATGAACCATTTAATAATATGTACTTTACCTTAAATCTCAATAAAATAGCCAATTGAAATAGAAAATTTTGGCCGAAATTGAAACAGAGCAAAAAATATTAAAAAATAAATGTATGAACAGAAAAATTCTGAAATGCAGAAAAAGTGAATAGAATTCCTTAAAAATGATAGAAGAACCCCAAGAAATAACTTTCAAGCAGAATGTGCTCGCAAAGGAAATTGCCATAGGATAATAATAGGGGGGCTTCTTGCCCGATGGGTGGGGTAAGAAGGCCATTTTAAATTTTTTACAAAAAGGGCCGTAACTCCTTTATTAAAATTGGTAGACATTTGTTTCACTAGTTATAAGTAGAGTCAAGTGATCCCTTCCTGACAGCATAAGCATTCAAATAATCAACCACAAAAAGTAGATCAAATCGCACCTCGAAATTAAGGGGAGGTATGGGTGAGAAGGGCACTTTTCTGCAATTTTACGTTTAATGAACAATGTTTGTTATAAAAAGTTAGGTTTTAGTTAAATTAGATGATTTCAGGTCATTTTGCATTGTTATGATGAATGGTTGCCATGGTAACCAGTTTAAAAGGCGAAAAAAGGCTGATTTTTACTGCTCACGGGATGTGAAATTTCTGAAGTTACAGTCATGATAGAAAAATTTTGAAAAAATTCACAAATGAAGACAGACAGGACGCAGAGAATTACAGAGCGGATTTTTGATATTTCTTTTCATAGTGTCAGAAATTAGGGTAAAGTAGTCAAAAGTCATTTTTATTGAAAAATTTCTCGTTTCTATCGCTAAGATGTCATATAATGTTGAAACGAAAAAAAATTTTAAAAATCTGGTCTGTAATTTCCAAGTCAATTTTTCGAGGATTCCGATGATGTATTCCACAGGTTCCTACGAAAAACGGTTGTCAAGATTTTTCACATCCCGTACAGGGTAAAAGTTGATTTTCACATGTTGCGGAAAATGGCAAAAACGTGACGTTAACGTCATTTCAGGCATTTGACCTCTAGATAAAATATTTGTGGCTATTTCTCCAAATCTAATGAAGCTACAAGTACAAAATTTTGCAACGATTTAGTTATCATTGAACATTACGTTTCACCACAGTAAATTCCATGTTGCCATGGTAACTACTTTTTTGTGTGGGCATCTTTGAAGTGACACAACGCCAATATTTACCCACTAAAATTTGGCGATGATTTGGTATTTGACATGGCTTTAAGTTATGATAGAGACATATTTTAATATAATTGAAGCTTGGACTGGCTGCCTGAGTTGGTGTTGGTCAAAGATGTGCCATAAACTGAATATGTGAAGCTTACATATTTTTGGGCAATTTCTCACCCATACCTCCTAAGAAATTAAACAAATTTACCTGAATGATGTGGAAATATGCCTTCAAACGAGGAAGTCTGTCACAGTCAGACAAGGCAGTATTTTGGTTAAGACCAGAGAGCAGTTTCGTTGAGTCCTTGAAGCATTGATGCAAGCTATTCGAAGGAAGATAGATGGAGTAGAGCTAATTGTTTGACGCATCTAGCAGAAAATAAAAACTAATAGTGCACTTTGTCTATTGCTTATTAAAATGTACACCTTGTGAGACAGAGGGATGTTTTCCTCCCATGAGGCCTATATTTCTAAGTCTTACGATATCAGAAATAACCTGTGGTCCACTGTACTCCACAAATACAGGGCTTTTTTTCACTTAGATTACATATTCTTACCAGATTCAAGTACATATTTTTGCTCACCTTATTGGTTCTTCAACTATTACAGCAATTTTCCAACCGACAAACTTCCTTGTTGCTCCTTCACAGATCTTTGCCAAATTGCTTCTCTTTCCATCGATAATGACCCATTTGTCACTTGTCAATTCACGGAGAGACGGGCTTTTGCAGTTGAAGAAACTAACATCCAGTGGTGCCGGTGCTTGTTTCGAAAGCTCTTGATTTGTTACATTCCACTGAAAATTTTTAAACTGGATTAGAGCAACAAGGATTGCTTGGCTTACTGCAAAGGTCAAAAGTATAATTATTATAGTACAGCATGCCAGGCTGCCAACATCTGGGACAAGAGAGGGGAGGGTTGGTCAAAAGGTAGCGTGCTGGACTGTCAATCGCTGGGTCCAGGGTTCGAATCCCGCTCTTGCTCTTGCCGGGTCAGTGGTCACCTGGACCTATGTTGGAGAGCTGTTTCAGTCATCATTCGCCTCATTGCCGTGTCCTCCTCCTGTCCTAATTAGCCTATCAAATGCATAAATAAAGGACATAAAGCCGGAATAATCCGTCCAACCATCTTTGACAAGGGTTCGATTCCTGGCCTGGAGAGCCCATGCTAGATGGAAGATTCATCCAGTGCCAAGGTGTACTTCCCCTCATAAGTGTGGTCCCTGTCTTCCTTCTAAACACAGACAGCACATAGATACAGGATATAAAACCCAATCATCGAATGAAATTGAATTGAACATGCTGTCTTGTCAATTACAGTGATAAAAACAATGTGCAAGCACTTTAAGCAGCACAGACAGTGCATGGTTCTAACACAGGCACACCAGTCAGGGATATACTAAGGAGAAGAAGAAGAAGAAGGCATGGTTGACCTTTGACCCATGGAAGCCAGTCCATTTTAGTTTCTTTATAATTTTTTCCATCACAGAAGGGCACCAAAAGTGAGTGGTCGAAAGTTAAAAACCTACAGAGAATGTAATGTAAATTTGAATGAGATTGGTGAAAGAGAGTGACGTCCAGAGTGCTAACGAGATTGCATGAAATTCTTGAGGTAAGAGCAGCTGTGCTGCTAAAAACCGAAGTTCAAAATCTTTGAAATAATGAACTAAACTTACCTCAATGTGATATGCATAAAAAGTTCCAGAGATGATGAGTGAAGTTAGCAGTAGGTACCAACTCTTTCTGTAGCAGCACCTGGTAACTACGGCTGCCATTTCGTTCTTCTAAAAAGCATCAATAATTTATCACTTAATTGTTATTTTCTTCATAAAATTTCATATTTTACTCATGGCACGCTGTGTAATAATTATTAATCAATAAAAAATTATAAACAAAGTGGCTGGATTATATATCATCATAATCATAAAGTATAATTTAACAATTGGCACTGAACTACCATTACAAAGAGTTCCCATAGCTCAATGGTTAAGGTACTTTATTGGCTGCGAATCAAACATTTGGCAATTTAGGACGCGGGTTTGAATCCTTATCCTTGAACTCAACTGGTCAACTGGATTGAGTTGGTTGTGTATGTGGCCGAGGAGGGTGGTCACTTGTGGATGTGGCCGGGGAGGGTGGTCACTTGTCTAGGCTGGAGTTCACCCTCCTGTCAGGTGTGAGCAGCAACACCGCCAGCCAGACTCTACGGGACTAGATGACTGGACAAGCAGCAGGAACTTAATGTCACAACAATAAATGAGCTGTCACTAAGAGTGCTGAAGAGCGCAAGTCATCATAGATTGTAAATTTCCATTGTAAACCGCACTGTACAAAGTATACATTGATTGGGAAGATCATATGTTGCAATATTGAAATCAAAATCAAATAATAATGACAAACCACTTTTTCTAATGAATCCTTCCTTTCAGTTTTCAAATCACCTGCAAATTCTGCAATGTGTGGCTACTCATAATAATTTTTAGGTCCAATTGTTCGTGTCACTTGATGCTCGTTCAGCCTCGACAAAATGCCAATCCACTTGTAAATGACACTGACTAAAACAGTAATTAAGATGTATATTAAACATTCACCATATGCAGTCTCTACCATCAATATTGAATGCTCTGTTTTATCATTTTTCAGCTCAAGACTGTAAAATTGATTTTTGCATGCTGATAAGGTGCGTCTTTACACGTGTAAACATTGACTAATTTCGAAAGCGACATTCAAATCTAGTGATATACTAAAATAATAATTGAAATGAGACCTTCTATGAGTCAAGGAGAGCTCTGGTCTATTTTGTTGGAGGTACATTGTTACAGTATAATTTGACTTTTGAGTCGGCTTAAATGATTGAGTGAAATGATTGCACAATTTCTTTGAGCGAACACGCATCTCACTCATTTAAGCTGATTCAAATCATACAGAGCATATAATAATGAATGCCTAGTTATCCCCCTGATCCTTCCTTCCCTATCAGCGTGCCTCGCCAGTCCAACGTTGGCCCAACATTGGACTGCCGAGGCATGCTAACAGGGTTATCCCTCCTTGCATCTGTTATCCAAACAAGAACAGTAGCTGATCCAGGGGAAGGGGGTTTGAGGGGTTCAACCCCCCCCCTTTAGCCAGTACATTTAATGTAAAAATAAAATAAAAATTCCGGATCTTTTTAGAGCATTTTCATTCGTAAACCCCCCCCCCTGACATTTTCTGTATCTGCCCCTGAAGAATGGTTGTTGTGAGTTGGACATAACATTATCTCCACCAATTTAAAGCTCCAAAATTTCCATATTTCATCCTGATGTTGCTGCACTTTGTTCGGAGAGAGTTACAGTGTAGTGGTAGTCTTCTGGACTTCCTTTCGAATACATTTCTAGCCGGGTCACTTGAGCCTATGTTGGATAGAAGTTTCAATCATCCTCTGCCTCATTTCTGTGTCCTCTTCCTGTCCTAAGTAGCCCATCCCGATCATCCATCCATCCAAGGATTGAGAAAATGATATCACATATTAAGGATCATGATTGTACAAAATTAGATAATGACATTTCGCCTTATAAGAGGACTGTGAAGTTATCAAGGCATCTTCAGTAACTGTCAATAATGTGATACGGCCGGTTTGCAATTTGAAAATGATTTTTTAATTGCTCCTGTTGCCTGCAAAGAGCTCCAGGAAGCTATACGTCCTCCGGAAAAAAAGTTGGAATCAATCACATTCAAAATGCGCCAAGTTAGTCGATAGCTATCCACAACTGTTACAGTAGGCCTATACCCTTTGTAAGTAATAGAGGAAATTAATGATATTCCATAGAAAATGGGCTGTTGGCTTACAAATATATGCATGTGGCTCTCAGTAAAGATAGGTTCCATGTACATCCTCTAAAGGCAGTGTAGAAATGAAATCAGACAATGGCAAGCCACAACGTTTACCTTCATAAAGTAACAGACTCTAGAGTCAAGGATGGTAAATCCGTCCAGGAGGGTAAATCCGTCCACCCTCTAATATGGTCATAAAAATATATCTGTTGAAGTTTTGTGAGTTTTAAGGCGACTCAAGCGTGGTACACTGCACATACTTCTGAGCAGCCTGGTTGCCTAGCAACATAGCGTCACAACTGCTGCAGGCCCTGAAAAAGTTGTGACGTTACCATTTTCTGTTCTCTCTTTTTTAACAGCATGGCAGCCAGTAATTTGCTATTTAAATGAGATCTAATGCATCTAGAAGCATAATAATTTTTTATTGTATACAGTAACATCTATTCTATGCTAGTTTAAAGTTCCAGCTTCTCAGCTTTATCCAAAAAATGTTTTCAGTCAATTTCATTCAACTGTGTCAAAAATTGTCTTTATTTATTTAAATTGACATTGGCACAGTCATGGTACTGCAGCAAAAAATTGACTTGGTGAATTTTTTTTATTTTTTGCCATTTGTTTGACAAAAACTTGTTTATGATATGCAAATTTTAAAAAAAATCTGTATGGTCATTTTCCTAAAATTTGATAACTGCCAAAATTGATGCATGCAAAATCTGCAATTTATTAGTGTGTTGGTGCCCATTGATATGAGCTCTTACAGAAAAAAGTATTTTAACCTTTTTCTTCAAAGTTATGGCAAATGTATTGGTGTAAATCCTTGGGAAGACATTTCTGTCGTTTTTGTGTGACAAATGCATGTGTAATGCTTTATTCTGTGGTACAAAACCAAAAACTCAATTTATGACTTTTAAGCAGTCATCAGGCAAAATATGCAGTTACCATGGTAACCAAACGAGTCGGTGAAATATTTTTGTTTTTCATTTTTGAAATGTATGGGTCCCATAGAGTACCTGTGCAAAATTTTAGAAAATCTGTATGATCGAACCACCATGCTTGAGTCACCTTAAAAGCAAGAGAAATTCGTTTTTTTATACATTTTTCTGATTTTAGAATTTTTAATCATTTTGGGGTCTATTTAATTAAAGATAAAAGACAATCAAACTCATCATCAGCTATTTTGTGAATTTTAGTTGGTTGGCCTTGCAGGCCTATTTCAGTCAACAGACAAATGTATTTAATGTAAAAGATCAATGAATAAGATAGAACATTCATTATTTTTATCGGGTTTTTAAAAAATTACTCAGTTGTGACACTTTGGAAGGTAATGCAATGGAAATAAAAGTGGACGGAATTGCCATCCTCATATTAAAACTGGCTTGATTGGGTGTGTCTTGTAAATCCGTCCACCTACATTAGAGCTCTTTTATGACTTGCAATGTTCATAATTGGCATATAACTGATTACAGAAATTAGATTGGAGCAATTGACAACTCTTTGATTGGGGTAAATAATTTTTTTATTGTGATTAAGGCAATCAATTGAAATTATTGCAAAAGAAAAATTGATATCTGATATCTGAAGTATCTGCACTGGCTGAACTTGCAGGCATGAGAGACAGTATTACAGAGTCTGAACTCACAAGAACAGAGATTGAAGATATAATTGTTGATTTGTGCATTAATTAATTTTGTTTTTGTAGTATTTTCTATTATTTTATCTCTATTTTCTTATGTATACCCTGAGTATGAATAAATATGGTATATATATATTTAATTCTTCTGTTTTTTTGTGTAATCATTGTCCAATTATTACTAGATTAGCACAAAATCCTTGGTGAAAGTTGATAAATCGCAACATTTAAAAAAATTATAAGATATGATAGGTGGGGGCTGTATTATGCTCTGTGGACGGATTTATCATCCTTGCTGGACGGATTTACCATCCTTGCTGTACGGATTTAGGAGCCCCAACCTTCATTTTTGGTTGCCATAGTCTCAGAACAAATTATTTGAATTTTATTACCTTTTTGGATGTTAATGGCAGCACAGATTATGCTCCTTCCATTGAACTAATTTTTTTTTTGTCTATTCCATTTGTTTGGGAAATAGGGTTTAAGCCAAAATTGGACAGATTTACCCTCCTTGACTCTAATATGATGTACAAAACAACAGTATATCCTCCAAAAATAATGCATGAAAGAGTTACTTCTTCAATAAACATGGAACATGAAATTATCCTTCACAGTCAGCTAGGTGGCTTAAGCTTACCAAGAGTCAGCCATGGAAAGTGCAATGCACCAACCATGCATGAATGCCACATTTGATCATTATGCTAGAATTTATGCTAGATTTTTGATGACTGAATTAAAAGTGTCCCCTCATTTGCATTGACCACTTGTCTTTATTATATATGTTTTATTGCTAAGCCTTGTGCTGCTTCATTAACTTATTTGATTATTTACATAAATGTATCAATCAATATAAGTGTAGTGATTTCTTGCTCTTCTTGTGAAGTACCTCAGGCTAAAACCAAATTTCAATGCAAAAACCAATATGGATTTTTTAGAAATCCATGTTGGTTTTTTGCATTGAAATTTGGTTTTTCAAAAAACCAATTTTGAATCTAAAAAACCAATTTTCTCCTGAAATTTGTTAGAGTGTGGAGACAGAAGTTTTCAGGCTGAATCGGAGTCAAAGTTAGCAAGGTTTTCAGGAGGAGTCAACTTTGAAAAGAAAATTGATGACTTTTATCTCCTAGAAATAATTTAAATTATCAACAAAAACACAATGAGAACAATACAAACTGTTGTCAAAATTCATGTAAACAAAACTTCAGAAACAGTATGTCAAATCCAATAGAAAAAAGTTGGAAAATTTTACATTTTTACTTCTGCGGTAATGCTGCTAAGTGGTGTTGGAGTAAAAATTTATCAGATTCAAGGAGTCATAGTCAGAATCTCAGTTGTTTTTCAGGAAGCCAATTGAGTTTGGAGTCCGGTCTGCTGGCTCTGCTCACTTGATACCCGACTCCAAAACCCTGCTTTCTATCAATTAAAATTTAATGATGCAGACATTGCAGCCTTCTAAAACAACTTTTTGCTACTCATTGGGGTTAAAAAAAAATGTGAGCAGATTAAATTAGACAAGACAAGATCAGATTTACCTCACTCGGTCACTTAAGCAGACTCAACATTAGTTTACAATGGTGGACATGAATTGTTATCATCCTATGCTCCATTGCTGTGTCCAAAATTGCACAAATGCAGGATGTAAAACCTTGATCATTCATCCATCCTTCCTTATTTGGAAATTGCACTCTGTGCTGCCCATCGATAATGCTCTAACAGCTCTCACGGTATCTAGCAGTCTTGACACAAATTTACTGGGAAAGAGCTAGCAAGAGGGAGCCACGTGCTAAATGCCTAAATGATCTGCCACCTAGTGTGAAAGAACATTTATCAGAAACCATTGCCTTGCACCCTCAAAAGTTTGTTTACAAAGACTCTCAACTTTGTGGTCATTTCAGGGACGTCAGTTTCATCTTAAAGTGGTGGGGCAAATAGCGGTCACACCTTCGTTGAAGATGTCAGGAAAAATGATCAGGGGAAAAATTATATTTTTTACATTCAGAAACATGTATACTTTGGCAAAAAAGTGGAGGGGCATCTGATGCCATTGTGTCATTTTGACTCATTTTAATATCAGAATGACATCACATACATCACCCTAACTGGCATAAAATCGGTTGTATGTAATGACAGTGTTTTACCCTGAACAGCAACACAAAGCGAAGTTAACCCAAATGAATACATATCAATATCAGAAGCAGACATCATGATATAACAACAAACAATCACTTTGAACATTTTTACTAAAAGTCTTATTATTTGCTTCTTCATTTCAAACATCACAATGTATGAAAACATAAGTTTACTATCAAATGTAGGTTAATTGTCCATGTCATTTTGTGGATCATGTAGATACGGCAGCACACTGTTGCAGTAAAATTGTGTAGTACGTTTGTCTTGCTTTAGAATTGGGCTCCATTTTGTTGGATGCAGAGAATGGCTTTTGCGTAACAAGTCAAAAAACAACCAGGGTTCAGTTCTATTCGGAAACCAATTGTAAATGGTTGTTAGATTTACTCTGTGAGTTGGATCATCCAAACACATAAACATTGTGCCTACTGCAAATTCGAGGTGAATGTCGTCCTTCGCAAAATGCCGTGCCAGTGGAATAAAACCTTTGGCGAACCTATGAGGCACATAATAAACATCAGCCCATGACCAGTACATACCATAATTAAATCCAGTCAGCTTCTTAAGTTTTCTCCCACATCTGAACTCGACAGATTTATTTGGCTTTTTCAAGAGACTGGAACGACTCCGTATAATATCCTTCTTGTGGCTATCAAACCAGTTTATGTTTTCATATATACTGACACAATTTGTAGAATTTGTACAACCGATCTCATTGAGTACATCACAACGAATATGAGAGGTATAGTTCATAAACCAGATCGCATCCCGCGGCAAATGACTCAATTTTGGTATAGAAACCAGGATGTCATCACTGATCACAAGGTAACCCTGGACGTCATATGATATCATCATCGCCATGGCAAGGCATTGGTAATTTGCTGATCCTGGAAAGTTTTTCCTGTGAGATTGTTTATACTGAATGAATCTGTATTGGAAATCTGAGAAAACCTTAGTTTTCTTTGGTAACTCTGGCCCGCAGTATAACATCTTCGGAAAAAAAGGCCGATAGGCAATTTCAATGAACGGAATCACATCATAATGAACAGTATTGAATAAAATTACAAGTAGAACATCATTAAATTGTGTCCATGCATTTTCAACTTGGTGTACAAGGTTATGATTCAATCCAAAACGTGAGCAGGTTCTTGCTAGTTTTTGTTTGATTGCTCCCAGATTACAGATTTGGTTTATGCGAATGTTCATCTTGATTGGCGGTTTAGAAGAATGATGTTTTGAATTGTATGCTTGACACTTGTCCGCCATACTAGTGAAAAGCTGCCGCTCAACCTTGACCATCCAACTTTGCATTATATTTTCATGTGATTCACTGATAAAGGCGCCATCTTTCAAAAATGTCAAACATTTACTTAAACATTTGTCGGGAGTCAATTTGACACAATTGATATTCTGCAATATTTTCGCTGCTTCCTTGTGCCAATTTGACAGCTTCGTAATATCCGTTGATGTTCGTACCCGTTTTGAAACATAATTCGGCCCTTGATGCCACAGTAACACTCTTGCAGAAGTTGTCCACAAGACATTTTGTACAACAACCTTCAGCAGGTGTATAGAATTTACGTCAATGTCTAAGTCTTGTACAAAAGCTGGCATGAATAATGCCCAAAATGCTTTTGAGGTAAATATGGCTGTTTCAACCTGAAGATTATCAGCATAAACACCCTTCGGAAGAGATATAGGTGGCGCTAGTGGATCGCAAAGAACCTCTTCATCTGTTCCTTCCCTTAAAACATATATAGGTGCCTGGATGGCAGGAACGTCTTGGTCAACAATCTCATAAGACGCCTGGAATCCATCCTCCTCCTCACGTCCAGCATTTGCACAACCAAAATACCTCTTGTAGTTGAACGATCTAGTTTTTCTGCCATGCTGAGGTTGGTAAAGAATTCCTGGTAGACCTATAATGCCAAAGACAACAATATTGTGAACCCAAAATGCCAAAGATAACACACAATATTGAGAACCTGAAATGCCAAAGAAAACAATATTGTGAACCTATAATAGCAAAGACAACAATGTTTTGAACTTAAAATGCCAAAGACAACAATATTGTGAACCTATAATGCCAAATACAACAATATTGTGAACCTATAATGCCAAAGACAACAAAACTGTGCACCCAAAAAGCTAAAGACAACAATATTGTGAACATAAAATGCAAAAGAAGGCAATATTATCAAATAATGCCAAAGTAAAATATATTTTATTATTATTATACAATATTGTCAACTGAAATTGACAATGTCAACAATAATTTAAAACAAAAATATTTAAAAAAAAAACAATTCCAAAGACATTCATATATTGGACAACAATATTATACACTAAATGCCAAACGCAACAATATTTTGAACCTAAAATGCAAAACACAACAATTTTCCAAACCTAACAGACCAGAGTCTATGTTATTTTGAACCTAAATTGCCAAAAACTGCAAAATGTCAAATTTAAATCAACAAAGTAATATTTTTAACCTGTTATGCTAAAAACGACAATAGGTTGACCAAAAACAACTTTTTTAAGCTCAGACTCTTTACATGTCATCATTAAATTTTGTAACAATAATATTCAGAAAAGCAGTGAGCATTATCAACCCTTTCGTGGACCTACTTATAGTCAGTGTTCTAGTCACATCCACTGTTTTCCATAAACCAATTTTCTTCTTATCCAGAAAAACCATCAGAGAGTCAACTCATGGTTGTGGCCAGAAAGTGTTTTGGTGAGCAATTATTTCGTATCATTTTGAAAAGGCTATGTCCCAAATAGAAAGTAAGATGGAGACCTTTTTGTGGGTTGCTGTTCTGAAAAACTTTAACAACTCTGTGCCATTATTCTATTGAATCTGTTTCAATAAAAAAGTTATCAATCAAAAAATACCTTTCAAACCTGGACTCTTCCAACGTCTGTCATTCCAATATTCAGGAGAAATGTAGATAGTCTTTGCACCCAGCTTGAACAAAGAAAAGGTAATATATTCAATCAATCTAATTTTAAGGCTGAGTATTGGACACTTCTAATTACCATGCATGCAACTTTCATGTCATACCAATATTTAGGAGAAATATAGATAGTCTCTAAAGCAATAAAATCATCTGAATTTCAATAATTAATACCTTTAATGTTTACTTGAATCTAACAAATTCCGAATGACCAAATACATATGACTGTTTAATGTTGTTGTAAATATTGATTTTAATTTTCACTCTTTCAGTATATAAAATAAAACTACGTTTGTGCTCTCCACAAGTCTTGCTTATTAGAGCTCTTTGCAGATTAGTGGCCCATCTGAAACTTTTATTTGTTCATTTGCAACTTGTAAACTGGCTTTGTCACGTCATTCACAGTTACAGTACCTGTTTGTCCTCTAATATTTTTATCAGGAGTATATATCTTGCAAACAAGATAATAGTTTGTTTAATAACCCCTGTACTGACAGGTATATCGCATGCTGACTAAACCAATGAATAGTAACTGACACACGGGGAAGTTTAAAGTTAATTTTGAAAATGATGTGGGTCGCTGATCTTCAAAGAGCAATAAGGCAGTGCTTTTCCTAGCCATAAGCCACATTAGCATTGGCTAATGCATCCTCCATGTGGCTAATGAAAATTGCTTATATTTGCATACAAATTAGCCACACATCCAAGCAGTTTTACTGAAAATTGGCCTTGTGGCCAATTGAATTTTGGTCCGAGGAAAAGCACTGAATAAGGACACATATTAAACATACATATGCTTATCTATTTATTCTCTAAGATATGTTATGCAAGAATGAACTGAAATTAAACAAAATTACCTGAATGATGTGGAAATATGCCTTCAAGTGAGAAATTTTGTCGGAGTCAGACAGGACAGTTTTTTGGTTAAGATCGGAGAGCAGTTTCGCTGAGTCCTTGAAACATCCTTGAAACATTGATGCAAGCTATACGAGGGAAGATAGATGAGGTACAATTAATTGTTTGAAGCATGTAGTGCTCAGAAAAAAAGACTGATAGTGCATTTTGTCTATTGCTTATTAAATTGTGAACCTTGTGAGAGAGAGGGGTGTTTCCTCCCATGAGACCTATATTTCTTAGGCTTAAGATATCAGAAATAACCTGTGGTCCACTGTACTCCACATTTGGAGGGTTTTTTTCCCTTAGATTACATATTCTTACCAGATATACATACATATTTTGTTCACCTTATTGGTTCTTCAACTACTACAGCAATTTTCCAACCGACAAACTTCTTTGTTGCTCCATGACAGATCTTTGCCAAATTGCTTCTCTTCCCATCAATAATGACCCATTTTTCACTTGTTAATTCACGGAGAGACGGGCTTTTGTGGTTGAAGAAACTTACATTCTGTGTCGACGGCGCTTGTTTCGAAAGCTCTGAATTTGGTACTGGCTTCCGCTGAAAATTGATAAAGTGGATAGAGCAATAAGGATTGCTTGGCTTACTGCAAAGGTCAAAAGTATTAAGTATAGAATAACATGCCAGGCTGCCAACTTCTGGGACAACGGTTTGATTCCTGGCCTGGAGAGCTAGATGGAAGATTCATCCTGTGCCAAGGTGCACTTCCTTCATTCCCTCATTACTGTGGTCCCTATCTTCCTTTCAAACCCAGCCATTGCATAAATAAAGGATGTAAAACCTTTTCATCTAATGAAACTGAATTGAACATGATGTCTTGTAATTTACAGAGTTAAAATCAAAATCTTTGAAATAATGAAATAACCTACCTCAATGTGATATGCATAAAAAGTTCCAGAGATGATGAGTGACATCAGCAGTAGGTACCATCTCTTTCTGTAGGAGCATGTGGTAACTATGGCTGCCATTTCGTTTGTCAAAATTAAAAAATTATCAATAATTTATCACCTGTTATTTTCTTCATGCGGTTGTCAATGTAAATTTTGGAATTTGCAATGTTTGGCTACACTATAAAAAATTTCGGGGCAAAACTGTTCTTTTTTTAAAAATCAAAAATGTTTTTTTGAAAAATCTATGTTGATTTTTGCATGGAAGTTTCAATAAACCATTTTCCATCTAAAAGACCAGTTTTGTCCCAATTTTTTTAGAGTGTACTAATAATCATTAGGTTCATTCGTTTGTGTCACTTGATGCCGACTAAGCCTGCAGTCATTAAATGACAGTCCACCTGTAAGTGACACCAAAAATTATTAACTAAACTTTACAAAAATACAAATGGAAAGACGTGAAATGTATCCCAAATTTCCACAAGACTTGTTCAACTTTGTAGAATTAATTTTTCCCGATGATTGGACCTTATGTCTGGTATTTATACACTTGTTGGGCTGTTAGAACAAGAGAAAAACATATTACAGGATGTGTATGGTTCATAAAATGCAGATGAACTGAATTATGGCTCCGACTCCCGTCTCAACTTATCAGCAGTATCGCCCTAAATTATCAAATCATGAACAGGTCTGTCTGAGCAAAAATGCATATCATTTTATATTAAGGATCATGCAAGAATCAAGAGTGTAAAACAGTTAAGATTAGGCCTAATTTCACCTTATAAAAGGATCAGTGAAGTTTTCCAGACATCTTGAGTAGCCATCAATAATGTCAGTCAGCCAGTTAGCAATTCAAAAACTAAATTAAATGTTTTTAAGGACCCCTGTAGTCTGCAGCGAGCTCTAGGAAGCTATACGATGTATACATCCTTCGGACAAAAAATTGGAATCAATCACATTCAAAATGAGCAAAGTTGGTCGATGGCTCTCCACAACAGTAGGCCTATATCCTTTGTAAGTAATAGAGGAAATTAATGATATTCCATGAAAAAGGGCTCTTGGCTTTCAAATATATGCAAAAAACTCTCAGTGAAGATAGGTTCCATTTATATCTTCTAATGGCAGTGTAGAAATGAAATCAATCAATGATAAGAAAAAAGCTCTAATATGATGTACAAAGCAATGGTATATCCTCAAAAAATAATATATGAATGAGTTAATGCTTCAATAAACATGGAACATGAAATTAACCTTCACACTCAGTTGGCTTAAGCTCACAAGGAGTCGGCCATGGAAAATGCAATGCACCAACCATGCATGAATGCCATATTTAATCATTTTACTAGACTTTTAATGACTGTATTAATAATTAAGTGTCCCTCATTTGCATTGACAACTTGTCTGTTTTATTGCTAAGCCTTTTGCAGCTGCATTAACTTATTTAATTATTTACTTTGTTAATCAATATATATGCTAACTTAAAATCAAATTCACAGACAATCACAATATTTTGAGGCCACTCTAGAACAATAATTATTGCATTAAAATGTATTTTATTTATTAACCTACTGCACTTCATTAACCATTGTATGAATTATGTCATAATTAACGTTTGCATTCAATAAGTAGTATATGTAGATTGATGTAACTGAAACTCACCAGACTCTTATTTTACCACTTCAAGTGTAAAAACCTTACTTACCTCTGTATTTTGCTTATCTTCTCCAAATAAATCTACTTTGTGCAAACTAAATCTCCGTTTATCCTCAAACAATCCTCGTTATTACATTATACTTGTAATTCCTCCGAAAGCAATCTGAGTCTGTCGGTCAATCCATTTGTCAAACCGTCGGTTTAACAACTGACAAAATTTATAACAGCATAACAAGAACAATGCGCAATGTCACATTAAATTTTTTTTTAGAAATGTCTGAGAACATTAGACCAGTTACTGTAGACGCAGCACTATCAGAGCATGCCACATTTTGGGATATTGCTAAAATACATTATACAATTTCATAGTTATTGTGTCATTCACCTCGTCTTTATAAATGCAATAAAACATATTTATTCCTAGTGCCACACAGAGACATATAAATCACCAGAACACGGACAATAAATTTATGATCATCAGTTATACTTTATTCAAACAAATGACTAATTCATCCAGTATCACTAAGCAAATAATAACCTATGTTACTTAGTATATTGATTTTTTTCATAACAGAAAAACCAATAAAAAATACATTATTTTCTCCTTAACTTTTAATCGAGTGAGGCGTACTACTGGGAAGGTTACTGACTGTGACAATCAAATTGAGACTATAACAGATATAATAGGCTTTTTAAGTTAGAATTGGAAGGAACAAACAATCAGCAATCACTATACTTTGATGCCCTAGAGTAATTAGGGTCTGGTGCAGTGGCGTACCTATATATTGGACCTGTGCCCCCAGGTGCCCCTTCCCATATGAACTTTCCAACTCTGGTTCCCTCCCCCCAGAGAATCGCGTGCGCCCAACCCCCCCCCCCCCACTCAAGACCCAACAGTTACGCCACTGGTCTGGTGACAAGTACTGAGGACAGGGGGGGCCATAGCACCATGCCCCCTAAATACGCCACTGAAGGAGTGTATCCGAACCAAGGACAAACTGTATAACATTCATTGGTGTGATGACCTTCTGTAATTACTGTGCATATATTGTATACATGATGTGCTATATATCTCTTACTGTTAATGTATGAAAAATCCTGCCTATTTTGCTTACAGGAATTTGTGTGAAAATATGATACATGCATAATAATGACTAAGGTTGGCATATATATCTAGTTAAGCAAGGGGTGTGGAAAGAGAAAATCCTGAGCTGTGAGTTCATATTTAATGATAAATGAAGCATTTCAAGGCAACCTAGTACATTAGTACAAACAAGTAAATTTTCCAGGTGGATGCTCATGTAAATAATATGGACTATTCAAGATAATCAGATACAACATTGAAGTTGAAATTATGTCCAATGGCAATAGTGACAAAGGTGTGTTGAAAGCAACATGAGGTATACGGTAGGTATATTACTTAAACCCATTTTTAACGGGATATAATTGTTTCAAGTTGTTATTCAACAACTGCTACTGATCAAATGGTTGTTACTTATTCAATTAAGAACTATTGAGTAATGAGGAGAAATGATTTCAGACACCAGATTTGGAAACTATAGGTACACCAATTTGTGTCTGGTGGTTTCGGAATGTCTATAGAAACTACATAGACCCACCCTGTCCTCAGAGGCAGCCACTTGATAAACACCCAAATTTGGTCTGGTACCTGGTGTGAAAAACAAATTTAGAGAATGTTGCATATCATCATCTTTAGTCTGAAAAGACTCTCTCTAGCTCAGTGGTCATTCTGACTCAGTTTGACATCAGGCTGAGGTGATGTCACATTATGTAAAAGACATCACTCAACATTCAATTTGATCAGACATAATTTTGACATCAGGCTGATTTCATTTTGCATGTTGTCACAGACGTCATTCGACATTGGTGAGATGTCATTTAATATACAATGTAAATGGCGTAAAGTGTTCATTTGTGATATACATATATGATATATACATAATTGTGACACATGTATCTTTTTGATATTTTGTTTTGAATAAAATAATATGTATATATATTGTGCCAAATGTGCTAGGGCAGATTTCATGAAATGTGCTCTCAGAGGGTACCTTAAACTTTGCAACCCTTTTGTTATTTCTCTGTTGCTTCCTAAAGCAAGTAAACCTATTACTACATACATCTGTTAGCTGATGAATAAACATCATTAAAATAATCCTCAAATATTTAGATTTTTGCTCTTAAAGGGATATTTTTTTATCCCTCATGAGGACAATTTTGGACAACCAAACTTACTGGTGATCAGACATGCTTACTTTGGCACTCTGTGGAATCTGCTAAAACCGATTCAGGAAAATGTAGTGATATGTGATTGATAAAAGATATCTTGAACATTATTTTGGAACCATTTTTAATTGTGTTTGTCATTATAAAACTTGAAAAATAAATAACAATAAAAAAAGACTGCTAATGTAACTAAATTCCGTCTCAGGACACTGAGGTTACATTAGCAATTTTCAATGTTCTTGCTACGTGTTTATGCCAATTTCAAATGTGAAATTCTAAAATATTATTGAAAAACGTGTCTTATTTGCCTTCATACATCACCAAAAACAAACACAATTGTGTGTGGTAGCTGTTTTTTTATTGCTAATGTAACTACAATTTCGCATCTGTCCATTTCATAGTGTTACATTAGTAAAATTTGTCTATATGAAATACATTAACTAACACATGATTAGATCTCAAATTTTTTTCTGAACTGAAAGCCAGGACTCCCAGGAGTAGGCCAGGGGTGGTACCCTCTGATGATTTCATTTATATTGCAGTACTTAGGATCAGCATAAAAATTCCGTCCTCCATCATTTAACGTTGTTACATTAGCACAAGGCCATATTTTTAGTTACTCTGATCTACCAATCCAACAGAAAACAGTTTTTCAAATGCTTTAACAGCTTTTTTCCGGTGTGATTTAAATAATTGTTTATGGTTTTCTACAAAGAAAGTCATTGAAACAACTAACAGTCAACAATGAAACACTCAACAATCCATTCAATTGCTTTTAGAGATCTCAAACTGTTAATTATGTCTTTCACATCGGAATTTAATCCTTTTGTTACAACTTCACAAAACAATGTATCTGGTGGTCAAGGTAAGCTTAACAAGCTTACTCTGAGAAGTGAGGATGGACTTACCTGGGTAAAAGTTTTTGAGAGCAATAGTGGAAACATTATGAATTTACCACTAATATTCTTTTTCTCATTTGATACAGGCCTATTTCTGTCAGGATTAGACAACATCCAGTGGTGGATCCAGACATGATAGCCTAGGGGCCGGACTTATGTCGGCATTCGCCAGCCCATGTTATCGCAATTTTTCTTCAAAATGCTACTATAAATCTTGGTGGTTTAGGGAGGGGGGGTTCCATAGGCCCCCCTGTATCTACCACTGTAATCTAATGCAAAAAACAACAGTCTGTGTCCAAACTTTTGGAGGGCAGTGTATCAGTATTCTATGTTTTTTTACGAATATGTGGTATAATTAAGTTCTGACTAAAACTTGGAAAGAAAACAGGTATCTGATCAATCCGCAATTGAAACTTTGGAAACTAAAGTGTTTCACAAGACCATATTATATGATTTAGATGAATTTTTACTTTTAATTAGATCTTTATCGTTTGTTTAACATAGCATGTGTAATTGTATGCTGAATTTCTTATTCCGTATCAATGTTTTACGAATAAATTGATTAATATGAACTCATAACGAAAGTAACAAGAAGTATATAACTTCACACATAATAAATCATAGAAGTCAATCCGAACAAATTTATGATTTTTTACAATATTTTGGCTTTATTCATCGATCCTCAGGTATGAAATGACAATGTTATAGGAAATGGAGAGTTACATGTGAAACAACTAACAACAGCATCGTCATTTTATGCCTGAGGATGGCTGAATAAGGCCGAAATATCGCCAAAAAAAAATGAATATGTTCGGATTGACTTATGAATTATATTAAATTAATATTAAATTAATCACCGGAATTAATGGACATGACTTCACACGTAGTACAGATTTCCACATGTTGCGGCCTTATCTCTGATTTTCAGAAACTTGATGACACAGTTGTAATTATTTTTCAAGAAAATATTTATTCTCAATAAGATTTACATTTTTGTAGAGAGCCTCTATAAGAATACAATCTAGACTTAGATTTGCACCAATGCCAGACCTCTCTCCTTACCTAATGTAGGACTGCTTCAAAAGAAGGCCCATTTTCGACAGAGCTTAATTTACATATGTCTACAAGTTGACCGCTGTTTTATTGTCAGTGCTTAGTTCCAGCCCTGACAAAGTCAAAAAATTTTCCTATAAAATCTTTGGCAGGGTTTACATCCTACACTCTAAAAAGATTCAGACAAAATTGGTTTTTTAGATTCAAAATGGTTTTTCAAAAAAATTGGTTTTTTAGATTCAAAATGGTTTTTCAAAAAACCATTTTGAATCTAAAAAACCAATTTTGTCTCGACATTTTTTAGAGTGTATGGACAATCTACATCTCACCTCCATTATCGCAAAAGATATTGCGTCAGACTTGCTTTTCTGAAATCACTGATCAAGCTTCGTAACTTGGTTGTAACTTGGTTGGGCCGTGTCCTGTCGGTTGTAATAGTTGATCCCAAAAGGCTGATTTACAGAAAATGTTATTTAACTTTTCCACCAGTAGAAACTTAGCCAAGTTTAGATGAAATTAACAGTGACCACAAGCAGACAAAAATGATTTAATGACAAACATTCACTTTCAACATTTTTACCCAAAGCATACTTTTCTCTTCTTCTCTTCAAACATCACACTGGATATTTCAAAAATAAGTATATCATGATCACAAGTAGGTTAATTGTTCATTTCATTTTTTGGTCATGCAGATAGGGCAGCACGCTGTTACAGTAAAAATTTGTAGTACCTTTGTCACTCTTTAACATTGGGCTCCATTTTGTTGGATGCAGAGAATGGCTTTTGCGGAATATGTCAAAAAACAACCAAGGTTGTGTCCTATTTGGAGCCCAATTGTAAATGGTAGTAAGGTTCATTCTCTTTGTTGGATCATCTAAACACATAAACATGGTGCCTACTGCAAATTCCATGTGAACATCGCCCTTTGCAAAATGCCTGGCCAGTGGGATGTAATCATTTGCCATCCTGTGTGGTATGTAGTAAACGTCTTGCCATGACCAGTAGATGCTGTTGTCAAAACCAGTCAACTTCTTTAATTTCCTACTACATCTGTACTCAGCAGAACTTTCTGGCTTCATCATGAGACTGACACGACTCCGTATAATATCCGTCTTATGTTCACCAAACCAGGCTATGTGTTCATAAATACTGACACAATTTGTAGAATTTGTACAACCAATCTCATTCAATACATCACACCGCACATTAGAAGTATATTTCCTGAACCAGATGACATCACGAGGAAAATTACTAAATTTTGGTAAAGTTATTAAGATGTCATCACTAATAACAAGATAACCCTTGACATCATATGACATCATCATCGCCATGGCAACACATAGGTAATTTTCCCCTCCAGGAAAGTTTTTTCTGTAAGATTGTTTGTATTGGATGAATCTGTACTTGAAGTCTAAAAGATTCTTGGTATTCTTAGGTAATCCGGGCCCGCAGTACAACATCTTTGGAAAAAATGGGCAATAAGCAATTTCAAGAAAAGGGATCACATCATAGTGGAGCTTATTAAATGTCACCAATAGTAGAACATCATCAAATTTTGTCCATGCATTTTCAATTTGGTGTACTAAGTTTTGATTGAGTCCAAATTGGGAGCATGTTTTTGACAGTTCTTGTTTGATGGCTTTCTGATTAGAGATTTCATAATCGTGGCCGTTCAACTTGTTTGGCGGTTTATCAAAGTATTTTTTTGAATGGTGAGTGTGACTTTGGTCCATTATTCTTGTGAAAAGTTGCTTCCCAACGTTGATCATCCAACTGTGAATAACATCTGCTAGTGATTCGCTTATGAAGCCGCCATCTTTCAAAAATGTCAAACATGTAATTAAACATTTGTCTGGAGTCAATTGAGTACAATAATTATTCTGCAATACTTTTACGGTATCATTATGCCAATTTGACAACTTCGAAATGTCTGTTGACGTCTTTTGGCGTCTTGAAACATAATTCGGTCCCTGATGCCACAACAAAACTCTTGTGGAAGTTGTCCACAGAACTTTTTGAACAATCATCTTGAGTAAGTGTAAAGATTTTTCATCAATGTTGAAGTCTCGTACAAAAGCTGGCATGAATAATGCCCAAAATGCCTTTGAGGTAAATATGGCTGTTTCAACCTGAAGATTATCAACATAAACGCCCTTCGGGAGAGATATAGGTGGCGCCATTAGATCACAAAGAACATCTTTATTTGGGGCCTTGCTTGAGACGTATATAGGTGCCTGGACGGCAGGAACTTCTTGGTCAACAATCTCATAAGATGCCTGGAATCCATCCTCCTCCTCCCTTCCGGCATCCGCACAACCAAAATACTTCTTGTAGTTGAAAGATCCCATTTTTCTGCCCGGCTGAGGTTGGTAAAGAAATCCACTTGAACCTATATTGAAAAAGACAAAACTATTTTGAACCACAATTTTTTCTTTCAGTGTGTGAGGCGCAAAGTAGCTTGCAAATGAAAGGCAACACTGAAAAAAAGGATTGTCTGATGGATCGATAGATAGATAGATAGATAGATAGATAGATAGATAGATATATAGATAGATAGATAGATAGATAGATATATAGATAGATAGATAGTTAGAATGTTACTTTTAACAATTTTTAGAGATGTGTCAATATAGTGATCATATCCCATTGAGTTATAAGGGGTTATTAAATTTGTCGAGGAAAATACTAGCAATAAGTGCCCTTGTAAATAGTTTTAAGAGGAGGAGTTTTAACCTTTTAGGCCCATGTATGTGATTATCACAACCTTGAGTCTATGGAAGATGGTACAGATCTTGCAGGTGCTGCCCTCTTGTGTATTGTATACGAAACAGCTTAAAACAAATTATCATTAATTAGGACATCTAGAAGAAAGTAATCTGGATGAAAATGCTGCAGTGGCTCCGCAAGAGCATGGGGAAGACATGCGGAAAGTTAGAAGACCAGGCATTAAGTAGGAACTGAGATAAATCCCGGACACTGTTATTTTAATATTAGTAAGAAGAAGATAATGGCGCACCACTGAAGAACCAGCCAAGAGCTCTACAGATGAAAATTTTCCATTTCTATCACTTGGAAAGCATACACTGTACAGTGACAAGTTGGTGCATGGAGGCTTTATTAATGGGCATCTGTAGCACTAACAATCATCTTATATTGGCAGCTATACAGTATTCGCGTTGGCAGCATAACTTATTTCTAAATTAATTAATCAATAATATCATACCTTTCAAACCAGGACTCTTCCAACTTTTGTCACTCCAAAATTCTGGAGGAATATAGATTGTCTTTGCGCCAAGCTAAAACAAAGAAAAGGTAATTTACTCAACCATCCAATTTTAAGGTTTGCTTGAGTGGTTGTATTTCATGTAATAAAACTACGAACTCATATAAGTATAATTACTGGAAACTTCAAAAATTATTTAATTCGTTTTTTTTCCTGTGGGAATAGCCTTTCTGAACGCAAGTACATCATATATCAGTCAATTCTCACAAACCAAATAGCTGTAGTTATAGTTATATATGTAATTATTCATAATACTAATTTTCTGATTACCATCCCTGTCAGCATGCCTCGGCGGTCTGGCGTAGGCCCGACGTCGGTCCGATGTCAGCAGCATCGGACCGGCTTTGGGCCGACGTTGGGCCACCGAGGCACGCTGATAGGGATGTTAGTTGTATGTAATTCAAGCAAAGTTAGTTTTAGATATAGCATGCCTGTGGCCTGTGTCTGTACCTCCCCAGCCACCCAATAACAACCCAAATTTACTCCTTATATAAAAATGGACAGAATGGACCAATTTCATGGATGGTTCTCTCAGTTAACACTAGGGGAAAAGTGGTGAATACTTAAATCCAACTTTGCTAACAGATTTCCCGCCCTTGCCTTTGATTGGTCCAAAGGAGGTGACTCCAAGCTGGAGTATTTTTAGTGCATTTTAATGTAACCTTAAGGCTTTATAACTTGTTCATCCTTCCAGTTTGAATTTTGAAAGTTGTGTTTTTAGATTAAGAGTGTATACGTCCCCTATGTGTGAAAAACACATGAAGAATCGCAGAATTACAAAAAAGTTATTTGGGGTCAATGTTCAGGCCATTCAGTGAAATAGGTCAATTATACTGACAGTCACCACCCCATGGGCACATCGACGTTGCAGCAACGTTGCAACGACGTCACACTTTTCGTCAAATGACGTAGAATTGTATGGTTGAAATTATGTTTTCACAACGTTGAGAAGTAACGTCAAAGATATGACGTTAGCATGCAATGTTGTGGCGACGTTTTACAACATTGTGAGGCAATGTCAGGAGTTTGACGTTAGCTTGCAATGTTGTGGCAATGTTGTAAAAAAACCCCGACGTCGTGTTCACGTTGGGGCGACATAATCTCTACCATACATATCTACGTGACCAACAGACCAGCCCTCCACCAATTAGCAATGTCGGGGTTTACGTCATGTGCCCACTGGGCAGGTGTCCGTACAGAGCGCACGATAATGGTCAGACACGTCAGACATTACTGGCAATTTTTGCTGATGTCTGACCAGCCTCAAGTTTAGGTCAGACAAATTTACTGGCAGAAAATTCCTACAGGAAATTGACAAGTGCTGATCCTTCACTCTAAAAAATTTCATACAAAATTGGTTTTTTAGATTCAAAATGTTTTTTTGAAAAACCAAATTTCAATGCTAAAAACAAACATGGATTTTTTTAAAAATCCATGTTGGTTTTGCATTGAAATTTGGTTTTTCAAAAAACCATTTTGAATCTAAAAAACCAATTTTGTCCTGACATTTTTTAGAGTGTTTCTGAAATTAATATGGTTGTAAGACCTCAAGAAAGTTATTATCAATGTCACAGAACTTTCTTTGCATATTTTAAAAGTAGTCAAATTTTGTAATATTAAAGCGCCTTTCAACAATTCAAAAATTATGGATTAAACTTATAATATTGCCTGACAAAATATTAATTTGTCTGACCAGAATTCTCTCTCTCTTCAGACAAAATATCTGACCAAAGTCATACGCTTTCGCGTGCGCTGTGTCTGTACATGACATAGTGATATAGTTTACCTGAATGATGTGAAAATACGCCTTCAAATGAGGAACTCTGTCAGATTCTGGCCATGCAGTATTATGGACAAGATCAGACAACAGTTTGGCCGAGTCCTTGATACATTGATGCAAGCTGTGAGAGGAAAGACACGTTAAACGGTTTAACAAAAATAAGCCCCCCTTTACAAAAACTTGCAAATCTCAAAGACCTCTTTTCTTTTCGATTTCTATGAAAGTCTAACAGTTGGTGGGCCTGCATGTGGACATTGTGCTCATGTATTTGTGGTTTGATTACTTCATTTTTGTTTTAGCCACACTGTAAAATTTTAATTTTGAGTCAGCTTAATTGATTGAGTGAGATGGTTGCATGGTTCGTTTGAGCCTAAATAGCTTGTTGTTTTAAGTTTTGACAGTGAACAGATTATTGTAACTTTAAAAACTAGCTCGGTTAGCTCAAACTAATCGTGCAATCATCTCACTCCATAATTTAAGCTGACTCAACGTTTGAAATATTACAGTTCAAAAGTCTTGGCTTGCCCAAAAAGATTTTTTCCAAAAAGTGCTCAAGCTTCACTCTGGTGTTATCCAAGAACCTAAATAGAATAACCATTTTGGATTTTAAAAAGCCAGTTTTGTCAGGAAAGTTTTAGAGTGTACCTCATCATAAAACAGTGATTACCCCAGGAGTGAGGGTGTCTTCTTCTTCTTCTTCTTCTGTAACGCTCTTCCGTCCGTTAGGACATAGCGCAGCTCCGGAGAGCCATGACTTTTTTGATTATTTAAATCAGGGAGAATGAAATTCTCCCTGAAAGTAGCGAGGAGTCACCCTACGCTGCCGGCTTTAATTGTTTTCAGCTGTTTTGTCTACTGTAGGGCTTCTTGAAAGTGGATGACTTGTGAAAAATTGTTGACTGGGCTTTCAAAGTTCAAAATGGCATTCGTTGCTAAGTGCCAGAAAAAGGCCTCCGCCGATTCTTGAAATTTCTTTGTTTTCAGTGCCTCCAATTGTCACAATTCATAGCAGAAGACGATCACGAAGTCTCAACTGCTTTAGGCAACACACTTTGATGTTACAAGACCCGAAATAATTCATAAAGTCAGTAGAAAAACATCTGCTGAATTTGTTGACATGTCGCTCTAATCCGGTGTTATTGGAATTTTTTTTATGATGAGGGTGTACCTCATCATAAAACAGTGATTACCCTGGGAGTGAGGGTGTACCTCATCATAAAACAGTGATTACCCCAGGAGTGAGGGTGTACCTCATCATAAAACAGTGATTACCCCGGGAGTGATGGTGTACCTCATCATAAAACAGTGATTACCCAGGAGTGAGGGTGCACCTCTTCATAAAACAGTGATTACCCCAGGAGTGAGGTTGCACCTCATCATAAAACAGTGATTACCCAGGAGTGAGGGTGTACCTCATCATAAAACAGTGATTACCCTGGGAGTGAGGGTGTACCTCATCATAAAACAGTGATTACCCTGGGAGTGAAGGTGTACCTCATCATAAAACAGTGATTACCCCAGGATTGAGGGTGTACCTCATCATAAAACAGTGATTACCCAGGAGTGAGGGTGTACCTCGTCATAAAACAGAGATTACCCCAGGAGTGAGGGTGTACGTCATCATAAAACAGTGATTACCCCAGGAGTGAGAGTGTAATCTGCCATGAGACCACTGTTTTCTGATGTGGTATAGGGTGGAGTTAGAGCAGATGAGAATAACTGGGAGGTACATTCATGTCGGCCAGGAATGAAAATGGTCGAAAACAGGATCACAGGGCACAACGTAATTGAGGGAAAAAGGAATTAAGCTGGGGGTACCAATATGGGTATATTTATGAAGGCTTGAAATGTCATAAATGCAGTGGTACCTTATAAGTGAGTAAAACAGGTAATATCTTGCCATTCGATCAATGCTAAGTATCCACAACCAAACCTTTTGTTGAAGAAAAATACTCTTAAACATAATAGGTCTTAATGGACAATGCCAAAATAAAAATGTATATGGCTGTTAATATTCTTCCTTCTATGAACCGTTACATACGGGTCCAAAACCTTTGATAAGAAAGTGAACATCCCTCCCCATTGAAATGGCATTTGTATTACTTATCAAAGATTTTGTTCCATATACAATTATACATGTAACTCTAAGTCTGTACAGCAAAGGAAAAAAGCACTCTTTTAGAGTTGCATCACCGCCCATGCACAATGTCATGAATGGTTTGTAAGTGGAATACATAAACTATATGTATGTATGTATGTATGTATTTATTTATTAAAGTCTCACTGTGTACAAGTACAAAAATAAATTAGCAGTAAAAACACATGCAAAAAAAACACACCACTCAAAAAGTAGAGTTATGAGAGACTGAAGCAAATTACTTTAAAAGCACTGTCTAAAAACACTTGATAAAAAATGAAATTAAAAATTTAAAAAACAAGATAAAAGGACTAGATATTAGCAATCATGAGTACAACAAAGCAGAACGAATATTAATCACAGTATAGCAATATTTGGCACTTTGGTAGCATAAATTTGAATCTCTCATAATGAAGCATAGTTTTTGATTGTCTGACATCTCATAGAAACTGGAATTTTCTTCAACTGCCATGGACCATAGGGCATCGCGGGACTCAGAATAAGCTTGGCATCGGATGAGAACATGTTCCTCTGATTCTACCTCTCCTGAGGGACACACAAGACACTGCCGCTCATTCTCCGGTAGACCTTGATATCTGCCTGTCTCAATCCGGATTGGGGCAACTCCACAGCGAAAGCGGGCTAAGGCACCACGGAAATTTGGGTTCATATTCAGCATAAGATACTTCTCAGGTTCGATTGTGAATTTAAATTGCCGATATGTTCTCAACTTGTTTTTACCCTGACCATTGCGCCCCCGCTCACGATTCAAGTCTTCTGACCACTTCTCTTGGAAAAAGTGGTGTAGGGCCCGATCAAGCTGACCAATCATACCACGACTCATATTCTCAGCATCACAATAGCGTTCCATTTGAGTAGCACGAAGCATATTCACCGACGATCGAAGTCCCGAAGTGACACCATTTTTTGCCTCATCTAACGCCCAAAGAAAAATCCTACGGTTTAGTCTTGAGTGATTCAAACCAGCCAAACGACGCCATTGTTGGAAGAGACTCAGCCATTGCCTATGCACAGGTGTCTTCCAGCCCATGTCACCAATCACTGCAGTGTTGGGCGTATATCTGCCAACCTTGAGGAAGAACCTGCAGGCCCGGAACTGGACAGACTGTATACACGAGAATTCTCTGTGGCCCCATATGGCACTACCATAACTGATGATGGGTTGTACTAAAGTATCGTACAGGTGGCTGAAGCACCTATAGGGCACATCACCATTGGCCTTGCACTTAGCTATTACTGCACCAAGAGCTCTGGTGGCAGCTTTTGCAACCTCTTGTGCTGTCTTTTGGAAATCCAGAGTTTCATTTATGTATAATCCCAGGTATCGGTAATCAGAGGTGTAACCAAGACGATGTTCACCACAGGTGAAAGCGTAGTCTGACCTTGGCAAGGAGCCACGTCTGAAGTGCATGATCTTGGTCTTTTCACTGTTGATTCTCATTCCCCAGCGGTTGCACCAGTCATTTAACTTTTCTAACATCAGTTGGAGGTCTTGTTCATTCTCTGCTATCAAAACCATGTCGTCTGCATACACAAGTGTTGAAACCATCTCTTCCCCAGCAAACACACCACATCGAAGTGCTTTGATCTCCTCCAACAAATCATTCACATAGAGATTAAACAGTAGAGGGGATAACAGGCATCCTTGCTTAAGACCAATATTCACATCAAACCAGCTGGATAGGACTCCATTGACACGGACAGCACATTTAACTTGGCTGTATAGTGATTTGACTGCTTGAAGGAAGGCTACCTGAACACCCAAGTGACTTAGTTTATACCATAACAGGTGTCGCAGGATTCTATCATAGGCTTTGCTAAAGTCTATAAACGCCGTAAATGTTGACTTTGACTTCTGCTTTCTGTAGTCAATCAGCTGAGTCAATGTGCACAAGTGGTCAACACAGGACCTTGCTTTCCTGAAGCCATTCTGCTCTTCCGCGATTCTGTTGTTGACCTCTGACCATACCGATAATCTACGATTTAATATACTGCAGTAGAGCTTGTAAATGCTGGACGCTAGTGTGATGCCGCGGCTGTTATTATTATGTATGACCGGAAAAAAAAAAAAACAATTTGAAAAAAAAAATCTAAGTACACCTAACCCCATCAGTGCTCACATTGATGTTTGGAGTTTATTATTTTTAAAAATGCGACTGTTAGTAAGCATGGAGTCGAAAAGACGATGTATGTGTGATTTCCAGCTCTCTGAATGCTCTAAAATAACACCAAAACGACTTCTGTGTGACCGAAACTGACCAATCTGTCCACTTTTTCACATTTTATCATGATACTGTGGCCCAGGCCCTCTAGCGGAAAATGCGTATAACAAAAAGGCGGCACAAATTCAGTTTGACCTGCACTGCGCTATACAATAATGAGCAAGTTAATAAATGTATTAATATTCAATTAAACTGGAAAAACAATACGTTGCGCACATCTACAATGATATTAATGAAAAACGCATATAACAAGAACCTCCAGACTGGGCTGGTTGAGGCCACAGCATTGGAAATTTCACTCGTTCCGTAGATTACAGGATAGTTGCATTACCATGGGCGATAATTAGCAGACAAATTTTGGTGTCACTGTATGCTGTATTCTCACCTGATTGGCTCCTCTGTTATTACAGCAATGTTCCAACCAATAAACTTCCTTGTTGCTCCTTCACAGATCTTTGCCAAATCGCTTCTCTTCCCATCGATAATGACCCATTGGTCCCGTGTTAATTCCTGCAGAGATGGACTTTTACGGTTGTAAAAACTAACGTTCTGTGGCAATGAGGATTGTCTCCGCTGAAAAATTGCAAATTAGATAAGAGAAAAATAAGTTGCTGTACTTGAAGTGTCATGTAGGCTCTTGTCTGGATGGATTTAGCCCTGGGATCCATGTGCAGCATGGGTCATGGGTCATCCCCATTCAAAAACGTGAGATTTTGACTGTGCATTAGGAGATTGAGGACGGCACTAAAACTACTGAAAACGGCTTTACTAAAATTGGATTTTCATTTACCTGACATATTAATCTACTGACTCAGTCTGACTGCACTATTTTTGAAAGTACTATCTCATTGATTGGTCAGAGTAATTCATTACTTAAAGTTGAATCCCACACTTGGCAAGAAATCGAAAATCCATGAGATATTCACGAAACTTTGCCAAAAAGTTCTTCTAGAAGAGAGCTTTCCAATGTAATAAAAAATGGGTGGGCTATCCAATATAATTTTTGAACTATGATCTTTTCAAAATCTTATGTCATTACATTAAAAAGTACAGTAAAATACTAAAAAAAGTGTTCGATTTATAACGAAAAGCGGCGTCACTCGAACAATATCCATGAGAATTTTATGAAAAATTAAAGGAATATAGCTGGAAATACACTTTATTGAAAAAGTGGTCTTTGAAGGGGGATAACCAATGTTTTTTAAGAGCTACGTGGATTACAATATGAGAAAATTATGAAAAAAACGGGGAAATTTACTAGCAATACTAAAAAGTGTGTGCAACTTCAGACGAATAGGGAGGTCACTTAAAAAATATCCATGAGATTTTCATGAAAAATTAAAGTAATATAGCTGAACATATCTTTAATGAAAAATAATATTAAAAAGGGGGAGTATCCATGTTTTTCAGTAGTTACGTGGAGTGCAATATCAGAAAAATATGAAAAATCAAGCAAATTTACTTGCAGTACTAAAAGTGTGCTTGATTTTTGACGAAAATGGAAGTAACTTGAAAAATATCCATGCGTTATTCATGAAAAATTGAAGGAAAATAGCTGAAAATACACTTTATTGAAAAATAATTTAAAAAAAATGGAAACACCCATGTCTTGTTAGTGGTTAAATGGAGTACAATACCAGAAAAATATGAAAATCATGCAAATTTACTAGTATGATAGAAAATATGTGCGATTTCTAATAAAAAAGGAGGTCACTTGAAAAATATCCATGAGATATTCATGAAAAATTAAAGGAATATAGCTGAAAATACACTTTATTGAAAAATACTAAAAATAAGGGTTAATCCCAATGTTATTAAGGAGTTACGTTGAGTAAAATTTCTGCAGAAAAATATGAAAAATAAAGGAAATTTACTCGTATTTACTAAAAAGCTTGCACAATTTCTGACAAAAAGGGAGGTCACTTGAAAAATATCCATGAGATGTTCATGCAAAATTAAAGGATTCTTAACTGAAAATACACTTTATTGACAATTATTTTAAGAAGGAATATTACCAATGTTTTTTTTTTGGCAGTTAGTTTGAGTACATAAAATGAATTATGAAAAAACCGAGGAAATTTACTGATAAAGGGCCATATAGTAGAGTAACTGGTTTAGATATATATAATGAATTAAATTTGTTCATTAGATATTCATGAGACTTTGCCAAAAATTTCTTCAAAAAGTTTTTTAAAGTAGTGAAAAATGAAGGGTCACCATCAATTTGTCCTGTGACCTATTCAAATTCCTGTGTACTTACAAAAAGTATTTATAAGTTACAAAACTCATTTTGAGTGATTTCTGACATAAAGGGCGATCATGTGACAAATATCAAGAAATCCATGAAAAATTAATGGAATATAGCCTTAAATAATAAATTTAAGAAGTGCAGTATCCAAATCAAGGTTAATGATAACAACGCCATCACAGTGCCCCTGAGCAAACTTTTTAAAAGATTTTTAAAAAAAAGCGAGAAGTCGGATAGCACGCAGCTGTAGAGCAAGGTCAGGAGAACATTTTAAGACAAAAACGAAAAAATTCTGTTGGGAAAATTTTGAGTTATATCGATTTTAAGTTTTTTGGTTTATCACACTCATATATCAATGCTGAAACGGGGGCATAGGCGTTAAAGGAAATGTTTTAGATCATATGTAGGGACAATTGTTGATTGAAAGACAATATCATTAATTTCTGTAACCATTGCATTTGTGTAAAACATGTTTTGCCTAAATATAGTGTGCAGAGTGTGACAAACACATGTGACTGTTTGCTCGAGACCAATACTACAGTAATGACCAAGTTTGTAGCCTTCTAACATTGTCCCCAGTAATCATACTAAATCAGTAGTATTGTTTTTGAGTGGTTAATTGTAAATAGGCTGGATTTAAGTTATATTAGACCTATATTGAGAATGTTTTTTGTCAAACATGTCACAGAATGTTGTTTACTGTGTCGTTGTAAGTCATATCTGTGAAGTTTCATTTATCAGTATCCTTAATGGTCTTCAGGTGCAGAAATAACCTTTCCACATTTCCCTTTCCCAAAAATGTTTATTAGATAATTAATTTTTTAATTGTCCCACCATTTCACAGTGATCTACATACACCGTTGTGTGACCACTCATCATGACATATTTCAATGCCAAATCTCAGTTTGGTAGAAATATCAAGCTAATTAGGTTCTCGCCTGCAAAATATGTTGGTCTAGAAACTCTGGAAGTATTTTTAATTTCATTTTTTTTGTCCTAAAATTAATACAATCATGCAGTCAAAATTAATACATACAATGTCATACATGCACTTCTAAGAACAAAACAAGCCATGACTTTGAGTTATTTGTAAACAGATATGCATTGTTAACATGATTTTTTAAAGACAATTGTACTGGTCATGCTCTGTGCCTGTATTGATTATTCATAAATACCAATGATATAAATTATCCTAAAAGCCACATCTGAGACCACATTTTGTCATGAGCATGCAGCAAAAGACTGCAAAGAAAGGCTAGCTATATTCAAACCCATCCAGAAGCAGTTAAACACTCAAAAGAAACAATAGAGTCAATTAAGCAGGGCTAAACATAGTATTTTTTGACAAACATGCAGTCAAGTGAGTTTATCACACTCTGCACGCTAATTTTTGACATAACACGTTTCACACACAAATTATAGTCACAGTGATTAAAGATTAATGTCTTTCCTTCCAAAACTGTATCTGTAAATGACTTTATAACTTATATCCACTATTATGTATGACCCCACTTTTAGGCAAAAAATGAGGGTGTGATACACAAAAATCTTAAAATAGATATAACTCAAAATTTTCCCAACAGAATTTTTTTGATTTTTTTGTCTAAAAATGTTCTCCTGACCTTGCTCTACAGCTGCGTGCTATCCGTCTTCTCGCTTTTTTTTTTAAATCTTAAAGTTTGCTCAGGGGCACTGTGGCCACCAAGCCACAAATAAAATATCTCATAATTTTATGCATGATGTCAACTAGAATTCTTGAGTTCAAGCAATGACACAACAATTAAGCCTACTTCAAATTATGTTGCAATTGTTTGTCTTGTAAAAATTTGTATGACTTAATAATTTTAGAAAAGCTCAATATTTTATCCTTTTTTTTTCAAAGTTCAAAGCATTACTCGTTTGGCCTGAGCTGAAATTTATGCAAATAAGTCAAGACAAGCAAGAATATTGTTTCAGGCTTATGCTGCTTTTTTGTTTTTGTAAGAAATCTAGTTTGATTCAAATCACACATATATATATATAAATATAAATATTTAAAACTGTTTATAATCCTGATATTAAGGTCATTCATAAAATAAAGAAATATGACATTGGAAATAAGGCAACATTCGTTAGATTTGCAGGGTGGTGCTTGGAGTTTTTTTAACTAAACAATTTCTAATCCAATTTTATAACACAAATAACTTCTTCCTTGGCAATCTTTGAACATGTTGAAGTCATTACTTCAGTGCAGATATTTTTTAAACACTGTATTTTTTTAATTCAGAAATCAATATTTTCAGTTGTCGCAGATGACACTCAAAATAAATGATTTTATTACATGACCACTATGCTAGAGTGATGCTGATTGGCCGAAGTCAGCTCAATGAAGACATCATAAGTTTTTCCCCAAAAAAAAAGAAATTCCAATTTTTTTTTTTTTTTTTTGTCGAAATGGTTAGGGTGCAATAGCCCATATTTTTCAACCTATTTATTTTTTTTTTCCCAAAAAGAGTTTTTTCTAAACATGTTTTTTCCCCAAAAAGGTTCTTTCCGATTTTTCTTGTTTTTTTTTTCGTTTGTCAAAATGTTTCCATCGATTTATTTTTTCCAGAATTTTATTTTCGACTTACTTTTTTTTCATACATTTGTTTCCCACTTTCTTCAACATATGCTTTAAAAATATTTACTGTCATATAAAAAAAAGAATATTTACTGTCATTTCTTTATCTGAAGTCATTTTTCTTTGGCAGATTTATTCCGCAAAAAATACAAAAGTTTCTGCTGTTGCAGAACAGATTGGAGCGTAGTGGTCATGCAATAAAACAAATACGGTACTTATCATCTCACCCTAGTGCAATATGAATTTCCTCGTGCAAATAAGTGTTCACATTGTACTTATATCATGCCGTATTTGCATAACATTGATATCATGCCTTATTTGTATAACATTGATACCGTAACAATGACGTAAAGTCACAAAAAAAAAGAGGGATTCTGTCTCATTTTGGTTATGTGACGTCATCACCAATTGTTTATGGAGGATGATGTCACAATCAAACAATGAGATTGTGATGTCATTACTTTTGTTGTTGAGATGAGGTCATCACAAACTTTTATAATCATAGGTGGAGCAGCTGTTTTCTGTGGGATTCAACTTTAAGTCATAGAAATGCTCAAAAATCATTTACCTTCGTCATCAGCCTCATTTTCAACTGTAATGTCACCACTGTGACGTCACCATAGCTCTGTTATGATATCACCATAACTGCTTGTGATGTCATCATTAAGGTGACTCAAGCATGGTGGTTAGATCATACAGATTTTTCTAAAAATTTTGCACAGGTAGTCTATGGGACCCATACATTTCAAAAATGAAAAACAAAAATATTTCGCCGACTCGTTTGGTTGCCTTGGTAACAGCATGTTTTGCCTGATGACTGCCTAAAAGTCATAAATTGAGTTTTCGGTTATGTACCACAGGATAAAGCATTACATGCAGAAATGTCTTCCCAAGGATTTACACCAATACATTTGCCATAAATTTGAAGAAAAAGGTTAGAATACTTTTTTCTGTAAGAGCTCAAGGGGCACCAACACACTAATTAATTCATAAACAAGTTATTGTAAAAGAAATGGCAAAAAATAAAAAAAATGTCACCGAGTCATTTTTTTACTGCAGTACCATGACTGTGTCAATTTAAATAAATAAAGAAAATTTTTGACACAGTTGACTGAAATTAACTGAGAAAATTTTTTGGATAAAGCTGAGAAGCTGAAACGTTAAACTAGCATAGAATAGATGCGTCAACCAATCTCTAAAATGCCAATCTCCAAATATCTCAAATAGTCAAAAAGACTTGATTTAGATATTGGCAAAGAATTATTCATGCCCATCTCTCTAATTATCGCTCATTGCGTGTCTTTTCGGACCACTTAGAACATTCACAAATAGTGATTTGAATGTGTCCAATCCTGCAATTAGGCCTATTGCACACTAAGTCTTTTCTGAAATGCGGGACGTGGTTGTGGGATGCGGGATCGTGTAATTTTCTGATTTTTTCAAAATTGGCACTGGGAGTGCCAGTCTGAGGTTTTTTTTTATTTGAAGGACTTCTAATAATGATAGAGAAGTAATTTTTTCAGCATTGGATTCCTCATGGATAGAGCTATTCATTGGGATTGGTTATGTACGTCTTCCTAGCTATGTTAGAAATTTTCCATTCGAATTCCATTTCAACATAATATTTAATTTATTAATTAAATTTAACTTATCAATTTGGTTTCAGAGGTGCATGGCTGAGATCATATACCAGAATTTGAACTGCCTTCATATTTTCATAAATTTTTACACATTTTAGGCCTAGATT
This sequence comes from Platynereis dumerilii, assembly GCA_026936325.1. NCBI lineage: Eukaryota > Metazoa > Annelida > Polychaeta > Phyllodocida > Nereididae > Platynereis > Platynereis dumerilii. The sequence goes on from JAPTHN010000014.1 coordinate 14,844,736, forward strand.
ATCTTAGATTAGCATACACAACTTGGCAGATTTTCTTGTAATATTGGATAATTTTCCATTTTCCATTTTGATATCAAAAATTTAAATCATTAATCTAAATGACATATATTATGAGCATTAAAAAAGTGACTGAGTGACTGCATATATTTGCTGTTTCATCCCTATCTAATCCTCACCTCGATTGGGCCTAGGCCCTGTACAATTGAATTTGATGATATATGGGCCTGTGAATAATTTATTGAGCAAGACAAATAAACAGTTAGGGTTATTGACAAGAAATTCTCGGAAATTTTCTAATCAAGCTACAGAGATGAAACTGACACCAAAAAATAGCAATTTTAAAGCCGAATTTAATGGTATAATTATCAAGTCTGTATCTTTACTACAAGTCGCGCAAATCGCAAAAAACCTAATCCCGCATTTTCGGGATTTCTGCTGCTGTGCTCAGCTTTTTAATATCGAAAGTGGGCGATAATTGCAGGAATGGGCACGATTTAACTATTTGTTAATGTTCTAAGTGGCCCGAAAAGATATTTAGAGATTGGCAAATTTTGCCAATAGTTAGAATAGTGTGCCAATAGTTAGAATAGCAATGTTCTGACTATTGTGGAGATTGGCAAAGTTTGCCAATAGTTAGAATAGTTGGCCAAAAGGAGAAATAGGAAATTGTGCCTTTGGGAAAGACAGCAAGATTTTGCCAAAAGGAGAAATAACTTGCCAATAGTCGCAATAGTTTGCCAATAGTAGAAATAGTCATGCCCAATTGTAAAATTGGGCACGATATAGAGATTGTCTGCAACAATAGATGTTACTGCATTCAATAAAAAAAATAATTATGCTGCTAGCTGCGTTAGATTTCATATAAATAGCAAATTACTGCCATGCTGTTAAAAAAAAGAGAACAGAAAATTGTAATGTCACAACTGTTTCTGGGCCTGCAGCAGTTGTGACACTATGTTGCTAGGCAACCAGACTGCTCAGATCCCCTTTTTTTCTCAATGTATTAGGAAGAAATCTCTTCTGTGGAGTTCAGAGGATAATTCTGAGGATACCAGGAAGGTAATAAAATAATCCTCAAAAATGTATCTTTTTGCTCTTAAAAAGATATTTCTTTATCCCTCATGAGGACAATTTCGGACGACCAAACTTACTGGTGATCAGATGTGCTTATTTTGGCACTCTGTGGAATCTGCTAAAAACCAATTCAGGAAAAAGTAATGATATGTGATTGATAGAACACATAGTGAAAATTATTTTGGAACCATCATTATAAAACTTGAAAAAAATGAACAATAAAAAAGACTAGCTAATGTAACTCAATTCTGTCACAGGACACTGGGTTTACATTAGCAACTTTTACATGGGAATTTTTCAGTGTTCTTGTTACTTATGACAATTTCAAATGTGAAATTCTAAAATTTTATTGAAAAACGTGTCTTATTTGCCTATATACATCACCAAAAACATAAACAACTGGGTGTGGTAGCTGTTTTTTAATGCTAATGTAACTACATTTTCGCATCTGTCCATTTCATAGTGTTACATTAGCAAAATTTGTCTATATAAATTACGTTAACGAACACATGATTAGACCTCAAATTTTTTTTGCGGTGGAAGCCAGGTCTCCCAGGAATAGGCCAGGGGTGGTACCCTGCTGGTGATTTCATTTATATTACAGTAGGATGAGCATAAAAAATTCCATCCTACATCATTTAACATTGTTACATTTGCACAAGGCCATAGTTTTAGTTACTCTGATCTACCAATCCAACAGAAGACAGTGTTTACCCATGATTTTATTTAATGGATTGACACAATAAAAGATTTAGATTTCAGCTTTTTTTTTGTACTGTCAGCTATCCTTAGAAAAAGCACCTTGAGAAAATATGAGAAGCTACGAATCAATTTTGTCTGCCCTTATCAGTATTGTGCTATCAAAATTTAAAAAAGGTGTGCTTTATTTTCAGTGAAACATTGGAGAATTTTTCCTTTCTACAACGGATCCATTTTAGTTATAATACGTAAAGAGAAAGTCGGAGAAAGTAAAATCATCTATATGTTAGGGTGGGACTGGCGCCCTACATTTTGGAAATCTTAAGCGGATCAAACCTGACTTTTTTTTCAGATGAGGTTAGTATATGAGAGTATGTTTTTAAAATTTCAGCTCATTTGTTTAATATTTAGAGGTACCACATTTCACTTGAAATTTGTAAGAAAATCCCCATTGGCTACACCTGAAAAACATTTAGAATCAATAATTTTTGACCATTCAAAAACCGTGGGGGAGGGTTTCGGGAGGTTAGTTCAAAACTAGCGTCCACGTTGCTATAACATATATTGGAAGGCCTATAAGGAGCTAAAATCTCGAAAATGTTGGCATTTTTGTGTCATTTTCATCATATTAGACATTACATTATTTAGAGATGAAAAGTGGTAAATGCAAAATTGTGCTTGTCTTGCACTTTCTTTTCAAAACACCCTCCCCCCCCCCAAGGTTTTTGAATGTTTGAAAAATGTTGATTCTAAGTATCATTTTTGGAAAATTGTGTGTGTTCATTGCTTGTCAATAGGGATTTACATTACAAATTTCAACTGAAATGTGGTACCTCTAAATATTGATAAAATGGGCTGAAATTTTACACACATAGGCCTATTTTCATGTATCAACCTCACCTGCAAAAACAGACTGGATCCGCAAACATTAGGGTGCCAGCCCCACCCTACTCTACACTGTCCTTGAATTAAAAGCGTCAAAGCTGTGAATTTTATTAGTCAAAATTGTGACATGAGTTATTATGATGAAGATTTGATCAGGATTATATTTCTTGTTTTTTTTTAGCCTGTATTTCTGCTCTAGAGCAAAGGGAGTTTCAATTGATGTGTGGGTGAAAATCTGTTTCCGAATTTAAATTCCTTTAGGAATGATACTTGATATTGCAGAACAAACGAGTATTTACACATCTCGTCTTCTATGCTGTGGCATTATCATATTATTATTACATATGACCATACCCTTGATTCAGGTTTATCAAAGGTATGGTCACATGTTTGTCCATATGTCATTCAAAGGTTTCTCAAACATTTCTTGAGATACATAGACAATGTTGGAATCTAATGCTTAGTTCTTACGTTTGATTAAAAGTATCTGCCAAAGGTTTCTCTAAATCCGTCCAGCAAGGGTGGTAAATCCGTCCACAGGGTATTATGCAGCATATACCTATCATATCTTGTGATTTTGAAAAGTTTTGCAATATATTAACTGTCACAAAGGATTTTCTGTCAATATTAGAACATTTTCGGGTGCTGACTGCATGGTAGATAGACTCTCTCACTACACTCTGAAGCAACAGCAAGATATGACATCAGCAGCAACCTTGTGGCAACATTGTCACTGCATTGTAAGTAAGTAAGTAAGTAAGTAAAAAGTAAGTAAGTAAAACTTTATTTATAGTCGAGTAAAAGAAACAGTACAACACAAGCAAAAATTGCTTTTGATCGACTAAAATGATGAATCACAATGTATATATACAGTATGAAATGAATAAAATGATTAAAATATATACAATGACATTTAAGTAAGAGCATAAAATCAAAGAGTACATAAAATGCAAGCATCACATTGGCAAGATGGCTTCCAGTCTTTTAAAACCTTCTTAAAATCTTCAAGATTAAAATGAGTAAAATCATTGGGAAGTTTGTCGTAAATCATACCAACATGGAATCTAAACGATCTAAAGCCTTACATAACAGTGTTGTAGTTTGGTAACAATAAAAAGTCATTACGGGTATTGTAAACATTTCTTTTTTCTTGAAAAAGTCTCAACGATATATATTTTTATATTGTGGCAACATACTTTCTGCCATACATTTCTACGTGATAACGAATGGGCCCTCCTCCAATTAGCAGCATTGTATTTGCATTGTGTACCCAATACAAAAGAACGCCTCTCGCCTTAATCCCATTGTTCCTGACTGTGGCACTGTGAAAATGGCACTTCGTGTGACATCATGCTGATGATTTGTCAAGATCAAACCCAATACTTTCAATGTTATTTTGATCGAAGGAGACTTATCTAACTTGTTGGTGACAGCCAAACGAAAGGATTATGCATCTGATTTTCACTCTAAAATTTGTTATGAGAAGTCAAATGGCTTACTCTTGATCATGACTAATCAAACAGCCTCTATGTTTCCCATGTTGAAAGTAGAGAAGATGACACTTCATCGGCTATCATGAGTCATGAAGTGCCATTTTCACAGTGCCACAGTCCGCTTTAATTCTATATCAAAGTGTTTCGCTGTAATAGTGCCTAAAATTAGCTACCTGAGTGTAGTAAAAGTATTGTTTTTTGAAGAAATAAAACATTTTCCAATTCTCTACCGATTCACCAAAGTACACATTACTTATTGAAATTGTGGTAACATAGGCCCGCTATTATGTTCATGCTGTCAGATTTTATGGGAAAAAATGTAATCCAAGTTAATCTCTGATCAATGAATTAAAATATGAAGTATGAATGCCCAACATTCAAATGTGCCTGACAAAATGCATGTACAAGTAATTGCTGATGATTTGGCGAAGAAGCCAAACTTGTGAATACAACATTTCTATTAGTCTTGTACCAGCAAAAAAGAAAATACTAATTCACAGAGTTGAAGACGACTGAAACTAGACATTTTTTTCATTATTGAAATGCACGGCTGCATGCATGGCTTGTACTTTTTTCAAACTGCATGCCTTTTTGCCTTCACATATACAATGTGAGAGGAAAATTCACTGAAAACTCCCATTGAGGAATGTCAGGTGATTAAGTGGAAGTGCTACGATACCACAGGACAGGGGCGTAGCCAGAAACCAGGAAAGGGGGGGGTTTGGTTCCAGATGACCTTGGCGAGGCCCGCAGGGCCGAAGCCTTTTTGGCGGGGGTCTGCGGACAGCTTTAGGCCACCAGATGCCAACGGATCTTATGTTGCTGGATATTGATTCTGAGAAGTTATAAGCCTATTATTTTTTCATGGAAGGCCTGGTATAAAAAGCTAAAAATGCTGGTTTTCAAAACTTTTCTGTCAGTTACCACTGACGACTTCTGATTTCGACACAACAATTGAATTTGACCTGCACACTGGGGAGCTCTCAAGTGCATCTTGTATGTGCATCACTTGGAGTATAATTAGGACTGCCAGCAGGCCTTATGTGACGAGTCAGGTTGAGACTCTGTGCACAGGATCCTGTTAAAACTATGCATTGTTGTAAAATATACTGCTAAATTTTTATTTGATGCTCTACAAAGAAGGAGGGAATGCATTTATACACAATAAGAAAATATTATGTATTAAGTTGGAATTGTGAAAGTTGTAATTTTGTATGTCCTTTTTGTATATATATGACATTATATGTGTTTCACTTGTGTGTCCTTTATAAAGCTTTTTGTGACTTGTAAGCCCTTTGTGGCCTGGGTGCTTCGGCACATGTCAATAAAGATTTTCTAACTCTAACTCTAACTCTATATCACTTATCATCATACATTTGACATAAGTATTCCTCTGGAAGACAGCTATAGTCAGTGGGTCATTAGTGACAGTGGTTGAGAATTGGTATGAATTCATAAGATAGTTAGATAGAGATCCAGATGATAGATTGCGTGTGTGCAGCCCTCTAAGGCCTGTTCTGGTCTCTCACATGGTTTTTGAGATGAGATCGGAGAGAGGATGTGAGTCCGTAGCATGTTGCAAATTTACCGCCATATGAGGGATCTTTTACTTGTCCAGCAAAAACTCTGATACAGGGGGCCTCCAATTTACACCTCATTTGAAAGACAGCAAGCTCGGTTTTTGCTCCTAAGGGTGATTAGAATGGTTTAGATACATCAATTTGCAATGTGCTCCGTCTGTATTATTTCATGATTTGCAAGGACAATTTGCTCAATTTTATATGGGAAGTGCACAAAAATCCCAAAATAAGACATCTGAATGGTGCACATGAACTGAAATAGCTGTCTGGCAAAATAAAATATGAGCAGGACAGTGCAGACTCTGCAGAGAGGCCGACTTCATTTCATAATATCGGCAATCCGACTCCACCAATCCGACTCCGGCTCCACCCCTGAAACTTCCTGACATGCTTCCACTTTGTAATGAATAACTTTTTAATGGGTAAGTTTTTTGAAACCGAAAACGGCATAGGCGTACGGCGCGTGCAATTTTTGGGGGGGCGAGCGACATTTGCCCGAATTTCACGATCTAAATTTATAAACATTTCAAATTAAATTGCCTGGAAATCATGACATTTCAGTAGTTTTTATTTATTATCGTTTTCATAGCTATGTGTTTTTTTGAAAACTTCGTTTTGCAGTTAAACCGTGACATCATCGGGTATCTGTCAATGTGATTGGTCTAATCTTCAATCTGTGACATATCAGTTCAGAGTTTTACATCACAGTTAATGACAAAGGAATTTAAAACTGTCAGGCAATGTCACTATTTGTGTACAACCAAAACAAACAATGCAGGTCTGAGTTGAGAGTTGCACCTCATTAATTGTTTTCCAAACAAAATGCGTTACTGTTTTTCACAGGACAGAAGTCATCAAAATTTCAAACAACATTTTTTGTCAGTAATTGCAACTTTCCTTTGAGGCTAAGTAGTCTGTTTGGTTCAGTTACAGTGCATAGTGAAACATAATCGTCCATGTGTCACTGCACTTTGTCAGTTTGCTGAAATCTGTGCTCATAATAAACATCACAGTTTTAGAATGAAGCAAATTGCCAACTAGAAAAACATGTATGAAAACGATAATAATCATCTGCCCAAATTTTTTTCGTTTTTTTGCCCGAATCTTACTGTTTCCTAAACTTTTTGGGGGGCGATCCCCCTGCCCCCCCCCTCCGATACGCCTATGGAAAACGGTTCTGTAAACTAGGGAAGATTTTCTTTCCAGTAATATCAAATACATCGAAAAAATCGTTTTGGACATAGTAGTAATGTTCTATTGAATATTTGGTTTTAAAAATTCTTGTAGCGGCTCCACCCTATCAGTGAACCAGTTCATGACACATGATCTTTTAGATATTAAAAACTTACCTTAGCTTGATAAACATAGAAACAGATGATCAGTTCAATTAGCAGTAATGCCCCAGTCTCACGGCACGTTACGGAGAACTTTTTACCACTGAGGGGCAGCTTGAGTTGAATTCTAGGAAAAAAATGACCATCACGGCGACATACAATGTTTATAAAACCATTACATAATTAATTAAAAGCATATCACGGCGGGGTTCTTTTTGTTCACTGCGGAGAAGAAAAGTTGTACGCCGTCCCCAAAAGTTCGCCGGGGGAAAGGAATTTCCTCCTCCTGAGGGATACTTTTATATCGCCCCGAGATATAAAAAGTACCCCTCAGGGAACCTATAACTGCCCCTCAGTGAACCTATTTCACCGCGGCGGGATGTCAAAAACTGCCGGCGAGGCTTCAAATGTCCTCCCAGGGGCAGGAAAGGTCCCCGCGGGGGCAGGAAAGGTCCCCGCGGGGGCAGGAGAGGTCCCCTCAGCGGCAGGGGATGTCCTAATATCCCGGCGGAGATGTTTTTGAGGCGTTCTCACTGAAAAAATCCACGCCGGACATCCAAAAATTAAGAAAATTTTGGGCTCTGCTCCGCCGTCATGTAAAAAAAGTTTGTACCTGTTGAATCTTTTTTGACATCCACGGCGCAGTTTTTCCATTTCTAGGAACCGCTGAGGGGAACAAAAACTTCCCCTGGGGGGATGTTAAAAGTCGACGGCGGATCACCCATATTCATCCAAATTACCAGGAAATACTTCGACGCCGATCTAAATAGTTCTCCGGGAGCCGCCGTGAGACTGGGGCATTAGTACCACTTTTTTCTGTGACACAGATTGGCAATTTTGGTTTCCATTTCTTTTGTCTGAAGAGCATCAAATAGTTATCACTTGTTATCCTGCTGCACAAAGTATTATCCTGCTGCACACAGTATTTATCACATGTGATTCTCTGCTGCATATCTACAAAGTTTTAATAATATTTTGCCTCATTGCTGTGTCCTCGGAAAAATTAATCATTTTTAGTTTAAAAAATCATCAAAAATAACCTTCACACTCCAGTGGTAGGCTTAAGCACAATGAGTTGATGCACCAGCCACGCATGAGCGCCATGCCTTGGACATTTTATTTATCCGATATTTTCACCCTCCAGCAAGTAGGTCTCAGGTGAAAATATCATGAAAATATTTTAAAGATAATTTTCAGTGGCGTAACTGGGGGGTCTCGAGCGGGGGGGGGGGGCACCTGGGGGGGCATGTGATTCTCTGGGGGGCACCAACTATACTAACTGTGTATTTTAGCCAGAGTCGGAAAGTTCATATGGGGGCACCTGGGGGGGTGAAAGTCAAATATGGGGGGCACGTGCCCCCCATAGGGACGCCACTGGTAATTTTAAGTAACCTTGGCACACATACAGTGTATATACAAGTTCACATATGCAAAAGAAAAGAATCAAGGTGGAACTTGTTCTTAAAATTGTTCATGATTGATATGGCGTTGAGCTCTTAGTGCTTTTTGCCTTATAAAAAGCAAAGCAGTGCATTGCATGGCTTACCATTGCCTGATTTCAATCATTTCACAAGGGGTCACAAAAAGAAAGTTTTCAAAAAATTCTCAAAAACTAAAAATGGTTTATAATATCATTTTATACAGTTCTGCTCAAAAGTTTACATACCCCTCTGCAAAATGACCAATTTCTCTATTTCCAGGGCAATTTTAACAACAATAGGCAAATCATACATGAAATACACTGCACTGTATGTGGCTAAACACTTCTGAACCATTAAAAATACAATAGCAATAAAATTCGATGGTAGTATTATCACTTAATTGCATTTTATGACAGTTTCAAAAGTTTACATACCCTCCTGTCAGACTGTACCTGTCCCTCTGATTAAAAGCCTCCACGATGTGGAGGGACAGTCAGAAATGGGAGGTCAGCTGAAACAAAACTAAAATCAGTGTGCCTGCCCAGCCAAGTCTAGACTGATGGGAAGATTCTGAACTCTAAAAGGGAAGCTTGGCAGGTCTAATGAAAATCACACGTCATACATTTTGACACAAAATAGCTCTCTTAAAATCGCTGTAAACAGACTTTTAATATGTCAAAAAACTCAAAGTAATGATATGAAGTTGTGTATCTGGTATGTATCCCCCATGTAGCATGATAAAATTTGATGTATTGCTGATAATAGATGGAAGTTAGTGACTTTATTAAAGCCTGTGTAGAGGTACAGGTATAGATGGCGCCACGTGTGGCACAAATGAAACAAATAACTGTCATTTGTCGTCTGCTAATATTCAAACTTATAACTGCCTCATACAAGTTGCTACAGTCTGTTTCTCGAAATAGAATGAATAATTGCATACTATGTATCATTATGAAGTGTCCAAGTGGACTCACTTTCTATCTCCCCCCCTATGATTCTAATTCATGCTGAATTCTTCCAGACTGCAAGCTGTGCTTGCAACTCATCCTAGGGAGTATACTGTGTTTCATTAGAGGGATCATCCAATTAATCTAATAATTTTTAATTGTTATGAAATAAATAAGGGATGGGGAAAGATCTTACCCTAGGGAGCATACTGTATTTCATAAAAGGGAGCATTCAGTTATTTAAATAATTTTAATTGTTTTAGTAATAAATAAGGGGATGGGGAAAGAAGCAGTCTGGTTCCAGACTGCCCTCCTCTACTATTAGATATTTTCCCACTTAGGATCAAGAACAGCTTATAGGATTTTATCACAATATGTCATAAGTACTCAGGCAACATCAGCATTGATTTTAATCCATTTTGCATCACAGAATTTCTGTAACTCCATCTTCAATGTTGGTCTCGGCTGGGGCACGGTCTTTCTCGCATCAACCCATAATTTATCAATAAAATTCCAGTCTGGACGGCGTTAAACAACTTGAGAAGCTTTTCCCAACAGTCCGGAAAAAAAATTTGGACAGGATTGGTGGAAGGTTTTGGATTGTTGTCCTGTTGCTGCGCATTGTTTCATCCCATTCCTAACTTTCACACTGAATCATGTCAGTTCTCCTCCAATCTGGAAATCAGTGGCGTTACAACTTTTATTAGTCTTGACTAATTTTCCAGTGCTGTTTGCACTCAACTAGCCACAATGTATCATAAATGCATCACGTTGGTTCACCCTGTGAATGGTACAATTTAGCTTGCGTACCTGATTGACTTGAGTCAAAACATAGCAGGGGCGATTATGAGACAAACTTGGATGCAATACACCAGAAGCAGTTTAGCAAGTCCCAAGCCATCTGCCGAAATGTTTTTGGATGGATGAGACTTAGCTGAGGTGTTATATCATTAAAATCCCTGAAAATCCCTTGCAATGTGTTTGCAGGAGTTCATTCAGAATTACGTTGACAACAAGACCATTGTCAAATTGAACCAGGTTGGTGCGCTTTCAATGCTTCGCGGCTGTTTCAGTTCAAATAGCATCGGAGATTTTGTCAAGACTGAAGAATTGTTTAATATCACTGATTTCCAGAAAATTTTGGAAGAGAACTGACATGATTCAGTGCGAAAGTTAGGAGCTGGATGAACAAGTTGTAGCAACATGACAACAATCCAAAACCTTCCACCAATCCTGTCCAAATATTCTCTTCAGGACAGTTGGGAGAAGCTTCTTGTGTGGTTTAACACCGTTCAGACTGGAATTTTATTGATAAATCATGGGTTGATCCGAGACAGTGCGTGCCCCAGCCGACACTAACATTGAAGGTGGAGTTACAGAAATTCTGTGATGCAGAATGAATTAAAATCACTTCTGATGTAGTACTGATGATATATTGTGATAAAATCCTGTAAGCTGTTCTTGATCCTAAGCGGGAAAATATCTAATAGCACAGGAGAGTATGTAAACTTTTGAAACTGACATAAAATGAAATTAAGCGATAATATCATTGAATCTCATTGCTATTGGATTTTTAATGGTTCAGAAGTGTTTAGCCACATGCAGTGCATTTTGTTTCATGTATGATTTGCCTATTGTTGTTGAAATTGCCCTGGAAATAGAGAAATTGGTCATATTGTAGAGGGGTATGTAAACTTTTGGGCAGAACTGTACATCAATCTAATGTCTGAGGAAAACCTCTTTGCAATTCCACCCATTCAACCACCAATTTTAGAACTTTGAAGTCCCAACACCTTGAAAATCCTAATTATTCCAGCATTTTGATGAAGAGTGTAAAGCTGCAAATTTGTAATTTTTACATGAATGCAGGATAACCAGACTTAACCTAAAGATTTTATTAACCTGATTTAAAGATTCAATCTGTCTTTCTTTCTATCTATTTATTTATCCATTTTGTTTGTTCTCTGGAGACACCCCCCCACCCCCAGGGGGTTTCCCCCGAGGGGTGGGGGTCACAAGGGCAGCCCTAGGTTTTATGCCTCTGCAGCACCTAATTGGGCAATTTAATATCGAACTATTTGTTAATGTTCTTAGTGGCCCCAAAAAGTCATTTAGAGACGGGCAAAGATTGTCAATAGGGCAAGGTTGAAGGATTTTGCACAAAGGGCAAATAGTTTGCCAACAGTTGAAATAGTCTGCAAATTGGCGAAATATCAATGCCCGATTTTAAAATTGGGCACTGATTTAGATATTGATCCTGTTCTTTTAAAATTTTAATTTTTAGCAAATAACCTGTGTCAATTTTCCCATACCCTTTTTAGTTACCACTAACATGTAATTGTAATGCCTTCTGTTGCAGATAAAACAAATTTTCTGCCAGTACCTCACAGTTTTGAATTACCTGAATTTTTCTCCAGGTTTTATTCTGTTGCTAAAGGCAAATGATAAGGAAAATGATAAGGAAAATGCATTGCCGATGCTTTTTAAAAGCAGCTGCAACTTTTTTTTTTTTTTCAAGTATCCAAGGTTAGCTTCAAGCGTTCACTACCAGCAAACTGGCAAGAAATTGGTAGGGGAGTTTCCATGCCTTAAACATGAAGGAATACTCCCCTGGGCATGTTTGAAAGTAACGTTCTGTTTTTTTACCTGCTGTTTGCTTAGTTACTGAAAGATTAGCCATTCAAGCCATCAGGCAATTTTGTACTTACATGAGTTTTTGGTTGAAAGTTTGAAAGTATTGTTCTGTTTTTGTAACTCCTGCTTGCATAGTTACTGAAAGATTAGCCATTCAAGTAATAGGGGTATCAGACAATTTCGGGCTTACATCAGTTTTGGGCAACCCTCGCGCCACATTGTCAGCCCTCCTGAGTTCATTGACCTCTCAAGGTACGAGGGCCGACAATGAGGCTTTCGGGCTTCCAAAAACCCTCATTACTCTAGTCAGGCGCACTTCCCATTCTGAACTCGATCTCCCAATTTCTCCATCTTGATTTATTTCCTACTGACCAAAGTTTACTAACAGCATACCAAGTAGGTATACATTGGGTATGGAGGGTTAGAATTGTATTAGACATCCCCGAACTCCTACAATTTCCCTGCAAACTAGAAGGAAGTTTCAAAGGCACTGCAGTAGAGTCCATGACCTTGACAGAAAACATAGATCTGATGGTGACTTCATCATGCAGGAAACATCACAGCTTGGTGACGATATTGTCTGTAAATCTTTTCTTTCCTCGTTTTCAATAATTGAAGGTGCTTCAAAGTTTGTGTCCACACTATTTTAATCAAGCGACGCAAGATAGTGTCAATAGAATTTTTTAGTTACATTGTATTTATTCTACTGACTCTGTTTTCATGGGGTGATCTAGTTCAGCCAACGCAAGACTTAGTGTCTCTGACCCAGAAACTGCATTGCTGAATTTCTGGAATCAGATGCAACGCTCGGACTATCATCGCAAATGCAATAGTTCTATAATGCTGGCCCTCATTGCTCATGCAGTTGTTATAATATTATAATGTTGTCATGAATAAATAATATATACATGTAATTGTTATATTAATGGTGGGTAAATATCAGTGAAAATTATTTTGCAATAATGTTTCTAGAGCTTTATCACAAAGAAACTATCCCCACGAATCAGCCAGTTGGGCTTGAAAGAAAACCAACAGTTCAAAACTGCTCTGTCAAGTTTGGTGGAAGGACTCATGGAGGAAAACAACTTTACTGCAAATTTGAATCCGGAGGCATCATCTTTTCCTTCCCAACCTCACCTAGTTGATCCTTCAATATTGGAACCAATGGCAAATCCTCAAGATGATTCTGATACTGAATCTCAATCAGGCGATGAATATGACCTTTTTGGTTACCCCTTAAATTTTATACGATAATTGAGTGGCGATTGCTAGCAAATTGGCAAAACGCGAGTATATATTTTTTATATCACGATGCCTTCTGTTTCAGACAAAACAATGTCACTACCAGAACTTCTCAGCTCTGAATTAGCAGAAATTCTCTCCAAATGTAATCCTACCGCTCAAGGTAAACATAGTTGATAATGCATTGCCGACGCTTTTAAAAGAAGCTGCCAGATATTTCTTTGTCAAGTACCCGATGTTAGCTTCGAGAGTTCATTACCATCAGATTGGCAAGAAATTGGTAGAAGAGTTTCCATGCCTCAAACATGAAGGAATACGCCCACGGGTAAGTTAAAAGTAATGTTCTGTTTTCACATCTGCTGCTTGCTTAGTTACTATGAGACTAATCATCCTGTATTCCGGTATCAGACAATAATAAAATAGCAATAACATGAGGAACTTCAGGCTGACATAGGTTTAACTTTTTGTTGACCCTCAAGCCGCACTGTCTGCCCTCAAGAGTTCTTCGGCTGCCCAAGATAGGAGGACTGACAAAAGACTTTCAGGTTGCCCAAAACCTATGTCGGCCCTCATTGCTCAAGTTCTTGTAATATTGATGGTGTGTGAATATGTCAATGAAAATTATTTTACAATGACTTTTTCAGAGCTTTATCACCAAGAAATTATCCTCACAAATCTACCAGTTGCGCTTGAAAGAAAACAAAAGGTTCAAAGCTGCTATGTAAAAAACTGGAGGAAGGGATCATGATGGAGGATAACAACTTTACTGCAAATATGAATCCAAAGGCAACATCTGTTTCTTCCCAACCTTATCAAATTGATCTGTCACTAGGGGAAGTAATGGTAAAGCCTCAAGATGATTCTGATACTGAATCTCAGTCAGGTGCAAGTTCATCTGTATGTGATGCACAAAGTGAGCAGCCACATCAGTCAACAGGTATGAATTTTACTTGGAATGATTGTTGGATAACAAAAACAAGTATGCCCTGGCTTGACAGTGAGTTTCTTTTCTGATCCGGTTATTGGCAATTTCAATTCCTTGGTCCATGGATTTGTCAGTTCATTTACATATATTATATATATGAGGTGCCGTGGCCAAGTGGATAAGGCGTTCGCCGTAACTGAGAGGTTGCAGGTTCGACTCCCAACCATGGCACGGAGGAGCTGAGCAGATCCTCCATAGCTCTTTGCTTCACTCCACCCAGGTGTAAATGGGTACTTGGCTATAGGCAGTGATGGTGATTGTAGAGTGACTTAGCATTGTGGCGCCTTATATGGCTGCCTGGCTGCATACTCCCCAGGGAGATGAGAAAGGCTCGTGCTTGAACAGGCCTGCCAAGGGTGTAATTGTACAGTCTGTTGAGATGGACTCTGTCTATGTAATGGACTTTAAAAAAGTAGACATTTACATTTACATTTATATACCGTTGACCCTAATGCGTTTTATTTCAAACATCAAAAAGTCTCTGACAGCAGCTACCAGTATTGAATTGCCAGAGTTGTCTTCAAATACCCACTGTTGCTGGAGGCAAATGATGTGGAAAATGCACTGCCAAAGCTTTTAAGAGAAGCTGCAACAGTGCAACCTATTACTTTTCCAAGTATCCAACATCATCTTCAAGCATTCACTAGCAGCAAATTGGCAAAATGTTGGTGGATGGATTTCCATGCCTGAAACGTGATGGAATCGACCCCGGGGTAAGTCTCAAATTAATCTTCTGTTGCTGCATCTGCTTGCTAGCTTAGTAACTGTGAGATAAACAATTTCAACATGATTTTTGCAAGGCCCAACTTCAGAAAAGGTCACCAAAGATGGAGATCTTATAGACGTCTTACAATGCTGACACTGCCAAACTTTCCTAAATTTTTGGTATTGGTTTACAGTTTTTTATAATCTTTCATTATTTCTTTCTAACACTTGAAATATTTTGAGTGGTAAAGCTGGCATTTACAAGATATATGTCTGAAGCATCGTACATGTCTATATGAACATGTGAAGATTTCAACGATAACTATTTTGCAATGACTTTTCCAGGGCTTTATCACCAGTAAACTATCCTCACGAATCTGCCAGTAGGGCTTGAGAGAAAACAGAAAGATTAGACCTAAAGTTGCTATGTCAAATTTGGAGAATGGGCCACCAGTAAAAGTCATACAATTTGTAAGGTAGTGTGTCAAAGTGGTTTAAAAATATGTCTCAATGGTTTGAGGTTTTAGGCTTTTGCTGTTCACAGTATTATGAAAATCTAGACGTTGCTACTGTACACTCAAGTGCTTACGCCCAAGCTAGTAAAGACCTATTAAAATATTCTACCAAGGAAACAGGGAGTACCATATACTGAACTCATAATGTTGTTATTTCATCATTACCCTTCATCAGTAGATATTTTACTGATTAAACAATTTAATGAATTGAAAATGACTGAACTTAATTTTATTCAATATCGCAGAGCACCCACAGGAAAGATAATGGAGGAGAACAGCTTTTCTGGGGAGTCAAATCCAAAACGAAAAAAGGCTTCTGCCAAACCTGAACTATCACCTCAAGTTGATCTTGCGGCATCGCAACCATTGTCAAAACCTCAAGATGATTCTGACACTGAGTCTCATTCAGGTACAAGTTCATCTGATTGTGATGTACAGATTGAGCAGGCACCCAGATCAGCAGTTACGAAAGTTACTTGGCATGGCTATTGGTACCACAGACACAATGCTGTGGTTTGACTTTCACTTTAACAATCTTGTAATGTTAGTAAGTTTAATCCCCATGGCCCTTGTCAATTTTGTCGTGACCTTTTTAGTTCCCACTTTGACTGTATATATTGTAATGTATTCTGTTTCAGACAAAACGAAATCTCCACCAATACCTCACAGTATTGAATTACCAGAATTGTCTTCAAATACTCTTTGTTGATCAAAGCAAATAATGTAGAAAATGCATTGTCGATACTTTTGAAAGAAGCTGCTACATATTACTTTTTCAAATATCCAACCTTGGCGTCAAGAGTGCTGATTACCAAGAAATTGTCAAAAAGTTGGTAGAAGAGTTTCCATGCCTAAAATATGACTGAGTCAGAGCCTGGGTAAGTCTGAAATTAATGTTGTGTCCCTTTTCAAAAAATCCAACTTCAAGCCCATCAATTTAGTCAGCAAAACAAATTCAGTCAAGGTCAAAAACATTTTGCTGATATAGAAAAAGCTCTGGTGAGTGTCAGAAACAGACAGGTGTGCTATGAAACTAACCACAGAATAAAAAAAAGTTGTTCAAATTGTTAAATTTTTCAGTGTCAGACAGCATAAAATTTTGTTCCCAAACACCTTCCCTAATTTTTGACCGAACAGCGAGGTTTCAGCCAGTCTTTCTCGATTTCTTTCCAACCTGTCAACTTTTTGAGTGTGTGAGCTACGGTTCTTGGAATTCTAAGTATAAAGTCTTCAGTATATTATAATGCTGTAAATGGTGTGTGAAGACGTCAATGATATTGATTATGTGATAATTTTCACAGAGCTTTATCACCAGCAAACTACCCTCACAAATCTAGCAGTTGTGCTTGAGAGATAACAAAAAGGCAAAAGCAATATTGCCTGACCAGGAGGGGCGAGCCACCAGTGAAACTCTTCAAACATTCAAGGTAGTACATCAAACCATACCCAAAGCAGTACATTGTGCCAGGGCTGCTTGGTGGGCTAGTGGTTGGGGAATATGAGACCAAAGTATGAAGTTCAGGGTCTGATTCCAGGGATGAGGAAACTAATATTTTGCAAAATTGCCCTTTTTAAAAATCTGATTCAGTTATTAATGTCTAATTTAATAGATCCAAACAGTAGTAAAATACAGTATACTGAAGTACATATATATATTACACTGACACAAATGTGTTATTTTATTGAAAATATATTCATTCCGTATTGCAGAGCGGCCACAGGGAATGTTGTGTATGAAAACAATTTCAGAGACAGAATAACAGAATTAAAACGTGAATGGAATGGCAAGAGAGATATGGACAAAGTGAAAACACAAATGGTAGATATGAGACCGAATAGATGCTCGTGGATCAGGGGAAAAAGCATTGGAGAAGTGATGCAGGCATTTCCATGCATGACTGATTATTAATGAAGAATTCCTCAACATGTTTTCAATGGTCACAGTGGCAGTTAAGCTCTACTGTAACCTGAATGTCATGTAGTCATTTTTCCTGCGACCGTTGTTCCATTGAGTACTGATTGTTTAGATATTTTCTGATGCTTTGTCAAATAAATCTGACCTCAAGTGGAAACATTTCATATCAGTTACTGAAATAAAACAATAAAGGGTATGTGTATCTGCACCAGATCTCTTATATATGGCTATTAATTTGTCACGTGACCCATTGGTCCCCAGTTTCCTCCCCTACATGAATGTTTTATAATCAAATCTGAAAGAAAATTTATACTAAAATTGCTTTACTTTGAAATTTGTTTCAGATAATGGAAGACTTCCTTCACATATTAAATGGAAGATTCGATAATCCCTGGCAGAAGATTGCCGTCAACAGCAACATTCTGTTTACGAAAATTCTTGAGAAGGCAATCAACCTTAATTCATATCCTGGAGGAAAGTGCAGTAGTTTAATTTTCAAATCCCAGTGGGAAAGAAGAGCTTGTGCGAGTTCTAATCCATATAATATTTTATATAGCAGCTCAGCTGGTACCAGTCAAGATTTCATCCATAACCATAACAACACAATAGAAGCAATGCACATGCGCCTCGACAAAAATGGAAATCTTGTTAGCATAAAAAGTTTTGCTTCTTATCCAATAAATCATACAACATTCTTCCTCAGACCAGATGAGAACCATTTGACCGTTTCTCTGAAAGAATAAAAGCCAACTCAAATAGAAGTGTATATAATTACAGCAGAAGTCAAAGAATGGACTGATGATTGGGGCTTTACACTGTACGTCTGTATTAATGCACTTGGTCGGCTAATTAGGACAGGAAATTTACACAATGAGGTGAAGGATGATTGAAACAGCCATCCAACATAGGGCCAGGTGACCCTACAAGGACTGGATTCGAACCCTGGACCCAGCAATTGGCAGCCTAGCATGCTACCGACCAAAAATTTAACAATGGCACTTTTTCTCGTACAGGAAGTCAAAAACAATCATGAAAGTCCTGAAGGTGAATGTCTTTCATAAGAAGATCCATTTGAAAAGTTGACTATTGTATCTCAACAACTAGCCCATAGCTTTGAGTCCATAATACTCCATGCCAAAGTACTGAATTTTCCCTTGCTTGGGGGTAGCCTGGAATATTCTTCGGTTAAAACCCTACAAGGACCAGCAGCAATTAACATACAGATCGTGTACATTGGAACATTGACTTCCCGTAACTGTAAATTTGTACTTATTTTTCTGTAGAATGTAACAAATAAACTGATAGATTTGCAAGTTATGTTTTTTTTGGTGGACTGGATTTTGTAGCTAGTCAGGTTCCTTAAGAATCCATAACTACATTACACTTCAGTGAATTTTTTAGGATCAACTGATGATAGGATGTCCATTTATTGGTAAAAATTCATATATAACATATAGACTATCATGAATTTGTAGATTTGCATGCGGAATGTATTGAAATGTACGCTGTAACACTGAAGAAGGTCCTCCGAGTGGATGACACCAGGGAGCCCCCCTCTCTTCGAGTACTTGTATATGGTGGCTACCCTTAACTGATTTACATTGTTGCTAGCAATTTTGTATGGCAAAAATGTTTGTTTTTTCAATACAACCCCTATAGCAAAAATTAGCGTGGCAACCCCAATTTTTTACTTTGAAAATTGATCAAGCTATGTGAAAATGTCATGTAGTTTTTTTTCCTAAAAGTCAATCGAGCCGAGCAATGTGCATATAGAAAAGCCCTTCACTTTTTCTGTAATCTCTAATAGCTGTAGCATTCTGCACAGAATGATAACCACTGTCTGTGTCATCTTCACTTACACTATATCCTTTATCGCACAAGTAACAAGTTGGTTTCATAGCTTTACATGGATATGTTTGTCAAGACATGAGTGCAAAGTTTGTACACGGGCAGTTGTAAGGAGAATGCCTCTTCAGTAAAACTTGAGTGGCACTTCATTTCAGCAAACACAGCACTTTGAAAGGGGAGCGACAAGCTCCAGCCCCTTTAAACTAAATGAAAATAATGGCGCATTCAAAGGACGCCTTCAGTGAGTGGTACAGTGACCCCTTTAAGAAAAACAAACAAACCGATATGCTCTTTCGACATTCACTACAAAAAGTGATTGCATGAGCTCAAGTTCTTGCACAATATTAGTGACACCATAGCAGGTGAAATAAGCTGATTCAACACTCAAATTACATAAGCCATACCCATCAAATACAGAATAATATCTCACATCATAATTGTATAAAAAGCTAGATCTTGATAGCATGGTGCAATAGCTCCTGGGTAAAATTAAAAAAAAGGCATTGTGGTAGCAAATCTCTATGTGTAAAACAAGCATTGCCTAAATATTTTTTCATGAAACCTGTTGTCTTCTAATGCCTTCACTTTTGTCTTGAAAACTGGAAACCGAAGGTCAGGGCAGGCGAAACCTACTGCTGATCCCAAAGTACCAGTCCACAGAGTCTGATTGCCTCGTTGTAAATTGTGTTAGAATTATTTCAGTTAGGAGGGCACATTGCATGTAGAATAAAAATTCACCTTTTTTATAATCTTTAGGAGCTGCAACATTCCTAACAGAAAGATCAGCATTGTCTGTGTCACCTTCGCTATCACTATGTCCTTCATGAGCCGAGCAGCAAATAGGTTTCATACCTTGGCAATATATATATGTTATGTCAAGACAGCTTTAAGCAATAATAATGCTTCTACTTAGGCAGTTAAAGTGTGTTACACTTTTATAAGAAATTTAAGCCGTGCTTCGATGATATGTGTATACAATGCTCCAACCCACCTGCTCAACATTTAAAAGAAAATGTAAGCAAAAGGTAAGCAGCCTTCAGCGAGTAATATACAAGGGACCCTTTAAGCAAAACAAACATAAGGCGACTAAACTGTTAAGTATTTTTTGAGGTATATAAACCTTTGTATCAATATTTCCCTGTACATATGTAATTATAGTTTTAGCATTATAACGCTGTATGCCTCTTATGACCAACTATAGGTGTAAGATAAATATCCATTTGAGAGAGTTTTTTACGCTGTTGACAAGAATTTACAGTTTTGGTGTACATTCTTGAAGAATATAAATAAAACTTAAATTTTTTGTAATCATTATTGCTTTACTTCTTTGCTAATCTTTATAGCATTGTAAAAGCTCCAGTGTGCTTCTATTTAATAAGAGTCACCCTGTCGCTTAAGGGTAGGCAAGATTGGAAATCTTTTCTTTACTCCAATTGGGAAGGCAGTGAAAGTGTGTTACACTTTTATAAGAAATATAAGCTGCCCCCTTCAATGATATGTGGATAAAATGATTGGGGCTTATGGGTAAAGAAATGTATATTCTTGAAGAATACAAAATAAATCTTTTCTTTACTTCCACTGGGGCTTTTTAGAATTTCTTACATAATTTCATAATGAGTAATTTTTCCCTGTCTGGGTATTCGATCTTGAAGGTACAATATGTCACGACTGCGAGAGCTTGTGCAAATAAGCCTCTGTTTACTGAAGGCTCAGGCATACACTTATGTACACAGTTGTGTTGACATTGTCAACAAAGGTATTCTGGAGGTTTTGGGACTGCAGCCCAAGGCTCGACTGCAGCGCCACCACTCTCAGACGGCCTATGACTAAACTACTAAACTAGCGCTGAATCATCAAAAAGCCTATCTCTTCCATTGCGCCAGAAAATTCTAAAACCCCATTGGGATTCCCTCTATAAGTGTACAGGTGTAGTTACGCAGGTTTTTATCAGTTGTCATGTCACCCTCATTTTGATCCCTTTCAGGTCCGGGCTGCCAGCAATTGCCATTATTGTGTTGTATGCCGTTTGGACTTTCTTTTTCACCTCCTTCAGTTCTTCGTCCAATTTGCCATTTTTGCAACTGTGAGTCCCTGGGTAATTGAATTTATCCCATTCTTCTAACTTTATTGTTCCAAGGGACAAGTCAGCTCTTGGTGTTTTCTTTCCCTTTCTCACGAGTTTGCTTTTTTCTTCTCCAAATCTGATCCTGTATTTCATGCTGACCTCGTGAGCAATTCCATCATCTTTTGTAGTTCTTCTTTCTTAGTTGAGATGAAAGCTACATCATCCATCCATAGCAGGCAGCCTATTTTTTCTTTAACAATTGTGATTCCCAGGTCTTCTTTTTTGACCTCCTTCGCAATTTCATCCACGAGGGTGTCATAGAGAGGGGTGAAAATCACGCTAGTTCAGATCATGCAAGGCTCACTGTCACTGGCATTATTCTCAGGCAAATATTATAATTATTATGATTCTTCGGCTGAGGCTAATGGGATTTTCACTCAAAGATGTAAATTATCAAAGTTTCATGCTTTGAATAATATCATGCTAGTGGAATGCTCATTGATTTGTCCACATTGGCCCGTCAGGCTGAGAGTTATGGTGTGAACACATTTGTGTATTGATGATTTTCTAGGGAATATGAAAAAGATTATCACCTGGTTGGCTGTGAATCTCACTGTTTACTTTCAAAATATCAGGGCCTATGATATTGTAAAAAATACCACCCTTCAAGGGTAATATTTTTTAACAATGGTTATGACATCACCTGCATTTCAGCTGCCTGATGATGACACAAACCAAACAATGGCCAAAACAAAAGGATTGTGACGTCATATCCATTGTTGCTCCATGGTGACATCACATTTTTGTTATGGCAGAAAATAGTCTCTCTTTACAACAAAAGTTTTGAGGTTAAACCAGGTGATAAAAACAAAACAACAATGCATCAGGGCACTTCGTACAGTATCACTCGCTGTCGTGTGAATTAATATCACACTCGCCCTGCGGGCTCGAGTCAGTCGAGTGATATTGATTTACACGACAGCTCTTGATATTGTTACTCAGTGACCCTGACTTGGTACTCTGTACACAGAGTTCATATTTTATGTCATGCATTTCACAACATCCCAACGTCTCCTGCTTTTGTACAGAATATTATTTCAGTTATTGGAATCTAGATTTTAGAAGAGTGATAGTCAAGTCTACGTCTATAGAGGGGTTTAATTGAATCAGGATCCTGTACTAGTCTTTGTGACGTGATCTTTCAAAGAAAATGTTGGTGACAGGCCATTCAGGGGGGTTGGCCAATTCAATGCTATTTTTTGATGGGATAATAATAACCTGCCACATATTTTTTGTGTTATAAGATTTGCTAATATCCTTGTCTTTGACAAATGACAACAAGAGGTTCTGCATGTGCCTTCACGTCATCGTGAATTATTGGTAAACACGGGAGACAAGAATTTCAGACTTAGCAAATTATGACACAAATATGGATGATACTTTAACATTTTCCATTGAAATTGATAACTTCAGCAACTTCTGCTGGAGCACATGTTGGTCTGATTCAATCGTAACTACTTCCAATGACCGCTAAAATAAATAGGGTTAAATATGGAACTTAATATTAGGAGGTTTATAAAGGTGAGGTGCATTCAACCAAAAATGCTTAATTCTTGAAATTGTAGTTGAGGCTTTCAAATAATGATTAGAAAAGATAAGTTGACCTTGCTTACATTCACAGACTGAAATATACTTTTATTTCACACTTTCCTTTTCAAAAAGTATTCGATATTAGGTAGTGGGAGTGTATTTGAATCAAGGGAAAACTGTACAACATTCTATTGGTGTGATGACCTTCTGTAATTACTGTGCATGTTTTTATTTTAGGTATATTGTATACATGATGTGCTATATATCTCTTACCGTTAAAGTATGCAAAATCTTACCTGTTTGCATGCTTAGAGGAATTTGTGAAAATATGATACATAATAATGACCTTGGCAAAGCTAAGTGAGAAATAGTTTGGAAAGAGAACACCTTGAGCTGTGAGTTTGTATTTAATGATAAATGAAACATTTCAAGGCAACCCAGTAGGGGAGAACGGGGCACGTTTGACCTCGGGGCACTTTGGACCATTGCCAATATTGTTTTATAAAACATGAGCAATTATCCAAATCCAAATGAAGAGACCTTAGTGGTATGCCTTTTGGTCAAAATATTTCATGAGCATTGAAGGAAAAGTATGAGTTCTATTTCAGGTTGTCTGATTTTCGGCATAAAAAGTGACTTTTTCCAAGTCTCGATGGCTGGGTTACCCTTCTTAAAATATGGGGGATCCAATCAGACAAGTCTCAAATTCAATCTTGTTGGCGAGACATGCACATTTTCATAAGAGGTTGGGACGGGGCAGGTTGGACAAGCATGGCCGGGGCACGTTGGAACATTATAAACTGGATTAACTGACAAAAACTTATTGGCAAAATGCCAGCTGTGAGGGTAAAATCAATTCAGTTGGCGAATCTGCCAGCCCTTCTAGCTCAAACAAGGTTTATTAAATTAATCTGGTTATATATTCCAATACAATCATTCTGCAATGACAAGTTTGCGTTGTGATCTGTGAGAATAAAATATGGTGTTTCTTCTACTTTCCTGGACTTTCATTCTGTTATGGCGGTCAAACGTGCCCCGGGTCCATAAAAAAAAATTTCAAACTAATTTTTCTCCACAATGATGGATGGTAGATCGACTTGGTTTAGCATAAGGGTAGTGTAGATGTTCAGAAGTCAGTCAGTAAAGAGATTTTCCAAATATTTAGAGAACTGTTTCATTGAGAGCCAAAAAATAAAAAAGCGGGCCAACGTGCCCCGGTCTCCCCTACATTAGTACAAACCGATAGATTTTCCAAGCGGATGATTATGCATGATATGGAATATTCAAGATAATCAGATACAACATTGAAGTTGTTACTCAACAGGAAGGTCATTGAAGGTCTAATTATATCCAATGGCAATAGTGACAAAGGTGTGTTTAAAGCAACATTATTGATTGTTTCAAGTTGGTATTTAACAACAGTTAATGACCAAATGTTTCTTTCTCATTCAATTAAGAAGTATTGAGTAATGAGGAGATATGATTGCAGACACCAGATTTGGAAACTATAGGTACACCAATTTGTGTCTGGTGGTTTCGGAATGTCTATAGAAACTACATAGACCCACCCTGTCCTCAGAGGGAGCCACTTGTTAAACACCCATATTTGGTCTGCTACCTGGTGTGAAAAAAAATTTTAGAGAATGTTGCATATCATCATCTTTAGTCTGAAAAGACTCTCTCTAGCTCAGTGGGCATTCTGACTCAGTTTGACATCAGGCTGATGTGATGTCACATGATGTAACAGATGTCTACACAACAAACATTCACTTTCAACATTTTTGTCTAAAGGCTTGCTTTTTCTTCTTCACTTAAAATGTCAGACTGTGTTTGCAAATATAAGTATATCACCAAAAGTAGGTTAATTGTCCATTTCATTTTGCGGATCATGTAGATACGGCAGCACGCTGTTGCAGTAAAATTGGGTAGTACTTTTGTCTTTCTTTAATATCGGGCTCCACTTTGTGGGATGCAAAGAATGGCTTTTGCGGAATAAGTCAAAAAACAACCAAGGTTCTGTCCTATTATTTGGAAACCAATTGTAAATGGTTGTTAGATTCACTCTATTAGTTGGATCATCTAAGCACATAAACATTGTCCCTACTGCAAATTCCATGTGAACATCGTGGTTTGCAAAATGTTGGGCCAGTGGGATGTATTCATTTGCCAACCTGTGCGGTATGTAGTAAATGTCAGCCCATGACCAGTAGATGCCATAATCAAATCCAGTCAACTTCTTTAGTTTCCTACTGCATCTGTACTCAGCAGATCTTTTTGGCTTCGTCATGAGATCAGAACGACTCCGTGTAATATCCACCTTATGACCACCAAACCAGTATATGTGTTCATATATACTGACACAATTTGTAGAATTTGTACAACCAATCTCATTCAATACATCACACCGCACATTAGAAGTATATTTTCTGAACCAGATGACATCACGAGGAAAATGACTCAAATTTGGTAAAGATATTAAGATGTCATCACTGATAACAAGATAACCCTGGACGTCATATGACATCATCATCGCCATGGCAACACATAGGTAATTTTCCTCTCCAGGAAAGTTTTTTCTATGAGATTGCTTGTATTGGATGAATCTGTACTTGAAGTCTAAAAAATTCTTGGAATTCTTCGGTAATTCTGGCCCGCAGTACAACATCTTTGGAAAAAACGGGCGATAAGCAATTTCAATGAAAGGGATCACATCATAGTAGACCGTATTAAATGTAACCACAAGCAGAACATCATCCAATTCTGTCCATGCATTTTCAATTTGATGTACTAAGTTTTGCTTGAGCCCGAATTGTGAGCATGTTTTTGACAGTTTTTGTTTGATTGCTTTCAGATTAGAAATTTCATATTCATGGTCGTTAAACTTGTTTGGAGGTTTAGCAAAGTGATCGTTTGAATGGTATGTGTGATTTTTGTCCATCATTCTTGTGAAAAGTTGCCGCTCAACATTCATCATCCAACTTTGAATTACATCTGCTAGTAATTCGCTGATGAAGGCACCTTCTTTCAAAAATGTCAAGCATTTAGTTAGACATTTGTCTGGAGTCAGTTGGGTACAATTATAATTCTGCAATACTTTTACGGCATCTTTATGCCAATTTGACAACTTCGAAATATCCGTTGACGTCTTTAGGTGTTTTGAAATATAATTCGGTCCCTGATGCCACAACAAAACTCTTGTGGAAGTTGTCCACAGGACTTTTTGAACAATCATCTTGAGTAAGTGTAAAGAATTTTCATCAATGTTTAAGTCTTGTACAAAAGCTGGCATGAATAATGCCCAAAATGCTTTTGAGGTAAATATGGCTCTTTCAACCTGAAGATTATCAACATAAACACCCTTCGGAAGAGTTATAGGTGGCGCCATTAGATCACAAAGAACATCTTTATTTGTGGCCTCGCTTGAGACGTATATAGGCGCCTGGACGGCAGGAACTTCTTGGTCGACAATCTCATAAGATGCCTGGAATCCATCCTCCGTCTCCAGTACAGCATCCGCACAACCAAAATAATTCTTGAAGTTGAAAGATCCCGTTTTTCTGCCCGGCTGAGGTTGGTAGAGAAGTCCAGTTGAACCTATATTTTCAAAAGACAAAAATATTTTGAACCAATGTTTTTTTCTTTCAGTTTGTGGGCCACAATGACGTAACACAAGTAAAAAGTACACTCTAAAAAAGTCGGGACAAAATTGGTTTTTTAGATTCAAAATTGTTTTTTGAAAAATCAAATTTTTAAAAAAATCCATGTTGGTTTTTTGCATTGAAATTTGGTTTTTCAAAAAACCATTTTGAATCTAAAAAACCAATTTTGTCTGAATTTGTTTAGAGTGTATGGAAGCTTCCTCTGTCCGTTGCCAGGTCAGGTTCTGGGATATCAACAATGTGTAATGATCAGACAATTTATGAATTTTGTCTTTTTTTCTTTTGTGATTTTACATGCAATGATACCCTGTACAAGTTGATGGACACCTTAGCACTAACAATCATCCTTAAATTGGTACCTTTACCATAGCCGTGTCTACTAGGGTGGTCCAACATCCAATGGAAAAAAATAAAATGTACATTTTGGAGATGGTACCCCCTAACTTTTTTCCTTTGACCACGTGGAAGATGTGTGCAAAATTTCAGCCAAATTGATTAATATTTAGAGGTGGCTCATCAAGGTTGAAGTTTTGCTCTATTTTGAAATTAAGACATATATTTTTTTGGACCACCCTAGTGTCTACAGCATAACTTATTTTTAAATTAATTAATCAATAATAGCATACCTCTCAAACCTGGACTCTTCCAACTTTTGTCACTCCAATATTCTGAAGGAATATAGATTGTGCTTGCGCCAAGCTTGAACAAAAAATAAAGTAATATATTCAACTTTGGAATCCATTTTGAAGATTTACTTGAATAGTTGTATTTCATGATAATAGAATGACAAACTCATATAACTGGAATTACTTGAAACTTCTGAAATGATTTAATTCATTTTTTCCTGTGGGAAGAGCCTTACTGAATTAATAATATCAGTTTTCTGGTTACTATGTTACATGTGAGTTCAGCCAAATTGGTTTTTGATGTTTTTAAATGCCTGTGGCCTGTGCCAGTACCCTGCTCTTCTCTCCATACTGATCAAATTGGTTCTAGGTGCTGCACATAGGTGCTGCAGTAAACATAGGCTGCGCAGCAGCAAACCTTCACCTTTAGAAGATTACAATAATATCATAGAATGTATATGCAATAGTGGGGAAGTTTTGGCTCCGATATAAAAAAAATTATTTTAAATATTTTTTCTCAATATTACAAAAACTATAGAATAGCCATCTGTCAGACCATGAAAAGGCACAACTAGACCATACAAGCCATATGTGTACCAAACTTCATCCATGTATATGGAATAGTGACCGGATGTTGGGCCAGAAACAAAAATAATAATTTTTATGTTTTTTTCAATATTTGAAAAAGTATATAATATTTCCGTCAGACGTTTCAAAAGGCACAACTAGACCATATTGACCATATTTGTACCAAAGTTCATCCATGTACATGCAATAGTGAGCGAGTCTTAGCCCAAAAAACAAAAAAAATATGTTTTTATATTTTTTCTCATTTTTTCAGAAAGTATAGAATATCTGTCAATGAGACCATCAAAAGGCACAACTAGACCATATAGGCCACGTGTGTACCAAATTTCATCCATGCACATGCAATAGTGATCGAGCCTTGGCCCGGAAACGAAAAAAAAAAATTTTTATATTTTGTTAATTATTTCAAAAAGTATTTAAGATCTATTCATCAGACCATCAAAACAGCTAAAAACAGGGACCAAAATTAGGGTCTTACTGACACTACTGACGTCAGGATGGGTACATTTATTAAGCTGTACTGACGTCAGGATAGCAATATTTTGTGCTCTTCCTGACTGTCAGTCCAGATCATAAAAATGGGTCATCCTGACTTCTACTGCCACTATATTTGTAATGGTTTCTAGGGTCAGGAAGACAGTCATTCGCCAAGGATACTGACAGCAAAAATTAGGTCTTACTGACACTGCTGACATCAGGAGGGATTCATTTATTAACCTGTACTGACGTCAGGATAGCAATATTTTGTGTTCTTCCTGACTGTCAGTCCAGATCATAAAAATGGGTCATCCTGACCTCTACTGCCACCATATTTGTAATGGTTTCTACAGTCAAGAAGACAGTCATTGACCAAGGATAATGACAGCAAAATTTAGGTCTTACTGACAAAACTGACGTCAGCAAGGATAGCTTTTTCCACCATTATGACGTCAGAACATATAATAATATTATGTTCAGCTGACATCCATGGCCAATTGGAGTCCTGTCAGTAAGAGTCTCAAAATGCCCCACTTCTGACATGCAGTCAGCAAGGATAGATTTTTTCCATCATCCTGACGTCAGCAACAAACTAAATATATGACCTTTCTGACGTCAGTAGTGTCAGTAAGGACCCCAAAAAGGTCCCTGTTTTTATATGCATCAAAAGGCACAACTAGACCATACAGGCTAGATGTGTACCAAATTTCATCCACATACATTCAATAGAGGCCGAGTGACCGGCCGGAAACGATCTATCCGCCCGCCGCCCGACCGCCCGCCCGCCCGCCCGGCGGACGGACAGCATTTTTACCCAAGTGATTACAATACCTTCTTCGAACTTCGTTCGCTGAAGGTAAAAAAAGTTCAGTGATATAGGTTACCTGAATGATGTGAAAATACGCCTTCAAATGAGGCAATCCATCAGATTCTGACCAGGCAGTTTCATTGTCAAGATCCGACAACAGTTTGGCTGAGTCCTTGAAACACTGATGCAAGCTGCAAGGCGCAAGATATACTAAACATTTCAACAGAAGTTAACCCACCTTCACAAAGACTCATATATCCCAAAGATCTTTATTGATTTCATAGGCCTGCATATCATAGTTGTATCGGAGGGGGGGGGGGGCAGGGGGGGCGATCGCCCTCCCAAAAGTTTGGGAAACAGTAAGATTTGGGCAAAAAGGCTATAAAATTTGGGCAGATGATTAAATAAAAACTACTGAAAAATAATGATTTCCAGGCAATTTAATTTGAAATGTTTATAAATTTATATCGTGAAATTCGGGCAAATGTCGCTCGCCCCCCCCCAAAAATCGCGCACGCCGTACGCCTATGCTGCATATTGATATTGTGACTGTGTATTTAAGCTTGGTTGCTTCATTTTTTTCTGAGCCAGCAGACCGTAAGTGCATGTACCAGTCTGTTCAGAAATGTGTAGTTTTTGCTCGTCCAAAAGATGTTTTGCCAAAAGATGCTGGAACTCCACCCAAATAATTTCTAGTGCCATTCAAGGAACCTAAGCAGTAAGAATGTCACAAAAGAAGTCCTCTGTTGTCCACTAAATATGATTAAAAAACAAATGTTCTCCTGTCACTTGAAGAAGTGTGTCCAGCTGGTGGCTCCCCTGCATGGTGAGATTGTTCATATCCATTGAAAAGGCCACAGATTTTTTAAAACACCTGCATGTTTCACTTACTTACAAGTGAAACTGTACTCTTGAGTGCACGGTACACCATTCCAATGTTTTTTGTTGTTATTTTCTCTATCATTATCACTGTGTACCAACCAAGTGACCTAATTAAGGATTTTTTTTGTTTATATTTTGCTAGTTCTCATACATAGAGCAAACAACAAAATTTGCATTATAGCCAGTATGCTGTCTTATAGTACAAGTAATGCACATACAAATTATGGAATCAATCAGTTATGTTTTCTGGGAGATTAGGCAGTTTTAGTAAATTTTAGTGCATTCTTTACTAGAATCACCAAATCTTTTGATTGTTAAATATTTAAAGTTTGAAATTTCACATCAAGATGTCTGATACATAAATACAGCATACTGGCTATGCTATATTGTAATTACATTAGTTTCTTGCCTAAAATTTAGGATTTTATGATTAACTAGGTCGCTTCGCATAGAGCAAACGGTACACAGTGTTACACTGTTGTTTGAATCAAATACACAGTGTCTCTCACCTCGCTGGCTCCTCCACTATAACAGCAATTTTCCAACCGACAAACTTCCTTGTTGCTCCTTCACAGATCTTTGCCAAATTGCTTCTCTTCCCATCAATAATGACCCATTTGTCAAAAGTTAATTCCTGCTCAGACGGACTTTTATGGTTGTAAAAACTAAAGTTCTGTGGCAGTGATGCTTGTTTTGAAGGCCCTGGATATGGCACTGGTTTCTGCTGAAACATTGAGAAATAAGTTTTACAACAGAAGTTTCTGGACTTCATGTGACAATGCAAGATGCACCTTTTGCACAGGACGTCACCAATGCATCATTTGTAATTAATTATGTAATGCCAAAACATGAAGACGGGACTGCCTGAAAGCCAAAAATAAATTCTAAAGACTCTAAATTGTAATTATCTAAATTATTTCCCGAAGTTCATCTTTGTATTCAGGTTTGTCCAATAAAAGGTCAGGAGAAAAAAATTGGGATAAAGAGAAATAGAGTGGAAAGGTAATATTCAAAAAGAAAATGTTTTTAAAAAGTTTGAGATAAATTGCAACTTTTTTTTCGTGAAAATTTATTTTTTTCGTACATTTTTTTTTTCTGGGAAAATCTTTTTATATTATCTTTTTTTTTATATTTTAATGTTTTTCTTTTTTTTTGTGAAGTTTTTTTTTTGGGGAAAGTAATTTATATTTCAAACATTTCTTTTTTTTTCAAACATTTTTATTGGAAATATATTTTTTTTACATTTTTGGTAGTCACGCATGATGAGGAAAAAGTGCCAGGATCTGAATTCTTTTGATTGAACCATCTGGTTCACTCCTCGCTTGTTTGCCGTAAGGGACGAGACAACTCGCTCCGCTCGGTGAGCCGGTGGCTCTGTCCCATCTATCACACATAGATAGCCCTGACAGAAATTTAAATTTGGGTCCTAAAGTAACAGTTCAGAAGCCACATTTTTACAGGTCTGTCAACCTGAGAGATTAAAAATTAAAATTAAACGATTATAGTTGAATTAGGTTAACATGAAAACAGGCCTGGCTGCCAGGGGGCTTGATCAGTATCGCGATGGGCTACTAACCACTGGGCAGGGCCGGATTATCCACAGGGCACAGTGGGCACTGTGCCCAGGGCCTCTCTCCTCCAAGGCCCTTCATCTGGCCCTGCCACTGGGAACGGGGTTCGATCCCATGGCTGGGCAGTCCATGTTAAAATTCTTCCTAGCTTCTTTCTGCCATACAGTACAATCAAAATAAAGTATGATTACCCAAGCAGGACGGAAGAATCAGCCACTACTTTACCCTTTCACACCTTTTGACTCCCCCCAAATCCCTTCCTACATTTTCCTACCTAAAACTACCTTTTAAAATTACATTTAATTCACATTTAGCCAACACCAATTCAAACTCCATTTCCCCCATTGTGTTTGATTTCTGTGATATTGTGCCCCTTTGCTAATTTCAATTTCATTGACAGCTGTTTTAATGGAGTTTTTAATCTGGGATAAGGTTGTGGTAAGGAGTCAAATGTAGTTGTAATGAGATTTGGGGTGGAGAGGAAAAGGGATCGCAAAATAGGTAGACAGAGGACTTCTGACAAGAAATTTTCTTAATATATTTTAGGTTGTACTGTACATTTTTACATGACAACAGCCGCATGGTGTTCACATTGTGTGCCCAATAGGAAAGAACGTCTCTCACCTTATTCCCATAGTCCCTGTCGGTCTTATAAATTAAACTAGTCAGCACATGCATACATGACATGGACTGTCCACCAGGGGCCCATGCCAGGTGAAACTAAATCAACCACAATTTTATCTTTGTGTCTGTGATACAGTCAAACTGCCAAGTTAGAGCCTCAATGTGAGAACGCCCTATATACACCGCATCTGACGAAATTACACAGGTAGGTTATTTACATTGGTATGAAAACATTTGGGCCTAATGTCTATTCCTTTTCACATAATCGTTGGCTTGATATTAGACATCTTCCATGTAACTTTCATACAATTTGTTGGGGCAAAGTTGAGTTATGCCATATATTCAAATATTTTGGTGTCTTACAGCAAATTTTTTCGATATGAATAGTAAATGATCAGATGCTAATGACTGGAGTGCAGTAATTTGAAAATTTAACATTATCAAGGCCCCTCCGCTTAATATGTCGATTTTGCGTATGTTTCATAGGACACCAAAATATTTTAATATATGGCATAACTCAACTTTATCCCAATGGAATTGGATGAAAGTTACATGGAAGATGTCTCATATCAAGCCGATGATTATGTGAAAAGGATAAAACATTTTGCCCAAATGCTTTCATACCAATGTAAAATAACCTACTTGCGTAATTCCGTCAGACGCGGTGTAGGAAAGGGCCTTCCTTAACATGAATGGATTAATGCCTAAAAAAGAAATGTTCTTCAGCCTCATTGACTTATTTCACCAAAAAAAAAAGTTCTTCAGCCTCATTGACTTATTTCGCCAAAAAAGGAATGTTCTTCAGCCTCATTGACTTATTTTGCCAAAAGAGTAAAGTTCTCAGCCTCATTGACTTATTTCGCCAAAAAATAAATGTTCTTCAGCCTCATTGACTTATTTTGCCAAAAAAGAAATGTTCTGCAGCCTCATTGACTTATTTCGCCAAAAAAGAAATGTTCTTCAGCCTCATTGACTTATTTCGCCAAAAAAAAAAGTTCTTCAGCCTCATTGACTTATTTCGCCATAAAAGAAATGTTCTTCAGTCTCATCGACTTATTTCACCAAAAAAAAAGTTCTTCAGCCTCATTGACTTATTTTCGCCAAAAAGGAAATGTTCTTCAGCCTCATTGACTTATTTCGCCAAAAAAGAAATGTTCTATTGACTTATTTCGCCAAAAAAAAAAGGTTCTTCAGCCTCATTGACTTATTTCGCCAAAAAATAAATGTTCTTCAGCCTCATTGACTTATTTCGACAAAAAAGAAATGCTCTTCAGTCTCATTGACTTATTTCGCCAAAAGAGAAATGTTCTTCAGCCTCATTGACTTATTTCGCCAAAAAAGAAATGTTCTTCAGCCTCATTGACTTATTTCGCCAAAAAAAAAAAAGTTCTTAAGCCTCATTGACTTATTTCGCCAAAAAAGAAATGTTCTTCAGCCTCATTGACTTATTTCGCCAAAAAAGAAATGTTCTTCAGCCTCATTGACTTATTTCGCCAAAAAAGAAATGTTCTTCAGCCTCATTGGCTTATTTCGCCAAAAAAAGAAATGTTCTTCAGCCTCATTGACTTATTTCGCCAAGAAAGAAACGTTATTCAGCCTCATTGACTTATTTCGCCAAAAAAGAAATGTTCTTCAGCCTCATTGACTTATTTCGCCAAAAAAGAAATGTTCTTCAGCCTCATTGACTTATTTCGCCAAAAAAGAAATGTTCTTCAGCCTCATTGACTTATTTCGCCAAAAAAGAAATGTTCTTCAGCCTCATTGACTTCTTTCGCCAAAAAAAAAAAGGTTCTTCAGCCTCATTGACTTATTTCGCCAAAAAAGAAATGTTCTTCAGCCTCATTGACTTATTTCGCCAAAAGAGAAATGTTCTTCAGCCTCATTGACTTATTTCACCAAAAAAAAATGTTCTTCAGCCTCATTGACTTATTTCGCCATGCACTTGGCTGTAATGTTGCCAGTCTGCCCCTGCTGTCCCATCATGCACTGTTAAAAAAATAACATTTGTCATGAAATTACACAACCAATTTGGAGAATTTGGTTGAATGTACTTGTGCTGTATCGATTGTCATTCAGAGTTAACAATATGTGACCCAATCGTCATTTGAGGTTAACAAAATGGTGTCTCGGATGTCATAATTTATCATTATAGTCCTCGTTATATTTACGTGGAATCTCAAGTTCACTTTTTGGCTGTTGAAGTGTGATGTCAGAGATGAATATTCTCTAGCATTGCAATTTATGTAAAATATCTACAAGCTGTGCTGTCCTTTTAAACTGGGTCAGGTTCCCCGGCTTCTAACCAATGTGAATCCACCAAAACTGAGTGTCACAGTTTCAACACAGTGTCAGAGTTAAAATTGGGTCTCGAAAACCCCATGCAAGTTCAACATCACAGCCTGTCAGCCAATGGACTGCCAGAAGAACAATTCATCACATGATCCATGTGTTTACAAAAATTGTCAAAGCCTTTTGTTTATAGCGAGGTCCATTGAAGTTTAAAGTTGTGAAGTTGTAAGTTTGCAGATTAATCAAACAACTCTGTAGGAATTATAATATAACTGTTGTCTTATGTGAATGCTCATGAAGCTGCCATTGAGTCAGATTAGGCTGGTTATTGCAAGTGATAGATCATTGGGATCACATCAACAGTCTTCCTTCAATATATCAAACTCTGATACATAATTTTTGCTGTCAGCCCATCGGCTATCAAACTGTGATTATGTGGTTGCAGGGGCTATCCCTAATAAAAGGCTTACTCTGCCATAGTGTTGAAACTGTGACACTCAGTTTTGGTGGATTTAACTTGGACAGACGCCAGGGAACCTGACCCAGCTTAAAATGAAATCACAGCTTGTAATTAATTCTACATATACATGTATATTGCAGTGCTAGAGAATAGAGTCATCTCTGACATCACACTTCAACAGCATAGAAGTTGAGATTCCATGTAAATATGACGAGGACTGTAACATGCATTTCTGGTGTCTCAATTGCCATTTATCGACAATCTGCTGTCTCAATTATCCTTTAGAGCCAATAATTTGCTGTCTCAATTATCTTTTAGGGTTAAGAATTTGCTGTCTCTGTTATCCTTTACAGTTAATTGCTGTCACAATTTTCTTTTAGATATTAAAAAACTTACCTTAGCTTGATAAGCATAGAAAGTTCCACATGCAATCAGCGAAATTAGCAGTAAGTACCACATATTCCTGTAACGCAGTATGGTCACTTTGACAGCCATTGCTTTTGTCTGAAGAGTGTCAAATATTATATCACTTGTTATCCTGCTGCACAAATTATTTATCACTTGTTATCCTGTTGCACAAATTATTTATCACTTGTTATCCTGCTGCACGAAGTATTTATCACTTGTCATCCTGCTGCACGAAGTATTTATCACTTGTTATCCTGTTGCACAAATTATTTATCACTTGTCATCCTGCTGCATGAAGTATTTATCACTTGTTATCCTGCTGCACAAATTATTTATCACTTGTCATCCTGCTTCACGAAGTATTTATCACTTGTTATCCTGCTGCACAAGTTATTTATCACTTGTTATCCTGCTGCACAAATTATTTATCACTTGTCATCCTGCTTCACGAAGTATTTATCACTTGTTATCCTGCTGCACAAGTTATTTATCACTTGTTATCCTGCTGCACAAATTATTTATCACTTGTCATCCTGCTTCACGAAGTATTTATCACTTGTTATCCTGCTGCACAAGTTATTTATCACTTGTTATCCTGCTGCACAAATTATTTATCACTTGTCATCCTGCTTCACGAAGTATTTATCACTTGTTATCCTGCTGCACAAGTTATTTATCACTTGTTATCCTGCTGCACAAATTATTTATCACTTGTCATCCTGCTTCACGAAGTATTTATCACTTGTTATCCTGCTGCACAAGTTATTTATCACTTGTTATCCTGCTGCACAAATTATTTATCACTTGTCATCCTGCTTCACGAAGTATTTATCACTTGTTATCCTGCTGCACGAAGTATTTATCACTTGTTATCCTGCTGCACAAATTATTTATCACTTGTTATCCTGCTGCACAAATTATTTATCACTTGTCATCCTGCTGCACGAAGTATTTATCACTTGTCATCCTGCTGCACGAAGTATATATCACTTGTTATCCTGCTGCACAAATTATTTATCACTTGTTATCCTGTTGCACAAAGTCAGTTTCAATAATCGTTTGCCTCATTGCTGCGTCCTCCTATAAATTTTAGCTTGTCGAGTGCAGAAATGCAATACTTAAAGCCAAATTATTCATCCATACGGAGGAGAAATGCAAATTTTCCATATTTAGGAACAAGAGTAGAAAATAAATTTAAGATCAATTTCATCTGATGAAAGGTTCAGTGGAGTGACTGTTCAATTATTCAGGCTTCATTAGACACCATCGATGAAGTTAAAAAGTCAGTTCGCAATTCAAAAATGATACTTCAAAGACTCCGTTGAGCTGCTGATGTGCAAAGAGCCCAAAAAATCCAAACAGCTGTGCATCTTCCAAAAATAATACAGGAATAAACGTCACTCCTCAATTGAGCATGTTTATAGAATTAACTTTCATACTCCTGTGGCAAGCTCACAAAGCGTTAAAACTATGAAAAGCAAATGCACCAACCATGCATGAGTGCCATTCCAGAACGCAGCTAAATTTTTAAAGGCATGCGTGAAAATAAACATGAATATATATATATGTCTCTACAGATTTTCATTGACTGCAATAATTTTTTTTATTATTTGTTTTATTGCTAAGCATTGTGCTGTGCCTGAAAAATAAAGGGTAAATGCCACCAAAAAAAAACCAGCGAAAATTTTTTAAATTTGATTTAAATACTGAGCAAAAGAGTTTTGAGTTACAAAATCGATAATGCAATGAATTGAACGCTAATTATAATTTACAGAGCATTTTGTAAGAATTTTCGAAGGGGAGACCATTGGAACTTTATAGCGCCAACATTATTCGATCAGCTGAAGATCCATTAGATATCTTTAATATGATGATATGCACGTAAAAGAGAATGTGAGTTGTTACGCTAACTGCTTATTGGGTACTTGGCTATTTCCACCAAAACAAATTTGGAAAAAAATAATTTTTGTAATATGGAAAGAAGAAGCCTAACCTTCAAATGCACTCGGAAACTACAAATTATGGCAAAATTGGGAAAAGTGGTCTCCCAGTGACAGCAATTTTGCAATGACTGGGAGGTCAAATCTGTCCACTGGGAGAGAATGGTCTCCCAGTTACAATGTTAAAAAATGCACTGATAATTTAAGTTAGAAGCCTACAGCTATTTAAGAAACTCTAAAAAAACTATTGACAAAAACAAATGTCAGGAAAATATCCTTCAAGTCATTTAATACATACTTTCAATTAAGACAACATAAGGCACTCAATTTTAAATTTCTACAAAGTAACAAGAAGGTTGTATGTAGGCAAAATACCAGACACATAAATTTCAGAAATGGGGCAAATTTTTCTCTAGCTCTTTGGTGCATGCATTTTTGTTGCTTAAACATTTACCATAAATGCTGAACGAATGCTTCTCAACCAGTCCAAATTTTATATTTCTAGGTTATTAGTTGAAATAACCTTGATAAGTTTGTCTGAGGATATACACATATGCAAGAGCACTTATTTTGAGAAAAGCATCAAGGCGGAACATGTTTTTTAAATGGTTCATGATCATTATTGCATGCTCCATGTCCCAACGAGAAGAGCGGTAGGGGTAGGGTGGTCAAACGCAGTATAATTTATGAAATAAGTTATAGAAGCGTAGTGAGGCAGACCGGACCGCCTTGGACCGGTCCGGTTCGCGGTCCAGCACTGGACTGCCAAAATACCGGACCATCCACAAAAAATTGGTCCAGTGTTGCACCGGACCGGTCAAGTGCCGGTCCGGACCAGTGATTTTTCATGTCATGAAGAGTATCGCATGAGTTTTGTCATCTCTAATAATGAAATTTATGTCATATGGCTCGTGTAAACTGTCATTTTTATCATAATTTTTTTAATGCCGATGGACCGCTTCTGGACCGGTCCAGTAACAAAATCGGACCACCTCATCCTGGACCAGACCAGGACCGGACCACTTTTGTAAATACCGGACCACACTCTAAAAGGTGGTCCGGTCTGCATCACTAGAGAAGCGGGTGGGTGCAACTAATACTGATGTAAAATATTTTCACACTTGTACAATTTATTAAGATATTAAGATAAAATAAGATCTATCTATATTACTTTATTGTATCATCAATTAACATGTACAGTGCCGCCTGTAAGTAAGTGAAACGCATGATATTGTGCCATTGCATCAATGTTAAACATCCTTAACCAAAATGCTTCTGGAAGGACGAATTCTCATCCTATGAGAGGAAAACATTTTGGGTCATAAAGGCCGATATGTGAGGCATGTGGGATAAAAATAGCAGCCAATTTTCTTCGCTGTAGTCGGAGTTAGGTATGGGTCAAAGTCTTTGATAAGTAAGTGAAACGCAGGCCCAATGTTAAAACATAGGGAAGGGTGGTTCACTTACTTATCAAAGACATTGACCCATACCTAACTACAGCAAAGAAAATGGGCTGCTATTTTTATCCCATTTGCCTCACACACCGGCCTTTATGACCCACTTTGTTTCCCTTTCATCCGATGAGAATTCATGCCTCCACAAACAGTTTGGCTGAGGATGTGTAGCATTGATGCAATGGCACAATGTCATGCGTTTCACTTACTTACAGGCGGCACTGTACATGATAGAACTCAATTTGGCATAAATAGACAAGCACACCAAGCAGTGCAAATAAATAAATATAAGTTATAAAATCAACAAGAATGCCCGTTGGGTAAATGGAGATTATCTACATAATCACCCGAGAATAAAAATTAGTTTCGATTCGGGGCATTGCAGGATTCTCGCAGCATGTTGGCAACAATTTAAGTGCATGTAGGACAGTAAGTTACGAAGTTAGTGTAATTGTATTGATATTATATCATATATGGGCTAGGCCTTTGACAAATTTCATTAATCATCATCATATAGGCATATCATTACAATCATTTGTCATAGTTTTTTTAATTATTCATTTTGTATATATATATATACAATATATGTATTCTTTCTTTCTTGTTGTAATTTTTATAATCCAATGTGAAAGTTATTATACTATTTTTCTTGCTATTCTATTTTATTATTTTCTCTTGATGGTCAATAAACCTGAACATGAACTGGTTTTTTTTTCCAGATGAGCAATATTTCTCTTTTGACAAAGAAATGATATTGGTTCTTCCTTTGACTGAGTAATATTTAGAAGAAGAGTTTTGGTGATATTGGTTGCACAGTAAACATTTCAGAATTTAAGGACAATCGTTTTTAAGAAATTGTGTGCGAAATGTGTTCAACTGCCCCACATCAACCAGCTGACACATCAGTGGTGGAGCCAGGGGGGGGGGGGGAATAGCAGGGGTAACAACACCCACTCGGACCCGCAATTGCCAAAATAATGACGCTCGCCCCCTCCGTAGACTACCTTGTCTGGATCCGCCACAGCCCATTCTTAAAGTTTATGCTGTATAATCTTGAATTGCGTCTGCAGGTGTTCTAAGTGTACTTACTTTTTGCATGAATGCATAACATATTAATGTTAAGTCGTAGTTTGATAAACAAGGAAGCTTAAAATTTATCTTTTTGTTTTGGTTAATAGGTGCAAACTTAAGTATATCCATAAATACATATTTTTGTTAAAAAAGTAAAATGCTTGT
Source organism: Platynereis dumerilii (assembly GCA_026936325.1). NCBI lineage: Eukaryota > Metazoa > Annelida > Polychaeta > Phyllodocida > Nereididae > Platynereis > Platynereis dumerilii. The sequence continues at coordinate 14,884,690 of JAPTHN010000014.1, forward strand.
CAAAGGGTAAGGTTGGAAGGGGAGAGCCAGAGAAATTTGGTCTCTTGAAACATTCGTTATAACTGTGTCTAGAGTTTATTGAACAGAGATTTAAGGATGAAATGGGGGCAGGTTTCCCTCACTTAACCATATGAAAACTTGGAACCACTCTATTTAAGGGTTACCTTAAAGACGACTTAAGTGTGTCATCCCGGGAGCACCTTCACTCATCCCTTCATATCATTTTGTGTGAATGTAAGTGTATGACTGTGTGTACAAATAATTAAAAATCTGATAAAATTTTCGTAGAAAGGAATGTCTTTTTGTACCAGCAAGAGGATTTACGGGGCCTGTATCTCATAATAGATATGATACAAGGCATTCCTGTGGCCAGTTAGAAAAATGCCCTGTAGCAAAAAGAAAATGGAGTTAGCCTTGTGCGCCACCTTCTAGTTAAAAACATAGGCTGTGCAGCAGCAAACCTTCAGCGAGAAAAAAAATTTAAAAATTTTAAATCACACAATAAAAATGATGTGAACCTAATCACATGTAGTATTTGCAATAGTGGCCCGATCTTGGTCTGAAATCATCGATATGCCCCGCCATATGCCCGCCTGCATGCCAGGGTATGTTGAATGATGGAAAGGCTACTAGACCAATGTACATATAATATGGACCAGTTTCATGCATAAACAAGGAATAAGTTGAGGCATGGATCAGAATATTTCAAAAAGCATTATGAGTAACTATCAAGCAGACCAACAAAAGGCACTAAAATATTGTATAGGTGATGTAGGCCTATATAAAATTTCATGTATGGACATGCAATGATGGCCAAGTTTTGGCCTGGAAACAAAAAACAATAATTTAAATATTATTTTGTCAATATTTAAGATATATAGAATATCCATGAATCACACCCACAAAATGCACAAATTAACCATATAGGTGACATGTGGAACAAATTTAATACATATCCATGTACATTCAATTGTGGCCAAGTTTTGGCGCGAAATAAAAAAAGAAATTTGTAATAAATTTTTCTCAATATTAAAAAAATATATAGAATATCAATCAATGAGACCATCAAAAGACAAAACTAGACCATGTAGGCTACATATATAAAAAATTTCATCCATGTACATGCAACAGGGGCTGAGTCCTAGCCTGGAAATGAAAAAAATGTTTTTTAAATATTTTTCTCAATATTTCAAAAAGTACTGAATATTCATCCATGAGACCATCAAAAGGCACAACTAGACCATACAGGCTACATGTGTACCAAATTTCATCTATGTAGGTTCAATAGGGGCTGAGTACTGGCCTGGAAACTATCTATCTACCCGCCGCCCGACCGCCAAGACGCCCGGACGCCCGTCCGGCGTATTGACAACTTTTGACAAAAGTGATAACAATACCTTCTTCGAACTTCGTTCGCTGAAGGTAAAAAAGAATTTGGGTAGCAGGAAAGCACTCTGTGTGATTTCTATGCTGGCCTGCTGCTGGGAATCCGCATTTTACTTGCAATCATGCCAGTCTCTGATTGGTCACTTTGTTAAAATTAAGAGTGATATCAGGCAGCTCAGGGAATGGACTCAAGATAACATTCCACCTTCTTCTGCAGTTCTCAAATTTGCATAATCAACTTACTCTATTTTGTGTCCATTTCCTGCCCTGCTCTTTAAAAATCTTCATTAAAGATTCCATAATGTTATGATCGCCATTGGTATGAAGATTTTTTTCATGCAGCAAAGCCATCCTCGGTGGCTTAGCGGATTGCATGCTGGCCTTGTAATTTTGTGGTCCAGGTTTCGATTCTACTGCATGGCAATACTTGACAGCTAAATTTAGATACTGACAGGGAGCCATCTGGTGATAGACATGCTGCAAAGTAAGCAAAGATTGAAGTGTGCATTCAAGCAAATGGAACTCAGGTAGCATTGAAATTTCCCCGTCATCCTTCTATGTGCTGGAGGTCCAGAGCCTTTTTTGGGATTCTTGAGCAGGCATCATGGCATTCATCTTTAAAATGGTACATTAAATCTCAGTGATCTAGGGGGACGCGGACCTCATAGGACCCCTTCCCCCCTCCAGATCCACTGCTGGTGGGTGGTATCTTGTCTGGCCAGAATGTGATAAATAAGAGAACACTCATATCTTGATTGAATAGCATTTGCCTAGACTTACTGAATAATTTTTTGGTAATTGTGGAAATATACTAAATTTGCAAGTAATATTCCTTTTCTCACTTGTTAATGGCCTATTTCAGTCAAGTTTACACATAATCTAATGGCAAACATCACTTTGTGTCCACACTTTTGAAGGGCAGTGTATCAGAAAGTATTTTTTGGAATAAATCTTAAATTAATAAAATCTCTCCTATATGCGAATTATATGCGTAAACTAACTTTCAGTGACGAAGTGACACAGTGACAGTACGATTTTTCAAGGTTAATGGTCTTGAATTTTCATGGTTGTGGGCCAGAGCACAAGATATCATCATATTTTATGGCAAAACATTAAAAGGAGAGAAACTTAAGGCCAGAACGGCAAACTGGCAAGATGATATTCATTTGGTAAATCTAATTTTATTACAGTTCAAGTTAAAATTATACGTTTGTCTTCAGATTGAATTATGCATAAATGAATGACTGCTATGGACTGAACGACCTTGTAACAGTAGCTTTAGGCCTATGCTTTAGAATGACATAGGTATTAAAAGGTCTCTTAGACTGTTATTATGCAATCATATACTTAAAACATATATGACTTACTCATGCTCCTCACCCACTCAAGTTTTGCTTGAATCAATCCGTTTGGCCGTTACAGTAACAATAAGATTTCCCAATACAACAGTAAATCCACAATTACAATTTTTGAGATGATTGGGAAAGCAAAATCCAAAACACCCAGCTTTGCAAGAACAAAATGATACATGTATCATATAATTATTTAATTGTGTTATCGACAATCTTTATTTTATGGCAAAACATTAAAAGGAGAGAAACTTAAGGCCAGAACGGCAAACTGGCAAGATGATATTCTTTACAATGGGAACAATTATTCCAATTCTGAAAAAGCCTACTCTGGATCCCAATATTGTAGGCAATTATAGACCTATAACAATTAGTTCTGTATATTCTAAAATTGCAGAACTCCTAATCTACCCAAATTACCCTGTGCATGAGACCCAATTTGGATTCCAGGAAGGAAAAGGGACAGCCTTTGTTACATGTTTAATAAATGATTCAATTTCTTACTTTAGTGACCGTGGCTCAGCTGTGTACCTCTGTAGCTTAGACGCAGAGAAGTGTTTTGATAGCATTTGGCACAGTGGTTTACTGTTTAAATTGAAAGGCATTCTGCCTGATTATGTATGGTCATTTTTATACAAATGGTATCACACATCGTTTGCGGCAGTTCGCTGGAATACCAATATGAGTCTCCGCTTTCAAATTTCAAAAGGCATGAGACAGGGAAGTATTTTATCACCCTGTTTATTTAATCTATTCCTTAATGATTTGATGCTAGAGCTCACTGCCTCCAATTTTGGACTTAAAATATTTGATCAAATGGTCAATTCTTGCGCCTACGCTGACGATGTGTCCCTCCTAAGCTCCACTGCAGCTGGTTTGCAGCATCTGATTGATATTTGTGTGAATTATGCTTGTGAATGGCGATTCAAATTTGGAGCCAAAAAGTCCAAAGCCATGGTTGTTGGTGGTAAAAATTGTAAGCCAGTTTGGCATATTGGTGATGACATCATGGAGAATGTCAGTGAGTGAGTGAATTTGTGTTTTACGCCCCATCAGCACCAGTGTGGGCTATTTAGAGGCAACTGGAGAATGTCAGTGAGCTGGAACTTCTTGGTGTAACCATAGACTGTAAGGGTAGATATGATGCTCATGTTAGCAGTAGAATCAGTGCCTGCAGAAGATCATCTTATAAATTATCATCTTGTGGGATGTCATATCCAGGACTGAATGCAAATGTTAAAAGTTATTTGTGGAAATCTGTTGGGATGCCAACCCTTTTATATGGCACAGAATGCATACCTCTGAGCAACTGTAATTTAAAAGATATCATGTCCACCCAGGGTACAATTGTTAAAAATATGATGGGCATAGGTAAGAGGAGTCACCATTCCAATTTAATGCAGGCTCTTGGCATAGAAAAGGTGAATAGTGTTGTCAAAAGGAACACTTTAAATTTTTATAACAGGCTGTTTAGAGTATCAAGTCCACTGCTGAGCCTCAAGTGCAAGTTCTTGTCACATTATATGAGTACAGGTGAACTTATTAAGGGTTCCATTTTACATAAAATTGTTAGCTTTGGGGTTTCGCCTCTCGATGTGATTTCAAAGGAAGGTAAATTCTATAATTCTAGTCAAAATCAGGAGGATAATGGCATTGTAAGTAGCCTTAGACATCTAATTTTTAACGATAATTATGTAAAGCCATGGTCAGATGAATATTTCCTTACTAAATTGTTGACCAGGGCATTTTAGCCTGATATGGTACTTTGTTTTTAATGCTGTCTGTGATAAGCACTGTTTTTAATCTTATTAATGTTTTTATGTTAATGTACTTTTGTACCGTGTAAATAGTGTATATATGTAATGTTCTCCACTCGTTGGGGGTTGAAATAAATAAATAAATAAATAAATAAATAAAATTTCAATAGGCCTGCTGAAGCCATTTCCATGTCTTTTCAAATAATACAATTAAGAAATTATGACATATGTCTTGCACATCATTCATTTTGAAAATTTTGAACAGATAAATGTAAAACGAAGACAAGGAAGCAAACAATACTACCTTACAAACCCTATAACGGCAATCATCAGAGAACTTTCTCTCATTTACATTATTCATGAAATACAGATCAGTGTCATTGAGGAACAAATGTAACTCTTCCTTCGCTACAATGAAATCCATTTGATGCCAAAATGTCTTCACTTGCAACAAATTGAAGTCCGGACAGAAAAAGCTTGGTAGGTGTCCATTTGATATACCCGTGTGAAGTTTTTGCACCATGCTGTGAATACGTTTTGTCTGATGTTTATATTCCCAGTCTGAATCATTCGGATATTCTGCACATTCCCAAAACCAAACATTCTGAAAGATATGTATACATATTTTGTCACACAGTTACCTTTTAAATGCTTGTGTTAAATACATAAGAATCGTATAGTATAATAATAGGGTAAAGTAAAGTAAAGTAAAGTAAAATTTTATTTAACGTCTGTATAGGGTTAAAAACAATACACGTAAGCAGGCAGGCTTGTAACTGACTAAGACAATAATAACAAATAAAACAATCAGTATACACTAACGATAAAACAGATAATTAAGAGACATTAAAAGCTGAAAATCATCAAAAGATGTTAAAAACTTATGCATAAAATACACGATCCATATGAACATGCTGGCCCATTCAGGGTCTCTTGTACCAAGAGCCCCTTTAGATATAGAAAATAATTATTACCTTTTTAACTGAGGGAGACATAGGAAAATCACACAAAGAATATTTACCTAAATCATTAGTTTGTGGGCAATGATTCAGTGACAGGGGGAGGAGATCAAAAGATTTTAAAAATAAATTATTTATTGCTCACTTTTGATGATATTAAATTCTTTCCAAACGGACTTTTAAAAGATAAATAATTTTTGGTAAGGGTATGTCACGACATGGTATTGTTTGATTCAGAAATGAATGTTAGGATGTGCATGCTCAATTATTACATCCAGACTATTCCGGAATTACCCCTGGAATAAATAAATTCTTATCAAGGAAAACTCCAATCCTCTACCTGTAATTAAATGATTATTTTCAACATTAATTTTACCTTCAGAACATAAGAGCTGATGACCTTGCCAAAGTGTAGTTCTGTCAGTCTTTTGACAATGCGATGACTCACACCCCTGAAACATATATTGTTACATGCATTTACTTTAATCACCTAATCAGGTGTGCCGGAACAGGTGGGTAGGGGTACAACTGTGTATATGTTTATTATATGATACATGTTTGGCTGTAACAATTATGCTTGGCAGTCTTTGTCCTCTGCAATTTCAAGTTGAAGGCTTTATCATGTCATAATGAATTGTATTAGGTATCTTTTCCCCCCTGAATATGAAAAATTTATAACAAAGTATGTTTAATTTTTGGTACTTGTGCCCATATCATATCATCTCACCTGGGGTGCCCAATAGACATACTCTCGAGTTTCTCTGGGCATCCCTCCGACATCATGTCATCACCCAGTTTAATTCATAAATTACTTGTACTTGTGATGTTGGAAAATTCAATTTTCTATCTTTCTATATACATGTATCTGTCTATCAAAGGTAAAATCGATCAAAGTATACCTGCAACCATAAGTTGTTTCATCTTTCTGTAGCTCTTGTACCAATATAGTTTCCAAAGTAGAAGTGGAGATTTTCCATAGGAAACTATTGCTTGGCACTAAACTGACTCCCACATCTTTCAAAACATTAATTGTTCGCCTCTTTGGCCAGGTGGAGCCGGTGTCTTCCCATCTGTTTGGATCAGGCAAAGGAGCGACATCTGGTATTACAGGAGCAAAATCCAGATGGACGTCACACATCAAGTCAGGGTGACGCAATGTGCATGTTATGGCAGTTTCAGATTTGAAGAGGTTGTGAAACACCATTTGGAACCCCACTGAAACAGTGCAAAAGATAGGCCTAAGTATTGAATTTTAAAAATGTACATAGTACACACTATGTAAAACTGTAAATGCAATTGAAGGAATAAAACTTACTCTTAGTTGACAGCTCCTCTTCTGCTTGGTGTAATAGTTGCTTGAAAGTATTCCGTACAAGTGCGGGTACCAGATCTCCTTCATAAGTCCAATCACTCCAACATCCACTTGCTATTTCATCATCATTCAGGTGGAAATAGACCTCCCCAGGCTCAGGATGAGGCATTGAATCTCTCATATAGGTTAAACTTGACTTTCCTTTAGCCCACAGAGATTGGAGCACCTCTGGCATTGCATACTGGCACAATTTGTTCAAAGCATCCACGACTGGCTCTAATAATTTGACAACCAGACGTATCCTTCCAAAACCTTCCAATTGGAACCCAACATACAGCTGACCAATTGCACATTTTAGATTATCAAGTGTCCATATCGGACTACTAGCTTTTCTATATTTTAATTTAGGTCTGGTAACATGACCTTGACGAAAGGAGGAAACCGAGGACAACGAATACTTCCATAGTTCCTCTATTAGTCTGAACCCCTTAGATAATATTGTCATTGATATGCAAAAAATATAAGGAGGAATAAAAAAACACAATTTTTCAATGCGAAAGAAAAATATCATTAAATAAAAATATACTGGCATATACACCTTAGTCTGGGAGAATGAAAGAGGAAGGTCTAAAAACAGAAAAGTTAAAATAGCCAGAGAGACACGTTCGATAATAAAGCACTTCAGCTTCCATGCTAGGGACTTGCAAATTATTTTGGTAAAAAATGACCTTGCAATGTTTGACACATAAAGACTAAGTTTGATGAGAATAAGTCCACATAAGAGTGTGTGGAATATGATGTACGTTTTGTAAGGTAAACAGTTCAAGTCAAGGACAGACGACAGACACACAAGACAGATAAAGATAGATATAGCTGCAGACCACCTTTGCAAAAGATGCCATATACTCTTCCCAAAGTTTAAGATCACTGATGGCAAAGGCCAGATGCTTGTATCATTGTTTGTCTTATATTTGTCAGCCTTTTGGTTAGCATCATCCATATCAAACACAGCTTTTGTACGCCGTCCAAAACCCACAAGCGGTATATTGTAATCATATTCATTTGGGGTACCTGTTTTCAGGCCGCAAAAAGCGCTGCCAATTGGAATAGCATCTCCAAACCTTGGGTCAGCTTCCTTGATATGTTGGCTGATCTCACTAACCACCTTTGTGACAACTTCATCATTTTGCTGCTTGACAGCTGCAGAAAACTTCACTTTTTGGTGATAAAATTGATAAAACATGGGATCAGTGTCAATATAATCCATTTTGAAATTGAATGAATTTATATGATCAAATCATGTGTGTTCCTCATGCACTCTTCCTGCAACGATGTTTTTAGGGTTTGCCTGAAAGAAGACACTGTTCAAATGCAAGCTGGCTCACAAATATCATGTTTTTTTTTTCACTTACAATCCTGTTTCAGTTGGATATTAAGTGAACTGACTCCGAATCCTGATTCCTTTGCCTCTCTGAAAAGCGACTCTGACACCAACCTCTTAGGTCTCCTGAATTAGGACTCCGACTCCCGACTCTGCTTATTGGCAGTATTGTACACAAATATTACATGGTTAACAGGAGGAAAAGTAATTCTACAAAGCTTTCATGTGATTTTGTATATGAATCCTCATTAAGAAAGTTTCGTGTAAAATATTGGATTCTTTTCACATTTCTCTCACTGTGTTGTTGTGCTTTTTTTTCATCATATTAATTATTTTTAGGATTCAGAAGTCACCAGTTTAATTTGCGACTCCACCTTAAAATCAAAGGGCAACTCCAACTCCACCCAAAAACCTCGATCTGACTCCATAACTCTGATCGCCACTTAAGAGCCCTTATTATTGTATAATCCTGTTCAGATGCTCTTCGCAGAATCGCAAATGGAGGTGGATTGTGTGTGTGGCTACAAAAAGTCCGACATTAATGTTTGTAATACTGTATGTATCCAGTGCAAAGAAAAAGAATGTGTTATAAATATAGCAGCTACTTGACTTTTTCTTCTTATGTTTGAGATAGGCAATTGCCCTATCAGTTATGATCTTGATACGACATATTATCAGATATATTTATCATATGAAGTAATATATAGTAAAAGGTTCTGCTGCTAATTGTACAGTTATATATGCCCAATAAGTACACTAGAAAGGATCAATTATTGATTAAATCATTACAGAATGCTTTACAGGACGAGGGAGAGAGTCATCTGGAGGCTTATTTTTAAGCTGAATAATTTTCTGAAATATGAAGACTCAAGACTCTAAAAGTTTTATTTGAAAAGAAATGCATGAGATATATACGATATAATGTTTGATAGCTATACAGTATACATAAATAAATAAAAATACATTTTCTCAAAAGAATTTTCATAGCTTGAAAGAGTAGCATAGCCAATAGACTCTTGTTCACTTGTTCACTTGTTCAAACTTCAAAGCGTCCGACAAATTTTCGGCCGAAAACATGCCAGAATTGTCAAAAATATGATGTGGAGAGAGAGTTAACATTCTCTACGACACGTTCGGCCCAGTTTACAGGGATTGACGAAGGGAAATAACCTTTTTTTGAGCGGCGAAGTGCCCCGGTAGGTCAAAATAGATGCAAAAACTACCACCATTTGGGACATGTGTGCTATGCCCACGAACGATAGCGCTCAATTGAAGATGCAGGCCTCATTCTCGTGTAGGTTCCCCAATGGCCTACATGAAGTGAAACACAATTAAGTTTTGGTATATTTTCTCCATAAAATGTCAATTTTTTTTTTTCGAGTAAAATATTAAGAATCGAAGTTGTAAAAATATTTAATTCACAGAAATTATGAAAAGTATGTCTCTTCCAATATCGACCCACCTGCACATTCATATGCATGTTCAGGCTTGTCAAAATAGCCAAAAGGAATATAATCCTGACATTTTCAGTATTTTTGCGTAGGATGATAAGACTGCAATGAGAAGTTGCAAGTCCTTTCTGGTATGAAGGGAGGAGGCTTGGTCTAGTGTTAGCCTTCTGAGCTGCCAATTGTTGGTTCTTGAGTTTGAATCCAGCGCTCTTGCTGGAGCACGTGGGCATATGTTGGACAGCTGTTTCAATCATCCTTCACCTCATTTCGGTGTCCTCCTCCTGTCCTAACTAGCCTACCAAGTGCATAAATACAGTACACAAAGTCTCAATCATCCATCCATACTTTATGGTTTGATATATTGATAACCAGGAAGTCAAGTAATTGGCCATTGTGTTAGTGACACAACTTCTGAAAAATGAACTAGCTTTCAAACCATTGGTTTTATAATTTTTAAATATATAATTACTTGCCTGGATTGTTTGGCCTTTTTGTCTGAATCTAAGTGTTTCCCAAACTTTTGGTGGAGGGGCGCCCCCCTGCGCCACCGCTCCAATACCCCTATTGTCTAGAATTGTGTGTTTTAACAGGACAATTTACATATGAAGAGGATGATGTTAAATTTTAACAGTGAATTTCGGTGATAAGCAAGTGAGATGCTTAATATTTAACAAATTCACATATTAATCTATATCAAACATAACACACTTTCCTAGGGATTTTCCTAAACTTTCAGGATCAGAACTCTGACATGTACTGCATGTATGTACACTGTACTGTATGTGTATATGGTTCAAGTTGTGCAATCTCAAATAATTCCATACTTTAAAATTGAAAACATACCTACCACCCTATGAAAAACAAGAGGCTATCGGCAAGGAGGATGTTCGTTTAGATATATATAACAAAAGGCAGAACAGATAGGTAGATAGATATATAGATAGATAGAATAGATATGGTAAGTGCAGCCCTCTAAGCCCAGTTCTGGGCACTCGCAATGGTAAATTGATGACATGGAAGAGAGCAGGAGTCTTCAACATGTTGATCATTTGCCCATGTGAGGGATCTTTTACACAAGTACAGAAACTGATACAAAGCTCAGCAAATCAGTCTTATCCAAACGGTTTTAAGTTAGGTGAAGGGCCTCCTGGGTTTGATTAAAAACTTAATAATAATTATGTTTGTGGTGTTTTTCTCGGTAAACGGCACCAGACTCAGTAACATTTCATGAAACATCATACTATTTGCATAATTATTATCTTTTGTAATTTGATTACTGTAGGGCTATATACTCACTTGTTAGTCCCATTACCAATACAAATAATATTGACTTATGGAAGGGCTGGACTAATTGTGAAATATCCCAAATTATCAATGGTCTCCAGTCAAAATTAAAAGGTTTGCTGGCTCTTGTCATACGATGCTCTCATTTTCAGCGTGATCTGAGCATCCGATAGATAGATGGATAGAATGGTTAGTGTAGCCCTCTAAGCCCAGTTCTGGGCGCTCAAGAGGGTTGATTGATGAGATGGGAGAGAGAGTGGGAGTCCTCAACATATTGCACATTTACCCCATGTGAGGGATCTTTTACTTGTCCAGCACAGACACTGATACAAGGGGACGCCAATTTAATGTTTTATCCGACTGACATCTAGCTGGGATTTTGCTCATGAAGGTCCACTGAAAATTTCGGGTTCCCCAACCGGCAGTTGAACCGATACAGGAAAAGACCTTCAGCGGAGCAGGCGTTCAACAGGGGAGACGATCTATAAAGGTATTTACTGAAGCCAAGACAATTTTTAATTAATTTTGCTTGCATCGTGTCCATCTAAAGTAACTGTGACTTACGTAGTGGTATGCACTCACTAGAATGAACGGCAATGCTGGTAAGCCAGATGGTTTAAAAATTGACAAATACCAAAAAGACAAGGTACTATCAGTCTTTGGTGGAAAATTAAGTAATCAGCCTAATTCTTTGGAGAAGAATTGCTGCAATAAAGATCAAAATTAGGGTTGGGTCACTTTGCCTTGAAATGTACGGTATAAATTTGCCTTGAGATATATGGGTTGAGGCTTGTAGGATGGGAACGCGTACAGATTCTGGCCACCACAGGGTGGAAAATAAAGTGTCCTGTAATCAGTGTTCGAAATAAGGGAGGGTCAAGGGGGTTTTGACCCCCCCAAATGCCATAAGGACCCCCTCAAATACATTTTTTAGAGGGACCAGGGGGGGTCCTGAAAAAACCCCCTCAAATACGAAATGTGCAGGATTTAACCCAGAAATGGGGTTTTCAAAAGTAATTTTCAAGGATAATACACACTTAAAAACTCAGAATTCTTTTTAGAGTAGATATATTGCAGTTTCTGGGGGCCTCTGGAGGTCCGCGGATCTCCGGTGGCTCGTGGATCTCCGGCCCCAAAAGCTCTGACTCTTCGGGCCTTGCCAGTGACAGGCCCCCCCAAATGACATGGGCTATTTCGACCACTGCCTGTAATATTAAATGTTAAACACCATTTCAAAGCGGACCATCCAGGCACTAACCAGAGAAATTTCAGAGCTTAATACCTCCCATGTGATGAGATACGTATCTACTCCCATTGTGAAGCACAATAACATGGGGCATTTTCTGCAATTCGACCCACTCATGACATAGGCTTTACTTCAGGCCTGCAATACAAAAATGATTTTATTACCAGTGCCTGGCCTTGTGGCTATGTCTATTTCCCCAAAATTAGTAACTCTTTGAAGTAGGTTTCCATATCTGGCTAAATATGTGATGCTCGGAAATGGGACGTACGAAAACGTGACGTATTTTGTCAGAGACATTGAAAGAGCTTTTTGAAAACTTCAGCTAATGTTTGAAATGTTAAAGGTAATACCCTATTGTATGTTCCAGACAACAGTATACACGACCTCTTGACATGATTCAAAACTGGTTCTGTCTATTAGAAAAAGCTGGAGAGTGGGACGTACAAAAAACGTGACGTATTTTTTTGTGTAACATTATTGGATGTTTTATAAAATACTTTCAAAGAACCAGTTAAGTACATAGGCTCAAAATATAACCAGGTAGTACAACTACTAATAGTAGTACTAACATACCATAAACAGCTGCCTTGAATCATTGGTATGTCTCTGTTGTCGTGAGTTTTGTGACATACAAGAATGTACCGTACACTGTAACACCGCATTATGGTCCACCGTTGGAAGTCCTGATGCTGTAGGTTGACCATGTTGCACAAACATCTTAATCATAAAATATATGATTAAGTTGTATTGAAAAAACTTTCATGAAGCAGCTTTATGGGTGTTGTTCGCAGCCATAAATGAAATTACCGTACTCTTTCACATTTGGCGGCAGTCAAGAAAGGCTATGGTGATGGAGTGATCTCCCAAGTGGACAGGTGTACTTGTGATATAATTCTGCTGTACACTACATGGCTGTCTTAAAACAACATGCAAACTACCTACTTCGATCTGGTAGCATGCATATCATAGGTGATTTCAAATTGTTTTTCCTTGGTGTAATCAATGAAAGAATAAACATTGAGTTATTTTGAAACCAAATATATGCAGCTCCTTTGTTACTGCTTTTCCTCATGGACTGACATGTATTTCTGTTGTATTGTGAGTGTTTCCAAGTAGCTGGTACTGCTTAGAATTATTTTCCTCTCACTTCTGTGACCCCGTTTCAGAGAGTCCCTACAAAATGTTAAATTTCCCTGTTTTTTACTCTAAAATTGCCTTGTGAGATACGCAGAACAATGAGAACCTTTACAAACTTTATATCAAATTGTCTGTTGTAAAACAAGCTATCACCTTATGCAAGTTGCAACAATTAAGAAAAAATAGTCAAAAACATATTAGCTCTAAAAGCAAACCGAAAGTGATTGTACACGTTCCCGTGCTACAAGCCACGATTCACTTTGCCTTGCAGCTAAACTGGGTTAGGCCACATTGGTTTGGCTCACCCCCCCCCCCCGATAAAAATAGCCTTGCTATTGGAAATTAAGGTAGGTCACCTAACCACCAGATAGAGGGCACAATTTTATGCCCAAAACCATGGAAACATGGAAATGCCAAAATTCAGGGTTGGTTCACTTTTCCTCTCCAGGATCCAATTATTATAGCTTGGACCGTTTTTTTTAAAATTCAGATCCACAGGCATTATCGAGCGAGAGGCGATCTATTAAAGGGGGCAGTTCTTAATTGGGTCAATGGGGCTCTCTACCCAAATTTGATAAATCATTTCCTGAATTCAATGTCTATTTAAAAGGTTCCCTGATCTTTAGGGTGTAGCTTCCCCCTTGTCCCCCCCCCCTGGTTTTTGTATCTATATCGACAGAGTCAAACAGATATATATACATTTATAGATGAACAGATAAACATTTGTTTCACTTCTTGTAAGTACATTGAAGTCAGGCATTGCATGAGCATTCCAGTAAGTTACCATAAAGATTATGTTGAACGGCACCTCGATTATATACATAGGCGTACGGAACGGCTGTCTCGCGGGGGGGCTGTGACTATTTTGCCCTGAAATTTTAACATGGCGCAAATGTGACCAGGGCAGTGGATCTGCCCTGATTGGTCAGGATTTGACCTGATATATGCCATTTGCCCTGATACCAGGGGGGACTGCAGCCCCCCCTGACCCCCTGCAAAATACGCCTATGATTATATATGCACCACATTGCCCTTATTTTTTTACTTGAAACACTGCAAAAAGTCTGATATAATCATATTGTCTAGTCTTACTTGTTAGTCATAAATTCAAAGGTGCCATGCTCTGACTGATCCTTCTAGCATCTCCAGGACAGGAAATAGGTCACAGTTGAACTCGGCCAATCAGAGAAGTTCTTACAAGTGTGACCTTTCCAAGACTTTCTCTGATTGCCTGTTTTCAGAAATGACCTATTTTCTTCATGTCCAGATGAAGTGGGCCGGGAAACACTGTTCTTGCTCGAGGGGGAGGAAAAATCATTAGAAAAGGGGAAACGAGGGGAACGGGAAAAGAGGGGAAGGGGAAGTATGAAGTTTTGTCCTCCAAATGTTACTCTAAGTCAGGAAGATGTACTTCTTATATTTATGTGATTAATTATACTGGAATGATATCTCCATATACGTGTCCTGAACACATGCAGTTTGTTTGTTTGTTTGTTTATTTGTTTGTGTTTTACGCCTCTGCAGCACCTTAGTGGGCTATATCGAGGCAGGCGATCGCCGTATGATGATGAGATGAGAAGACTGTGAGTCTGGCACATACCCTATTAATTCAGGGATGCCCAGGGTCTTTCAGTTGCCCCAGCACAGAATACTGGATACAACCCGCCTCCATTTAATGTCCCATGGGCTCGGACCAAAGTGAGTTCCTGGGTGAAACACACATGCAGTATAATATTGAATACAACCATAATGAGCACTGCTTCTGAAACCAGTGCATTTTTTAACATTAGTAACTGGGAGACCAAATGGTCTCCCAGTGGACATATTTGGTCCCCCAGTCATTGCCAAATTGGCATCACTGGAAGACCAATTATTTTCAGAGACTCTTATAAATTTCTCATTTGGCTGTCTTAATTTGCAGTTTTGGGCGCATTTGAAACAAAGGCTTCTGCTTCTCTTAACAAAAATATTCTTCACTGTCTCTACAATAATCTTTTGTTTATGTCATCTTTCTCATTTCCAATCTAAAAAAGATTGTCAAACTCGTTTTTGTGGCAATTAAAGCAATTCAAAAATTAGCAGCCAGCTCACAATTCAATCCTTTGGCAAGCAAACCATTACATAAATATATTGTAAAGGATCTAAATGTGCAGCAGCTGATCTATAAATGTCGTGTATCACACGTATCTATGAAGTAGCATTGGTCTCCCAGTCGAAAATCCTTAAAAAATGCTCTGTCCGAAACTTATGGAATTCCCCTTGGAAATCCCCCTAACGTTATCTACAGAGACATGACAATAATCACATTCTGCAATTTGATCTATATTATTATTCTTTTCATATTTGCTTAGCACACTGTTAAAATGTACCACTATTACACTCTTGCCCAGAGCAGCTGCTTGGCTGAGTGATTAAGATGCCCACCTGCTCCACTGTAGGTCTTTTCTGCATGAGTTTGACCCCCTGGTTGGGGAACCCAAAATTTTCCTTGGACCTTCATGAGCAAAATCCCAGCTGGATGTCGTTCAGATGGGATTTTAAATTGGCGGTCCCTTGTATCAGTGTCTTTACTGGGCAAGAAAAAGATTCCTCACATGGGATAAATGCGTAACATGTTGAGGACTCCCACTCACTCTCCCATCTCATCAATCAACCCCCGTGAGTGCCCAAAACTAGGATTAGAGGGCTGCACTTAAAATATTTATCCGTCTGTCTATCTGTCTATCATTAACATTTATAGAGCAAGAAACATCAGTTGAGTTAAGATCACAGCGTTTTTATTTTAGGGTCAAAATCACAATTTTAATTTATTTTTAATAGGTCATGAGTGCCTAGATATTCTGATTCGGACATTAAATTTAGTGCTCCATACCATTTCGATAAATATCAGCAATACCGCACCAGTCTGGTCAGTTGTTGAACCCGGTTTGAAGATATACATTCAGTATGACTCAATAATGCCTCGGCTCCATTAATTTATTTAAAAAGGTCATTTTTAGCCGAAATTAGACAGGAAATATTTGCCCAACCTTGAACAACATGGGAGATCACCAATATTTCAAATTCTGGTCTTCCAGCCATCCATATATACTATAACGGTACAGAGCCCTAGTGGACATCTACTAAATTTTGAGAAACTTTATACTTGAGGTTAGCATTGTTGTGATTTTAAAACTACTGCTCTGCATAATCAAAGACATTGTAATGGTTTCCATGGCATCCATAGAATGAGTTAAAACTGCTGAATGTAAAATTTTGGAAAATAGCCAAGAAATTGCAGATTTATTTTCCAGAGAAGATTTCATTATTCTGCATAGGAAAAATTGTCAGCTTTCGTAAACCTCACATACGGTGTTTTATGATAATCATAACTATTTAGTTTATAAAGCGATTTTCACACAGTGCTCAAGGTTCTGTATAAACAATAAAATATGAAATCAAAATTCAATATTAGGTGAAGTGTATACAATTAATGGGGGGATGATCACATGATTATCCCCCATAGAATTTCAAATCATCACCATTTGGTGTTGAGAATTATAAAATACATTTTGCAGTCATAATTTTATGTCATACATGTTATTTTTAAAGGTACATTAATTTCAACAAAGCTTGTTATATTTACAGCAGTAAGTTTTACTATAACGCTTCAAAAGATAAGAAATATCTGATCAGATACAGTAACTTGATCATTACTGATAAGAATCTGTTTTGGCATTCTAAGAGATCCCATAGCTATACCATTAAATTATTTTTCCTAGCAGTGGATACATACAATACAGTTTTGTAAACATTCTTCCTTATACTCCAAGCTACACGAACAAGTTGTTAGTATGTTAGTATGCAAAGCAAGTTGGAACCGGATTGAAACACCTGGAAACACTGTTCTGAAACCACCATGCTGTTGGATTTCTGCAAGAGTTTATAGTTGTCCAGAATAGATCATGACAGTGTCAAACTCATAAATACGAAACTACAGGAAACATACAAGGAGTATTCATCCTTTGATTACTAATCCATCAATTCAATAATGGGGTATAATCTCAGTGATATTAGTGATACCAATCACGAGTTTGTTCATTTTTATCGCAAACAAGTAAAAATCTCAAAAATCGACAAGGAAAGAAATGATGAAGTTGTCTCAAAGGTGGTCAGTGAGATCAGTCAGTGTATCAAGAAAGCTGACCCAAGGTTTGGAGATGCTATTCCAATAGGCAGTGCTTTTTGTGGCCTCAAAACACACAAACCAAATGAGTACGACTACAACATCCCTCTTGTGGGATTAGAACGCCGGACAAAAGATATTTTTGATGATCATACCAAACGACATTATGACTTCTTTTGGAATGTGCCTCAAGACAATGGATGTAACCAACACGGCAACCAAAATACATTCACCTATTTACTCTGTCTTTTTTTGCTTCACCAATGGGTGTCCTTAGAGAACATTTTGGAATACTTTGTATTTCTCATCCTTGTATGTGAACTCCTTCGTTTAAAAGAGCTAAGTTATTTCATTGCAAATATTACATGGCATATTCAATATAAGTTTCTGAATTACCTCCAATTGAAGTTAAAAGGCCCCATTCTGGAGCGCTGTACAAAACTCATTTTGATACTGATTGTATCATGTCTGCCTATTTCACTCCTGGATGATCCTAGAAATGACACTGGTTTACGTTTTTTTATTATTCTACTTTTATGTATGGATTCTTTTCTCAGTCCTCAAGGACTGGAGATGCTCGAATTCTTATTTCCATTGATCAAATTATCAGAAGTGATACAACCGTACATGTCTTTTCCTTGCTCTGCTGTCATATGCTACAGATGCTGGATGAAATTGATAATTAGCCCATTGGTCCAAAAGTGCATAAAAATTAGAGAACAGGATATGAGAACAATTATACGGTTTTTTACTCAGCGTTCGTGGGCTGAACATAAGGACACAATGAACCAATTACTCCTCAGGTGGAAGCCAAAAGAAAATCAGAACAAAAGAATAGTTATGAATTCGACAGTGGATTCTATGTGTGAAAGAAAAAATTTAATTCATAGCAGCAGTTCATTGCAACATCCTGAGCTTGCGGAGGCCTATTTGCACCTGACTGATGATGAAATAGCAAGTGGACGTTGGAGTGACTGGACATTCGAGGGAGATCTGCTACCTGCTCTGGTGCAGACGACTTTCGGGAAACTATTAGAGAAAGCCATTGGAGACCTTTCTTCTAAATGTCAGTATTCATTACGTTTCTATATATAATTACATGCATATCCAGATCAAGGCATTAAATTCATACAAGTTGATTTATCGCATACAGTGAGTAAAATAAGTATTTGCCCCCTACCATATTTTCTGTTTTGGAGCAAGTGTAACAGCCCAAACTGGAAAATATGGTAGGGGGTCAAATACTTATTTTCCTTACTGTATTATATAATAATTTCCTAATGGTATATACCGCTTATGAAATCTTAGATTTTGAGAAGTAGGACAAACATTTTTGTTAGAAGAATCTATATAATTTGTAATTAATGCTCATGGTTCTGAATTTTTTTCAGTTTCATATATGACAACAATAAAAACTTAAATGGAGCTATTTCTTAAAGATATTGACAATACTATATTTTTTAATGAAAAATCCGTCGTGATGCAAATAGAACCACCCCACATTTTTCATGAGATTATAGTCTAGATGATTTTCAATAAATTGACCCAACTAAATAGGTCTTGCACTTTGAATTTCGATATCATGATACTCCTGAATTGATAAGCATCATTATGTGAAGAGGATGTTCTTAAGAATAAGTTCAAAATATGGGCTGATTCACTTCGCCAAAAAAAAGATGGTTACTTCAGTAATGCTAACAGACTCTTCTCTGTTGGCACATTGCCAACAGAAAATTTCTGTAATGAGCTTAATTACATGTACATCTGTACAAGTACTGGCTTAACAAGTATATGTACAGATAATGTGTGAAATGCCTCATCCATTCTTAATAAGGTGTTGTTGTATCACAATTCAATAATCTCTGTGTTAGTTTTTAAACCCCTACACCACTGAATAGTAACACAAAAAAGGATCATAAAATCTATTTTGGAGGAACTCATTTGTACTTAACAATCCAAACAGCTGAGAACAGTGAAAGGTAAGAGATGATTTCTTTATTTTAGAGAAAGATACATGTAATGCAAATGTAGCATTTCAGATTCACCTAGTTACCATGCAAGTGCTGATTTGTGGGTGCAGGTGTTTAAATGAAGCTTTGAGAAATGATATGAACGATTTAGAAGTAGCCAATCAACAAAGGGGAGATTGGGGTAAGTTGTGCCTCCGAATGTTGCAGCGAAAAACAAGAGTAAAGAATGTGGTGACATTCTCTGCCCATTATTATGCAACATAATAAAAGCTGGTAAATTTCATACTACAAAAAACGTCATTTAAAGTTTACTTTATTGTTGAAAACTTGATGTGCTGAGAAGTGAGGATCGACAATAATATGTCTCATTTGCCCAATATATAATGATTAATAAGTTATGTCGTTCTGGCTCATTACTGATAGTATAGGCCTACCTGAAATTTTGTGTTGTCAAATTTCATCTAGAGTTTTTGGCACGATTTATTTCTCACAATATTTTTGCTAACTGCTGTGACTTGCCTTTAGTCATGATGGAAGAACTTGTGTCAAAAGTGTTATTCAACCTTCCAAAGAAACTCATACATAAATTCTAGTGTCTGCCACATTTGATTTTATTGTTTATACATGGCATCATTGATTGATAGAGCGGTAAGCGAGAGCAATTTTTGAAAAATTGCGATCGTTACCGATCCTTCCAACACTAGTCATGTACATACTGAAAAATCATGCAGTACTGTCCCTCTCAGAATTTTGTGGGATCCGCCATTGTTGTCCGCTCATGCTTGCCGCCATTATTGCTGTTATGCGCATGCGCTACGTAGAAGGTGTGGCGCCGCTCACGGAAAATCTGTTCACAGAAATCCGGCAGATGGCGCGCCGCGACGTGAAAACGACTGCAGTATAGTAAACACGTACCTTGAAAGTCAATCTGGGAAGACAGTCACACTAGATATATCGTCTTGTCTCTTCGGGGTCTGCGTCGCTTCTGCTGTCATCCCTCGCCAGCGGTGTATATATGCCAGGGGGATGCAGCAGCGCGCCAGTGGCGAGATCTGGAACTACGCGTCGCCTGCTACAGCAGCGCCGCCACAACCACCAATATTGCATTGCTGCTGCTGATCTGTGCTGCTGCAGATCAGCTGTTCAGACAAATGCCAATCAGGACATCTTGCTTCAATTGGTGCTTTGCTCAATTGGATTGATTTGTGCAAACTACAGATGTTTTGTGTTGGTGACACTTGAAGTACAATTAAGCCAACTAGACCCTGAAAGGCCTGATACCAGTTTTGGCAATCCAATTAATACTTTGACACAACTAAGAGTTCTTAGAAGTTAATACAACAGTGTTGTCAGCTTATGCCTAGTTCTCACGACGGCGATTTAAGAGCGGCGCGGCAAGACAAGTCATTTCTTGGAAAGTTGTGGCGTAGAACGTTGGATGAGGCACGTTACGTAATCAATTAGTGTCATGTGCGGCGCTTAAAGTTTGTAGCCTCGGTGAGTCTTGAGGTGTCCGCGGCGCTGCATAAGCTTTCTTCGCCGCGTTCCGCCTCTCTTGCCTCACCGCAGTTCCAACCAGACTCGTCGCACTTTGTTTTGGACTTTGGCGAGGCTACTTTTACTTCGCCCAATG
This sequence comes from Platynereis dumerilii, assembly GCA_026936325.1. Taxonomy (NCBI): domain Eukaryota; kingdom Metazoa; phylum Annelida; class Polychaeta; order Phyllodocida; family Nereididae; genus Platynereis; species Platynereis dumerilii. The sequence continues at coordinate 14,905,720 of JAPTHN010000014.1, forward strand.
TTGTTTCCTGTTACGCCGCTGATGGTTGTGAGGCAGCTACGTATGAAATTGGCGACCTGCGACGCATCAAGAAACCTTCGGCGTACATCCGAGGTAAGATGCGCCGCTGAAAAGGACAGCCTCGCCGACGACTGTAACGATGCAACGCCGCATTAAGGTACTTGTTACTGCGTACCTGGATTGTTCATCGTCGCACATGCATTCATACAGCGCCGAGGACATTACAGGCGCGTCGATGCTGACCTTCTTCGTCGTCCTTGCCTTAAGCATCGACGAAGGTCTCTTAAGCATCGATGAAGGTCTCTTCTTGCAGCGCTGCGGCAAAGTGTCTTTCGCTGATGCAGAAGTCACTTTTGGTCATTATAAAAAGGGACACAGAGGACCTCCTTGCTTCATTTGCTGATTGCCCTTCAATGAGAACACAATACAGTCTGCCTACTGAACATATGCATGATGAATGAAGAAGAAATTGTTGTTGTGGCTGGTGCTGCTGCTGCTGCTTTGGGAGCTGTCTATTTGAGACACAGGAGGAGGAGGGCCAGGAGACAGAAAAGGTGGTGGATTCGCAACTGGTTGCTGCAGAGGGAACAACATGGTCACTACCATCAACTGCTGCCTGAACTGCAAGTCAATGACGTGTCTGGCTACTACAACTACACTAGAATGCCCCTGACAGCTTTGCTGAAATCCTGGAAGCTGTTGGACCGCTCATCACTAAGCAAGACACCAACATGAGGAAGGCTTTGGAACCTGGTCTGAAGTTGGCTATCACCCTGGGGTACATGGCAACAGGAAACAGCTACAAGTCCCTAGCTTATGCTTTCCGTGTGGCACCCAACACCATCTGCAACTTCATCCCTGAGGTCTGCCTTGCCATCGTTCATGCCTTCGAAAGACAGCTGGCACTACCCACACAGCCTGAAAGATGGAAGGAGATATCCAAGGCCTTCTAGACGAAATGGAACTTGCCTAACTGCATTGGAGCTCTGGATGGCAAGCACGTCGCAATCCGATGTCCCAAGGATGCAGGCTCCTTGTTCTACAACTACAAGGGATTTCATTCCATTGTCCTGATGGCCCTCGTTGATGCCGACTACAAGTTCATCTATGTGCAGGCTGGCTGTCAAGGAAGTGCATCTGATGGCGGCGTCTTCAAGGACACAACACATCGACAACTCCTGGACGACGAAGATCTAGGCCTACCACCTCCAGAACCTCTACCTGGTACAGAAGACAATCCTTTCCCATATTACATCGTGGGTGACATGGCTGCTCAAACCAGTGCCAAGAAGGATTCTTGACATTCCTTCCAGAGTCTACAACTACAGGATTTCAAGAGCCAGGAGAGTGGTGGAGAATGCCTTCGGTCTGCTGTCACACAGGTTCAGATGCTTCCTGACCACCATGCCCCAAGGACCTACAAGAGTGACATACATCACAATGGCTGCTTGTGTTCTACACAACATTCTGCGAGACAGAGTAGGCGTCCACCATGCCCGTGACAATGAAGTTATGGACAGAGAAGATCCACAGACGTCACTGAAGGAGTTTGGAGAGGAGACCGTCAATTGCATGACCTAGGAGAACCACTTCGACACGGAAATGCCTCCAGAGATGCCAAGGCTGCTCGAGACTAGCTACGCGCCTATGTCAACAGTCAGGCAGGAAGTGTCCCTTGGCAGTTGGAGAAAATCTGAAGAAGATGCAGACTATCTATTCAAAACAACAAACCCCAGGCCTTTTAAGGGCCACCAAATCCTCCCAATTGAGCTGGCCATGTACACATCCTATGTTGACAAAACAAGCCCAAAAATCAATCAATCCATCTATCTATCTATCTATCTATCTATCTATCCAAGTCCAATCCCTGCAAAGTGACGACAACTGCTTTTCTTTTCTGCAGTGTATATATGTAACGAGCATTGTGTTCCATCTATCAAGCTATCTATCTGCCTATCTATCTATCTGCCTATCTATGTGCCTGTCTATCTATCTATCTGTCTATCTGTCTGTCTATCTATCTGTCAGTCTATCTATCTCTCTATCTATCTGTCAGTCTATCTATCTATCTATCTATCTATCTGTCTATCTATCTATCTATCTATCTATCTAGCTATCTATCTGCCTATCCCTTTTCTAACCATAAAAAGCACTTGTCCTAGACAAGTTAAATTACAAAGTGATGCACTTGTACTAGTGCAACCAACACAAGTTTTAAAACCAAAGCACTTGTACTAGTGCATTACATTTTAATTAAGAAATTTATGCACTTGTACTAGTGCAATAAAAATATGTTTATACCAAAGAATGCAGCACTTGTACTAGTGGAGCACTTGGTATGTTTTTGGGCAAAGAAAGGGGGAACTAGCACCTTGCTTTTATGAAGGTGATTACTTTTAATGAAGGCCAGGACCGGACTTTTTTTTAGGGGGATTGTCAACGTTTTTTTTGCTCTTTTTTGGCTCTTTTCGGTCAACACAAGCTCTTTTTTTTGTCAACATAGGATGTGTACGTGGCCTGCCCTTTTGGGAGGATTTGGTGGCCCTTAAAAGGGCCGAGGGTTTTTTGTTGTCTTTGCTGCACATCTTCTTGTGTGGAGAAAGGACAGTCTCACTCCAACTGTGTGAAGGGGAAGGCTGGTGCTGCTGCTGCTGGGCCATCGGTTGACCATAGCTGGGTCCAGGGTAGCCGTACTTCTCGGGGCTCTCAGTCAGCATCAGTGTCAAGGATCCTGGGCCGGGCTGCAGCATGCTGTAGCTGGGAGTCTGGCTGGATCCTCCTTGCGTTGGCTGCTGGTGGTGGAAGTGATGGCTGCTGGAAGCGTGGTGCTGCTGCTGGTGGTGCTGCTGGTGGTGCTGCTGGTGGTGCTGCTGGTGCTGAGATGGCACATACGTCGCAGGAGGAGGAGGAGATGGCATCTGGTGGCGCTGAGGAGGATGAGGAGGCTGGAAGGTTTCCTCCTGAGGTCTTGACTGGCGGCTGCGCTCTTCCATCTCCCTCTGCTTGTCCCAGTAAAAGGCAGCCTCTGCAACCGTCCTCACCATTCGCTGTCTGAGTTCAGGGCTGCAGCGAAATCCGACGTGGTAGAGGTCTTGGCACTTGATTCTCCAGTACTCCTCACCGTCGTCCAACTCCTGGTAGTCGGGGCACATCCTGCAGCCAGAGCCTCTGAGGATCTTCTTGGAGGAGGACATAGCGTGCATGCTGCCTGCTATGACTTTCATGGCGGAGTTCATGCTTTCATCTGTTGTGGCCTTTCTCTTCTTTGACACGGCTCCAGGCTTTGGCACACCAGGGAAGACTTGGGACTGCTGGCTGTCAGGTCTGTCCTGTGATGGCTCTTCAGCTGGCAGGTCCTGCAGGTCAAAAGAAGCTGGCAGGGAATCTTCAGGGTTGTAGCTGTCCCCGGAGTCTGAGGCTGGTCTGTTGGCGGACAGCTGGGATATGGCGGACACCTCCTTGCCTGGCTTGTGGACGATGGAGTCCTTCAGGAACCGACAGTTGGCTAGGATGTACTGGTCCCTCTCTGTTAGCGTCTCCTTCCTGCCGGATCCTGAAGCTTCAGGCCTGATGAGTCTGGAGTAGTGCGTTCGGACTGTCTTCCTCCAGTCGAAGATATCCTGGGAAGTGAACTTGGGTCCCAGCTCCTTGGCTTTTTCCGTGTCCAGAAGTAGCTTCTCGTTGCCCTTGTACGTTCTGGAGCCCTTCATGTACAGCACAGGATGCTCTCTGTACCAATTGAGCAGGTCGTCTTCTTGCTCCGCTGTGATGCCCATGTAGTCTTTGATGTTCTTCTTGGGGGCCTTCCCTTTGCCCTTCTTGCCCTTGGACTTGGCTTCAGCAGCTGCAGGGGCCTCATCATCAGAGGAATGGTGGTCTTCCTCCTCGAAGGTGTCGTCCATCATGACATCTTGCAGGTCACGCTGGCTCTCTTGGCTCTCTTGTGGCTTTGCAGTCTTCTTTGGAGTCTTCTTTGGAGTAGACTTGGCAGTCTGCTGCTTTGGGGGTCCATAAGCCGCGGCGCGGACCCTCACACGTGCGTCGCACATGTGACTTCCCTCGACGCGTGTCTGAAACATGTGCCATGAGGCAAGAGCTTTCTACTACACTGCTGTTGCTGCAGCGAAGCTCTTCTTTGTGCGCTGCACCTTTAAAAACCTGCGGCGCGCAATGATTTCTTTCTACGCTTGTTCTTGCATCGCCACTTCTTCCCTCGCCAAGATTCAGCCGGCTGAAACTTTTTTTCCTGCATCGTCAAATTTCTGGGAATTGCGTAGAAAGACTTCTTAACACGGCGCATGCTATTCATGTCGCGCCGTAAAGCCAAAATTGACGGTTTACATGCTCAAATCTTTGCCCTTTCCTGGAAAAGTAAGAAGCGCCGCGACAAGAACCCTCTGTTACGTCTCCGTGTGAACTAGGCATTAGATATAGTAAGTGCTTACCGCTCTCTTCTGACATGGCAGATTACATATTAAGTTTCAAGTAACATATCAGCTCATCCAGAAACATGATACAAGTGATTAGTATAAAGTAACAGGCACGATGCAAGGGTTTTTGTCTTAATAAAGTGGACGGAACAACTTACCAATGATGTGGCACATTTCAACCCACCTCATGAGAGGTTGTGCCACAATCACAAGTTTTATTAATGCATGATTAGGCCTATGGCCGTGACCCTTGCTCTTGATTACTTCTAATTTACTTTACATATTTAGACAATGTTGTAATTGAGGCAGTATAGTGAAAATATAAAAAATGAAACAAGGCCTCAATCTCCGCAATCCAAAGGCATAGGAGGTCATTTAATTTTGGGGGGATGCCCTAAAAATATTGCCTAAATTCCCCCAAAGATTAAAAACTCCCCAAATTCTCTGCTTAAAATTGCATGAAAAATCAACTTCCCTCCTATGCCCGAATCCAAGAAGCAAAAATGATGACCAGAGAAACAATTAAGGTTTGAGTTACAATGTCTGAAAACAGAGTTAATTGTAACTTTCCTACACAATGTTGCCCAACAAAAAAAATCTTCGCATTGAAAAAACAATTGTTAGAATGCTGGTTTTTCTCTTCTATGATTGAATAATGTCATATTTTGGTATATAATTAAGTTTGCTCGTGTACAAATAGACTTGGAGATTGATATCTTGGAAATGCAGAAGCAATTATAGATCAAGGGAAAAAATTCACGCGTCAATTTGTTAACTACTTTGTAACAATATAATTATTTATTGTCCTGGTGGACTTTCAAATTACGTTAAGACCAAGATTGTTTTGAGTACGATTTCTATCACAGTCAAAGAAGGCCGATTTCAAGTGATTGGGTTGGTTGATTAGAAAACAAAAACAGTTGGGGTAGAGCGGGGCACCATGAGCCACTTTTTTTAAATTAAGCTTCTGAGCCGAAAGTTTCAATGTTAAAAAGCTGGTTGCTTTATATAATCATAGCAAGACCTCTTGGCTACAATATCTAGTGTTGTTACATTATATTCTTAATTCTTAAAATAGTCAAAACATTGTCTTTAAAAAATGTAGTCTAGCGGCTCATTGTGCCCCGACCTTGGGGCACCATGAGCCATGGCATGGGGGGCAGTTTACATACATGTATTATCCTTCTTATTCAACTGTAAAGAACTGATACCTCATAAACCAGATGTTTTACTTGAAATTTTCCCTTGGCATACACCACAATATGGATCAGACGGATTTTACATATTTTTCTATGAAATAGCACAAATGTGTCCTAAACAGCTGCTGATGTCTTGCACTATAGTTCTTGACTTACAACAGTAGAGTTGTTGCTACAATTCAGCTTTAATTGTACTTTAAAACTTGATAGAAAATGGCTGATGGTGCCCTATCTCTAAGTGGCTCATGGAGCCTAGGGTGGTTCGCAAAACCAACAATTTCATCAAGGAGGGCAAGACACCCCCTCATTTTGTTCCATTTGCCAAATGATACACCCATGCAAAATTTTGGACTCTTTTAAAAGTTAAATAGAATTGGGTGCTCACGGAGCCTGAACTTTTAGCCAAAACAGCAAAAAATTGTTCATTCGCGAATCTGCGGTTTTGCAATTTTAAAGCTACAGAGTTCTAACTACCATTTTTGAAATGGCCACAAAAGACCTGTCATTTGAATGGTAACATGATGGGTAAGCAAGAATATTGAGTGTCAATGTTTTCTTAAATTTTGTTTTATCAGTAATGAAAGTTTTCGAATTTCATTAATTGCTATAATCATCATTTTAGTGCTTAAATTGGTTTTGATAAGACATCTTGCATATATTCTAGATATAATTTATACCTAACTTCTTCATTGTATGATACTTCAGTTGCTGGGGATTGTGGGAAGATTTTTTTAACAGAATGAAGTCAGAATAGTTAATAAGGGGGATTCATTCTTCCACATTTTTGCAACAGGTTCACTGATTCAGTAGCAGAAACCTCATACACTCATTTGGATTTAATATTATTGCTCAGGATCATTATTTTTAAAATAAATGCCATTGAGATACATGATCTGGTTAATAATAGTATGATTTAATGTTATTGTACTAATACTGCTAGGCATCGTGAGTATTGAAAACAAAATTGTGCAAGGAGCTTAACATTTGAACTTACATACTTTGATGATGTTACAATGTGAATTGGTGCAAAATTTGTGTATGTGATTGACCTAAGTATGTGGGCTTGTCTGAGACTTAATAAAAAATAAAGAACTGTATGGTCACATCCTTAATACATAATTATCTAGAATAGCAGGATAGAGAATTTTAGATCTTTCAACTTCAATAACAGTTAATGATTGTCACTTATAAGTGTTTTGTGGTTCATAATTTCCAGTGATTTCAAGACAGACCCTATCAGGAATAATTGAATATTGATAGGCCTGATCATTGGCATTGTTTTGTATTTTGAGCACATTCACATGTTATACTCCAACATTCCCACAGGTTCCAGGGAAACACCAAGAAGTGACAATCTACCAAGCGACATTCATCAAATCTATTGCATTTTTTACTCTGCATCTAATTTCAATTAATTCAACTGCAAAATTATTTTGTTGTATTGTCTCTATAATGACGCATTTTATGACATCACCAAAGTGTACATTATAAAATGTTGTACTCATTGGGATTAAACATTATTTCATTTTTACATACTCAAGTATCAAGACATCACATCAAGGAAAGTATGCTCACTGCTCAGTATCATTAACATGAGAATGAATCTAGAAATAGATATATCTTTAAAAACAATGAGGTAAAGTATTAATTTTCCAGTCAAACAAAGGTATTTGCCTCTAAACCTGCATAAAGGACCCATTCTTGACATAAAGGCGTTTGAATATATTTCATTAATTATTTCCACTGTATTCTGACATTTTTTACATTAATCAAATCGCTATCAAGCCACAGTAGGCTTATCATGCTGCTATAGACCAGGGATAAAAGATATTTAGAGCATGCTGAATGTTGTTTAAGCCAATCTTAGCACTCAATTGATGTTAATAACAATTTATGAAATTCGAAAACTGTTTTTCACGTAACATGAAATTTAAGAAAACGTTGACCACTCAATTTTCTTGTAGACCCATCATGTTACCATTTTTATGCCCTGCTCTGGGAGCACCCACTTCTATTTAACTTAGGAGTCCAAAATTTTGCATGGGTGTATCATTTGGCAAATGGAACAAAATGAGGGAGTGTCTTGCCCTCTTCGGTAAAATTTTGTTTTTCGAACCACCCTAATGGTGCCCCATTTGTAAATTTCATTTATTAGTGCATGTGCACCATTTTCCAGTTTATCATAGTATCAATGTTATGACATCATCCTAGCACATGCCTTACCTTCTCTAAGAATATGACGATGCCGGAAATAGTTAAAGTACCACAAGTAAAAGTTCCACAGCCCAATATTTCACTCAAATTCACTGGTCAAAAGTTATTTATCAATTCTTGGTCCTACATTTAAAAGAAAGATTATGATTGCTACCCTAGCCAGTTCTACACTAATAAAGGAATATATTGTCTTCCTATCAAGCAGTTCTTTCTCGTCATTTTCTTTGTAGGGCCATTGTTCATGGTGCCCCATGGCTCATTGTGCCCCGCTCTCCCCTAACATAAAAATCATTTATAAGATTAGTTGTGTATTTATAGTTTATGATTTCTCTTTTCAGAGATACACTGGAAGTGCCACGGAAATGGATGATTAAAGCTTTATGTCCTGTATTCATGGGAAGACGGAATAAGGCATAGGAACATTGTAACTGCTGGCCAACATAGATCCAGGTGACCCAGCCAGTATGTTAATCATACCCAGGACCCAGCGTTTGGCAACTGAGCACACAACTGACTGAGCTAACATGCCCTCTTCCCAGATTCAGAAATGGCATCACAGCAAAAGAAACTGACAGATGATATATATGATAATGCTGTCCCAAGTTTGTTGTAGGTTCTGTTAATGTCGTGCAATTGATGATTTGTACATTGTGTGATTATTGAGAGTGACTATATGCACTGTGCATTGTTTTTTTTTTTACAGAGTATTTAAAAAGTATAGATTTTGAATGCAAGCTGAATAAACAAGCTGATTTCATATTTACCCACCTAAATTATTTTTCAATAAAGTCTTACAAAATATTTTTAGATGGCGTGATAAATGCTTCTGTGTTTGGAGGTGTATGTCATAAAGATGTAAACATGTTTATCTTGCCGGAAGATGATTTTGTAAGATATGAAAAATTCTATGGAGCATGTGAGTCTCACCAAAGATTGTGTATGTCAGTACTGTCAGAAATTTGACTTCTAGAGTCATAAACATGTGAAGTTCCAATTATCATCGAACTTGCTTCAGAAGAATGGCAAGGTTGATGTCACTACTGGCGCCTGAAGAATGGAAAGGTAGATTGATGATTAGCATAGAGTAGGTCGGGGCCAGAAGCCCGGGTTAGGTGAGAGGCCCCCCCAGGGTTATATCCATACTTACATTTTTAGTGCGTTTACCTATTGATAGGATTGAAGCTAGAGGCGTTTTAGGTGACGTCACAAATTTTCAGGGCAAACAGCACCAAACCATAGTAGAAATTAAAGAAACAAAAAAATGTGCATGGTTTTTGTAACTTTGACTAATTCTTTGAAAGGGGTTGTCAGAAATTACTTTGGAAATATTTCAAAGTATAATGGATATCTGCATTGCTTCACTTTATGACCATCACATAAATATGATTTGGATCATGTTTTTTGCATTTTAGTTCAAAATATAGAGGTCAAATTAAAATATATGGGTTTGGGGCGAGAGGTCCCACATGATATGGGGCATGAGGCCCCCTTCACTGGGGGGTCGAAGCTGCTTCAGGAACCATTTAATAATGTGTACTTTACCTTAAATCTTGATAGAATAGTTAATTAAAATGAACAAAAAAATTCTGAAATTCAGAAAAAGTGAATAGGATGCCTTAAAAATTATAGAAGAACCCTAAGAAATAACTTTTAGGCTGAATGCACTCGCAAAAAAAAATTGCCATAGGATTATAATAGGGGGGCTTCTTGTCCGATGGGTGGGGTAAGAAGGCAATTTTAATTTTTTTACAAAAATGGTCGTAACTCCTTTATTTAAATTGGTAGACATTTGTTTCACTAGTTATTAGTAGAGTCAAGTGATCCCTTCCTGACAGCATCAGCATTCAAATAATTCTGAGAGTAGGCTTGCTAAATGCCCAAAGTCTGCACAATAAAACCCAACTCATTACTGACTACAGAAAAGACAATGACCTGGACGTTTTCTTTTTCACTGAAAGTTGGCTTAAGTCTGACGATAGCTTTGAGATCGGTCTGCTCGAAAACCAAGGTGATTGTCATTTTATCACCAATCCACGTCAGGGCAGGGCCGGTGGTGGCGTAGGTTGTCTCTTCAAATCTAGCATTCAAATCACCAAACTCCAATCAAACCCAACAGTAACTTTTGAACACATCGCTGTATCTACCATCTGTAATGGTAAGAGCATCAAAGTGATCACAATCTACAGGCCTGAACCCAGTAGCAAACACAGATATTGTCTCTCTGACTTCTTCGATGAATTCTCCAATCTTCTTTCACTTCACAAGGACGGTAGTGAATTGATCATCATTGGTGACTTTAATTTTCATTTCAACAACCCATCAAATGTTCACGTCCGTAAGCTCAATGAACTACTAGATATCTATGGTCTGGAACAACATGTAACTGAACCCACACATAAAAATGGAAATACTCTTGACCTAGTCATAACACGCAAACACTCAATCCTTAAGAACTGTGTGGTTGATGAATTCCTGTCTGATCATGCTGCGATAATTCTCGAACTTAAAACGACCACATCCAAAGCAACAAAAAATATTGAGTTTAGACGCACTAAGAAAATAAATAAACAGACTTTTGCTCACCATCTCACAGAGCACATCCAGGTTAAATCTAATCACAGGCGCCTAAGTGACATTAACTTGAATGAACTGGTTGACATCTACTCTTCAACTGTCTCAGTGTTAGACAAGTTTGCCCCGCTAATTAAATGTAAAGTGACTGACAGAAAACCCACCCCATGGAACAACAGTGATATCAAAGAAAGCAAATTAGCTAAAAGACGAGCCAAAAATAAATGGAGGAAAAGTAAAAATCCTGACGACTACATTGTTCGTGACAAAAGAAATGCGCACAATAAGCTACTGGCTGATCTCCGAGCTAAGGACATTGAAGCCAAAGTAAACTCAAACAGAGGCAATTCTAAAGCTCTGTTCAAGATCATCAACTCTTGCCTAAATAGGAATCAGGAATCACCTCTACCACCCCACGAAACAACCTCCCTTCTGGCAAATGATTTTGCTAAATTCTTTGATGAAAAAATTGAAACCATTAGGTCAAAAAATGAGTGAGAACAACGATGTACCGAACAACCATACATTCTTAGCGAATGAAATGGGCACATTTACCAAATTAACCATGGAAGAAGTTAAAAAACTCATCCATGCTATGCCTAGCAAACACTGCAAACTTGACCCTCTACCAACTTGGCTCCTCAAAGACAGCCTGACAGAAATACTTCCGCTTATCACTGAAAATGTCAACAAATCACTCCAATCTGGGGAAATGCCATCAATCCTAAAGCATGCCATCATCAGACCACTCCTCAAAAAACCGAACCTAGAACTCACCTTTAAAAACTTTAGACCTGTATCTAACCTATCATTCCTCAGCAAGTTGATCGAAAGTGCTGTCATTAAGCAATACACTGAACATCTTGATTCAAATAGCTTGCATGATTCAAGACAGTCAGCTTACAAAAAGTTTCATAGCACAGAAACACTACTCACTAAAATCCACAATGATATAATGTTAAACCTGGACAAAGGCGAAGTAACTATGTTGGTCCTACTAGACCTCTCAGCTGCTTTTGACACCATTGATCACAATATCTTACTCAGTAGACTTGAAAACATGTATGGTATCAAGGATACTGCTCTAAGCTGGTTCAAATCTTACCTCCACGACCGCTCATCATCTGTTGTGATAGATCAAAACGTTTCAAACAGAGTAACACTAAAATATGGTGTGCCACAGGGATCGAAACTGGGGCCAATACTATTCAACTCCTACATAGCTCCAGTGAGCCAGATTGCTCAACAATTTGCGATTGAGGACCATAAATATGCCGATGACCAACAGCTAGTGCTCTCTTTCAAACCAAACCCTTGCTCCAACCAAATTGATGCAACCAGTAAAATGGAGAACTGTATCGCCGCCATCAGACGCTTTCTTCTGGACAACAAACTGTGTTGCAATAGTGAAAAAACTGAATTGCTTCTAATTTCTTCACAAGGAAACCAAAAGAAACTCTGCATAGAGTCCATTGAAATTGATGGTGTTAATGTAATAAATCAAGACAATGTTAGAAACCTTGGCATAATATTTGACAGTCACATGACAATGGATAAACAAATCAACAAAATGTGTCGAAATGCCTACTTTAACATCCGAAACATTTCTCACCTACGCAAAAGCCTCACCAAAGATGACACGAAAACCCTAGTCAATGCCCTGGTCACCCCCCTAGTCGATTATGGAAATGCCATGATATATGGAACATCGAAACGCCTGATAAATAAACTCCAGACTGCCCAAAACTCTACTGTAAGACTCATCATGAAACTAAGAAAATATGACCACATCACCGAACATCGCAAAAATCTTCACTGGCTGCCAATTCCAGCAAGGATTGACTACAAAATTCTATTGAATGTGTGGAAGGCCCTCAACAACATGGCCCCATGCTACATTAAAGCCCTACTCAAAGCCAGGACTTCATCACACAACCTAAGAAACCATTGTTCCAAATACTTAGAGGTCCCACAACTCATAAATCAGACAAACTTTGGAACTAGAGCCTTTGCAAGAGTGGGCCCAAACCTCTGGAATAAACTACCGGTGTCCATTCGAAATCGGGCAACTGTTGACGGGTTAAAACAAAACCTAAAAACGCATCTGTTTAAAATCCACTACACTTAACCAATCTAGCGCCGATGAGCAAATTAAATTTTGGATTTGGGCGCTCTATAAATTCCTATTATTATTATTATTATTAATTGCCCACAGAAAGTAGGTCAAATTGCATCTCGAAGTTAAGGGGTGCCGCATGCCCCAACCTACTCTACATCTAAGAATTTTTGAAGCCATGTGTTCATAATAATAATAATATTAATAATAACTAGAAATCGGGTAACCGCGATGCGGTGACAAAACTTCACCTTTCATAGTAATTTTTGGCAATGAAATGAAAGTGAGAAAACACGGAAATGATATTGGAAATGATATTGGAAATGATATTGGAAATGATATTGGAACTGACATTGGAAATAACATTGGACATGAACATGAACTTGAACATGAACTTGAACATGAACTTGAACATGAACTTGAACATGAACTTGAACATGAACTTGAACATGAACTTGAACATGAACTTGAACATGAACTTGAACATGAACTTGAACATGAACTTGAACATGAACTTGAACATGAACTTGAACTTGAACATGAACTTGAACATGAACTTGAACATGAACTTGAACATGAACTTGAACATGAACTTGAACATGAACTTGAACATGAACTTGAACATGAACTTGAACATGAACTTGAACATGAACTTGAACATGAATGTAATTGCACACGTCTTGCACATGTAATATGCAATATCACACAAAATATCACTTGAAATATTATGAAGTATCACATGCAAAGTTACATGCAATGTATTAAACATACAATATCACTTGCAATATCTTGCTAAATCATATCACATGCAATATCAATTTTTTACCTGTAATTTTGCACGTTAATTAAAATATACATAGTGTGCACAGATATCTGAAAGTACATATAAACTATCTGTCCATGCTGCCCTGTGAAATTGAAACACAGTAAGTGACCAAAAGACAGTAACTGAGTTGAGCATAACTTCTCAATCCTACTAATAATATCTATCTCCATGCCAAATTTCATACCTGTACCACCTCTAGTTACCCCACAAATCCAGGCTAAAGAAACACGGTATCAACTGCTCCCATCAAAATGGACATGTCATGTCAGGCCAAAACACATAATTTACATGGACAGTGCATGGCCAGTGCATGGACAGTACATTGACCGGTACATTGACCAGTACATGAACCAGTACATGAACCAGTACATCAACCAGTTACATCAACCAGTTACATCAACCAGTTACATCAACCAGTTACATCAACCAGTTACATCAATTAGAGATACTGCTGATTGAAACTGGCACCATTCCCTTTTTGGAATTTTAGGAATTTCTAAATTACTTCTAGTCCTTAAAACATTTGGAAATGACTGCAATTTCTGAAAACATACATTTTTCAGGTCCGGCGATCTTTTTAAACGTCCGTGATACAAGAAAATGTTTGATGATAGAAGCTAGAGCAGAATTTTGGCTTTCCAAATCCATATTCAGATTCTCTGTAACTTCATCAGAACCGGAGATACAACCGATTCAAATAATTGTATTTATATAATTTAGAAATATGGACTTCAGAAATTACTGAAAAAATGTATTTTCTAACTTGAAATCACTCTAGAACCAAAACGGTTCTATGAAAACATATATAACTTGCCAGTTTTATGTAAACGAAAGATGAAAATATGCTCAGATAGCTTCATTGATATAAAATGATTAAATATGGCATTTATATCATATTATTTTAATCACAGAAATGTGTTATAGGCAAAAACTAAAACCAGAATTGATTAAGGTTGAATAACAACCACATTTTTGTGCAACAGCTTCGGTCAGTCTCTCCTCCGAAATAACAGTTCTTTTTTTCCAAATCTCTGAATAATCTGGGAGTGAATGGTTAAACCTGGTTCTTTTTGGGTCACACACTACACAATAGTACACACAGAAATATAATCGTTTTAAAGACAAATTATTCTAAATTCAACGATATATTCTGCATTTTATCAAATTTCTAATAAAATTATTGGATATTTCATGCTTTCTTTAAGATTAAATGGGTGGCAATAAAAACGCTCCCACTGAAGCTTCTGTGTGTGATAGAATGTGTCGGAATACATGTAGACTGTATGCACCAATTATAGATTGTCAGCACTGAATGATCATAATGGTAGTATACATACTGAATGATTTTAATCGTTTTTTCTTTATTTTGTGTCTTAAAATGTTATTTTTACTTAACCTTGGCAATATTGTCATACACACTGTATATGGAGAACTTTATGAAAGATTCCTGAGTAAGTTATGATTTTACACCAACATGAATATCATTTTTGGCATAAACATCAGACAGGCAGTGTTTATCACACACAAATAAGTGAAATTCATATATGAAACATATTTTCTACAAAATGGCCGATAAGTTGAATAAAATATCTGCCACTGCCAATGGCATCATTTTGATCAAATTATGCACCATAACTAATTGGTTTATATCTCATAGAACCTAGAAAATAATAATGTGATAAACCAAAATTTTTAAATTGTTATATCTCAAAGAATTCCCAACAGATTTTTTTCATTTTTGCCTTAAAATGTTCCCTTGACTGTCTTCTTGGACACTGCGCTAGTGGTATATTTGTTCAATTTTTTAAAACCCAAAATGTATTCAGGGACGCTGTGACAAGGAATATAGGAACTATACAACAAACTACGCAGAGGCGTCCTATCAGTCATCCAATATGCATTACTAATGGACGAAATCAGCAAAATCAACAAATACGAAGATATTGGAGCCATCATCCCAGGTACAGACAGCAGAATCAATACCCTACTATGGATGGATGACGTAGCGTTGATAGCGGACAATCTGGAAGACCTGAGGAAACTGGTAGACAACACTGACTACATAGCTAACAAGTACCACATAAGCTTTGGTAAAGAAAAATCCAAAATACTAAAAATAGGAAGAGACCCAAACAACCGAGAACCGTACAAAAAAATATACCTAGGAAAAATGGAACTAGAATACACGGATAAGTACAAATATCTAGGACTCACAATGAACAACAAACTCAACCTGAAAGATCACCTACAAACAATCAAAGGAAAGACCGAAGCAGCTTACCAGACAATCCTAAAATGTTGTACAACAAAGCCTTCAGAAACATACAAATGAAAACTGCTTGGAAAATCCTAGAAACATGCATTATACCAGCAATCGCGTACGCATGCGAGACATGGCTACCCACAAAAACAGAAATAAAAACCATAAACAAAATCCTGGATGACATCATTAAACGAATGCTAATGACGCCGTTTAGCACACCGAGGGAGGCCCTATATATCGAAACCAACCTAATGGATGCAGAAAGGATAATAGACAAGAAGAAAATCAACATGTACTATAGAATCACAAAAAACCCAACCTCTCTTGCCAGATACCTCACCCAGGACATAGAAAAAACACAGTGGATGAGAAATGTTGAAGACACTGCGGCCAGATATAACATTAACCTCAATACCCTCACAGACATGACCAAAAACCAAGCAAAGAAATACATAAGGAAAACCATACACCGAAGGTTCAGGGAACACCTATTCGAAATGGCAGAAACAAAGAGTAAAACTACGCACCTCACCCGTGGATACCTTCGAAATGAAAAAGCGACATACACGAACACCCTTACTAGGGAACAAACAAGTATCATCTTTAAGGCGAGAAATAGAATGACAGATGTGAAAGACAATTACAGAAACAAGTATAACGACAACATATGTAGGCAGTTTATGCAAGCAAACCGACGAAACACAAAGACACGTCCTAGAAGAATGCCCCATAACCAGACAAAACGGCCTAACAGTCAAATATGAAAACAAGTTCAGTAGATCGACACCAGTCCTTGAAAACGTAGCAGTAACGTTGAAACGCAACCTTGAGCAGCTAAACGACAGTGAACAGAACACAAGAAACAACTAAAAAGTACAATAAGTAACATGACACATTGAACCACCTGTAAAACTAAGGGAAAAAAGGAAACAAACGAATCATAACAACCTAAGTTCAGAACTGAGTGGACTGACAATACTAGACTGATACAGATCTGTGCAGCTCCTCTAAAAGGGTGGGACCAACTGGGAATTTTCTAATGAACCTGTTTCCTTTCCTTGCAGAGTGAAGCTACCCGGCGAACCGGGGTATCTAGCACACAGCAGAAGAAGAAAAAGTAGGCAAGCTAAGAATAACTATTACAATGAATTGATAGCAAGTAATCGATCAAACTCGAAATAGCTATGGAATATACTTCATAGGATAACTGGAAAGTTGCACAACAAACAGAACATTAGTGATGAAATAATTATAATTGGTGTAAAGGAAACTGACTCATTCAAAATAAGTAATGGATTTGGAAAATACTATAGTGAGATTCGGAAGACAATAGCTGAATAGATAGATGGTAAACCAAATACAGCAAGAGGTAGAGAATTAACGAAAGTCGCTTTTTCTATCCGACGACAGAACAAGAAATAGAAAAAAATCATATTAAAACTGAAGTCCAAAAGCAGTAAGGGTTATGATGGAATTTATAATACCATGCTTAAAACTATTTATACAAGTATATTATCAGCAATTAACATTGTATTTAACAAATCCTTGTTAAATGGGAAATTCCCTGATGACATGAAACTAGCCATTGTGAAACCTTTGTACAAAGAAAAGAACAAATCAGTGACTAGCAATTACAAGCCTATTTCTTCGCTTCCAGTTATTTCCAAAGTTCTTGAAAAATTGGTCCACATTCACCAAACACTCTTCCAAAAGTTAGAATTGTATGGAGTAAGCGGTCTGGCTTTAGACTGGATTAAGAGTTATTTAGGAAACAGATCTCTTAAAGTGGCTGTAAATAACGTTTTGTCTTATGACTTTCCTTAGCCATTTGGCACCCCTCAAGGCTCAGTGCTCAGCCCACTGCTTTATATTATAGTTCCAAATGATATGCCCAAATGCATTGAAAATCATTTGCATCATTCCAAGTTCCTAAAATTTTGCTTGACAGAGCTGCTCCTTAAATTTTTTTTGAGCAGTGTATATATGCCACTTATTAGACTACTTCTGTCCACATGAGGTCATAAGGATGAGGTCACTGTAATGCATTGATGACACCCTCAAGCATGACATCACTATGTGAGTTTCTTCTGATCTCACAGTCAGTGCTGTGTAGACTCAAATGTTTACTGGGTAGCTACACATCAGCCACTTCACGCATGATGTGAAAGCTGTGTAGTTAATATTACTATTTTTGTTGTTTTTTTATGTGCAGGGGACATCAAGTTCATATACAAAGGATTCCCTGCTAAAACTGCTACAACTGGCCTTCTAGTCCATGATAATTTGGTTGGCCATAGTGTCTTTTTGGATTTTGCACTTGTAATCCCAGATGTTGCTCCTTTGCCTGATCCAAGCAGATGGGAAGACACCAACTCCAGCTGGCCAAAGAAGCAGACAATTGATGATTTAAAGAAAGCGGGAGTCAGCTTAGTCCCAGCAGGCCACTACCTTTGGAAGGTATCCACTTCTACTTTGGAAAACAAACTGGTACAAGATCTACCCAAATATGGCTACAGGTAAGAAATTGATTTAAGGTTACATTTATATAAATATCATTACATTTTTTGTTTTGTATTGACCCGAGTACATGTACCGTAATATGGGGTGAATAGAGAAAACTTTTTATTTCTTCAAAAAACGATAACTTCCACTTAAGCATGATTTTTGGCACATTTTTAGTAGGTATAGTACTGAATCTTTTGATGGGTTTATGTCATTTCTGCCTGCAGGCAGGTAGGAGCTGCAGCAACTTAAACCAACCCCTGCAGAATTTAGATTTTCACAAAGTGGTCAAAACTTTCCTTCTGGCACAAAAAGTATAGGAGCTACAGACACCAAACTCACAGGGCTCTTTCAATATATAGTAATGAGCATTTCTGCAGAATTTGACTAATGTAGGTAAGTTGGCACCTATTTTATTAGAAGAAAACCAAGTTACAGGCAGTTTTAAGCTAATTTGTGTCGTCATGAGTTCAGATCCAAGTCCTCTGCAGAGTTTCCAGAAGTAGCCACAACAAAAAGCCCACCTAATTTTCATTTAAACTCATTTTCATGATTTTCAGGTTGAAGTTTTCTAAATTAGTTTCATCTGCAGTAGATTTAGTCCAGAATCAGTTATCTCTAGTAAAATTAGCAGAAAACTGCAGTTTTTGATATTTCTTAGTAATTTATCAGTTTTTTTAAAAAATGCCTATATTTTACAGGAAATAGATTTTCAGAATTATTCTATATAATTATTTGGCATACCAAACACGTTTTCTGATGTTTATTAACAAGTATCAACCATCTAGAGTGGTTGTGGAAATAAGAGACTTTCCCTATTCACCCCAAAGTGAGGGGTGAATAGAGGGACAGCGGTTTTCTGGGCCTAAATAATTGAAAATGTTAGATATCTTCAAAGCCTCTAGGTATATTTAGAACTTAGGTAGGCCATTTCTTGATACTATATTTAGAATTCTGAGATGATTTGAACCCATGCTATGACAGAAAATATCCCAATGTTGTCCCTATTCACTCAATTTTACATTATTCTCCTTGCCATATTTTCCCGAGGGCCGCCAGGCCGACGTAAAATATGGGTTAGCAGGGAAGAATATGAAAGTCAATTCAAAACAATCCATATAATAATTTTTTGTTCCATGACCTTTTTTTTTTACAACTAGAGTAGGTCGGGGCAAGAAGTCCGGGTTAGGTGAGAGGCCCCCCCAGGGTTATATCCAAAATTACATTTTTGGTGCGTTTATCTATTGATAGGATTGAAGCTAGAGGCGTTTTAGGTGACATCACAAATTTTCAAGGCAAACAGCACCAAACCATAGTAGAAAATAAAGAAACCAAAAAATGTGCACGGTTTTGTAACTTTGACTAATTCTTTGAAAGGGGTTGTCAGAAATAACTTTGGAAATATTTAAAAGTATAATAGATATCTGCATTGCTTCACTTTTTGACCATCACATAAATATGATTTGGATCATGTTTTTTGCATTTTAGTTCAAAATATAGAGGTCAAATTAAAATATATGGGTTTGGGGCGAGAGGCCCCACATGACATGGGGCATGAGGCCCCCTTCACTGGGGGGTTGAAGCTGCTTCAGGAACCATTTAATAATGTGTACTTTACCTAAAATCTTGATAGAATAGCTAATTAGAATAGAAAAAATTTGGCACGAAATTGAAACAGGGCAAAAAATATTAAAGAATAAAAATATGAATAGAAAAATTCTGTAATTCAGAAAAAGTGAACACAATGCCTTAAAAATGATAGAAGCACCCTAATAAAAAACTTTTAGGCTGAATGCGCTCGCAAAAAAAATTGCCATAGGATTATAATAGGGGGGCTTCTTGCCCGATGGGTTGGGTAAGAAGGCCATTTTAAATTTTTTACAAAAATGGTAGTAACTCCTTTATCAAAATTGGTAGACATTTGTTTCACTAGTTATTAGCAGAGTCAAGTGATCCCTTCCTGACAGCATAAGCATTCAAATAATCGCCCATAAAAAGTAGGTCAAATCGCACCTTGAAGTTAAGGGGGGCCGCATGCCCCGACCTACTCTAGCCAAAAAAATAGCTTTTATTTTTATCATATGACAAAGTTATTTCCCTGGGCATGTTTAGTGTTTAAGGGGACAATACATGACTGGTCTTGGAATAATTACAGGTTATTTCATGGCTTGGACCTGTAATTCCCTGATATTTTCACTGGATATTTTCAGCCGACACCTAGTATTTCCGGAGACCCGCAGGGTGGAGGGAAATACGGGGTCGAGGTTGAAAATATCATTGTGTGAAATTTTCTTTCTGATGTTATAATGAGTAATCTTACAATATCCACTATAAAAAACACCTGAAGAAGTACCTCCTTGTTTTATGATTTAGATTTTTGTAATAACCAACAATGATTTTGTCACTTTGAAATTTTTTTATATATATTAATATTTTTTTTCAGCATATGTTTTAATTATTTGATGTACATGTGTTAGTTTAGTTTGTTAAAAGTTCTTGCCAATCCAACATAAAATATATTTGTATTATTATAATATTAATTATATGTAAATATATACATTATTTTTGTATTTTGACCAAGGGAAATTTGATTGTTTATAATTTGACATGATTTATGTATCTTGTTAACTAATTATTTTCCTATTTCAAGAACTTGAAATTGAAGTAAATTAAAGCCATAATTTTGTTGCAGGAGAATGAGCCATCGCATATTCAAACAATTGATTGAAAAACATTTTGTCTCTCCATACAAACCATACAGAGCCCCATTTGGCACAGTTAATGTTTTCAGTTCATATGTGCTGAAGGTAAGAAAATTAAATATTATTTTCTTCGTGATTTTCATGAAAATTCTGTCATTAATACTGGTCTTTTCTTTTCAATTTTTGCAATTTTTGTGGCGTATGGAGAGATAATTGTTTAGGGGGCTGGGGTTGGGACATTTTTCAGTATATACATGTAGTGGCTGTGGCCGGCTTTGCGCAGTGCAGCTGCACATGTAATCCCTATGATCAATTTAGAAACAATGGTATGCATCTTTATAGATAAGTCAGTTGATGGTTATACCATTTGCAATTGGAATTCTGGTGCATATTTGGACAAATATCTAAATTAGTCCTTTAAAAGTATAGTTTGAAGGGATAGCGATAGAACCAGTGATGCATGAAGCCGATTGTCGTAGCTCACCTGAACTTGAACAATGTATTTCCACACTCCAGTGCACATATTGTAATTCCTTCACCTAAAGCTGATACATCATTTTCTCAATAATTAATTAAATTACGAAAAGTGAAATATTTATTGTATCTGTCAATTAATTGTGTAGGTAGAGTCCCATAGTTATGAATTATACTGGCAATGAACAAAATTACATCAACATTTTAGAATACCTTAGTCTTTTTAATACTTGAACATGGACTTAATTTAGTCTAGGCAGGGGCTTTTTAAACAATATATAGAGCAAATTTCATCAACATATTTGAGCTATGCTGTAATTTACTTTTTTGAGGTGGAGTACTGTGAATTGCAATTAAAAATTTTCCTCCCTTGAATCACCCACACCTGTGTTACCAGGTGATTCCAACAATTTCCAATAGAGGGAAACCAGGCTGTCGGTAAAGTAGTTGGTTGCTAAGGAGGGCAAGGGCGAGCATTGCCGAGCAAGTGAGTGCAAAGTAGTAGATGTGCTAATAGGGTGTGTCAATATTTAATTTTTATGCAAATTCAAAAAGCACTAGTGCCTAAAATGTGCATTTTGACATGGGGAATCCCGATCTGTTTTCGAAATGATTTTACAACAATTCTTACCTACTTCAATTTTGGTGCGAAGTTTCAATGTTTTTGTTTTCGACCATTTTCGTCAACCCGCGGTTCTCTATAACTTTGTCAGTATGTATCATACAGCATTCTTAATGCCATGGTTGGAAAGCTCTCAAAAAGACCTTAATTTTGCATACCAACATCAATAGTCTAGGATAATATCTTGACTCCCATTTGCTTTTCAGCCTGCATTTTTAAGAAATGAAAGTGTTCAGATTGACCAATCCTTTAAAAAAAAAGGTTTTTGTGTTGGATCTGTCTAAATATGACAGTTCTAAACAGGCTCTGTTGAAGTTACACTGGCTGCCAATAAGACAAAGAATAGACTTCAAGGTCTTTGTATACAAATGCATACACAAGTTGGCACCAGAATATCTGAGAAACCTTTTTCAAGTCAAGACTTTCGCTAGAGCGACTCGATCTGCATCTAGCAGTGGTATCATTCTGGAGGTAACTTTCACCAGTCGGGCAACCTTTACCGACAGGTCAATCAGCGTGTATGGCTCTCGACCATGGAATCAGATGTCGGCTGACATCCGCAGTATTGACAATTTTCTCCAATTTAAGAAACAATTTCTATTTTTTTTCGATTTCATCTTAGTAGTGTTGTACGGCGCACCTGAATGCATATGTTTCTGCAAATGGTAGCGCCTTAGAAATGGTCTAATAATAATAATAATAATAATGTTAAAGTTAGTTGAAAACTCGTAAAACGTGAGATGGGGTCTGCTGCATTTCATGTCAAATCTTCGCCATAATTTATTGCAACGCAACATGAGTGGTACCACATGAAAAAAAAAATTCTTAGCTGTCTGATGGTACCAGCCAGGTTGTTCTATCTTTAATTCTTACAAAGTTAAAATATGAAATATAAAAAGTGCCTCTCCGATTTGTTTCAATACTTCAGGCAAAATGTAACATCAAAGCTTCCAAGCTCATATAGCAGGATTTTCCAAGGTAAACATGTTTTAAAATACAGTGGTCCCTGCCATGAACGACCTCCTAATGAGCGACCAGACCCCTGTATGCGACCATAGACCCTCTGCATTAACGTTTTTCTTAATAAATATCACCCCAATATGCGACCAACCTGTCTAACGCGACCAACGACCGCAAAGTTCGTAGAAATTGGTTGATTCCATCCTCATATGCATTAAGACCACCTTAAGTGACTGAAACAGAGCTAATACCAGCAAATCCCACCAAACCAGACCAATTGCTGAGGAACAATAGGTTTTAGAGAAAAAGAGAACAACAAACAAACATCAGTCAGTTTGAAAAAGTCCATGCTGTGAATAACAACAATCTTTCAGGAAATGCGTAACCTTGTTTGCAATATCTTGTCAATGCAGATAGGCCTACAGATAAGGTAGCCTAGTGGGGGGGGGGGAGTGGGCATTCACGGGCCCACGTAGTTGTCATTTATTTTTTTTAAAATGTTACTTCCATCTCATCAGGGCCGTAATTTTCGCGGCAAATGTGGGGGGGACACGCGGTGACGTGGTCAGAATCGGCTGTAAAATCCGCAAATAAACAAAGTCAATCGGGCTTTTTTACATTCATGAATTTTTAAGTTTTGTACATGTAGCCTGCCCAAGCAGTAAGTTGGGACATGTCTTTTAGAACTGCTGCCTATCAAATTGAATCCAAGGGCCATTACAACTTTTTTTTATTTTCACACAAAAAAGGGGGGGGGACATTTCACATTATGTCCCCCGGGGTCAAAAATTTGGGGGGGACATGTCCTCCCCGTCCCCCACCAAATTATGCCCATGCATCTCATTGATTGCAATGTCAATGTTTGGGCTGGGGGAAGCCCTATACCAGCTAACCTACACTGTATGCCCACCATTTTGACATTGCAAAAATGCAAGCAAGCAGTCTGACAGGGAACTATCAAGGGGATCAGAATTTGCCCGAAGCATGTCAAATTTTTAGATGTACCATAACGGCTTTATACTCTGGATGACCTTGATGTTCTTTTCCAGGTCAGAGAACCAAAATATCGGCTAACTCATGAAAACCTACAGAGCCTGTACACATTGTGCTCACCATAGGCAGCATTTTGCCCCTCTAGTTATTGAAACTTGGGCATTTCTGAGTAACAGAAGATGAAGGATACAATTGTTGTTCGATATGTAGGCTAAATTCAAATAGGTGGTGACCATTTAACCTCCTATGGGGGGGGGGGTCAGATTCTTCCTGGGCAGGATTTTTTTTTTTCACGGTAACGGTCTCAGTAATTATTATGTATTTCGATCACGGAAATTCATCGAATATTCATTCCAAAATCAAGCAACACTTTGTTAAGAAAAAACCCCACCAGAAATTATTTATTTCAAGACTGCCAATTTATCTATTCCTCTTAGCAGCAACCATGCACTTAATTGCCTGTTACTTAAGGGAGGGCCTGGGTAGGAGGAATTTTAACCTCTTGAAATGTCATTATATCATTTTATGAATATGCTCATTGTAAATTTTGGGAAAAATTAAGTATACTTCATATGAAAAAATTAGTTATCTTTAGAAAAACCAGTATTTTACAAATATTTAGAAGTCTGAAAATTGAGGTGCAGAATATAACAAATAGTGGATGTGAGTCAACCAATATTGAGTTTTATTGGCCTTAACAGGTAAAATTGGTCTCGTAATTTATACTATATTTTTGACAGTAATGGAGAATTTAATAGATCTGGTGCACTTAGGTCCTGAGTTATAAAATAAAACGGCCATGGAACTAAAAAAAAACGTTGACTCAAATCTGTGATTTTACGCTTGAACTGAAAATTCTTGTTTCAGTTATGATTTTTTTGTGGCAAGAGTTTTTGAGATATCATCTTGACATTTTGGATTTGTAATCCATACTATATGTATGACAGTACTGTTTTAATTTTATACATCTAGGTTGCGAAGATTAAGAGTAATAAAATAAAACGGCTGTGCAGGGCAGAAAAAACTTTGACACAAATATGTGATTTTACGCTTGAATTGAAAATTTCTGTTTCAGTTATGATTTTTTCGTGGCAAGAGTTTTAGAGATATAGTATTGAAATTTTGGATTTGTAATTTGTACTAATATGTATGGTATTTTGCGTAAATTTGATACACGTAAGTGAATTTTGTCCAGAGAAATTAAACAAAACGGCAGTGGAATGCAGAAAAACGTTTCTGAAATCATTGAACCACAGTGCTGAAAGAATACCAATAAACAGAATTTGACATTATTACTGTCATGTGTTGTGAAATATTGTCTAAAACAATATAACAAAATAAAAAGGGGTCCTCATCACGATGGAAATTTATATAAATCAGTATTTGTACAACCAAGTAATTTTGGAAAAACGAAATATTTTTACCGAAAATCGCTTTGGAAAGTTTTCTATACTTAATAGAAAATCACAATTGATTAAATCTAATGTATCTTTTTCTTCTGGATCTAAAGTTTCAAACCGCTTCTCGCTAGCCCTAATAGATCATTGTCAAATTGCAAAAGAGTGGACGTTTTTTGTGCTTGCAAGATTACAAGAAAAGATCATTAAGCAGCAGCAGAGAATGTGACGCTATAGGCCTACCAGATTTTTGGGGGTGTGTCTGAATACTGCTCTCTGATTGGTTGTTTTCAGTATATTCCCTGTAATTCACAGGGAAAAAACAGGTCAGCTGACCATATACTGATTTTCTCCCTGATATTGACTTTTTGCCTGCTTTATTGCCCAGGGAGAAACACAGTATCGAGGAGAAAATGTGCACAGACATGGGATAAAAACCATTATTATATACTTAGCCATACATTAATTAGGCCGTTAACTGGATTTTTCAGGGCCTTCAGATGCCATAATTGATGGAGGGCCATAATCTGGTTAACACATGGGGGCAATAATCTGATTAACACATGGGCAAGTGGTGCCCTCTGGTGTATTCACGCATCGTGACGTCACCAGACGTGACGTCATGGTGATGTTGTTGACATGAGGCATGAAAAAATTTTGTCAGACATTGTCAGAATTGGCTAGAAATCGGTGAAAAATGGTCCGATTTGCAAAATTCAAAAGCCTACAAACATCGTAGTGAGTCACAGATAACACGAAAAGGCCTAGATTTGCTCTATCTGCAAAAATAACAGCGTCAGATTGAAAAACGCAACGCGAAAAGTGACAAAATGGACAAAAAATGTAAGTTTTAGGCTAAATTTCATCATGACAGCAGCCATCATCTGTAGCAGCTTCATTTTTCATGATTTTATTTAATCATTACATGATATTGCCAGTGTAACCAAATCTGCTGGGGTTTGGGGGAAATTGGGGCAGAAAAACCATGGCAGTGTACTTCATGAAATTTGGGAAGTTGAAAAATAATTTTTTTAAAGTATATAATAATGATAATAACATTTTACTTGTCGGGCATTATGGGGTATTAATCAGTTATGGCCCTCGGGCAGAAATCATTTAATGCCCTCGCCTGGCGGCTCGGGCATTAAGTTAATGATTTCTGCCCTCAGGCCATAACTGATTAATACCCCATAATGCCCTCCAAAAAAATGTTATTGTATAATTATTCCATGTCTAGGCACATTTTCTCCCCGATGCTGTGTTTTTCCCTGGGCAATACAGCAGGGAAAAAGTCAGTATCGGGGAGAAAAAGCAGTATATGGTCACCTGACCTGTATACCACGTTTTTTCCCTGGAAATTACAGGGAGTATACTGAAAACAACCAATCAGAGAGCAGTATTCAGACACACCCCCACAAATCTGGTATAGCGTCACAATCTCTGCTGTTGCTCAGCATCTTTTCTTGCAATTTTGACAACACATGAAAATGAGCAGTATTTTTCAATTTTAGAAGGATCTATTGGGGTTACAGACACACGGATTAAAGCATTAGAAGCGCAGAAAAAAGCTGGTGTGGGCTGTAATAGTTTCGATATTCCGTCTGTTATAGATAATTTTCCATTGTGATTTTCGGTAAACTTCTTTACTTTTTTCAAAGTGACTTTGTAGTACAAATAGTGATTTATATGAATTTCCATCAGGATGAGGACCCCTTTTTATTTTATTGTTTTAGACAATATTTCACAACATGTCACAAAGTAATAAAGTTAAATTCTGTTGACTAGTATTGTTTCAGCCCTATGGATCCGTGATTTCAGACAAATTTTTCCGCCTTGCACTGCCGTTTTATTTTATTTCTCTGGATCTAATCAATGTAGATACATCATATTCTCACAGTATTTTGAAAATATAGTATAGATTAGAAATCCAAAATTTCAAGACGATTTCTCAAACACTCTTGCCACAAAAAAATCATAACTGAAACAAAATGTTTCACTTCAAGCGTATAATCACTGATTTGAGTCAACGTTTTTTTTAGTTCCATGGCCATTTTATTTTATATCTCAGGACCTGAATGCAGCAGATCAAGTAAATTCTCCAGTACTTTCCTACATATAGTTTAAATTACAAATCCAAAATTTCAAGGCGATATCTCAAAAACTCTTGCCACAAAAAAATCATAACTGAAACAAAAATTTTCACTTCAAGCGTAAAATCACTGATTTGAGTCAACGTATTTTCAGTTAGTTCCATGGCCGTTTCATCTTATATCTCAGGACCTGAAAGCAGCATACCTACTAAATTCTCCAGTACTTTCCTACATGTAGTACAGATTACAAATCGAAAATTTCACGGCAATATCTAAAAAACTAATGCCAAAAAAAAAATCATAACTGAAACAAGAATTTTCAGTTCAATCGTAAAATCATAGATTTGCATCGACGTTTTTTTATTTAGTTCCATGGCCGTTTTTTACTTTATATCTCAAAAATGTGCCTAGACATGGGATAAAAAGGTTATACCATGGGTAGGTGCAGTACATCCCTGGTATACTCCCCTCAACCCCAGTATATTCCCTCGACCCTTCGGGTCTCGGGGAGTATACCGGGGATGTACTGCACCTACCCATGGTATAACCTCATAGTACATGGTCACCTGACCAGTATACTCGCTAATATGCAGGGAATAAACTGAAAACAGCCAATGAGAGATCTGCATTTAGACACACCCACAGAAAGCCTGTATAGCGTCACAATCTCTCCTGCTGCTTCATCATCTTTTTTGTAATTTTGAAAGCACAAGCTTCGTTCACTCTTTTGCAATTTGCACTGGATCTAGTAGGGCTAGAGAGAAGCGGTTTGAAGTATTAGATCCAGAAGAAAATATTGCATGGTAATAATGCAGTTTTGACTTTCTATTCGGTACGGAAAGTTTTCCAAAGCGATTTTCGGTAAATTCATGTAGTTTTACCAAAATGACTTAGTTGTACAAATACTGACTTATATTAATTTCCATCGGGATGAGGACCCTTTTTTATTTCTTTTTCGTGTTTTAGACAATATTTCACAACACATGGCAAAGTATTAATGTTAAATTCTGTTTTTTTGTGTAGTTTCAGCACTGTGACTCAATGTTTTCAGAAACGTTTTTTTGCATTCCATTGCCATTTAATTTTATTTCTCTGGATCCAATCAACCTTAGGGTGGCCCAAAAAATAAGATTTATGATTTTCTATCCGCACACCCTCTCATTTTAGGAGAAATAGTGAAAAATGCACCCTGTAAAAATTTCAAGGGAATCGGTCAAGTCTTAGTGGTCTCTCAAGGCCTGTCCATTCTCAGCAAAGAGGAACATTTCAACCATTTTCGCCAATAGGCGGTTCCTTATAACTTAGTCGATTTGTACAATACTGCATTTCCATAGCCATGGTTGGATAGGTCTCAAAAAGAGCTTCAATTTGCATACCAACATTATTGGTCTGAGATAATAATATCTCAACTCCCATAGGCTATTCTGTTTACACTTTTCACGAGTGAAATTGTTTCTGAATGACCGATCCTGAAAAAAGAAAGGCTTTTAATTTTTTTTCACTGGAAATTGCTGTGATTCTTATTTTCAAAGTTCTAGAATGACCAAATATTTGAAAAAAAAATTTTTGACCATGGGAATGCCGGGTTTATGAGTGATGAAATTTTATGTTGAAGTTACATGTAGTCGCAAACTCATAAAATAGCCGGGGGGTATTGTAGTATTTCAAATTCATATCTTCATCCAAATTTATTACTGGGCAACATGATGGGTACCACTTGAAGGACAATATTCCTATGTTTCACATGGCATAAATCATGCTGTCCTATATTTAACTTTTATGAAGTTAAACCATGAAATGTAACAGCCCCTCTCCGATGTTTTCAGCACTTTAGACAAAATGTAACATTAAAACATTAAAAAGCGGGTTTCTCCAATGTAAAAAAAATTGTTTAATGTTTTATCTGGTCATCCTGCACTTTTGGCGAATAAGAACATGTTACTTGACAGTGAAACTAGAAGGCACACAAGTGTGCAATGGGTGGTAGTTATGGCATGGAGTGCTTTGCTGAGCAAAGGTGATGGTGGTTAGAGTTGTCATGATACAACAATATTTGTATCACGATAACCGTAGCTTGTTGTATCAAGATTACCGTAATACCGTGGTAATAAATTTGCGTGGTAAGCAAGAAAAAAACCCGATTTTGCGATCCGGCAATCAGTGTTAAAATCCGCAAACCACTGGGGCCGACTTTTCGGGTCCGGAATCCGGGGAAAACAACACACTACTACATCGCGCACACAGAATTACAACAATTTGGCCAAGAACACCTCAAAATCAAGCAAATTAAGCCCAGAATGTATGTATTTTTCACTAAAACCGCTGATTTACGATATACCGGTATTGAAAATGACCACAGTTAATTATACCGCCACTTTTTAATACCGCGGTAATCATGATTACCGGTAACCGTGACAACTCTAATGGCGGTATATATTTCAGTTTAAGTGTAAGTAAACTTAAACGTAATTATATTCATAAATGCAAATGATATGATGGTGACACAAAGTGTACTAGAAATGAGTAAAGTTTTAACAAATATGGCCACCAAGGTCACAGAAATGGTTCAAGGTCATCCATGTTACAACTCATTCAAGGTGTTACTATGATACAAAATCCCTGTGAGTTTGGTGGTCCAAATGAGAATAATAGTGGAGTTGTTGTGCATATAAGCTTTTTACAAATATGGCTGCCAAGGTCACAGATATAGGTTAAGGTCACTGATGTCAAAACTAATTCAAGGTCTTACAATGATACATAATCCCGAAAATGGTTGAAATGTTTCTTTTTGGTGAGAATTGAGGGGCCTTGAGAGACCACTTAGATTTGACTGATTTTCATGAAATTTTAACAAGGTGCTTTTTTCACCATTTCTCCTAAAATGAGGGGGTGTGCGATGTGAATTTCAGAAAAAAATATTTTCCTATACATTTTTAGGCCACCCTAATCAACCTAGATGCATAAAATTACACATTATTGGTAAACATATAGTATATATTACAAGTCCAAAATTTCAAGAACATGTTACTTGACAGTGAAACTAGAAGGCACACAAGTGTGCAATGGGCGGTAGTTATGGCATGGAGTGCTTTGCTGAGCAAAGGTGATGGTGGTTAGAGTTTTCATTATACAACAATATTTGTATCACGATAACCGTAGCTTGTTGTATCAAGATTACCGTAATACCGTGGTAATAAATTTGCGTGGTAAGCAAGAAAAAAACCCGATTTTGCGATCCGGCAATCAGTGTTAAAATCCGCAAACCACTGGGGCCGATTTTTCGGGTCCGGAATCCGGGGAAAACAACACACTACTACATCGCGCACACAGAATTTCAACAATTTGGCCAAGAACACCTCAAAATCAAGCAAATAAAGCCCAGAATGTGTGTATTTTTCACTAAAACCGCCGATTTACGATATACCGGTATTGGAAATGACCACGGTTAATTATACCGCCACTTTTTAATACCGCGGTAATCGTGATTACCGGTAACCGTGACAACTCTCATGGCGGTATATATTTCAGTTTAAGTGTAAGTAAACTTAAACGCAATAATATTCATAAATGCAAATGATATGATGGTGACACAAAGTGTACTAAAAATGAGTAAAGTTTTAACAAATATGGCCACCAAGGTCACAGAAATGGTTCAAGGTCATCCATGTTACAACTCATTCAAGGTTGTACTATGATACAAAATCCCTGTGAGTTTGGTGGTCCCAATGAGAATAATAGTGGAGTTGTCGTGCATATAAGCTTTTTACAAATATGGCTACCAAGGTCACAGATATAGGTCAAGGTCACTGATGTCAAAACTAATTCAAGGTCTTACAATGATACATAATCCCTGTTAGTTTGGTGATCCTAGTGTAAATACAAGAGGAGTTATCGTGCACACAAGATATTTACAAGTATGGCACCAAGGTCACAGAAGTAGGTCAAGGTCACTCATGTCAGAACTCATTCAAGGTCTTGCTGTCATACACAATCCCTGCTTGTTTCATGATTCCAGGATTAATAGAAATTGAGTTATCTTGTACACAAGCTTTTCACAAATATGGCCGCCAAGGTCACAGATGTAGGTCAAGGTCACTCATAAGTTATGCCTGGCGAGATGTCAAGGTATTTGATGTATTTGACTCATACTGGAAGTCTGGGGCAGCCTCTGCAAAGTGAAATCATCGTCAATAGGGAAGACAACTGAGACTACCGAACCTCACATTACAGCAAATTTGGCCACCACCCATAATTAGATGGAAATCTTTTCTTGAACAAGTTTTGAGGGCAGCCGAGTTTAACTTTAGGGGAGCCGAGTTTACTTGAGGGCAGCCGAGTTTACTTGAGGGGAGGCGAGTTTACTTGAGGGGAGGTGAGTTTACTTGAGGGGAGGTGAGTTTACTTGAGGGAAGCCGAGTTTACTTGAGGGGAGGTGAGTTTACTTGAGGGGAGGTGAGTTTACTTGAGGGCAGCTGAGTTTACTTGAGGGGAGCCGAGTTTACTTGAGGGGAGCCGAGTTTACTTGAGGGCAGCCGAGTTTACTTGAGGGCAGCCGAGTTTACTTGATGGGAGGTGAGTTTAGTTGAGGGGAGCCGAGTTTACTTGAGGGGAGCCGAGTTTACTTGAGGGGAGGTGAGTTTACTTGAGGGCAGCCGAGTTTAGTTGAGGGGAGGTGAGTTTAGTTGAGGGGAGGTGAGTTTAGTTGAGGGGAGGTGAGTTTAGTTGAGGGGAGGCGAGTTTAGTTGAGGGAAGCCGAGTTTATTTGAGGTAAGTTGAGTTTAGTTGAGGTTACTTGAGTTTAGTTGAGGGTAGTTGAGGGAAGCTGAGGGTAGTTGAGGGTGGCGGAAGTGAAAAGGGGTAAGTTGAGGGTAAAAGAGGTTAAGTTGAGGGTGCCGAGTTTATGAGAGGGTCTGGGGGGTGTATCCTGTCATGAGGCCTATATCATCCTTAATGGGTATTTTCTATTTGTTGATAATTTGGTTTTGCTAGTTTTTTTCCTCGAACTATTTTCGTATCATATAGATTATCAAATTGATTCGAATTTGCCTGAGTCAATATTTAGAATGTTATATAAATTGAATTATAATATTACATACCTTATAATGAATGAAAATTTCATTGAAACAGCCCTTGGTATCATTTCCATTATAATTTGTGAACTCGAAAGAGCATTGTAAGAATATTATGTTTGCTTATTTTATAGACAAAACAGCTAGCACCAAGCTGTTAATATGAGTCTAAACTAGACAATACCTATGTTTTTGACAATATGCATTCTAATCCTTTATTGGCAAGTTTTGAATAAGCATTATATCATACTTGGGACCAACAACTAAAGAAAACTGAGAAAACATAATGCAATCCAGTAAAATCTCATTTGGACTAGGAAAGTATGGTCCCATTATTACATCTTCAGTGAATGGGTAAAAAATAATCATGATGGAACAAACTCAGCTGTAAAACCTTATTGATAACAATGAAATACCAGGTAAGAATTTCTCATTTTTTCGAAATGATTAATCAGACAATGTTGCAGAAGAAATAATGTAACATCACAAAGAAAATTGATGTGCTCAGTTGCTACTAGGGAATCTAGTAGGGATGCTACATGATTTATGTCCTGCATTGTTTGTTTTTTACACTCTTTAGACAAATAGGACAGGATGATAGTATGATAATTTATTGTGCTGTTATGACTTTAAGAATTATGTTTTCTTATGTAGGCCTAATAGGGTAACGTGGGGTAATTCAGGCCCTGGGGCAAATCCGGCCCCTTGAGGATAAAATATTTTCTCATGGCCCTAGTAACAGAGATTATGCTGCAAAATAATTTATGGTTCGACTTACAGGAGAATCATATTATTTTCTTTCATTTTGCTATTATTATACTTCACCTATTACAAAGGTGAAGTTTCTTGTTTTCGTATATTTTTTATTAAACTTCACCTACACATAGCTGAAGTTTCGTGTTTTCGGTATTATTGATTATTATTTATTTATTGTTATCCTTTCCGAAAAATGCCTTCAGAAAATTTTATACATATTCTGAGTATTTTTTATATTCAGCACCAAATATTTCAGACCTATACATGTTAGTAATAACTCTCTATAAATTACTGTTTCATATGTAATCTACTTAATTATCCCCATTATGTAAAATCGGGATATTCATAAAATTATAGACATTTCGTCCTACCCCAAGCTTACCTCTTCCATTGACAATTAAGTGCATGGACATACTGGAGACAGCCATGCCAAAAACAATCTCCACAAGCCAATAACACACTCTACACACCAATATCGTTATGATTGATTTCATGGCATTTGATTGGCTCAGCAATTTCGATTCAGAATATATTTAAATATAGGTTGTCTCATATTGCCACACTTATACTTTTCTTGATTCTTAATAGCATGTTATCTCCATTAAGGTGCTGCAGAGGCGTAAAACACAAACACACACACAATAGCATGTTATGTTTCTCGCCTTGGATATGTGTATGATTCTAGATCTATGTACTTTAATTTCTGGAGTGATTTACTTAAATCATGTTAGCAAGTTCAGTTTCCAAAAATTGTCATTTGGTGCTGGCAAAGAATGTGTAACAACAAATGCAATTTAGGTCATTGTTGAAAGCCCATAGGTTGGATAGTGATTTATTTCAATCAAATTGACCATGTTACCTTAGTATGCATGTAACTCAAAATGATACAGGGGAGTGGGAAGTGACTGTAGTTCTGATAAATTATTAGGATGTTAAATTTGTTTTACAATGCATCTTGAGATGATTTGAAGAACCATATTCCCATCTGTATTTAAATGTAGGTAGACTGATATTACCATACTTTCCAAAATTCTTAAAAGCACGTATGTTTCCTGCCTAGAGTTATATGCTTCAAATCCTTAGTCTTATGACACACGGTTAGTTTTCCAATCTGTTGTCTTCAAATCCAATGTTATGAGAGAGAAACTTCATTGTGTATTTTGCATGAAAAGGAGTGATTTAAATAAATCAAAATTATGAAGTGACATGAGCTAATGGCATTGCTATCCAGTAGCAATGCAAGATAATTGATGGCTGACTTGCTGAAGTTCTTCACCATACAGCAGCATTGCTTGTAAAATTGTAAATAGACTTAGAAAATTGAAAAAGACTAAGAAAAATGAAAAACAAGGAGCAACTGACCTTTTGCCGTTATGGTCAAATGCGATGCTAATGTGTTCCAAGTGGTTTGATCATTGTCAATGATGTCATTGAATTGTTTACCATTGTGACATCATGCCCATGGTGACGTCACAAGATTGTGACATCACCAGTTGAGCTGCTCTCTGTGCACGGATTGGCTGAAGCAACTGTTGAGTGTTGATTATCAGAGTGAAGTTCAGCTTTCTTTTGAATTACAATATGGGGTATAAATAAGACCAAATGGCAGGAGGGAGAGACAGGAGGGAGAGACAGGAGGGAGAGACAAAGGAGGGAGACAAAGGAGGGAGACAAAAGAGGAAGACAAAAGAGGAAGACAAGAGAGGGTGACACGAGAGGGAAACACAAGATGATGATGATTCAGGGCTTTACGTCCTGTATTTATGAACTTCATAGGCTAATGAGGACAGGAAGAAGATGGGGAGGGAGAAGGAAAACAGAAGCAGGAAAGAAGGGAAGAGGAAGTAAGGAGAGTGGGGATGCAGGGATAGGGGGAAAGAGGGATAGGGGGAAAGAGGGAAAGGGGGAAAGGGGGAAATGGGGAAAGAGGGAAAGGGGAAAGAGGGGAAGGCAGTACTTTACTATACCCCATAACGTTTACAATACCACATGAAAAAGCAGTGGGTATATCCAATGTGGTAGCTATTGCGTTGTATACTCAATGGTTTTTTGTATACCACGTGGTTTGATCATTGTCGATGATGTCATTTAATTGTTTACCATTGTGACATCATGTCCATGGTGACGTCACAACATTGTGACATCACCAGTTGAGCTGCTCTCTGTGCTCTGATTGGCTGATGCAACTGTTGAGTATTGATTATCTGAGTGAAGTTCAGCTTTCTTTTGAATTACAATATGGGGTATAAATAAGACCAAATGGCTGTATGGTGGTATTTTGAGATGTACTTCCACTCGTGAAGATATCCTGAGTCCTCTGTACCCACGAGTGCGTCAGGATATGTGTGACTCAGGATATCTTCAACTCTTGGAGTACATCTCAAAATACCACCATACCCATTTGGTCTTATTATAGTACTCAGGCAGGAGCAGGGGAGGAGACAATAGAGGGAGACAGGAAAGGGAGACAGACGAGGGAGACAGACGAGGGAGACAAAAGAGGTTGACAACAGAGGGAGACAGGAGGAGACAGGAGAAGGGGACAGGAGAGGGCAACAGGAGAGGGCAACATGAGAGGGCGACTGGAGAGGGCGACTGGAGAGGGTGACTTAAGAGGGTGACTTAAGAGGGCGACAGGAGAGGGCGACAGGAGAGGGTGACAGGAGAGGGCGACAAGATAGGGCGACAAGAGAGGGCGACGGGAGAGGGCGACAGGAGAGGGTGCCAGGAGAGGGAGACAGGAGAGGGCGACAGGAGAGGGAAACAGGAGAGGGAGACAAAAGAGCAAAAGAGGGAGGAGACAAAAGAGGGAGACAAGAGAGGGAGACAGGAGAGGGAGACAGGAGAGGGAGAAAAGAGAGGGAGAGGCAGGAGGGAGAGACAGGACGCACTCGTGGGTACAGAGGACTCAGGATTGTCTTCAACTTGTGTAGTACATCCCAAAATAACACCACACCCATGTTGGTCTTATTTTAGTACTCAGGCAGGAGCAGGGGAGGAGACAGGAGAGGGAGACAGAAGAGGGAGAAAGAAGAGGGAGAAAGAAGAGGAGAAAGGAGAGGGAGAAAGGAGAGGGAGAAAGAAGAGGGAGAAAGAAGAGGGAAAAAGAAGAGGGAGAAAGAAGAGGGAGAAAGAAGAGGGAGACAGACAAGGTAGACAAAAGAGGTTGACAAAAGAGGGAGACAGGAGGAGACATGAGAAGGGGACAGGAGAGGGCAACAGGAGAGGGCAGCAGGAGAGGGCGACTGGAGAGGGTGACTTGAGAGGGCGACAGGAGAGGGCAACAGGAGAGGGTGACAGGAGAGGGCGACAGGAGAGGGCGACGGGAGAGGGCGACAGGAGAGGGTGACAGGAGAGGGCGATAGGAGAGGGCGGCGGGAGAGGGAAACAGGAGAGGGAGACAAAAGAGGGAGACAGAAGAGGGAGACAAAAGAGCAAAAGAGGGAGGAGACAAAAGAGGGAGACAAGAGAGGGAGACAAGAGAGGGAGACAAGAGAGAGAGAGAGACAGGAGAGGGAGACAGGAGAGGGAGACAGGAGAGGGAGACAGGAGAGGGAGACAGGAGAGGGAGACAGGAGAAAGAGACAGGAGCGGGAGACAAGAGAGGGAGAGACAAGAGAGGGAGAGACAAGAGGGAGAGACAAGAGGGAGAGACAGGAGGGAGAGACAGGAGGGAGAGACAAAGGAGGGAGACAAAAGAGGGAGACAAAAGAGGGAGGCAAGAGAGGGAGACAAGAGAGGGAGGCAAGAGATGGAGGCAAGAGATGGAGGCAAGAGATGGAGGCAAGAGATGGAGGCAAGAGATGGAGGCAAGAGATGGAGGCAAGAGATGGAGGCAAGAGATGGAGGCAAGAGAGGGAGACAAGAGAGGGAGACAAGAGAGGATTCCAAGTGAGGATTCCAAGAGAGGATGCCATGAGAGGGAGACATGATAGGAAGACATGATAGGGAGACATGATAGGGAGACATGAGAGGGAGACATGAGAGGGAGACATGAGAAGGAGACAGGACAGGGGAGGAGACAGGAGAGGGAGACAGGAGAGGGAGGCAGGAGAGGGAGACAGGAGAGGGAGACAGGAGAGGGAGACAGGAGAGGGAGACAGGAGAGGGAGACAGGAGAGGGAGACAGGAGAGGACGACAAAGGAGACAAAAGAGGGAGACAAAAGAGGAAGACAGGAGAGGGAGACAGGAAAGGGAGACAGGAATGGCAGACAGGGAGAGAGAGGGAGAGAGGAGAGGAAGGGAAAAGAGGTAGAGTCAAGGATGGTAAATCCGTCCACTTTTGGCTGAAACTATATTTCCAGGAAAATGGCAAAAGTTACAAAAATAAAAATCAGTCCATTGGAAAGGGTATATTCTGTTTTATCATCAACACTCAATAAAGTTAAATATTCAAATAATTTTGGTTGAAACCATGGCAACAAAGATTGAAGGTCAGGTCACATAAATCCGTCCATCTTGCTGGTAAATCCGTCCAGCAAGGATGGTAAATCCGTCCACTGGGTATAGTACAGCTCTCAAGAATCTTATCTCTTTATTTTTTCCAAGTTTTGCAATTTATTAAGCCTTACAAAGGTTTTTGTGTCGATTTAGATTTATGATGTACTGATTACACTTTTGATAGAAGAATTAAATGATAGAGGTTAAGTTAACTTTGAATAATTCCAATTGACCGCCTCAATTACAATTAAATAACCTTTTAATGCGACCGAAGTGGAATAACTGTTCACAGTGCCCCTGAACAAACTTTAAGATTTAAAAAAATAAGCGAGAAAACTAAAAACACAGCGTTTTAGTAGAAGGTCTGAGGAACGTTTCAACGCAAAAACGAAAAAAATCTGTTGGGAAAATTTCAAGATATGGGCCGTCAAAGTTTTTGATTTATCACACCCTAAAAGCAGAGGGGCAATGGATGAT
Source organism: Platynereis dumerilii (assembly GCA_026936325.1). Taxonomy (NCBI): domain Eukaryota; kingdom Metazoa; phylum Annelida; class Polychaeta; order Phyllodocida; family Nereididae; genus Platynereis; species Platynereis dumerilii. Next base: position 14,943,822 of record JAPTHN010000014.1, read on the forward strand.
GTGACTGAGTGTGTGCAACCTAAATTGCCCAGAACATTAAATTATGATAGTTATGACATGAAATTGCTTATTTCAATTGAAGTAAGTTCATTGTCTTCATAAAACATGAGCAATTGCTCTTATATCTTAAATAGGGTGTGATAAATTGTGCATGAAATTGTCCCACTACCGCAGCTAGAATATTTAGCCATAACCAAACATAACCTTTCCAAATGCTTAATTGTTAATTCTTAACTTTATCTACATTTTAATACACTAGTTTGAAATACCTTAAATCAAGTGTCTTGAACTTCGTATTGGAAACTTACAAAAGAATACCATCTTAAATTTTATTTCTCAGACCAAAGACAACTCTACAGGTGGTCTTGCCAGAAAATTACTGCAATCATTTCCGCCCACAGCAGTGAAAACTCATGTGTGCATTAGATGTGGTAGGCATTGAAGTGCATTATAGCACGGAACAGGTTATCAAGATATTTTGTGTGATGGATATCTTTTATCCTGTAGCTGCTAAACAGCCGGTCAAATTTAGAATGGCAGTGTTCTACCACCTGTTCAGAAAACTGGCCAAGTGGTTTCTTGTGAAGATCAATGAATTCGGGAACATGCTTTGTCAAAATATGAACCTTTGATGTGAATGAAATACCAAGGGCTTTGTATGCAGTTTCAAAATCCTTGATTTTAACGTGATAGTCATCATCAAGTCTGCTGCCAAAACATGCATGCATAGCATCACGAAAAGAAGCGAAACATTTAAGAAATGGGGAGAGATTTTCTGGCAACATGGCTGAGAGCATGTCCAAGTTTTGTAGAAGGCGATTGCATTCGTTCCCTTCAAATGTGTGCCCATGGTAATTTTCCCGTACTATGTACAGGCTTTGAGGCCAATCATTGAGTGTGGGAAAAAGTTTTTCCAGCTCAGAATACAACTTGTTGACAACACCAAGTTTAATGTGCAGGGCAGGAGGAGGAACAATGTTAAGAACAGGAGTTTTTCAGTTTCTGGTTCAAGTACAACAATGTAAATAAGATGATACCCAGAAAAATTTCTGATTTTAATTGGAAAATTTTTCATGGCCAAGTAAATGTTGAGAAACGATTAAAACACATGAAATACTCTGATGGAATTTGTACAATATGCCATACAGGGATTGAGAATCTTGAACATATGATGTGGACATGTAAAGATGTTATAAAGATATGGAGAGAAGTGGAAGGAAAAATTTCAAGGTTGTTACAAGGTTTTGTACTTAAAAAATTGTATGCTATATGTGGATATTTTGAAGATTGTCCTGAAACTCATTTGATTAATATGATTTTGAGTATATGCCGATGGAATGTGTGGAAAAGAAGAAATTGTATAAAGTATGAAGACACTTATATTGAAATAGATGATTGTGCAAGAAAAGTGATTTTTGAAATAGACTCACATTGTAACAATTTGATAAGGAAATGTGATGGTAATACTTATAATTTATTATTGAAACTGAAAGACTCTAATGACCAATAGGATTGAAAAAACTATTGCGATATTTAATTTTGAATATATTTATTGAATTACATGTGATGCTCTGTAGGGGACGTGGCTAAAACCATCCCCACTGGTTATTCAAAAGAAGTTTTCTTCAGGGACGTGGCTGAAACCATCCCTAAATATATATAAATATGTGTGAATGTGATGGAAAAAGTGAATTAAGTATATTATGTGTAAGATGATGAAAAGTTTTAGATGTGGATAATGAATATATGTGCGGCTTGTTTATGAATGAATAAAAAAAAAAAAAAAAAAAGAACAGGAGTTGTGATGTCATGATCACCAAGGAGAAGAGGCTCATTTGAACAATTATTGTAATTTTTCAGACTGGTTTTCTTGCCACTTTCCTGTTGCCACTGTCTGTAATTGTGACTAATTGATTCAGGTGTTCTTGAAGGGGCATTATTCTCGAAAACATTTTTCGTTCCTTCGCAGTATGGGCATGGATGCATTGAAGAATGTGTCATAAGACCAAGACAAATATTGGTTATCTTCAAATCGGCTGCAAAGTGAAACCTGACATTTTTAATGAGTGTTTTTTCGAGAAACATTTTGCAATTGAAATAGTTCTCAGGGGTTTTTGGAGCAGCTGCTAAGATGAATACCTTATTCATCCCAGAAGGAAGAAACTGTGCTCCTGCTCCAATACCCTCTGCCCTGGTTGCCCGAGTCTGAGGAAGAGACTGCATTGGTACTCTATTGTTTGGGTCATAGACAGACAGGGTGAGTTTTAAAACTTGCTTTCCGTCATCGAAGCCTATTTTGTCTTCCTGACAAACATCGGTATCCCCCCTCAGTAACAAAATTCTATCAATTAATTCCTGGGTGTCATTACAAAACACAAATGGTCGAAGAAGAGGCAGGTCTTTGAACTTCACTATTTCTTTTGATAACAAGTCATCAAAAATGTTCTTTTTTTCACTCAGAATAGACCTAACTCTGCCTTCTACACTCTGACACCCAAACTTAAGCCTAATGTCCTTTAAAACCTGGAAAAATTGCCTTTCACCCAAATTAGCATTGATTTGCATGGAAATAACATCATCTGCAGTGAGTTGAACACCTTTTTCACTGTCATTTGGCTCAACTGACACTTTCAAAGGCTTTGACAGAGTACTGAAGTCTGATGTGGATTCCTTCTTTGGATTGCTTCTTTGGCGTGAAAGAAGCAATCCACATCAGACTTCATAGACCATCGTTAAATCGTGACAATGGACGCCACTTCTTGCCTCCAGTTTGGACTAACCTCCTACGCCATCACACGGGGAGGGGGGGCCAAACTCAACAACATTAAACAACAGTCCTGGTGATGCCAAACGACACCTTTAGGCATCACATCCAGAGTGAACAAGACTACAGTGTAGTTGAAAGCTTTCTTGGTAAGCAATTTTTATCCAGCTAAAAGTTAAATGATCATACTGTCACAGAATTTGATAGTTTTTGTCCTTTGTTGTTAAATGGACCTGAATTGTGATTAAAATACTTTTTGACATAATAAATACGGCAAAATTGTTTGAAAAAGAGTTTATCTTGCTTTTAAAACTCACACAATTGTAATTGACATATTTATATGCATACAGGAGGGATGGACCGATTTACCCTCCTAGACGGATTTACCATCATTGACTCTAGAGAGGAGAGGAGAGAGGAGATGGAGAGAGGAGAGTTAGACTGTTTGAGTAATTGTCTCTTGGTATAAGTTGGTTATTAGCTATGGTATAGGGAATGTGTTTATTACACCTCAGGCTTAAGCAATAACATATTTCCTCTCTTGTGGTTAATAATCTATACACGTACCTATTTCAAAATGGCTATATGGCAACCGAAGGGCAGGAGAAAAAGAGGAGGAAAAGAGGGGAAAGGGGTAGGAGTGGGAGGGGTTGAAGGGGAGGGGGTCGGGGATGAGGTAGACGCCAAAGGGGAGATTGATGAGTCAGCAATGAAGACTATTTTTATGAACATTGCATGTCCATATTCATAACTTTGTAAATTAAGCGAGGAGTATTAGGAAGTTAAACATTCACAAAACTGCACTTTAAAATTAATACAAATGTATGTGAAATAATGCAACCGCAATGATTAGTTGGAGAGTCCTAGGCTATATTTCATTAAGAAAATGTTGTTGGGATCAATGTGCCACTGACCTTGGAAGAGCCGACAACTTCAAAGACCTGAAGACACAATCATGAAAGACCCATCTGTGAATTTCAGGACTTATTCGTAAACTGATGTAGCACAAGACGCATGAACTTCATCGTCCTCTGTCTTGAATCTGAAAATCGACAACACTTGTTAATTGCATAGGCTTATAAGTTAACCCTCTCCCCACCCCATATGGAAGCAGGAAAGAGGAGAGTGAAGGAAAACAGAAAGAGAATTTAGGGACGTCAGACGTTGATAGAAAAGAAGGAGAAGTGTGAAGTGAAGGAGGTGGGAGAATAAAAGAAGGAAAAGAGGAAAGGAAGGGAAAAGGAGAAAAGAGGGGGGATAAAGGAGAAAGAGAAAGATTGAGATTTACCAGCGAGCAACCAAGATTATTCAAAATGGTTGGGAGATAGGATAGGACAGATAGGATAGGGCAGATAGGATAGAGTGAAGGCAGAGGGCGATGGAGAGGGAGCAAGATTGACCAGTGACAGTGACAAACACTAGGAGGGAGGGGGAGGGGGCGATTCTAGTGGGAAGATTGACTTGCCAGCGATCAAGGTTATTTTTTAACTAGAACCGCAAGCGGTTTAAAAACGCTCATCTGCCAATGTGAAATCTATCAATGTGTGCCCGATTATCACCAACAGGCCAATTCCTGTAGCTAATTTTATAACCCTAAGCGACATATTACGGTTACAATGGGCAGTTAAAGATTGCAGAAATATGGCTGCCAAAATGACCACAATCTCTGATTTATCAACATGTTCCTGATCCATACCCACAGGCCAATAACTGTACCAAATTTCATACCTCTAAGCGAAATAGCAAGGTCACAATGGGCAGTTCAAGGATGTCAGCCATATTGAAGTGGCCGTGCTAGTGGCCATCTTGGATTTCTCAACATGTTCCCGGTTCATACCCAAAGTCCAATACCTGTATCAAATTTCATGACTAAGCAAAATATTGAGAAATGAAGTAAGATGGTTGCCAAAATGGCTGCCACAAAATGGCCACCATCTTGGATGTTCCCGACAGATACCCACAGGCCAATACCTGTACCAAATTTTATAACTCTAAGCAAAATATTAAGGTTACAATGGGCAATTCAAGAAAGGAAAGATGGCTGCCAAATTGGCTGCCATCTTGGATTTCTCAGCATGTTCCTGATCAATACCCACAGGCCAATGCCTGCACCAACTTTCATAACTGTAAGTGAAATATTAAGCTCACAATGGGCAGTACAGGAATGAAGAAAGATCGCTGGCAAAATGGTCTCTACAAAATGGCTCCCATCTTGGATTTCTCAACATGTTCCCGATCGATGCCCACAGGCCAAACCTGTACCAAATTTCATAACTGTAAGTGAAATAATAAGGTTACAATGGGGAGATCAAAAATGAAAAACGATGGTTGCCAAAATGGCCGCCACAAAATGGTCACCATCTTTGATTTCTCGACATGTACCTAATCCATACCCACAGGCCAATACCTGTACCAAATTTCATAACTCTGAAGTGAAATATTACGGTTGGAAGTTCAAGAATGAAGAGAGATGGCTGCCAAAATGGCCGCCTTCTTGGATTTCTCAACATGTTCCTGATCCATACCTGTACCAAATTTCATAGCTGAAAGTGAAATATTAAGGTCACAATGGGCAGTTCAAGAATGAAGAAAGATGGCTGCCATAATGGCTGCCACAAAATGGCTGCCATCTTGGATTTCTCGACATGCTCCCGATCCATACCCACAGGCCCATACCTGTACCAAATTTCATAACTCTAATTGGAAACTTAAGGTCACAAATGGACACTTACACAAACCTTAACCGGGACAATGACGATAACGATCGAGTGACGACAATAGCTCTTCTTTTTCAAAGAAAACAGACAAGCTAAAACCAATGGATGTCCATAATTATAACTTTGCAAAATAAGCCAGGAGAATTTGGAAGTCAAAACATGCAATTACATTTGGAAATTAATGCAAATATATTATATGTGAAATATTGCAAACCTCAGTGATTACTAACAAATTACTTTTTTTCACTAGTTGAGGGCAGACATATTATATAACTGAGTGAGTTTTTTGGCATTAGTTATTTAGAGGAAAGGAGAGCAGACATAAAAATTTTGTTGAGATCAATGTGCCACAAACCTTGGAAGGGTTGACAGCTTCAAAGACCTGAAGAAACAACCATGAAAGGCCTCTCCATGAACAAGCATTGCATAATTGAGACACATGTAAGTTCATCAGCCTCTGTCTTGAATCTGAAATTAGACAACACTCTTTAACTTGTATAGACCTAGACTAGAAGCTTGTTGTTGATAGTTTGCTATTGAGTTGATTGCATTCGGTGCTTAAGTCTTAAGTCTGCAAACATCACCAATGAAACCCAGACCAAAGTCCTCAAGTGACACTCTCAATGCAAAGCTATTTTTAAATCATTGATAGTGGTGTAACATATAATCACATGTAAAACATAAAATAATGACAAATAAATTATATAAATAAATATTAGATGTCCCAAGTAAAACAATGAAATTAAATATTTTTACATAGTAGGCCTATTAATATTTCAGCATTGTACACAAATTAGAAAGTAACATTTAGGTAATTCTAGTCTAAAGTGTGATGATAATTTATTCATATTGATTAATAAATGCCTCTGTTAAGGAGGGGTGAGGATCAGCTCAGTGGTAGAGTGTTGGGCTGCCAATCAATGGGTCCAGGGTTCGACTTCAGCTCTTGCAGAGCCATCTGTCCTGTGCTAATTAACCTATCAAGACAGGTGCACAAATACAGGATGTAAAGCCCCACCATCAAGGATGGATGGATGGATAGATGATTGGGGCTTTACATCCTGTATTTATGCACTTGGTAGGTTAATTAGGACAGGAGGAGGACACGGCAGTGAGGTGAAGGATGATTGAAACAGCCGTCCGACATAGGCCCAGGTGACCCGGCAAGGGCCAGATTCGAACCCTGGACCCAGCGATTGGCAGCCCAGCGCTCTACCACTAGACCAACCCTCCCCCCTCCATCCTCATCAAGGAATATCTCTCACAATAAAATATTGTGGGTTGTGAAACCATACCATTTTATTACTTCAATATAACCATTATGGTATAATAGGCAATTAAATATAATTTAGCATTATCATGCATGCCAAATGAAGAAATAATAGTTATCTTACCTTGTGTCTTATCAGTCCTGCTTCCAGAGATTTAATGAATGCTCTTAAGTTTAAACACCTTGATTAAGGCATTGCCCATTAAGCCTATTTAAGGGCATGGAAAAAAAACAAGGCTAAGTCTTCAGTTACAGTTTTTAAACCGTGAATTCAAACAAGTTATCATAACATCAAGAAAGCTGTCATTTCTACAGTTTCATTATCACGGCCGTTTGACCGTATAAATTACAGAATAAAACCGTTGATTGTACTGAAATTTCTAACAATGCACATGCCCAAGTATATCTAATATGTAAATGGCACAGCCATGAAATTTGCGCAGCACTTAAAACGTTTTTTTAGGACTTATGGCTTTACCATGACTTTCATTAAACGTATTTAATATTCAATGTATGAAAGGCAGTTATGTTACTGTTTCAAAGAAATTGAAAGGTGGATATATGTAAAAAATAGAGAGAAATTTACCTGCAATAGAAACCATTAGAAAGATAAAATAGATCAAAAATAGAAAAATACATAGATACATAGATACATAGATAGGATAGCAAATAGGATTAATGATAAAGAGAATTGATAGATAATCAGCTAAATAGTAAAAAGGAAGACAACACTGAAAGCTGCCAAATTCAAGTCTATGCTAGATTGTTGATATTACATAATAGTGATAACAAAAACAATAACATGATCTGCATGTAGATTAAATTGCTCTCTGTTACATAATCATCAGTTGACAAAGATTATGTAACTTTAATTTTGTTATGTTTTCTTGTTGTCTGTTTTGAAATGAAGTGAATCACATGTTAATAATTTAATTTAGCTTTTCAAGGCTAATAAGGGTCAAAATTTGAAAACCTTGAAATTTCAGCTGGAAAAAATTTGAAAATTTTTCGGTCTAGAAATGCCTATTTAAGTTGGCATTTGGTAAGTCAAACAATCAGCTGTCACGGCACTTTCGTGTCCAAGTATAAAATGTCATTGGCACCCATATTTGATTAGTAACTTCAGAGGAGCATCAAACTTCATACTAAGCATGTCAGATTCAAGGAAAATGCAGAAATGTCATGTAATATTCTGTTGAAATATTTATTGATAATACATATTCAATCAATTTCAACTGCAGTGACCTGCAACAAAATTTTAGTGAGTTAAAGGCAATAAGTCATTTCTGCCATGATGCTAATGACAGCGTGATGCTAATGATAATTAAGGTAAAAATATTTGCCGGGACCAGTGCAAAACTGACAGTCTGGGACGATGTGCATGCAATAGACTTATGAACAACAGAAATATGTTTACAGTGATTCTGGCCCAGAAATATGCAGTCAAAATAGAGCAGAAAGGTGTTTGCTAATGACAAATTACGATAGGACAACTGACATGCCAACAGCAATACTCAAATATTGTGGTTTACATAAAAGATGCAGAGCTACAGATAGTGCAGTCATTTTTCAGACAACATCAGACACAAGGTTTTCTTACCAAATAAGTGTCCCTTTCTTTTTTATTAAGAAACAAATCTGGTGTGATGCTACTGACGTAATATTGGGGACATTAACACAACAATCTCTTGCTCTTATACAGAATATTAATTCAGCTCTTGGTAACTAGATTTTAGAAGGGTGATAGTCAAGTCTCAATGTATGGAAGAGTTTAATTGAATCAGGATTCTGTACTAGTTTTTGTGATGCAGTCATTGAAAGAAAATGTTGTTGGAGACAGGCCATTTTCAGGGGGGTTGGCCACTTCAACGCTATTTTTGGATGGGACAAAAGTAACCTGTGACATATTTTTTGTGATACAATTTTTGCTAATATCCTAGTCTATGACAAATAACAACCCGAGTTCCTGCCTTTGCCTTCCTGTCATCATAAATTATTGTTAAACACTGGAGACAAGAATTTCAGACTTACCAAATTTTGACCCATAATTAACTATTCCATAAAAATCATAGATACAGGGAATATTACTGGAGAATATTGAATTTTTAAGACACTTTTGAATATGAATATGTCATGTTTTGTTAAATTTGAAACTAAATCATTGATAAGAAGCTGGTCCCACTTGACCTAATTTCCTGCTGTCGACCATTGATGTTGAGACCATCACTGCACAGAATTTTGAAACCTTTCTTGTGCTAAATTTCGCTTCGCGAAATGGCCTGCCACCGTTTCGCTGCGCGAATATAAACTATCAATCTTGTTACGGAGTCAATGTCCCATCATGCATTTCCGACTGAATTCTGATCATGTAAAAAGGTTCATTTAACTGATTTTGTTACTTCAGCTTCCTGATTTTCATACAGGCGATACATAATTATGTGAAAACAAAAAATGTTGGTACGTGGTATTCCGAGCAAAAATTTATTACTGGTAAAACCAGCCCAACGTAAAATTTATCAAACTTAATATATTCACAACAACAGTTATGACTATATATATTAACAAAGAATACCTTTTTTTTTTGCAACTCTTTAGTAAATAGTAAAATCAATGAAACGTAAAAATCATTAAGTGAAACATGCTGAAATACGACCTATGAAAAACAAATCTCAATTCTAAATTTTGACATGTTGAAGCAATAGTATATTTGTCGATGCACAGAAAGCAAAAGTTTGAGTTCAGATTTGGTTCCTTTTATCCATTTAATAAATTGCAAATTAAATTAGCACCGAAAATGTATAAAATATATATTTGAAACGCGAAGTGAATAAGTCAAAATGCAATTATAAAGGAAAGTACAATAACAAAGGTAAACTGAATTCGTGAAAATGAGTGTAAATCTCTAAATTACATTACAGGCACAACAAAGGGTAAGAATTGAAAATTCACAAGCAATTGCCGTATCTGTATTTTACGGTATCTTCCTGTAGGTTTGTCGGCAGTGACTGTTACAATTACGGTTTACTGTTGAATTAACGGCAATTTACTGTTTTCAAAGACTTACGGTAAGATCGCCGTCAGATTTACGTCACTTTTTCAACAGCACCTACGGCACGGGTTTACAGTGCATGGCACACAACTCCACTCTAGCAGACGACAAATGTCTTATGGTTTAGAGTCCCAGTAAGCAAAAAGCTGCGCTCTGATTGGTTGAGAAATGCAAGTGAACTTTGAAATACAGGCTGCAAGCCAGTAACTGCCATGGAAATTGGTCACAATGGTAAAAACTTTTTCTCAGATTTTTAGCGGGAAATTCTGAAACTTTGCCATTACATGTACAGGTCAGCAGACGACCTATAGTAGTACCAGGGCCGTATTAACCTATGGGCAAACGGGGCACTTGCCCCGGGCCCATGACCTCAGGGGGGCCCATGATGACGCTGAAAAGAGTTGCGACAGTAAAGAAAGTGTGTCGGGTAAATGATGCAAGAATGTACTTTTCAGATTTTTAGAGCGTTTTTGAGACACAAGGGGCCCATTGGAAACAGTTTGCCCCAGGCCCAGAAATGCGCTAATACGGCCCTGAGTAGTACTAGTAGTTTATTGACATTTAGTCCATCATCATCACATATGTATATCTCAGTTGAACAACAGGTATGAATAAATAGCATAATAGAAATTAAATGTTAATCATTTCAAGCATATACAGTCAATATCTTGGTACACAACCCAGATATGCAAGACTTCAATTAAATCATATCTGACTGAACGCTGTAGCAGTAAGCCAGATCGAACTTTCTATCGAACTGTAAGGCCATTCGTATCATCCAAACCAATGGCCCAACCACCGAACCAACTCGATGTAGAAGAAAAAATCGTGAAAAATGAAAAAGACATTGCAAATTATATGAATGAATATTATGTAAATATTGCAAATGATATTGGTTTTCCATATGATCCAGAAACTGTTGATTTGTCAAATTCTGAATATGTTGACAGCTGTATTGAGAAATTTAAAGATCACTCAAGTATTGGAAAAATTAAGCAACATGTTGCTATTAATGGTAATTTCAATTTCAATTTTAAATCAACTACTTTCCAAAATGTAAACAAATTATTCTCAAAACTTGATGTATCAAAATCTACTGGATATGACACTCTGTCACCCAAAATTATCAAACTTAGCTCAAATATTACTGTACCCTTCATAACTGATATGATGAATGGCATGTTCACAATCAAAACTTTCCCAAAACAACTTAAATGTGCGGAAATTCAACCGCTGCACAAAAAAGGCAGTACTCTAGAAATGACCAATTACAGGCCTGTCAGTATCCTGACAACTTTCTCAATCAACTCAAAGTGTTTGTAGAAACACTATCTGCTTACAGATCAAATTATAGTACGCAACATGTCAATCTACAGGTTACGTAGGCAATCAAGGGCTCTTTGGACAAAAACCTATGCTCAGTACAGGTGCTGTCTTAACAGACCTGTCCAAGGCTTTTGATTGCCTCCCCCATGATTTGATTATTGCAAAATTAAATGCATATAACTTTAGTTAAGATGCTTTAGTACTTATCTCTAGTTACCTTCGAGGTCGACAGCAGCGAGTCAAAATTGGAAACCAAAGAAGTAATTGGTCTAATCTCAAAAAGGGCGTGCCCCAAGGGTCCATTTTAGGGCCAATTTTATTTAATTTCTTCATCAACGATCTCCTGCTGCCGACCTCGGAGTACAACATTGCAAATTATGCTGATGATACTACTATTGTAGTTAGTTCACCTTCAAAAGAGTTACTTTTAAACAATCTCAGTAAAGCAACTAGAATTGTCTTAAAATGGTTTCAAGAAAATGGTATGAAGGCCAATCCTTCAAAATTTCAATTCATTGTCATTGGTCGAAAAAATATCACTAGTACTAAAATGTAAATGAAAATATTGAAATTAGTCCTAGTCAAGATGTTAAATTATTAGGAATTACTCTTGATTCAAAACTGGATTACAACAAACATGTATCCCAAATTTGTAGAAAATCTGCATGGCAATTGTGTGCTCTGCGAAGAATTTCAAAATACTTAAGCACTGATGCAAAAATGTACATTTTCAAGTCATATATTGCCAGTAACTTCAACTATTGTAAAGTAGCTTGGCATTTCTGTTCAAAAAGAAGTAGATTAAAACTAGAAAAATTACAAGAAAAAGGGTTAAGAATTGTATCTGAAGATTATGAATCATCGTACGATGCATTATTGTGTAAACGTAACTTCAAATCCCTACATGTAAATAGACTTCAGTCAGTACTGCTTGAGGTATATCAAGCTCAGTATGAATTATCACCTGCTTACATGTGTCGATTGTTTAAAAGAAAAACAACCAGTTATGATCTTGTCAACAAGCATCAAATTGAAGTAGTGTCAAAGAGAACTACTCTGTAGGGGAGAGGCAGGTTAGTTGATACGCAAGGTTAGTGGATACGCCCCATCTCCTGGTCAGAGAAATGGTAATTTGAGAAAGTGTTGCCATTTGTAAGAAGCGGAATAAAAAAACAAATCTTCTCATCTAGGTCAATGCAGAATCAGAATCAAGATTTAGGAGAAAAGTCAAAAAATTTAAAAATCACTGTTATGAGTAAATTTGTGCTGAAAACATACATGTTTTTTTTTCTCTCCTTATAGTGAAGGATGATTCAGAGTAACTTAGAATATGGATAAGGTGTGTGAAGACGGTTATTTATGAGCCATCAAAGATGACCTAGTTCAACTTGTGGTCCAGAGCCCTGCGGTTTTCTGAAATAATCGAGTGGATGGGTTTGTTGATACAGGAGATTGGTTAGGTTTTGTAGGCTGGCCTGGTCAAAACAACTACCCTGACTTATTAGTACAATGGTAATGCTAGGTGTTACCCAGGAGTTTACATGAAAAAGAACTATAGATGAATCTTAGGTTGAACTTATCATAAGATCACTCCCTCCCAACAGGTCGACCATCAGATCTGACTCACAATGGAAGTAGATATGCATCCACGGGAACAGAAAGTAGATTGGTGAAGGTGTATGGTTTTAAAGTATCCTACCAAGGCAAAAGAATGTGACTTTTTCATTGCTTGGTCCGTCAGGGTTTTGTGTATCAACTAACCTGCCTGGGTGTATCAACTAACCTTACCAGGTGGGTTAGTTGATACGTTTGACATGACCTCATTTGACACCATCTGGGGTAAAAACTATCCAACAGAGAAAGTCAAGTTTCCCAATATATTAATGTATTTCCCCATGCACACGGCTATTCATCATTCCAATATCATCGTCCATTTAGCTTAGAGGCAAGATTTTCTGAAAAACATCTCAACTAACCTGCCCCTCCCCTATGGACTAAATAGTTTGACTCGCTTGGGAGCCACCTTGTGGAATAGGCTACCCAGCAATGTATGTAAAAGACAGTGAGGATGCCAACCTCTTTAAAAAATCAGTCTCCAAAATTGACGTTTTAAAACTGGAGAGTTTGTATAAGTAATCTTCTTCTGTTTTTACAATTTATTTGTTATAATTGTTTTTAATTTTTCCGTCCTATGTTGTTATAATTTTGATTTTTACTTGTCCTCATTTACTTATATTTTTTAATTTCTAACTAATTTGTCTAAATCTTTTACATAATCATTTTACTTTGTTTTTAATTTCGGTGACACTAGCCTAAGGCTAAAGTTTATATGTTTTGTAAAACCGAAAAGAAATAAAAATTGTCTATTGTCTATTGTCTATTGTCTACATAAATTACAAACTGTCTTTGGATAATAAGCATTAAAAAGTTCATAAATCGAATTTGTCACAATGTCAAATTCTTCTCTAATATGCGGGCTTAAAGTGCTACATAGGCCTACGCAGTGCCATTACGGCATTTGCGTAATAACAGATAGGAATATGAGCTTTCCAGCTAGAATTGCCCTGGACGTTTCTGGGATCATTGTTTTGAAACACTACTCATCAATGATAGTAGAGTCACATTTCCTACGAAAATGATGAAAATCGTATCATTACGCAGCCCGCAAAGGCAAAAAACCTCTTTTTCACAACTTTCGCGAAAAATTTGCCCCGTTGTGGGAAATTGGGTTAGAGGCCTGAAAGTGCAAAGGATTCCCATAGCATTTCTATTGTGGCGGTGAAGTTTTGTTACTGCTTGCAGTCACTGATTTCTTGTTGTCGACTATAATTATAAATGTGAATCTGAGAAAATTATAAAATTACTGGATTCATTTCCGAAACTCGGTAATATGATGAGGTCACGTGAGGCTCCTTTCATGAATTTGTCGAGGGTATGTTTTCGGAAAAATAATAAGGCCAAACATAATTGATCTTTAGCTTCTCGAATCTTCTCAAGGAACTTTTTCTAGGGTCGGTGGTAGGACAAAAAAAAAACTGTGAAATCTCAATTTTTTGTCCAAAAAAAAAAATTCTATTTTCTTTTTCCATCGGCAGAAAATTTATTGTGTCGAAGGGTCCGCGAAGCTAAGAATCAATTATGTTTGGCCTAATAATAATAAATACAAAACAGGAAACTGCTATCAATGTAATCCTGAATTTGGGAAACAGAGAGAAGAACGGACAGACACATGAAAACATTAATAATCCTGTCCGGCATAGGACTAAAAAACTCCGGCATCGAATTTTAAACAATAGGCTTAGGCAGAAAATTTACTGCACCACAATGTTTCGTGGAAAAAGTGGTTTAGACGCATCAGAGGTTTCAAGAAACTATTCTTTAACCATTAAAAGAACATAGTCCCATATTTTTTTAATTACTTATTTCTCTTGATCAGTACAAAAAAGCAACGATTCTTATTTTTATCAGGTCTGCCCCTAATAAAAACATATACTGCAAGTAATTAAGTCTATTTTCAAATTTGTTTCTCAAATTGAAAAAAAGTTGTGATTTTGAAGTTCAGATCAGTCAGAAATTTGAAAACTTTAATATATTTCAGAATGTCTGGTTCTGGGAATTTGAAGAATATCCGAATGATTCATGTACATTGTATCTTTCAGAATGTCTGGTTTTGAAATGTGCAGAATATCAAAATGATTGATGTATCTTTCAGAATGTGTGGTTCTGGGAATGTGAAGAATATCCAAGCGACTCTGATTGGGAATTTCCGAAATTGACACAACGTATTCAAAATATGGCGCAAAAACTTCAGGAAGGCATAGTAAATGGAGACTTACCTCACTACTTCTGGCCAGACATGAATTTATTGCGAGTCGATACAGTTCGGTGTCAATTGGATTCCATTGCAATGCAGAATAACTTATACATATTTCTGAAGAACACTAAAAGGTATATATACCATTGTCAACATAGGAATTTCAGTCAACTATCTAATTGGAAAATATTTACTTACAATTTATCAGGAGGATAGTTTTCTTCCATAGTTGACATTATATCAAGTTTTTGGGACAATATCATTAAGAAAATGGTGCTTAATCTGTTGGTATTTTATGTTATATGGTTTATTAGCCTGAGAATACTCATTGAGACACATGGTGGAAAAGACATGCTACATTTTTACAGGAATGATTGTATTTCTCAAGGTTCTAATGTTACTTCATACATATGTTTTATCATTGCGCTTGGTTTGGATCTATGTAATGTCTCTATTTTATATTTTTTGGGGATAATTTCGATGGGAACGATAGTAGTGGTGAAATGTTCTCGTGGAGTCTACTACAACGTTTGGAAGTACATAGATAGCGAATCTGTACGCCAACATAATCGAACATCCCATGTATGTCTTTAAAGTTGCAAATGATTATAAGTCATCCTCCCTATGATTTGCAATGATGACGTAGTATACAAGACTTGTACTTAGTTTAAAATATTTTATAAATGACCACAGATCACAAGAAACAAAATTTAGATAAGTACTACCATCACAATCAATTCGAGTATTGCGTTGGCCCCCTAAAATTTAGGGGCCCTGCCATTTCCCCTCCTGCATCCCACTGTGCTCAGGCCTAGGGAAAATGCAGCAAAACTGAGTGGCAAAGCATTTTCTAAAGGATTTTCGACTGCGAGTGGGAGACCAGCGAAGCAACCTTAAGGCCAGACATGATTGATCTTTAGCTTCTCAGATCGTCTCAAAGGCACTTTTTCCAGGGTACGTTGGCAGAACGAAAAACAAAAGGTGAAATCTAAATTTTTTGTAATGTCAACTTGATAAAAATTCTGGCTATGCTCAATTTTTTTTTTCCATTGGCAGAAAATCTGTTTTGTCAGTCGATCCGAGAAGCTAAAAATTTAAAAAGTTTGGCCTAACCAATAATTATTATTCATAGCGCTTGAAATGTGCAACATCTTGTTACATCTAGCTGACGATCAGCTGAAGATTTTAGTAAAATCCTTCAAATACAAAGCTAGTAGGTTGTGGAATTCCACACCAAACTCTGTCACAAGTATAACTGAATTTGCAGATTTCAAAAGAGTGCTGAAAAGACATGTTTTTAAATAACTTTAATCTTTTATGTTTATCACCGTTTAAGTCATGCCATCCTAGTGGCACTTGACAGGCCTACTTTTATGATTTTAATGCATTTTTGCATGTCTGATGTTTTTGTGCCCGAAGTTACTGAATTTTATGATGACTTATCATGATTTTAAGCTATACTGCCTCAGCAGCAATTGTACATATATATCCATTACCATAATCATCTCATCTGTATATTTCCTCATTGCTTTTAGCTGTCGGCAAAAAGCACTTGTGCTTATGTTTTCTGCCTGTATTTGTTCATACCCAAGTCCAAATAAAGATTACTTTGCTTTACTTTACTTCACTTTACTTTACTTATTTGGTGTATATTAATGGAGCTGTCTGCGCATGTTGGATTTCCATGTTCAAAAGGAGTTTGACAAATTTAAATATACGAAAATTGAAAATGTGAAAGATGACGTAAGTAGAAATATTCTAATAAGATCGAGATAGATATTTTGTGGTGAAAAGAAGATGATTTCTTACAAATTGACTTTAAAACTTCAAATTAAGAGAATCAAATGTTCAATTTTAAAAAGCGTCTCCAGAAAATATTGATCTCCCAGTGACACCATTTTGGCAATGACTGGGAGACCAAATCTGTCCCCTAGGAGACCATTTTTGTCTCCCAGCACAGTGTCCTTGAACGAAGTCTAGGATTAAAAAAAATGTACAAAGAATCTGTCAACACAGCGTTGTAGTACGTGGTCTCAGCTTCGATTTGATGTAAAGATCTAAAATATCTGTTGGGAAAATTTTGAGAAAAATTGAAATTAAATTTTTTAGTTTTTCACACCCTTGAAATTGAAATTTTTTGCATTTCACCTGTCAATGTTTTTCAAGTGGGATTCACAGAAACATCTGTAAAGTTATCAGACAACAAATAGTTGGCAAATGTAGGAATAGCTACTGTCGGCATCTCGCGAGTATGCATCTTCACCACAGCTTAGCATGTACATTTTATTTGACATCCAAGGAAATAATATATTTTTATAGAAGTATTTCTTCAAATCAGCAAAAATAACTCTATGTAAGTGGTCTAATGGCTGACATGATCTCTACCAAGTTTTATTAAAATGTTTCTGTCTATATTGAAATGTAGGTAGCAATTTATGGTATTCTCAAGAATTTTAAGTGCTTCGTTTATATCTGTTTTTGCTAATTGTTTAGATTATTTCATGGAATCTAGTGGTTACGTACTTTCAAAATGCATTTGTTCAGTTATAGCATGCCTTTGTGCAATCGACAAAGTCTGAATTGATAGTCAACAGATTCTCTTCCATGGTCACACAATTAATATTGTTTATCTGTACATGATAAAACTGAACAACTGAATTTAGGAAGTAAGCAACCACTAGATTTCTAGAAATAGTCTTAACAATTGGCAAAAACAGGTAAAAAAAGCACATAAAATTCTACAGAAGACCATTAAAATTGCTACCTACATTTCAATATCGTCAGAAACATTGTGATAAAACTTGGAAGAGATCATTTCTTCCAATAGACCACTAACATTTTTGCTGATTTGAAGAAATACTTCTATAAAAAAACATATTATTCCTTGGATGTCAAATACAATGTACATGCAAAGCTGTGGTGAACGGTGAAGATGCACACTTGCGAGATGCCGACAGTAGGTATTCCTACATTTGTCAACTATTTGTTGTCCGACAACTTTACAGATGTTACTGTGAATCCCACTTGAAAAACATTAACAGGTGAAATGCTAAAAATCTCAATTTATCTCACTAATGAATTTAACAAGGCATTTTCTCATACCTTGGTGGTTCATTTGCCACTTTTCTTTAGTTAAAGAAATAATAAAGCCGAAATGGCCATGTTTATATTTGATTTGACACATTATATGATTCGGTGAGTTTGCAACACCTCTAAATGTTGAAAATGATGTGAAAATTAGAAATAAAATGGTTTTTATCATAATTTTTCACCTGATTCAACAACCTAATGTGTAACTAGATAAGCTGTGATATTTCGATAACACTGCAATGCTATTTTATAGTTCTAAAACTGATATTTTGCAAGCGACAAGGGTGTGAAAAACTAAAAATTTTAAATTTCAATTTTCTCAAAATTTTCCCAACAGATTTTTTATATCTTTACATCAAATCGAAGCTGAGACCACGTACTACAACGCTGTGTTGACAGATTCTTTGTACATTTTTTTTAACCCTAGACTTCGTTCAAGGACACTGTGCCAGTTACTATATCAAAAATGCACTGCATTGCAGTGTGACTTTAAGTGTAGTCACAATAACTTCAAAAACCTTATAAAATATAGGTTTCAAACTTTACACTTTTCTAATGTTATACCAGTTGCAGATCACACTTTGGAATAAATACGAGGTTACATTAAGTAAAGAAAGGGCTGAAAGGCACATACACCAAATAAGAGTTGGGACGCACTGCCTTACTAGGCCCAGGGCAGATTTCACGAAAAAGCTGCAAAATGACTTACCACAACTTGTCCACAAGTTACATTTGCACAATACTGATAAGGCCAGACATAAACGATTCGTAGATTCTCAGATTTTCTCAAGGTGCTTTATCTGAGGATAGCTGGCAGGACAAAAAAAAGCTGAAATCTAAATCTTTTATTTTGTCAATCCATTAAATAAAATCATGGGTAAACAATCTTTTCTGTTGGATTGGTAGGTCAGAGTAGCTAAAAATATGGCCTTGTGCTAATGTAACAACGATGAATGATGTAGGATGGAATTTTTTATGTAGATCCTACTGCAATGTAAATGAAGTCACCAGCAGTGTACCACCCCTGGCCTGCTCTTGGGAGACCTGGCTTTCAGTTCAGAAGAAATTTGAGATCTAATCATGTGTTTTTTAACATAATTTTTATGAACACATTTTGCTAATGTAACACTATGAAATGGACGGATGCAAAATTGCAGTTACATTAGCAATAAAGAAACAGGTACCACACCCAGTCGTTTATGTTTTTGGTGATGTAAATAGGCAAATAAGACACGTTTTTCAATAAGATATTATAATTTCATGTTTGAAATTGGCATAAGTAGCGAGAACACAGAAAATTTTCCATGTAAAAGTTGCTAATGTAACCTCAATGTCCATGGACGGAATTGAGTTACATTAGCAGTCTTTTTTTATTTTTCATTTTTTTCAAGTTTTATAATGACCAAGACAATTAAAAATGGTTCCAAAATAATTTTCAAGATGTTTTTTATCTATCACATACCATTACATTTTCCTGAATTGGTTTTAGCAGATTCCACAGAGTGCCAAAGTAAGCATGTCTGATCACCAGTAAGTTTGGTCGTCCAAAATTGTCCTCATGAGGCATAAAAAAAATCTTTTTAAGAGGAAAAAGCTACATATTTGAGGAATATTTTATTGATATTTATTCATTACCTCACAGATACACTTAGTAATAGGTTTACTTGCTTCAGGAAGCAACGGAGAGATAACAAAAGGGTTGGAAAGTTTAAGGTACCTTTTAAGAGCACTTTTCGTGAAATCTGCCCCAGACAAAATCACAAATACAATCATACAGCAATCACTCGGGTGACACAAACATGTAGAGATGAGGACGAGACTGGACGCAGACAGTAGACATAGCACATAGATGATGCAGCTAGCCTTGAGGAAGGCCAATGATGAGGGGAAGGCGATGCACCGATGAGTTGGAGCCCTGGAATCCGAGGCTGTGCGGTCCGTGGGAGTCGTAGTCTGACGGACGGCCTTGTACGAACCGGGTAAAAAAGGAATTTGAAATGAAATGCCTAAGAATAGAAACTCCCTAGCAATTTTGGTTGAATTTTGAAGAATATGTTTGAAAAAAAAAACCATAATTTTGGATGAAAAATTTTTAAAATGGATTTAAAATTTTGAAAGGGTGGGCCGGCGGGAAGCGAAATGAGGCGGCAAGTGGCCGCTCCAGAAAGGTCCCTGCTATTTACATGGAGCGAGATGCTCCGGTGAGCCCAAGGAACCAGACCCCCCCAATTGGCTGTTTGTGACGGTGACATATTATTATGGCGGGAACCCGCGAGCAGGGAAGAACGAGGCAGGCGCCATCTTACTAAAAGATCTTACAAGTAAGTAATTATTTAGTAAAGAAAGGTACCGACACCAAATAAGAGTTGGATGCACTGCCTTTTTTAAGCCCAGACAAAATCACAAATAAACTGAAGGACAAATGACCTCTCCAGGCTTCTCTTGGGAACACACTATACCTAATCTTGTTAGAATATCACATTACAGTTGATTGATACAAAGACAGACATATTTGGTAAGTGCAGCCCTCCAAGGAAATTTCTTGGTGCTCCAATGAATCATTCTGTAATCACTACGTGCAATGCAAAAATGATAACCACAAAAACTGGTCTTATATTATGCCAAATGTACACTGGAGTTATTCTCTTTCTTTAAATTACCTTGTATGATGTAAAATTCACAGCATTCAGAAGTTATCAGTAGGCCAACTGTCGCCGAAATATTGTATACTTTCCGTTCAGAGAATGGGTAATAAGCTAGTGAGATACAAGTTTGACAAGTTTTATTGGGAAAACCAAGTCAGCGATACATGTACATGTTGTTTTAAGTTTTGTTCCCGCTCTAACATAAGTAAACAATGCAAAATGCATAGATAAATCAATAGTAAATAATATAATACAATAGATAAAAAAGATAAAATCAGCTTAAAATTTATTTGAGACACGTTTTTAAGGTGATTACTCATAGAGTTTTAAAAGTCTTGAAATTATGATTCTGTCTCAAGTCCACAGGGAGGGCATTCCAAGACCTTGTTAAACAATATGAGGATTTCCCGCCCGGGAAATCAGTTTGTGCGGTAGGGGGGGGGGGGCGCTCGTGTCAGTTCTTCCACGTTCGCCATTACCGCAAGGTCTGTGCTGTCAGAAGCAGAAGACTTTTTCCTCACCCGCCCTCCCAGTGTGACTTTACTCGGACAGACTTTTCTTGTATAAATATAATTTGTGTTATCCATTTTCTAACCTTTTACTGTTCCTTCATTACAGATGATTTCATATTTGTAGACATTTCAGGTAGAAAATACATCATTTTTCTTGCAGTTTTCATTGGTCAAGAGAAGGTATGACACCACTCTCTACTGAAAAGTGACATAGCGTTTTACATGGGTGACCAAGGCATTTTAAGCCATTGATCTCCTAACAGGGACTGACTTTAGCAGTTTCAAGTGAGAGTTTTAGTTTGTGTTTCACACATTTTCAGTACATACATTCTGCAAGTCCAATGTTGTGCATTTGGACGATTAGGGTTAGGTGATACATGCAATGACTGTTTATACAGAAAACAAACATGTATAATTGTGAATTAACATTTTCTCAGAAGAGGGGCTCAGCTCAAGCGGCAGGACAATGGGCTACCAGTCGTGTGGTCCTTGATGTGATTTTCTTATGAATGTTGACCACATCACGGGGCCACAATCCTGTCCAGAGGGACCATTCAGAATTTTTGATTCGGGAGGGGGGTGGGGTTGGAACTTTCAAAAATGTATACCCCCTTTGGTTTCATGCTTATCTGTAACTCTCCTCTCATATATTCCATGTGGATTTTCAGTAGGTCCCCTTTTCTTAATTATTAGAATTTCATACCCCCATTAAGCATGTTGTGAGTAATCCTACCAGGCGTAAGGCCTGTAAGGCAGGTAGATTCTGGACAAAAGGTAAAAATTAGTACTGCCCCATTTCAACCCAGTCATTAATTCTGAGAGTCCCTTACTGATGTCACAGAAAATGCTTTTAGTCAAAACATGATAATTTAGTGGATAGATGTGAAGCCATTCAGAGTCAGCTTGAAACTGATTTAAAATCAACTGAAACAATCAACAGTTGTACACAGGAGTGTGAAATACAACTGTTCATGAAGAAGTGAAAAACTTCATGTGGATTGCGGTTTGAAATGTGTGAACAACTGCCACAAAACCAAGTTGGCCTTTGCTGAATACTATTGGTCAAAATTATGACATCATCTTTCCAGCAAACATCACTTGCTTGAAGCAAGCTGAAAAAAGTGACACGCAATGGGCAACTTGACCAATCGCCTGGCAGGATTTTCTGATGTCAGACCAGAAATTTTGCAAAACATTTTGTTATTTGAGAAAAGTCTACAAATATGAAATCATCTGTAATAAGTTTGGACATTTTTTATTTTGATTTCGTTAGTTCATTTTTGTAGTTTTAGGGATCCATATTTTCCTATACATGTCCTAGTCATTGTTGTACTTTCTATTTCCTTTCATCTGCTTTTCCATTGTCTTGTATGTTGTATTTGTTTGATATTTCTGTCGTGTGGCCTGTGTTGCCCCCACCTTTGTCTGACAACTTGATTTATGTCTGTAACTGTCGTCATAATAAAGTTTAGGACAATTAACAACAACACGACTCGTTTGTTGTCAGCCAAACCTAGCTGCCAGGAACAAGCCAACATCAGGCACAAAAAAATAATGTTCAGTGACAACAAAGTAAGTATCAAATGGACGATATAGTGTTGGCAGTCGTATGTCCCTATAAATTAGGATGCTTGTTGGTTGATATATGTTTTTATGTCAAGAAATACAATTAGCAAGGCGTCTTCCATGTGAAATTTTTTTCAAAATTATGAATAACTTTTCAAAATATTTCAATCTGCACATCCGATATCATTGAATTCCCAGGCACAACATGCATATCTTATAGCACAAGCCAGAATCATACCCTAAGAAGTGGCCTAATGGTTACAACAGTTGATTTTGAATCCATGCACTGGCCTGAGAGGACGTGGGTTAGAATCCCCGTCCTGGAACTAAATTGGAGTGAGTTGGAGACAGTTGTGGCCGGGGGGATGGCCACTGTGTAGGCAGAGGTCCATCCTCCTGTCAGGTGTATGAGTGCGACAAAAATGCCCCAGCCAGATCCATCGGAATGACGAGCAGTTGACCATGATGAGCATCAAGAAAAATATGGAATGAAGACATCTGGACGTACTAAATCTACAAGGACAGTCATCACTGCTTCGATTGTACATACATATATATAATATATACACATTGTAAAGTGCACCTGAATGCCTGAGTGATGGCAAATGCTGTTACTATAAATATGAATAATAATGATAATAATAAAAGTTGTTGACCACATGTGCATGTGTATGAATTTTTTTTTTTTTTCATTGTCATGCTTTAAAATAACTGATCAAGCTATAAAGCATGACCCTTCTGAATCGGCATTATGACTTCTGGTGCAAAGGATAGTTTTCCTTTTGACATCATATCAAACAACTGTACTTGCAATAATTTATTGCTGCCATTGAGAAATGACTTAATCCAAAAAATATGAAAAGTAGTAGCCTTACAATGCAACAAAAACCAAACTTTATCATAATTTATAGAAGTAAGCTATAAATATTGACCATGCTCATGTTAAACTTTCTCACAAAGACAGAATATGGGAACATCATGACAGGGTATATGAATTTATTGAAATCATTTTCAAAACCATTTAATTATGTATCAGAAAAAGGGCCAGAACTGCAATAAGAATAAATTAGAATCAAACCAATGATGGAAATGGAAAATCGGTGTTTGTCAGAGAAAATATGTTTATACCCAACCTCCTGCATATAATCATAGCTGTAAACCAATTCAATATCACGCCAGTAAACAAGCATGAGTTTCTTTACACCAATTATCTCAATTTGACATGTCTGATATAAACAATAGATAATATAGATTAACAACAACATCAATTCAATCTTTATTAAATTTCTAAATCTTTCTTAACAGCAATAAAATCCATTTGATGCCGGAGAGACTTGACCTGCAGTTGTAAGAAATTGATGTCTGGACAAAAAGTAGCTGGGTAATAAGTCTTAGTTCACTGAGCCATCGTGAAGTTTTTGCACCATGTTCCGAATACGATGTGTCAATTGGAGGGATTCCCAATCACACTCCCATAACCAGATATTCTGAAAATGAATAAATTTTGTAGATCGGTTGTGGCCTTAGGGTGGCACTTTTGCAGTAAAGTTTTGTCCAAAAATTACAGAAAGTGATGATTCACATAGTCGCGGTTAGAAATATCTAATTTAATTCAGGTACCATTGTTCTAGGAAGAAAATAAGCTTTAATTTGAATGGTAGAAAGCTATATTTCTGACAATTTTTCACTTTGATGAACTTCGGAATTTAATATAAACTATGCTGACAAAATGTTTGAAATGAACTGCTTAAAAGGTCAACTTTTGCACGACTGTCACACGTTCATTGGAATTAAGTACAAGGCAAACTTTGGTGAAGAAAGTAGAAATTTCAACTTATTTTGCAGATATCTATTTAACAAAATCCAAATGTACAAATTTGCATTAAGTACATGTAAATATGTGAAATAAATCACTTCAATGCAATGGCATTCTGCCATCTTTTTCTTTTGACTACATTGTAATTCAATCAAGGTTTTAACAGGTGATATGGTGGATCACTTCCTTAGTTTAGAGACTTCTATGGGTTCAGAAAGTCATATTAACATTGTTTTTTCGATTTATCACATTTCACAAATTCAAAAAGAAAATATCACCATGCAAAAACAACTTCTACTGAGTCAAAACCATTGATGTTGGTATTCAAATTAAAGCTCTTTTTCTAAGAAATCTAACTACACTATTTATAATTCAATAAAATAAAAACTGAAAATGTAATTAACAACCGCGAAACGGCAAAATAATACCTAATGCTCAAATTTCAAGGCTGTTGTGCCACCCTTAGACATTGGAATTTTTCCCTAAAATTTTGCAGGGCTTCTTTAATGACATAAAGGAACAAAACAGCAAAAGTGCATAAAGTTCTGAAGATATAGGGGCAGACGATGCACCCAATTGATATGTCTACTTAATATCAAAAATTTTCATTTTATTCGGTCAAATAATTGATTTTCTAAGTTTTTTAGCCAAGTTATGTCACTTTTTATTCAAAAAATTGGAAACATGCGCCTGATCTTAGGATTGGCTAGGAATCTTCGAATTTTCAGATCAATCGTGAAAGTCCTGAGGTAACAAGTAACCCTTTTCTTCTCTTTTCCATGAGATTTCTTTAATTCTATCCAAAATTTACTCAATCTTTGAGAAAGGAAACACAAAGGTATTTCTTTTCTCTTGCGCATGCACAATCAGTATAAATCACTCTATAGAATGGTTAGTTACTTCAAGTCAAAATCTTAAGATTAGATTAATTCTGCATAGTGCTTGAAACAAGACTACTCTGAAACATAGGCCTACACTCTAAAAAATTTCAGACAAAATTGGTTTTTTAGATTCAAAACGGTTTTTTGAAAAACCTAATTTCAATGCAAAAAACCAACATGGATTTTTTTAAAAATCCATTTTGGTTTTGCATTGAAATTTGGATGCGGTCATTATCTTCTTACCTTTCTTTTTTGTTCCCTTTTTTCATTACTGATGCCTTTAAGTGATCATATTGCCAAGTAAAAGTGTAAGAATCCGATAGAATAGCTGCATCAACCAAAGAAGGGAGTAAAAAATTAAAGAAACCATGCAAGGGATGTTCTTACAAATATATCCTAGAACAACCACTGTCATATGAATACAGCAACTGCCGGTAGCAACAACGCATTTTTGTAAACTTTTCATTATGATGCGTCCAAGGAAATCTCTCTCAATGGATATGAGAATATCTAAGCCTTTATATGCTAGGCCAAAATGAAAATGTTAGCATGACTCAAAATGATATTATTCAATCGCAATGTGCCATTGCGCAACTGTATCTTAATATTTCAAAAAAATTGTGCATTGCATGATATTTGACATCCATAAACAAACTACAACAGTTGTTGCCACATTCAAACTTTCATCACAGGCCATCCTTTCAATCTTGCTGAATCTAGACAATTTGTGGCTGCAGGGAAGTGGGAGTATTGCCGGAACTTACTGTCAAAAATTTATACTCCCATTGAGTCTCATGTGGATGTTTAGTAGTCCTACCCCACCCTTAGGTTTCATGCATACTTACATGTATAGTAATCGACATACAGTTCCCCCAGGGCCTAACTGGTAAGAGCGCTTGTCAACTAGCTTTGAGGGCGTGGGTTCAAATCTCACCCCGGGAACTCACTTTAGTCCGAGCCCATGGGACATCAAATGGAGTCGGGTTGTATCCAGTAATCTATGCTGGGGCAACTGAAATATCCTGGGCATCCCTGAATTAATAGGGTATGTGCCAGACTCACAGTCTTCTCATCTCATCATCATACGGCAATCGCCTGCCTCGATATAGCCCACTAAGGTGCTGCCAAGGTGTAAAAAAACAAACAAACGAACAAGTAATCGACATACAAAGCAATACACACACATATTACACTGCCTACAAGTGGACTGCTCTTGCATTGCCACAGATCAGAACATATGCTGTCTTGTGTTGCCACCTAGGGATGAGTGTGCTATTCTGCGAGCTCCTGCGAGCGTCCACATCATTTCAATCAGAGGAACACACAATTTTGTCTGGAAGACACCGGGGCTGTTTCTGAGTGTGCTGATGGCCTTGTCTACTTCCTTAGAGAATGTGATTGCCGAGTCTGACTCTGGTATACATCAATGCTGAATAGAAATTTTGTGAATGTACAATGAAATTGGAACTATTTCTTGGGACAGTAATGATGTAACATAGAAAATCAACTTTTGTGCAAGTTGGCAGCGGCATGCAGTTCTCATTTTCACCAGACTGCATATTACACATATACTGTTATGCATCTGCCCTTGGATGGTAGCATGAACAGATTGTGCGTGAAAAACGAGAATAAACAGAGTATTGACGACGCAGTTTGAAGTTTTGGACACTTTATTGTACTCGATCAAAGTTGACAGGTACATCTAAAAACAATGAGTAAAATACAACAAATAAATAAATGGTAAAACTGAATGGTATAAATAAATATGAATAATGATAAATAAATATGAAATAAAGAAGTTTGGCAGAAATAAAAAGGGCACCAAATAAATAAACTTACAAGAATGTGCCTCTATTTAACTAGCCGCATCATCAAGGGTGACTTCATATTGTGAGTGTGACTGTATATTTAGTGAAACTTGACTAGGACTGCATAATTCACACCTGAATAAATCAAAGAATGTTTCTAAGTTCAGCAGTCTCAATAATGTACTAATAATCATTGACATCTAATTTCATAAATAATCAAGTAAATGATAATTAATCACATAAGTGAGTTATCACAATCACAAAGTAAACATCGGAGTAATCATCTGAGTAATCATCTAAGTAATCACCCAAGTAATCATCTAAGTAATCATCTAAGTAATCACCCAAGTAATCTTAAGTAATCATCTAAGTAATTTAAACTGTACAAATGTTGAATAAAAGCATGTAAATTTAATAAATGTACACATGAGATGTATAGTTGTACTAATGAAAGGCTAAGTAATTATTCTACCAATATAATCTCAATGTAGAATTATACAATATCATTCAATGACAATATAATTTAAATACAAAATTCACATACCTTAAAATGGTTAAAAACTCCACTACATATTGAATAAAATAAAATTATCTGCTCTCTGCAAAATCTGTAGACTGAATGAATTTGACAGCTATTCAGGAAGCTATAGCACTTTTAGTGCTTCACAGTTTGAAACTATCACATAGAAACTGTCAAAACTACAAAATACAGAAAAAGGTGAAATTAACTGTTTTCTACAGTTAACACTCCACAACCTTGAATTATTCACATAAATCAAATACAAAAATTACTCAAATGTAAACAAAAGTTTTTTTTTTTTTTACAAATGCGAAAGAATAAATAAAGTAAAAGTTGAATGATTAAATTTCTAAAAACTAAATATCACAAGTACAAATAAATATAACTAGCTAAAGTTCTGTTGTCCTTCGGTTGAGATGTCAGTCACAAGGGTTTCATTTCGGGGGGGGGGGGGGCCTTCCATCCAATATCCATCCAGTGTCAAAGAAATGTTGAATTGGTTGATGATTAGATTTTCCCAGGGTTGCAGGTAAGGTGAGGACTTGCAGTTCTAAGGGTGTGACAAACATCTTCTTTTCAGAATCACAACACATCCATTCAAATTCACCATTGAAGAAATTCTGGAATAGTGGTCCCGTTGTCATCCCATTACACAGCAGACCAGCTGGGTTGTCCTCTTTTCTGACAGGTTGCCACCTGTCTGAACATGTAAAGCCAGTGCTGTGATTAGCTTCATTCTTCACAGGTTCCTTGGCTGTCAACTTTGATCGAGTACAATAAAGTGTCCAAAACTTCAAACTGTTTGATTGTACTCGATCAAATTTTTTTTTTTTACAAATGCGAAAGAATAAATAAAGTAAAAGTTGAATGATTAAATTTCTAAAAAACTAAATATCACAAGTACAAATAAATATAACTAGCTAAAGTTCTGTTGTCCTTCGGTTGAGATGTCAGTCACAAGGGTTTCATTTCGGGGGGGGGGGGGGGCCTTCCATCCAATATCCATCCAGTGTCAAAGAAATGTTGAATTGGTTGATGATTAGATTTTGCCAGGGTTGCAGGTAAGGTGAGGACTTGCAGTTCTAAGGGTGTGACAAACATCTTCTTTTCAGAATCACAACACATCCATTCAAATTCACCATTGAAGAAATTCTGGAATAGTGGTCCCGTTGTCATCCCATTACACAGCAGACCAGCTGGGTTGTCCTCTTTTCTGACAGGTTGCCACCTGTCTGAACATGTAAAGCCAGTGCTGTGATTAGCTTCATTCTTCACAGGTTCCTTGGCTGCAACTTGATGATCAGGTCTGTAGAGATGCTGGAAATTCTGATTCACTGGATGAAAATCATCACGCTGATATGCAACATTATTAAACATAGAGTGATTCACAACAGAAACAGATTTAACATCGGCATCATAACAAAACATGTCATCATCTTCAACACAATCATCAATGGGCACAACTTGTGACGAAGCATCAGAATTTTCTGACTTGCCAAGAGCAGGTTGATCATTTTCAGTAAGTTCAGTGCGTTCTTGCTGTGATGATCCATTTTCTCTCATGTTCTTGTCAATCAACTTCATACTCCCAGCTGTAGCTTCATGGTTGTTAGGAATTTGGATGAAAGGAAATTCTTCACTCGGTGATCCATATTTGATGTCCAATGTCTTCTGGACGTCCAAGTCCCTAGTAGAAGTAGACACAAAGTTGGAGACGACCTTCTTACTCGCATGTCCATGGGATGATGCTCGACCATTGAGTGACCAACCCAACATAGTCCGGACGGCAAATGGTTCATCTCGTTGACCTTTCCTGGTTTCAAGAGGAATCAGAGCTTCAGCATGGCATTGGCCTATGAGAACATCAACATCATTGCAAGTATGAACAGGTAAGTCAGACAAATGAGAATACATGTTACGGTCAAACTTAGGTACATGGACGGGAATATCTTTGACAACATAAACATTATACAGATTCATAGCTGATTGACCATCACTTGACATAACATTCAGATCAACAACAAGTGACCGCTTGGTCTCTTGGGAAGAAGTCAAAGTACTCAATTTGTAAGTAACAGCATTTCCTAGAATACCAAGTTTGTTCACCAGTCTTTCAGTACAGAAACTATTTGTAGAACCGTTGTCTAGCAGAGCACCAGTTTCAACATTATTATTCACACAAACTTTCACAACTGGAAGCATAACTTCATCATAGTCACCAGAACTGGTATGTACAATCTCTGCTTGATTTGATGTCAGTTTTCTGGCAGTCTCTTGTTGAGTGTTGTTAGAATCAGTAGAATTGTTGCGAACATGTACGAACTTGGAATGCTTCATTCCGCAACCTGGCACACTGCAGAAAGAAGGCTTGCGACATTGGAGAGTTGTGTGATTATCCATAAAGCAATTCTCACACAGTTCATGTTGCTTCACAAGCTGCAATCTCTCGGGTGGCTTTAAACCCTTGAAGGATTCACACAGGAAGAGACGATGACGTGGTCCACTGCAAGCACAGCAAGAAGGAGTCTTGCGCTCATCACACACGTTAGACGAGAATGAAGATGAAGCCTTACTCTTCACGACAGAAGACTTGGATGCAGTATTTGATGCACAGCTTTCTGACCCATAAACTGGGTCTGTTGCGTCCTCAGCCTCTATCGCAACAAATTTCGCAAAATCATCAAAATCAGGGTAACTCTCTTTGTCTCTCTTATGCTTCATAGCTTTTTCCCTCCACTTGTCACGAATATCAGGGTGCAAACGTTTGAGAATATCCTTTATACTGCCTTGAGTGTCTATTTCTTTCAACTTGCCCATAGAAGAAAGAGTAGCTTTGCAGCTCAACAGTTCATCAGAAAACCTCAAGAGGTCAGCAGGGGCTTCAACGGATTCACCACA
Source organism: Platynereis dumerilii (assembly GCA_026936325.1). Taxonomy (NCBI): domain Eukaryota; kingdom Metazoa; phylum Annelida; class Polychaeta; order Phyllodocida; family Nereididae; genus Platynereis; species Platynereis dumerilii. Next base: position 14,974,498 of record JAPTHN010000014.1, read on the forward strand.
TTTAATCGAATTAATAACAGCTTCTGCAATTAAGAAACTGTTGCCGAATCTTTTCTTCAAAATTGCACGGGCCTCTTCATAACCCTCTTCACCAAGAACTGCACAAGCTTGAATTGCAAATTTGGCTTTGTCAGTTGTACACTGTAATAAACGGGCTAACTTGGCACTTGGAGAAAGTCTGGTCTTGTGTACATGTTCATCAAAAATAGCCATGAAGTTGTGATACTTCATGGGATCTCCATTAAAACTTTCGATCTTTAAACTAGGCGCATTGGTCATGGTCATGAAGTCAACTGCCTTTAAGTCTTTAACTGATTCAACATCTTCTTTAGCAACAGCAGTAGGTTTCTTTTCATTTAAAGACGCTAACCAGTTCTTCAGAGACATAGTAGAATCAATGTAATCATTTTCAGCCTTGAGAAAATAGTCGTCACTTTCATCAATGTCTTTATCTTCTGTTAAAGCTTTGTGATACTCTTCATGGGCTTTTTCAAATTCAATGAACTTATCTTTGAGATTCGGAAGTCTTGTTGTTAATTCTTCTGAAGAATCTTCAGCCATCAACCTGCGAAGATTGTTGATTTCTCTTGTGAGTGCTCCCTTCCTTGCTTTCCTGGATTTCTTGGCCTCTGCATCCCCCATGGTTGAAGCGAATTGACTTGTACTTGGCCGTATTCTTATGTACTATTGACGACGCAGTTTGAAGTTTTGGACACTTTATTGTACTCGATCAAAGTTGACAGGTACATCTAAAAACAATGAGTAAAATACAACAAATAAATAAATGGTAAAACTGAATGGTATAAATAAATATGAATAATGATAAATAAATATGAAATAAAGAAGTTTGGCAGAAATAAAAAGGGCACCAAATAAATAAACTTACAAGAATGTGCCTCTATTTAACTAGCCGCATCATCAAGGGTGACTTCATATTGTGAGTGTGACTGTATATTTAGTGAAACTTGACTAGGACTGCATAATTCACACCTGAATAAATCAAAGAATGTTTCTAAGTTCAGCAGTCTCAATAATGTACTAATAATCATTGACATCTAATTTCATAAATAATCAAGTAAATGATAATTAATCACATAAGTGAGTTATCACAATCACAAAGTAAACATCGGAGTAATCACCTGAGTAATCATCTAAGTAATCACCCAAGTAATCATCTAAGTAATCATCTAAGTAATCACCCAAGTAATCTTAAGTAATCATCTAAGTAATTTAAACTGTACAAATGTTGAATAAAAGCATGTAAATTTAATAAATGTACACATGAGATGTATAGTTGTACTAATGAAAGGCTAAGTAATTATTCTACCAATATAATCTCAATGTAGAATTATACAATATCATTCAATGACAATATAATTTAAATACAAAATTCACATACCTTAAAATGGTTAAAAACTCCACTACATATTGAATAAAATAAAATTATCTGCTCTCTGCAAAATCTGTAGACTGAATGAATTTGACAGCTATTCAGGAAGCTATAGCACTTTTAGTGCTTCACAGTTTGAAACTGACACATAGAAACTGTCAAAACTACAAAATACAGAAAAAGGTGAAATTAACTGTTTTCTACAGTTAACACCGAGTGCATGTGTGTTTTAATAATTTTTGTTTTTTTAAATTTTTAAATTTTCTACCCCTTTGGACATTTTGTCAAAAATTAGTACCCCTCTTCAGATAAGGGTGAAAAGTTAGTTCCCCCTCGGGTAAAACCCCATTCCCCCTTCCCAGTCATAAATTCTGAATGGTCCCTATAAGAGAGTTTTCTTTTGCAATGTATATGTCAACAGTTTAGTATTATATGATTTTCCTTCTGGTTTCAATTGAAAAAGATCAGAAACTCCAAACTAATAACAATTATAAATTTGTTAAGAAGAATCAGTTATTTTTGTGTGATTTTCGAGTTTGAAAAGAGGGATATTGAAAGTATTGATCGAAATCACATATATTTGTTTTTATCAACCACAAAGGTAATTTTGAAGGGGGATTCCAACACTTTCAGATGTAGCAGCTGCAAAATGTGCATATGGTTTCATGAATACTTTACGTTGTTTTTAGTGTATTTCCAATGTGCTGTTTTCATTCAGTCAATTTATCTCTTACAAAAAGATGATATGTCTCCATGATCCATGTGAGAAAACATTTGGTAGGGTGTATATTTACACTCTAAAAAATGTTGGGACAAAATTGGTTTTTTAGATTCGAAATGTCTTTTTGAATAACCAAATTTCAATGCAAAAAACCAACATGGATTTTTTTTTGCATTGACATATGGTTTTTCAAAAAACCATTTTGAATCTAAAAAACCAGTTTTGTCTGAATTTTTTTAGAGAGTATATCATATATAAGCTATAAATTTGCATGCATTTTCGATGGTATTTATGTCACAATATACAATCTGGCAATTGCCAAGATTGAATTCTTAATTGAAGGGCATGGATGAAACCAATGGACTGTGAAATCAATTGTCTCAACTTTTGGGATTACCAGCACACCTGTATTTCACACCTCAGTGATCACATTGCAACCCCTTCTATTATGCAGGTACAATAGTAGCACTGCAATTGTTTAAAAATACTTGAATGAAATATAATTGATATTTTATCTATTTTACAGAATAGAAAAGACAAACCAAATTAAGTGAAAAATATTATTGATCAGAAAAACGTCTATTGAGAGCAATTTCTTTAACTTTGGAAAAAAAGGCTGCTTCAAACTTGTCAGATATTCATGGCAATCTGACATGAAATAGGTAAAAGATAATAAAAATGATCTCTAAACAATAAGCAAATTCACTAAATCTGTAGCAGAAATAATGTTTCTTCAATAAAGATTTTCTGTCAATTAAGTAATTATAATGAATAATGATAATTCTGGTTAACTAAAGATTTAAAAATCTAATTGATTCATTTTTGTCCCTGCATGCTAATTATTGTCAGATTGAAAATATATCATTTTGGTGGTATTTAAGAACTATTATTGTGATTATGCATAGTGGGTTACAGAGTTAAGTCTTAACACAACACTGAGAAAACAACCCATGCATGGAGTGTTAGTTCAGTTGTTTATTGGTAGAGGGGGCTCTTGTGTGGTGATAGGGGTTTGGATAGTAATATATAGCTTCGGATTCGGACGGCTAGCTGTGGATAGCTACGGCTACGGATAGTAATTACTAGCTACAGATAGCTAAGTTGAGCCACATTTAGAAATTTGTACTGTACAACCAAGAATTCATGAATATTTATAAAGTTCTTCCGTGCCATTTGAATTAAACTATAATCATCATAATAAACAGTTGGTGTTGCTTCAACTCCATGCCTTCATTATCATCATGTTTTTTTGTTCATGAAAAGTTACAGTCCTCAACATATTTACACGTAATCCCAAGTTCTTTTCAATGCTGTTCAAATTTTGTGATGTCAGAGAGGACTCAGTGTCATAGTTGGCATCTCTATTCTCTAGCATTGCAATATACATATGTATGTAAAGTAACTGCAAGCTGTGATGGCATTTTAAACTGGTTCAGACTTCCCAGCATCTAGCCTATGTGAATCGACCTCAACTCTTTCCCCGAATTCACATGCAGAAACTACCAGACAACTGCTTCTTTGGTGGAATAACTGCCCTGAAAGTTGGAACTGACAGATTCAAGCCTCCATTATCACACTGCATTTTTCCGTTTAGAATTTCAGCAGCAATTACGTCTGTCTCCATTTTGTAGTTCTGAATTTATAGACAGGTGGTGTCTCCAAGCAATAGGAGCTCAGATGGAATCCCGTTTGCCTTTCAGCAAGGTGATTGGTGTTGTTGACCAAGCCAAGGAGTCCGACTTAATGAGTGTGTTTGTTGAATGTTTGATTGTTTGGGTCAGCTACACTGTATTGATTTTGTTCCCAAAACATCAGTTCAACTGAAAAGAGTGTTGTTATCGTACTGATTGGGGGATTATAACATGTTAACAACCAGATTATTATTAACTGTTGGTCACAGGATTTCACTCACTTTGCAAACAAACCAGATAATATGTCATAAGATGGGCTTCCCCAAGACAAAAATAGCAGTCCCACCTTATCATTGCACCACCTACCGATAATACCTGTCATAATCCCCAAATGGAGACAGACCCATTGAAGAAAAATAACTCAAAGTTTGAGAATTCAGGCATGAAACAACCTCATTTTTAAAATCATCAAAGAAAAGTATAGAATTCATGCTGGATATTGCAAATTTGCAGAATTCCTGAAAATGCGTGCCGGACTACTTTAGTATTCCTGCAGAATTGAAAGAATGTTCTTTTTTTTATTGTGGCCCTACTGTGTAAATTAACAAGTAAGGTACAGTATAAAGGCAAAGTTAGTATCGAAAAGAACAAGCAGTGTTGGCACCAGATGTCACTATAAATTTGGACGCATTTTAATTGATATTGATATCACGAAAAACAATTAGCAAGGCATCTTCAATGTGAATTTTTTTTTTTTTCAAAAATACCAAGCATTTTTCTAAATATTAAGGTAGCTGTTAATAACACTGCATTCCAAATCACATCAGCCCTAAGGAGTTGTTGACCACATGTACACTCTTGATCAAAATGCTGGAATAATTTGGATTTTCATGGTGTCAGGATTTCAATATACTAAAATTTGCCAATGAATGTGTGGAATTGCAAAGATTTTTTCCTCAGACATTAGATTTATGTATAAATGATATCATAAACCATTCTTAGTTGCTAAGAATTATTTGAAAACTTTCTTTGGGTGACCCAGAAAAATTGATCATTTTTAGTAAAAAAAATCATCAAAAATCGCATAATGGCTCAACAACACAGACATTAAACTTAATCTTGATGTGTACAACCAAAAAAAAGTAACAATATCATGTTGAATGCCACATTCATTGACCTCCGCCTCCACTTGACTTGACATGGAGTCCGCCAATCTGTTTTTTGCTTCTTTTACCAATATGGCCATTCTTCAGTGAAAGTCACTTGCACCTGACACCTTGACAATCCAAATTACTCCAGCATTTTGATCAAGTGTGAATCAGAAATCTTATTTTTTCATTGTCATGTTTTCAAACGACTAAACAAGCCTGAAAGCATGACCCTTCTGAATCCACATTATGACTTCTGCTGTAAAGGATAGTTTTCCTTTTGACATCTTATCAAACAACTGCACATGCAATATGAATTCATTAACATACAATTTAATGCTTTCATCAAACCATGGCCCTTTCATTTTAGGAAATGTTATGAAAAGTAATAACCTTACAAGATAAACCAAACTTCCTCATAATTTATGGAAATAAGTTGTAAACATTGACCATCTTCATGTTTAACTTTCTCACAAAAACAGAAAAAAGGGAACATCATGACTGAGTATATGAATTTATTGAAATAATTTTCAAAAACACTTAATTATGTGTCAGAGAAAAAAAGGCAAGTACTGCAATATGAAAAAAACAGGATCAAACCAGTGATGGAAACGGAAAATTTGCGTTAGGGGAGTTCTTGGGTGGCACTGCAACAATACGCCATTCCAAATCTTTAAACAGAAAAACAAACTATGCCACCTTCGTGTAACTATACCAAGAAACATTTAAGATTTGATATAATTGTACTTTCTCTACTGATGAATTTGGATCTGTAGGAGGACATAACTCGTCCTGTTTTTTTATCAAGGAGTTCAGTTCCTCCTAGCTTCCCCTATTTCCATTACTGGATAATCAGGCCGGACTTTTTTAATTTTTAGCTTCTCTGATCGACCAACTCAACAGATTTTCTGGCTACGGAAAAGAAATAGGGTATACCCACAATTTTTATCAATTGACATAATTAAATTTAGATTTCACCTCTTTTTTTTTGTCCTACCGATCTACCTTGAAAAAATGCCTTGAGGAGATCCAAGAAGCAAAAGATCAATTATTTCTGGCCTAATCTCTAAAAGAGCAATTAGGCCACGTTGTGTACTCAAAATAAGGGTGAATGTGTTTGTCATAGAAAATATGTTTAAACCAGAATTCCTGTACATAATTATAGCTGTAAACCAATTCAATCTCACGCCAGTAAACAAGCACAGGTTTGTCAGAGAAAATATGTTGAAACCAAAATTTCTGCACATAATTATAGCTGTAAACCAATTCAATAACACGCCAGTAAACAAGCACAGGTTTTATTACACCAGTTATTGCCATTTTACATGTTAGGTATAAACAATAGATAATATAGATTAACAGAAATATCAGTACCATCTCCATTAATCTGTTATAAATACATGACATCCAATTTACTACATAAGAACACCATCCTCCAGTGAGTTTGTACATAAATATTTCCCAGTTAGGCAGCTGGCTGAAGGTCTTGTCATGGCAGTGGTTAACTTCCTTCCTCATATAACTTTTTGTGCACTTGAGAAAAAGATCTAAATCATTGTTTACAGCAATAAAATCCATTTGATACCAAAATGACTTGACCTGCTGTTGTAATAAATTGATGTCCGGACTGAAGTAATTGGGTAAGTCTCCATCTGTTATGCCGTTGTGAAATTTTTGCACCATGTTCTGAATATGACGTGTCAACTGGGGGAATTCCCAATCAGAATCATTTGGATATTCTTCACACTCCAATAACCAGATATTCTGAAACAATTTTTTCAAATGTACTAAATTTTGATAGATTTGATGTTAAAAGAAATAACTGCCTACGATTTTGATTTTTGAAAGCGAAGAATTAACACAGACAGACAGCTGGACAGCTAGACAGCTAGACAGCTAGACAGACAGACAGACAGATTAGTTTATTTTGACCAAAGAATATGACACTTTACATTGTAGCATTACAGGTATATGGTTTAAACTATACATACAATTGGTCTGGGAGGCATTCACTTTGGCTTTAGCCTCTGGTATGCATGCCCCCCTACTTACTATTTCATTAATTTTTAATTTCAATCATGCTGCATAGCTTTATAACTGTATAAAGAAAGTATTGTCAATAAGAGTGAACATTTTTTCAAAAAAAATATAGAGGCGATCTTTAAAGCAAATTCAGCTTGTTCCACATATTTCACCCCATCCACATTTAATTACGGCCGATCCCGCAAAATGCGTCCCGGTCCGCAAGTGCGAATCCGCATTTTATTATGAAATCCCGCGGCCCGCCATTCCGCAAATTTGGCCCGATCGCATTTTACTACGATGCTGGCCACCCGTTTTGATGACGAAGTTTCACAGCCTGATATTCCAGATTTGGCCTCTGGCCTCCTGTTGGGAGGCCTGTGCTCATCTATACACAGGCAAATGGCGCCAAATAGAATCACAAAGAATATATCAGCGAAGGGCTGATGCATCGCCTCAAAAAATTGTTAACTATTTAAATTTAAATTTAAGGTACATGCATGCAGACAATCTCTGAATCACGCCCGGTTTTACAATCCATGGTGATGTCACAACATTGTGACAGCATCACTTGAGCTGCTATCTGTGCTTTGATTGGCTGATGCAGCTGTTGAGTATAGATCCTTCGAAGTTACATAATGGGGTATAAATAAGACCAAATGGTTGTATGGTGGCATTTTGAGATGTACTCCCACTCGCGAAGATATCCTGAATCCTTTGTACCCACTCGTGGGTACAGAGGACTCAGGATATCTTCAACTCATGGAGTACATCTCAAAATACCACCATACCCATTTGGTCTTATTATAATATCATGTGGAAATAAAATTGATTTACTCACCTTCAGTATATATGAATTGATAACTGGGCAATTTTCTGTCAGTACAAAATAATCGTTCATTTTGCCAAAATGTATTTCCGCCAGTCTTTTAAGTATGCAATGGCTCAATCCCCTGCAAAAGAAATGCATCATTGAGTCTTCCAGCTGCATGATGGACTCAATTTATGTGGGTTTCGCAGTTTACACTTGAGAGATTTGGTGTGAGAAGTTAAAATGTTAGGTGACCGCCACATCAGAAAATGATCAATTGACAGTGCTTTTTTAACATGGTAGCTGAGAGACCCAATGCTCTCCAAGTGAACAAATTTTCTTCCATCATGCTGCAACAAATAATATCTTTAAGTCAATATTTTAACACTGAACTGTAACAATTGGTTGTATACCTAAGAACGATTAGTTCCCCGGTGGCCTAATTGGTAAGTGCGCTTGTCAACTGGCTTTGAGGGCATGGGTTCAATTCTCACCCCGTGAACTCACTTTAGTCCGAGCCCACGGGACATTAAATGGAGGCGGGTTGTATCCAGTATTCTATGCTGGGGCAACTGAAAGACCCTGGGCATCCCTAAATTAATAGGGTATGTGCCAGACTCACATTCTTCTCATTTCATCATCATACGGCGATCGCCTGCCTCGATATAGCCCGCTACGGTGCTGCAGAGGCGTAAAACACAAACAAACAAACAAACAAATCCTAAGAACGATTTGTCTCTTTCTACCATAGACGACAGTTGATTTCGACACGACAGTTGAATTCGACCCTCTCCAATCTTGCATGACAAGTGCTTCAATCACGGCAGCAAGTTGTTTACAATCTCGTGAAAACTACGGCAGATATTCCACTAGGTGGTGCACTTGTCCAATGCTACTTAGGAGCCTCCTGGTGTGATGTCGAATTCAGCTGTCGTGTCGAATCCAAAAGTCGCCGATGGTAACATCAGTAAATATACATCTTTTTGTCACTGCTTTGTGCTTGATTTATTACAAAATATGATATTGCATACAAATCGATAGATTTCTTACCTGCAGCCGTACAACTGTGCATCTTCTTGTAGATCTTCTACCAATTAGCTTTCCAAAGAAGAAGTGGAGATCTTCCAAAGAAAGTTACTCCTTGGCGCTAAGCTGACTCCCGCTTTCTTTAAATCATCAATTGTCTGTCTCTTCGGCCAGGTGGAGTTGGTGTTTTCCCATCTCTTTGGATCAGGCAAAGGAGCGACATCTGGTATTATGGGCGCAAAATCCAAAGAGACACCATGGCCGGCCAAGTCAGGGTGATGTAGCATGCAGGATGTAGCAGTGCCAGCATTATAATCTTTAAATATTAATTCAGTGCAACCTGTAAGTAGGAAAAAAACCTAAAGCAATCATAATATTAATTCATGGAGAGTAGTGGACACTTCACACTGGAACTGAGGGCACCCCTTGCTGAGGAGTGGAAGGGTATCTTAAGGCGTCATCCACCATATTGTCCTCAGCATGCATTAGCAATGTCGGGAGCTTCTCAGGTCCAGGAGAGGTTAGACCAATTATTATTGAGGATCAGCTTGACACATTTTGAGACTGAATTCTGACATCCACTCTTCTTTTATAACATTGTGTTCTGGCTAATTTGTAGCCTGAAATAGTTTTCACATCAGATTCTGATGTGTTGAGCCTGTGTCTTGTCATTAAAGTTTTGGTGACATACTACCTTAAAATTTAATGTTCATTTCTACAAAAAAAATCATTCATGCATCTTTTTTAAACTGACCCATATGGCGCCAACGAAATATCCCCTTACTCCCTTAAATTTTGTGAGCAGTGTACATTGCTTACGTAATTACAGTCTTTCACTTTGATAAAGAAAAAATGAGGACCAGTTCACTGTGAAAAATGCACTTCGTGACTCATGATAGCTGATGAAGTGTCATCTTATCTACTTTCAACATGGGAAACATAGAGGCAGTTTGATTAGTCATGATCAAGAGAAGGCCATTTTACTTGTCATAACTGATTTTGGATTGAAAATCAGATGCACAATCCTTTTGTTTGGCTGTCATCAACAAAAGGGATAACTCTCCTTAAATCAAATTAACATTGAAAGTATTGGGTATGATCATGACAAATCATCAGCATGGTGACACAAGAAGTGCCATTTTCACGGTGCACAATACACTCTTTTTCGGTATCAAAGTGACTGGCTGTAATCACCTCTACATGAATGTTTCTTCTTGTTGGCCAACTGTCCGAAAATGAGATTAGCAAGTACAAACAAGTTCTCAAGATTACTCCCAGAGCATAGCTGTTACTATCCTTCCAGAAAGTCTGTAGAAAGTTATTTTTTATTGTAATGTGTAAGTACGACAAATAGCTTTAGCAATGGAAGTCATGCAAATCAGCTGTTCTGTGTGCGGTCACAGATATATTCAGCAAATGATGGCCAAAACACCATGGCATCACATTCTTGAAGACTGCAAAATCTGCACACACACCAGTTTTCATAAATTCATTTCGACCAACACAATGTGTAATCTACTTGTTGACAGAGCTAAGCCTCATAGGATGACTAATCTACATATTAATATTCTGTAACCTCAGGTCACATTGGATTTGGTTAATATATTGTTATTCTGCACACTACATCACATGCCAACACTGCATTACACTTTACTCTGCAGCCAATCACTTTGCCCAAGCAATGTAACATACACATTTTCCTAGATTATATCATATTCTATGCACTTTCGGGAAGGATAGAAAAGTGTATAATCATGAATACTGACCGTTAGGAATAAGTTCTGCTGCTGCTTGATGTAACAGTTGCAAGAACGTCTTCTTCACCAGGGCAGGTACCAGATCTCCTTCAAATGTCCAGTCACTCCAACGTCCACAAGCTATTTCATCATCATTCAGGTGGAAATAGACCTCCCGGGCTTAGCATGTGCCAGTGAGTTACTGGTATGGATTAAACTTGTTCTTTCATACAGAGATTTATTGTGCTGTCCTGGACATGAGTATGAATTTCCAAAACTTTGGTATATTGTACCTATTACATGTTCAAGCCAATCACAAACTTGACTGATCATGTTCTTAAATTCAAATTTCCATCTGCCAATTAATAGGCTTACTGTAGGCCTACACTTCAAGACCGTCCATGAAGGCTGAGCAAAGGTTTGTCTTATTGGGCACACATCATTTCTCCCATTTTCATAAAACTGCTTCAGTTCAGACCATAGGCAACATGTTACAGCATTGTAAACAAGAGACACAAACGACACAAACTTCATGAGAAGTCTGCCCAATTTAAGTCCAAATGTGAGCAAGATGCTCAGAATGTAAGAAGGTGCACAATAACCCATCCTGTCAGTGCATACAAGGAAAATTAGTGAAACATAAATGCGCAAATCTTTGTCCTTTCTATAATCCTCAGAGAGAGAAAGAGACAGAAGAAATAGAGTTAGGATTGTAATTGACATTTCATAACTTGTAAGGATGTAACATGTATGTCTCCACTCAAGGTATAGTAAAAAAACTTTTGTGAACAAAGTAGTCGAGCAATGTTTGTGATATAATAACTTGATGTTTTGACAAGGAAGAGTTCACATAATAGGGTGTGAATAATGTATTTCGTGTTCTCCAGAGACTCCCATTCCTGAAGAAAGAACAGGCAGAGAAGATAAATTGAGGATTTAGCAGTAGGCTGGTGTTGCAAAGGCCTTAAAAAACCTTTGAGAATGTTCAGAATCATTGAGAGTAAACACGAGATTCCCTGACAAATACGAGCCACTTGGTTGCCATGTTTGCTGCATCCATTGTCTTGAGGCACATTCCAGTAGAAATCGTAATACCGTTCAGCATGATCATTAAAAATATCTTTTGTCCGGCGTTTTAATCCAACAAGAGGAATATTGTAGTCATACTCGTTTGGTTTGTGTGTTTTAAGACCACAAAAAGCACTGCCTATTGGAATGGCATCTGCAAACCTTGGGTCAGCTTCCTTGATATGTTGGCTGATCTCACTGACCACCTTTGAGACAACTTCATGGTTTCTCTGCTTGTCGGTCTCTGAGATTTTTACTTGTTCACGATAAAAAGTAACAAACTCATGATTAGAGTCATTTATATCACTACGATTATAAACCATATTATGGAATTGATGAAATTTTAATAAAATATTGAATATTCTTTGCACCTTTCCCGTTGTATTGCATTTATGAGTTTGACGCTGTGCTGACCTTTCCCTGGACTATATACTTGAGGAAATCCAACTGCATGACGGTTTCAGAACTAAGTTTATCAAGTGTTGCAATCCTGTTCCAACATGTTTTGTGTCGCTTTAAATGTGAGAAATAAGTGTTCATAAAACTGTATTATCCTGAGCTTGGAAAAAGAACGTAATGCAGGGGCCATTGAATCTATTTTTACATTGAAGAAATTTTGTTATCAGCTCTGGCAAAGATACAGTATCTGATCTGAGATATCATATCATTTGAAGTAATATTGTAAAACTTACTCATGCATACTTACAAGCTTTGTTGAAATGTCCATATCTTTTAACAACGTTTACAAGCCTAACATCTGGGCCTTTCCTGAGTTTTCAGCATCAAGTCCAATGTTATTGCAATGGAGGGGTGGTTCACTCACATATCAAAGACTTTGACCCTTACATAACTCCAAGTACAGAAAAGAAAATCGGCAGCCATTGTTATCCCACATTAGGGTGTCCCAAAAAGAGTGAAAGTCTGAAATTCATTGGGCTAACCTCTAAATGTGTTCTACAGCCCCTATTTGACTCCCATGTAAAATTTCAGCTCATTTGAAGGTGTTTTAGATGTTGCTCAAGAGCCCAAAAGATAGATAGGAGTTTAACATTGAATTTTCATGCGAAAATGGCTATTTTTGCCAATAGCTCACAAATTATCGGTTTGAGTCCACCAAAACACATGGATAGTTTATGGGCCATTCTCAAATTTCGGGACAAAGGGTATAGCAAAAATGTCCTGTAACGGAGGGGACAACGTGGTAACGAAGGGGAATTTTGATGTAAAAAATTGACTGCAGGAACAACAACAAAAGGAAAAACAATAAAATGTTGGTGTTACTATTATTTTCAGAAGTACTTCATTTCATATGAGTAGATTTTTTGGTCCAAATGTCGATTTCTTATTTTGATCTGGTAACGGAGTCGACAGTAACGGAGGGGAACAATTTTTTGCTTTTCACTCATTACTGCTTTTTATTTTGGAGATAAGATAAAATAATTGCAGACTATTAAAAGCTGTCACACTCAGCAATACATACATGAAATCACTCTTTAAAACTATCATTTGGTAAGCTTGGAAATGAAGGAAACGGAGGGGACATTTTGGTGAGACCAAAAACATTTTCTATGAATATTTTGTCTTAATTTATTGAATACGTGTTTTATGAAGTCTGCAAGGCAGCAGTACTATTGCGCACATGCGTCTGATGATATTCATTCAAAATAGCTCATAAAAAAGAATAACGAACCGAGCTATGGCAAGTAACGGAGTGGACAAAAAAATTGACATAAATTAGTGACACGTTTATTGTATCAATTTAATCAATGAAATAAGACAAAAAAAATTTGAATGTGAACTAAATATAAATTCAAAGTTATATTCTCATGAATTGTGCAAAGAAACTTTGAATATAATGGTACATTAGGAGGAAAATAAACACTTGATTTTGTCATGTCAGGTCCAGTGACAGGGAAAAACCATTGATTTTGCACAAATTCCTGTACATAATGCACAAAAAAAAAGGTCTAATGAATGACTTTTTGTTCCAAATGCAGTGGTCCTAAATAGAAATATGAATAACAGATGCAGAGTGATGCTTCAGATATTAATGGCATTCAAATTAATGTCAGGGAGCTAGAGTGACGCAAATTGTCCCGAAATTTGAGAATGACCCTTATACAAAAATGTACGTATTAATTATTCTGCACACTGTGGTACCATTTTCATATCTTTACCTCACTTGGCTCTTGTGTTAGTGGCAAATATATGCTATTTTACACGAAAAATTGATGCCAAGGCAAAGCACCTTTCTTAATGCAGATTAATTGCAGTCTAATTTTGAATTTAAACATGAGAAAATCACATATTGGTTCCTTAGTGTGACAGAGACACAAGAACATCAACCAATGTCTAACAATCAGTTTCAGACTACTGAAACAATCTAGGAAGTTTTATTTTTAAAAATCACAGAAAATAGCGTAAATAAGCATATCCCTAATATGTAGATTTTCTCGATACCCAAACCAGGTACAAATATAAAATTGATACCAAAATGTGCAGAGTAATTTGTACATCTTTGTATAAACTATCCATGTGTTTGGGTGGACTGAAACCAATAATTTGTGAGCTATTGGCTAAAATAGCCATTTTCGTAAGAAAATTGAATGTTAAACTCCAATCTATCTTTGAGGCTCTTGAGCAACATCTAAAACACCTTCAAATGAGCTGAAATTTTACATGGGAGTCAGAGAGGGGTAATAGAACACATTTAGAGGTTAGCCCCAATGAATTTCAGATTTCAAATTTTTTGGGACACCCTATCCCACATGCCTCAAATATCAGCCTTTATGACCCAACTAATATAATGATGCTATTGATTGACTGACAAGAAATGAGGATTTGCTGTTGTGTATTGAAATGATGCGAAACTCTATTGAGGTCCACTTTTTTGCCCAGGAGTGCATAGTTACAACATTGGAAAGTATACATAAAACAGATGCAGCTGCTACATATGAAAGTTTTGGAATCCCCCATCAAAATTCTCCTGTGGCTGGTATCTACGCATATATGTGATTTGGATCAATATCTTCCCTTTCATTCATATTTGATAACATGATGAAACATAGGCTGCACGGCAGCATACCCTCTGCTATCAGTGGCTATTCTACAGGCAGTGGAATCAAGTGGCCTCCAGGGGGCTACGAGGGGTTTTCCAAAAGTTCTGTCCAACTATTCCTAAATTCAGCAATATTTCATGCAGGGACTTGATATTTTAGTCATTTAAAAATGAGGTAATATTCAATTGATCCCCCAAAAATCAGATTACAGAAATAAAAATAATTGCTGATTCTGTAGCCATGGAAACCAGAAGTGTTGAAATGCGGCCCAGAGCATAAAAGCAGACAGAAACACAAATATCTTTTCAAAACATTTAATTATTTTGAGAGTTTTTCAACTGAAAATATGTAGAAAACGAGCATCATTATTTCACCACTTCTGTAAGTCATCAATTTGGTACATGATGTGTTTTTTCATACATTCAATCCATTTGAAAGGCATGTCTTTAAGTCATCAGATTGCGGACAGTGTTGGCATTATGCGGTTTTCTGGTTCTTGGATTTCCTGAAGTGTCTTCTTATCCTTCAAAAAAGCCTTTATTAAGTTCAGGTGGTTCTATTACTCATGATATCTTCTTTGTATCTATATTCGAGTAGGGGCTTAGGGGCCAAGATTCTCACAAAAGTTAATGGTCAAATTTCTGTGACTTCTCCATGACCCAATGTCTTATTTTTCATGACCGAATCTTTACTCAGCGAGATGAAAAAGAATCAGGTGCACCTCGAGACAAATTTGCGACATGCTTTCTGTTTTCACCATTGAAAATCGGTAAAAATTAAGTGTAATTTTAGGGTAGTCAATTCAGGGACTTGCGAAGTTTGGTTTGTCTGTATTGGTATGAGAACCAGAGGGTGTGAGCTAGAGCAGCAATCCAGTGAACATTTGTGATGCTTGTGATCCTAAGGGTAACATCTTCATCAATACAACTCAAACATAACACAGTCAAAAACAAAAGCCTGTAATAAATTGAGGTTTCCATTTGTTTTTCATTGTCAGGTATTTCCTTGGTGCTTACAAATTCATGTATATGTTTACCTCAACAATAATATAAGATGCGATATGAAACAGCATGGCAAAAAATCTGAAATCTAAATTTTTTATGATGTCAGTTTAAAGTCTGTCACTTTGATGTAGGAAAAGAGTGGACTGTTACACACTCATGCTGACCATTTGCCATGATCATACTCATAACTTCCAATGTTAATTTGATTTAAGGAGCCTTATCCAACCTGTTGGTGACAGCCAAACGAAGGGAATATGCATCTGATTTTCCTAGCTTCCCCTATTTCCATTACTGGATAATCAGGCCGGACTTTTTTAATTTTTAGCTTCTCTGATCGACCAACTCAACAGATTTTCTGGCTACGGAAAAGAAATAGGGTATACCCACAATTTTTATCAATTGACATAATTAAATTTAGATTTCACCTCTTTTTTTTTGTCCTACCGATCTACCTTGAAAAAATGCCTTGAGGAGATCCAAGAAGCTAAAGATCAATTATTTCTGGCCTAATCTCTAAAAGAGCAATTAGGCCACGTTGTGTACTCAAAATAAGGGTGAATGTGTTTGTCATAGAAAATATGTTTAAACCAGAATTCCTGTACATAATTATAGCTGTAAACCAATTCAATCTCACGCCAGTAAACAAGCACAGGTTTGTCAGAGAAAATATGTTGAAACCAAAATTTCTGCACATAATTATAGCTGTAAACCAATTCAATAACACGCCAGTAAACAAGCACAGGTTTTATTACACCAGTTATTGCCATTTTACATGTTAGGTATAAACAATAGATAATATAGATTAACAGAAATATCAGTACCATCTCCATTAATCTGTTATAAATACATGACATCCAATTTACTACATAAGAACACCATCCTCCAGTGAGTTTGTATGTAAATATTTCCCAGTTAGGCAGCTGGCTGAAGGTCTTGTCATGGCAGTGGTTAACTTCCTTGCTCATATAACTTTTTGTGCACTTGAGAAAAAGATCTAAATCATTGTTTACAGCAATAAAATCCATTTGATACCAAAATGACTTGACCTGCTGTTGTAATAAATTGATGTCCGGACAGAAGTAATTGGGTAAGTCTCCATCTGTTATGCCGTTGTGAAATTTTTGCACCATGTTCTGAATATGCTGTGTCAACTGGGGGAATTCCCAATCAGAATCATTTGGATATTCTTCACACTCCAATAACCAGATATTCTGAAACAAATTTTTCAAATATACTAAATTCTGATAGATTTGATGTTAAAAGAAATAACTGCCTACGATTTTGATTTTTGAAAGCGAAGAATTAACACAGACAGACAGCTGGACAGCTAGACAGCTAGACAGCTAGACAGACAGACAGACAGATTAGTTTATTTTGACCAAAGAATATGACACTTTACATTGTAGCATTACAGGTATATGGTTTAAACTATACATACAATTGGTCTGGGAGGCATTCACTTTGGCTTTAGCCTCTGGTATGCATGCCCCCCTACTTACTATTTCATTAATTTTTAATTTCAATCATGCTGCATAGCTTTATAACTGTATAAAGAAAGTATTGTCAATAAGAGTGAACATTTTTTCAAAAAAAATATAGAGGCGATCTTTAAAGCAAATTCAGCTTGTTCCACATATTTCACCCCATCCACATTTAATTACGGCCGATCCCGCAAAATGCGTCCCGGTCCGCAAGTGCGAATCCGCATTTTATTATGAAATCCCGCGGCCCGCCATTCCGCAAATTTGGCCCGATCGCATTTTACTACGATGCTGGCCACCCGTTTTGATGACGAAGTTTCACAGCCTGATTTTCCAGATTTGGCCTCTGGCCTCCTGTTGGGAGGCCTGTGCTCATCTATACAGAGGCGAATGGTGCCAAATAGAATCACAAAGAATATATCAGCGCAGGGCTGATGCATCGCCTCAAAAAATTGTTAACTATTTAAATTTAAATTTAAGGTACATGCATGCAGACAATCTCTGAATCACGCCCGGTTTTACAATCCACGGTGATGTCACAACATTGTGACAGCATCACTTGAGCTGCTATCTGTGCTTTGATTGGCTGATGCAGCTGTTGAGTATAGATCCTTCGAAGTTACATAATGGGGTATAAATAAGACCAAATGGTTGTATGGTGGCATTTTGAGATGTACTCCCACTCGCGAAGATATCCTGAATCCTTTGTACCCACTCGTGGGTACAGAGGACTCAGGATATCTTCAACTCATGGAGTACATCTCAAAATACCACCATACCCATTTGGTCTTATTATAATATCATGTGGAAATAAAATTGATTTACTCACCTTCAGTATATATGAATTGATAACTGGGCAATTTTCTGTCAGTACAAAATAATCGTTCATTTTGCCAAAATGTATTTCCGCCAGTCTTTTAAGTATGCAATGGCTCAATCCCCTGCAAAAGAAATGCATCATTGAGTCTTCCAGCTGCATGATGGACTCAATTTATGTGGGTTTCGCAGTTTACACTTGAGAGATTTGGTGTGAGAAGTTAAAATGTTAGGTGACCGCCACATCAGAAAATGATCAATTGACAGTGCTTTTTTAACATGGTAGCTGAGAGACCCAATGCTCTCCAAGTGAACAAATTTTCTTCCATCATGCTGCAACAAATAATATCTTTAAGTCAATATTTTAACACTGAACTGTAACAATTGGTTGTATACCTAAGAACGATTAGTTCCCCGGTGGCCTAATTGGTAAGTGCGCTTGTCAACTGGCTTTGAGGGCATGGGTTCAATTCTCACCCCGTGAACTCACTTTAGTCCGAGCCCACGGGACATTAAATGGAGGCGGGTTGTATCCAGTATTCTATGCTGGGGCAACTGAAAGACCCTGGGCATCCCTAAATTAATAGGGTATGTGCCAGACTCACATTCTTCTCATTTCATCATCATACGGCGATCGCCTGCCTCGATATAGCTCGCTACGGTGCTGCAGAGGCGTAAAACACAAACAAACAAACAAACAAATCCTAAGAACGATTTGTCTCTTTCTACCATAGACGACAGTTGATTTCGACACGACAGTTGAATTCGACCCTCTCCAATCTTGCATGACAAGTGCTTCAATCACGGCAGCAAGTTGTTTACAATCTCGTGAAAACTACGGCAGATATTCCACTAGGTGGTGCACTTGTCCAATGCTACTTAGGAGCCTCCTGGTGTGATGTCGAATTCAGCTGTCGTGTCGAATCCAAAAGTCGCCGATGGTAACATGAGTAAATATACATCTTTTTGTCACTGCTTTGTGCTTGATTTATTACAAAATATGATATTGCATACAAATCGATAGATTTCTTACCTGCAGCCGTACAACTGTGCATCTTCTTGTAGATCTTCTACCAATTTGCTTTCCAAAGAAGAAGTGGAGATCTTCCAAAGAAAGTTACTCCTTGGCGCTAAGCTGACTCCCGCTTTCTTTAAATCATCAATTGTCTGTCTCTTCGGCCAGGTGGAGTTGGTGTTTTCCCATCTCTTTGGATCAGGCAAAGGAGCGACATCTGGTATTATGGGCGCAAAATCCAAAGAGACACCATGGCCGACCAAGTCAGGGTGATGTAGCATGCAGGATGTAGCAGTGCCAGCATTATAATCTTTAAATATTAATTCAGTGCAACCTGTAAGTAGGAAAAAAACCTAAAGCAATCATAATATTAATTCATGGAGAGTAGTGGACACTTCACACTGGAACTGAGGGCACCCCTTGCTGAGGAGTGGAAGGGTATCTTAAGGCGTCATCCACCATATTGTCCTCAGCATGCATTAGCAATGTCGGGAGCTTCTCAGGTCCAGGAGAGGTTAGACCAATTATTATTGAGGATCAGCTTGACACATTTTGAGACTGAATTCTGACATCCACTCTTCTTTTATAACATTGTGTTCTGGCTAATTTGTAGCCTGAAATAGTTTTCACATCAGATTCTGATGTGTTGAGCCTGTGTCTTGTCATTAAAGTTTTGGTGACATACTACCTTAAAATTTAATGTTCATTTCTACAAAAAAAATCATTCATGCATCTTTTTTAAACTGACCCATATGGCGCCAACGAAATATCCCCTTACTCCCTTAAATTTTGTGAGCAGTGTACATTGCTTACGTAATTACAGTCTTTCACTTTGATAAAGAAAAAATGAGGACCAGTTCACTGTGAAAAATGCACTTCGTGACTCATGATAGCTGATGAAGTGTCATCTTATCTACTTTCAACATGGGAAACATAGAGGCAGTTTGATTAGTCATGATCAAGAGAAGGCCATTTTACTTGTCATAACTGATTTTGGATTGAAAATCAGATGCACAATCCTTTTGTTTGGCTGTCATCAACAAAAGGGATAACTCTCCTTAAATCAAATTAACATTGAAAGTATTGGGTATGATCACGGCAAATCATCAGTATGGTGACACAAGAAGTGCCATTTTCACGGTGCACAATACACTCTTTTTCGGTATCAAAGTGACTGGCTGTAATCACCTCTACATGAATGTTTCTTCTTGTTGGCCAACTGTCCGAAAATGAGATTAGCAAGTACAAACAAGTTCTCAAGATTACTCCCAGAGCATAGCTGTTACTATCCTTCCAGAAAGTCTGTAGAAAGTTATTTTTTATTGTAATGTGTAAGTACGACAAATAGCTTTAGCAATGGAAGTCATGCAAATCAGCTGTTCTGTGTGCGGTCACAGATATATTCAGCAAATGATGGCCAAAACACCATGGCATCACATTCTTGAAGACTGCAAAATCTGCACACACACCAGTTTTCATAAATTCATTTCGACCAACACAATGTGTAATCTACTTGTTGACAGAGCTAAGCCTCATAGGATGACTAATCTACATATTAATATTCTGTAACCTCAGGTCACATTGGATTTGGTTAATATATGGTTATTCTGCACACTACATCACATGCCAACACTGCATTACACTTTACTCTGCAGCCAATCACTTTGCCCAAGCAATGTAACATACACATTTTCCTAGATTATATCATATTCTATGCACTTTCTGGAAGGATAGTAAAATATATATATTATGAATACTAACTTTTAGAATGAAGTTCTGCTGCTGCTTGGTGTAACAGTTGCAAGAAAGTCTTCTTCACCAGAGCAGGTATCAGATCTCCTTCAAATGTCCAGTCACTCCAACGTTCACTAGCCTTTTCATTATCAGTCAGGTGGAAATAGACCTCCTGAGGCTTAGCATGTGCCAGTGAGTTACTGGTATGGATTAAACTTGTTCTTTCATACAGAGATTTATTGTGCTGTCCTGGACATGAGTATGAATTTCCAAAACTTTGGTATATTGTACCTATTACATGTTCAAGCCAATCACAAACTTGACTGATCATGTTCTTAAATTCAAATTTCCATCTGCCGATTAATAGGCTTACTGTAGGCCTTCACTTCAAGACCGTCCATGAAGGCTGAGCAAAGGTCTGTCTTATTGGGCACACATCATTTCTCCTATTTGCATAAAACTGCTTCAGTTCAGACCATAAGCAACATGTTACAGCATTGTAAACAAGAGACACAAACGACACAAACTTCATGAGAAGTCCGCCCAATTTAAGTCCAAATGTGAGCAAGATGCTCAGAATGTAAGAAGGTGCACAATAACCCATCCTGTCAGTGCATACAAGGAAAATTAGTGCAACATAAATGCCCAAATCTTTGTCCTTTCGATAATCCTCAGAGAGTGAAAGAGACAGAAGAAATAGAGTTAGGATTGTAATTGACGTTTCATAATTTGTAAGGATGTAACATGTATGCCTCCACTCAAGGTAGTGAAAAAACTTTCGTGAACAAAGTAGTCTAGCAATGTTTGTGATATAATAACTTGGTGTCTTGACAAGAAAGAGTTCACATAATAGGGTGTGAATAATGTATTTCGTGTTCTCCAGAGACTCCCATTCCTGAAGAAAGAACAGGCAGAGAAGAAAAATTAAGGATTTAGCAGTAGGCTGGTGTTGCAAAGGCCTTGAAAAACCTTTAAGAATGTTCAGAATCATTGAGAGTAAACACGAGTTACCCTGACAAATACGAGCCACCTGGTTGCCATGTTTGCCGCATCCATTGTCTTGAGGCACATTCCAATAGAAATCGTAATACCGTTCATCATGATCATCAAAAATATCTTTCGTCCGGCGTAGTAATCCAACAAGAGGGATGTTGTAGTCATACTCATTTGGTTTGTGTGTTTTGAGACCACAAAAAGCACTGCCTATTGGAATAGCATCTCCAAACCTGGGGTCAGCTTCCTTGATATACTGACTGATCTCACTGACCACCTTTGAGACAACTTCATCATTTCTCTGCTTGTCTGTCTTTGAGATTTTAATTTGTTCACGATAAAAATGAATAAACTCATGATTAGAGTCATTGATATCACTAAGATTATAAACCAAATTATGGAATCGATGAAATTTTAATAAAATATTGAATATTCTTTGCACCTTTCCCGTTGTATTGCATTTATGAGTTTGACGCTGTGCTGTCTTTTTCCTGGACGATATACTTGAGGAAATCCAACTGCATGACGGTTTCAGAACTAAGTTTATCAAGTGTTACAATCCTGTTCCAACATGTTTTGCCGACGAATATACTATATTGAATACTTTAGTGTTGCTTAACATGTGAGAAATAAGTGTTTATAAAACTGTATTATCCTGAGCTTGGAAAAAGAACGTAATGCAGGGGCCATTGAATATATGTTTACGTTGAAGAAATGTTGTTATCAGCTGTGAACAAGATACAGTATCTAATCTGTGATATCATATCATTTGAAGTAATATTGCAAAACTTACTCCTGTATACTTTACAAGCTTTGTTGAAATTTGCACATCTTTTAACGACGTTTGCAGGCCTAATATCCGGGCCTGTCCGAGTTTTCAGCGTCAAGTCCAGTGTTATTTCAATGGGAGGGGTGGTTCACTTACTTATCAAAGACTTTGACCCATGCCTAACCCCGAGTACAGAAAAGAAAATTGGCAGCCATTGTTATCCCACATGCCTCAAATATCAGCATTTATGACCCAACATGTTTTCCATGTCATCGAATGAGAATTCATGCTTTTACAAGCTGTTTGGTGGAGGATTTTTAGCATTGCAGCAATTACAAAATATCACCCATTTCACTAACTTGCATACCGCACTGCCTGTAGATTAACATCAAAAATCAAAAGGAATATACTAATACAATGATGATATTGATTGACTGACAGGAAATGAAACTTTGTTGTTGTGTATTGAAATCGTGTGAAATTCTACTAAGGTCCATTTTTTTGCACAGGAGTGCATGTATAATAACAAAATTGAAAAGTATTCATGCAACCATATGCTGCTGCTTCATCTGAAACTTTTGGAATCCCCCTTCAAAATTCTCGTATGGCTGGTATCTGGCCATATATGTGATTTGGATCAATATCTTCTCTTTCATATTTGATAACTTGATAAACATAGGCTGCGCAGCAGCATACCCTCGGCTAATTCTAGCGTCCAATGGGAAAACCTAGTAACTCACATTTTGGGACAAATTGAGTTAAGGTCAAACTGGACTTCTGAGACATGTTTCTATATATTTATTAAGTTTAGATTTTCATGAAGGGGCCCGTTACCCCTGAATGACACTGGCAAAACCCAGTAAGTCCATCTCTTACTGAAAGGACTTGAACTTAAAAGTAAAATTTCTCAGAAACTCCAAAATGTGCTTTACGAAGTTTTCCCTTTGGACGCAAGTTAAATCAGTGGTTATTCTGTAGGAAGTGGAATCAAGCGGCCTCCAGGGGGCTAGGGGCTTGGGGGGGCAGGGTTCCCACAAATGTTTTTTGGTCAAATTTCCGTGACTTTACCATAACCCAATTTTCTATTCTTCATGACCGAATCTTTGCTGAATGAGGTGAAAATTAACCAGATGCACCTTGAGACAAGTTTGCGACATGCTATCCATTTCCACCTGTGATAATTAAGTGGGATTTTAGGCCAAAATTTTACAAGGTGGTCAATTGAGGGACTTGCAAAGCTTGCAAAGCTGTATTGGTATGAGAACCAGAGACTGTGGGCTAGAGCAGCAATCCAGTGAACATTTGTGATGCTTGTGATCCTAAGGACATGACATCATCATCAATACAACTTAAACATAATGCATAGTCAAAATGTCTTTAATAAACTGATGATTTCATTTGATTTTTGTTTTTCATTTTCAAGTATATCATTGGTGTTTACGAATTCATGCATCTTTTCCCTTCAACAATGTGATGCAATATGATACAGCACGATAAAGAACTGAAATTTTTTAATTTTTTATAGTGTCAATTTAATAAAAATTGTTGGTTCGGTCAATTTCATATTTTGTAGGCAGAACATCTGTTTGGTCGATCGATTCGAGAAGCTAAAAACCAAATATGTCTGGCCTTATTGTGTCTGGAATGAAATGGAGTGCCTATTCATGAAACTGAAATATAATTTGGTTTTTTAAGCCATGGATGCTACAACAGCTGCTTGTGCTTTTGAAATTGCAAATACTAGATCTTTAGTCAATGTTTACTTTGAGAGACATTTCAAATTCAGTTTCACAACTGGATAACAGCACATTTGCTATTGAATGGTGAGTCAGCCACTGATTTAATATATATAGCTGAAAGTTTGACTTATTCAGATTTATTAAGACTTCCTTGCACAGTTATTTACAAAGATTTACATTTGATTGTTGCCTTTACTACATGTTTCCATAAAGGTTCTTGCAAGTTCTGCATTTCATCATTTGATTATTTCCATTATGCACCTGGAATTATAGATTTTTTTGAAAGAAACTTCTTTTAGAGGTCTTTGCAGACTGGCGGTCCATTGGAACAATGTGTTATCTTTTTCTCAATTTGCAAACTGGCATTGCCGCATTATAAACAGTTACCTGCTTGTTTCCTAATCTTCTTATTAGGTTCATTTACCAAACCAGTTAATTAGTTGTGCAAAAAAGGCCACATTAAACTATACCTTGGATTGGCTTTCTCGAAATGCCTTTACTTTTAAATTCTTATTCCTAACGGACAAGTGCTGGCCATGTAAATTCTACGATTAGTGCAAGACTCGAAGAAGCAAAGTGGAGGAAGATCGAGGCATAATGAACTGCTCATCTGGTGCAGGATATAAGCTCAAAGATCGTTACAGGTGATTTCATTACCATGCGATTCTTGTCATTCACACTTGGCTGTGAGAAATCAATGCTAAACTAGCACATACTACGTTTGATAAATCAAATGTGTGACGTTCTGTTGTTTCTAAACCAATCAGATTAACTAAAAATGACATGTACTTGGTGGGTCTAGAACCTAAGAATCGTGTACTAATGAAATCACCTGTAAGCTACAACTCTTAAAAAGCCTTTCAAACATAATATACAATACATGCCAATACCATATGAAAAGTACACCGATTATTCAAGAATTAGTCATAAGTCATCAATTTCACAATGGTTCATAATTGCAGTCATGTCAGTGACACCAATCATGCGTTTCATAATCTTTATCATGAACAAGTAAAGATATCAAAGACTGACAAGCAGAGAAATGACAAAGTTGTCTCAAAGTTCGTTAGTGAGATCAGCCAACATATCAAGAAAGCTGACCCCAGGTTTGGAGATGCCATTCCAATAGGCAGTGCTTTTTGTGGCCTCAAAACACACAAATGAGTATGACTACAACATCCCTCTTGTTGGATTACAGCGCCGGACAAAACAATTTTTTGATGATCCTGCCGAACAACATTATGATTTTTGTCGGAATGTACCAAAGAACAATACTTTTCAAAAGCCAGAAATACATGAAATGGAAAATAAAATGATCACAGGAAATATTCCTTCTATTCTTGACAAAGTTAAAAAAAATTATGTGTCAAAAATAGAATGGTTACACTTATCATTGAAGAGGTTTCTACAGTCCCTTTTATGGAAGTTTAGCTGCCGCATTATTGAACATTTGGCACAGGCAATTATAAATTTTCTGGTTTTAATTGTGTTTTTTTCTTTCTACAAGGACCAACCGGTCATTCTAATAAAAACTTTGATTTCCTTGATATATCTCAATTACTTTGGACCAGTGCATTGGTTGACTTATCCTTACATTCTGTGCATATCACTGACAGTAGTATCTGAACTCCTCTCCTGACTATTCATGAAAGAGAGACATACTATTATGATTGGTTTATATAGAAACGGAAAGAAATTTATGTTTTTGAAAACTGTGTTGCTCTTTTTTCTCATGCGTTCACATCATGGTGGTGTGAAAATTGGACAAAAGAAATGGAAATGTCGGCCACAGTGGACTCTTAATAACCTGAAATGCACAATGGAAGAGTATAATGTTGGGTTACAATTAAAATTTCGGGGTAGTATAATTCTGTTTAACAAACTGATGGAGCTAATCAGATATGCAATGAACCAATATTACAAATTACCAGATGTGAACCAATGCCATTATGTCGAACAAAAGTCAAGTTTAGTTCACAGCAGAAAACCTTTGCCACATCCTGAGGCCGGGGAGGTCTATTTCCACCTGAATGATTATGAAATAGCAAGTCGAAGTTGGAGTGACTGGACTTATGAAGGAGTTCTGGTACCCGCACTTGTGAGGAATACTCTAAAACAACTGTTATGCCAGGCAGAAAAGGAGCTCTCAACTAAGAGTAAGGTATTTTCCTACAATTAAACTCACCGATTTTTAGTTTGTAATATACTTATTTTAAAATTGAATAATTATCATCGAC
The DNA here is from genome assembly GCA_026936325.1 of Platynereis dumerilii. NCBI lineage: Eukaryota > Metazoa > Annelida > Polychaeta > Phyllodocida > Nereididae > Platynereis > Platynereis dumerilii. The sequence continues at coordinate 15,000,898 of JAPTHN010000014.1, forward strand.
TTATTTCAATGGGTTTCCAAATGGTGTTTCACAACCTCTTCGAATCTGAAACTGCCATAACATGCACATTGCGTCACCCTGACTTGATGTGTGATGTCAATCTGGACTTTGCTTCTGTAATACCAGATGTCGCTCCTTTGCCTGATCCAAACAGATGGGACAAAGCCAACTCCACCTGGCCGAAGAGACAGACAATTGAAGGTTTGAAAAATATAGGAATTAGCTTAGTGCCAAGCAAGAGTTTCACTTGGAAGATCTCGACTTCTACTTTGGAAAACAAACTGGTGCAAGATCTACGGAAGGAACTTACTTATGATTGCAGGTAATTGACTAACGTCACTTCTACCATCTAGGGGGGAGGGTTGGTCTTGTGATAGTGTGCTGGGCTGCCAATCGCTCGGTCCAGGGTTCGAATCCAGCTCTTGCTGGGTCACCCGGGCCTATGTTGGACGGCTGTTTCAATCATCCTTCACCTCATTGCTGTGTCATCCTTCTATCTTTATTAGTCTACCAAGTGTATAAATACAGGACATAAAGCCCTAATCATCCATCAAATACGTCTGCCATCTTGATGAGGAGTATGACTCAAGGACACCCGGTTGCTTCTTTTCTTAGTTCAGAAATTTAAAAACCAATAAAATTTTTTGTATTGCCAATTGTCAATTTTCTGTTAGATTTAGTGATGGGTGGATAGATAGATAGGTTATCGTCTGCCTTGTCTTATCTCATCAGTCCATGTGATTCTTTGGATGAAGGTTCCAATCCAGTACTTGCCGGGTCACCTGGGCCTAAGTTGGATGACAGTTTCAATCATCTTTCATCTCATTGCTGTGTCCTTCTCCTGTCCTAAATAGCCTGTTAAGTGCATATATAATTCACTTGATGTAACAGATAACATAAAACAGATGATCGATCAAGAAATAAAATAACCAATCAATCAATCAATCAATATTTTTATTTATCTATCTATCTACAGTGTGTCCAGACTTTTTATGCAGCCATGTTTTTTCATTATATCTCCAACATAAATAACGCCATCATTTCAAACATGGATGAATTGATAATAAAGAAATCCATATTATTCTTCTGCATTGAAATAGCATCGAAATTACAATTTTATTGCATTGAAACGTCAATGTTATAGCCAGAAAAAAAGTGAAACCATTGACAAATTTATTCTTTGCTTTCCTTAGGCTTAGAACTCACCCCCAAACGAACGACCATTACACTACACCAATGAAATTCAAAAATATCTTAAAAAAATTAATGGAGCTCATTCGATTGACAATGCTACTCGTATGGGAAACATAGCGTGAGTTTTTCACTTGAAGAAATATAGGATTTAGTGGTTCTTCACACAGGACTGAGGTAGGGTACTAAAGATATAGGGGGAACGGGGGCACATTGGGACACGGGGCACTGTGGGACGCTGCGGTTTTCTTGGATCCTGGCAAGGTATATGATATGGTAGTGCCATCATATCTTGTAATTTCACATCCTGATGTTTCCATGGTTTTATAGACAAATTAGAGCCACATACTGAAGTATGGCGAGCAAAAGTTTGTTTTCCTACTACTAAAGTAAACATGGACAGGTTCAATTCAAACCATTCTGTGGACAAAACATGAACAATGAGGCTTTCTCAGTGCTAGTAAGGTTTTAATCGTTTTCGACCATTTTTGTCAATCCGCAGTTTCCAATAACTGTGTCAATATATGTCATACAGCATTCTAATGGTTGGTAAGTTCTCAAAAATACTTTCTCTTTGCATATACCAACATTTATGGTCTAGGATGACATCTTCAATTTTCTTGACTCCCATTGGCTCTTCAGCTTACACTTCTAAAAAATGAAAGTGTCGCGGAATGACTGATCTTGTTAAAAAAAGACTTTTGAATTTTTCTCACTGGTAGGGGAACGAGGGGCAAAATGGAGCGGCGGGGCAAAATGGTTTTTAAAGTTTTCTCGGAACGTTTTGACCTGCCTTCTAATTTTTTGGTTGGAAAATAAAATAGGATACATGACCAACTTTTCCTGAGAGTTTCATTGATGAGAACATTACAGGTATGCAGCTATGTTAATTTGAAGTTTTTGATTGATTTTCTTTTAAAAAAATCATAATTTTTGGAAATTGTGTAATACCGCCAGTGATGTTCCCAGCCGAATAATTCATAGTCAGTGTTATAAGAGGACTACTAAGCTTGCTTATTAAGCAAAATAATGTAGTGTGGTGCTTAGTCATGTGCAAGCAGGTCATTATTAATCTACCCTGCATGGTTGGGGCAAGATGGAGTCCTCCTGTGGGAGGCACAAAAAAGGAATCCCAGCCTAGAAAAGGTTGAAGCTTGTGGTGGGTCAATTTAACAATAAAATTTGAGACATTTGATACATTTTCTGGCCATATAACAAACAAAATTTGAAAAAAATCACAAGAGATTTGTGGATCTAATCCATGTCATCAGTAATACCTCGAGTATTTAGGCTTAGTGGTAAAACGAATGTAACTGCCATTCAAAAAGCATAGTCAAATCCAATACCAGTTTAAATTGTTAAATGATTAAGAAAACTCGGAAATCAAAGTTATGTGAATATTCATAAAAATGTCACATTTCCACAAAATTTAACCAATTTTGTTTCTTTTATAACCTAATGTTTATGGTTAAATAATTTGTAAAATAATTACATAGAATGAAGAATTACTAGCATCACTTCCCAGCTATAATTGCATCCTGTATTGAGATGTCAACTTCATAATTTATTGCTATGTTTACTCTTAGTATTCTGCAATATTCTCACATTGCAATGACATGAATTAATGCATTTTTGTTTGTCAACATGCTTTTCAGTTAGGCTATTATCAAAACAGCTGATTTATTGTAGAACTTTCGCAACTTTATTTCTTTCCATTTTGCCCCATATGAAATTCCATTTTGCCCCAAGTTTAATTTTCATATAATTGTGCTCAAAACATTAGCGTTACATCATTTGGCTACTATCCACATAAAAAAAATTTGCTTACTTGCTCTCACTGCCAAGCAATATGCATAAATTGCCTCCATTGGAATAACATTGATTTTGCATATTTTTCTCAAATTTATGCTCTCAAAAATCTAAAAGATTTTTTGACCTTTATAAAAATGCCTTCAAAAGTTACCATCTGATATCAATTAAGTTCAGCTTAACCGAGAGATAAGTTATGCATTGTAAATTTACAAACTGTTGAATAAGGAACTGCCCAATGCAATTCTAATGGCTGGTCGCGGAAATAATTTTTAATTGCTAGCCATTTCAAAGTAAGAGATGTAACTTCAGTTTCCTTTTCATACAGCTAAATAGACAGAATGAGGTGAATGCTAGAAGCATTTTTCAAATGTTTGGAACTATTTTGAGGTTTTTGGGAGCATAAATTTGAAAAAAATATGCAAAATCAATGTTATTCTAATGGAGACAATTTATGCATATTACTTGGCAGTGACAGCAAGTAAGCAACATTTTTTGATGTAGATAGTAGCCAAATGATGTAACTCTAATGTTTTGAGCACAATTATTTGAAAAATTAAACTTTTGTACTGCCTTTCCACTGACTATCTTGCTTTTGCATAATTTCGTCAGACACCAAAATACTTGAATGTATGGCATAACTCAACTTTGCTTGAACAAAACTTAGTGAAAGTCACTTGGAATATTTTTCAGCCCAATCCAATGGTTATGTGAAAAGTATACACTGCTGGGCCCAAAAGTTTTTGTACTAGTGCGAAATAAGCTACTTGCGTAATTTCGTCAGATGCGGTGTAGCTTCCTCATGATACCAACCATGTCGTGTCTTATTTAATTCTTGTGAAGTTTAGATATGAAATATAAAATTTAAAGTTCCTCCCAGTTTGTTTCGATACTTCCGACAAGATATAAGAAATCCATTTCTCGTATTCAATTAATACACATTCATATGGCCTAGCACATAAAGTGTTTTTGGTTAATCCTATTTTCGCCTAATTTTCATCTATAAAATGTGATTTTTCATTATCATGAATACAAAAGCAAAGTTTGTTGCTTATGGGTACATTCGATTCCCTCTACTCTAACTACTCCGGAAGTTACGTATCTACTCCAGGAAGTGACGTTTCTACTCCAGGAGTAAACTACTCCAAACTGGGTCCAAATCGAATGAAAAGGAGTACTTAGGAACGTCATTATTTTGGGGTTCCCTTGCTATGGGGATTCCCTTCCTACTAGCAATTCACGCCGTGAATTGGCATTGTCGATCGATTGGCTTAATTGTGTGACATGAATTACAGCAATCCACATCAAAACAAAGCAATCAGCCATAAATCAAAGCTTCTGAAGTGTCATTTATTTATGTAAACACCACTACGTCATGGGGTATCCCCATTTCTTGGAGAACTTCCGATCTACTCCAATCTACTCTGAACTACTCCCGGAAATGCAAAACGAATGATCTGGAGTGAACTACTCCACTCCAAGAGCACTTTGGAGCAGCGAAACGAATGTACCCTTATAATGGCCATGGAATTGTACGCAAAGCCTAAACATGGTGTGAAATAACATACATTGAGAAGAACATGTGTTAAAAGTGTTAAAGCACCCTTTAAAGAATCAATGATTTCAGCTTTTGTAGCATTTTGAATATTCGCCTTAAATGGTAAGTTTCATGTACATGTATCATATCAGCCATATAATAGGTTAAACACATAATATAGATGATCTATCTGAAGAAAGAGGTGAAATACCAGGTTTTTTTAAATAAATGTATAGCGGAACAACTTCACCACCATGCGGCACAACTTACCCCAGCACCGGGGCAAGTTGCGCCACTTGACCTACTTTTTTCAAACACCTACCATGATCATCCCAGTTGTTCGATTGCCCTGAAACTTGGCTCAATTCCGGGCAACGTATTATATTTTGGTATCTGATTATTAGATTACATAATTAAGCTTTGGTTAATTTTTGGAAATTCACCCTGAAGCAAAAAATGGCACAACTTAACTGGTTTTCCCTAATCCATCATGTTTTGACATAAGATACCAGGAAAATGTATTTCAACCCAGGAACAAAATGACCTTACATAGTGAATCATAGGCAACCACAGATTGACGAAAATGGTCGAAAACGGGGAAAAAAAAGAAATTTTGAACTTAAATTGAAGTAGGTAGGAATTGTCATATCACCATTTTGAAAACAGATTTGGGTTCCACATGCACAGTAAAGGCCCTACTGTTTTTTGAATTTGCATAAGAATTAAAATTGACACACCCTAAATTGCTGCGCCTAGTAACAATGGAGCTACTTCATGCTCCGTCAAGATATGCTCAGATCGATATAGTTTCGATCCTGAAGCCTAGCTTCTCTGCTGATCTAGTTTACAAGATACTCACTTCCTGGTGTCAGGAAACATTTTCCTAATTTCCTGTGATCTAGGGCTAATTAGTTTTAAGATCAATCGTCAATATAATATATGTAACGTGGAGACAGACACATTTAGAATGGTCTAATTGGCTTACTGAGAGCTTCCTACCTTTGTATTTGGTACCATTCTTTAGCTTGAGACTTCCTTTATATAGTCAAAAAGTATCAGTGTGATTCTAACAAGTATAGTGGCTATTTTGTGGCCCATAAGATGGGGTAATTTTTGGTTATAATTGTTTTTGTTATAGTGACTTTTTTGTCAATTTGAAGGGGTTTTTGCTGGCCTACAGTTTCGTTTTTTTTTTCGTTCCTGTATGAGTTACTTGGCACGCGGCTTGATCAATGTTGTGCTGTAAGATGGACTTTTTCGATTGACTGAAAGTTTCTTAAACACCTGTTATTCTATGCATTGTTATAGGGAGATAACTGTCCGACTCAAGGATACCCCCTCCCTTTTTTACCCTGCGTTGCTTTGTTCGGTGTTTTTCCTGATCAATTTTAAATATTCTGTTTGATTTTGTAACCTTACCCTATGTTTCAGGCAAGTGAGTCATTGCATTATCAAAAGGTTGACTGAGCTGCAATTCGGCAAGATCATCAGCTCTTATGTACTAAAGGTAAGAAATTAAAATGCTTTATCTAATTAACACCCTTAAAGTCTTACTAATATATATGTACTTGACCTCCTGCCACATTTTCTGTTTTGAACACTTTTGCAGAAAGTTTCTGAAAGAAGGATCAGATAATTTAGTTGCATGATTCAACAACAGACCATGCAAGTATTTGACTGCTTATTCCCAAATTGGGCTACCTTTTATGTTTTAGAGTACCCCTTGCATGTCAGAATACCCAAGAAAAATTTCTGAGTACCTACACTCTAAGAACGAAAAGGGATTAGAACAACCAAATAAGGTGCTTCGCCCTTGTCACAAATACAGCTCCCCATGGGGTGCGTGGAAGCACCTTTTCATAGGGTGCTTGGGAAGCACCCTAGGTCAAAGAACCCTGGGGAGTTTACAAGAACCCTACAAGGTTCTTCAGGGTAAGTGGTTTGAGGAAACCTTTTGGGGTTCATAATATGAGCAAATTTAGGAAAGGGGCCTCTTATAAGGATGCTTACAAGTGGTCCCTCACTTGGTATATTGTTTATAACTTTCATGTCTTATATGGATGTTCCATACGGTTCACAGCGAGACAATCTCACCGTCTTTCAAATTGCCTCCGGATGGTCGTCAGTCTGAAGATTACATTCATCCTCAGATAACTGATGACCATTGTGAGAGGTAAGAAAAGGAGGCGTCTTAACCATCTCAGCACTTTATAATTGAATGCTCATGTGAGTTGGATATTCTGTATATGTAAAGATTCTGCTTGCTACATTTTAGTCAGAATGTGTCTGAATTTCAGAGGACTGAAACAATTACACATGAGTTTTAAGCCACATGCATTTGTAATTGAAAATGTTCTTTCAAGAGTGTAGTACATATTCAAATAAACATTATGATACATTTTGTTAATTTAATATTAAAATTATGCAAAAACAAACTTTACGAGTTCACGTCTGTTATAGGTGGGGCCACATGCATAACGATTGAGAATTTAATGCAAAAGCTTTGCATTATAGATGACACCACTTGTCCCATGTAAGAAAATATCATAAGCCAGTACATTAAAGACCTATCGTGATGTAGATTAACCCAATTACTTTACTTAACTAATTAAACAATCCCTATAAAGGTGTGCAATAAACCTAAACAGTTTATTCTAACCAATTCTGCAATCTTATTTACTGTTGGTAAGACTTCCCGAGTCAGACAAGGAAATTGCTGTTTGCTCAACCAAGTCAAAATTCCTGATTCAGATTTGTTTAAAGATGCTGAGCTTCTCAGTATTACATTAGCATGGGTTGCCTATGGCACTGAGGCTGGTGAATAGTACATTTACCACTCTTGGTCATGATTTTCTGAACTGCTGGTAAATCAGTGTGGCATCTGGTTTCTGGCGGTTCCTCAATTAATGTAGCATTGCCCCTCTTGACAAGTCAGTCTGCTGTACAGGCAGGTGAGAGTAGCTTGGCTGCAGTTGCAGATGGTGAATTTTAAGGTGAATGGGTATCAAACTGGGACAGCTGCCTATTACGTCTGTGTTCAGTAGAAATGCCCACCAATTAAGGTGGCTCGCTACCCACGAAATTACGTCACCTGCACACATTTCCGCGCAGCCAGGCAGGCCCTATCTATCGTAACGTCACCACTGTGCTGACACTGCTTCAAGATCTTTTTTTAATTTTGAGAATTTCATACATCGGCCGCTTCGTTTGCAATTTGCGCCACTTCTATTGGGGTTAGAGACTTCTCGTTTGGAGCATTAGATGCGCTATGAAGAGTACTATATACAGCCGGAGATTCAACTTGATACTCAAAAGAGAAAAATTTTACAGGCGATTTTCGGCAAGCAGGTCTAATTTCTAAAAAATGACTTTGTGATATAAATAAATGTTTATATCAATTTGAAGTGCGGTAGGAAGGCTTGTCTATATCATCATGTTGTTCCCAACTATTTTTGGAAATAAATGACAAAGAAATGAAAAATCCTATCTTGTCAATTTTTTTTAGCGCCATGGTTTATAAAAAAAGTTAAAATTGTTAAAATCGAAACTTATATTCCGAGCACCTTAGAAAGTCCTTTATACTAAATATATCTCTTTGAAATTGTAATCACATTTTCCATGAATGTGTCTTCTTTAATTTCATGCTTCATTGCATAGTATGGGATGCATGACCACTGAATGGCAGAAAAAACTTCACAGTAGGAAAAATAAGAAAATGTTTTAGTTTTTCACGTTTGCCTGGACTGACTTTCTGGTACATAACCCCTAATATTTTTTTTAAAAGGCTGGTAGCGACCACTTTTGCTTACATATCCTTGCTATAAACTATATTTTGGATCATTCTAAACTGTTTTTAAGAAATCCTATCTTGGAAAGTTCACGAGTATCGAGCCACCTTAATAAGCAGATGTGAATGAGAGCAGCTCTGGAGTAAATATTGCTGTCAGCTGCCTCACAGATACACCTTTAGCATTCCGTTTAAGCAGGCATGGCTACACTTACCAGGATATGCGACTACAGGCAGGTTAGTAAAGTCAGTGGTGTACACGTATCTGGGGGGGTATGGCCTTCCCACGAGGCCTGAAGTTGACATAGAGGAGATAGGAAATACCCAGAGTGCTGCCCATTCACCTCATGTAATGCCTCCCCTTCCCCCAGGCCATTTCTAAGTATGCCCTGGGTCACTACCTTCGCCTTCCCACACCAGACCAGCTTGTCAGTTAGGCACTGCCTGGCATTTTCATGCAATAACCCATCTACCCAATTATTTCGTAATTTTCCATATCCAGTTTCAGAAACCATGGAAGGATGGTGAAGCACCCCATGCACCTTGTAATGTGTGATGCACCTCTCATGTAATGCACCCTATAATGTGTGATGCACCTTTTTTTCATGCACCCCTTGTTTGATGCACCAAAACGACCTTGTGCACCCCAAAGGTTTTTACATCCACCTTGCAGGTGTTTTGCTCCACCCCTCACACCTTTTTTTCTTAGAGTGTACCGGTACCCTATGAGATTTTGGGGGATCTGTCTGTCTACAAGTTGACCGCCATTTACTGCCACCTAGGGTGCAAAACTCGCGAGCTCCTGTGAGCGGTCAACAGAATTTGGATCAGTGGAAGAAACCAGGACAGTGTGGAAGAAACCAGGACAGTTCCTAAATTTAGTGATGGTCTAGTTTATTTCCAAAAACTCTGCAAGTGTCTAATCTGACTTTGGTTGGCTTCAATTTTAAGCAAACAGCTTGTAAATACCAGAATAAGTTGGAACTATTTTCTATCATGGAGGATGTATACATTGTAGTTCACATATATTGCCAGTATAGAGGGGGCCACTTGTGGCATGGACAAGACATTTTGCTGAGAGTAACACAGCTTTTATGAAATTTTGAATTATATTGTTGTCCTAGTTCATAAATCTCCATAAAGTTATAGAATAAATACAATTGAGCCTTTTTGATATCACAAAGCAAAAACATCGGCTTTGTATGGACATGTGAATAAGTGAGAATGCATTCTTTTTGGACCCTTTTTTGACCACAATTTAACATGCACTAAATGGCATAAGTAGATTGAATACCATCTAACTTCTGATGAGTAAAATCATCCCTTTCACAGGCAAAGTGTATGCTAAAGTTTCAAAACTCTCTTTTTGTCTCATGATTTCCAAACATTTTCATTCAAAGCAGTGGACTGGATATTTGCCAGCAACCATGCTTTGTGAAAGTAGTTTGGCGTAGTAATATGGACAGCTGTTGTTCAACCTGATCTGGTGATCTGTCCAAAAAAGATCAAATTATTGTTGACCCAATTCGATTTTCCAGGGACTGTCAGCATTCTGCTGCCACTTGACAGTCCCGAACAGAGACAGAGGGGATATTGGATGTATGCATATCACAATGGTGTGTGTTTTAAGCCATGCAGCGCTGTATTTATATTTGATTGACTTTCTATTCTTGTTTTTTATCTACTTTCTTATCATCTTTATCTGGCAGAACCTCAACCTTGGCAAAATATTCAACAAATTGAATGTGCCAAGTACAAGGCGGGAACAGAAGCTTATCATTGAATCAACTATGTCTTTTATAAGGACACACATCTGGTCTGAGCAAAATTCGATGAGCAGAAATGAAACTTTATATATAATTGTACACATATATATAATAAAAATATCAAAAATTAATTTGATAACATTAAGCAAAATTCCACATCCCACGTATTGGCCTAAGCAATAAAGGATACAAATCACACTCAACCTTGGCAGAATATTGAACAAATTGAATGTGTCTAGTACCAGGCGGATACAGACGCTTATCATTGAATCAACTATGTATTTTATAAGGACACACATACAGTCTGAGCAAAATTCCATGAGCAGAAATGAAGCTTATATATAATCAGGGCTTTGGAGTCGGGTGATAATTGAACCGACTCCGACTCACGACTCCTTTGACTTTCTGAAAAGCGACTCCGACTCCTTGGGTTTCTAGAATTGCGACTCCGACTCCCGACTCCGCTTACCGGCATTTGTGCACATTAATATTACATGATTAACAGAGAAGAAAAAGTCATTCTACAGAGTTTTCATAGGATTTTGTACTTGAATACTTGCTTAGGAAGTTTTATGTAAACTTTGGGGTTCATTTCACATTTTTGTAACTGTGTTTTTGTAAATTATATCAATTGTTTTTAGGAGTCAGGAGTCACCACTTTAATTTTCGACTCCGACTCCGACTCCACCTGAAAATCAAAGTTCGACTCCGACTCCGACTCCGACTCCACCCAAAAACCTCCGACTCCACGACTCCGACTCCCGACTCCGACTCCCGACTCCGACTCCGACTCCAAAGCCCTGCTTAAAATATAATTGCATACATTATGTATAATAAAAAGATCAAATATGAATTTGATACCATTAATCAAAATTCCACATCCCACGTATTGGCCTAAGCAATAAAGGATACAAAATGGTAAAAAAATATTCACAATCTTCTTTAAAATGCCACATATACTTGATACCTTCTTTACTACATGACAACACCATCCTCCAAAGAGGTTGTACACAAATATTTCCCAATCCTCAAGTCGGCTGAAAGTCTGATCTTGACAATGGTTAATTTTTTTCCTCATATACCCTTTAGTGTTCTTGAGAAATAGATCTAGAAAATGCTTTACTAAAATGAAGTCCATTTCATCACATGATGTTACTTTCAGTAATAAATTGATGTCCGGACAAAAGTAGTTGGGCAATTTCCCATCAAATATACCCTTCTGAAGTTTTTGCACCATGTTCTGAATACGTTGTGTCAATTGGGGGAATTCCCAATCAGAATCTTTTGGATATTCTTCGCATTCTTTAAACCAGATATTCTGAAATTGAATTCAAGTAATTTGCTCAATTCTCTGGATTTTAGATAAATCAATTGGAATTTCTCTGCAATTAGAAGAAACAAAATATATTTCAGAGTTTTCCTTGTGTATGAAAAGGTCAAAACTCACAACACTGTGTTTAATTTCAAAAATGACAGAAACATTATTAGCTCCAGTGCATTTTATAAGCGAATTTCAGTGGCGGGGATTTTGCCCGAAGACGCCTTTTCATTATCAAATCACAGAAACGGAATAGTTGCACTGCAAAGATTTCAAATTGAAGCTATTCTCTCAAAACTTGAATTATTTATTTGTTTCTTACCTTCAGTACGTATGAATTGATAACTGTACCAATACGTTTTTCAATCAATCTTTTAAGTATGCGATGGCTCAATCCTCTACAAGAAAAAATGTGAAGTGACAGTTGTTATAGAATTGAAAAAAAAACTGCGATCCCTAGTCTGAATCATTGGTTATACTATGACAATGTGTTGAATGCATTAGGCCCATACAACTTTTCACCATCCAACGGAGCATTCCAGGTTGCAATCAAAAGAATTTTATCGTTTCTCTGACTCATACTGGGTGGGGAATATGAATTTATAGACTTCCTTTACCTGCAGCTATATGAATGTTCATCTTCTTGTAAATCTTGCACCAGTTTGTTTTCCAAAGTAGAAGTGGATACCTTCCAAAGGAAGCTGTCTCTGGGAGCTAAGCTGACACCAACTGCTTTTAGACTTTCTATTGTCTGTCTCTTCGGCCAGGTGGAGTTGGTGTTGTCCCATCTGTTTGGATCAGGCAAAGGAGCAACATCTGGTATTACAGGTGCAAAATCCAGAAAGACAGAGTCTCCGGCCAAGTCAGGATGGTATAACTGACAGGAGGTAGCAGTTCCCGCATTAGAGTCTTGAAACAATATTTTTGCCTCTGTAGATGAAAAAAAGAAAAGATTGACATAACATGAAGGTTATCACGAGAAACAGTGAATCATAATGTATTCTTGTACCATTGTGATAAGATATGATAAGATAAGATATTACTTTATTGTATCATCAATAAACATAAGTACATGATGAAACTCAATTTGGCATAAATAGACAAGCACACCAAGCAGTGCAAATAAATGAATATGATATGACAAGAATAAATTATAATACTGAAGTAGATACATATATATACAAAGGATCACAGACTAGATTTATGGTTGTATAATTTGATGGCATGATTTACAAATGTATTAGCATATCTAGTGGTGCGATGTTTTGGCACACAGAGTCTTTTACCAGATCTCAAGAAATTAAATATGATAAAGACCAAGATCCTAGCCAATGGCCCTTGTTATCCCTGTCTATATGGAGTTACAAATTTATTTGCAAACTGTCTACAAGTTGACCGCCATTTACTGCCACCTAGGGTGCAAAACTCGCGAGCTCCTGTGAGCGGTCAACAGAATTTGGATCAGTGGAAGAAACCAGGACAGTGTGGAAGAAACCAGGACAGTTCCTAAATTTAGTGATGGTCTAGTTTATTTCCAAAAACTCTGCAAGTGTCTAATCTGACTTTGGTTGGCTTCAATTTTAAGCAAACAGCTTGTAAATACCAGAATAAGTTGGAACTATTTTCTATCATGGAGGATGTATACATTGTAGTTCACATATATTGCCAGTATAGAGGGGGCCACTTGTGGCATGGACAAGACATTTTGCTGAGAGTAACACAGCTTTTATGAAATTTTGAATTATATTGTTGTCCTAGTTCATAAATCTCCATAAAGTTATAGAATAAATACAATTGAGCCTTTTTGATATCACAAAGCAAAAACATCGGCTTTGTATGGACATGTGAATAAGTGAGAATGCATTCTTTTTGGACCCTTTTTTGACCACAATTTAACATGCACTAAATGGCATAAGTAGATTGAATACCATCTAACTTCTGATGAGTAAAATCATCCCTTTCACAGGCAAAGTGTATGCTAAAGTTTCAAAACTCTCTTTTTGTCTCATGATTTCCAAACATTTTCATTCAAAGCAGTGGACTGGATATTTGCCAGCAACCATGCTTTGTGAAAGTAGTTTGGCGTAGTAATATGGACAGCTGTTGTTCAACCTGATCTGGTGATCTGTCCAAAAAAGATCAAATTATTGTTGACCCAATTCGATTTTCCAGGGACTGTCAGCATTCTGCTGCCACTTGACAGTCCCGAACAGAGACAGGGGATCTGTAGTACCACCTTTTTCTAAGAGTGTGACATATTTTTTAACAAGGTGTTGCTGCATTTTGGAATGAATATTCGGGGACTTCGCATGCTTAAGATAAATAATTACGGCTGCCATTGCGTGAAATAAATAATTTCCTGCCAAGGAAAACTCAAAGCCCCCGTCCCATTATTAAATGGTCACCCCCTTATTTGTCACATTTTCGCGATGATTTGGCACTGTTTTTGCCTGATTTTTGGCAATATTTGACGTTTTATTTTGGTATCTTGCAGAATATCTGGTTTTGGGAATGTAAAGACTATCCAAATGATTCTGACTGGAAACTTCAAAATTTGGCAAAACGAATTAAAAGCATGGCGCGACGACTCCACACCGGTATAGTGAATGGTGAATTACCCAGTTTTTTCTGTCCTGACGTCAATTTATTGCAAGTCAAGACATCTTGGCATCAAATGGATTTTATTGCTGCGAAGGAAGAGCTAGATTTATTTCTCGAATGCACGAAACAGTACGTATATGACTAAATTGATGGCACCAGGGCCCAAAGAACGTCTGGTGAGGGAGTCCAGTAGCCAGTGTTGCAGTCGTGGCAAGAGCCTTCGAGGCGGAGACCGAGACATTGACCCTCAGTGATGGAGACCGATGCGTCAGTGCTCAAGACTGAAACCAAGGCTGGCAAAACAAATGTTATGGTTCACTGTGTGACTATTTTAGCTTGGAATATTGTCATGAACACTACTAAATGAATGTTGTACTGCAAAGTTATCAAACAATGTCTTCCAGAAACATTAAGATGCAGGTTTCAAATCAATACTGATCATCTGACACGGTTGATCAAGTAACTATATGCAATGGAGAATCGAAGTGGGCCTAGGGGGCTCGGGTCCCCCCCCTTATACCACTGAGATGGAAATAACATTTAAATGAAAATATGGAGCTACGCCAGCACACAAATGCCGAACTACGCTTAGGCCCAACCTAAACTACCCTGACTGGATCCGTCACTGTATACCAAATATAATGAATTCGAAAATAACTTACACACTAAATAGAGTGGGTCGGGGCATGAAGCCCGGGTTAGGTGAGAAGCCCCTCCAGTGTTATATCTAAACTTACATTTTTGGTGCTTTTTCTTATTGATAGGATTGAAGCTAGAGGCTTTTTAGGTGACGTCACAAATTTTCAGGGCAAACAGCACCAAACGTTGGAAGTAATTAAAGAAACTAAAAAAGGTGCATGGTTTTTGTAACTTTGATTAATTATTTGAAAGTGGCTGTCAGAAATAACTTTGGAAATTTTTTACAGTATAATGGATATCTGCATTGCTTCACTTTATGACCATTACATAAATATGATTTGGATCATATTTTTTTCATTTTGGCTCAAAATATAGAGGCCAAAGTAAAATATGTGAGTTTGGGGCGAGAGGCCCCAGATGGTATGGGGTAGGGCCCTGCACGGGACGGGAACGGGACTGAACTTGGAAAAATTTGGCGGGAGTGGGTCAAAATTCGGAAAATTTTATCATTGTAATGCCTGGAACGGGACGGGAACGGGAACAGATTGGGAAACTTTCAAAGATAAACGTAATGCCATGAACTCACATCTAAACCAACTCAAATCAGATGACCTAAGAGCAAAAATTAGTCAAACAAAAGGCGACTCTAAATCTATGTTCAAGGTTCTTAATGCCTGTCTCAACAGGAAACAAGAGCTGCCCCTTTCCCATCATGAAGATGAGAAACAGCTGGCCAATGACTTTAACAAATACTTTGATGAGAAAATAGAAAAGATACGGTCTGAACTTAGCTCCAACACAACTGATCCCACAGTTGAGACAGTGGTTGACACAGGAACACCATTGGACAATTTCA
The DNA here is from genome assembly GCA_026936325.1 of Platynereis dumerilii. Taxonomy (NCBI): domain Eukaryota; kingdom Metazoa; phylum Annelida; class Polychaeta; order Phyllodocida; family Nereididae; genus Platynereis; species Platynereis dumerilii. The sequence goes on from JAPTHN010000014.1 coordinate 15,016,402, forward strand.
AAACTCTTTCACATGCAGAGATTAGAAAACTGATATCAGATATGCCAAAAAAGCACTGTGCACTTGACCCAATCCCTACATGGCTACTGCTTGAATGTCTTGATGAATTTCTCCCAATCATAGCTGAAATTGTCAACTTGTCGCTCACTCTTGGCCAGATGCCGCAGGTATTAAAACATGCATTGGTTAAACCACTCCTGAAGAAAGCAGGCATCGAACCCATAAAAAAGAACTATAGACCAGTTTCAAACCTATCCTTCTTGAGTAAGGTCATAGAAAGTGCAGTGATAAAACAGTACAATGAACACATTGTTAAAAACAAGCTAGATGACAAGAAACAATCTGCCTATGTATGTATGTATGTAGTTTATTGTCCAAAGGACCAATTAACAAAAAGATACAGTCTTGAAATGACATGAATGAATCATTTTAAAATTACAAATTAGGTGACAGTAAACATAACGTGTATGATAACTTGTGAAAAAAGAATGTTCACATAGACAGGTTGTTAAATAGTTAATACTATACAACACATGAAATGTAGGGTAATACTTCAACTTATACGAGAGTACTAGAATGTCACTGAAAATTTACTATATTTTTAATACAAGTGCAGAGGTTCAGTGTGACACCTCTGTTTATCACTTATAAGTGTTCAACACATCAAAGCAGAAATTAGCCAATTGGTGAACGTCATTGCTCTGCATCAGTTCACACATAGAAGTGACCTTTAGGTCTGGGAATTGAGACCTAAAGTCTTCAGTCAAGGGACAGGTAAGGGCCACATGTGTCTCCGTCTGGATGTCCTCCTCACATTCACAAAGACGCTGTTCTCTTGGGATACGAGACCAGCGACCAGTCTCAATTTTGAGACGATGACTGCTCAAGCGAAATCTTGTCAAAGCTATTCTATGGTTTTCCTGCACGGGTACAACCTTTTCGCGGTAGATCTGATGAACAGAAAGCTGAGGGTTGATGGACCTGTAAGTCACAGCCTTTGTGGTAGTTGCTTCTCTAATATGGTTCAAGGTGCCATTGTTGTCCTGTAGTAGACCATGTTGTGCTTGAGATTCAAGGTCAATGATGTATTTACCCATGGGGCTCTTTACGGATTTTGCCAGTTCCATTGCTCTGCGTATGGGACTGTGAGCATAGTGAGGGCTCAGCTTAATCTTTTCTAAGAAGTTCATTTGTCTTTGTTTGATTTTCAGCTGAACAGGAAGCACTCCAAGTTCTGCATGAATCAAGTCATTTGGTGTTTGCGTACGGACACCAAGCAGTTCTTTCAATGTAGAATTGTAGATGGATGCCACACCTTTCAAGTTATGAGTAAGCCAACTTTCACTGCCATAAAGTACTGAGCTGCACATAGCACTATCCCATACTTTCTGCTTCACAATAAATGGAGCGCTGTTGTTCTTCCGTAGAAAGGAACTAAACTTCCGAGATTGTTTCTTTTTTGAAAGCAAGTGCGCATGAATTTGCTCTGCAATTGCTTTGCTAGAGACAGGAGTACCAAGGTAAGTATACTCCTCCGTTGGGTTGATGGTGATGCCTCCAATGTTGAATGGACGCTTATCCGCACAATTGACTGATAAGAATTGTGACTTAGATGGGTGCAGTGTCATTTTTAGTTCTTCAGCAGCAGCACACAACAATGAAAGTTTGTGATCCATTTTATCCCTGCTCGTGGCAAGAAGGATGGTGTCATCCATCAGCAGAAGAATGTGATCATTTCCCAAAAAGCCATCATTTTCACAGGCATCCAGTACTGTGATGGTGTCATTAATGTAAAAAGTAAACAGTGAGCAACTTGTAGATCCACCTTGACGGACACCTGTTTTGGCATCAATTATGGCATTTCCCATAAAACTCTTGGTGCAGCGCAAGGTCTGATACACAGCATTTAAGTACGTCTGCCCACAACCAGATCTGGCGAGCTTGCGAAGTAGTACAGAGCGGTCCACCTTGTCGTAGGCTTTTTCATAATCCAGAAACACCACATACAAAGGCTGTTTCATCTTTCGAGCAACATCAACGAAAAGTCTCAATGTGATAATCTGCTCTATGCATCCTCGACCAACTTGAGCACCAGCTTGCTGAACATCTGGAGAAAACCATAGGATAAACCTTGAGTTCAAAATAGCATCATACAACTTGCAGAGACATGACAAGATGCTAATCCCTCGGTAGTTTGAACACAGGGATCTCAGGCCTTTTTTGTAAATGGTGAATAATTTGGCATAGCACCAGGCAGTAGGGTAATCACCCAAGAATATCACATTCATCAGGAAAGTTAATAGAGAAATCCAGGGAAGGGGCAGAAGACTTAAGACCCCCGATGGGATTCCATCAGGCCCAGGAGACTTGTTTCGTGACATTTTACGAATTATACCATCAACTTCCATCTCTTGAATTGGATCATCTAACACTGGACATGATGTAATTGAAACTGGCAAAAGAAGGTCTTCAACATCTTCTGGTGACAATAACTGTTCAAAGTACACTTTGAATTCAGTGTCAGTAGGCGCCAATTGGTTATTTGTGGGTGTATTAAATTGTCCATTCCAGTCAATAGCAGTCCACAAGCGCTTCGAATCATTCATAGAAAGCAAGTTCCTCCAACGATCTAGTGATGTTTCAGCATTCACTGTGCTCGCATGTGTAGATGGCTTCTTTTTACTTTGAAAGCAGGTGTTGTGGAGTAGGGCAGTGACCTTTTGACAGAGTTCTTGCACTTCTTGGTCATTGTGAGGTAACAGCCCCAAAGCATCTGGGAGCAACGACATAAATTTTTCTTGGTCAATCTTTTGAAAGTGAATTGGAACAGCCACATTGTGGTCTTTTGGGAGAGTATCCTGTAACAACATTTCTGCTCTAGAAGCAAGGATGTCCATCGGTGCTGTGGGGCATTTCAGAGTGACGGTTAATGCAGCATGGTCAGTGGATACGGGGATACTTTGCAAAATCTCAAAATGCTCTGTATAATTCAGCATACATCTTTTGGCCAATGCCCAATCAATTTGGGAAATCCAATTGTTACCTTGCTTAAATGTCAAACCACCAGGAAAGTTCAAGTCATTTGCAACAAGATGGTTCAATGGGTATAATCCAAAATCATGACACAAACTCAAAAGTTCTTTCCCATGAGAATTTTCACGAGAGTCTGGATTGTCCATGTAAGTAATTCCATCTGTTTCAAGAGTATCAAGCTTGGGTTATGAGCATTTAAATCTCAAAATATCAATATGTTTCCAGAATGACAAGTTAGCTGTTCTTGAATGATAGCAAAAGTCCTATGGTCAAAATAGGGCGAATCAACAGGGGCAACATAACAGGCTCCAAAGCGAAGATCAGGGGAAACGTGCAAGTCAAACCAAACTTGATCCTTAAAAGTAGAAACAGAAATACCAGAATCCCAAATGTAGGTTTTTATCAAAATGGCGACTCCTCCACGCAGTTCTTCTCCATTTATAATGGAGCTTCTAACACATTTGAAACCAGGAAGAGAGATTGGGCGATCTGTCTTAACTTCTATAAGAGCAATAATATCAAAGTCATTAAGGAAAGAGATGCTGTTTCTGTGTTCAAGCTTAGAATCAAATCCACGAACCGTAAGGCTCAGGATTTTTAAACTGTGATTCGCCCACTTCAAAAAAACTGGGGTTTGAAAGAGTTAATGACTATATCGTCAAGAGTAACTGTGCTAGTCGCATTGTCCTATTTCACTACATGGCCTTGTTTTTCAGGTTTTCCCTTTCTTCTTTCTCGACCATTCTCAGGCGATAAAACTCCTTGCTGATCAGAGGATGAACATCCTTCTTTATGTAAATGTTTTTGAATCGATCAGTATTGTCATCTTTCAATCTCTTTGCATTTTCAAGGGTGGCCTTTCTCTGTTTTTGATCTTCAAGTATCACTTTAAGAAATCTAGGTTTTCCATCATTTCTCTCCTTTCCAAGTCGAATCGTTTCTGCTATTCCAATGTCATGTACACCAATTCTCTCAAAAGCCATGCGACATTTATCCAAGTCAGAGACTGCATCAGTACCATTCAGAGACAAAGGCTCACTTTCTGACAAACCTTTAAAAATAAGGTTTTTGGCTCTGCTATCTGCTTCAATTTTTTCCAGGTACCTTTGATGTTGCATCAGGGCACTACGACACCATTCATTGTCTTTCTTTAACATATCCACTTCTCTCTTCAGCTGACCTTTATCATCCTTGAGTGATTTCACCTCTTCCAATATCTGAGTTAAGCGATTTTCAATTGGATCATCTATGATTGCCTCAAGGGCAGTTCTCAAGTCCTGCTGACTCATATCATCAAGTTCGGTTTTTGACAGATGTCTAACATCATCTGCGACAGTCAGGTCTGCCGGTCCTTTGCTTCTTAAACCTGCAGCCATTTTGTTCCCTGTATTTGATAGTTCAGTTTTTTTTGGAATAAACAAAGACACCACTTACTGGAGGTCACTGAAGCGTGAAGTAACTGTTGTTTACAACTTGTGCAGTCATGCATGAAGAAAGATAATTCCAATGTACAATTTCCCACACTTTGAATAATCTCCTCAATCGATGAAAAGATACTACTGGTATAAAAACTAACTCCACCAGTATGTTCTCTGAGTCCTTATACACATCCAGGTGTAACTTTCTCCCATAAAAATCCACTGGTTACTCACAAAATGCGAAATTTTTGGAGAGCAGATTCAAATGCTTACTGTCCACTGAAACAAGTTTGGCATTCATGAAGTTTCACAGCAGTGAAACTCTTCTTACCAAAATTCACAATGACATAATGTTGAGCATGAGTCGTGATGAGGTGACAATGCTGGTACTCCTGGATCTATCAGCAGCCTTTGATACAACTGACCACAGCATTTTCGTAAAACGACTGGAAAATAGTTATGGAATAAATGGCTCAGCTCTACAGTGGTTCAAATCCTACATTTCACAGCGATCACAGGCAGTAATTTTGAATGATGTTATGTCAGAAAGGCTGGACCTGAAGTATGGAGTCCCACAAGGGTCTAAGTTGGGTCCCATACTATTCAATTCTTACATCGCACCAGTCAGTGAAGTAGCACAGAGAAATCAAATCGAAGATGAAAAATATGCTGATGATGAACAGCTTGTGCTCTCCTTTAAGCCGAGCTTCCTTGGTGATCAAATAAAAGCAGTGAAGAAAATGGAGAAGTGCATAAAGGAAATTAGAAATTTTCTCACCGAAAACATGCTCTGCAACAATGGTGACAAAACTGAACTTCTCATCCTTGGCACACCTCATCAACTAAAAAAGCTAAAGGTTTCATCAATTCAGGTAAACAACGTTGAGATAAAAACAGCAGACAATGTCCGTAATCTTGGTGTCATATTTGACAAAGAAATGAAAATGGAAAAGCAGGTGAACAAAATGTGCAAAAATGCCTACTTCAACTTAAAAAACATCTCAAAGCTGCGTAAAAATTTAGACAAAGACTCAACAAAAACAGCAGTAAATGCACTGGTCACTCCACATCTGGATTATGGCAACGGATTGCTTCATGGTATATCGCAGAGACTGATAAAGAAGCTTCAAGTAGCACAAAATACAGCTGTCCGCTTAATTGAACAATTGAAAAGACGAGACAGTGTCACAAGTCATAGGAAGAACTTACACTGGCTGCCAATCCCAGCGAGGATACAGTTCAAAGTCTTGATGATGACATGGAAAGTGCTGAACGACCAGGCTCCAGAATATTTAGAACAGCTCATTCACCTCAGACAACCAAATTGCAACTTACGAAGTAACAAGAAGTTGCTATTGTCAATTCCAAGCACTTGCGACAACAACAATATTGCAGACAGAGCATTCACACATGTGGCTCCTAAACTTTGGAACAGTCTTCCCCATGAGATAAGTAGTTGCAAGTCTATGGAAAGTTTTAAGAAAAAATTGAAAACGCACCTATTCCAGCTACATTACAATTAATTCCACAAAAGCGTTGGTGAGCAGTCAGACTGAAACTAGCGCTATATAAATGCTTAGTTTATTATTATTATTATATTATTACCATGCTACCTTGATATGCCACTACATGTGGTGTGCGCCATGCCAATTGGCATTATGGAGGGGGTGGCATTATAATGGGGTCCCACAAGGAAAAAAATTATCTTTACATCAAAAGGAATTGGTCAGCTATAGGTAGCCTCCTAATGGATATAGGATGTGATTACTGTGGTAACATTGACTGACAAGCAGTTTTGGTTAAATGTAACTCCATTTTCAAAATTTTGAATTAAAACCCTACATCATTTTACTCGTAAAAAGGTCAACATTTTTTTACTAATTGTTGCAAATTTGAAATCAGCAAATTCATGAAATGACTGATTAATGGAAAAAGGCAAAATAAATTGACCATAGTAGAATTCGCTTCTTTTCAAAAGGCTTTGCATATCTATGGGTAATACACAACTACAAAGCTCAATTGCCTGTCAGTCAATCAACAGTTAGCAACATTATGTTAGTATGGAATTGATTTTCCGTTTAACTTTTTGAGAAGAACAAGTGTTTTGCATGCACTTCTTCCCAACTTTGTGTGGCAAAATGTCTATAGTTTCCATTCACATTTCTCTGCTTTCCGAAACTCCTATGTACATGTATAACTGAACTTGTGTCCTTTCACTCTTCGATTAACATCAATAGTCAAAAGGAATACTAAGATAATGGTGATATTAATTGACTGACAGGAAATGAAACTTTGTTGGCATGTATTGAAACAATGAGAATTTTCACAACGGTCCATATTTTGTCCACATTCTTAAGAAAAAAGGTTTTATAAGCAACCTTATATCACGCGCATGAATACCAATAATACCCTATAGACAATATAAGTGTATGTAATTCGAATTTGGAGATTGCAAGAGCAGAGCCATTTTGCAAATAACACACAGATATGTTGCAAATGCAATAGTTGAACTTGTACATCTCACTTATTTTGATAATGTTCTGGCATGCAAAGTATTTTTTCTTTTATAGTATTTGCATATTTTAAAGAAATACAAAACTAATGGGAGCCTATGCCAAAGTCACATGCCAAATTCCAATTAGAATACAACCACAGCAGTGATCACAAATTGTTATACATTGTTTGTTACTACGTGTGCTTTTAGCAGTTAGACATGAGATAAAAATATAATAACGATATGCAACATAAAGAACAACACCCAACAATAACTGTGAATTTTGAGAAAATGTTTTTCATAGTCAATATTCCAATTTGATAGAATCTGTGACAAATACATCAAACCACACATGTCCAGGACATTTCTTGGACTTGTCATATGCAAGTATATGGATGGATTGAATCGATCTGCAAGCCCTGATATACTATGTCTATCAATGACTGGTACTTCCGCTCGTGCCTTATATGAGTTCTAGAAGCTTGTATAGATAAAGATCCCTAATAGGTTTATTATTCACTTTTAAAAATGTTCAAACAGCAAACAAAAACAACAGTTATTATCCCTCGAGAAAGTATGTAGAATTTGAAAAATCTTGCAAAATCTGTATGTGATCTCACACTGCATGGTGATTGGCTGTGGTGAGGAGTGTGATGCAGTGTTGGCATACGATATTGTTTAGAGAATAGCCATATATGGTATGTGACGTAATATGAAATTTTATCAAGTATCACTGAGTAAAAGAAGATTACAGGCTGTGAAAGTCAATGAACAACTGTTACTCATAATACTCATAAACTGTCTAATCTGAATGTTGTCTCAGGACAGTTTGTTGTCAGTGGCACAGCAAGGTTGTCTCAAAAATGGAATACACAGTTGCACAATTTTTATTGAATGGATTCATCCTTCTGTATTATAATTATAGAAATTATGAACAATACTTTTTTCGTGCCCTTGGTTCAGGGTTGAGGGGCAAGCCCCTTGCCCCTCATGCCCTAGATTAACATAGAAGAGATGGGAAATACAGAGCACTGCATTTTCACCAAATGTTATTTCCCACCAGGCCATTTCTAGGTATGCCCCTGCTGCCACAACTTTCTATGTTTCATTTTCACACACATGGCTTGAAGTCATATGCTGGTACACTACCTCACAGATTTGATATGACATACCATGCAGACTGAGCCATGATTGGCTGTACAACCTGTGACCTCACATGGAACACCTGATTTCCAATGCTAACCTATAGGAACTGCCATATGATGTCACATTTCAACATTACAAAAAAATCACATTCTACATACTTTCTGGAAGGATAATAAATAATCCAGCTGCACTGAACTCCCACAATTGAACACCCCCCTAATTAGGCCACTGACTAGTGTTGTCCTACATTGAAGTGAGACTTTTTGATTTACATTAAAAAATACAAGCAAAAAATAAGTTTCACAGGATAGGGGTTTCCCCACAAGTATGATATTGCTTTCGAACTAGGTCATGCTAACTACCATAATATGGTCCAATGCTTCATCATATATATATGTGCCAAGTATATAGCTCAGAATACTTTTATTCAACAGATGGTTCAATGCAGCCTAATATTAGCTTACAACCCCATAGACATTTCATGTGTGACTACCACAGAAAATTGCGCTGCCATTCACTATGACTTTTTAACGCAAGTTATTTACTGTAGCCCACATATTATTTTTATAACATGAAGTGCATGCTTGTGGTGAGGGAGAGAATATCAAAATAACCAAGAGTAAAATCAGAAATGACTCGGATTGTTAGATAAATACTAGGGCTTATCTAAATTTATGTTTGTAATGTCTATTTATACATTGCATCACTTGGATTATTTGGGACACTTACAATATTGTGACCTATGGCTGGAAAACAGTTTTGTGTTATTCGCATGGTTTCAATGCAGTGAATTTGACACACCCTGATTTGAGATTTATGGCACTTGCAACGTCGACTGAGTTCGAATAAATGGATTACTTAAGTGACTTTCTCATATACACAACTGTTATATTTATCTTCACAGATCATTCACAATCAAAACCTCAGACTCAGTCATTCTACCCGTGGTTGCTCATTTGAAAAATAGTTGATATCAATTGTCCTTCAGGTTCACAAGTACCATTCCGGTAGGCAATTTCAGGTGTCTTTTAGCCTGCATATTCAGGGCACTCTCTGTAGTTCAAAGACATAAAATTTGACAAATATTATAAATCAATAACTTCATAATGAGTTGACTTAAACCTCATCATAACATCTGTGGCACAAATTACCTGTTTCTGCAATTCTACAAGAGGAGTTCTGAATGATTAAGTTGTCTCAATGGTGGTCAGTGAGATCAGCTTCCATATAACGGAAGCTGATATCCAAGGTTTGGAGATGCTATTCCAATAGGCAGGGAATATTAAAATGTTTCTAATAATTCATCAATTACACGATGGGTTATAATCTCAGTGATATCAGTGACACAAATCATGAGTTATTTAATTTCTATCGTGAACAAGTAAAAATCTCAGAGACCGACAAGCAGAGAAATGATGAAGTTGTCTCAAAGGTGGTCAGTGAGATCAGTCAGTATATCAAGGAAGCTGACCCCAGGTTTGGAGATGCCATACAAATAGGCAGTGCCTTTTGCGGACTCAAAACACACAAACCAGATGAGTATGACTACAATATTCCTTTACTTGGATTAGGACGCCGAACAAATGATATTTTTAATGATAATGCCAAACGACATTATGATTTTTATTGGAATGTGCCTCAAGACAACATATGCAGCAAACATGGCAACCAAGAACTGGTTAAATCTCAGAATAGCTTGTTTTCAATTATTTTAAACATCATACCGTATGCAATGACTCTTGTCATCCTCCATCTTTTTTTTATTCTTAGTGTAATTTCACTCTCTGAGGATTCTACAAAAGATAAGAACCTATTCTTTCAAATTTTATGCATAATATTATGCACATTTGAGGATTTGGAAATTTCTTATATCCTCCGGGTATTACTCATATTTGTAGCTATGGTGAACAAGCTTATGAGAACGCTGGTACCCTGGATGCCGCTTGTCTTCAATGGATGCTGCTTAATGAATAAACCGGAGCCTTTTTGTACGAGCCAATTTTATCTAAATAGAATAGTTGATATATGCATAATAAAACAATTCTGTGCTCAGCCTTCATTGACATTGGACGAATTTAAGTACACTGTAAAGATGTTACTTTACCGATGGAAATGTGAATGCACAAGCATGATAAGTCAAATTAAGGATTGGCGTCAGAAAACAAAGTTTACACTACACCAATGGCCAAGAAAAGACTCCTACTCTTATCCCAGTTTTCCAGGTCACCATAACTATTCTCTGTTTGAAAAAACAAATTTAGTCCATAGCAGTGATTCATTGCCGCATCCTATCAAGCCTGGGTTGGCCTATTTCCACCTGACCGATGATGAAATAGCAAGTGGACATTGGAGTGATTGGACTTATGATGGAGATCTGGTACCTGCTCTGGTGAAGAAGACATTCAGACAGCTGTTGCACCAAGCCACACTAGAACTTTCTGGTAAAAGTCAGTAAATATTTGGTCTGTTAGATTGTATAGTAATATGCCTTGAGAGTGTTGCATCAGTCAACTAGAATAACGTAAAAAAGTATACAGTCAGGGAGCCAACCCCTTGTAATTTGGATTTAGCCTGCTCTAATTTGCAATTTATGACAGATATTTTTTGACGGGACAGAGCCACCGGCTAACCGTGCAAAGCGAGGTATCTCATCCCTTCTGGCTAACATGTGAGTGCAGTGATCCAGATGGTTCAATCAGATATTTTGATTCAGATATCCCATAATAATATGATCCTGGCATTGCCTCTCTTCACACGTGACTACAGCGTGACTACCTTCTTCTACTTCTCCTGAGTGATATTCCGCCTGTTCATCAGGCGAACCAAAAATTTTCCAATGAAAAAAATATAGCGGAAAAAAAAAATTTAAAAAAAAAAATTTAAAAAATGTTGAAAAAACCAATTTTTTTACCAAAAAAATAATAAAAGTCCCGAAAACAAAATTTTTCCAAAAAAATAACAGTTAAGCAAAGACAAATCAACTTTCAAAAAGAATTATAATAATTAAAAAAATATTAACCTGTAAATATTGTTAACCAAACGAGTACTTACATGTCCCATCTTCTATGCTGTGGCATTATCATTTTATTTACTAACATAATCTTCCACTATAAACTATATAAAGTATCATTAAAACATGGTATAGCTAACTGATTCAAATAACTATTGAAAATAGACCACTATATATAAGCACAGTTTTTGCTCTGTCACGCAAAAACATAACACTTCTGAAATATATATTTGCAATTTCTCCTAAACCAGGCATTATAGACCACCACTTCTTTCAAAACTTTGTCACCCATGTGTGTCTTCACAAAGTAAAATACTTAGAAGCAACAAATATTATACATTATAAAAGTTAAAGCATAAATCATATATTTTCCAAGGGGGTCTATTATTTTTGAGACTGGCCTTTGCTGTTCGCAGCGATCCACACCTCAATTTGGTACTGTTGGAAAGGAAATTTTCAGAATTTTTTCATGGTGGCGATGTTTTTGTCAATTTCTTGGACCAGAGATGTTTTATTTTGGTTTCCATGGCAAAAAGTCTGTTTCTGTCACAATCATTTTTATAAAACTTACCATATGTAGTGTATCACAGTTGCTGTGGAAGCAAGGCTGTCATTGACAGGCCATGTGGTGCCTTTTACTGGTCTCACCAGTGTCACCACTTTATTGGTGAAATATTGATTTTGAATCTCTTCCTTGTTACCATGGCAATACAATTTCACCAATACAGTGGCGAGACTAGTAAAAGGCTCCACATTACTTATCAATGAATGCCTTGCTTCCACAGCAACTGTGATACACAATGAAACGTTTTATAAAAATATGTGGATTGCTGCGAACAAAGTACCCTTTTAATTTTACTTTTTTGGCCCTTGGCTCGCGGACTAATAGGGTCATTGCATCAACCTTATCGTTAAGAACATTTAATGTATGGGTTATTTTCACAACTCTGAGGAACAGTGACACACGTCATCAAGTTTGGGGAGGAGGCCAATGATTCTATTGCACCATGTTTCTTCACAGTAGCAATGGACAGGGGACAACATGATATCTATCTATCTATCTATCTATCTATCTATCTATCTCTATATATTTGTGCTGTGTAGCCAGTTTCATTGTTTAGTGAAGGTCTGGTTTATTTCCAAAAACTTTCTAAGTGTCTAATCTGACTTTGGTTGGCTTAATTTTTAAGCAGACAGATAGTAAATACCAAATTAAGTTGGAACTATATATGTATGCATTGTAGTCCACATACAATGCCAGTATAGAGGGTGCCACTTGTGGCATAGACAAGACATGCATTTTGTTGAGTGTTACACGACTTTTATGAAATTGTAAATTATATTGTTGTCCTAGTTAATGAATATCCATAAAGTAACACAATAAATACAAATGAGCATTTTTGATATCACAAAGAAAAAACATGGGCTTTGTATGGACACATGAATAAGTGAGGGAGCATTCTTTTAGGACACTTTTCTGACCACAATTTAACATGCACTAAATGGCATTTATAAGTAGATTGTTATTCGAGGACGCCTCCATTCGAGTAGGCATCTATGTGTGTGGGCCTCTATTAAAAGGCAACCTTTATTCGAGGGGGTGTTTGTTTGGGGGGAACCTTTTATAGAGTAGGGCCTGTTTCAATCTATGAGACGATAAGTGGACAAAAAATAATATTTTGTATTAATTGCAGTGAAATACAAGCTTGTGATTGGTTGACAATGGTGTCCAATGGTGTAAGAATCTTTTCTTTTAGCAATATACAAACGATTCAAACACAATCAGACTTTTCTGTATGGTCTAATTGATAAGTAAAGATCCATTTTGTCTGCAACAATCCATGTGTCAATGTTAAGACTTATGTTGAAAACGCTAGATTTATATCTATCTTTTATTAAAATGTAAAACAAATATGAAAGAGAAGAAATTGATCCGAATCAGATATTTGCCCAGATATCAACCACAAGGGAATTTTGAAGGGGAATTCCAAAACTTTCTCATGTAGCAGCTGCATATGGTTTATGGCCTATCTCAGAAATAATGAAGCCAAACGGGTATAACCTGCAAACGGCCACCTTGGCACCCCAAAAACTTCACAGCTGAAAAAAAAAATCAGCTGAGAAGTTGAGATGTTAAGTGAATATATGTTACAATAGTAATGAACGATTTTGCCTATATTTGGGCGAACTTTATGTTGTCTCTCACACAGCTCCAACCTTGTAAGTTACCTATCTGTACCATCCAAAAGCTTTGTATTGGCAGACTATTAAGGTATTCAGAGCAATATACACATTGAAGAAGCCTATGCAGACCTCAGTACTTTTTTTTCTTTTTGTCATGTTTGATACATGCGGGGCCATCTATATTTAAGATTTTGAAATTGGGCCACTGTCAATGCTTCGCTTCAGGCCGTACATGCATCATACAGACCTACATTACAGCACTGCATTACAGCACTGCATTAGAGCATACCAGCACTGTCCTTCCCAAATAAAGGCCCTCCTAAAATAAAGACCCTCCTAAAATAAAGGCCCCCTTGAATAAAAGCCCCCTCGGATAAAGGCCCCCGTAAAGTCCCCCTCAAATAGATTCCCCTAGAATGAAATACCCAATAGGAGGCTCTTTTGCCTAGAGGCCCAATCAAATGAGGCCTTCTTACAATAAATACACTCGGTTCATTGTACAGTTAAGTATACATGAAACCATATGCAGCTGCTACATGAGAAAGTTTTGGAATCCCCCTTCAAAATTCCCTTGTGGTTGATATCTGAGCAAATATCTGATTCGGATCTATTTCTTCTCTTTCATATTTATTTATGACACTGTTAAAATTTTACATTTTAATAAAAGATAGATATGTACAGTATACATAAGGTCTATCTAAAAAATAATGAAGCCAAAGTGTGACATGACCATCAAAATTTTATAATGTATTTTTGTATCAAATGACCATATAATATTGTTTTAACATATCTAAGTTCCAGAAAATATATTTGCCATAGAGTTCAGACTCAGACTCAGACTCAGACTCAGACTGTATTTATTTGGCTCAAACACATTTACATTTATACAACAACAATTATATACAAGATTACGCCAGGAGACCCACCGAAGACACAAACACGGTCGCTGCTGGTGGGCCACCCTCCCAAAAAAAAAAAAAAAAAAAAGATGGAAAAGGTAAATTATTATATTATGATGACAATCATTACATAACGCTCACTGCATGGTTGGTTAGAGAATCATAAAAATAAATGAGTAATTTCAAATCTACATATGTCGAGCAAAAAAACTGGACAACATCAGGCTTTGTGCCATTAATAATTAATTTTCACAAATATAACAATTTGGAATACTACAACTTTCACTATAAGAATTTATTATATCATTTTTAATGTAATATTTAAATCCAGAAAAACTGTGTGTCATTATTTTTTCTTTGTACTTGTCAGGCATGGTATTATATATTTTGGGATATCTATAAGAAATGCTATTTCTTGCATATTCGTGTCTTACAGCAGGGACCCTCAGTTGACCAACTTGTCTTGTATTATAAGAATGGGAGAGCTCATTTTCTGTTGATAATTTGTTAAAATAATGAGGCAATACATTTTGAATAAATTTGTATACAAATTTTAGATCACCCAGTGCACACATATCCCCGAATTTTAGAATTTTCTCATTTTTGAAGAGAATGCTGGTGTGAGCATTATATTTTGCATTGCATATTATTCTTACGGCTTTCTTTTGTAACATTATTAAGGTTCTAGATTTTTGATTCCACACAGTTACACCATAGTTTAAGTGAGACATAATCAAGGCATTATAAATTTGTAAAAGAGCTGATTTTGGAATAAAATTTTTAAGTTTTGTCATAATACCAAGAGTTTTCGATACTTTGTTCGAAATAACTGCAATGTGGCTTTTCCAATTCAAGTTTTCATCGACTGTAAGTCCTAAGAAATTAAAAGTTTTGACAAAATCTATTTTAATGCCATCTATATAAAGTTCAGGATAATTAACTGGTCTCTGAAGTGAATGAAAGATCATTGCCTTTGTCTTTGCCACATTTAGGGAAAGCTTGTTCAGTTTGAGCCATTTGCTAACTAGACAAAGTTCCTCATTTAATGCATTTATGTTTGAATTGTTATCAAGATTACTTAATGATGCAAACAGCGTTGTATCGTCTGCATACAGAATCATCTCAAAGTGTTTAGAAATTACAGGAAGATCATTTAAATATATTATAAAAAGCAAAGGACCAAGGATTGATCCTTGTGGCACACCACAATGTATATCAAGGAAGTTTGAAGTTACTCCATTATATTCTACATATTGTTTACGCTTACTTAAATAACTGTTCATTAACTCGAGTGTTTTTCCGTTAAAACCGTAATATTTTAGTTTATGAATAAGAATATGATGATCCAGTGTATCAAAGGCCTTTGACAAGTCCATGTATATATTAATAGGATAATTGTTTTGGTCCATATCAATGATAATCCTATCAACAAGTTCTAATGCTGCAAGCTCTGTGGAAAAATTTCTTCTAAAACCATACTGACTTTTATAAAACAAATCATTTTCAGAAAAGTAACAATATATTTGATTATACAGAACTCTTTCAAAGACCTTTGATACACTGGGTAGTATAGAGATTGGTCGGTAATTATTCATTAAGAAATTTTCATCCTTTTTATAAAGTGGAGTTACTTTTGCAATCTTTAAAGAATCAGGAAAAACTCCTGAAACCATTGATTGATTTAGGATTACTTGTAGTGGAATAGACAGTTCATTTTTTAAAAATTTTAGCAACTTATTTGAAATTCTATCAATACTGTAGCTAGTTTTAGGCTTCAGGGAATCAATGGCTTTAATTATGTCTTCTTTGTTTACCTCTTTGAAATCAAAATTGCTATTAGGTTGATTTTGCAAGAATTCTTGATATGACAGATTTAGTGGCATTTGAATGCTACTTGCTAAGCGTGGGCCTACATCGACGAAAAACTTGTTAAATTCATTGGCTATTACAAAATTATCATCTATTTGCGAGCCATTTACTAAGAAGTATTTGGGAAAGTCAGAAGCTTGCTTGGTTTTACATATTATATCATTTATAGTTGACCACGTATTCTTTATATCTGACCTAAATTTATTGAAACAGTTTTCATAATAGAGTTTTTTGGCAGCTCGGATAGTTTTCCGAAGAATATTATTGTATACTCTAAGGTTATTTTGGTAAACAGGAAATAGGATATCATTTGATTCAGTTGATTTCAGTTTAATATATAGTTTATCTCGATAAGCTACTGATTTTAAAATTCCATTTGTCATCCATTTACTTTTCTTATGTTTATGCTTGTTATATCTCACATACTTCACAGGAAAATGCTTATTCATAAGTGGAGATAAAACATTAGACAAGTTTTTGTAGCTTTCATTTGGATCAACACCAATAATATTTGTAAGTGCCTGGACAAGACCTGGTTGATTTAACTCTTCTTTAAACTTCATTGCGCTGTCGGCAAAAGAAGGCAGTACTTTAATATATCTTGTGTCATTTTTACTGAACTGTAAATAATCTAGGCATATAAAACAAGGAAGATGATCTGAAAGATTATTTAATAAGATACCCGAAGTGCTATCGGAGTATCCATCAGAGATTTTAACAAAAATATTGTCGATTAGTGTGCCTTTTCGATGAGTTAATCTTGTAGGTAAAGTTATTTTAGGTATATAACTATTTGAAATCATAGAATCTAAGAATTTTTTTACTAAATTATTTTCAGAACTCTTCAGTAAGTCTAGGTTAAAGTCCCCTGTAAGTATGGCATGTTTAAAATGTTGAAGTCTGCTGGTTAATTCTTCTAACTGGCTTATAAAGGTATTGATATTATCAGATGTTGGCCGTGGCGGTCTATACAAATTTCCAAGAACAAGTGTCTTTGATTCAAAAAAGCGGTTTTCAATATCAATCTCGATAAATTGCATATCAAAAATATCTGACTCAAAAATAACATCAGAAAGTCTAAAACTAAACGATTCATGTAGATAAATAGCAACCCCCCGTGTGCACTGGATGATTTACCAACAGAAATGAGCTGATATCCACCAATTTGCAAAAGTGAGAGGTCACTGTCTGCTGCAAGCCACGTTTCCTGCAAGCAAATAGCACAAATTTTACTTTCTTCAGAATTATACATTTCGATATACGCTTTAAGTTCATTGAATTTAGCGTTAAGAGACTGGCAGTTTAAACTTAATAAAGTAAAAACATTTGATTTATCATCCATTAAATTCTTGAAATCTACATCTCGATAATATGAGGAATTTTGAAAAAGTGATGGCTCATTGTTTTCATTGTCAGATTCCATACTGTTATCATTAAAAATATCAATTAAAGAAGTGGTGTTGTCAAGTAACTGCTCATGTAGATTATCACTAACTTGTCTACTCATAAAATAATAGTATCATAGAAAACAATAAGTGAAGAAAATGATAATTCAGAAACACATAATGAAATAAATAGTTCTTTACCAACCAAGTTCTAACCATTGGAAATAATTGATTATACCTGAATAATGCCAAATTTTTATAAGTTTTTAATTCCATGGCAACAAAGGAAAACCAAGAACAATGTTAATTCATCATCAAAGGAAATCTAATTTCTATATATAATGACATACATTTGTAGGGCAAATGTTTTAGAGTCTTCGGGGCAGTTTTCATTCAAATACACCAAATATATTGTGAGTAAAACACAATTTTTGATAATTTTCAGCAATATTTTTTGAAAAAGTAGTTAAATTTGCCTCAGAAACATACACGTTCCTTTAAAATGATTTCAACTGTCCTATGTTAAGGGTCTGGATGTTTGCTTCAAATCCATACCAAATAATTGCCTCTGTAGTGAGTATTAACTCAGCAAATGACGTAAGAAGCGTGTTTTTTGGCCAGTTTTTCGGATACCATGGAGTTCTAACCATTGGAAATAATTGATTTTATCCTGATTTTAAGTAATGCCATGGCATGAAATTGCAAAAAATGTTCTGTTTTTGCTTAAAATCGATTTTATATGATATGATAAGTTATAACTGACGGAAACGTACGACCATTTTGAATGAAAAGTTGTTTTTGGATTGGATATTGCCTTTATAGACAATTTGGCGCCGAATTTATAAAAAAGCTTCATATATGCCATAATATTGTTGGCTTGGTCATGAAACATGTTCAAACTACTAAAATATTGTGGTAATTTTCACAACAGGTAATGTCAGTATGATAGCTCCACTATTTATAAGAAAAACATTTAAATATGATCAAGATTTTTCTGAGCGTTACGAGTGCGACAAACTAATTTTTGTATTTTACCACAAGGTACCAGTCACCAACATGTATTAGTTCATAATTCTTGAAGTTTCACAGATTTACTATGTTTCAAGTCAGTCCAGGTTGAAATGAGAGCTTGCACAGCTTTTTGCCACATGAACGTACTCCTAGCGTTACGCGTGCGACACGTGCACCTTCCCTCACATTCATTGGAATTTTTTCATGAACTGAATTTTTCACAAGCATGAAAGGCTCGAACCAACTAAGTAGAGATGGTACTAGCTCTTAAAGGCAAAATGTTTCAACTGACATGTGTAAAGGGAAGTTACATCTTCCCAGATCAGGAAGCTTCAAATTTGACTCAATTTTTTCAAAGTCAACCTTTGAACACGAAGAACTCAATAATGTCAAAACAAGCATATAAATATACTTGTTTCAATGAATTTATGAAGCCTTTGGAAATATAGATTATAATAAAACTTAATGGGAGTGTGGTTCACAGCAATGAACCTCATGAATGTCAGGTCGCGGAAGAATACAACACGAGTCCGACGAGTGTTTATTCTGCAGCAGACCTGACATGAGTGAGGTTCATTGCTGTGAACCACACTCCCATTAAGTTTTATTTATATCCCACAATAAAAATAGACCTCCAGTAGAAATAATTGATAATTTTAAGAGGCACTATTTTGTTGGAATGGCCGCAAAAAGATCCCTAGCAACCACACTGACCAATCAGAGCATCAAAACATTGTGGCGTCATCACTTCACTGCCCATTGTCTACATAACAACGTCAGATAATGAGATGCATGTGGTTCACACCGATGAGCCACATGGTGTGAATCACATGGTTTTTTGCCAGAACTTCACTGCCTATTGTGGGATATAAAAGGAAAATTAAGAAAATGACAATGAGATATGTCAAATTTCATAAACCTGAAATAATTCAAGTGAAGAAAAATGTGATGTCACACTAAAAAAGTGAAAAATTCTTGTCTTTCAATGTGCTTTTGAGATTATCTGGACAACCGTCTGCAATATTGTCATGAAATGTTCAGGACTTTGGCACAAAAATGTCATCAAAGCACAAGTGTAATATGAAGTTGTTGCATACACCCATTCCTATATGTTATGACCCCCAAATAAATATCCTAGAGCATCAAGACTGCGACTCAGTCTGCCAACTGCTCTCTCCTTGGAACCCTAGCAGAACAAATGTTCAGTGCACTGTAAGAAATGACCGTGTTTTTGTGGTTCAAAGAATTGTAAATTTATTGTTATTTTACCAGTACTTTTTTCATACGGACTTTGTCTGGGAATTTACTGTTCTTTGTCAGTTACGAAATGGCTCCAAGATAAATTTACTGCAACATGTCATTTAACATTCTGTTCACGTTGATGAACAGTTACTTCAACTGTTAATTTACTGGCAACTTGTAATATGCAGACAAAACATTTGAGTTGGCCAAACAATCAATACACCTGGTAAGATTAGGAACTATAAACAAGAGATTACATGGACTTCAACCACGGAACATGTGGCGCAATCTATAACATATGCTTTACACAGCTGTTAATCAAACTTAATTTATAACTTATCTGAAGGTAAGGGAACATCCTCATTCATATGATCTTAAAGATGCTGTCATTATGCAAAAGTTGTAATATCTATTTGTGACATTGACATTTGTTTCAGTCTTATGATGTGATCTAAAGAATGACACTATTAAAACCAAAATACCCAAGCACACTCTGAATAAATAGAACATACTTCAATAAACTTGACACTTTGTTCTCTAGGAAAATATCCATCAATTTTATGGCAGAAATTTGTGAGCAAACGTGTGCGAATTAATTGCTGGGTAAAATTGATGGACTCACTTCCTTGCTGTCAAGCAAGAGGTGAGCAAGGCCGAGCCTGGAGTCAGTGACTCTCTCAGCTGATTCCAGCTTCGGTACATCCCTACAGCCATGTGACAGTTAAATCACGTGCTAAGTCTGTTGTTTCACACTTGTGCAAAAGTAAGAATAACAGATACTATCCATATTTTTTACAGTACATTCTACAGCTCCTTGCATTCTTTACATTCTATGTTTGACAGTTGATATAACTGTAAAATATACTTAAATAAACTCTTTTATATATGAGCATTATACCGTAATATCACTTTGTTGAATCCACAAAATTACAGTTCAATGTACCAATCTGCAGTTTACGGTTCATTGTCCTGTTCAGGTTTATTAGTACTTTTACAGTTCTTAGAGCTGGAACAAAATTGCCAGTTAAATTAACTGTAAAATTTAACGGGAATGTTTTGCAGTGTGGGTATGTTCAGTGCGTATGTTCAGTGTTTTGACATAGGAATAGATTACCCAGTGTCTTCTTCTGATATACTTAGCCAAGCGTTGCAATACATTTTTGCACATTTTCCCACCCATTGTCTGTTCCATTAAACAATAAGTTGGGGTAGGCTTCCAATGACGCAAATGCATTAAACAGTGCATGATTAATTGGCTGGTTAGCTTACTTTGTATAGGTTGTAAAGGCAGACTCATACAGCACGTTTCATGACAATGCATTGAGTAGATTTTGTCTAGCTCTGGCGTAAAAAAATTTGCGGGCAATCGGACAACTTCTAATTGACCAGCAAGCTTGCTGCTGGTCAAAATTATACGGACCTGCAGGAAATGCACTGCTCGTTTGGTTTATAATTTCAGAAGCCCAATCTGATCTCCTTCAGGTGAACCATTTCATTGTGGATGCCTGAGCATATTGAAGTCAGGGAATCAAATGGTTGAAATTATTCATAATATATACAAATTATGCATATTGGCAAAACTTTTATCAAGAACCGTTTTGAGGCAAATGTCACTTAAAGTGAATAAATATTAACTTGTCCAGCTTACAAGCTCCATCAAATGTTAAGTGGACCAATTCAGTTTCAGATTACTTGCAGAACAACTTTCATCAATAAACAAACAAATTGTGATTCTGACAAATTATAGGCAAATTTGAGCCGACAAAACTACAAATGGAAAACAAAAATAAGCGCTCAAATTTTAAATCTTAGGGAAAATAATTTAGGGCCCTGAGTCAACTCAAGGTCACCTTGGGCTTCATCATTTATTTCTGAACAAATGTACAATAAATTGAGATGTTTTATGTACTGCCCTTTATTAAAAAATAATCTTATCATTATTGTTATAATTCTGTTAGCCTTTCAGACCAAATGATTCACCACAAGCAGCCAACAGTCCTTCAATATACATTTGCAAATAAATTTGTAACTCCATATAGACAGGGATAACAAGGGCCATTGGCTAGGATCTTGGTCTTTATCATACTCACAATGGTACAAGAATACATTATGATTCACTGTTTCTCGTGATAACCTTCATGTTATGTCAATCTTTTCTTTTTTTCATCTACAGAGGCAAAAATATTGTTTCAAGACTCTAATGCGGGAACTGCTACCTCCTGTCAGTTATACCATCCTGACTTGGCCGGAGACTCTGTCTTTCTGGATTTTGCACCTGTAATACCAGATGTTGCTCCTTTGCCTGATCCAAACAGATGGGAAGACACCAACTCCACCTGGCCGAAGAGACAGACAATTGATGATTTAAAGAAAGCGGGAGTCAGCTTAGCACCAAGGAGCAACTTCCTTTGGAAGATCTCCACTTCTACTTTGGAAAACAAACTGGTGCAAGATTTACAAGAAGATAAACACAGTTATGGCTGCAGGTAAAGGAAGTCTATAAATTCATATTCCCCACCCAGTATGAGTCAGAGAAACGATAAAATTCTTTTGATTGCAACCTGGAATGCTCCGTTGGATGGTGAAAAGTTGTATGGGCCTAATGCATTCAACACATTGTCATAGTATAACCAATGATTCAGACTAGGGATCGCAGTTTTTTTTTCAATTCTATAACAACTGTCACTTCACATTTTTTCTTGTAGAGGATTGAGCCATCGCATACTTAAAAGATTGATTGAAATTGATACAGTTATCAATTCATACGTACTGAAGGTAAGAAACAAATAAATAATTCAAGTTTTGAGAGAATAGCTTCAATTTGAAATCTTTGCAGTGCAACTATTCCGTTTCTGTGATTTGATAAAGAAAAGGCGTCTTCGGGCAAAATCCCCGCCACTGAAATTCGCTTATAAAATGCACTGGAGCTAATAATGTTTCTGTCATTTTTGAAATTAAACACAGTGTTGTGAGTTTTGACCTTTTCATACACAAGGAAAACTCTGAAATATATTTTGTTTCTTCTAATTGCAGAGAAATTCCAATTGATTTATGGGTTGTTTTTCAATCGGGGTACATAGTTTTGTCTCAAGGGGGTCAAAAATAAAGGTATTTTTTTTCTGGCCAAATTGACTTTTTTCTGTTGCTATATACCGTGCCATGGATTTCTGAAAATTTTAGGGCTACAAGTATTCTGAATTTTTTTTTTTTTGACTTTTTGCGTTGTTGTAGATAATTTGACCAAGGCTCATCCCTCTATTACTTGATTTATAGAACACCCAGTTGTATGGGCTTGTGCTGAGTGGATAGATATATATCTGACAATGAAAAATCATCTTACTTGCTTAATTTTGGCCAAGAACTTTGTGCGTGTCAAGGAAAATAGACATTTTTGGAGAGAACAGCATATTTTCGGAGAGGACAGTTTATTTGACGAAAGCTGTTTTTGGTATTTTCCGCTACGAGCATTGTGCAGTTCGTACAACTGAAGTGAAACACTTAGCAAAACTTTGTCTAATCTATTGATGGAGTATTTCTATAAAATAAAAATACTCTTAATTTAATGTTATTGCTGTTTTGCTGACCCTATTTCGGAGAGGACAATATTTGACGGAATTGACCTTCATGTGTTCAATGCAGGATTCTGAAGAGACTAATCATAGTTGTTGCATGTAATTCTAATGTTGAACTCTTGGGACCATGTTGAAAGCATATTCACATTGGTTAAAACTTACTGTTTGGTCAGGACTGAAAAATCTGAAGCGATATTTGCCTAATCTGCAAATGAGACAGTCAATTTTGGTCAAAATGACACAAATAAATTTTTTTCAGGCACTTATCAACCGATTTGAATAATTTTTTCGCTACTGTAGGTCCGTCTCAGTATGTTTAATCATTCTGTGTAACGTTTTTTCCACATATATGCATGGTATTTCTGGTATTTTGGATATCGTGTGACTTTCCAGAGCGTACCCCGATTGAAAAACAACCCTTATCTAAAATCCAGCGAATTGAGCAAATTACTTGAATTCAATTTCAGAATATCTGGTTTAAAGAATGCGAAGAATGTCCAAAAGATTCTGATTGGGAATTCCCCCAATTGACACAACGTATTCAGAACATGGTGCAAAAACTTCAGAAGGGTATATCTGATGGGAAATTGCCCAACTACTTTTGTCCGGACATCAATTTATTACTGGGAGTAACATCATGTGATGAAATGGACTTCATTTTTGTAAAGCATTTTCTAGATCTATTTCTCAAGAACACTAAAGGGTATATGAGGAAAAAAATTAACCATTGTCAAGATCAGACTTTCAGCCGACTTGAGGATTGGGAAATATTTGTGTACAACCTCTTTGGAGGATGGTGTTGTCATGTAGTAAAGAAGGTATCAAGTACATTTGACATTTTAAAGAAGATTGTGAATATTCTTTTACTATTTTGTATCCTTTATTGCTTAGGCCAATACGTGGGATGTGGAATTTTGATTAATGGTATCAAATTCATATTTGATCTTTTTATTATGTGTGTCCTTATAAAAGACATAGTTGATTCTATGATAAGCGTCTGTAACTCTGTATCCGCCTGGTACTAGACACATTCAATTTGTTGAATATTCTGCGAAGGTTGAGTGTGATTTGTATCCTTTATTGCTTAGGCCAATACGTGGGACGTGGAATTTTGATTAATGGTATCAAATTCATATTATTTGATCTTTTTATTATACATAATGTATGCAATTATATATAAGCTTCATTTCTAGTCATGGAATTTTGCTCAGACTGTATGAGTGTATGTGTGTCCTAATAAGAGACATAGTTGATTCAATGATAAGCTTCTGTATCCGCCTGGTACTAGACACATTCAATTTGTTGAATATTCTGCGAAGGTTGAGTGTGATTTGTATCCTTTATTGCTTAGGCCAATTTGTGGTATGTAGAATTTTGATTAATGCTATCAAATTAATTTTTGATATTTTCATTATATATATGTATACAATTATATATAAAGTTTCATTTCTGCTCATGGAATTTTGCTCAGGCCTGATATGTGTTGATTCAATGATAAGCTTCTGTTTCCGCCTGATACTTGGCACATTCAATTTGTTGAATATTTTGCGAAGGTTGAGGTTCTGCCAGATAAAGATGATAAGAAAGTAGATAAAAAACAAGAATAGAAAGTCAATCAAATATAAATACAGCGCTGCATGGCTTAAAACACACACCATTGTGATATGCATACATCCAATATCCCCTGCTACAATACAACCCAAAACAAAGTATGACTGCCCCAGCAGGAAGGAAGAATCAGCCACTACTTTACCCTTCCACACCTTTTGCCTCCCTCCAAATCACATCCTTCCTTTACGCTACCTTTTAAAATTTCATGAAATTTGCATTAAATCAATGCCACTTCAAACTCCATCAAGCCCATTGTTTTGACTTATTTGATAGTTTGCCCCTTGCTAATTGCTATTACATTTCCAGCTATCTTCGAAGACTTCTTAATATGGGGTAAAGCTGTGGTGGGGAGGGGAGTCAAAGGCAGTTGCAAGGAGATTTGGGGTGGAGAGGAGAAATGAAGACAAAATGATAAATAGAGTACTTCTGAAAAAAAAAAATTTTCTTACTTTATTTTAGGTTGTACTGTACCCATTGAAAAAATTATTACCCCCCCTCCCCACCCCATATTATTATTCCTGCACACCGGTGCCCTCTACTCCCCCCTATCACTCTTCACACCAATTGCAAAACACAATAGAGAGGTTTTGCTACACGTTCACGTGTGACGTATACGTGTACAAGTGCTATCTTATTACATTGTTGTCATGGCAACTCCCACGTACACGTCACATGGAAACGTGTAGCAAAACCTCTCTATTATCAGCACTATCATTGCTTCCCCTCATAACATTTCTGAACATTGCCTTGACTCCTACCCTCGGAGGTGTGTGAGGCCTACTAAATACAAGCCACACCCGGTACATAACCTCACTTTTAGGTAGCTGTCATATCATTGAAGAACACGCAAATCTGCCTCTGTATAGGGTAAGATGCCTGAGACAGAGACCTGGATTCAGGATATTTTAAAATGTGAAATCTTGTTTGACCTAGATGTACATTTATCTGTCTGGGCCTCAAATTTAAAATTTCAGTCTCAAATGGCAAATCGGTAATTGACATGGGAAAAAAGCACAGATTATGGTGATCATTTCTGAAGCAAAAATCAACAGATTTTTTTCGCAAACAAGGCATACATAGGCTCATGGCAGGATTCACCTCGACCCCCTCTCATAAACTCGGTATCCTCATGCAGTTGACATCCCTTTTACCTTCAGACTATCCCTTTAACCTCTCCAACCCTCAACTAACCTACTCCCTCTCCTATCTTCTAATTCCCGCATCTCATTGGAAATGTGTAAAATCCACCATATTTGATAGATATCAGTGCAGGTGTTTTTGAAAATTACTGTTTACCACTTTGATATAGAAAAAGAGTTGACAGTTGCACTGTGAAAATGGCACTTCACGTGTTATCATGCTGATGATTTGTCATGATCATACCCAATACCTTCAATGTTAATTTGATTTATGGAGACTAATCCCGCTTGTTGGTGACAGCCGAAAGAATTATGCTTCTGATTTTCACTCTGAAATCAATTATGACAAGTCAAATGGCCTTCTCTGGATCATGACTTATCAAACAGCCTCTATGTTTCCCATTTTGAAAGTAGAGAAGATGACACTTCATCGGCTATCACGAATCACGAAGTGCATTTTCACAGTGAACTGGTCCTCATTTTTTCTATATCAAAGTGACAGACTAAAAATAAAATGAAGCCTTAGGCTAAATATTGGTAATTAACTGACTAATAATATAAGTACAAGCAATAGGTTGCCACTACTATCATTGAAAGCCATATGACTGTGAACTCATGACGTCTTCTGCAATCAGTATTACAAAGAAGTTATCATGCCAGTTCGATAAGCAGTTGTGATTTTCTGGCTTCCGGAACTTCATTTGAAATAAATTTATGTTATTTATCAATTAATCAATCAAGATGATTATAAATCAAGCAGCACTGGAAGAGTTCGAATAAGTACATAATCTGACCAAATGTTTTCCTACATGGAGACAGCTCCTCTTTTTAACAGATACATAAGATAAATATCTAGAATGAATAATAACAGCACATTGGAAATACACTGGCAGCATGTATACATGAAACCACAAACACCTGCTACATCTGAAAGTTTTGGAATCCCCCTTCAAAATTCCCTTATGGTTGTTATCTGGGCACATGTGTGATTTGGATCAATATCTTCTCTTTCATATTTGCTTACCTCACTGCTAAAATTTCATATTATGATTAAAGATGGATATAGAGTTTTAGATATATGTCTTGTCATTGACACATGAATTGATTGTTACGGATTATGTAATACGGAAAAAATGGATCTTGACTTATCAATTAGAACCATATGGAAAATCAGATTATCAGATTGTGTTTAAACTGTGGATATATATTGCCGAAATAAAACCTCTTATGCCATTCAGATCAGACTCAGATTTTTTTGTTATTGTCACTAAAGATATCATACAGATAGATCAAATTCCGATCCTTTCCAGAAATTACGTAGAAAGTGATTTTTTGTAATGTGGGAGTATGAAATCATATGGCAGTTCCCATAAGTTAGCATTGGAAATCATGCAAATCAGCTGCTCCACACCATTGAAGACTGCAAAAACAGCATACGCACCACATCATACTTGTTGTATTTCACAGCTTTCTGAGTATTGGAATGCACAGTTGGTTAGTCCAAACAGTTTTCTTTTGACCAACACAAGGTTTAATCCTTATATTTGACAGTGCTTATTAAAATATCAATGAGTGTCATGTGTCATCCTATGTCACATAACCATATATGGTTGTTAATTCTGGACGCCACATCACATTCTAACAATACATCATACTGTCCACCATGGCCAATCACATTGTCTGAGTAATATGACATCACAGGCCTATTTCCCAAGATTTTTCGTATTCTACGTACTTTCAGGAAGGATGGTAACAGTTTGATAACACGAATGCCGAAACACATCGGGCCCCCCCCCCCCAGATGACCATGATGTCTGGATCCGCTATTGATTGCCGCTCATAGGAATCAAAAGAATAAGTATATAGCATTATGATGATAAAAATTATTATCCTTCCAGAAAGTATGTAGAATTTGAAAAATCTTGCAAAGTTGGTATGTGACCTCACACTGTTGGGACATAGTGATTGGCTGTGGTGAGGAGTGTGATGTAGTGTTGGCATATGATGTTGTGTGGAGAATAGCCACACATGGTATGTGACATAGAATGAATGTTTTATCAAGCATAACTGAGTAAAAGAAGAAGATTACAAACTGTGAAAGTCAATAAATAACTGTTACTCATGATACTAATTAACTGTCTAATCTGAATGTTTTTTACAGTTTGCTGCCAGTGGCACAGCTAGAGTGTCCCAAGAAGGGGATACACAGTTGCACCTTTTTATGTTGGATAGATTCACCCCTATGTATTATATATTTTTGAAATTATGAACAATATGTTGTATGAGACAGGAAATGCACAGCACTGCATTTTCACCAAATATTATTTCCCCCCTGGCCATTTCCAGATATGTCCCTGCTGGCCACAACTTTCAGTGTTTCCTTTCTACACACATTGCTTGAAATCTGTCTCTGTTCGGAACTGTCAAGTGGCAGCAGAATGATGACAGTCCCTGGAAAATCGAATTGGGTCAGGAATAATTTGTTCTGTTTTGGACAGATCACCAGATCAGGTCGAACAACAGCTGTCCAGATTACTACGCCAAACTACTTTCACAAAGCATGGTTGCTGGCAAATATCCAGTCCACTGCCTTGAATGAAAATGTTTGGAAATCATGCGACAAAAAGAAAGTTTTGAAACTTTAGCATACACTTTGCCTGTGAAAGGGATGATTTTACTCATCAGAAGTTTGATGGTATTCAATCTACTTATGCCATTTAGCGCATGTTAAATTGTGGTCAGAAAAGGGTCCAAAAAGAATGCATTCTCACTTATTCACGTGTCCATACAAAGCCGATGTTATTGCTTTGTGATATCAAAAATGCTCAATTGTATTTATTCTGTTACTTTATGCAGATTTATTAACTAGGACAACAATATAACTCACAATTTCATAAAAGCTGTGTTACATTCGGCAAAATGTCTTGTCCATGCCACAAGTGGCCCCCTCTATACTGGCAATATATGTGAGCTACAATGTATACATCCCCCATGATAAAAAATAGTTCCAACTTTTGTTGGTATTTACAAGCTGTCTGCTTAAAATTGAAGCAAACCAAAGTCAGATTAGACACTTGCAGAGTTTTTGGAAATAAACTAGACCATCACTAAATGATTGAACTGTCCTGGTTTCTTCCACACTGTCCTGGTTTCTTCCAGTGATCCAAATTCTGTTGACTGCTCACAGGAGCTCGCGAATTTTGCACCCTAGGTGGCACCAAGTAGGGGTCAACTTGTAGACAGTTGTTGTCCACTTTTCGTCTCATGTTTGACTGTTTGAGTATAAGCTTGTTATTAGTCCCGTCATCGGGAATATATGTCTATCATACCTAAGACTAAAGCCCTTGGGTGATAAATTACATATCCCATCTCCCATGGTGAATAACCTACACTTATCAGTCAAAAGCTACCCTGAACAAGCATTGAGAGATTGTCCATATTTAGCATGATAAGGAGTCCATTTGCATATGACATATTGACAAAACTCATTGGAATTTGTTCCACTTGCAATTCCAAAATTATTAAGTACTGCTATTTTTATGATTACTTATCCTGAAAATACCATCTTAATAAGGCCCACCATAGGACGGGCCTAATGTTTTCACTGGCATGTGTCTGTCAATCTGTCTGTCCGTCTAGCTAGCTGTCCGTCTGTCCATCTAGCCGTCCTTTTGTCAGCATGATTGAGGAAATTCAGCTAAATTTTATTTTTTCGTAGATTGAAAATACACTCCTGCTCATAAATATGGATTACCTTTCTGGAAGTGTGAATGTCAGCAAGGTCCATTGTAAAGGTCAAGACATCTTTTCTAATAACTCTTTGAAAGCCTTAACTACATTTCTTGCAAGAGTTTTTAATTTTTCGTTCAATGCACCTCAGTCAATGGAAGTAGTTACCATTGAATCAGACCATCATGTGCTCCAGCAGAAGTTGCTAAAGTTGTCAATTTCGATGGAGAATGTTGAAGTATTCCATATTTATGAGCAACGGTGTATGTTGGGTCGGTCGATCCGAGAAGCTAAAGGTCAAATATGCCTGGCCTTTTTGTGTCTGGGATGGAGTGGAGTGCCTATTCAATAGTGTTCATGAAACTGAAAGTAATATCGTGTTTTAAGCCATGGATGCTGCAACAGCTGCTTGTACTTTTGAAATTGCAAATACTAGATTTATAGTCAATGTTTACTTTGAGAGACATTTCAAATTCAGTTTCGAAACTGGACAGTTAAAAACACATTTGCTATTGTGTGGCGAGTCAGCTGAATATTCTCATTGACTATATATACTTTTAGCTGACAGTTCGACATATTCAGATTGAGAAAGACTTCCTTCCATGGTGATTATGAAGACTTACGAAGATTTGCAGTGATTTAAGCCTTTTAAAACTGTATCCATGAGGCCGCATTCATGCTCAGTTACGCATTCAGCATTTGATTTTGCACTTTACGTACCCGCAGTCAAGGATTTTGAAGAGAGACTTCTTTCCATGTGTGATTATTATGAGCAATTTATTGAGCTTAACACAAATTGTTGTTTTTGCTGTTTCAACAGCAAGGCAGTGGTTCTCCCAGGCGTGATATACAGCATCCACAGAAAAAGACCATATTGAATTATCTTTAGGATTGTTTCGTTTTTAAGAACATCTTCCTTTTCAACCCTAGTTCAGCAGGGAATAGTGTATATGTGGAATAAAAGTGTTGTTCTGAGGCTAGCATGCAGTTGGACTTCTGCATGCTTAAATATTATCCAGCAATAACTTTCAGCGGTGTCATTCAAACATAAAAGTTCTACATACCACACTTCAGGGTCAGTGTAAAATGCGGACCATGCAGACCATGCGGACCATGCGGACCAGACATACTGGCAGCCAGTCTGTTGGTTCAAGCCTTGAGCAAACACTGTCCAGCCTGGAAGGGGTTAAATCATGCGGACCAAACTGTGCAGACCATGCAGACCAAATGAATAACAACAGGGACTGATTTGAAAATAGATTTTATGAACTTAGTAAAGAAAAGAAATTTTGTGAAAAAATAATATTTATTTCACACAAAAAGGCAAAAATGCTAACTGGTTTAAAAGTGGTCTGCACTCTGGTCTGCACTCTAGCTGGTCTGCACTCTGGTCTGCACTCTGGTCTGCACTCTGGTCTGCATGATTTGGTCTGAATTTGGTCTGCATTTGGTCAGCATGATTTGGTCTGCATGATTTGGTCAGCATTTGGTCTGCACTCTGGTCTGTTGCCTTCAATCTGGTAGACATGCACTTTTGCCGGTTCATATCTGGTCTAAGTCCTCTTGCCTGTATAAGTTTTTTTAGTTAATTTATAAAAATAATAATTATAAAATTAAATAATTTTTTTATTTCTATGCAATTGTCTGTAGGCCTATCTAGCTTACTGGTTTGGTCTGCATCTGGTCCGCATTTGGTCCGCATTTTCCGCTTGATTGACTTTGTATTATTAGCTTGATTAAACAAGCAATGTTCCTCTGCACCCTCCTGTGTTTGTTTTGTGTCTGGTCCGCATGGCCCGCATGGTCCGTTTGGTCCGCATTTTACACTGACCCCACACTTCATGAATTTCAAGAAGGCAGTGATTTCCAGCAAAGTAGAGATGAATGGATAATTGACGGAATGTATAGATTACAATGGAAAAAATGACTTTGTATAGTGAGATAATCTGGCAATGACTATCAACAGTCTCACAGTGTCATTCAAACCTAGTGCATCAAGTATGTGCCACACTTCATAAATGTACATGATTTGATCATGTCATCAACTTTACAATGGGCTATAATCTCAGTGATATCAGTGACACAAATCATGAGTTTATTCATTTTTATCGTGAACAAATTAAAATCTCAAAGACAGACAAGCAGAGAAATGATGAAGTTGTCTCAAAGGTGGTCAGTGAGATCAGTCAGTATATCAAGGAAGCTGACCCCAGGTTTGGAGATGCTATTCCAATAGGCAGTGCTTTTTGTGGTCTTAAAACACACAAACCAAATGAGTATGACTTTAACATTCCTCTTCTTGGATTAGGACGCCGGGCAAAAGAAATTTTTAATGATAATGCTGAACGACATTATCATTTTTATTGGAATGTGCCTCAAGACAACGTATGCAGTAAACATGGCAAACAATCGGCTATTCGTCAGAGTATCTTGTGCTTATTTTCAATGATTCTAAACATTCTTAAAGGTATATTACAGCTCTTGCAACACCAGTCAACAGCTAAATCCTTAGTTTATGTTCTCTGCCTCCTTTTACTTCATCAATGGGAGGCCCTGACATACACGAAATACATTATTTTTCACACCTTGATTTGTGAACTAATTGCAGTGAAAACACCAAGTTATCATATCGCAAACATTGCTCGACTACTTTGTTCACAGAACATTTCCTGGAAGTTGACATGCCCCATTATTGAACGGCAAGCAGAAGCTATTTTGTGCCTACCTCTGTTACTCTATGAGGATAATGAAAAAAAAAAGTTACACCGCGACGTTTTTTGCATTTACATTTTATGCAATTTTGTTTTATGCAATCGCACATTTAGTGACATGGTACATTCTTATATTCTGAGTGCTTCACTCAAAATTGGGCTTGAAGTGTGCAGATTAGTGATGTTCTTGGTGTCAGTGGTGTCTTTCGTTCACAATGCTGTTAAATGCTGTTTATGGACTGAACTGGCGCAATTTAGAATAAGCCAATTTTATGAAAATAGGAAACTTGATATGTGCACAATAAGACAATTCTGTGCTCAGCCTTCATGGACTTTGGATGAATTAAAGAATACAGTAAACCTGTTATTTCATAGATGGAAATCTGAAAGTAAGAGTTTGGTTAGTCCAATTCAGAACTGGATTGAAAAAGCAACGGTTACAAGGGACCAATGTTCAGGAATGTCATACTCTCACCCATGTCACCACGTAAACTCTCTGTATGAAAGAACAAGTTTAATACATACCATGCATTCATTGCCACACCCTAAGCCCGGAGAGGTCTATTTCCACCTGACTGATGATGAAATAGCAAGTGGTCGTTGGAGAGACTGGATATTTAATGGAGATCTGGTACCTGCTCTGGTGAAGAAGACTTTCACGCAACTGTTACATCTAGCCACAAAAGAACTTTCTTTTGAAAGTCAGTATTCATTATATAATTTATTATTATGTGTAATATGCCAATGTACATGTAGGCCTGCACATCGACTTTAGGAAAAGTCAAGCTCAGGGAAAATGTTGAGACCTAATCCATACTCTCACACCTCCACTGCGATCTCTGTGCTCTGATTGGTCAAAACCCAGTCACATGACTACATTATATGAACCAATACCCAGGTAGAGAACTAATGTCTGGGTAAGCCTTTTAGTTCATGATGGGGGCACTACTACGGCACTAGTGCTGCAGTGTGCAAAATCATGAATTCCATGTGATTCCGTAACGGAATTCACTTTTTTTAAAGTATTTATTTCCACTGTCAAAGCAACCTGTAGCATATATCATGGGATTAAAATGTTTAGAAGTGGAGAGAGAATGTTTGACCGGTCTAGGATGTTCTACACCATTGAGATACTGTTCTGCTGGTTACCATTGCCCTGCATTCAGTGTTACGGAATCACAAATCTAAATGGAAGTGATTTTTTGCACTAAATTTGTCATGCTCACTGCAGGAAAATTCTTCAAGAACGATACTTGTAATATTTTTTTCAAAGCATATACTTCCAGACTAATGAAATTCATATAAATATTGGTTATCAGAGCAAGGATATATCCTGTTTAGCAGCATAAGTACTGTTACGGAATCATGTTACGGAATCACTTGACTTCCACCAGGCATTGCATCTAATTATAGGCGACTGGCAAAGGGAATGAAAAACTTAGAAATTTGCAAAAATTCTTTTAAAATTGTACATTTGAAAAGCAATAACATCTGATAGATTCAACATCCCTAGCGCAGATACAGTTTTTCATTTATAAGTAGACCTCCAAAAAAGACAATTTTTTCAATTTTTAGCATTTTTTCAGCAATTACAACCAAAAAACCACAATTTCCATCAATATCTTAAAGATAACAATCTAACCAGCATTAAACTCTAAAAATGAATAAAAGTAAGAGATTGCCAAACTTATTCAGATTGAAAACTTTTTTTTGTCATGCAAATATATTGAAAATTGTGGTTGCTAGGGCACTTTGTATAATAGGGCACTTTGTATAAAGAAAGGTCATTTTCCTAAAATCTTCCACTTTTTCGTGGAATTCAAGAAATTGTGACGTCACGGCAAATGATGTCATGGCGACGTTATGTATACTCAAAGCAAGGCAGCAAATAATCTAAAAAAAGAGTAATTTAGCTATTATTTTGGTAATAGTGGTCGGAATTAAGATATTAAAAATTCTGAACATTAGCCAAAGTCCAGGAACTCATTAATACAGTAGTAATTGCTGTATCATCAATTGTTATATGTTAAAACAGCAAGCAATGAAAAAATAAGAGAAGTACCAAGATGCTGTTAATGGTGTGATAAAACACCATTGGCCTCAGTAGTGCATCTCATTTTTGGACAGTAGGCCTATAATAGTGGGTGAACCTTTAAACATGCCATTGGATTATCTGGGATAACTCCTTTATAATGTGTTGGGTTTGGCATGAATACATCTATTCTGATATTGTGTGGCAATATATATAACTTTTGTTTTTTTTGCTTTTTGTACAGGAGGCATAGAATTCATATTTAAGGATAATATTGCTGGCACTGCTACATCCTGCACGCTCCACCATCCTGACTTGGTTGGCAATGTAGTCTTTTTGGATTTTGCGCCAATAATACCGAATGTTGCTCCTTTGCCTGATCTAAACAGATGGAAAGACACCAACTCCACCTGGCCAAAGAGACAGACAATTGATGATTTAAAGAAAGCGGGAGTCAGCTTAGCACCAAGGAGCAACTTCCTTTGGAAGATCTCCACTTCGGCTTTGGAAAACAAACTGGTGCAAGATTTACAAGAAGATAAACACAGTTATGGCTGCAGGTAACTTATTCTACCAGTGTTTGCAGGGAAGAGTGGGGAAGGTTGGTCCGCTTTTTGGTTTTTAGCCGTCAAGGGATAACTTCTTGGAATTTATGAAAAGTCCAATTACAGACTGACTTCTCAACATTTACAGTACCCTTAAGCCTTCGAGTGAACCAAGCATATCTACATTGTACAGTTGAGGATAAAAACGTTTTTTGATGCTCCATGGTGCTCTGGTGTGGAGGGTACATTGGACTTCCATGTGCAGTACTACAGTGTTAGTTCTAATTGAGATGGCTTGTCTTGAATCTTCATACATAAGGAGTTATTACATAGCAATCGAAAATTCCAAAAAGTCACTTTTTGTGCTGAATATCAGAAAACCAGTAATATAACCAACTCTTCTCTCTCAATGCTCATGGAATATTTTGGTTTAAAGGCATATCACAAAAGAACTCTTCATTGGGGATGTGGATAACATTGCTTTTTGAATCTTGAAAATATCATGAATTGTCTATCCTGTCCCGCTCTTCACTACACTCTAAAAAAATTTTGTTCAAAACAGACAAGACGGCCATTGGCTGGTCCCATACAAATTTTTTGTGTATGCTACTTATTTTCACATTTCTTTCCTTGTAGGGGATTGAGCCATCGTATTCTTAAAAGATTGGCTGAACTGCACTTTGGTACAGTCATAATTTCATATTTACTGAAGGTGAGAAATTATCAAATTTTTCCTTATTAGTTCACTGATAATAAATTGTTTTAAAATCAAAATTCTTCAGAAATTGTTTCATATAAATTTGTCTTCCAGACATTCTGCTACTGTTACGTTATCCAATTTTCATTTGTCAGGCAAATGAACTTCATTTTTATTGGAATATGGGCTTCAGTTGATTTCATAATTGTACACTTGGCGACTGATTGTTGAAATCATCTATGCAAATTTGGTATGAAAATGAAAATTATTGCTTTTTTTAAATTTCAGTTCCTTTTCTGATGTTATTTAAAGTCAATCACCCTGAAGTACATCAGAGACACCTATTGTTTGTTTGATTGAGCTTGCCTGGTTGCTATGATCTAACCCTACAGAATCACATGACTGTCTGTTGTTCAATTGTGACATCACCGCAGCTGATGAGGTCACAGTAGCCAAGCTCCCATTGTGACATCATGCCCCTGGTGGACTAGAGACAGAACAGCTAAATTTTCCTGTTGTGTGTAGCTTTGACTGACCATAGCTCAAAAACGGATGCGGATGGACCACTTCATTTTTTACCAATTTACAGTTAATAAAGGAAGGATCATCTGGTTAGAATTTTTAAAACATGGTAATACTCTAGCTATTTTTTTATTCGTAAAACCAATAATTTAAGTGGGTGGAACGGGAACACAGTGAATCAGAAAAGTTCAGTTTTACAATATCTCAATTTCAGTCCCAAAATAAATGGCATCAATGAAAGGTACAGATCTCCACTACACAAGCACACTTTTAAAACAAAAACGCTGCTTTAGATCTTCGAGATATTGATTGAAAAAGGTCAAGTGTTTCATTGTGCCCCGCAAACAAATTCGGGGGCACAGTGAAACGGTGCTATTTTGTTTTTAAAAATGAAATACTTAATATATGTTTACAGTGACAGTATGATGATGGTACATACCTAGGCATACTTCCTTTGAAGTACTGCCTTGTAGGACAAAAATATATTGTCTTGATATTCTAAGTTGACTGAAAATTTGAAGCCATTTTGCTCTGTTGTGGTTTTAATGATGTTTGCTATATGTTTGAGAACAAAATTAATTCAATTTCAGAATATCTGGTTTTGGGAGTGTGAAGAATATCCAAGCGATTCTGATTGGGAATTCCCCCAATTGACACAACGTATTCGGAATATGGTGCAAAAACTTCAGGACGGCATAACGGATGGAGACTTACCAAACTACTTTTGTCCGGACATCAATTTATTACAACTGCAGGTCAAGTCAGTTTGCGATCAAATGGATTTTATTGCTGCAAAGAGAAATTTAAATCTATTTTTCAAGAAAACTAAATTGTATACAAAGATCAAAATGAATCACAGCCAAGACAAGACCTTCAGCAAGCTGCCTGACTTGGAAATATTCACGTACAAGCTTACAGGAGGATGGTGTTCATATGTAGGGGAGAGCGGGGCACCATGAGCCACGGGGCACCATGAACCATGACCCCTACAAAAAAAATGGCGAGATAGAACTGCTCGATAGGAACACCATATATTCCTTTATTAGTGTACTACTGGCTAGGGTAGCAATCATAATCTTTCTTTTCAATGTAGGACCAAAAATTGAAAAAATACTTTTGACCAGTGAATTTGAGTAAAAAGTAAACATATTGGGCGGTGGAACTTTTACTTCTGGTACTTCAACTATTTCCGGCATCATCATAAAACTTAGTCTTCTTAGAGAAGGTAAGGCATGTGCTAGGATGATGTCATAACATTGATACTATGATAAACTGGAAAATGGTGATATGCACTAATAAATGAAATTTACAAATGGGGCACCATGAGCCACATGGAGATAGGGTACCATGAGCCATTTTCTATAAAGTTTTAATGTACAATTAAAGCTGAATTGTAACAACAACTCTACTGTTGTAAGTCCAGAACTATAGTGCAAGACATCAGCAGCTGTTTAGGACACATTTTTGCAATTTCATAGAAAAATATGTAAAATCCATCTGATCCATATTGTGGTGTATGCCAAGGGAAAATTTCAAGTAAAACATCTGGTTTATGAGGTATCAGTTCTTTACAGTTGAATGAGAAGGATAATGCATGTATTTAACAGCCCCCCATGCCATGGCTCATGGTGCCCCAGGGTCGGGGCACGATGAGCCGCTAGACTACATTTTTTAAAGACAAAGTTTTGACTATTTAAGAATTAAGAACATAATGTAACAACACTGGATATTGTATCCAAGAGGTCTTGCTATGATTATATAAAGCAACCAGCCACTTACCATTGAAACTTTAGGCTCAGGAGCTTAATTTCGGAAAAGCGGTTCATGGTGCCCCGCTCTCCCTTAGTAGATTGGGCGAATTATATATGTGAAATCTTGTGTATTGTAGTATTTATGTTACTATTATTCTATTTCCTTTATTGCATATACATAAGATGCAAAATTGAGATGATTGGTGTAAAAAGTCTCATGCATGTTTACTGGCGTGATATTGAATTGGTTTACAGCTATAATTATGTGCAGGAGGTTCACATCATCACCCCGTTTTTTTAACACACAATAATATAGTTATATGGCATGATTGCTATTTTCGAGATTATTGTTAGAACCTGTAATAAAAATAGGGGGGGGGCTTTGGGGAGGTGAGCTCTCTTGATTAGAAAATTAAAGTCTAGACATTTTATTTTGGCAGTAAGTTTTTGGCTGATAATTAAAAACATACCTTAATCTTGACAAAAATACTTGTCTCCTCCTGTGCCTGACACCTTGACCAAACAATTTCATAAACATTTGGAAGTATTGGCATCTTGTAGCCCTAGTTTTGTGGTAATCCCATTGGAATAACATTGCTGTCAACACAGCTCAAGAAGCCATTTTCTTTTACTGCTTCTATTGCTGCTGTTGTGACGTCACCATTGTTTCAGTGATGTCATAGAGCCAACAATGCTGATGACGTCACAACAGAAGGCTAAAAATAGCTCTAAATGTGCCAAAGAGCAGCAGCAATTTAGCATTGTAAGTGCCTGTATGATATAGCTGGGGGATTAGAGGACATACATTTAGTCCAAATCATGCTTGGTCATGGTGTACTCACCCTAATAATCCAAAAATTAAACCTCAGGCTTAATCATGGATTGTTTTATTGGCTAAAAACTTACTGCCAAAATAAAATGTCTAGACTTTAGGGGAGCTACGTCCTGCTAAATATGTAAAGCTCGCCAGTCATCAGTAAAGTATAAGCAAAAACAATTGTCTCACCTCTTTAAGTCTTCTATGTAAAATTAGCCAAAACTGCTCAACAGAGTCGGAATTTTCTTCTGTAAAATTTGAAATGGTGTGTTGATACCGCCCCAACCAAGAGCTTGACAAAAATGTTCCATTTCCATCACTGGTTTTTATCTTGATTCAGTCTGATTACAGTTCTAGCCTTTTTTCTGATACCGTTACATGATAAGGTTGTTGTGAAAATGATTTCAATAAATCCATATACACTGTCATGATGTTCCCTTATTTTGTCTTTGTGAGAAAGTCGGACTGTAACATGAAGACGGGCAATGTTCACAGCTTACTTCCATTAATTCATGATAAAGTACTCTTCTTATTGCATTGTAAGCTAGGGTGGTCCAAAAACTCTTCGTTCTGAACATCTCTGATTTGAATATTGCATTCTGATCTTATATGGATAGAAGTTATTGTGTAAACATTTCAGCAAAATCAATTAATATTTAGAGAGTGGCACAAAGCTGTTGAAGTTTAAAATCCGATTGATTGCCCATCGGAAGACTTCAAATCATCGGTATTTGCAAATATTGCTGTAATGGCGTACTATTTTGATTATGCTACCTTTTTAATATGTCCAGGATTCCCAATCCAGTCTGTCTACAAGTTGACCGCTATTGCTGCCACCTAGGGTGCAAAATTCGCTAGCTCCTGTGAGCGATCAACAGAATTTCAATCTCTGGAAGAAACCAGGAGTGTCTGGAAGAAACCAGGACAGTTCCATCATTTAGTGATGGTCTAGTTTATTTCCAAAAACTCTGCAAGTGTCTAATCTGACTTTGGTTGGCTTCAATTTTAAGCAGACAGCTTGTAATTACCAAAATAAGTTGGAACTATTTTTTATCATGGAGGATGTATACATTGTAGCTCACATATAATGCCAGTAGGATAGAGGGGGCCACTTGTGGCATGGACAAGACATTTTGTTGAGTGTTACACAGCCTTTATGATATTGTAAATTATATTGTTGTCCTAGTTAATAAATCTCCATAAAGTAACAGAATAAATAATAATGAGCATTTTTGATATCACAAAGCAAAAACATTGGCTTTGTGTGGACACGTGAATAAGTGAGTGAGCATTCTTTCTGGACACTTTTTTGACCACAATTTAACATGCACTAAATGGCATAAGTACATTGAATACCATCAAACTTCTGATGAGTAATGACAAATTTGAAAAAAAAACTATCCAAAATTTGTTGATTAGGTTTTTATCTAAAGGAAATACAATGATAATTAGTGAGCCAGCAGCATTTGTTAGTGTTGTAACTTTCTAATAATGGATACATTTGAGGGTAACCCTAACCCCAACCCTAACCCTGAAATGACACATAACTTGGAACAGCAAAAGCAATAAGTAGGGGAGTGCAGGGCAGTGCCAGGGAACAGTGAGACATTTTTATTATTTTCAAGTGTTCTAAAATGTTGGCAATTAGCAGTAAAATGAGTTCAGGCCAACATTATAGATTTATAATGACGTTGGGTGTACTGTCCAATATAAGGTTCCTAACTTTTACAAGTTTGGAGAAACTTTGAGTTACATCCATGCTTGTCAAGTGTCTCACTGTGCCCCGTTTGCAAGGCAGAGAGATATAGTAGGTCACTGTGGCAAAACTGGACGAGGGTAACTGAGTTACCCTCGTCCAGTTTTGCCACAGTGAGTAGGTGGGGCACTACAGTGAGACAGCATCTGCTGCCTTATCTGCTGACATCTGGAATTGCTATTGTTTTATCATTGTTTCAACAAAAACTAATACTGGTAATGAAAGCAACTGGCTAGGTGATTTTTAGGTCTATTTTTTAGCATGTTTGGAAAATTCATCGCACCGGACACATGAACGACTTATTTGACTCTAGAGCCGTACTGGTTACATGCTTGTAACAATGCTTTTCTTATGCTTCTGTTTGGATACATTTCTGTTTTTAACTGTGAGCTATACATAACACTTAGGCCGTTTCTGAAGTATTTTGTGATGTCTCACTGCGCCCCACAGAGCCTTCTCTATATTATTTTGGATC
This sequence comes from Platynereis dumerilii, assembly GCA_026936325.1. Classification (NCBI taxonomy): domain Eukaryota; kingdom Metazoa; phylum Annelida; class Polychaeta; order Phyllodocida; family Nereididae; genus Platynereis; species Platynereis dumerilii. The sequence goes on from JAPTHN010000014.1 coordinate 15,057,450, forward strand.
CTGTGGATTGGATGCTAGCATTGTGGATCGTCAGCTCACTGAGACAAATAACCAGGGTTTGAATCTCTGGTAATTGATTTGCATTATCCCATTTTACTTGGGAATGATAACAAAAAGTAATTTGACAAAATCATTTACTTTTATTGGCTAAAAGCAAAAATTTTGAAATTCCACTCACCGTATGCTGTGTAAACATTCAGGATGTAGGACAGTCTTTTACTTACCAACTTTTTGTACTACATATACAAAAGAGGGTTTGTTCTATAAACAGCACCAGTGTAGACTCTTCGGGCTTTGTGTCATTGTGCCTAACGCCTCACTGTGCCCCTCTCCCCTACTTATAAAAATAGCATTTCTTTTATTAAATTAATGTTGGGCTGAAACAATGTGTGTTTAAAAAAATTCACAAAGAATTCGTCAACACAGCATTGTACATTGTGGGGAACCAAAACTTTCCATGAACTTCCTTGTGCTTAAAAAGCATTTCACATCTACGGGAAAATTGTGAAAACAATACAGCATTATCATTAAGGTATCAGCCATACCTGTGGAAGGTTAGAATGAGCTGTGATTAAAAATGACTCCACAGGAGACAAAAAGGAAGAGGTGGTCAGATTTGCTTCAGTGCCAAATGGACTAAAAAATAATCCCTGACATAGTCAGAGTGACCTCACAACCGGAATACAATATCATGAAGGCAATCAATGATGGGAAAGGAATAAGAGGGAAGTCTGGGTGTTTGTGGAGAGAATTAAGAGAGGAATGGAGCATTCCTGGAGTCACTGACGACAAAACTGACAAGGTACCTGCAACTTCCATGAGAGAGGTGGTTGAAGAGCTTCAGGTGGACCTCAAGGCTGCCAGAGCAGCTATGCAAAATGATTTTGGCCTGAAATCATATGTCAGGACCCCAAAGACACCATTCGGCCTATTCCATGAAGGCCAGAAGATAGAAATGGTAAAAAATGATGGGCTACATTAGGAAGCATGGCTCGATATTCAATTCTTTTTTCAAACTATAAACGTTGGGTTGTGGATTCTATTGTCAACAAAACAAATGGCAAATTCTATATAAAATCAATAGAAGGTGTCGATGGGACATTCAGGGCAAAGTATCCAGCTCAGGCAATGGTTTCGGGAGTCATGACTTCAGATAGAAAAATTATGCTTTATTTCTTTTTCGTGCGAGTAAAGGGGGACGGACCTGATGCATACTACTAGGTCCAGTAATGTCATGTTTTGCCATGGCTGGATGTGAATTACCCCAATGGCAACTATAGGCAGACTCAGGATGGTTCCCCATGCCTTATGGCCAAGAAAGTTCAGGATTTCCACTTAAAGAAATTTCGGAGACTTCTGGGCGGCCAACTTCTGGCCTTTATCCAGCTCGGACCTTAATTCCCCTTACTTTTCCGTGTGGGGCATCTTAGAATAGTTGGTCAACAAGACCTGTCAACCCGATGTTGTTGTCCTCCTTACTGTCTTCATGGCTCACGGCCTCAAAATATGAAGGCCCTTTTTTTCAAAGCATCACCAAGTTTAGACGGCAATATTGAATTTTTGATTGGAGATAACACAAGTCACACTTCACAAAAAGGATCCTTTTTGTCTTGTTTCTAAGGCCTGAAAATATGAATTTGTTATGACTTAACAAAACCTTTCATTTCGACTGAAGTTTGAAATATTCCAAATTTTGAAAAATTTGCTTCCCCACCCTGTAGTATGTGGTCTCAGCTTCGATATGATGTAAAGATAAAAAAAATCTGTTGGGAAAATCTTGAGAAAATTGAAATTTAAAATTTTTAGTTAATTGTCATGGTACTATATATGAGATCAATCAGCATGTAAACTACCTCCCTCTGGTAAATCTTAATTACAGTTTGGTCAATAAGCAGCAACACAGCAGTATAAATAATTTAGGGACAGTAAAAGTAATTTTATGAGCATAAGAGACATTTCTGGCAAACGCAAAATGTTAAACTTTCATTTTTTTCGGAGATGGCTTGTGCTGTATAATAAATATGTAATTAGTAAACAGCATAATTATCGAGCAAATTTATGCAAACAAGCCCTTTACTTGGAATTTTAGAAGCATGTTCTTCTATAAGCGGTACCATCAGATCAAGTCACTTCACAAAGCGTAGGCTTCGACACTACAACAAGGTACGTTTTTGTGTGGTTTCCTTGCAAACCTACAGTTAAACCAAAAATTATTCAGACCCTTGCTGTTTTCTTTTTATTTTGAAGCAATAACAAAGTAAGCAATGAAACATGCAATAGACTTTTGCCAATTTCAGGAACCAAAATTATTCAGACCTTTTTACAAATTTCTAGAAAGTTAACTATTTACTATTGCTAATTGCAAATACTGTTAATAAGCTACCATGGGGTCATTGTGGCCACATTGGATGTCAGATGTGATCATCAGTTAAGAAAATTTTTGAATGAATATGTGAGATAAAATCTGATTCAGTTTATCGCATTTTCTTGACTAATGTGGCTGCAATCTGTCAGATATCAATTAAAAATATTTCATAATATCATAAAGTGACAATTGTTAACTGTTCTATCAAAACAGAATTGAAACACAGGCTTAATTTTAAAAACTTCATGCATTTTGGTATTTCCTTTTGCTTTTGATTCCAACTGCTCTCTGAATCCTTGCCCATTGTGCCACTGCAATCCATCAAATCACTTAAAATAAAGCTGCATAGCCTTCCTAGGGTTGTTCACTCTATTGCGTATACAGGATAGCCGATTTACAACAGTTGTTTACAAACAGTATGTTATAATAAAGCTAAAGTGTGCTTTCACAGAGCAATCTCCATTGGAATAGCATGGAGGCCAAATAAAGTTAAAAGTGCCCCATTCTCCCTTTGAGTTGCTGTTTTTACCATGCATGGAATATGGCTTGAAATAGATAATGAATAGAGTAGGTCGGGGCATGCGGCCCCCCTTAACTTCGAGGTGCGATTTGACCTACTTTTTATGGGCGATTATTTCAATGCTTACGCTGTCAGGAAGGGATCACTTGACTCTACTAATAACTAGTGTAACAAATGTCTACCAATTTTAATAAAGGAGTTACGGCCATTTTTGTAAAAAATTTAAAGTGGCCTTTTACCCCGCCCATCGGACAAGAAGCCCCCCTATTATAATCCTTTGGCAATTTTTTTTGTGAGTGCATTCAGCCTCAAAGTTATTTCTTAGGGTTCTTCTCTCATTTTTAAGGCATTCTATTAACTTTTTCTGAATTTCAAATTTTTTTGCTCATACTTATATTTTTTAATATTTTATGCCCTGTTTCAATTTCGTGCCAAATTTTTTCTATTTTAATAATCTATTCTATCAAGATTTAAGGTAAAGTGCACATTAACAAATAGTTCCTGAAGCAGGTTCAACCCCCCAGTGAAGGGGGCCTCATGCCCCATATCATGTGGGGCCTCTCGCCTCAAACCCACATATTTTAATTTGACCTCTATATTTTGAACTAAATGCAAAAGACATGATCCAAATCATATTTATGTGATGGTCAGAAAGTGAAGCAATGCAGATATCCATCATACTTTTAAAAATTTCCAAAGTTATTTCTGACAACCCCTTTCAAAGAATTAGTCAAAGTTACAAAAACCATGCATATTTTTTTTTTTCTTTAATTTCTACTATGGTTTGGTGCTGTTTGCCCTGAAAATTTGTGACGTCTCCTAAAACGACTCTGGCGTCACTCTTATCAATAGATAAACGCACCAAAAATGTAAGTTTGGATATAATCCTGGGGGGGCCTCTCACCTAACCCGGGCTTTTTGCCCCGACCTACTCTATTGCTTTCCAAAAATTTGTTAGATTTTGGTGACACATGGGCATGTCTTTGTTTTGGTAAAATTTTGCAGTTAAATAATAAAGTGCACTGGACTTACATGTTATATACCTCCAATATTTCATTTTCTGACTCAAAGTTTGAAGAATACAATTCTAAGATAAACTAAAGCAATTGGAGTGTTGAGGTTAAACAGTACATGAAAATGTAATAAACTGGAAAAAAATGTCTATCCAATATTTATCCTAATTTTCTCACAATGATGGTCTTACCTGTTATTCTATGCCATCATAATTGTCTCAAGGTAGTTTATGAACAATATTTTAATATAAATATACTAATAATAATAGTAAAGAGTTCACATTCTACAACCTGTAAAAGTGTCTGAATAATTTTTAGTTCATCAAATAGACAATAGTAGCTTTTTTTCACCAGATTTCTTGCCAATTTGCAATAAATTTGTTTTGTGCAGGCTCCATGTAATGCCAAGGTTGTTTTCGGCTGTATATTTCATCGGTTTAATTTCTTATTCCTTCAAAATAATAACAAAACTGCAAGCATCTGAATTATTTATGGTCTGACTGTACATATGACCTCTGAAACTTTATCCTGGGCATTGAAAGGCAATCTTACCTGTCATTATAGCGATAACCTCTTCTGCCCTTATGGAATTTGAATTTTACAAGGGTAACAAGGTGGTTGCATTCTTAAGACTAAGTGGGATCAGGAAGATGTGTTTATCACACCTCGGGTTAAAGCCCTCGGGTGATGAATCACATTATACCATTCGACACCTCTGTCAGCCAATCACATGCCAGTATTACAGGGAAATAATTCCTATATTCCTTTGTTGTCCAGTTATCCTCTCATGTTTGAGTGTTTGAGTCAATTGAGTGTTTGTCTAATTAGTATAGGTTATTCACCATGGGATCAGGAATATGTGTTTATCACTCCTCGGGCTAAAGCCCTTGGGTGATAAATCACATATTCTCTCTCCCGTGGTGAATAACCTATACTAATCATTCTCTCTCCGGTGGTGAATAACCTATTCAAGACACATATGCAACAATCGGCAACACTATTTCACCAGCAAAAAAATCAAACACTCATCCAAGCAAGTCCCAGTACAAATAAGGCTCAATAAAGACTTGCCCAGAGTGAGTATTTGCAGGTGTCTGATGTCTGAATCATTAGGGAAACTAGCCTAGTAACAAAAGAAGGGAGTATCTGTCTGAACAGAAAGCTATAGAAGGCATGCCACATAGCACAGTATTACAAATTAAGAGGATCGAAGAAAGTAATTAACAGGAAGTAGTACTAGTGAGGCAGAAATGTATAATAGCACATGGATCAAGAATGGAATTAGACAGGATTGTTATGAATGATAGGAGGAATGAGGGGTGAACTGGAGCAGGAGAAAGGAACAGACAATTCAGAACGAAGAAATTTGGCCTATGGTAAACAAAATTGAATGTGATTTCCTATTTCAGGTCATCCAAATGCAGTGGCCTTTCAAACTCCTTCTAACTGCTTTAGCCTCATGGAGGTTGGTGTCCGCATCTGCAACTTCAAAAGACATCGTCATCGTAAAGTTGAACACCTCACAATTACAGACGTTTGGTTCAGTGTACTGCGGGCAGGTGACAGGAACTAATGGTCTTCTTGAATGTCTTGCTGTGGCCCAAACTGATTCTCCTCTCATCGTGGGCTACAATGAAGAGGAATGTCAGTTCTGTGAGTTGCAGCAGTCATCAGCTTACGTAACTCTGGAAAACACCTTTTCCGATGCCTTTGGATGGTACTTCGTAAAAGGTATGAAACTATTACATAGTAAGAAAGATACATTCCAACTAGCCTAAATTGTACCAAAAAAATTTAATCGACATGATCTTTTTTCAAATTTGAAAAAAGAATCATTTGGTCACAGGAAAGTTTTTCAAAAATAAGTAGGACCAAAACCTTAAAAAAGGGCCTTTTGCTTTTCTGTCCAATGCTCTCCTCCACAACTTACGTCTTTTTAACTTACAGCTCTCGCAATTGACCTGAACAAATATTTTTTTGTTTTCTCAATGCCGGAGTTGACCTATGATGTCATTGGTGGGTAATCCATTGCCCAGCACTGGAGGATATGCAAAATTGGTGCAATCAATCATCCAAAAGGTCAAACTGGCTAATAGCATTTATTGAGGACAGTTTCATCATAGCCTTGCAGTCACATCAATAATACCACAACAACAACTCAGGTGCAACATTGGACTGCTCCTGGGGAGGGGGCACTACATAGATACATAGAACGGACATGAGGCTCTAGAGATGAAGCAACCAAATCCACCATCTTGGAACTACCTGGCAGCCTGGCATTTGGTAACCGTGATGTCACCAATAATAGTGACGTCACTAGTAACAATGGCATCATGTCACGTCACAATTAGCCAAACACAACATCGATCTTGTTGCTCCTGCTGTGATGTCACAATGACATCATGTCTCAGGGCAGTTCCAATATGGCAGATTTGGTGACCTCATCTCGAGATGGCATACAGCCTCATGTCCGTTCTATGTATTTTTATGGGCACTATGCTCAAAAGCTGTCAATTGATCATTACGTATACATTTGGATGCCAGGTACATTGTACTGTGGTGACTAACAAAGCAATACAGGACTTATTATTATTTGTACTTTTACACTGACATGGGCAGCCAACAAAACTGTAAACAGGAAACAAAATACTTAAACTTGACAGCTCCATATCAAATCCAATTTAGACCAAAAACATGTTCGTAATCACCTGTGATTAATTGCCAGTTTCCTATTAACCATACTTGGTTTAATGTCAGGAACTTTTAGTGTCGCCAAATAATCAATCCCCTCCCCCCCTCCAACTTAACACTTGAGTTTCTGCAGTGGTATTATTGGCTAATCTGGGCAGGACATAATTGCCAGGCTATGATGAAGTTGTCCACATGAAATGCTATTGGCCAGTTTCACTTATGACCTCATAGTTGGCACCAAGGTTGCATAGGATCCAATGGGGTCTCCAGCTATAACATAATAGGTCCACACTATAAAATAAAACATTTCTTCAGAGCAATTGCCAGAGCTGTAAATTGTCTATTTTACCATAGTCAATAATTCCTAGCAACAAAGGTCTATTTTTTACTCACAGGGAGCTTTCATCCTTGTCTCAAGGACTTCTTCAGCCTTCTGACTTCAAATGCTCAGGGGTCACATGACCGCCGATGGTAAAGGTCATGTGACTGGAGTAGACTGCCATAAATCGGGGGGAGGTCTAGGCCTTGACGGTCATGTGACCGCTGAGCATTTGAAGTCAGAAGGCTGAAGAAGTCCTTTGGCCAAGGACGAAAGCTCCCTGCGAGTAAAAAATAGACCTTTGTTGTTTGGAATTATTGACTATATGAATTTCCAAAGGTCAGGATTAAACCTACATAGTCACGTCTATTTCACCGTTTTATTTTTCAGGCAAACTGAAACTGAAAACAGGAAGGTACACCATCTTTACAAAGTCTGAAAAACTTCTTCGTGCAAAGGAGATTTGTGGTGTCGAGAACGGTCACTTGGTGGCGTTTGAAACTGAAGAGGAATTCAATGAGATGAATAAACGAGAAAATGGATGGAGTTACTGGGCAGAGTAATATATTTATATAGATATTTCTTGATATCGTAGCAACAACCATCACAATAACAACTTTTTGCATGCTAAGAATTTTATTTTACTAAATTCAATGATGGATTCAATGATGGACAGCAGGGATGGTAATGGGACAACATAAATATTTGTCCCACAGCTGTATTAGAATTGTGATTACCCTTCTGTCTTAGTAATACAGCACTGCAATGGAATTGTCGAATAAAAACCCAATCTCCCCTATGATTGTCGAATTATAGGAACAGAACCAATCTGAAATTCTGCAAAACATAGGCGTAGGAGAGATGATCTTTTCAGAAGACAGTCCATAATTGGGTCAAAATGGCTTTCAGCCCAATTTTTTTTTTAAAATCTTGCCCCAATACAATGTCAAATTTTAAAGGTTTCAAGATTTTAGAGCGGCAGCTGGGGTGGGGGGAGGGGTGAGGTACTTGCCCTAATTTTTCATACGGATGCACCACAGCAACTTTTGAAAACCTGAACCATTTTAATCCAGAAACCAATGAAACACCACAAACCATTCTAATCCTTCAGTAAAAATGTTGGCAACCAATTTAATCTTCATGCTTTTAAAACCATTTTAATCGTCTTTTCAAGCCATGCAAGTAGTGGATCCAGGGGGGGGGCTCCTAGATTATTGATATTGAAATAGCATTATGAAGAAAATATGGAGTAATGTGTGCCTTCGAATGCCGAAACGACATCCACACCAGCCCATAAATGCCAAAATGACGTCGAGGACCCCCCTAGACTACCTTGGTTGGATCCACCACTGAAGCCGATTCTAACGATACCAAACATGTTGGGGTTGCAAAAACCGGAACCAAATTAATCTGAATTGTCGAAAAAACAAAACTCTATTAATCCAAAAAGGCCAAAACTCCGGTACCATCCAATGGCGCTTCTATATAGGGCTACACACTTTCATAGTGAGTACCCCCTGGCCTCTATGTCTATTCTGGGCAATTCCGTAATGTCTGATTCACAGATTTGACACTTTAGCAGCTTGTTTAGCCCTACAATTATCGCTTAGCTATTTCATTGTTATCCAGGCATGAGGGTAGGTAATAGTGGTATCAGACAAGCCATCAACCAAAGCTTCAAGTGTAACAGGAGTCGAGCTATGGCAAAATATCATGGTGTCGGACATACATTGTGTGATGTACGTCCGACACCATGATATTTGCTTTGCAGCTCAGCTCCTGTTGCACTTGGAGCTTTGGTTGATGGCTTGTCTGATAGCCCTATTACCTAGCCTCATCCCTGTTTAACAATGAAATAGCTGAGGTGTAATGGTAGGGCTACACAAGCTGCTAAAGTGTCAAATCTGTGAATCAGACTTTACGGAATTGCCCTTCTGCTAAAAGCTCCTTCCAACTCTTTTTTCAAGGATTGTAAAGGCTCATTTTAATAAAATTTCAGGTATTGGCTTGGAGCATCAGATTTGGCAAATGAGGGAGAGTTCATCTGGGAACATAGCGGACAGAAGTTGAACGACACCTTCGAGATATGGCATCCCAACGAACCAAATAATGGCCACTCCAGTGTTGGGGGGGAAGATTGCGTTTTCACGTGGACGGTTAAATTCCATGACATTTCGTGTGACACTAACCCCAAGTCTTTTATTTGCGAATATGAACATTTTTAAAGTCATATCTGGAACACTCTCGCTCATTAGACCACTCTTAATGGATTTTTAGCTCATTAGAAAACTCTTAATTGATTTTTAGCTCATTAGACCACTCTTAATTGATTTTAAGCTCATTAGACCACTCTTAATTGGTTTTAGCTCATTAGACCACTCTTAATTAATTTTTAGCTCATTAGACCACTCTTAATTGATTTTTAGCTCATTAAACCACTCTCAATTGATTTTTAGCTCATTAAAATTGTTATGCCTCACTAGACAGAGTTTCACATCATTTGGAACTAAACTTTCAATGTAGGTAGGTGCATCATAGTTTAGTAGTAGGCGGCTATAAGGGCATCTATTTGTTAAGTTGTAAATTAAGATTTTCTTTTTTTTTTATCCTGTGTTTTCTTTTTCTTATTTTTCCTTTCTATATTTATCTCCTCACTGTTTTTAAAAGTACCATTTTCTATTTTCCCCTTTGTATTTGTTTGAGCAAACATTATTTGCAATAACTTCTTATTGATCATATTACCTTAATTACCAAAGTCTATAATTTTAGCACATAAACAAATGTATTTGTAGATGTATATGTATGTATGTATTTAGATATTCACATTATTATGATTATAACTTATTGGTAAAGGCAAATACGCCAGGTATGGCGTCAGCCTACCATAGTTCATGCTGACACTTGATTTCTTATGATCTTATTTATGTAGATAAATTGGTCAATTAAATAGAATTGAATTGAATTAAACCACTCTTAATTGATTTTTAGCTCATTAGACGACTCTTAATTGATTTTTAGCTCATTAGACCACTCTTAATTGATTTTTAGCTCATTAGACCACTCTTAATTGATTTTTAGCTTCTCTGATTTTCTAATGGCACTTTTTCCAATTCCAGTCGGTAGGGTGAAAATAGCTGCAATCTCAATATTTTATAGTATGGTGTCAATCTGTTAAATGAGTGAGGGGTTATCCTTTATCTCTTCGGCAAAAACATTTTTTCATGAATTCCATGTGATTCCGTCATGGAATTCACATTGTTTTTAGTATTTATTTCCACTGTCAAAGCCACATGCATAGCATACATGTATATCAGGGAATTAAAATGCTTGGATGTGGAGAGAGAATGTTTGACCAGGGTCTAGGATATTCTACACTGTTGAGATACTTTTACACTCCTTACCATTGCCCTGCATTCAGTGTGACGGAATCACAATCAAAACGGAAGTGATTTTTTGCACTGAATTCTGTCATGCTCATTGCAAGCAAATTCCTCAACTTACTTGAAATACATACATCAATATACTTGAAATACATACATCAATATACTTGAAATACATATTTCCTTCAAAGTGAAAGCATGCACCGATTTAGCAGGGTCACTGCGCAAGAGGTGCAAAGCATATGCATCCAGACTAATGAAATTCTTAGAAACATTGGTTATCAAAGCAAGGATATATCCTAGGTGGCAGCATAAGTACTGCGACGGAATCACATGATGGAATCACGTGACGGAATCACATGACGGAATCACACGATTGAATCACATGACAGAATCACATGACAGAATCACATGACAGAATCACATGACGGAATCACATGACGGAATCACATGACGGAATCACGTGATGGAATCACATGACTTAAACCAGGCATTGCACTTAATTATATTGGCAGTAGGGCATGAAAAACTAAACAAGAAATTCTTTAAAAAAAAAAAAATTGTAGGGACCTTTGTGTGAAATATGATGTTTCTTCAAACACATATTTTATTTTTCGAATATTCAATTGATTTCTTATGTATTTGTAGTCACATCTATACCTCCAATGTACCTACTGTGATTTGACAAACCTACTGCATGTTACCTCATGATTGGACATGCCTAATTATACTTGTTATAAATATTTTTTGTCATAAAAAAAAATTCTATAACAACAAAGTAATTCTTCCTTGCTTATTAGGATTATTACACTTGAACATCATAGGAGTAGTGAGTAGTTGAATTTCTAATATTTTCATACAGTGTGTTTGTACACTGCTGTTATATGAGCCCAAATCTTCATAAACTTAGGCTATATTTGACCAATTTCCTGAAGGAAATCTCTATGCTCCAGTTGTGCTTTGGAGATGGTCCCCAATCACCCAACCATGACCAGTTGACCCAATTGTCATAGTTGAGTGGCTGCTGCCTCTCTGGTGTAGCTACTGTGTATCAAGAGGGGGAAACAGATACTTGATTTGTAAATTGTGCTCACAGATACCTCCTCTGTGGCATGAGTACCCTCCTAATATTGGAGGTCAATTAGGAGGGTCCAACTTGCCTGTGGCCCCCTCCAGAAACTTAGAAGCTCCACCACTGCAGTACACAATAACTGATGACAAAATGCACTTGGCTGGGTATTTTTGTCCCTTTAGTTAGGGACCTTCAATGTTAAGTCTTTCATCATTTGGAGCTTGTAACATAGATCTGAGATGGTCCCTACAAAAAATTGTCAACAATTCTTGAAAAATTGTAAATTTGAAAAGTAATAACATCTGATTGATTCAACATCCCTAGCTCAGATACAGTTTTTCATTTATAAGAGGACCTCCAAAAAAAGACAATTTTTCTCAATATTTAGCATTTCTAAAGCAATTACAATGAATATAAGTAAGAAATGACCAAACTTATCAATTCTATGCATGTAAATATATTGAAAATTGTTTTTGCCAGGTACTTTCTGTAAAGAAAGGTCATATTCCTCAAATTTTCCACTTTTTCATGGAATTCATGATTTGCGTTGGAAGATCCTAGAAGCTAAAAATGATTATTGCCGGTCTAAATATTGAATACAATCTGGCATAGTTTTAAAAGTAACGTAGCATCAAGAAGTGAAAACGAATGGATGAAATCTTAAATATTGGGGTCAATAATGGTAACAATGAAAAAATTACAAATGTTCCAAATTTTTGAAGGGTTGAAATCGAATGAAATATAGTTTATGCATGAAAGTAATTCTTGCCAAATGATAATTGAGGTCAACATGATTTAGTAACGTTGTTGGTATTGGAGAAAACACAATCTAAGGGTAATCTGAACACTGATTGTTAAGGTCTACCCTATTTTTCCTTGATTTGGGAATATTTACCTTTATAAAAGGAGCTAAGCTCTGAAATTCTAATTACAGGTGATTTCATTAGTACGAGATTCTTAGGTTCTAGATCCACAAAATACATGTCATTTTCAGTTAATCTGTATGGTTCAGAAACAACGGAACGTCACACATTGGATTTATCAAACGCAGTAAGTGCTGGTTTAGCATTGATTCCTCACAGCCAAGTGTGAATGACAAGAATCGCATGGTAATGAAATTGCCTGTAATGGAAGACAGTTGGATGAAAAATTGTCTTTGTCCCAATAATATTTTGTTGGATGAAGTACGGAAATTTGATAATCCACGAATTTTGACAATTTCTTGAAACTTTGCAATTGTTGGACTGTGTTAATTATCAGAACCACCTTGTATGTATGTACAGGAAAGTACACTAATGAAGAGCTCTCCAAATTAATGGTACTGCAGTTTCCAGTAACAGTCATTTGCATTGCTCACTATTGACTGCTTGTCACAACACAACATTGCTAGTTTACCAGTTCAATACATGGCAGACAAAAAAATATGAAGCACTGAATGGATTCATAAAAAAAAAATTCAAAAGGTCATATTCGAAAGTGCATCACACACAAGCAAGACCAGAAAAGATTTTTTACATGTTTGATTAGTGATTCGCTGTCATGGTAAACAGACGTTGCTGTGTTGTGACAAACAGTTAATAGCCAATGAAGCAAACAACTTTTACTGGAATTCATGGTACCATTTGGAAGGGCTATTGATTGGTGTAAATTTCTGGATTATCATATTTCCCAACTTCATCCAATCCAAATGTCATTAGGACAAAGGCAATTTTTCATCCAACATATGCTTCCTTTGCCTATAATCTCCTAAAATTTAAGAGCTTTACTTCTTCGTTCAAATTCTTGAAATGTTCTCTTTGTGAGGTTAAGTGGACCCACATCTACCTAAAAAATTGTCGAAATTTATGGTATATTAACAAATGTCGACTCACTTTTCGCATCTGCATATATTCCATATTTATGAGCAAGAGTGTAATTACAGTAGAATTGAAAAGTAAAATTGACTTATCACTGCAAGATGAAATCAAACAGGGATTTTCAGACAGATTTTCTGATCTTACAGACAGGAAATTTGATATGCAAAAAGGGTGAATTGTTGCACAGTGAAAATGGCACTTCGCGGCCTATATATGATAGCTGATAAGGTTTCTTGTTTGTTTGTTTGTTTGTTTGTGTTTTACGCCTCTGCAGCACCTTAGTGGGCTATATCGAGGAAGGCCATCGCCGTATGATGATGAGATGAGAAGACTGTGAGTCTGGCACATACCCTATTAATTCAGGGATGCCCAGGGTCTTTCAGTTGCCCCAGGGTAGAATACTGGATACAACCCGCCTCCATTTAATGTCCCATGGGCTCGGACTAAAGTGAGTTCCCGCGGTGAGATTTGAATTTAACAAGTAGGCCACTGGGGAACTAGCTAATTTCAGTAATTCCAATTTAATTAATTGAATGGATGTCACCTGCCTAACGGGAATGGACCACACATTCTTAGCAAATTTCAATACCAGTTACGTCTGCTTAAATATTGATAATCTGTATCATTCTGACACCCTCTGCCTACTACGCCAATGACACTCAATTTTATAATTGCGTGCTTAATTCATTGACAATGGGGGGGAAAACTTAAATTTAGATAATAAATAACAGAAGGTGATTTCTGAGCTAAAAATCCAAAACAATAATCAATGCTTATGAAAAGTTGTGTAGTTTATGTCAATTCACATTGAGCTATACTTCCATTTCAAACAGGGGGGTATCTAGAAAATGGCTAGGGGGTGCCATTATATGGGGTGAATATTGCGGTGTTCCGTGGCTCTTCCCATCTCTTCCATGTTAATTTGTGGCCTGAGGAGGGGCCATGCCCCGCTAAATACACCACTGAGTTATAAAGTCCCTCAGCCACAGAGAGTGGCATTGCAAAACCGAAGAATTGTGTCTGTTCATGGCTATGGTTTTTCAGGAAATGGATCACTGATTTCAGTCACTATTTCCTCATGCACTTCACTACACATCACTGCTACTCTGGTCACTGCAAAATGTAATGACGTGACATCTTATACCAACAAATAAATAAATATTCTTAAATTTCGAATCGTCTCAATTACAGTATACTGCACTACACATGTCAGTGTTTTAATACATGAGTGAATGACAGTGTGACATATTACGATACAGTGGCAAGCATCTAAGGGACCGTTCAGAATTTATGACTGGGGGGGTGGGAGTTTTGCCCAAGGGGGTACTAACTTTTCACACGTGTTTCAAGGGGGGGTATTAATTTTTGACAACACTTCCAAGGGGGGGGTAAAAAATTTTCTTATAAAACCCACATAAACTAACTTCAACCACGCTTTTTACGCGCAAAAGTCCGCAAAATGGCGCGAATCTGTACGTGTGACTATGTATAACAGTAAATGTGTGTGTGTATGCATTTATATGTGGGGTACTAAAAATCCGCATGAATCTCAAGGGGGGGTATTAATTTTTGACGGCAAGTTCTGGCAAAACTCCCACCCCCCCCCCAGTCATAAATTATGAACGGTCCCTAAACATTTCAAATCACTAACTCACAACTGATCTATATTCCTCAACATACACTCAACAGCAAAACAAAAATGCAACACTTGATTTTGTTGTATGATTTTGAAAATTTATTTTGACAAAACAAATTGTAGTATTGATCCTTGATTGATTGTTTGGCTTTCAGTGTCTGTTTGGGCATTCTTGGAAATGGCGCCATTATTTTTTCATGACTTGTCGGTAATGCCATATTTTATGGCAAAACTGAAATGTGGTAAACAAGTCCGAAGGTCACAGCCGAAGGATTTTGGCAATGAGACACTAGTCGATCTCAGGATAAATACATAGGCTATATTTTGTTTTGTCTTACAGCCAAACACTTTGATATTCAATTAGAATGGACTGTGGCACTGTGAAAATGGCACTTTGTGTATCATCATGCTGATGATTTGTCATGATCAAACACAATACTTTCAATGTTAATTTGATTGAAGGAGACTTATCCGACTTGTTGGTGACAGCCAAACGAAAGGATTATGCATCTGATTTTCACTCTAAAATCCGTTATGAGAAGTCAAATGGCTTTCTCTTGATCATGACTAATCAAGCAGCCTCTATGTTTCCCATGTTGAAAGTACAGAAGATGACACTTCATCGGCTATCATGAGTCAAGAAGTTCCATTTTCACAGTGCCACAGTCCACTCTAATTCTAATCAAAGTGTTTGGCTGTAAAAAAATTTCTTTGCAAAATTATAAGCCAAAATCAGGTGTTTTGTTTCTTTTGCTGAGGAGTGTATGAATTAGCCTTTTAGTAAATTCAGTAAGACAAATTATGTTGTGTTGAACTGTGTACATTGTATAATTAATCAAGTGACACATTGTTTAAGTTATGCAGATGTAATTGCAGGGTATAAAAAAAGAAAATTTGATCACTGAACATAATCGTCTTGCAAGAACTATGGGTAACCAATCGGTGTTCTCAAGTGCCAGCATTCATGCATGGTACAAATAAGATGAATAATAAAGATAATCATATAAGATAATTGAATTTAGAAATCAGTGCCAGAGACAGGACTGCATAAATTTGTGAAATCAGTCAGTACAAATTTCTAAAAGATGACTGTAATCATTAAATTGGTTGAAACTATACTGTGGACATTATACAGTTCACCATGATCTAGCACAAAAAAGGTGCATGAATTTGATCACAACACAGATTCAGAATGATGATCAATGATCAGTGCACATTTCAGATTGATCACTGCACATTTCAGATTGATCACTGCACATTTTTGGATCGTTGTAAGCTTATTTTATACCCTGCCTAATTTATTCACCATTCAAGCCAAATTCTCTAGAGCATTTAGATAGACTGTACATTACCCGGCACTAGTGCTGCAGTGTGCAAAATCATGAATTCCATGTGATTCCGTAACGGAATTCACTTTTTTAAAAGTATTTATTTCCACTGTCAAAGCAACCTGTAGCATATATCATGGGATTAAAATGTTTAGATGTGGAGAGAGAAAGTTTGGCCAGGGTCTAGGATGTTCTACACCATTGAGATACTGTTCCGCTGGTTACCATTGCCCTGCATTCAGTGTTACGGAATCACAAATCTAAATGGAAGTTATTTTTTGCACTACATTTGTCATGTTCATTGCAAGCAAATTTTTCAAGAACGATACTTGTAATATTTTTTTCAAAGCATATACTTCCAGACTAATGAAATTCATATAAATATTGGTTATCAGAGCAAGGATATATCCTGTTTAGCAGCATAAGTACTGTTACGGAATCATGTTACGGAATCACTTGACTTCCACCAGGCATTGCATCTAATTATAGGCGACTGGCAAAGGGAATGAAAAACTTAGAAATTTGCAAAATTCTTTAAAAATTGTAAATTTGAAAAGCAATAACATCTGATAGATTCAACATCCCTAGCGCAGATACAGTTTTTCATTTATAAGTAGACCTCCAAAAAAGACAATTTTTTCAATTTTTAGCATTTTTTCAGCAATTACAACCAAAAAACCACAATTTCCATCAATATCTTAAAGATAACAATCTAACCAGCATTAAACTCTAAAAATGAATAAAAGTAAGAGATTGCCAAACTTATTCAGATTGAAAACTTTTTTTTGTCATGCAAATATATTGAAAATTGTGGTTGCTAGGGCACTTTGTATAATAGGGCACTTTGTATAAAGAAAGGTCATTTTCCTAAAATCTTCCACTTTTTCGTGGAATTCAAGAAATTGTGACGTCACGGCAAATGATGTCATGGCGACGTTATGTATACTCAAAGCAAGGCAGCAAATAATCTAAAAAAAGAGTAATTTAGCTATTATTTTGGTAATTGTGGTCGGAATTAAGATATTAAAAATTCTGAACATTAGCCAAAGTCCAGGAACTCATTAATACAGTAGTAATTGCTGTATCATCAATCGCTATGTGTTAAAACAGCAAGCGATGAAAAAATTAGAGATGTATCAAGATACATGTTAATGGTGTGATAAAACACTGTTGGCCTCAGTAGTGCATCTCATTTTTGGACAGTAGGCCTATAATAGTGGGTGAACCTTTTAAACACGGATTAGCAGGGTTAACCTCTTTTATAATGTACTGGGTTTGGCATGAATACATCTATTCTGATATTGTGTGGCAATATATATAACTTTTGTTTTTTTTGCTTTTTGTACAGGAGGCATAGAATTCATATTTAAGGATAATATTGCTGGCACTGCTACATCCTGCACGCTCCACCATCCTGACTTGGTTGGCAATGTAGTCTTTTTGGATTTTGCGCCAATAATACCGAATGTTGCTCCTTTGCCTGATCTAAACAGATGGAAAGACACCAACTCCACCTGGCCAAAGAGACAGACAATTGATGATTTAAAGAAAGTGGGAGTCAGCTTAGCACCAAGGAGCAACTTCCTTTGGAAAATCTCCACTTCTACTTTGGAAAACAAACTGGTGCAAGATCTACAAGAAGATAAACACAAGTATGGCTGCAGGTTAGACCGGTTCAAAAAAGACTTTCTATTTTATTTTAATGCAGGATGCAGTGATTCCCATTCTCCAAGATATTGAATGGCCAAATATGAAATTTTTTTCAATTTTGAACTTTTGGAATGCCTGCCTCATGAGCCATGAAGTTTTAATGTTTAATTTCGTCAAAAACGCCAAAAATATCAGAGGGTGATGTTATATTTCTCCTCATATGTTTATCAGAATCAACTATAGAGAAACATGGATGGTGTCATATGAAAGCTTGTTAAATTATCTTTCAAATGAGACCAATAACTTGGTATTTGAGACACTTTCTGTCCCCTTCAAGGCAGAAATGTGTGAATTTTAGGGAAAATGTTGACATCGATTAGTGAATTTTGCCTCATATGCTAATCCAAATTGATCATAGAGCAGCATGAGTGGTATCATTTGAATGCTTGTAGAGATGTCTTTAAATAGACACCATATTCAAAATTATTTAGATGGTTCTAATTGTCTCTGAAGAAAAAATTCCTCCATTTCAAGAAGCTACCTGCCCGATCAAATTCATTGCTGTACTGCATTTACCAGAAAATCTACAAAATCTTAAGTCTTTTTAAACAATTTCATTGATATTGTTTCAATTGTGATTGGAAAATTTTAGCAATTCTTTTACAATATCCTTATAATGATTTTGTATTGAGGAAATACATTGTTGGATTTGAGCTGAATCGAAACAAGGATCATCGAAGTTTGTATTGTTATTTTTCAACAGCCAGTGTACCTTTGCACATTCTTGGAGCAAATGTGCTACATATTTTAGAAAATGTAGTTAAACTTGATATAACATTTTGAGCATTAGTATGTCACAGTTGTCAATTCTAATAATTATGCTATAAGTAACTAAGTAATGACTTTAATCATGTTTGAGGGAGACAATTCAAAGATTAACACAATATTGATAATATTTAGCAGGTCTACGCAATAAAATCACTCATGGCTTAAAGCAATCATACACTAATACTATGACATCACAAGGTTGACAATTTAGGTTGAAAATTCAAAGATTAACACAATATTGACAATAGCAGGTCTACACAATAAAATGTAAATCACTCATGGCTTCAAACTATCATACACCAATACTATGACATCACAAATATAAATTGAAATAGTAATTGCAGTGTAAGGCAGTTCCACAGATTGTGTCTATAACTTGTTAAAGGTAGCCGAGAGGACATTTAACACAACTTTTGAATGTGGGTTTTTAAAGCTGTCCACCTTCATACCATTATGTATATTTCCCTGCTAGAAAATGAGCCCCCCAACATAACTGCTCTGGCTAATAATAGTATGTTGCTTTCTGGTGAATTCTTATTATTTTATGACTTATGTTTAGTGATATTGATTTATTGTTTAAGCAAAACTGTATGTCAATATATGATTATTATATTATATTATTGACTCTGGTTTGTTTTGGCTTACCTCTGCCCTTTGCCAGGTCAGGTTCTGGGATCTCAACACTTTGTAATGCACCAGACAATTTGTTATCTTTTGTCTTGTAATTTTATATGTAATATAACAGACTTCCAGCCACTCTGCCCCACATGCATGTTGTTCTTGATCTTTCCAAGTTTCTGCTGGCTGGGGTATCTATCATTAACTTCAAGGTGTCTGAGCTCAGACAATGAGTATCATAACAATGCAATGAAACCCAAAATTGTGTTAATCTTTGAATTTTCAACCTCAAACATGATTAAAGTCATTATTCCTTTAATTGCACAAGAAGACACTTATTTATTTATAGCACAATGATTAGAATTGACAACTGTGACATACTGTTGCTCAAAATGTAAAGTCAAGTTTAACTGAATTTTCGAAAATATGCAGCACATTTGCTCCACGAATTTGCCAAGGTAGCACTGGCTGTGGAAAAAATAACAGAACTAAAGTCATCGATGATGCGTGTTACGATTCAGCTCAAAACCAACAATGTATTTTCTCAATAGAAAGGACATGGTAAAAGAATTTCTTAAATGTTCCAATCACATGGAAACAATATCAATGAAATTAATTAATAAGACAAAAGATTTTGTAAATTTTCTGTCAATGCAGTGCTGCAATGAATTAGATCGGGCAGAGAGCTCCTTGAAATGGAGGAATTTTTGCTTCACAGACAGTGAGAACTACCTGAACAATTTTAAAAATGGTGTCAATTCAAAGACAACTTTATAGGCATTCAAATGATACCACTCATTCTGCTCTATGATCAATTTGGATTAGCATATATAGCAAAATGCACTAATTGACATCAACATTTTCCCTAAAATTCACACATTTCTGTCTTGAAGGGGAAAGAAAGTGTCTCAAATACCAAGTTATTGGTCTCATTTAAAAGATAATTTAACAAGCTTTCATATGACACCATCCATATTGCTCTACTAATGATTCTGATAAAGATATGAGGAGAAATATAACACCCCCCTCTGATATTTTTGGCGTTTTTGACGAAATTAAGCATTAAAACTTCATGGCTCATGAGGCAGGCATTCCCAAAGTTCAAAATTGAAAAAAAATTCATATTTGGCCATTCAATAGCTTGGAGAATGGGAATCACTGCATCTCGCATTAAAATAAAATAGAAAGTCTTTTTTGAACAGGTCTACTGCAGGTAACTTATTCTACCAGTGTTTGCAGGGAAGAGTGGGGAAGGTTGGTCCGCTTTTTGGTTTTTAGCCGTCAAGGGATAACTTCTTGGAATTTATGAAAAGTCCATTTACAGACTGACTTCTCAACATTTACAGTACCCTTAAGCCTTCGAGTGAACCAAGCATATCTACATTGTACAGTTGAGGATAAAAACGTTTTTTGATGCTCCATGGTGCTCTGGTGTGGAGGGTACATTGGACTTCCATGTGCAGTACTACAGTGTTAGTTCTAATTGAGATGGCTTGTCTTGAATCTTCATACATAAGGAGTTATTACATAGCAATCGAAAATTCCAAAAAGTCACTTTTTGTGCTGAATATCAGAAAACCAGTAATATAACCAACTCTTCTCTCTCAATGCTCATGGAATATTTTGGTTTAAAGGCATATCACAAAAGAACTCTTCATTGGGGATGTGGATAACATTGCTTTTTGAATCTTGAAAATATCATGAATTGTCTATCCTGTCCCGCTCTTCACTACACTCTAAAAAAATTTTGTTCAAAACAGACAAGACGGCCATTGGCTGGTCCCATACAAATTTTTTGTGTATGCTACTTATTTTCACATTTCTTTCCTTGTAGGGGATTGAGCCATCGTATTCTTAAAAGATTGGCTGAACTGCACTTTGGTACAGTCATAATTTCATATTTACTGAAGGTGAGAAATTATCAAATTTTTCCTTATTAGTTCACTGATAATAAATTGTTTTAAAATCAAAATTCTTCAGAAATTGTTTCATATAAATTTGTCTTCCAGACATTCTGCTACTGTTACGTTATCCAATTTTCATTTGTCAGGCAAATGAACTTCATTTTTATTGGAATATGGGCTTCAGTTGATTTCATAATTGTACACTTGGCGACTGATTGTTGAAATCATCTATGCAAATTTGGTATGAAAATGAAAATTATTGCTTTTTTTAAATTTCAGTTCCTTTTCTGATGTTATTTAAAGTCAATCACCCTGAAGTACATCAGAGACACCTATTGTTTGTTTGATTGAGCTTGCCTGGTTGCTATGATCTAACCCTACAGAATCACATGACTGTCTGTTGTTCAATTGTGACATCACCGCAGCTGATGAGGTCACAGTAGCCAAGCTCCCATTGTGACATCATGCCCCTGGTGGACTAGAGACAGAACAGCTAAATTTTCCTGTTGTGTGTAGCTTTGACTGACCATAGCTCAAAAACGGATGCGGATGGACCACTTCATTTTTTACCAATTTACAGTTAATAAAGGAAGGATCATCTGGTTAGAATTTTTAAAACATGGTAATACTCTAGCTATTTTTTTATTCGTAAAACCAATAATTTAAGTGGGTGGAACGGGAACACAGTGAATCAGAAAAGTTCAGTTTTACAATATCTCAATTTCAGTCCCAAAATGAATGGCATCAATGAAAGGTACAGATCTCCACTACACAAGCACACTTTTAAAACAAAAACGCTGCTTTAGATCTTCGAGATATTGATTGAAAAAGGTCAAGTGTTTCATTGTGCCCCGCAAACAAATTCGGGGGCACAGTGAAACGGTGCTATTTTGTTTTTAAAAATGAAATACTTAATATATGTTTACAGTGACAGTATGATGATGGTACATACCTAGGCATACTTCCTTTGAAGTACTGCCTTGTAGGACAAAAATATATTGTCTTGATATTCTAAGTTGACTGAAAATTTGAAGCCATTTTGCTCTGTTGCTGTTTTAATGATGTTTGCTATATGTTTGAGAACAAAATTAATTCAATTTCAGAATATCTGGTTTTGGGAGTGTGAAGAATATCCAAGCGATTCTGATTGGGAATTCCCCCAATTGACACAACGTATTCGGAATATGGTGCAAAAACTTCAGGACGGCATAACGGATGGAGACTTACCAAACTACTTTTGTCCGGACATCAATTTATTACAACTGCAGGTCAAGTCAGTTTGCGATCAAATGGATTTTATTGCTGCAAAGAGAAATTTAAATCTATTTTTCAAGAAAACTAAATTGTATACAAAGATCAAAATGAATCACAGCCAAGACAAGACCTTCAGCAAGCTGCCTGACTTGGAAATATTCACGTACAAGCTTACAGGAGGATGGTGTTCATATGTAGGGGAGAGCGGGGCACCATGAGCCACGGGGCACCATGAACCATGACCCCTACAAAAAAAATGGCGAGATAGAACTGCTCGATAGGAACACCATATATTCCTTTATTAGTGTACTACTGGCTAGGGTAGCAATCATAATCTTTCTTTTCAATGTAGGACCAAAAATTGAAAAAATACTTTTGACCAGTGAATTTGAGTAAAAAGTAAACATATTGGGCGGTGGAACTTTTACTTCTGGTACTTCAACTATTTCCGGCATCATCATAAAACTTAGTCTTCTTAGAGAAGGTAAGGCATGTGCTAGGATGATGTCATAACATTGATACTATGATAAACTGGAAAATGGTGATATGCACTAATAAATGAAATTTACAAATGGGGCACCATGAGCCACATGGAGATAGGGTACCATGAGCCATTTTCTATAAAGTTTTAATGTACAATTAAAGCTGAATTGTAACAACAACTCTACTGTTGTAAGTCCAGAACTATAGTGCAAGACATCAGCAGCTGTTTAGGACACATTTTTGCAATTTCATAGAAAAATATGTAAAATCCATCTGATCCATATTGTGGTGTATGCCAAGGGAAAATTTCAAGTAAAACATCTGGTTTATGAGGTATCAGTTCTTTACAGTTGAATGAGAAGGATAATGCATGTATTTAACAGCCCCCCATGCCATGGCTCATGGTGCCCCAGAGTTGGGGCATGATGAGCCGCTAGACTACATTTTTTAAAGACATTGTTTTGACTATTTAAGAATTAAGAACATAATGTAACAACACTGGATATTGTATCCAAGAGGTCTTGCTATGATTATATAAAGCAACCAGCCATTTACCATTGAAACTTTAGGCTCAGGAGCTTAATTTCGGAAAAGCGGTTCATGGTGCCCCGCTCTCCCTTAGTAGATTGGGCGAATTATATATGTGAAATCTTGTGTATTGTAGTATTTATGTTACTATTATTCTATTTCCTTTATTGCATATACATAAGATGCAAAATTGAGATGATTGGTGTAAAAAGTCTCATGCATGTTTACTGGCGTGATATTGAATTGGTTTACAGCTATAATTATGTGCAGGAGGTTCACATCATCACCCCGTTTTTTTAACACACAATAATATAGTTATATGGCATGATTGCTATTTTCGAGATTATTGTTAGAACCTGTAATAAAAATAGGGGGGGGGCTTTGGGGAGGTGAGCTCTCTTGATTAGAAAATTAAAATCTAGACATTTTATTTTGGCAGTAAGTTTTTGGCTGATAATTAAAAACATACCTTAATCTTGACAAAAATACTTGTCTCCTCCTGTGCCTGACACCTTGACCAAACAATTTCATAAACATTTGGAAGTATTGGCATCTTGTAGCCCTAGTTTTGTGGTAATCCCATTGGAATAACATTGCTGTCAACACAGCTCAAGAAGCCATTTTCTTTTACTGCTTCTATTGCTGCTGTTGTGACGTCACCATTGTTTCAGTGATGTCATAGAGCCAACAATGCTGATGACGTCACAACAGAAGGCTAAAAATAGCTCTAAATGTGCCAAAGAGCAGCAGCAATTTAGCATTGTAAGTGCCTGTATGATATAGCTGGGGGATTAGAGGACATACATTTAGTCCAAATCATGCTTGGTCATGGTGTACTCACCCTCATAATCCAAAAATTAAACCTCAGGCTTAATCATGAATTGTTTTATTGGCTAAAAACTTACTGCCAAAATAAAATGTCTAGACTTTAGGGGAGCTACGTCCTGCTAAATATGTAAAGCTCGCCAGTCATCAGTAAAGTATAAGCAAAAACAATTGTCTCACCTCTTTAAGTCTTCTATGTAAAATTAGCCAAAACTGCTCAACAGAGTCGGAATTTTCTTCTGTAAAATTTGAAATGGTGTGTTGATACCGCCCCAACCAAGAGCTTGACAAAAATGTTCCATTTCCATCACTGGTTTTTATCTTGATTCAGTCTGATTACAGTTCTAGCCTTTTTTCTGATACCGTTACATGATAAGGTTGTTGTGAAAATGATTTCAATAAATCCATATACACTGTCATGATGTTCCCTTATTTTGTCTTTGTGAGAAAGTCGAACTTTAACATGAAGATGGGCAATGTTCTTACTTCCATTAAATTATTATTTAATGAAGTCCTGTTCTTATTGCATTGTAAGCTAGGGTGGTCCAAAAACTCTTCGTTCTGAACATCTCTGATTTGAATATTGCATTCTGATCTTATATGGATAGAAGTTATTGTGTAAACATTTCAGCAAAATCAATTAATATTTAGAGAGTGGCACAAAGCTGTTGAAGTTTAAAATCCGATTGATTGCCCATCAGTAGACTTCAAAATCATCGCTATTTGAAAATCTTGCAGTAATGGTGTACTATTTTGATCATGCAAACTTTTTTTAATCTGTCCAGGATTCCCAATCCAGTCTGTCTACAAGTTGACCGCTATTTGCTGCCACCTAGGGTGCAAAATTCGCGAGCTCCTGTGAGCGGTCAACAAAATTTCAATCTCTGGAAGAAACCAGGAGTGTCTGGAAGAAACCAGGACAGTTCCATCATTTAGTGATGGTCTAGTTTATTTCCAAAAACTGTGAAAGTGTCTAATCTGACTTTGGTTGGCTTCAATTTTAAGCAGACAGCTTGTAATTACCAAAATAAGTTGGAACTATTTTTTATCATGGAGGATGTATACATTGTAGCTCACATATAATGCCAGTATTGAGGGGGGCACTTGTGGCATGGACAAGAAATTTTTTTGAGTGTTACACAGCCTCTATGATATTGTAAATTATATTGTTGTCCTAGTTAATAAATCTCCATTAAGTAACAGAATAAATACAAATTAGCATTTTTGATATCACAAAGCAAAAACATTGGCTTTGTGTGGACACGTGAATAAGTGAGTGAGCATTCTTTCTGGACACTTTTTTGACCACAATTTAACATGCACTAAATGGCATAAGTACATTGAATACCATCTAACTTCTGATGAGTAATGACAAATTTGAAAAAAAAAACATTATCCAAAATTTGTTGATTAGGTTTTTATCTAAAGGAAATACAATGATAATTAGTGAGCCAGCAGCATTTGTTAGTGTTGTAACTTTCTAATAATGGATACATTTGAGGGTAACCCTAACCCCAACCCTAACTTTAACCCTGAAATGACACACAACTTGAGACAGCAAAAGCAATAAGTAGGGGAGAGCAGGGCAGTGCCAGGGAACAGTGAGACATTTTTTTCATTTTCAAGTGTTCTAAAATGTTGGCAATTAGCAGTAAAATGAGTTCAGGCCAACATTATAGATTTATAATGACGTTGGGTGTACTGTCCAATATAAGGTTCCTAACTTTTACAAGTTTGGAGAAACTTTGAGTTTCATCCATGCTTGTCAAGTGTCTCACTGTGCCCCGTTTGCAAGGCAGAGAGATACTCGTACAGTTGGCGGGGCACTACAGTGAGACAGCATCTGCTGTCGTATCTGCTGACATCTGGAACTGCTATTGTTCTATCAATTGTTTCAACAAAAACTAATACTGGTAATGAAAGCAACTGGCTAGGTGATTTTTAGGTCTATTTTTTAGCATGTTTGGAAAATTCATCGCACCGGACACATGAACGACTTATTTGACTCTAGAGCCGTACTGGTTACATGCTTGTAACAATGCTTTTCTTATGCTTCTGTTTGGATACATTTCTGTTTTTAACTGTGAGCTATACATAACACTTAGGCCGTTTCTGAAGTATTTTGTGATGTCTCACTGCGCCCCACTTCCAATTGTCTCACTGTGCCCCACAGAGCCTTCTCTATATTATTTTGGATCCTGTGGATTGGATGCTAGCATTGTGGATCGTCAGCTCACTGAGACAAATAACCAGGGTTTGAATCCCTGGTAATTGATTTGCATTATCCCATTTTACTTGGGAATGATAACAAAAAGTAATTTGACAAAATCATTTACTTTTATTGGCTAAAAGCAAAAATTTTGAAATTCCACTCACCGTATGCTGTGTAAACATTCAGGATGTAGGACAGTCTTTTACTTACCAACTTTTTGTACTACATATACAAAAGAGGGTTTGTTCTATAAACAGCACCAGTGTAGACTCTTCGGGCTTTTTCTCATTGTGCCTAATGCCTCACTGTGCCCCCTCTCCCCTACATGTAAAAATAGCATTTCTTTTATTAAATTAACGTTGGACTGAAACGGTGCTATATGATATATTATTATACACAGTGTCCTTGTACAAAGTTTAGTGTTTAAAAAAATTCACAAAGAATTCGTCAACACAGCATTGTAGTATGTGGTCTCAGCTTCGATATAATGTATAGATTTAAAAAATCTGTTGGGAAAATCTTGAGAAAATTGAAATTTAAAATTTTTAGTTACTATACATGTATATGAGATCAATCAGCATGTAAACTGCCTCCCTCGGGTAAATCTTAATTACAGTTTGGTCAATAAGCAGCAACACAGCAGTATAAATAATTTAGAGACAGTAAAAGTAATTTTATGAGCATAAGAGACATTTCTAGCAAACGCAAAATGTTAAACTATCATTTTTTTCGGAGATGGCTTGTGCTGTATAATAAATATGTAATTAGTAAACAGCATAATTATCGAGCAAATTTATGCAAACAAGCCCTTTACTTGGAATTTTAGAAGCATGTTCTTCTATAAGCGGTACCATCAGATCAAGTCACTTCACAAACGGCGGGCTTTGACACGACAACAAGGTATGTTTTTGTGTGGTTTCCCTGCAAACCTACAGTTAAACCAAAAATTATTCAGACCCTTGCTGTTTTCTTTTTATTTTGAAGCAATAACAAAGTAAGCAATGAAACATGCAATAGACTTTTGCCAATTTCAGGAACCAAAAATTATTCAGAAATTTCTACAAATTTCTAGAAAGTTAATTATTTACTATTGTTAATTGCAAATAATGTTAATAAGCTACAAGGGGTCATTGTGGCCCCATTGGATGACAGGTGTGATCATCAGTTAAGAAAATTTGAATGAATATGTGAGATAAACATCTGATTCAGCTTATCACATTTTCCTGACTTATGTGGCTGGAAACTGACAGATTATCAATTGAAAATATTTCAGAATGTCAAAGTGACAATTGTTAGCTGTTCTATCAAAACAGAATTGAAATACATGTACAGGCTTAATTTAAAAAAACTTCATGCACTTTGATATTTCTTTTTGCTTTTGATTCCAACTTCTCTCTGAATCTTTGCCCATTGTGCCACTGCAATCCATCAAATCAATTCAAATAAAGTTGCATGGCCTTCCTGAGGTTGTTCACTCGATTGCATATGCAGGACAGCCAATTTACAACAGTTGTTTAGAAATGGTATGCCATACTAAAACTATAGTGTGCTTTCACGGAGCAATCTCCACTGGAATAGCATGGAGGCCAAAGAACCACAGTTTTGCTCCCTTCCCAAATAAAGTTAAAATTGCCCCATTGAGGTGCCGTTTGGACTATGCATGGGATACAACTTAAAATCAGTCTGGTGAAACTGAGAACTGCATGCTGCTGCCACCTGGCACAAAAGTTGATTTCCTATGCTACAGCATTGCTGTCCCAAGAAATAGTTCCAATTTCATTGCACATTCACAAAATTTCTATTCAACATTGATGTATACCAGAGTCAGACTCGGCAGTCACATTCTCTAAGGAAGTAGACAAGGCCATCAGCACACTCAGAAACAGCCCCGGTGTCTTCCAGACAAAATTGTGTGTCTTCTTCTGGTCGAAAGTAGGTGGACTGCTCGCAGGAGCTCGCTGAATAGCACACTAGTCACTAGGTGGCAATACAAGACAGCATATATTCTGATCTGTGGCAATGCAAGAGCAGTCCACTTGTAGACAGACTTAAAATAAATCATGGATATTGCTTTCCGAAAATGTGTTAGATTTTGGTGACACATGGGCATGCTTTTGTTTTGGTAAAATTTTACAATTAAATACTAAAGTACACTGGACTTACACGTATACATGTACTTGTGTGTTACATCCAATGTTTCATATTCTGACTCAAAGTTTGTAGAATACAATTCTAAGATAAATTCAATTTGAATCTAGCATGCTTGAGGTTAAACAGTATATGAAAATTCCATAAACTGGACATAATGTTTATTTCCAATATTATCCCAATTTTCTCACAATGATGGTCTTACCTGTTATTCTATGCAATCATAATTGTCTCAAGGCACTTTATGAACAATATTTTAATATAAATACTAATAAATAATAGTAAAGAGTTCACATTCTACAACTTTGTTATAGTGTCTGAATTATTTTTGGTTCATGGAGCAAACAAAAGAACTTAGCTTTTTTCACCAGGTAACATGTAATGCCAAGGATGTTTTTGACTGCATATTTTATTTAGACCGAGGTCACAGTCTTCACGTTGCTGTAGGCAACATAGACTGAGGACATTCCATTTGCTGGACACTCTTGCAATCATTGATAATAACAAACAATCAAACCAGAAAACAAACCAAAAACAACAAACTGCGAACAGAGAGCAACATACTGATTTAATCTCCAGGTGTTTTAAACACCAAGTGCAGTTGTCTAGATTTTACAAAGTAGAAGTGGCAAATTTATTTCTGGATTTTGTTGATAGTCATATCTATCTATCTGTCCATCTGTCTATCTGTCTAACTGTCTATCTATCTATCTATCCATCTGTCTATCTATCTATCTATCTATCTATCTATCTATCTATCTATATCTATCTATCAATTCATCCATTTAACTGAAGGGCAGTTCTCTAGACATTTACATTGGAGTGTACCGTTTGTGATGTGTTTTAGGGAATTTCATATCTACATAATTACTATCTAAAATATAGGCTAACATATATCATACAAAGGCATAATGTCATTGTGTTATAAGCAGGAAAATAATACATTTATGAAAAAGATAGAAATAAACCTTCATTAAAATAATACCCTAAAAAGGCCTGCAAATTTCATTCAGTCAAAATGCTACCTGAAATTGTGAAGCATGGTGCAAGTCAATCACTGCCTACCAAAGTGTGTAGAGAGCCAACCAATCATATCATATCTGATGTGCTAGGTCAAGTATGACTGACTGCTAAATGTAACAGTCCAGACCTATTCACTGGAAAACAATAGACATGCTAACAGAAAAAGTGAATTATGAACAACAAAATGATTAACAGCTATCATTTTATGGAAAGACCCCCTCCCTTCTTTCCGAAACTTGTGTCATTTTTATTGGTAAATGTTTGAAAATCGGCCGATTTTGACACTTTAAAGTGCAGGAAAGTTCTGAAAATCGCACACAATACATTTTAAACTATTTCCTATCAACCCATACCTTTATTTTTGATGGGAACAGGCCCTAAACTGTTGCTACACCCTTTTGTGTCGCAAGTGTAATGCTCAGCCTATGTAATGTCTCCCATCCTTCTCAGCTGCACTGAGAAGGTGGGTCTTCCTATCTATATTTTATTGGTTTACTTTCTAATTCCTTTACATTGTACAATAATAACAAAACCACAAGCGTCTGAATTGTTTTTGGTCCGACTCTACATATGACCTGCAAAAGTTTTTTTCCTGGGCATTGAGCATCCTCATGACTCAGGGCTTCCAAACCAAGCCCTGATTGCCAACCCTGCTTTGACCTGGGGCGTTGCTGCCAGCCCGTGGTGATAGAAATGGGGCACCTACAGGAGGTTATTAGACAGATAGACAATTTGTACATGATATCTAGAAAGCTAAACTGTGATGTTTTAAAAGTATGCTCATATAGCGCAGCTCAAGTTAAGGAGTGTCTTTCCTCCAAATACTCAATATTAGAGCCAAAAGTGGCTCAAATAAGTGAATTACGCTCGGTGCTGAACAAGCAAAAATTTGTGATAGTTGGTTTTCAAGAAGAAGAAATTAAGGATCTTCTATATAATCTATGCACAAGTTAGGTGCCAGATTCTGTTAAAACTATAGTATTACTATTATATATATTTCTTTTACTTTGTAAAAATATTTTAATTTGTTTTTATTTATTTGTACCATTATTATTTGTACCATTTATTTGTCACTATTTTATTTTCTACATATATGTATGATTATATGTTACACCACTATGTGTGTGTGAATAAAATGATTTAAAAAAAAAAAATTAAGTTGAGGGGTGCAGATGGGGTTACTGAGGGTTGCTGATTGGTGCAGCTCAACCACACCTTTCATTTATGCATATTCATGACACCCCAGACTTTTGGTACCCTTGTGAGCAGAGTTTGAGTGAAGTCAAGCTCTGTGGTAGGAGAATGGCATTAAGAGGCAATCTCACCTGTCATTATAGCGATAACCTCTCCTGTCAAAAAGAAATTTGAGTTTTACACGGGTAACAAGGTGGTAGCATTCTTAAGCCTAATTTGGAGTGCAATTGAGATCCGGAATATGCGTTTATCACATCTCGGGTTAAAGCCCTCGGGTGATCAATCACATAATTATTCTCTATCCGATGGTGAATAACCTAATCAAGACACATGCCAGAATCGGTAAAACTATTTCACCGACAAAAAATCAAACACTCGTCCAGGGAAGTCACAGTACAAATAAGGCTCAATAAAGACTTGCCCAGAGTGAGTATTTGCAGGTGTCTGATGTCTGAATCATTAGGGAAACTAGCCTAGTAACAAAAAATAAAAAGAATCTGTCTGAACAAAAAGTATAGAAGGCATGCCACATTGCACAGTATTACATATTTAGAGGAAGGAAGAAAGTAATTAAAAGGCAGTAATGAGGCAGAAATAAGTTATGATAGCACATGGATCAAGAATGGAATTAGACAGGATTGTTATGAATGATAGGAGGAATGAGGGGTGAACTGGAGCAGGAGAAAGGAACAGACAATTCAGAACGAAGAAATTTGGCCTATGGTAAACAAAATCCAGTGGCGTCCCTATGGGGGGCACTGGGGGCACTTGCCCCCCCATATTGGACCTGTACCCCCCAGGGTCCCCCATATAAACTTTTCAACCTTGGCTAAAATATACAATTAGTATGACGGGTGCCCCCCCCCAGAGAATCGCGTGCCCCCCAGGTGCCCCCCCCCCGCTCGACCCCTAGTTACGCCACTGACAAAATCGAAGGTTATTTTCTATTTCAGGTCATCCAAATGCAGTGGCCTTTCAAACTCCTTCTAACTGCTTTAGCCTCATGGAGGTTGGTGTCCGCATCTGCAACTTCAAAAGACATCGTCATCGTAAAGTTGAACACCTCGCAATTACAGACGTTTGGTTCAGTGTACTGCGGCCAGGTGACCAGAACTAATGGTCTTCTTGAATGTCTTGCTGTGGCCCAAACTGATTCTCCTCTCATCGTGGGCTACAATGAAGAGGAATGTCAGTTCTGTGAGTTGCAGCAGTCATCAGCTTACGTAACTCTGGAAAACACCTTTTCCGATGCCTTTGGATGGTACTTCGTAAAAGGTATGAAACTATTAGTAATAGAAAGATACATTCCAACTAGCCTAAATTGTACCAAAAAAATTGAATCAATATGATCCTTCTTCAAATTTGAAAAAAAGTATCATTGGCTCTCAGGAAAGTTTTTCAAAAATAAGTAGGACCAAAACCTTAAAAAAGGGCCTTTTGCTTTTCTGTCCAATGCTCTCCTCCACAACTTACGTCTTTTTAACTTACAGCTCTCGCAATTGACCTGAACAAATATTTTTTTTGTTTTCTCAATGCCGGGGTGGACCTATGATGTCATTGGTGGGTAATCCATTGGTGCAATCAATCATCCAAAAGGTCAAACTGGCTAATAGCATTTATTGAGGACAGTTTCATCATAGCCTTGCAGTCACATCAATAATACCACAACAACAACTCAGGTGCAACATTGGACTGCTCCTGGGGAGGGGGCACTACATAGATACATAGAACGGACATGAGGCTCTAGAGATGAAGCAACCAAATCCACCATCTTGGAACTACCTGGCAGCCTGGCATTTGGTAACCGTGATGTCACCAATAATAGTGACGTCACTATTAACAATGGCATCATGTCACGTCACAATCAGCACACAACATCGATCTTGTTGCTCCTGCTGTGATGCCACAATGACATCATGTCTTAGGGCAGTTCCAATATGGCAGATTTGGTGACCTCATTTCGAGGTGGCTTTGGTTGATGGCTAGCCTGACAGCCCTATTACCTGCCCTCATCCCTATTTAACAATGAAATAGCTGAGGTGTAATGGTAGGGCTACTCAAGCTGCTAAAGTGTCAAATCTGTGAATCAGACTTTACGGAATTGCCCTTCTGCTAAAAGCTCCTTCCAACTATTTTTCAAGGATTACAAAGGCTCATTTTTATTAAAATTTCAGGTATTGGCTGGGAGTAGAGTTTCCAGCCAGTTAACTGTAACAGTTAACTGTGACAGTTAACTGTTTGAAATAGCATTGAAATGAGATTGGGTCAGCGGAACTGTTAACTGTTAACCTAACAGTTAACTGTTTTATCATAGTGACAGTCTTAAGGCTACTAAACATTTTTTAATAAAAATAAATCCAGCACTTAAAATTAGTTCTAGTATTTTAAATGGCATACACAAGAATGCTGAAACTGTGATAATCTAGTCGATATTGTTGATATTTATCAGTGGAAAAGCTTGATCAAAATCTTGTTAACGACCTGTTGTTATTTGTTTAGAAATTAAAAGTTAATTGTCTGTAGTTATTGCATTTATTTCAATCTAAAAATATAGTTAAACAACCAGATGAGGTCTAAGCTACTTGTCAGCTCATTTTCGGTGTCTTGGGGCCTTAAATTTGCCTAAAATCTGGCATTTGGATAGTTATGTTTTCTTTATGACAAATTGTTTGTTTGATTGTTTGCTCGAACAAATCAACCATCAACAACTGAGTACAACAACTCCAGAGATTTATGAAAAGAAGATTATGAACAGTTTAATCC
Source organism: Platynereis dumerilii (assembly GCA_026936325.1). Classification (NCBI taxonomy): domain Eukaryota; kingdom Metazoa; phylum Annelida; class Polychaeta; order Phyllodocida; family Nereididae; genus Platynereis; species Platynereis dumerilii. The sequence goes on from JAPTHN010000014.1 coordinate 15,091,060, forward strand.
AATTGTTTACTGTTTGAGGTAGTTTGGCAATCACACCAAACTGATAACTTGCATAACAGTTAACTGGCAGTTAACTGTTAACTGTTTAGAAATGGAACAGTTAACTGTTAAGCAAGTTAACAGTTAAACTGGAAACTCTAGCTTGGAGCATCAGATTTGGCAAATGAGGGAGAGTTCATCTGGGAACATAGCGGACAGAAGTTGAACGACACCTTCGAGATATGGCATCCCAACGAACCAAATAATGGCCACTCCAGTGTTGGGGGGGAAGATTGCGTTTTCACGTGGACTGTTAAATTCCTTGACATTCCGTGTGACACTGACCCCAAGTCTTACATTTGCGAATATGAACATTTTTAAAGTCATATCTGGAACACTCTCGCTCATTAGACCACTCTTAATGGATTTTTAGCTCATTAGAAAACTCTTAATTGATTTTTAGCTCATTAGATCACTCTTAATTGATTTTAAGCTTATTAGACCACTCTTACTTGATTTTTGGCTCATTATAGAACACCTTAGTTGATTTTTAGCTTATTAGACCACTCTCAATTGATTTTTAGCTCATTAGACCACTCTTAATTGATTATAAGCTGATTAGACCAATCTTAATTGGTTGTTAGCTCATTAGACCACTCTTAATTTATTTTAAGCTCATTAGACCACTCTTAATTGATTATAAGCTGATTAGACCACTCTTAATTGGTTGTTAGCTCATTAGACCACTCTTGATTAATTATTAGCCCATTAGACCACTCTTAACTGATTTTTAGCTCATTAAGCCTTTCTGAATTGATTATTAGCTCATTAAAATTGTTATGCCTCACTAGACAGAGTTTCACATCATTTGGAACTAAAGTTTCAATGTAGGTAGGTGTATCATAATTTAGTAGTAAGCGGCTATAAGGGCATCTATTTGTTAAGTTGTAAATTAAGATTTTCTTTTTTTTTTTATCCTGTGTTTTCTTTTTCTTATTTTTCCTTTCTATATTTATCTCCTCACTGTTTTTAAAAGTACCATTTTCTATTTTCCCCTTTGTACTTGTTTGAGCAAACATTCTTTGCAATAACTTCTTAGTGATCATATTACCTTAATTACCAAAGTCTATAATTTTAGCACATAAACAAATGTATTTGTAGATGTACATGTATGTATGTATTTAGATATTCACATTATTATGATTATAACTTATTGGTAAAGGCAAATACGCCAGGCATGGCGTCAGCCTACCATAGTTGATGTAAACACTTGATTTCTTACGATCTTATTTATGTAGATAAATTGGTCAATTAAATTAAATAGAATTGAATTGAATTAAACCACTCTTAATTGATTTTTAGCTCATTAGACCACACTTAGTTGATTTTTAGCTCATTAGGCCACTCCTAATTGATTTTTAGCTTCTCTGATTTTCTAATGGCACTTTTTCCAATTCCAGTCGGTAGGGTGAAAATAGCTGCAATCTCAATATTTTATAGTATGGTGTCAATCTGTTAAATGAGTGAGGGGTTATCCTTTATCTCTTCGGCAAAAACATTTTTTCATGAATTCCATGTGATTCCGTCATGGAATTCACATTGTTTTTAGTATTTATTTCCACTGTCAAAGCCACATGTAGCATATATCAGGGAATTAAAATGTGTGGATGTGGAGAGAGAATGTTTGACCAGGGTCTAGGATATTCTACACCATTGAGATACTTTTACACTCCTTACCATTGCCCTGCATTCAGTGTGACGGAATCACAATCAAAACGGAAGTGATTTTTTGCACTGAATTCTTTCATGCTCATTGCAAGCAAATTCCTCAAGAAATATACTTGAAATACATATTTCCTTCAAAGTGAAAGCATGCACCGATTTAGCAGGGTCACTGCGCAAGAGGTGCAAAGCATATGCATCCAGACTAATGAAATTCATAGAAATATTGGTTATCAAAGCAAGGATATATCCTAGGTGGCAGCATAAGTACTGCGACGGAATCACATGACGGAATCACATGACGGAATCACATGATTGCATCACATGATGGAATCACATGACAGATTCACATAACGGAATCACATGACGGAATCACATGATGGAATCACATGATGGAATCACATGATGGAATCACATGATGGAATCACTAGACTTCCACCAGGCATTGCACTTAATTATATTGGCAGTAGGGCATGAAAAACTAAAAAAATTGTCAACAATTCTTGAAAAATTGTAAATTTGAAAAGTAATAACATCTGATTGATTCAACATCCCTAGCTCAGATACAGTTTTTCATTTATAAGAGGACCTCCAAAAAAGACAATCTTTCTCAATTTTTAGCATTTTTAAAGCAGTTACAATGAATATAAGTAAGAAATGACCAAATATATCAATTTTATGCATGTAAATATATTGAATATTGTATTTGCCAGGTACTTTCTGTAAAGAAAGGTCATATTCCTCAAATTTTCCACTTTTTCATGGAATTCATGATTTGCGTTGGAAGATCCTTGAAGCTAAAAATGGTTATTGCCAGTCTAAATATTGAATACAATCTGGCATAGTTTTAAAAGTAACCTAGCATCAAGAAGTGAAAACGAATTGATGGAATCTTAAACATTGGGGTCACTTGGTAACAATGAAAAAATTACAAATGTTCCAAATTTTTGAAGGGTTGTAATCGAATGAAATATTTTGTATGCATGAAAGTAATTGTTGCCAAATGTTAATTGAGGTCAACATGATTTAGCAACGTTGTTGGTATTGGAGAAAACACAATCTAAGGGTAATCTGAACACTGATTTTTAATGCCTACCCAATTTTTTCTTGATTTGGGAATATTTTCCTTTGTAAAAGGAGCTAAGCTCTGGAATTCTAATTAGAGGTGATTTTATTCGTACGCGATTCTTAGGTTCTAGATCCACAAAATACATGTCATTTTCAGTTAATCTGATTGGTTCAGAAACAACGGAACGTCACACATTTGATTTATCAAATGCAGTAAGTGCTGGTTTAGCATTGATTCATCACAGCCAAGTGTGAATGACAAGAATCGCATGGTAATGAAATTGCCTGTAATGGAAGACTGTTAGATGAAAAATTGTCTTTGTCCCAATAATATTTTGTTGGGATGAAGTACGGAAATTTGATAATCCACGAATTTTGACAATTTCTTGAAACTTTGCAATTGTTAGACTGTGTTAATTATCAGCACCACCTTGTATGTATGTACAGGAAAGTACACTAATGAAGAGCTCTCCAAATTAATGGTACTGCAGTTTCCAGTAACAGTCATTTGCATTGCTCACTATTGAGTGAAGATTTTCTCATGTGGGATACACAAAAATTGTTTTGCTGAGATCTTATGTATTTCCTAACTTTTCTGCATCTTTTAAGTCTCCTTTGTTTCTTCGCTGCTGTCAGGAGATGCCTTGTGGTCCTGGCACTCAAATTCAAGCCTAAGTTTACCCATGCATCTTTTCTCATTGTTTTGGTATCAACATTCATCTCTCCAGCCAGCCTCTGCATTGAATTTGGGGGGTCCACTGCAATTTTGGCCTCATTTCCTTAATAAAATCAGGACATCATTTCTTATTGGCTTTACCACTGCCTGGCCTTCTCTGGACACCTTTTTGCTGCCTCATTACCTTCTTAATATTAAATACTGTCTGTGAGCGCAGTTAAACAATATCGGAGATTGTCCTGGGAGCAACTTCTGCGCACAGCAAATCATAGACTCTCCGCCTTTTCCAGCTCTCTGTGAAGCCATTTTTGCTCAGAATGAATTAATATTTGAGTATAATACACTTAAGACAAAGCTAATTATTGACTAATAAGTTTCATTGCAGTCCATTGAGCTGTTTAATGGATATCTGCTATACAAATCAAACATTATTTGCAATAACTTCTTATTGATCATATTACCTTAATTACCAAAGTCTATAATTTTAGCACATAAACAAATGTATTTATAGATGTATATGTATGTATGTATTTAGATATTCACATTATTATGATTATAACTTATTGGTAAAGGCAAATACGCCAGGTATGGCGTCAGCCTACCATAGTTGATGCTGACACTTGATTTCTTATGATCTTATTTATGTACATAAATTGGTCAATTAAATTGAATTGAATAAACTACGCTTAATTGATTTTTAGCTCATTAGACCACACTTAGTTGATTTTTAGCTCATTAGGCCACTCCTAATTGATTTTTAGCTTCTCTGATTTTCTAATGGCACTTTTTCCAATTCCAGTCGGTAGGGTGAAAATAGCTGCAATCTCAATATTTTATAGTATGGTGTCAATCTGTTAAATGAGTGAGGGGTTATCCTTTATCTCTTCGGCAAAACATTTTTTTCATGAATTCCATGTGATTCCGTCATGGAATTCACATTGTTTTTAGTATTTATTTCCACTGTCAAAGCCACATGTAGCATATATCAGGGAATTAAAATGCTTAGATGTGGAGAGAGAATGTTTGACCAGGGTCTAGGATATTCTACACCATTGAGATACTTTTACACTCCTTACCATTGCCCTGCATTCAGTGTGACGGAATCACAATCAAAACGGAAGTGATTTTTTGCACTGAATTCTTTCATGCTCATTGCAAGCAAATTCCTCAAGAAATATACTTGAAATACATATTTCCTTCAAAGTGAAAGCATGCACCGATTTAGCAGGGTCACTGCGCAAGAGGTGCAAAGCATATGCATCCAGACTAATGAAATTCTTAGAAACATTGGTTATCAAAGCAAGGATATATCCTAGGTGGCAGCATAAGTACTGCGACGGAATCACATGATGGAATCACATGGCGGAATCACATGACGGAATCACACAATGGAATCACATGACGGAATCACATGACGGAATCACATGACGGAATCACATGACGGAATCACATGACGGAATCACATGACGGAATCACATGACGGAATCACATGACGGAATCACATGACGGAATCACATGATGGAATCACATGATGGAATCACATGATGGAATCACTAGACTTCCACCAGGCATTGCACTTAATTATATTGGCAGTAGGGCATGAAAAACTAAAAAAATTGTCAACAATTCTTGAAAAATTGTAAATTTGAAAATAATAACATCTGATGGATTCAACATCCCTAGCACAGATACAGTTTTTCATTTATAAGAGGACCTCCAAAAAAAGACAATTTTTCTCAATATTTAGCATTTCTAAAGCAATTACAATGAATATAAGTAAGAAATGACCAAACTTATCAATTCTATGCATGTAAATATATTGAAAATTGTGTTTGCCAGGTACTTTCTGTAAAGAAAGGTCATATTCCTCAAATTTTCCACTTTTTCATGGAATTCATGATTTGCGTTGGAAGATCCTAGAAGCTAAACATAACGTGCACAAGGCACTTTAAAGCGTCTCTCATGGTGTGCAGTGAAAATGTACCATTATTTCGTAAATATGCTGATAATAGAGAGAAACTTTGTTATAGGTTCCTCCTCCCGGCCCAAAATTAACAAAAAGGAAAAGCAATATCCACCCCTTGTTATGCCGCCCCAGGCCATTTCTGGAGATGCCCCGATATACGGGAATTATCTTTTTCTGTATCAGAGCATATGAGCATATTTTTGGTAATAAGTTTGAGGGGGGCTTATAGGGGGGGTTGGCACTGGTGTTGTAGTAGGCACAGTTTGTTAAATAGTATCCAAATGATGTCACTGGCCGACATCAGGAGCTTTAATGTCACCAACTGATGTCACAGGCTGGCATCACTGGCTGATGTTACCGGCCAGTGTCATTGGTTGATATCAGATCGGCCTACTGAAGTCACAATGCTGACATCACCAGCTGATGTCACCAACTGATGTCACCAACTGATGTCACTGGCTGATGTCATCTGCGGAAGTCATCACCTGACATCACCAACTGCTGTCACCGGCTTACATCATTAAGCGATTGCACTGGCTGACATCACCTTCTGATGTCGGTGGCTGATATCACAAACTGACATTTCTGGTTGATTTCAATGAATGACATCACTAGCTAACATCAGTGACTGACATTGCGAGCTAATGTCACCGATGTCACCTGCTTCACTGCCTGATATCACCGGTTGACATCACCAACTGACATTATCAACTGATGTTTTCTGATGTCACCTGCTGACATCACCAACTTATGTCATCAGCTAAAGTCACCTGCTGACATCACCAACTGACATCAGCTACTGATGTCACTGGCTGACTTCACAAACTGAAGTCACCTGCTGATGTCACCAGTTGATGTCCCTGGCTGATGTTACCAGTTGACATCACCTGCTGAGGTCACTGGCTGATGTCACCAACTTAAGTCACCAGCAGACATCACAAGCTGATGTCACTGGCTGACATCACCAGCTGATCACCAACCGATGTCATGAACTGAAGTCACTGGCTGATATCACCAGATGACATTACCGGCTGATTTCGCTGGCTGATCACAACATCACCAACTGAAGTCACTGGCTGATGCCACCTGGTGATGTCACCGGCTGACATCACCAACTCATGTCACTGACTGACATCACTGACTGACATTGATTGACATCATTGACCATGTCATAACTAGGAGAGCTCCTACGCACAGGAGGAAATTGTTAAAAGGAAAAGAAGAAGAAGAAAGTGGAGTCACCTCAATATTTTATCGGGGATATCCTGATGATGTCATTCCTTGCTTGATCATTGAGGTAGAATGGATTTCCCTTGCTGGAGGCTTTATAATACAATTCACATGTACCAAAAGTTGAATGCTTAATGTGTAGGAGTATGACATGATGTACAGTAAGTGGCATCAAGATTGAAGATGGTAGGCAACAGATAATTCGCCCACAAGATTTTCGAGGTTGACAGTAACAATAGCGGCTCTCTTAGAGAAACGCTAAAAATGATTATTGCCGGTCTAAATATTGAATACAATCTGGCATAGTTTTAAAAGTAACGTAGCATCAAGAAGTGAAAACGAATGGATGAAATCTTAAATATTGGGGTCAATAATGGTAACAATGAAAAAATTACAAATGTTCCAAATTTTTGAAGGGTTGAAATCGAATGAAATATAGTTTATGCATGAAAGTAATTCTTGCCAAATGATAATTGAGGTCAACATGATTTAGTAACGTTGTTGGTATTGGAGAAAACACAATCTAAGGGTAATCTGAACACTGATTGTTAAGGCCTACCCAACTTTTTCTTGATTTGGGAATATTTTCCTTTATAAAAGGAGCTAAGCTCTGAAATTCTAATTACAGGTGATTTCATTAGTACGCGATTCTTAGGTTCTAGATCCACAAAATACATGTCATTTTCAGTTAATCTGATTGGTTCAGAAACAACGGAACGTCACACATTTGATTTATCAAACGCAGTAAGTGCTGGTTTAGCATTGATTCATCACAGCCAAGTGTGAATGACAAGAATCGCATGGTAATGAAATTGCCTGTAATGGAAGACTGTTAGATGAAAAATTGTCTTTGTCCCAATAATATTTTGTTGGGATGAAGTACGGAAATTTGATTATCCAGGAATTTTGACAATTTCTTTAAACTTTGCAATTGTTGGACTGTATAATTACCAGAACCACCTTGTATGTATGTACAGGGAAGTAGGCCTACACTAATGAAGAGCTCTCTAAATTAATGGTACTACAGTTTCCAGTAACAGTTGTTTGCATTGTTCGCTATTGACTGTTTGTCACAACACAACATTGCTAGTTTACCAGTTCAATACATGGCATCCAAAAAAATATGAAGCACTGAATGGATTCATAAAAAATATTGCAAAAGGTCATATTTGAAAGTGCATCACACACAAGCAAGACCAGAAAAGATTTTTTACATGTTTGATTAGTGATTCGCTGTCATGGTAAACAGACGTTGCTGTGTTGTGACAAACAGTCAATAGCCACTGAAGCAAACAACTTTAGCTGGAAGTCATGGTACCATTTGGAAGGGCTATTGATTGGTGTACATTTCTGGATTATCATATTTCCCAACTTCATCCAATCCAAATGTCATTAGGACAAAGGCAATTTTTCATCCAACATATGCTTCCTTTGCCTATAATCTCCTAAAATTTAAGAGCTTTACTTCTTCGTTCAAATTCTTGAAATGTTCTCTTTGTGAGGTTAAGTGGACCCACATCTACCTAAAAAATTGTCGAAATTTATGGTATATTAACAAATGTCGACTCACTTTTCGCATCTGCATATATTCCATATTTATGAGCAAGAGTGTAATTACAGTAGACTTCAAAAGTAAAATTGACTTATCACTGCAAGATGAAATCAAACAGGGATTTTCAGACAGATTTTCTGATCTTACAGACAGGAAATTTGATATGCAAAAAGGGTGAATTGTTGCACAGTGAAAATGGCACTTCGCGGCCTATATATGATAGCTGATAAGGTGTCTTGTTTGTTTGTTTGTTTGTGTTTTACGCCTCTGCCGCACCTTAGTGGGCTATATCGAGGCAGGCCATCGCCGTATGATGATGAGATGAGAGAACTGTGAGTCTGGCACATCACCTATTAATTCAGGGATTCCCACGGTCTTTCAGTTGCCCCAGCATAGAATACTGGATACAACCCGACTCCATTTAATATCCCATGGGCTCGGACTAAAGTGAGTTCCCGGGTTGATATTTGAACCCACGCCCTCAAAGCCAGTTGACAAGGGCACTTACCTATTAGGCCACGGGGGAACTAGCTAATTTCAGTAATTCCAATTTAATTAATTGAATGGATGTCACCTGCCTAACGGGAATGGACCACACATTCTTAGCAAATTTCAATACCAGTTACGTCTGCTTAAATATTGATAATCTGTATCATTCTGACACCCCCGGCTACTACGCCAATGACACTCAATTTTATAACTGCGTGCTTAATTCATTGACAATGGGAGGGAAAACTTAAATTTAGATAATAAATAACAGAAGGTGATTTCTGAGCATAAAATCCCAAACAATAATCAATGCTTATGAAAAGTTGTGTAATTTATATCAATTCACACTGAGCTATACTTCATTTCAAACAGGGGCGTATCTAAAATGGCTATAGGGGGGGCATTATATGGGGTGAATATTGCGGTGTTCCGTGGCTCTTCCCATCTCTTCCATGTTAATTTTTGGCCTGAGGGGGGGGGCATGGCCCAATGCCCCCCCCCCTAAATACACCACTGAGTTCTAAAGTCCCTCAGCCACAGAGAGTGGCATTGCAAAACGGAGGACTTGTGTCTGTTACTGCAGATTCATTTAGTATGAGTTTCTCTGGTTAGTTTTTATATTCAGCTTTACTGATTGGCTGCCAATGGCAGGTAAGCAATGAAAAGTCCCACAAATATCTCAGTTGATAAGTGGATAAGATGAGAAGCTGAGAACAGGCAGTTAAACTGAACACCAGACATGTCAACTGGCCTTGAAATACGTTTCATGCTATTCAAATTAAATTTATGCTATGTAATCCAGTGTCTCCACCAATCACATGGACTGTATTTGCTACGTTTCACTGTCCTATTGACATGTTGAAGAAACTCATACTTCTTGAAATTGCAGTAATTACAGGTGATTTCATTAGTACGCGATTCTAAGGTTCTTGGCCCTCAAAATACATAGCATTTTTGGATGATCTGATTGGTTCAGACCCAACAGAACGTCACACAGTTGATATGAAATCGCCTGTAATGACAATGGTTTTTCAGGAAATGGATCACTGATTTCAGTCACTATTTCCTCATGCACTTCACTACACATCACTGCTACTCTGGTCACTGCAAAATGTAATGACGTGACATCTTATACCAACAAATAAATAAATATCCCAAATTTAGAATCATCTCAATTACACTATACTGCACTACACACATGTAAGTGTTTTAATACATGAGTGAATGACATTGTGACATATTATGATACAGTGGCAAGCATCTAAGGGACCGTTCAGAATTTATGACAGGGGGGGGGTGGCAGTTTTGCCCGAGGGGGTACTAACTTTTCACACGTGTTTCAAGGGGGGGGTATTAATTTTTGACAACACTTCCAAGAGGGGAGTAAAAAATTTTAACAAAGACATTTTTTTAAAAAACCCGCATAAACTAACTTCAACCGCGCTTTTTTACGCAAAAGTCCGCGAAATGGCGCGAATCTGTACGTGTGACTATGTATAACAGTAAATGTGTGTGTATGCATTTATATGTCGAGGGGGGGGTACTAAAAAATGCATGAAACCTAGGGTTGGGGTACTAAAAATCCGCATGAATCTCAAGGGGGGGTATTAATTTTTGACGGGAAGTTCTGGCAAAACTCCCACCCCCCCCCCAGTCATAAATTATGAACGGTCCCTAAACATTTCAAATCACTAACTCACAACTGATCTATATTCCTCAACATACACTCAACAGCAAAACAAAAATGCAACACTTGATTTTGTTGTATGATTTTGAATTTTTTTTTGACAAAACAAATTGTAGTATTGATCCTTCATTTATTGTTTGGCTTTCAGTGTCTGTTTGGGCATTCTTGGAAATGGCGCCATTATTTTTTCATGACTTGTCGGTAATGCCATATTTTATGGCAAAACTGAAATGTGGTAAACAAGTCCGAAGGTCACAGCCGAAGGATTTTTGGCAATGAGACACTAGTCGATCTCAGGATAAATACATAGGCTATATTTTGTTTTGTCTTACAGCCAAACACTTTGATATTCAATTAGAATGGACTGTGGCACTGTGAAAATGGCACTTTGTGTATCATCATGCTGATGATTTGTCATGATCAAACACAATACTTTCAATGTTAATTTGATTGAAGGAGACTTATCCCACTTGTTGGTGACAGCCAAACGAAAGGATTATGCATCTGATTTTCACTCTAAAATCCGTTATGAGAAGTCAAATAGCTTTCTCTTGATCATGACTAATCAAACAGCCTCTATGTTTCCCATGTTGAAAGTACAGAAGATGACACTTAATCGGCTATTATGAGTCACGAAGTTCCATTTTCACAGTGCCACAGTCCACTCTAATTCTAATCAAAGTGTTTGGCTGTAAAAAAATTTCTTTGCAAAATTATAAGCCAAAATCAGGTGTTTTGTTTCTTTTGCTGAGGAGTGTATGAATTAGCCTTTTAGTAAATTCAGTAAGACAAATTATGTTGTGTTGAACTGTGTACATTGTATAATTAATCAAGTGACACATTGTGTAAGTCATGCAGATCTAATTGCAGGGTATAAAATAAGAAAATTTGATCACTGAACTTAATCGTCTTTTACATAAGAACTATGGGTAACCAATCGGTGTTCTCAAGTGCCAGCATTCATGCATGGTACAAATAAGATGAATAATAAAGATAATCATATAAGATAATTGAATTTAGAAATCAGTGCCAGAGACAGGACTGCATAAATTTGTGAAATCAGTCAGTACAAATTTCTAAAAGATGACTGTAATCATTAAATTGGTTGAAACTATATTGTGGACAATATACAGTTCACCATGATCCAGCAGAAAAAGTGTGAATTTGATAACTAAACAAATTCAGAATGATGATCAATGATCACTGCACATTTCAGATTGATCACTGCACATTTTGTGATCGTTGCAGGCTTATTTTATACCCTGCCTTATCTAATTTATTCACCATTCAGACCAAATTCAGAGAATAGAGAAAGACTGTGCAACCAGCAGTAGAAGCCATTTGCCAAAAAAAAAAAACCCCCAGTTCCACACCAGTGATTTTTGTGTCACGCAAGAACTCCAAGTTAACATTATGTCACTATATATTTTCATGATGCCTATTCTATTTCCTTGTGTATTTTCCCTTGAACTGGGAAACTTTGCAGGTAAGTTTAGGAACGTGAATAATAAAAGAATGAAAAAAGGTATAAAATCAATTCTCTCTGCAGAAAAGTTTAGTTTCAGAAAATATTTAATAGATACAACAGAGATTTCAAGTATTTTTCTCAGAAAAGAACTTCATATAATTATTTTCAAACTTTAGATACAAACTCTGATTACTTTCTGACCAGTATTTCAATGATATATTGTCATTATCATAAATTGTTACAATGGACCTATTAAGATGTGGAACTACACTAATTATGATGACGTCATGGATTTCTGTGGCTTATTCCCATTCTTGGATCACATGCACAGATTACATAGAAGACAATGGTGCTATTTGGAATGCTAGTCTTTGCAGAGCATTTCCAAGACATGGATGGGAATTCACATCAAGAACTTTGCAACATGGAAGAGTAAGTGAAGATAATTTTTAGTTATTTTTCTAAATAAATAATTTCTCGCTAACATTTGGTTTACACTCCAGGGCAAAATAAAGGACCTCAGTAGAATTTGCTTCATTTCAAATTCAAGAGGCTTTGATTTCAGAAATAAATAACCACAAAGTTTAATTTCCTGTCAGCCATTCAATAACAACATAATCTTATTAGGGAATTGTGTTTCCGTTTAAACTTTTTGAGAAATATTTATTATAAGTATTTTGGCTGTGATTCTTCACCACTTTGTGTGCCAAAAGTTCTATATTTTCCCATTCACATTTCACTGTTTTTCACAGCTCCTTTCTGTTGCTGAACTTGTGTCCTTAGATTACCATCAAAAGTTACAAGAAAAAGCGATTTGATGTGTACAGAGATAATGGTGCTACTGATTGACTGATAAAAAATGAAACTTTGTCATAGGGTATTGAAACAATGTGAAATTCTACTGAGCAGTGTTGGGCACGAGTACATGCCAATGTACTCGAGTACGATTATGAGTATGAGTACTTGCCACCATCTACGAGTACGAGTACAAGTATACTTTATGCAGTTTCCAACCTTATTTGAATACTATAAGGTCCATTTATGCAAAATTATGATATTTCATAATATCTTTATTATTGCAACCATTTATTGTTTTCAGGACACAGGCTATGACCACAGACCAACAGAGAGCCGGCCATGCAGAACAGAGATAGACATACAAGGTGGATATGACTCACAGCACCCCTTTGCTGTCTACTACCCTGGCCAGAAAGTTGTCATTACTCATCCAGCAAAGGTGAAAACTGAGTTATACTGATATTGAATAACTTAAAATGAGTATTAATTATCTAATATAGGAATTTTGTTTCAAACCCCAAATCTCTTCCAATCAAAAATCTTAATATATTTATTTTTAATCTTGGTCATTTTTTTTTTTTTCACTTAGCATTTGGTCTGCTTTGCTTTGAATGATAAAATCTTGGAATGAAACAGAGACCAGTTCGAACCAAAAAACCTTTTCTAAAAAAAAAAACTTTTGTTTCACAAAACATTTTAGTTGTGTTTTTTAACCATGTGTACCTACTGAAGTTCTAAAATTTCTAAATTTTCAACAAGGCCATATGTTGATCATAAAATTTTTTTGAAATGAGGAAATTATTCAGAAATTTTCTACAAGAGATTGCCCAAACAATTCAACATGGCAAACATTTCCTCATGATAATTCCTCATGCTTATGGAAAATACTGAACAATATGTTTTTTTGTTAGTTCTGAATTAGTATAAAAGCTAAAGCACGTAGGCCTAAATTGTGGTCGTGCAACTTTTAATTGTAAAAAATAAGATAATGTTTTAGTTTGAACTGCTTGAAGCTTTTTTTGAAAGAATACCACTGAGTGTTACTGAAAAATGACAATTTTAAATTTAATTATTCCCAATTTTCAGGGTCATGCAGCTGACACTAGATGCACCGGAAAGAACATTAGAGATACTGGCAACATGATCTACAGGAGTGACCTCAATGCCACAGCAGATCCAACCCTATCTGGATTTAGGAATAATGTTGTATCTGACCTTGGCCAATCTCCTGTAAGTATTTGAGCACTGTTATATTATGCAAATGTCTCTTCCATGTTTACCAAAGATGCTGTTGACTGTTGAGCTCAGTTGGAATTTCTTTGGGCTACCAATCGCAGGGTCCTGGGTTCAATTCTGGCTCTGGCCAGGTCATTTGGACCTTTGTTTGATTTTTAAAAGGATAACTGAACCAGTGAACCTGCCATCCCATGTAACAAGTGGTCTTAGCTGGAAATTAACTTGGAACCCAGTAATTGGATTCCTGAGTGCTAACAATTATGCTAACCACCCTCCAACAGTGATCTCAGATCATTATATGCTTTTTCATCATAAGTTCAAAATATTACTTACTGAATCACCATTATTAAAAAAATGATAGAATAAAATAGAAATTGTAATGCCCACAATGGCCCTACATAATTCAAATTTTTATTAATTTGTTTTTCTTTTCATGCTATCCACAGTTTGGCAGCAATTTCGACGAGGAAGCCTTCACAACCTATCCAAAGTTGGGATTCCACAATTCACCAAACTACTGTCAAAACCAGGACAAGGCATTGGCGACAAATTCTTTCAATGTGCCTTTCATGCAACCGGGTAAGTTACAGTTGAATGTTTTTAAGATAATTGTATATAAGTAATTATATAGACACCAATATAATCTGACTGACAGAAAAATCATTAGTGGACAAATAATTGGATAGATGATTGGGCTTTACTTCCTGTATTTACTCACCCCTAGTGGCCAACCTGGAGCAAATATTCGGCAAGGACATAGCCATTTGTTTGAAAAACAATATTTTAATCAGTTTTGACTTTAGTAGCTATTGTTTGAATGATTGGATAAATTCCAGTGATCAATAATCACAATATTTTATTTTGCCTTACATTGCAGGTTATTATATCTTCATGTGGGAATGGGCATTCAACAGTGAGAATGATCTGTATTCTTCATGCTGGGACGTTCAGGTTGTGCCCACCAGGGGGCATAGAGATTCTGTTCTCCAGCAGAGGGCTCTGCCTCTCACAGATTTAGGTGGGTAAATTTGAAATTCAATTCATCTGCCAGATTGATAAAATTTGAATAAATTGATCATTTACTAGTGACAAAACTTTGTTGTGTGGAACAATCTTGAGCACCACTGGGTAAGCTAATTGAGACAGGAGGAGGACAATGCAATGAGGAGAAGGATGATTGAAACAGCCATCCAACATAGGCCCAGGTAACCCAGCAAGTCAGAAATTCTGAATGGTCCCTAATCAACGAAATAGCAAAAGTATAGGCCTATCATCATGTTATTTTTCATTAATTTGTCTTTCACAGGATCTATTACAACTACATCCAAAACTACCACCCAAACTACAACTGAAACCACCTCCACTACTGCAACTAGGAGTAACCTGGGTAATTCTCATTTTATATGATTTGTAGCTGACACAGCCCGGCATTTGCGAAGCTTTATAAATTTTACAATAATAACGTATTCGTATGGAACCCCAACTTGTTAAAGTGATCTATTTCCTGATTAAATCTGCATAACTCCAAATCTTTGCTTTAAAAAAAATTGCTGCAAAACTATCCATTGGCAATTCTTTTATTATTGAAATTAGGATATATTCTAATTTTCACTTCTTTGTGTTATTTTTTTTACAGAATACAATAACTGCACCCGCTGTTCTCCTGGTATCCTAGTCTTCATTTTTGGGATTTTCATCTTCATAACAAAACCATTACAATGATGTTAAGGAGAAAGACAGTTTATTTTTTTCTAATTTTATTTTCATCAGCTGGTCTGATGAAACGATTGCTTTTATGGTGTGGAGCTGCACAGATATCTTTAGAGTAATAAAGTCATTTTACAACACTGGTGATTTCACCTGCACTATTTTCTATGTATGTTTTACATTTTGTCCGCTTATATGGAACTGTAGTCATGGAAAACAAAAAAGAAAAGTTGATCCGTTCACAATAATCATAATATAAGTTAA
Source organism: Platynereis dumerilii (assembly GCA_026936325.1). Lineage (NCBI taxonomy): Eukaryota > Metazoa > Annelida > Polychaeta > Phyllodocida > Nereididae > Platynereis > Platynereis dumerilii. The sequence goes on from JAPTHN010000014.1 coordinate 15,106,902, forward strand.
ATGTATGTATATGGGCTTTCGAGTGTGTGCATATATATCATCAGGTGTCAAAGGACTGAGTTGCATAAAATCACTCAAATGTAACAATTATTTGTACGTTAGTGCCTAAGTTTATTACATTTTGGCATGGCCTGTCATAGGCGTATCACTAAGGGGGGCAGGGGGCGATCGCCCCTCCAAAACTTTGGAAAACAGTGGAAATTCGGGCAAGCAGGCTAAAATTTCGGACAGATGATCAAACTAAAATGATTGGAAATTAATAGCTCCCAAGGCATTTTATGATAGAATTCCATGAAATTTTGATTATGAAATTCGGCAAACCTTGCTCGCCCTCCCAAAAAATCCGCTCGCCATATGCCTATATGGCCTGTGGACAGGGACATTAGATACCCCCAAAGAGCAAATCCAATGATTTCATGTTATTATCCTTCAGAAAGTACGCAAAATTGGTATGTGACCTCACACTGTTGGGGCATAGTGATTGGCTGTGGTGTGGAGTATGATGATGTCTTGGCACTTGATGTAGTATAGAGAATAGCCATATATGGTATGTGACATAGTATGAAAGTCTTATCAAAAATAACTGAGCAAAAGAAGATGATTACAAGCCGTGTGAGTCAATAAAAAACTGTTACTCATAATACTCATAAACTGCCAAATCTGAATGTTGTTTACTGCTTTATGCCAGTGGCACAGCTAGGGTGTCTCAAGAAAAGGATACACTGTTGCACATTTTTTGTTGGATGGATTGACCCATCTGAGGAAGCGAGGGAGGATTGACTTTGTGATCACTACATTGAAATCATGAGCAATCTTTTTGTGTGCCCTGGGTTCAGGGTTGAGGGATAGGAAATGATAGGAAATGTTACAAAGCGCTGCATTAGAGCATTACAGAGTACTGCATGTTCACCACAAGTTATGATCCCAGTCCATTTCTAGATAAGCCCCTGCTGGTCACAACTTACATAGTTTCATTTTTACATACATGACATGAAGCCACATGCTGGTATACTACCTCACAGATCAGATGTGACATCCTATGCAGAGTGAGCCTTGATTGGCTGAAAGACCTGTGACCTCATATGGAACACCTGATTTCCAATGCTAACCTATGGAAACTGCCATATGATGTCACAGTTCCACATTACAAAAAAACTCACTTTCTCATACTTTCCGGAAGGATAATGAAGCTTTAAGAAAATGATGGAAAAGGCCACAAAATTAACCTCAGTTGGTGGTTAGGGTAGGTTGAGTTTCCAAAAATTTCTGAATTTCAATCTTGGACAAGTTGGGATAGTGACATATCCCTGTCAACAGGCCATATCCAAGATTTCAGGTCTCTAACTCTAATACTTTTTTCTGGAAATCCATTTAAAGTTTTGAGTTTTTAGACATTTTTTGATAGGTTTGCCGATTCGCGATATTGAATAACTTAGTCAATTTAAGAGATAGGACAATGAAACTGGTATGGTTGGACAGGGTTCAATCAGACCTTCATTTTGAATACCAACATCAATGGTCTAGGCCAAATTTGAAGGAGCAGGTAACTTCACAATCTGAAAACTTTCAATTTTTTGCTTGACTTGCCAATCAAAGTACGACTATAGGTGTAAATGTAAATTGGCTGTTGAGATATCTGGCATATTAGTGATCTTAGGTAAAGCACCCAGACCTATAATATAGTTACCTTTGTCAATTCAATGATTGTCACAGGTATCCTGAATAAAATCAGAAATTAAGAACTCGTAAATATTAATTGACAACAGCTATCAGGTTATTAGATTTTGTCAGTGAGTCATTTCAGAATCAGGTTCAGTATTATATTATAATGTCCTAAAAAAGAGAAAAAAATGGAACCCAGGGCATCATTCTAACCAAGAAAGAAGTTCAAATAGAACAACCACCTAATTGGAAATTGTCTATTTCTGTACTGGTGTGCGGAAGTTGTAACATGAAACTTCCCTGCTTTGAAAATTAAGGTATTTACTAGAAAAATTATTTAAGCCCTTCTCTGCAGTTTCTACAGTTTCTATAATGGAACTAAGAGGTCTTGATAAATTATTAGACAGCTCTATATGTCATCAATGGAGCCTTATGGAACACATCATGCCTTTTGGATTCGGAATATTACATTTCAAAAATAATATCATTGTTCAGAAAGAGAGAAAAAAAATACAATTTGCTTTTTTTGTGTACAGTGCCATATAAAGACCTACATATCAAATTTTAACCTAGCTTTATGCTTGACGTTGGCTGTTAACTTTATTGCATCAATACAACATTAAAATGTTATTTCTGAGGTTTGATTTATTAAAAATTAAGCTGTGCAGCTGGAAAACGAAGTTTCATATAGGTTTGCCAAATGGAACTATCCCTCCCAAATGCCTCAGATACGGCTCATTCTAAGACCTCCAATGCTTGTGAAAGTGTAATCCAGTAGACTGACATAGTGTTGAGTATAACCTAAACCAGTAAAAAAACTTTTTTCAAGTAATTTCCTGTTTATTACTGCTTTGAATCATCAGATCTGACTTTATTTCTCAAAATTGTGAGATTTTATAAGAAGTGCAGATGAAAAGTTATCGGAAACCCTTCATGTTTGTATTCAAATTGTAGGTCTTTTTTAGATCTTTTCAAATATGTAAGTTGTATTACTGTTTGATGAAAAATGACTAATGCCCCAGTCTCACGGCACGTTACGGAGAACTTTTTACCACTGAGGGGCAGCTTGAGTTGAATTCTAGGAAAAAAATGACCATCACGGTGACATACAATGTTTATAAAACCATTACATAATTAATTAAAAGCATATCACGGCGGGGTTCTTTTTGTTCACTGCGGGGAAGAAAAGTTGTACGCCGTCCCCAAAAGTTCGCGGGGGAAAGGAATTTCCTCCTCCTGAGGGATACTTTTATATCGCCCCGAGATATAAAAAGTACCCCTCAGGGAACCTATAACTGCCCCTCAGTGAACCTATTTCACCGCGGCGGGATGTCAAAAACTGCCGGCGAGGCTTCAAATGTCCTCCCAGGGGCAGGAAAGGTCCCCGCGGGGGCAGGAAAGGTCCCCGCGGGGGCAGGAGAGGTCCCCTCAGGGGCAGGGGATGTCCTAATATCCCGGCGGAGATGTTTTTGAGGCGTTCTCACTGAAAAAATCCACGCCGGACATCCAAAAATTAAGAAAATTTTGGGCTCTGCTCCGCCGTCATGAAAAAAAAGTTTGTACCTGTTGAATCTTTTTTGACATCCACGGCGCAGTTTTCCCATTTCTAGGAACCACTGAGGGGAACAAAAACTTCCCCTGGGGGGATGTTAAAAGTCGACGGCGGATCACTCAAATTCATCCAAATTACCAGGAAATACTTCGACGCCGATCTAAATAGTTCTCCGGGAGCCGCCGTGAGACTGGGGCATAAGTTATAAGACTCCGCGAGTTTGCGAAACAACCGAAAAATGTCAATAACTTAATGTCATTTCTTGAAAAACGTTTTCAAGTTAGAGACCTCAAATTTTGGATATTGCCTTCTGAAATGAATATTTTACTATCCCAACTTGTCCAATAGTGAAGTTCCGAAATCAACCTACCCTATTGGTGGTGCCACCGATATATTAGCAACTTTTTTCTAACTTTTTGACATTTGTCTATATATTCCATATTTATGAGCAAGAGTGTATCACAGTCACTGGCCTAACAAGATTATGAGATGCATATCTTCCACATCACACCAGTTCACAAACAGCGTATCAAATAACACCTCATTCACTCATTTGTTTATGATAAACAATAATATGATCCCCTTAATAATATGTGTTTCAGACAATCGAATAAGGTCACTTTATCATATGAGGAGGGATTAAATTTATTTTATCTTTAGCTATATAACTTGTAACCGGTCATTTAATTTCAAATCTTCTTATACTGAGGACATACAAGGCACTCATTCATTAATTTGCCAATAAATATAAGGATACTATATCTGCGTCATCTTTATCATCAGTTGATATTCTGCGTCGAACAAAAGTTTTGAATCAGTAAGTGTTATTTTTTCTTTATAGTTCTTTGCGATTGGAAACCAACAGAAAACTGTCAATGACGTGGCAAGCCCAGTATATCATATTTTCCTATGGACAGCCAATCTGCAAAAACCTCTAAAACATCAGGGGCCAGGGGGTATGTTCCAGACTCCCAGTCTTCTCATCCCATCATCATATGGCGGTAACTCAAAAATAAAAAGTGCAGCTCCCTCCACAAAGATGGTGGTTGAGCTGCTACAGCTGATCCGGGGTACACCAACACAACACAAGTCAAGTCAGTCAAAAATTCAGAACTACAAAATTAATGGAGACAGACTATTATTGAGTTTGTGATATCTTAAAATGAAAGCCAATAGACTCCTGAAATTGCAAAAAAAATTAATTTAGAATACGGGTAATGGCAAAAATAAAATATAATGCCCACACAAGCCCTCTTTTTAAACAATACAAAATATTTAAGATTCCTGAACTATGCGCAGAGCAGGATTTTAACTTTTGCTTCAAGTTAATAAACAATATGCTTCCAAAATATTTTTATTCAGAGCAGTTCCTGACAGAAAACTATTCACATGTATACCCCATACGTCATTCTCGAAATAATCTTCGTGTTCCTGCTGTAAGACATGTCATAGCAACATATGGCATGAGATATAGGTACCCAAAAATTTATAATAACATGTGCCTAAGTTACAAAGAAAAAATGAAAACGCATTCTTTCGAAGGTTTTAAACGATATATCAAATTAAAGGTTTTAGAAAATTATCAAGAAAACTGCACAACATCAAATTGCTATATTTGTGGTCACTAGTGTTGTCCTTGGCAAAAATTCAAGTATTACAACGCTAAACAACAAAATAAATTTAAATATATTTCGATGAATTGTTTTTGTACGTGTATGGTGGCCCTCCACCAGCGACCAAGTGGTCATTGGAGGGTCTCCTTAATAAAGTATTTTTCATTGTCATTTCATTGTCATTGTTAAAATAATTATTTCTGGATCAACGAACAAAACCATGTCAGGAAATATTGCAACAAGAATATATTATTACTTATTCCAGGACTGCCCAGAAAAATTAATTATTTATCTCAAAAGAGCTCCAAGCCCCCCCCCCCCCCGTGCATATCTAATGGTTGGCCCAAAATTGACACACGTATGCAGTTCCTGTAAATTTTAAACTCCTGCTCAAAAATATGTAGTAAAAATACAACACAAAAAATACAAAAAAATTAATTGTATTTGTACTTGTATTTTACGAGTTCATGGCACACATTTTGACAACATTTGGCAGAGAATTACTGCAAAGTTAATATAATAATCATTTTTCATTACTCAAAACTATGTATACAATAATAAACTAACAGAGTAGTCACACACTGTGGCAACACAATTTTGAGTCCTGTTAAAATCACTTACAACAGATCATCCAAGAGTTACTATGTAACAAAATGACTTGAATTTTAAAAAATCTTTTGAAATTAAGTTGTGAACTTTTTTTTTTCACTTACCCCCCCACCCCATATTTGGAGAAAAAAAAAAGAAATCAACTCTTTTTCTGGCTCAAGACACAGTGACTATTGCATGTGCATGGATACGATTTGGTATACATATTGCTTATAAGGTCTAGCTGTGCTTTTTCATGGTCTGAATAATATATATTCTATACTTTTTGTAATATTGTGAAAAAAAAAATTCATATAAGAACCAAAACTTGCCCACTATTACATCTACAGCAATGAAATTTCTACATATATCACATATGCAATGTAGCAGTGCTTTATGGTGTGTATTGAACACTTTTGAAAGATTGGAAAAATTTGCGAAAAATATATCAGCAGTATGTTTTTGATTTCCAACCAAGAGCTCATAACCTGTACTTAGTACATGCATGAAACTGTACCATAATATGTGCACAAGGGTGCCGGAACAGGGGGGGGGGGCAGGGGGGGCAATTGCCCCTCCTGCCCTTTGCCAGGAGGGGCAGGGGCAGCAAGTTTGCCCTTTTCATCTCAAAGAAAAACCATTACTAGACCTTGATTTACAGTGAATTTAGGCAAAAATCTATAAGTGTATATTCAAAATTATCATTGCCGCTCCGTAAATTTTGTCACGCGAATCAGATTTGCCCTTTCTCGACCGACCGCCTCTGCCGCCCGCGATTCCTTCCGGCACCCCTGTATGCGCAAATTAGTCTAATAAGGCCTTTCTCTGGTTTTACAAACCTTGGTAAACAGATGGGCAGATGGCAGGGCAGCGGGCTAATACAGATAATTGAAGGCCATGACTTGACCACTATTGCTTACCTATATATATATGCACTTTGGTAAACACACCAATTTTATGGTGTTATTGTATTCTTCTGAAGGTGTTATTCACTGAAGGTTTGCTGCTGCGCGGCCTATGTTTTCAGTGTTTTTTTTAATGATCTGGTATGTTTGTGACAATGGTGTCAATACATTTTGCAGATCCCACAAATTATTTCATCCTGCCAATTCTCTTTCATCCATATAGGTGGCGCTCCAACTCAGGCTTATCTACATCAGCTGCAGTAGCAGACCAAAACTAGCAGCAGACCAAAACAAGCCATTCCTGCAAAGGCATCATTGCTTGATAGCAGCAGCATCAACTTGGTTGTCTAAACCAAAACATCAGCATGAGCTGGCTAGGGGATGCAGCCCGATACAGGACGTTTAGCAACCAGAGTAATTCCAGTGATGAAGAGTATGTATTGTTATATAATATTTGCACATGAAATTGTGATGTCATAACTCTGTGTAATTGTGAAATAGTGATGTCATAGTGTGATTTTGTTCTGGTACAGATATTGCAATGGTACCACATTTTCTTCAAATTTTGTTTTGATATTTTATGTTGCTGTATACATATATAAGGTATACTGCCAAACAGTTACATGACAAATATAAGAATGACATTGTCTGAGCTGCACATGCATGGTTGTCAGAAAGTGTATGGTAATATTGGTTCAGGCAAGTAGGCCTACATGGGACTACGTGCTGCCCAGGCTAGTGCTGGACACTCTTGGCAGTAGGTGGAATTGCAATAGCTTTAGCATGTACTCTTTAGCACACAATTATTTTACAACATTAGTGCTCCATCGAGCCTACATACAGAGCTCTGACGAATTGTTTACATCTTTAAAACACAATTTGCAAAATTGCCATATTAATTTATTTTGTCTTCTTGGAATACACGTTATGTCATTTGTATTCCTTAAATACAAAATTATGACATTATACACCACTTGCCTTCAAAACTTAAATATGTGTAGTACAAGTAAAGGCACACTCCCATTCTATATACATTTGAGAATTCTATATCAACTTGAGATGAGCAGTACTGTTTATATTAATGCTAAGAATATCAGAATAGGTAATGTGGCTTTACAATATATAAATCATACGAACATTAAGCTTCAATACATAGAGACCCACAGACACTTAAACTTTTGAGGTACAGACTGAGCTACACCAGAATAGCCATCCACAAGTCCACATGTAAAGGCCCTATAGATATGGGATTTAGTGGGTCGCCCTGCAATACAATATCCAAGCCTTTGGATGGATTATTTGCTGAATCTGATAAATAATGTTGAAATCAATCTTAAGCATTGATTTATTCATGCACTATTGTGAAAGGCAGCTTGGCAGCTGGATAGCTGAGTGGTTAGTTATGCACAGTACCATCCCAAATAAAGTAAGACAATTTTCTGTCAGAAGTCCTCTTTTTACCTATTTTTGCCCTCTTTTCTCCTCTACACCCCAAATCTTGGAACTACCTTTGACTCCTCGCCACAACTTTATCCGATATTAAGAACTCTATTAAGATAGCTGGTATAGTAATTGCAAAACACAAGGGAAACAATATCAAAGAAATCAAACACAATGGGGTGATAGAATTTGAATTGGTATTGGCTAAATGTTCATTTAATGCAATTTTAGAAGGTAGTTTAAAGAAGGTAAAAGGAGGAAATGATTTGGAGGGAGCCAAAAGGTGTGAAAGAGTAAAGTAGTGGCTGATTCTTCCTTCCTGCTGGGTAGTCATACTTTATTTTGGGTTGTACTGTATGTGGTCAAACCTCAGAAGGCGATTCCAAAATAGTTTCAATGGACTTTCAAGAGCTAAATCTGCACTCGACGTCATTTGCTTGAGACAAAAAATTGACAACTCCTTGTAACAGTTTCTGCACTGGGCAAACAGAACATATCTCAAACATTGAAGAGCAATATCCCAGCTGGATGTCGTTCGGATGAGATGTAAAATTGGCAATTACTTTACCATTTCTATCAATCTATCAAAAGAAATCCAGCCGATGATGATGCCAAGCTGGTTTGTTGTAGGCTTAGTATACAGACCTTCCTACCATAGTGAATCAAGGATACCACAAAAGAGATCATTATACATGTATAATGTATATATATGACCGTTGTGACCTGTTTATTTTTTTTTGTGTCACTCGTAAATTCGCGTTTTATCTTAATCTCAAACAAAGTCGATAGCTGCAGCTAAGTTCAATAGCATAATAATGTAGAGTGCACTAGTTCTCACCTTTGCGCTACATGCAGATGCTTTGAAATTTCCAGTTATTTTCACAGGATAAAACCTCATAGACAAAGAAAGTCTAAATCTGCAAGAAGTGGGTAAGTGAAGTCACAAACTACACATGCACATTGTAAATATTTAATATTGATAATTTGTATATATACACTGAGACAGATCAGACAATATATGGATGTCTATAAAACATAAACATCTCTTATATTAAAATGATAACGTACGGGTTTTATCTCAAGTTATACTCAATGCCTGATCTTCTCATTTACACTCAACCTTCCTTGACCTTCTGCGGCAAAACTCTCCCCTTTTCAATGCCATTGCATACCTCTAAATGTCCTAATTAATGATAATTACTATTAAGCTCATTCAAGTGCAATACACAAGAGAGGGAAGGATGCTCCACTCTCAATGACTGCCCCATGGGTGTACATGAAATGCTAATATTTCATTTGATTCCAATCTGAATGTTGCACATCAATTTATGGATCGAGCCCTCTGATTATATATTGGGAACTAGGACTTACTTCTGGAGTAATTAATTTATGACACGATCCATGACAATGTGTTAATAAATGTTCAGAACAGTTTAAAACTTGATGTTTATAGAGTAAAAGAAGAAAATGGTCCTCATTCTGACACAAAACAACATATCCTCATGCATGTTGAATGCAGTTTCAGGAAGGCTTTCTACCCTCGGCCATGTTCACATGGCCTTGGTATTGCAGAGTGCAGTGGCGTCCGTCTGTCAGTCTAGCTGTCCATCATTCCTGTGTACATAATAACTCCATTTGTATTAATCCTAGGATCATGAAACTGACAGGGATTGTGTATCATAGCAAGATCTCGAAAGAGTTCTGACATGAGTGATGCTGACCTACATCTGTGACCTTGGCGGCCATATTTGTGAAAAGCTTGTGTAAAAGATTACTCGATTTGTATTAATCCTGGAATCATGAAACTAGCAGGGATTGTGTATCACAGCAAGACCTTGAATGAGATCTGACATGAGTGACCTTGACCTACTTCTGTGACCTTGGTGGCCATATTTGTGAATATCTTGTGTACATAATAACCCCTCTTGTATTCACACTAGGATCACCAAACTGACAGGGATTATGCATCATTATGAGACCTTGAATTGGTTTTGACATCAGTGACCTTGACCTATATCTGTGACCTTGGCAGCTATATTTGTGAAAAGCTTATATACACGACAACTCCACTAATATTGTCCCTGGGACCACCAAACTCACTGGGATTTGTATCACAGTAAGACCTTGAATGAGTTGTAACATGGATGACCTTAACCATTTCTGTGACCTTGGAGGCCATGTTTGTTAAAACTTTACGTAGGCCCTACACGATGACAGCAGAATCTATGGCCGAGGGTAGCACTTGTGTAAGCAGGTATTTTTCAATGTCCTAGCCCATGTTTGATCCTCTTTGGAGTGTTCTGCAGATTGTCTGCAGGCAAGATGAAGAAGTTCTTGGGAAGTTGGGAATAGAGCAGCAAACAGAGCAGGGCCCATGGGCAGAGGATACAGGAACATTGTCCAAGGTTGCCATGCCGTAGCACCCTCCGGTCGCCGTATGATGATGATTGATGAGAAGACTGAGAATCTAGCACTTACCCTATAAATTCAGGGATGACCAGGCTCTTTCAGTTGTCCAGTACAGAACATGGGATACAACTCGCCTCCATTTAATGTCCCATGGGTCCGCACTAAATTGAGTTCTGTGGTGGGATTCGAACCCACGCCCTCAAAGCCAGTGGTTGCACAAAAAGTTTCAGGCACAAAACTAAATATCTATGCCACATTCCCCTGTTTCCCATCAGAGGATACAATATGAAACAATTCTTACCAGTGAAGAAGTAAAATAATTAGTTTCACAACTTGATACCCATTGACTTTGTTTTTTTTCTGATGTTATTATGGCCAGATCCTGACTCTGTGGCATTGAACTTGGATTGGATATATCACAACAAGGTCATGGAGACAAAAATAACAAAATAATATTATTAATAATAGAAATTGATCTTCACTTTTTAAAAATATATTATACGACTGTTTGCCTTTTCTGGCCAATCAGAAGGCAGGATTTCGCTCTGATATAATGCATATCACAGCTTATACACCTGACCATGATATTGCATGCTTGGCTGACTACAAGTTGACAAAATTGAAGGAAACACTGAAACAAAACTGACCAACAAAGGATTAAAACTGAACAACACAGACAGTAAACAAGGTGGAAGATTGTATCAAGTGTAACTGGTCTCAATAAAAAGGCTATATTCACTCTTTTTTATAAATACCATTATCTGAAATAATGATCAAATTTAAGGTCACTTGATGAAATAGTACATTTGGGATATGTAAGCTGCAAAAAAAAATAGCGGAACAGCACACCAAGAATTTTGGCCCCATTTGGCAAGCTCAAAGAATTATTTTTTCTTCTTAATTCGGGGGCTGCCGCCCCCGAACCCCTGCTTCTTCTTATTTCCTGCTCCTTGCTTTCTGTTATTTTTCAAATGTATTTCATAATTTAAAAATAACATTTGCTAAGCGACTGTAATAATCAACCTCCCCAAAGTGAACTTGGCTGAGATGGCTGCACTATCGACCTACCTATCTATCTATATATCTATCTGTTTATCCGTCTATCAATCTATCTGTCTGTCCATATCTATCTATAAAATTAATCAATGAAATTAATGTATTGTGTTATTTCCATCTATCCATCGATCTTTCCTTCTATCTTTCTATCTACAAAATTAATGTATTATATTATTTCCTGAGAACAAGAATTCTGACCTGTTGCCTTCAGGGCTGCCAACCTTCAAATGAACTGAGGAACATGAAAGTGCAACAAATACAATGAAATGTTGTCAAACAAGAAGGATTGAAGGCAAACAAAGGGATTTAAATTGATTTGTTTTGTACTTAGTGGTATAAGTTAGATAACACCCTTGTTTGTGACAATATGCAATAATCCCCGGGCTAAAGCCCTCGGATATATTGCATATTGTCACAAACGAGGGCGTTATCTATTACTTAGCCGAACAACATTCACATTGCCATGCAGACAGATTATTTCTAAACTAGGATTTAAAAACTGACAAACAATTTATCAAATGAGCTTAAATCATAGAATTATGCATATCAACAATAGGTGTTTGTAATTTGTACATAAATAACAAGTATTATTACATGCGAATGAAAAGGGAGAGCATTTTTTTATTGATGCGCATTTATGCACTACTTATAATGTTTAGAATGCTGTAGAACGGGGTAAATTTGGCAATCCGGGGTAAAGTTGGCATGTTGTTTTGACCCCCTTGAGTGAAGAAATGCCAACTTTCCTTATTGACACAGGCATCTTTTGCAAAGTTGGCATACGTGTCAGGAAAAAGTTGGTATTTTTTCCAGTGGGTCAAAATAGCCTGTCAACTTAACCCCGGATTGCCAACTTTACCCCGTTTTACGGTAACATTTGGAGTAAAATTAAACCAAAAATCCCTGACTTTATTTTTGCGTCATTTTTCAGTTTTTTACCAAAGACAAATAAGAAAAATAGGTATATGTCTTTAGTTTTTATCTCAAAACATTCCTAAGATGATTTCAAAGAAAGCATTGCTCTGCACACCCCCTGACTCTTCTCATTGCAGTCCGTATTACATCCTTGTAAATTTGTCTCTTTGATGATTTTATTTATTAGAGCTGTTTGCAGATTAGTGGTCCAAATAGTTCAAAATTTAACTTTCACTTGGTCGTGTGATGTTACTGGCTTAAAAATGTTTAGTAAATTTACGTTATGTTTAATCATTGGATTCAGTATTTATCATATCTAGCAGCATAGGTGACAATAAACAAACTAATTAAATTACTTGGGGTACTTCATCAAATAAGACGATTAGGAAACCAACAGAAAACTGTCAATGACGTGGCAAAGCCAGTTTGAAAATTAAAAATAAGGAAAGTGATTCTTCCAGTGGACCACCAATCTGCAATGAGCTCTAATGAAAACCTATGTATCTTAATTTTTGTATATTTTTGCAAATTTTACTTTGTCTATCATCCCCCTTTGCGGGTGCTCAGATCACAGAAGGCGCAGACAAAATTTAATCTGTTAATCTAGGGGCTGGCCATATCAATACATTCTGCAAAAAATCATCTTTTTTTTCAATGTATAGTTTTAACACAAGTTACCAAATGCACATAAAAAGTAACCAATCTGTCGCACATATAATAATAAGCTGTAACTGCACAAACACAAATTATGTTGTATGAATGGAGACACGATATTTTATTGAGGATTAAATGATGAAATCCTTTATCAAATGTAAAACGTTTGTGCAATAATTAACATCGGATCAAATAAACCAGATGTTCACAATACGCCTAAAGAATTCTAAAAAAGAAAGATAATGTAAAACTGTGTATGTAAAACTTTATTTATTGTCGTATTTAATCAAATACAATAGTATATAAGTATGAAACTTCTGTACGACTCATAATATAAAATATTTAAAAAATAAGAAAAAATGAAATAAAATTCCATGAAACTCATTGAAAGTCCAGAATTAGAGAAGTCCAAATAGCGTCCATTTAGACAAGCAAATGATGCTTGGTCTATAGTAAAGTCCATAAGAATTCATGAAAAGTCCAAATTCAAAGAAATCTAAACTAGTGTCCATATGTGCAGCCAAAATGCTGGGTCTATTTGGTAACAATAAATCCATGCTTGACATTCCTTGTTCCCAGTCTCTTGTGTTCAGATACTCTGAAAAACGAAGGATAAGGTTATCATTAGAGGTGAAAGAAGCCAAATTGTCTAGCTTACTGTAATATCTTCACATGTCAACAGCCAACCTGTGATACCAGACTTGAAGGTGCTGAGTGAGACACTATTCTTTATAGTTACTGGTATTTTATTCCATATTTTTGGCCCCAAGTATCTGAAGCTATTCTTACCAAATGTAACAGTATGAAACTCTGGTAAGGCAAAACGATAATTGTCTCTCAGTGTGTATCCTGAGTTCTGAGCATTGAAAAGTTCACTTATGTAATTTGGCGCATTACCCTGCTTCACCTTATAAAGCTGTATAGCCATATTCTTGATACACCGTTTGTATATACTAAGCTGCTTTTCTTCTGTACATATTTCCTCATAGCTCAAGTGACCTTTATTTGTAACAAATCGCAGAGCCCTCTTGTTTGTTCTCTCTAACTTCTCTACCATTGACTTATTTGAAAACATCCATACAACGGAACAATAGTTGAAATTGCAGTTTATATAGCTGTTATAGATTGTCATTTTGGAGTCTTTTTCTAAGTGATGCCTTATTCTTTTTAGGGCATTAATTTGTTTACCTGTTTGACAGCATATTTCATCAATATGATCACTGAACTTCAAGTTTTTATCTAATTCTACACCTAAAATGTTTACACTATTGGAAGCCTGAATTTCAGTGTCCTGCAACACAATGTTACCATCGGCAATATCTGTGTGCCTATTTAAGTACATCAACTGGAATTTACTGGCATTTGCTTTCATGTTATTTTGCCTGAACCATTCCATAGCAGTCATACAGTCATTATGTAACTTGTCTTTGAGAGTTACAAGATCCTTTTCTGCACTAATTAGTGTGTTATCATCTGCATAGTTGTAAGTCTTGCTATTGAAATCCACATACAAGAAGTCGTTTATGAATATGTTGAATAACAGAGGGCCTAAAATGGAACCCTGGGGGACACCCTTAATATTATTGACCCAATCTGAAGAGGTCTCACCTATTTTCACTCTTTGCTGTCTGTTCATTAAGTAAGATTGCATAAGTTGACAGGAGTCTATGTTGAATCCATAAGCTGATAACTTTGCCAATAAGAGTCCATGTGGCATGCAATCAAAGGCCTTTGATAGATCAATTGCAATTATACCTAGTGTTAAGTCTTTATCAAGTGATAGTCTTATGTCCTCTGTCATTCCCAGAAGAACATCTTGACAGCTGTGGCCCTTTCTGAAGCCTGACAAGTATGAATGAAACCTGGAATTGATGAATTAGTATATCTGTACATACAAGGCTCTTTCCATAATCTTGGAAAGAATTGGAAGTAAATTTACAGATCTGTAATTGTCTTTGTTCAGTTTGTCTTTTTTCTTGTAAATAGGGGTTATATTTGCCATTTTCATTTTTCTTGGGAAAGTACTCTCTAGTATGCACCTATTCATAATTTGTGTTATAGGTTTTGCTAGTGTGCCTCCTATTCTTTTTAAGAAACTGGCAGGTAACTCATCATACCCAGCAGCCTTTTTAACTGAGAGCTGTTTAATGTACTTTAGTGTTTCTCTTTCAGTGACAAATCTAAAGAAGAATTTGGGGGAGTTAGACACATTGATTCTTTCCCTAATGCATTTCACACTTGAGTGCCCCTGATACTGGTCAATGATACCAGGCAGTGGCTTCTCATTGTTCTCTGGAACCCCAATATCTGTTCCAATTGATTGAAAAAACTTATTGAATGTATCACACACACTTTGATCATCTGTAATTATTTCACCATTTTCACGCAGAGGTATACTGTCTGACTTAGTTCTAGACTTTGAGAAGAGAGGTTTCACTGCTTTCCAGAAGTCCTTATTGCGTGTCCCTGACTTGCACTTCTCTTGAAAATATTTGCTTATCTCATTCCTTTTTATAGCATTGACCTTGTTTCTCTGTGCTTTGTAGAGAATCAAATAATGATTTGATCTAAATTTATAATATTTATTTCTTAGCCTATTTCTGTACAGTATTTCCTTCCTTAATTCTTTAGACATGCAATGGAAATCGTTTCTCCTTATTGTTTTTTGTTTCTTGGGTGCATGCTTATCAAGCAATGCACACAGGTTATTCTGCAGTAGATCATAGGCCACATTGACGTCAATGCAGCTGTCAATTGCATTTGACAGATCCATCTGATCAATGTCTTTAATGGCCTGTTCATAATCTATCTTTGATAACTTTCTAACCCTTACTTTCTTTATTTTTGGGGCTGGTTTGTGTAGTCGTAGGACTCCACCAATCAGATTGTGAAAGTCACTAATTCCTGTGTTAATAGAGAATGTATGCATAAATTTTCTTCGTTTTGTTACCAACATGACATCCAATAGTGTTGCCTGAATAGATTTAAAACAGGTTGCATCTTTGATGATATTGGTAAGGCTAAATGCTGGCATGATATGTGATAACATATTATCCTTAAACATATTGAAGTTCAAGTCCCATATAACAATTATATTTATGTATGTATCGCATATCTTTTCACATGCTTCATTGAAAATCCTTTTAAATAGAATTTGATCAGTTTTGGGGTTCTTATACATTCCTAAAAGCAGTATCTTTTCATCAGCTATGTTGAGTTCAATAGACATACACTCTATTTCATCATTGCACATACTTATGTTACCCTCAGAAAAGGGTATATCTTTAGATACATATGCGAGTAGACCACCACTGTTTGATCTCTTGTCTTTCCTTACACAACAATAACCCTCTATATCTAATACTTCTTGTTTGTAAGAACCATCAAGTTTTGTCTCACTCAGCACCAACACATCAAGTTTACCCCTTTTCTGGAGTTCTTTGATCTCATTGATCTTTGACCCAAGGCTGTTGACATTGAGATGACCAATAATCACATTATTTACATTCTTTGTTCTCAACACTTGCACTTCATTGTATATCAAATCATTATCTGAATCATTAATCTCAATAACATCACTATTCACCATGCAGTAATTGCTTTCTATAGTTTCTTCGTTACGAAATTCATCAGAATTCACATCACAGGCATTCATTGATAATTCATGAAAATGATCAGAATTTGCACTTATCTTTGAGTTTTCCAGAGAAGGTGCGGCCCACTGATCCTGGCCAGTCTCCTAGTAGTCCTGGTAGTAATCACTGTACGATCTTGACTGCCGAGAGAAGAAGTCGCAGTGTTTCCTCTTGTGTCCTGAAAGGCCGCATGCCCAGCAGGACACCAAGTCTTGTTTTCGACACTGTCTCATCCCATGTCCGGCCTCTCCACATTGATAACATCGAGGCTGTTGTTCTCTTGTAGCCCAGTTCCGATTTTGGGGTCTGTTGTATGGGCTTCTTTGTTGCCTGGGTCTGTACTGGGGTCTGTGATGATGGGGTCTGTCGGAGTCCAGGAAATTAGGGTTTTCTTTGTACTGTTTTCTTAAGTTCATCCAAAGTTTGCCCAGTTTATTTTGTCCTTTGTCAGATTTACCTCGTCCCCAGAAATCGTGGTCAGTATCCTCCACAATTGTTTTGGATCCTGACTCACTTAGGGTGCTTTTCACAATGTCACTGGCCTTCAATTTTTCTTTTATGATGCTTTCCATCACTTTGAATTTTTTCTTTTGCCACTGTTGATCCGTTGTGACCTTCTGAGCAATCCTCATTGCATGTAATCCAGTGCTAGCTTGCATAATCTTTGAAGCTGCTCTGTAGTCTCCCATTGACTCTGCCTTTGTGTACTGGTAGGCAGCTTCACTAGTTTTAAAGTGCTTCCCATTGTACACAATAGGCACATCAAAGAAATTTGATAGGGGATGTTTGTGACCTCTGAATAGCAAAGTGTCGGATTTGGGGGGCTTGGGGTACTTTGCTTGGGTAAAGGCTGATCCCTCTTTCAAGACTTCACAGGTTTTCAGGAAGCTGTCCACGCCATGTTTGCTTAAGTGAAGTCCGTCATTTACCAGGAAAGCCTCATTTACAGTTCCATTCAGCAAGTGAAACATTGGATCATGGTCCACAAAAGTGAACCCTTCTCTTTCACACATAGCTTTCAGATCATTATTCAGGGACGTGGTTTTATCTTTCAGTTGCTTGTCAGTTCTTGGTAGGACACTTGAGATACTAACTTTATCAGCTTTGATTGCTGCTGACACAGTCAGTGCTTGGTAATCCGTGACAATTTCCGTGACTTCTTTGGACTCAAGATCAATTGAGCCTCCTACAATGATCATCTCATTGTAATGCGTTTTTTCAGCTAATCCATTGATCTCTTTGTGAAGATCATCAACTGAGGCTCCACCTTTAGCTATTACATCCCAATTGCTTAGTTTGCTTGGGTCTACATTGCGTAATAGGCTGGTGCCAATCAGCAAGCTTGGTGTGGGGGGTGCACTTGGAGTCAAGGGGGGAAGTCCAGGGGGTGTGACTTGACTATTCTGTTCAGCCATGCGAGGTAGATGAGTGGTCAATTTCTGGGAGAGCTCAGTCAACTGTGACTTTACTCCAGCCAGTTCAACTTCAGCTTTAGTCCTCAGCTGGGTTTCATTTTCAAACAGTTTGGTAACATTTGTTAACATGTTAAGAATTTCTTGTTGGCTGTCTTTCATTTGGAGTAGTTCAGTCTGCAAAGACTTCACACGCTTTGCTAAATCCCTGCATTCAAAGCAAGTCCATTGAAACTTTGTTTCCGATTTTTTAACTGTTACACAATCTGCGTGATGCCAGATTACACATATGCTGCATCTTACAAAGTCTCTGCCAGTTCTTTCATCTGGATAGAGACACTCAGGCCCCCTGCAGAAACGCTCCATCCTTGCTTTTGTTTCAAGTTTTCTCTGTTATCTACATCAATTGACCTCAATTGACCTTTGATGTACCAGATGCTATGGCCTCCTCCAGGCCCTGCTCATCGAATTAAGTAGTGATTTCATCTTTAAAACACTAAATAAGTCCACTTTTTGTACATAAATCCTCCAGATTAAAATCCAGTGTGATTTGTAGGTACATAATCCGTCATGTCGCAAGTTTTCAGACTCCTGAGTTAGGATTAAGTATGTGAAAACACACAAAATCACAGAGCTCCTTGCTGCACGTCTGCACCCCTCGAAGGTCAGTCCTCAAGATAAAAATATTATGCCTCACTTTTTGTACGACAAATTTGCATGTTATCATAAAGTGGAAAACCATTATTTGATGATATTTTTTTTCACTCTCTGCACTCTTATATGGCAACAGTCTCAGTCAGTTTATGTTTTTCATCAATGAAATATGAATTGATTAAATCTGACCCATCAAATTATGGTGACTCCAGGATTTTGATAAAAACAAAATTCTGATGATCCACAGTTTACAGTGAAGTTGCAATTATACTGTGCATGGTACTTACTCAGGGGCACCCAATGATCTGTTATACCAATATCTGTTATGAAGCAAACGCCCGGCTGGCTGACCGTCAGCTAGGATTTTCCCTGCTGGCAAAGTTGTCAGCCGGGAGTCAATTTTTAGAATTCAACCGATGAAATTTGCTGTCAGGTAATGAGAATGCAGTTGAGGCAGCTGGCTGGGAAAAAGAATTATTCATATCAGCTAGCTGGGAAGTGCTGAATGACGCTTGGGCTACCTGGCTACCCAGGAGGCAGCATAACAGAAATTTTCTCCCAGTTGCATAAAAAAAGTATTCTAAGTGTTACAAAAGGTGTGCAACCAAGACCATACACTGATGTGGGCATTAAAATAGACACTGTCATTAGGTACCCCTGCTTAATAATTACTACATTTGATATTACAGTCCTTGTCATATTTACGTGTAATCTCATGTTCTTTTCAATGCTGTTGAACTGTGATATCACATGTTAACTCAGTGTCACAGCTTGCAACCCTATTCTCTAGCATTACAATATATGTAAAATAACTAAAAACTGTGATGTCATTTCATACTTTATCAGATTCCCGAGCTTCTATCCAGTAAGAATCTACCTCAATTTAAAATCATATGTAGA
Organism: Platynereis dumerilii; assembly: GCA_026936325.1. NCBI lineage: Eukaryota > Metazoa > Annelida > Polychaeta > Phyllodocida > Nereididae > Platynereis > Platynereis dumerilii. The sequence goes on from JAPTHN010000014.1 coordinate 15,126,297, forward strand.
ATAGTTGGGAAATAGACTGTAGAATCCAAGGTAATTAAAATGAAACAAAGAATATAGTCTTCCTGTAATTTATCATTGAATGTCATCAAATATCTTCAACAAACTGTACCACAAGGACATGTACTATAACCCATTCACACTAATGTGTCATTTAATACTTAATCTTTTTTTTTCAGAGCGGTGAAACTCAAGAACCCAAACATCATCTCAATGGAGGAAGACATTTTGTATCACCTTGCCCTTGGTACAAAGTCACATGACCTGAAAGAGATGTTTTCTGATGTCAAGGTAGATTTTTTTCTTTTAAAACATATGTAGGCCAGAAATGATTGATTGTAGCGTCCTAGATCTACCGATCCTACAGATTTTACGCCGATGAAAAAAAATGTTCCCATTATTTTATTTTATTTATTTATTTTCACAATAAAAATATTTATATTAAAGTTCCTTTTTTTAATGACCTACCTTGAAAGTATTCCTGGAGTTGATCCAATTTAAGCTAAATATCAAGTATATCTTACCTTACAGTGGTACTTGTTTTATGAGAACATTCTTTTGCGGTTATGAAGCTCTTGCGCAGACTACTATTTTTGCTTAATATATTGTTGGCAAATCATTTAGGAGATCACTTTGAATTATCTTTTATGGAAGGGTACCCACTTCTTGTTATGCATATTTGCATTATAATGAATTTAAAACTTAAACTCATTCTTTTCATTTTGTGCATAGTAACTTCACAGGAAAACGGAATATACACTCTAACCAAAAAGATTGTATATCTTGAACCTTTAAGGGTTCTATAAGCTGGTATTGATAAGGAATCCTAAAAGGTTCATTATTCAACTTTTAAAAAGGTTCCAATAGCAAACAAAAACAACACCTATATTTATTAGATAATACAGCTGCGCAGAACTCCCACAATGGAACCCCTTTCTCTCAAGTTGAACCTTTTCAATTCAGTTAAACCCTTAAAGAAATTCAGAACTTTTTTTCGGCAGTGGGTTCTTTATATATACAATCAAGAACTTTTGTGTTAAGAGTGTACGTAGGCTCTACTTCGAAAGAAATTTGTAATTTTTCCGGACAAGGATAAAAAAAAATCTGTAATTTATGTCATTTAGGCTTGTTTAATCCTTATTCAAATATTTTTCTTTTTCAATGTTATGCTCTATTTAGACGCCCCACATCATCTACATAACTCATTTATTTATGTCATAATGTTTCCTTGAATTTTTTCTTGTTACACAATTGTAGCAAATATTTTTCCTGTAACCTGATCCAAAATAATGTTAGCTGCAGACAATAACATGATAACTAAGATTAGATTAACATGTCATATGGCACAGATTCAAGACAAAACATTTGGAGTCAACAACTTATTAATTGTTTGAGACAAACAAAATTGGGTTAGGAAGTCGAAAGTGACCATACAAAAATGTGTACTGACATGGGTCTTTTATGTCATACCAATGCTACATGGTTCAACCAAGTGATGGTAAACCATTCAGCACCTGTCTACAAGTGGACCGCTGTTACATTGCCACTGCTTTTTCCAGCCTTGGCAGATCAGAACATAATTTTATGCTGTCATGTGTTGCCACCTAGTGACTAGTGTGCTATTCCGCGAGCTCCTGTGAGCGGTCCACATCATTTCAGTCTGAGGAACTCACACAATTTTGTCTGGATAGGAAGAAACCGGGGCTGTTTCTGAGTGTGCGGATGGCCTTGTCTACTTCCTTAGAGAATGTGATTGCCGAGTCTGACTCTGGTATGCATCAATGTTGAATAGAAATTTTTTGAATGTGCAATGAAATTGGAACTATTTCTTGGAACAGCAATGCTGTAGCATACAAAATCAACTTTAGTGCCAGGTGGCAGCAACATGTCAGTTATGTCAAGTCAAATGGCCTCCTCTTGATCATGACTAATCAAACAGCCTCTATGTTTCCCATGTTGAAAGTAGAGAAGATGACACTTCATCGGCTATCATGAGTCACAATGTGCATTTTTCACAGTGAACTGGTCTCATTTTTTCTACATCAAAGTGACAGACTGTAAGCTTAGTGGGACAGGCATGGACCACAGTAGTGAGGCAATATACGTTATTGGTGCAGGAAGAAACAAGTTGCCCTGACTGTAAATTGAGCCCGGGTTCCAGAGATTGCAAATAAGCCTACCTCTAAGCTGGGTTAGCCAAACTTTCAGTATATGTTTGCCCATTTTACTACATTTTCACATTGAGCACAACATGAAGCCCGAGACTGCTTTGGGACTACGTGCTACAAGAACACACACGTCATAGATGTGACCTTGATGATGTCACCAGGACGTAGAAGGGCATGTGACTGGCGATCGAATCAATTCTTGTTGCCATAGCAACCAGCTTAGTGCCTACTCTGGCTTTATTGGCAATTACTGGGTGATGGGCCTTTCAGATATCCATGGTCTGGCCAGTGACAGGTCACTATTGGTGGCAATATGGCTATCTAAAGATAAAACAACAATTAATGTCACCAAAAAATAACAATTTTTGCCATCAAGATATTGTGATAATATGGCAGATCTGATCATAGCAACAGTCCAAAGAAAACCTGGTTACAGATCTATAGAGATCGATGTTCCAACAAAATAATTCTAAATGTAATCAAGAGTTATCTCGATCTTATCTAATCTTCTAAATCTTGTCTCTCTGGGCGGCTGGGCCTATACTGGGGCTACATCAGCGGTAACATGCTGGACAGTTAACCTCTGAGATCCGAGTTTGAATCCCAATCTTTGCGACCTATGTTACGCATTCAGATACCAGTGGCCATCTGTGACCTCACAACAAGCCCCATCAAATGCATTGAAGTGATTACCAATTTCGTCATTGGGTAACTTGTGACCTCACTGATGAGAGCTGTGGACCAGTAAGTGACCCGTTTCAATGGCATTAGAAGTATAGGGTATGATGTCATTGACTGCATATGAGCAATGAAGAATAACATGGAATAGATGCGGCCGTGACCTCGCAAGGAATATATCAGTCCAATTCTGTAAGCACTTGACGTTCGTCTACTGTAAATGGATATTTCATCCTGTGCCAAGAGTGCACCTTGCTTCATTTTTGATGTGAAGTCCCAGTCTGTCTCACCAATGTTATCAGTTGGCCAAATCTTTAAATACCCTACATCAAGAATTATATACTTTAGTTTATAGCAGGATTGATGAATGATTGGGGTTTTACGTCCTGTATCTATGAACTTGGTAACCTAATTAGGACAGGGGGAGAACTAGTAGAGGACCCCACCATAGATCCCGTGACCACTTGAGTGGGAGCAATTTTTGAATGTTGATCCAAGTTTATGAGGTCAAAACAAAAAATTTTGGCCGGGGCGCCCCTCCAGAAAGTGCGGGCTAACTCCACCAGGCGGCCATTTTCAAAATGGTCGCCGACAATCAAAATTTTGTTATATCTCGGCTTCTAATTGGTCTAGGATGATAATCTTTGGGTCAAAATATATGTTTTTGGGGCCAAGAAATTCAATGGTCACCATTAGAATTGTCTATGAACACTACCAGGGGGCAGAATAAGAAAATATATGAGAAAAATAGCTAAAATACAATATATTCGGGCCGAAAACTAACACGCACATGCAGAATCTGTAAAAGTGAGCAAATGACAGTTAAATTATAATCTTTTCATACCTCCCAAAATTACATAGTGCAAAGGAGTCATATTGTCACTCATCAGCAGGAAAAGTACGAACCCTGTGAGTTTGTGAGCTCATAAAAATGCAGCAAAAATACATTTAAAAAACTGAAACATGTTTTCGTAAGTATGTGTCATTATCAACTGAACTCTTAGTAATCATTGCCAGAGTCCTCATTTCTGTCATCTGTGTAACTATCTTCAGACTATCTTCACTCTATAATTTCCACCTGTGCCATAGTGTCACTGAGATCCTCTGTCATTGCAGGCTTGGAATAGTGAATAGAAGTGCATTCGTCCTTCAAGGCATCATCGATTTCTGAAATAAAAGGGACTAAGGTCTGGTTTGTCAATGTAGAAGTAAAGGGGGATCAAGAAATTTCCATACAGAACATAAAATTCATGCAAATCCTAGGCAGGGTGGTTATTGCCATGGACTTTTGTCTGAGGTTCTTCTATTACAGAGCGATTGTCTGACTGATTTTGTCTCCGTACTTGTATTGGATAGTGAAGAGAGACATGTCATCTGGCATCCCTTTCTTGGCTGGAGGCCTAGGATGTACAATGGTTAGCATGCCTGCCATGTCCAGAGGTTATCACTATAATGATTGGTATGATTGCCGTCCTCTGAATCAACCATATCAAACCTAAGACTGCCATTTACCCCAAAATCTGTGAGCAAAAATTGAAAAAGAGCGGTGTCATCTTCAATATGGCTGCATTTTGCTCCTGTAGGGAGATTCTCACTGTTCCTATGGGATATATCAGTTCTGTGTTACCAAAGGTTCTAGAAGCAGGTAACTGCCTCTTCAGAAATATTAGAAGCTTTGTTACTTGAGGTGCCAAACAGCTCAGTCTACTCAGCACGACGGGGAAAGCTATCTACTACTCTATACGGAAGATGTCTCTGAACCCATTCACAGATTTCAAATGCATCCACACCAATCATTCACAATGTCTGATCAATGCGGCTGCATGTGGATCTTCATATTACATAAAGCTTGTCTCACCAGGTTCTGATGGCAGAACAGGCAAACAAACAAGTCAATTAGTGCTATGTGGCCACACCTAATCTCATGGGCATCATTTTGGATTTCTGAGTCTTCCTTGGTTGTCACTTGTTATGTATTTGCATCTGTGATTCATCAAGTTCTACTTTTTTGTCATTCTTTATTCTCAGTTACTATACCTCACTCTTTTTTTTTTCCCAGTCTGTGCTCCTTTAGAAAGTTTAGAAGACAGATTATAGTTGGAGTCCGATGGGAGTTCATTTTATGCTGACATGAAATGATTTGTATGAAGAAAATTGTGTAATTGTTGTAATTGTAAATGAATGATCTTTGCAGAACAGTAAAAACTGCCTGTGGCCATCACTGTTTGTTGATTCAAAATCGTTGCAAGACTGTCTTGAGTTGGTAAAGCAAATGGAGCACACTTCAATCTTTATGCCTTTATGCAGCCAATCAGGCTCCACTGGCTTTGACGGTGATTATGCACTTAAATATTCGAAGAGATCATTGGTCTGAAGCCTCACTAGTCATGATGAATAAACAGTATGATATCCATAAAGATGCCGACAGGAGGTAACAGATGAAAAAATCTGTGAACGGATTTAGAAACATCTTCAGTGGAGCAGCAGATAGCTTTCCCAATCATGCTGTGTAGATTGAGTTGTTTGGCAAATTAAATAACAAGCACGGGCCTTTCAGAATTTCTGAAGAGGTAATTAACTACTTTGTAGCGAACCTTTGGTAACACAGAACTGATATATTTCATACGATCTAGCTGTGAGAATCACTACAGGAACAGAAGTGGCTGATCAAAAATGCAACCATATTGGAGCTTATTCTGCTCTTTTTCATTTGCTCACAGATTCGAAGAAAATGGCAGTCATGGGTCTGATGTGGTTGGTTCATAGGAAGCTGAAGTCATGAAAATGTCAATGCACATGTGGCTGACAAGGCCAGTGATACACTGGGACTTCAAAGAAGGAATACCATCGTTGAGCTTTCATTCCCTTTGTTCAAAATAAGTTGCTGAAATTAGTATGCCAATGTATGTAAACTCTCTCTGCGGAACAACGCAGCTTTCTTCGATGGTGGCAAGGTGGTGACATTGGACAAGCAACAAGCAAGGCAGAACAGAATAACCAGAAGTCCTTTCAATACAATAATATAGTAATACTAACATAGTATGATTTTATATAGTGCCCATTCCAGATAAATCTGCTCACCGGCGCTCACCATGCTGAACAGCAATCATACCAATCATTATTATATAATAGTGATAACCTCTGGACATTTTGAACCCACATCCTCAAGTGTACAAGGCAGGCATGCTAACCATGGTACCACGGAGCCACATCCTAGGCCTCCGGCCAAGAAAGGGGTGCCAGATGACATGACTGTCTCAACTATCCAACACAAATATGGAGACAAAATCAGTCTGACAATCGCTCTGTAATAGGAGAACCTCAGACAAAAGTCCATGGCAACCACACCATGGCCTAGGATTTGCATGATTTTTATGTTCTGTATGGAAATTTCTTGATCCCCCTTTACTTCAACATTGAAAAATCAGACCTTAATCCCTTTGATTTGGGATATTGATGATGCCTTGAAGGACGAATGCACTTCTATTCACTATTCGAAGCCTGTACTCTCAGTGACACTATTGCACAGGTGGAAATTATAAAGTGTAGATAGTCTGAAGATAGTTGCACAGATGACAGAAATGAGGACTCTGACGATGATTACTAAGTGTTCAGTTGATAATGACACATACTTACGACAACATGTTTCAGTTTGCTTTACAAATTTTTTGCATTTTTATGAGCTCACAAACTCACAAGGTTCGTACTTTTCCTGCTGATGAGTGACAATATGACTCCTTTGCACTATGTAATTTTGAGAGGTATGAAAAGATTATAATTTAACTGTCATTTGCTCACTTTTACAGATTCTGCATGTGCGTGTTAGGTTTCGGCCCGAATATATTGTATTTTAGCTATTTTTCTCATATATTTTCTTATTCTGCCCCCTGGTGGTGGTCATAGACAATTCTAATGGTGACCATTGAATTTCTTGGCCACAAAAACATATATTTTGACCCAAAGATTATCATCCTAGACCAATTAGAAGCCGAGATATAACAAAATTTTGATTATCGGCGGCCATTTTGAAAATGGCCGCCTGGTGGAGTTAGCCCGCACTTTCTGGAGGGGCGCCCCTGCCAAAATATTGTGTTCTGACCTCATAAACTTGGATCAACATTCAAAAATTGCTCCCACTCAAGTGGTCACGGGACCTATGGTGGGGTCCTCTACTAAACACGGCAATGAGACGAAGGATAATCAAAACTGTTGTAAAAGTAAGTCCAGGTTACCCAGGCTGTGTAGAAGCCAAACCCGGCACTAAGCCATTGGCAGCCAAGTGTGCTACCAACAGAGCTTACCCTCCCTCTTTACGTTCTAGAATAGACAGTTAATAGCATACTGGCAGGAAAAATATGCTATGTCTATGACGACAGGAAACCTATATCATATTCCAAAATGGGTATCATATAACTTCATTACCTAACTATTTTGGCTGTGTCAAAATGGCTGAATAGTGAATAGATAGGAGACAATCGTAAGATTCAAAATTGTGTCAAATACTTTGGAGGACACTTGCACTAGTTAACAAAAACATAACGTGCACGAGGCACTTTAAAGCAGACCTAGTGGCATGCAGTGAGAATTTGCCATTAAATCATGAATATGTGATAATAGTGAGAAACTTGGTTATATGTTCCCCCATGGCCCAAAATGTAAATGGGAAATGCATACGGGATTTTTTTTCTTTATTTTTTAATGAATTGCTCAATTAAAATAACAATGTGTCAGCCAATTAAACGTCACACCTTTGCAGAACAATGATATAGCTGTTATATATTTAGTGCTAGAGAACTTCTTCTGCACATTGTTCATACCTGCAAAGCTTGCTTTATTATAATCAGATCATTCATCTGTGTCACTGTAATTCACAAATAAGAAAGTCACAACACAGAAATATGAAGTTATTGGTCCCTAATTGGTAATTAATGAACAGCAATGCACAGGTCACAGTTGACTGCACACTTTGCGCAGACTGATGCCTTGTTTGGGGAAGCCCCTTGCATATGACATCATTCATTGCTACAGCATTGGGTTGAATGGATTTCCCTTGCCAGAGAGTTTATTATGGGATTAACATGTACCAAAAGTTGATCACTGCACGTGGAGGCCCATCACATGATACATGGTAAATGGCATTAATGGCATTATGATTAAAGAAGGCAGGCAGCAGAAACTTGACCCACAAGATATAGCAGAATTTCAATCTCATAGGCAGCTCCTCTACGAGGTCTGCCAAAAAACTGTCCCTCTTCCTTCATCTTGGCCTTTTTGTCAATTCACCATATCTGGAAAAGGAATGGAATTTAGGCATGTCATTGCCTGCAAATATTGTATTGTATTGTATTGTATTGTATTGTATTGTATTGTATTGTATTGTATTGTATTGTATTGTATTGTATTGTATTGTATTGTATTGGGTTTAACATCTGCCATCCTCTGATGAGCTCGGCCACATTTACAAGTGCATCCTCGACAGGACTCATCGAGCTTGAATCTTTCTCAGCTCCCTGGGGAGCATACACCAGTGTTCAGCGAATTCCACGTGATCCTTAGTTAAGCATTCCACAATAGCCATTGCTGCTCATATTGCCAAGAACCCATTTGCACCTGGGTGAAGTGAAAAAGTGGTTTTAAGGAGGATCTGCTCAGTTCCTTCTGCCGTGACGACCATGCGCAAAGCAGTCAAACACATTATCCGCTAGGCCACAACACCATTAAAAAGATCTAAATGACAATGAAAATTTGGAAACATGGTGCAACATTTTTAAAATGCTTAGTGAATTTAACTTTTGGTGAAGCTATTTAATTGTAATCTTTCCTCAGCAGAATTTTTGTTGGTGATGCGAAAGACTGCATTGGAACCTATGCAACTTTGGCTACTGCTTCAATGTCATAGGTGAAACTGGCCATCAGCATTTAATTAATGTGAACAACTTCATCACTGCCTTACAATTATGTCAAGGCAAGATTAGCCCATGATACTGCTTCAAAAAATCAGTTGTAAAGTTGGGGGGGGGGGACTGGGGGAGGTTGTTTATTCTGTGACACTGAAAGTATATGAAATTCAAACAAGCATGGTTAATAGGATAACTGGCAATTAATCACTGCCAGCTGTTTACAAACATGCTTCTGGTCTAAATTGGGTATGATACAAAGCTGTCAAGCTGTTCAAGCATTTTGTGTGATGTTTGTAGCTTTGTTCTCTCTTTCAGTGAAAAACTACAAACAATTAATTTAATCCTGTATTGCTTTGTTGGTTACCAGTGTGCCTGGAGTGAATACATGCAAACATAAGGATCAACTGACAGCTTTTGGGCAGAGTGCCCCTCCCCAGAAGCAGTTCAACGTTGCACCTCAGTTGTTGTGGTATTGTTGGGCACTCTGGCAATGACGTGACTGCAAGGCTGTGATGAAACTGTCCACAATGAATGCTATATCCTCCAGTGCTATATATATATTTATAACATAACACCCGTGAAAGCATGTGAGGAGAGGGAAGAATATTTATAGTACAAATATCACTTCCGTTTCTTTGACTGTAATTACACACACCAAACCTGGACCTTGTAGGCAATGTATACAGACAAGTTGCATGTACGTTTTCAAAACTGATCAATGAGTAGTTTGGGAGGGGTAGATAAAAAGATAGATAGATACATGCATATTTATGTTGTTTAGGATAAAAATGTACTGCATAGAGGAATTAGTTGCAGATTACCCGTAGATGCAGATTGGAATAGAAGAGAACAGAGGAGAAGAAAAGGGAGACTGGTAGATACCTTGCAGCGGCTGCCCTCTTGTGTACTGTACATGAATCAGCTTAATAGTAATTATCATTAATTATCATTAATAAGGACATTCAGAGGAGTGCAATGGCATTGAAAAGGGGAGAGTTTTGCCGTAGAAGGTCAAGGAAGGTTGAGTGTACATGAGAAGATCAGGCATTGAGTATAATTTGAGATAAATCCTGTACGTTATCATTTTAATATATTAAGAGATTAAGAGAAGAGATAGGCAATGGAGTATCCACCTATGACATCATAAGTACACTCTGCATGGTCCCACAACCACACATATAGAATTCACAGTAACATTGGTGCACTCCACTGAACTGAGGTTCGAAACAGGTGATTACAACAAACAGTCAATGCCAAACAATGCTAAACAAGATAATCCAGCTTGCTATTTTGTAACAGGGCCCCTTTAAACATTGTCAGAGCATAAGAATATGTGACAGAGGCTCACAGAGCCAATGATTTTTTTGCCAAAGAACTTCTAATTTGAGCATTTGAGCATCTATTTATCCACATGAAATTGTTCATGGACTATATTTATATTGTATGGGATATCTATTATTTGGAATTGCTAACAGGACAAATTGTAGGATACAAATTCATAAGAAAAGGTAAAGTAAATTCTCCTATGGTCATGTCAACACAGAATTTTTTGCCAACTCACATTGAAACTTTAAATGCTGTTAATCAAATATCGCAGATGTTTCAAGGTTACACTTTGCATAGGTTTTGTCCACAGTGACTAAATACACAGTTCTAAGTGGTTTCTATAGCTGACAGCAATTTGATTTTATATGAATTGACTTTTTCTGAAACATGTGCTTTCTCCAAGCCAGTGTTTTGATCAAACAGGAAGTAATGTACAGCATGTACAGTGCTGCCATGTTGTTGCAATATGACTCTGGCACTGAGGAAAAAAATATTTCTTCAGATGAATTACGAGAGCTGTTAACTTTTCCATTGTCTGAAATTTTTCTTCTAAACCCACACTTCATTTTTCTTGCAGTTTGTCTGTGTGGGAGGTAGCCCAAGAAGGATGGAACAATTTGCAAGATTCATAATGAAAGAACTAAAATATTCCATGCCTGCTGGTCAAGATTTGGTTAACATTGCCGGAGCAACTGACAGATATGCTTTGTATAAGGTTGGACCAGTATTGGCAGCAAGCGTAAGTTCTCTTTCATAATTTTTTTCTATATTTCTTTTACAAGAATTGATTTTATCTTTTGCATCACTGATATGCCCAGTGCTCATTATTTAAACTCAATATTTTATACAATAATTGCTTTTTGAAATTTTAAATGGAAAAGAACCAAAGTGGTTTTTGCTTAGAGGTTTGGTTTTTTAGGAACTATTATGACTTTGTAAGAGTAACCATATATTCCCAACACTTATATTTAACATATATAAGACAAATTATAATGAAATAAATAGAGATTATGGTATGACATTTTAACGAGAGGCTTGCAGTTAGTTATAGCCACTCCAGTGAACTCCCTGAAATAGAATGCTAAAACTTCAGGTTTTTCAAAAGGATATCCCAACTGAAATGTTTGGTTACTTGTCTATTGATTCGGCTGCTAATAGAGCATTTTTTGCTTTTTATATTTTTTTAATCTGTAAAGCCAATTGATTTTTTTTAAAAACAACAACAACAAAAACACCAACAACAACATGTCTGGCGATTAAATTGAGTAATTAAAAATTGAATCAAATTTAGAGTTTGGAAAAAAGTACAACACTAATGAATTAAATCTGAAATTCATTTCAACTACAAAAGGTTATATCGATCCATGTTAAAGAAGTTTTTAGGGTACTGGAGTCTGAGATGAGGAGTGCGAATTTTTAGGGGTTGAGCTAGAGTTTTGGTTTTCGGAAGCGGTCACAGTCAGAGTGAAAAATTGAACTGGCGACTCCTGACTCAAAGAAACAATTCAACTAATTCATAAAAGCATTTTATAGTTTATCATGTTTATCATATATCCTCTTCAGCTTGGTAGGATAGCTTGTTTTCCTGTAGCTGGTCATTAGGATTTCTAAAAATTTTAACTGATCATGACGATATAGTCTATTCATAATTATTTTCATAGGCAACAATGATATCGTATATATCTTCTCATCATTAATGGCATTGTTTTTTTATTTACTTCTTATTATTATATGCAGCATGGAATGGGTATACCCTCAGTGTCAATATTAATGCATGAAATCATAAAACTGCTCCACCATGCAGGTTGTACAGGAGTGACGATACTCAGAATTGGCACCTGTGGAGGTTTAGGTGATTTGTAATGAAAATGTAAATTATGTGTAATTATCGTTTTCATAGCTACGTGTTTTTTGAAAACTTCGTTTTGCAGTTCAACCGTGACATCATCGGGTATCTGTGAATGTGATTGGTCTAATCTTCAATCTGTGACATATCAGTTCAGAGTTTGACATCACAGTTAATGACAAAGGAATTTAAGACTGTCAGGCAATGAGGTTTATTCACGATTGACCATATGGTCAAGACACAGATTCACAGCTTCAGGTGTTATCAACTGCCAGTTCACTTCACAGCTTCAATTCTTCTTTTGTATTTGACCGCTTCTGGCTCAGTTTTGTTTCAGTCACAGAACAATGACAAACAACACATTTCTTACAATGGGATGGTGTGCATTGATTGGAATTGAGCTGAACATCCAGATTTTCAGGGGGGAGGGCCTTGGAATTTTTCCTCAATGGGAAATCATATTTGTGGTAACAGCGACATTAATTATTTATTTTTCAAGCATCCATATCCCAAAATTTTAATTTCTAAACTCAGCAACATTGAAAATGCACACATTTTGGTACAGCTTAGAAACTAACTTGTAATGTAGATACTTTCATGAAACTTTACACTGATGTCCGTAGATATCTCTTGTGGTAGCCCAAAAAATTTCATAAAGAAGGCAAGCGAAACGGCTGGATTAGGCCACTTTTAGTGCATCATGTCCAAAAACCAAAATCACAACCAATGCAAATTGGTCGAAAATTGATTGCATGTGAAGTGTGTGACAGCTCAATATTTGGAGTGTGGAAATAATCAAGGTGGTCACTCACGCTTTTTATGGGGTTTTGTGAGTTTTTTGTTGATTTTTCTGTCAAGCTGGTGTTTTTCACATTTGTTTGTCGCATCATTTTGAACACTTTTTCATCATAAGCATCAGAAATTATCCCGTTTTTGGTCAAATTTAGATCTGAAATCTTGATGGACACCTGTTTTGACCATTTAAATGAATAATAAAGTGAAAGCATCTGTACTCTACTCTCCTCTCCCTTTTCAATTTTGCAAATTTCAAATTTGACATTATGTCACTAAAGCATATCTGGTTCTTAGAAACATCCACGCAACCTGTTCAAACGTTCACAATCTTTAGTTTAGAAGCTAATAGGAAAATTTTCCAAGTGACATTAAGATAAATGTGGTGCTTCAAAAGTTATGATACTTTGAAAATGTGTGCGTTTTTAATGTTGATGAGTTTAAATCAAGCAACACCCCGTTAATAAAAACCCCACCAGAATAATTTATTTTAAGACTGCCCAGAAAGAGTTTATTCATTTTTTATTTTTAAAAAATCCAAACCAGAGCTTGTCGCACAAAAAAAAAAATCATATGAACTGATTCTGTCTTTTCATAATCACAGATCATAATATATTTTCATTCAGGAGCACCCTGCAGGAATGCTGGGACTTGCCAAAAATTACTCATAGTTCATGTGAGGCAAAATGAGCAATGATTAAAATTAAATTTTCTCATATTATGCCCTGTGTGTTAGAAACAATTAAGAGACCTCATGGTAGGATAGGCCTACACCACCACACACTCACCAATCCACAAATTCCTTAACCTAAACCCCTCTTATCCTCATGTGGCCTCAAATTCCCTCATCTTACCATAAATTCCCTCACTCAACTAAACTCAGCTCAACTCAACTACCCCCAGCTTTACCCTCTGTATCCCTCAACGACCGTTGGTTACCCCATCATCACAGTGGTTACCTTGTTAGACTATGTCGGCACCAGGGTGAATCCTGCCCGGAGGGCTATTGAGGGCCTTGACATCCGGTACTACTTGATTTTATTGGACCAGCAGGGTGCAGTACACAGGGGTAAGATGTTATTTACCACTCTTGGTACCGATGGAACTTTTATAGATCGATCATTGGTTGTCCAGACAGGACACGAAAACTGAACTGAAATTATTTATTTAAAACAAAAACAACTCCCAAGCCCCCCCACCCTTGGTATGAAATGTGCTCCCTGAATGTTGAATAAAAGCAAGGTTCTAATCCTTGAGGTTTGGCAATCACACAAATCTTGGCTGTGATTCATGCTGTCTGTTGGTTATACCTTTAAAGTAACCAGGCATGACTGTTCACCAAACTGCTAGTGGTCAAAAATAAAGAGAGTTTTCAAACTGTGGTCAAATACAATAAAATTGCTATAACTGTGACACAACTCAAAAAGGTGTCTTAGTACATGGCCTTATGGTACAAAAAAGGGGGTAGCGGTATTTTTTGAAATGTACAACAATGCTATACTTTTCGGAATCCTTGGGTGTTGTGCTATCTTTTTTTGGTGGATGCCAATTTTTTCCATGGTTACCAAAGGTGAAATATGTTGCCATAGCAACCAAGGTCAATTTTTTTTTAAAATTGACAAATCTTCATATTTCAAGATAATTATTGTCAACGTCCAAAATCAGAATATCAGGGTTAATACTTCCTTGAAAGGCACTTTTTATGGTCAGGTGACCTATGAGGTCAAGGGTCATTGTCATGGTAACAAATGTGAGCAAATGTCAAAATTAAAGGTTTTTTAATCTCAGCTGAATTTTACGGACCTGGCATTGCCCAGGTTATCATCAAATTTAACAATCAGTGGAGTCATTAGTGGAACCAGTATGTGTGCTGTTTCTATACATATGCACATTACATTGGTGGCCATGGAAACCAGGTAAGAAGCAAAACTTCAAAGTCATGTCTGCTCAGTCACGTCTAAATTGGCTAATTGGGCAACTTTGATATCACCAATGTACTATTTTATCACACCTAGGGTGAGATATTTTTAAAGTTTTGCATTTATTTATGTTTCAAAAATATTTTTTTGGCCTAAAGTTGGAATTGTCACATCCTGCTTCTTGCATGTGGTTGCCATGGCAACCTTTTTTTTATATGTTGTGTTATTTTGGTAAAAATCTCCAAATTTCACCTCAAATATATATAAGAAATTGTCTTTTTCATATGAAAAGATATTCTTGGATAAAAAGGGGTATATGTGATCACATGACCACAACAGTTAGAGATCCAGGTCATTTTGAAAGTGAGGTTCAAAGATAAGAAATGCATTGTTACATTGGCGGCTAAATAAAAAAAATAACAAGTTTTTGCCCGTAGGTCACAATCATTATTTTGGTAGCAATGGCTGTTAATTCTATTTTGTAGATATATCAGTTTCTATATTATTTAATTATTTAAATATTTGTTGCCATGGTAACCAGACTGAATGCATATGAGAGACAAATAAGAGGAAATAAAAGGCCAAGAATCATTATTCTGCCCTAGTGAAATATTCTGCCACTATTTCTGTGTTTTTAGGGTCAAACATCTTTTTTAAGCTGAACAGTGAATTAAATTATTTCCTTTCTTAATGAGACAATTGTTTTCCGAAATTACCGTGAGGTGACTTCAACCATTCTATGGATGTCACAAATGTGTGTAAAATAGTAGGGCACTGCCCAGTATCTATCCTACTTTCTTGAGAAACAACTATGTGTGCAGCACAGTGTAGCCTTCTTCCCACTAACAGTGGGTATGGTTCTTTTTCATTTAAATTTACCAATCGAATTTCTCCAACATGACGTAGCCTGAGTCTTGGTATAATTATTTCTTTTAGAATGCGGCTCATATAGCCCAATGCTGAAGTTTGCTGCAGTAAAAAGTAAAAAAAGAAAAGTGTTTCATGAGCCTTGTTTCCAGACCTAACATTTGGGAGGCTGATTGGTTGGGTTAAAGAAATGTTCTCGTTTCATTCTTCAAAAAAAATCTTTTTTACATTTACCATACATTATCATGGTATCAAGGCAGAGAAGGTCAAATCTGACATGTAGATCGTGTTGTCCGACTGCTGTAATAAAAAGGAGGGTCATCAACCAAAGGTGTATAATTATATCTGTTTTGAAAAGATAAGTATTGTACTCCTAATTTTCATCAATTTCCAACTGTCTCTTTAGGATTAAGCAAGTCTGTTATCATCAGACAACATAGCATTTACACGTAATCGAGATCACTTGGAAGTTACTGAACAAGAAGTCAATCAAAACAGCGTTCAATATGAGAATCACCCCTCACCTTTACCACAGCAATGTAATCTGACTCAAAATGAAACATACCAGTAATGGTTTTGCCTGACAGCAATGGACTGTCTTACCAAGGGTTCTTTCAATCTATTGACAGACAAACTCAAAGTTGCTCAAAACTTACACCAGCAGCCTTCCCAAAACTCAGCTGTTCAACTGACTGAAGGACTAAAAAAGAGGTCAAATTTGTGGACAAAGGAAAGAAGTATCCCAATTCAAACTCATGACTGCTATTTGGAAAGCTGTGAATGGTCTAGCACATCAGTACCTCAAAATGATGAATGAACTCATGAATACCAAACCAAAAAAGGATCAAAAGGCAGTAAGGAAAGTAGGGTAAAGAACAGAGCATTTTTAAAACCAGCATCATTGCTGTGGCACAGCCTTCCAGAAAGTGTAAGGATTTTAAAAATAATTGATATAAGGAACGGTCAAGACATACCTGTCAATTCAATACATTACTATTATATATGCTTAATGTGAACTTACCTCATCGCCAATGCTATTTGTACTTTACTGTTGTTACAAAAGGAATAGAAAAATATTCATGATAGGACTATACAATGCATACATTAATGTTATGAAGGAGACACTTTCCCCCAAAATATTGACACATTTCCTGTCACAATAAATAAAGCCACTGTTCACTGAAACTTTCAGCTAGTAACCGGCATTATTGGATATTATGAGTCTTGTATATGCTACTGGAGCACTATAGCAGCTGTGGTTATGATTTTTGGAGCTAATTGAAGATTGTTAGATTTAGTTTTGATATCAAATTTCTTCATTGACATGGTATTCAGAGTGTCTTAATTCAACAAATTTGGAGTCCTTAAAAAGTTGGAACATTGACAAAATGGCACCCCCAATTTTTTTAACCAGCAAACTCAAAATTACCATTAACCAGATTTTCATGTTTCCCAAGTGCTCAACTTCACCAAGAAATTACACATATTCACCAGTTATAGTAATTGTTTTATATTTTTAATTTTCATGAAAAAGAATTTTAGCTAAAAAAAACCTTGTTTAATTTGAACTGATTTTTGTAAGTTGTATTAAAAACATGCCAGATCAGTCAATCAATCCATTTCTTAATAGACCAATTGAGCCTCTCAAATGCATACCATGGCATTGGCAACCAATTACCCAGTACATTGTTGTGAATAAAAAATAGTTTAAAATACAACACTGATGATATATAATTATATATACAATAAAAGTAAGAAGAACAATCTCATTCTTCTCATATATTCTAGAACAGATTACCCTCTTCAGGTGATATCCCTATCAATGTAATGTTATTCTCTGTGACTCACATGCAGTACATGAGGCTCAGTATAAATCCTATACTCTCAATGCTATCAGAACAAGCAATCTACTGAATCACATGTTACTCGATGACAAATTGATATCTCATTTCAATGCAATGAATAGGGCCTGCAGGGTGCCCACCGAACATCGCACAAAATATTATAGGAATATAGGAATTTTTCACCGTAAAATATAGGATGTTTTCGCCTATTTTAATGAGACAATTTAGGAAATATTTGTCAGCGAAACCATCGGCAAATCACAGAATTGCTTCCATCAGAAGCCGCAAACTTCATGTCGCGTCGAAAAAATCATATATCTGTGGGGAAAAGACTCTTAAGCTTTTTACCGCGGACAAAAACGTGCATATACGCGTGAAATATCTTGAAAAATATAGGAATTTTTCGAAAAATATAGGAAATTATAGGAGGCCTTAAAAAAACATAGGAATTTTAGGAAATATAGGTGGAGTGGGCACCCTGGGCCTGTTGTGAGGTCATTGATGGCCACAAACAGCTGAATATAAGTAATGTACTCATAATTCTTCGAATGTAACAATCATCACCTGCCCTTTTTTCTTAATTAGCATCATTGTCTTAATATTTTCTTTTGTATATCAGTGACTATGAGCCTCATTTTTAAACTGAACATTATCCCTGATTTAAAGTAACATTCATGGCAACAGGATATCATGGCATGGATAATTTTCCTTGGACAATAAATTCTTTAATTTAAAGTACAGGCCCTTGTCAGCTTCTTTTTTGGTAAAACTTTGAGATTTGTTTATTTTTATCTAAAATATGAGGCTCTTCTAAACTGTTGTCATGGTTACCATGGTGAGGACCTGGAAGAATATCAACATTTAAAAAAAGAAAAATAGAAATGAATATCATAGATAAGTGACAGAAAAGTTTGAGAATTATCTTATCTTAGGCAACCCAATATGTCACATTTGTCAAATAAACTATACCTGGTTGTTCTGGCTATAACCTGGTTACCATGGCTACCAATGAATTGTACATCTATTGAAAGAGTAGACATACTGTTGTAGCATATTTATACCCAAATTGTTGATGAAATTGATTAGAATCTGCCAGTATGATGTTTGTAAATTTTAGTTTATGCAAAATAAATCCTTGTATTTGTCTCAAGTGCATTCAGTCCGGTTACCAAGGCAACCAATATTTTTTGAAAATCAGAAATTCTGGAAACTGATATATCTAGAAAATAAAATTAACAGCCATTGCTACCAAAATAATGATGGTGACCTACTGACAATAACTTACTTTGACGTCAATGTAATAACACATTTCTTACCTTTGAGCCTCACTTTCAAGATGACCTGGATCTCTTATTGATGAGGTCATGTGATCACATGTACCCCTTTTTATCCTAGAATATTTTTTCATACAAAACAGACAGTTTCTTATACACATTCAAGGTGAAATTTGGAGATTTTTACCAAAATAACACAACATATAAAAACGGTTGCCATGGAAACCACAGACAAGAAGCAGGAGGAGACAATTCCAACTTTAGGCCAAAAAAATATTTCAGTAACTTAAATAAATGCAAAACTTAAAAAATATCTCAACCCCAGGTGTGATAAAATAGTACATTGGTGATATCGAAATAGCCCAATTAGTCAATTTAGACGTTACTGAGCAGACATGACTTTGAAGTTTTGCTTCTAACCTGGTTTCCATGGCCACCACTGTAATGTGCATATGTATAGAAACAGTACACATACTGGTTCCACTAATGACTCCAATGATTGTTGAAATTGATGGTAACTTGGGCAATGTGAGGTCCGTAAAGTTCAGCTGAGATTAAAAAACCTTGAATTTTGACCTTTGGTCGCATTTGTTACCATGACAACGACCCTGGATGTCAAAGGTCACTTGACCAAAAAAATCCGATTTTGTGCATTTATTAATCCTGATACTTAGATTCTGGTTCTGGGCCATGGTTTTAATAAAATATGAAAATTGTTAAATTTTTAGAAAAACTGACCTTGGTTGCTATGGTAACAAATTCCTCTTTTGGTTGCCATGGGAAAAATTGGCATCCAGCAAAAAATGTTACTACAACTCCTCAGGTTTCCAAAAAGTACAAGATTGTTAGGCTTTTCAAAAAATACCGCTAAATGACATAAGGCCGTGTACTATCTGGCCATATGGTCAATCGTGAATAAACCTCAATGTTACTATTTGTGTACAACCACAACAAACAACGCAGGTCTAAGCTGAGTGTTGCACCTCATTGTTTTCCAAACAAAATGTGTTGCTGTGTTTCACAAGACACCAGTGATCACAATTTCAAACAACTTTTTTGTCAGTAATTGCAACTCTCCTTTGAGGCTAAGTAGTCTGTTTGGTTCAGTTACAGTGCATAGTGAAACATACATCATCCATTTGTCACTGCAATTTGACAGTTTCCTGAAATCTGTGCTTGTAATGAACAAAATTATTCAACTAATCTCTGACATCAAAGTTTTGAAATGAAGCAAATTGCAAACTTGAAAAACATGTAGCTATGAAAACGATAATAATTGTAATGGGGAATTAGTTGTTGATGTGTAGTTAGTAGTTGTGTATTTGGTGTTTGTTTGTCTTTATGCCATTCCAAATTAATTACACGAATTAGGCCCCTAATGACTGATTTGATCATTGATATTTTAAGATACTACAGTGTGGCATTTCACTTGATAAATTTGTTTTGTTGTTGTTTTTTAAGCTGGAAAAATTTAATAGTTTTTTGATGAATAATTGGCTTAAAGCCAAATCAAAATTTTAAGAATCCTTGTGGCAAACACCAAAAACATGTAAATTTAAAAAGGGTAGAGAAAGCATTGAAGATGACCCTAATTTTTGATCCTGTCAAAAGTTGCCATCACAGACAACATTTCCCATGTGCATAAAATGGTGGTGGATGACAGACAATTGGCTGTTCAAGCGTGAAACTTGGCATAAACCTTTGCCATTTCAAGTTCATTGCTTAGAATATATTTGTCAGACTGACTCAGGAAGATAGGAACAGTCTCAGCTAATGGCACAATGCTCAAATTTTGTCAGTATAGAAAAACCCAAGGTAACTGTAGAACACTTAATGTTTAGTCGTCGGAAGAGCTGAAATAAATGCATGCCAAGTTTCATTTATCTAGCCTTACGCCTTCATATTTAGGCTCACAACTTTTCAAACGACCCTCATTTGTGGGCAAAGAGAATGTGTGTTTTATTGTTCGGAAATACTGACCTGTATTTGGTTGACACAGGTGTTAAATGACATAACTAATTTATATCTTTCCAGATTACAGTCTGTCACTTTGATATAGAAAAAGGGTTGACTGTTGCACTGTAAAAATGGCACTTCGTGTGTCATCATGCGGATGATTTGTCATGATCAAACCCAATACTTTCAATGTTAACTTGATTTAAGGAGAATTATCCCTCTTGTTGGTGACAGCCAAACGAAAGGATTATGCATCTGATTTTCACTCTAAAATCAGTTATGACAAGTCAAATGGTCTTCTCTTGATCATGACTAATCAAACTGCTGCTATGCTTCCCATGTTGAAAGTAGAGACAATCTATGACACTTCATCACCTATCATGAGTCACAATAATTTATATATATATCAAAGTGACAGACTGTAATGAACAAGAGTCAATGTATATTTTTGTTTTTATTTTATTTGTTGTCTCTGGTTGTTGTTTATTTTAGCATGGAATTGGTATCCCTTCCCTGTCTATCGTGATGCATGAATTGATCAAAATTCTGCACTATGCCGGGGCACAGGATGTCACCTTTGTTAGACTGGGAACTTCAGGGGGAATAGGTTGGTTTACAAAGACAAATACATTTTTTCCGCTTTTTGCCTTCACGAACAAAACACCACAACATTTTAAGAGCACCAATATATATTTTTAACGTAACTTGCAGTACATGCCTGAGGCCAGAAATATTTTATTTTTAGCTTCTCGGATCGACCTACCAAACAGATTTTGTACCTACAAAAACAATTGCAATTTATCCGCTGATTTTTAGTCCCCTGATAATAGGATATTGAGATAACTACTTTTATTTTTTCGTCCTACCAACTGATCCCAGAAAAAGTACCTTAAGAAGACCCGAGAAGCTAAAGATCAATTATGTCTGGCCTTATGAATATTTACATCACATAATTTTTTGGTATTTCTCTCTTTTGTGTGAATTTTACTGTAACCATAACCCCAACAATCTCCTAAGAATGCATCAGAGAGAATTTTGCATTTTATAACAAATTTAGGGTCAGTGTAAAATGCGGACCATGCAGACCATGCAGACCATGCGGACCAGACATTCTGGCAGCCAGTATGTTGGTCCAAGTCTTGGACAAACAGTGTCAAATCTGGGAGGGGTTAAATCATGCGGACCAAACTGTGCAGACCATACGGACCAATGTGTCTGGTCCACATGGTCCGCATGGTTCGTTTGGTCCGCATTTTACACTGACCCACAAATTTACAATATTTATCATTACCATATTAATGTAAATTTTGTTTATAGTGACTTTAAAAGGTTTGTTTAGGCTGGTATATATGTTTTTAGTGTTGAAAAATTATTTTGTTGAATTAAGTCAGAACTTTTCGTGTATCATCTATCCTTGCGAGTTGATTTTATGTAAACAGCAGTAGAGTAATACGAAAGAAAAACTTGTAACAAGATAAAAAATTCAGTGTTTATGTTATACAAATTTTTATAAATTATACGACGTTGTGCTTGCATAGGTTTGGAACCGGGTACAGTGGTAGTATCTGAGGGAGCAGTCGACGCTTTGCTTAGGCCACAGTTGGATCTTGTGAGTTGAATTTGATGTGTTATTATTATCCGGCAAATTGTGAAATCTGTGAGTGGAATTTAATGGTTGGAAGTAAAGCCTGAAAATTTGAATTTCATTACTTTTAACCATTAATAAGCTAGGAATGATTAAGATGACTTTACAACTTAATCAGTTATAATGAACAAACTTACAAGCTTTATGGATTGATTTCATCTGTCATAGATGGAAATCATATAATGTTTGGTATTTGATTTGATCAGTTTGAGTAATTTAAAGGGAATTTGAAACAATAATCCTGATAAAAAGGGAATTGGTGGGTCGTGTTAAAATGTAAAACAAATATAGCATTTTAGAAGCCAATTTATTGAGCACGCATTTCAATTTCAGCCAGTCCTTGGCCGCATTATTTCCCGACCGGCCGTCCTCGATCAAGATTTGGTTGAAGAAATATTGAAAGCATCCCATCCCGATGATGACTTTAAGGTGGAAAAAGGGATCACCATGTGTACGTTGGATTTTTATGAAGGTAAGTATAGTGATTTTATCTCCTTCAATGACATAAAACAGATCTTTGCAGAAAACTGCATTTCCTGTCTTTGCAAAACAGTGACGAACAGACAATTTTGAAAAATTGTACAGTGTATAGAAATTACTGTTTTAAAGAAAAGTTGTTTTTAAATATTATCAGTCAGGGAAATAACTGTCCGGCCATGAAACTTGATGTCCTCAGCCCTGCAGGACACTCACCCTAGCTGCGTCTTCTCTTCCCATGACCCTTTCAAGTGCCCTGGCCCAGCCATGACTTTAGCAGTGCTTAAAATCATCATCGACAGCCAATAATTTAAAAAAAAACAGTGCTATTATCACTGTCTAACATGGCCTGGAGGTGTATCAAGGTCTCAACTGTCCCAGTAAATTTGTAAAAGCTTGTCCATTACATTACAAAGAATAGAACCCAAAGGTTCCAAATAAATTAGGGATCTGTCATCATCTGCTGATGACTTTGCGGTATTTCGCAAAATGGGATACAAAAAGTCCAGCTATTGTCATGCTGCTGTGTGGTGAGGATGGCTGCACAGAGATTAGACTTGCTTCTGATACCCAACTGATCAACCCCACACACTCAATTATCCTGTCAGGGACAGGACTGAGCTGGAAGTGCAATTGTCCTCATGTGACAGTTACTAATACTTCCCAGACTGATTATTCTCCTTTTCTTGTGCACTGCTGTAATTTTGACCATAATTGCACAAATTTCTTATATATATTAAATGGACCTGATCGTATTTATATTATTAAAAGGGTCTTCTATAGAGGTTCTATGCAAAAAAATATGCAAACTAATTATCAGTAAGTAATTATTATACTTTCCGATGTCCATTTGGTTGTAAAATTGGATAACTGCTATATGCAGACATTCCCTTGATCAGTGATCACTCGTGTAATAGATCATAATTGAGTCTAATTGACAATTTCCATGGTTTGTTGAAAATTGTTTAACACAATCCTATATAATTGAATCATTCTCTTATTTTTTCAAAGGACAAGGTCGTCTCGATGGAGCATTTTGTGATTACACTGAAGGAGACAAGATGGCGTTTCTAGAGGAGGTTTACGAAAAAGGAATCAGGAATATAGAGATGGAATCACTATGCTTTGCTGCTATGTGTCATCATGTTAATATCAAAGGTAAAAATTATATGTATTTTTACATTTCCCAATTTTGTCACTAGTTACAATAATGTATTCTGGCAAGCATTTTTACATCATCACAGATTCGCGGAAACTCCATCATAAGTCTTATAAAAATTTTAGCTGAGAAAAATAAACTGCAGGCCTAAATTCATCAACTGCATTTATATTTTACAGTGTACATTCAAGGATGCATGCAGATATCAAGCATACAAATAAACACCCAATTCCAAATAACATTTAAAAAATACATGCTCAAGTTTTTTTTTTAACATTCCACCATGTTTACAACTTTTTACAGACAGATGTTTAACTGGAAATAAGTTGTCAACTTCAAAATCTAAACTCTAACCAGTTTAAATAAATTTCTATTTTATCACTCAAGGTGCTGTAGTATGTGTCACCCTCCTTGACAGACTGAAGGGCGACCAGATCGCGACTCCTCACAGTACCTTAAAAGAATGGGATCAGCGCCCTGCCAAAATTGTGGCAAGACTTATCCGACAAAGACTGGGATTAGAGGAATAAGAATCTCATCAGAAGTTAATTATATGTATTCAATAATATAGATATTGAATTGTATTTTATTAATGTTAATGCTTGATATAATAACATGACATTGTTTTTGTTTGCTATAGAGGATATCATGTGCGCATGTAGAAAAAATGCGGCAAGTGCTATACCTATTTTATTTCACTGTATGAGTAGAACCATATTATTTCTCTTTTCTTCATTCCTAGGCCAAACATAATTGACTTTTAGTTTCTCAGATCACATTCGGGTACTTTTTGAAGTAATGAAAAGAAAGCTGTAGAATTTTTTATTGTGTCAACCAATTAAACAAAATTGTTGGTAAGCTTTTCATTTTGTCAGCAGAAAATCCGTAGGGTCGGCTTGTCCGAGACCAAGGTTCGAGTAGCTAAAAATAACTAATGTCTGTCCTAGGCCTCATAATTTGGCATTTGAATTAATATTGTGATAAACATGTAATAGAAACAAATTTACAACAACAATCAGCAAACACACATGAAAAAGTATGCTGTTTTGGGACCACGAAGTACTTTATGTCTCTTCGCCTCAAAAATTTTTGCTAATATTTTCCCACTAGAATTCCTTCGACCATTGCTTGATTATTTTATGTGTTCACTTGATAATATGAGTATTATATTCTTATTATGTTGTACATACATCAGTATTTATTAGAATTCTATATATTTACATAATACATAGCACATCTTTGCTATGAAATGAATATTATTATTATCATTATTGTTATTTGCATAATATTGTTAATGTTAGGGATATCTATACATCATAAATAAGTGCATCTGCCAAAAAGACTGTTATCATATAATTATGTTAATGTTACAATTAAGATAATTTAATTTCAATAAAAAATATATTTCTATGTTACCACCATCTAAACTGGTGTTAAGTCCTTTTTCATTGCATTACACATTGATATTTCTTGCAATCATCTTTGTACTGATATCTGTTACAGCCGAAAGGTCTACATGCCCGATTTGCAAATCGGGCTGCTTTTTGCATGCCAGACACTAAAATAGGTCTTTGTCACAATATCTACTCCCCTCACCATGCTTTGCCAATATCCCTCACGAAATATCCAAAAAGTGCAACTAAGCCACATTTTCTACTGAACTTTTCCGAAAGTTCTAATGTGCTATGTTAGAAACTTTGTCATAGTATATTGACAGCCATCTCTTCTACATCAAATAGTGACCAAATAGTGTCTCATGGTTGGGAACTATTTGGATACTATTTGTTAGAACTTTGGGCTGTCATGCACTGCCATCTCTTCTACAACACAAGATTGCACTTCAATGTAAATGAAGTGCAGCATGTATCCAGGGCCTCTGAAGTTGAAGCCCCCTCTGCTGGATATTTTGGAACCGAAAATAGGACCCGGAGAATAATTGGCAGCTGCCAAAGCTCCATACGGTCTGCCAAAGCTCCATACGGTCAGCCAAAGCTTAAGATGGAATATCATCTGATCTTCTTCTTCTTCTTCTGTGTGGAAATAGGGTCTGATGAAATATCCAATAGCATCTTGGGGGATATTTGACCTTTTTCAAATATCCACATAGCTACTATGAAAGTAGTACAGTGCTATTTGAAATATCCAAAGTCTTTCGAAAGGCACTTTTTGATATTTGACACTCTGGCAGTAGAGGTATTGTCACAAGCAATATCTCTAAGCATTTTATTTGTTAATTTGCACGAACAAGATACAATATTCTTGAACAATATTTTTATTTGGCATTTCAAAAATTTCTCATTGAAACGGCTTCAGTCATAAACACAATATATATATTCAAACAAAACGTTTCAAGTAACAAGATATTTATAGCCTATAAAGAATGCACCATTCTAGGAACTAGGACAAGTCAGGTTAAAATTCAGAATATATTAAATTCTGCACAGTCACGGTGCAAATTTATGGTTTTTATTATCAACTTATCAACTTCACCCATAAAAACTTCCTCACCACATGGTACTAAAACCATAATACAAATCGTTTTCTATGATAAAATCTGTACATCCTATGATAACAACTGATAAGTGGGATACTTGGGGCGGTCAGAAAGTTGGAGGCAGGAACAGACAAAACGAACGTTAGCTGGTGTCTGTCCAAAATTTTGTGTAAATTCAGACAAAAGGAAAGTGTATATTTGACATTTCATTGATCAAAGCACACAAAATTTTGATCAAGATTGACAATGAAATGTCAAAAATACACATACCTTTTGTCTGAATTTACACAAAATTTTGGACGGACACCAGCTAACGTTCGTTTTGTCTGTTTCACACAAACCTTTTTTTCAGTGTATGGACACTTAACACTATAGAAATGCAATGGAATATTTTCTCTGACCTAATTTGGCACTGAGCATGCCCGGGAATGATCTGATTCCATTGAACATGCTCAGACCTATTGAGCATGTGCAGAGAGCAATAACAAATGGTGGCCATTTTGAAATTTCCCTGATTCAAACTTTTAAGGCCAGTTTTCACTACAAGCTACATGGGGTTCACTCATCAGACAAGGCTCATATTAATCTATATTTTGTAAGGAATTTTTTGGTGCGGGTCTGATCAGTGAACGTTATGTAGCTCACTTTTGGGTGATAATGGATCAAATTTTACCATGAATGATAAGGACAGTTTTCATAGTGCACTTATTTTGATTGTATCACTATGAATTTTTTACAGTACAGAAGTGTCGGGATGGATTTCCAAAATTTTGGACAATTTGGGCATTTTCAAGTCATACTGTGGTTGCCATGGAAACAAAAAGTTCAGCTAGAGCTAGGTGGGGCAGATAATATTGAAACCAAGAAAGCCAATTTTAGAAATCCATTCCAAAACTGCTGAATATTATTCTGCAAAAAACTCATAGTTACACATTGAAAAGAAGTGTCCTTACAAAAAAAATGACTCAAACTTTCTGAACACCCCTCGTATTCAAGCAATCATACTAAAATCATTCCAGGACAGATCAGTCACCTTCCGGACAATGCTCGAGATCTATGACTAGGATAAACATGAACTTTCAGGCACATATTCACTGGCGGATCCAAGCGGGGGTCTTGGGGACCCGGGCCCGCCTAGACCATTGAGATTGAAATAACATTTACATTTTAAAGAAAATATGGAGCAAAGCGGGCCTGCGAATGCTGATATGGCACCCACATGGGCCCTAGAATGCCAAAATGACGCCACGCACTAGGCTGTCTGGATCCGCCACTGATATTTAAGGGTCAAATATTAGGTAGTGATATTTGCATTGCAGGGTAGCTTTGAAAGCAAAAATTGCAAAACTATGAAATATCATAAATCTAAGTTGGACTATTTTAAAAAATTCTGCTTCTGTGACGAAGTGAAATAAATGTTTTTCTTTATCTTCAAGCATTAGCAAACCCCAACAATTGTATGAGCAAACCATACACAATATCACTAAGTAAAATATCTTCGCAAACAATAGCCTACATGCTGTGCACTTGGATCACCGGTTCAAAGAAACATTTATACCATTTGACACCTCTAGCTTTCAGCCAATCACATGCCAGTATTTCAGGGCGATAACTCCCATATTCTTTGATGTCCACCTTTTGTCTCATGTTTGGACTGTTTGTCTCATGCTATAAGCCGCTTATTCACCATGACATCGGGAATGTGAGTTTATCACACCTACGGCTATAGCCCCTGGTGATAAATCACATTTTTCCTCCGGCTGGTGAATAACCTATACATCATCCACTTTGCCCAGCTTCCCATCATACCACTTTGAATCCTGCACCCCTGCACTCCTGTGGTGTATCTCTTTGAATGTTGGACTTAATTCAAACATCAAGCCAACAAAAGTTATTTACACGTAAAAGACATTATAACAAAATGCAGTTTGAAGGAAGAGCTATTTGCTTGTTCCATACTCTGGAAAATAAATTTCATAATAAATATTTTCATTTTTTTGGCTACTGTATGCAACAATACATCGAGGTGCCTAAGTTATTTCTTCCATGAAAGATCAATAGATATTTGTCACATTTTTCCCCATCCAATGGTATTTTCGAATGGACTTTGTCCCATTTATAGAACCTTTGCACCTGTAACATAAATGATCACGCATGACTTGCACTTTTCGAATCACTATAAAAGAACATTAAATGAAAGAAATCATTTTAAATACATCAAAACGAAGGTAGGTTCTTTGGAGATGTTTTGAATTTTTTTACAATGTTATTATTGAAACTTAGCTGGGAATAATTGCCATTATCATAATACCCCCTTTTTTGAGGGGGACTATAATTATTAGTAATTTAATACTCACAGTTAAATAATAATGTATACATATTGTCTGCTAGATGAGGTTAGTTGTCAGCCTCAGCAACAATTGCATCAAAAAGGACAGTAAGGAGAAAAATTGTGGCAATTATTTCCTTGCCAAAAAGTCAGTAAAGAAAAATCAATTGGCATTGGCGTCAACAAAATAACTTTGATATGCATTTCAAACTGTGTATGATTTTCATTGCAGGGTACATTGTAGGTTACTAGACCACTAAATTTAGAATTATAACTTATCGGTGACCAAAAGTCTACATAATTATGGCAAAATTATGATGATTTAAATAAGTGACAATGAAATAATGGCTTAGGCTTCTATAGAACTAAGAAAAAAGGTATTGCAAAATGCTGAAAATTTAGCTTTTGAAAAGCACCCAGAACAAAAAAAACGCATTTGAAGCGCTTGAATTATTTAAATTACCAAATGTACTCCGATTGTAATGCAAAAATGCCTATGATGTTTACAAGGGAGCTAAAACATATTTGGAGCATATGGATTTGCATATGGGGAGTATTTAAATAATTCCAGCGCTTCAAATGTACTCATTTTTGTGCCGGGCAATCTTCTCGCCATGCACCTCGCAGCATTTTCATAATGTGTCAGATAGATCTTAACAACAAATAGTCTAAATGGATAAAACATGAAAACAACTAAATTTCAGTAACTTTAGCAATCCAAAAATGGTAATAATCTTAAGGATGGATGGATGGATGATTGGGGCTTTACGGCCTGTATTTATGCACTTGGTAGGCTAATTAGAACAGGGGAGGACACGGCAATGAGACGATGGATGATTGACACAGCCGTCCAACATAGGCCCAGGTGACCCGGCAAGAGCTGGTTTCGAACCCAGCGATTGGCAGCCCAGCGCGCTACCACTAGACCAACCCTCCCCCATGTAATAATCTTATGGAATTCAATATCTTGTCATGGCCTATGAACCAATATAAATGGGGAAATCTTAAATCCCATAGCCAAGACAATCAAAACACAAAATCAGATAATTTATGAGGCTCTGATGTGGACAGGCAGCAGTGCAGAATTTAGCACACAACACTGAGTGTGGCTGGTGCTGGCATCACTGTCCCAGATACAGAACCAAATGAGATAAATCATGTGTATTAAGGGTGCACAGTGCATGATAACTACAATGACCAGTATTATGTGATTCGGAGATTACACAACAGGCTGAAGAGTAAGTATGCAATTGCAACATTTTGGAATGTTATCTATTGGTTCATCATTATTCCCTCTATCATACAAAGGATATACACAAGCATGTTGAAAACTGTCAATAAAGGAATAGATGGAACCCTCCCATCATCTTACCACATTTTCAAAAAGAAGTGGAAAATGCAAAATTATGCCAGATTTAAACTGCCCTCCCAAAATCCTCCCCCATGGTTTTTTAATGGTCGAAAAATATTGATTTTAAGTCTCTTTTTGGAAAATCATACTTTTTTCTCCTTTTTCCAGGGCTCGCCAATGGGGATTTACATTATAAATTTCAAGTGAAATGTGCCACCTCTAAATATTAATAGAATGAGCTGAAATTGTACACACATACTCTCATATACCAACCTCACCTGCAAAAAAAAGTCAGGTTTGATCCGCAAACATTGGGGCACCAGTCACACCCTAATGACCAGGCTCTTTGAAATGCATTGCATGACACATGCTTTAAATAACCAGGGACACAAACAACTAAGGTTAGGAAACAAGGGTAAAATAAAGTTGTGCACAATTCAACGGGCCTGTACAGAACTATAAAATCACTTTCATGAAAGAAGGAAACACAAAATTAATGTATAAATTGTGCAAAATAGGCCAACATAATAAAGTTTGTTATTATTTTCCAGAAATGGACAACCTCAACTTTACCAATGAAGTCTTCAAACGACTGCCAATTGCAGAGACTGCAGACCCTGAAACGAAACAAATCAAAGACGCTTGTTTTGCAAAAGTCGATCTCAATCCGATGAAAAATCCAAGAATTATCAGTGTATCAAAAGATGCTTTAGATCTGATAGGTGCAGATGCCAATGCTGATAATCTCCTAGATTATGCCAGTGGAGGCAAACTGCCCCCTGGTGGAATTGCTGTAGGTCATTGCTACTGTGGACATCAGTATGGAATGTTTTCAGGACAGCTGGGAGATGGCACTGCAGTGTGAGTGGAAAATTCGAATTTTGCAAACTTACAGTGATACTTAAAAATATGTGAAACGTCGATGATTTTCCATTTGCAAAAAAGAAGCAAATTTAAAGAATGTGAATGTAATGGTTGTATGTGGGGATGGCCTGAATACAATTTGTCAGATTTAAATTTTGTATCATAAGAAATATACTGACATTCTATCCATAATTTACTTAATTAACATACCTTTTGAATTCATTGCATTAAAATAATTAATCTAACATGTTCTATGTAAGAACAGCCAGAAATATTCTGCCTGCAAACTCCGCTCATCAGAAAAATGTTTTTCGAATGAAGACACATAAGTCAGGTACTGGTAATGCTTACAAAAATAAAAAAATAAAATAGTACATCAAAGACAAAATTTTTCTTCATTTCAGGTATTATGGAGCAGTGACTAACAAGGAGGGAGAAACATGGGAAGTCCAGTTGAAAGGAAGCGGAAAGACTGTCTTTGCCAGACCAACGACTGATGGGCGCAAAGTTGTGCGGTCTTCAGTCCGAGAATACTTGGCTTCTGAGG
Organism: Platynereis dumerilii; assembly: GCA_026936325.1. Taxonomy (NCBI): domain Eukaryota; kingdom Metazoa; phylum Annelida; class Polychaeta; order Phyllodocida; family Nereididae; genus Platynereis; species Platynereis dumerilii. The sequence goes on from JAPTHN010000014.1 coordinate 15,157,730, forward strand.
TATCGTAGTATTTATAAATGACAATAAAAAATGCTCATTACATGACTTATTAATATTAATTATGTATCTGGCAATTTTTTTAAGTATTCAGAGATTAGATATACATGTATAATAAGTGTGCAAAGTCACGTATGAATTAATCTTGAACCTTTTCATGGGATAATAATGTCAATTGGCAGCTGATGTAACTTTTTCAAAATCTATGTTTCATGACTTTGCCTTCACATATTAGGAGAATTAAGAGGGGAGCAGAAATCTAAGGTAATCAGGGAAGGGGGTTAAAGCTTTTCTTGTGATATATATTTTATGGTCTACTGGTTATTTCCACCAAGGGACATCCGAGAACATTTTTCTGTTGGTCGAACAATACAGTATCAACAAAAAAACAACTTTTGGTCTCCCAAACATTAGCCTTGAAAGTTAAATGCTGCAGGGGGCTAAACTTCAATATTTGTAATCTTTTTTCAAGGCAATGTACCATCTTGGCGTACCGACAACAAGAGCTGCGACCCTTGTCAAATCTGATGACATCAGTAAAAGGGATATCCAGTACACTGGTCAAGTATCTGAGGAAAACTGTGCAGTTGTCATGAGGATTGCCAAATCATTCTTCAGGTAAATTATGAAAAACTTTATAATTTAGTTACGTTTAGTCTCATATTGCTGCAGGGGCAATCAGGAGATTTACTTACTTTACAGCAAGAGAATGAAAAATTTCAGGTTCCTGATTAAAAAAAGTAAAGTATATCTCATTCATAATAGAACTTAATAAAAATGCCAAGCCATTTTCTTTGATTTTGTTATGAATATTTTTATAATTACAGAATAGGAAGTCTGGAAATTGCTCTTGGAAAGTCAGAACTTTCAGGCAAATCTGGACCAAGTGCAGGAAATACAGAACTACTGAGACAGTTGGCAGATTACATCATTGATACACATCTTCCCCAGGTAGGATTATATTAGCTGTTAACAAGTGTAGTAGTTGATTCTATTTCCCCCCGAGGGTGTGTCAGTAAAAACTAACACACACACAAATTAATAAAATATGCTATAAACATCCATTCTCTAAATGAGTAAATTTCATGCATTTTTCATTCACAGATAAAAGAAAAGTCACCACTTGGTAAAAGATACTATCGTCTGTTGGAAGAAGTTGTATTTGCGAATGCCAGGACTATTGCGCACTGGCAGTCATTGGCATTTTGTCATGGGTAAGAATATACATTATAATTTCAGGGGCATATCCAGAAGACCTGATGGGGGGGGGGGGTTGAAGAATAAAAATGTATATGATATCAGCATATTTTTCACATTAATTCAAAACATTTCAGTGAACATTTGTTTCTCAATGCAACCAACTTGAAATCTTGACCTACTTTGTATATTTTGTATGTATTAAAAAAAGCTTGTTTCTGAATATATCATCTTTTTTGTTATAGCGTTATGAACACAGACAACATCAGCTTATTAGGGGACACAATTGATTACGGTCCATTCTCTTTCATGGAAGCTTACGACCCTGACCACATGTGCAATGGATCTGACTACGGCAGCCGCCACAGCTTCAGCAACCAACCAAAGATTGCTGTTTGGTGTCTACATAAATTGGCTGAAGCCCTATCGCCTTTAATTGGAGAGACAAAATCAATTGAAAAAGTGCGAGAATTGTTTGACGCAGAGTTCAATAAGGCATATGTCTCTCTGATGAGAAGGAAACTGGGACTCCTAACACCTAAGAAGAATGATAAGTAAGTATGACAGTTACAGTATGTGGATGAAACTTAATTTGAGAGATTTTAACTTTGGTTGAAATGCTTCTTAAGATGAAAAATTATTCTTTATTTATGTTTTGAGCTGGTCCTCCCTGATTAATGTCCGGAGGACAACATCCTGGAAGGTGTAATCATGACCAAAAAAAATGAATTGTAATCCAACTTTGTCAGGCAGAAATTTCACGTTCAACCAATATGTTACAACTACAGATTGCGTCTTTTTTGTCAGGGAATTGATTGACAACCTCCTTAACACAATGCAAGAATCAGGAGCAGATTACAGCGCCACCTTCCGAGTGATTATGGATTTCCTTCCAACGTTCCACAAGTGTTCGGATGAAACACAAGTTCTGGAGAAAATAACAAAGAACATTGTAAAGAAATGCTGCACTGTGGAGACACTGAAGCAAATATATGCTGAAAGAAAATACCCAGATAAATTGTAAGTGATCATCTATGAGAAATGGCATTTGGAAATTAAATGATTATTATAAGAAGAATTATTCCTAAAAAAAATTTAGACGAATAGTTTGAACCATGATCTATGGTAATTTTTTTTTTACAATCATCGCTTTTAAAAGCTCTATCCTGCATTCAAGAAGTAACCTGAAGTTTAAGAAGTAACTCTAAATGGTCTAAGTCTGCAGGATGTTGTCATTTTGCATTTGATATTTTGAGAAAAAATAATTTTATTTCATCCTTCAGAAATATCCAAGTTTCCCTGTGGGTTCTCCAAACAAACCCTGAACTGATTCCGTTCCAAGCTGCAAAAGCAAAAGAGTCAGTTGACCGCTACAACCAAAGACCTCAAGTCCAAAGAGTCAAGGTAGGGCAATATTCATCATCACCTTTTATTTATTTATCTCTTTTTTCTTTACACTTTATTTCAAATGATATTTTGACTTCATATTAGTCCATAAAAGAAACCAAAATTGTAATGTTATTCAGAAATGGTTTATAGTTTGTGACATAGAGTGGGTCAGGGTAAGAAGCCCGGGTTAGGTATAGAGGACCCCCCAGGTTTATATCTAAACTTACATTTTTGGTGCTTTTTTTTGTTGATAGGATTGAAGCTAGAGGCCTTTTAGGTGACGTCACAAATTTTCAGGGCAAACAGCATCAAACCATAGAAGTAATCAAAGAAACAAAAAAAGGCGCATGTTTTTTGTAACTTTGATTAATTCTTTGAAAGTGGTTGTCAGAAATTACTTTGGAAATTTTTAAAAGTATAATGGCTATCTGCATTGCTTCACTTTCATGACAATTACATTAATATGATTTGGATAATATTTTTTGCATTTTAGCTCAAAATATATAGGTCAAATTAAAATATGTGAGTTTGGGGCGAGAGGCCCCACATGGTATGGGGCATGAGGCCCCCTTTCACTGAGGCCTCGAAGCTGCTTCAGGAACCTTTTCATGATGTGTACTTTATCTTAAATCTTGATAGAATAGCTAATTGAAATCGAAAAAATTTGGCCGGAATTGAAACAGGGCAAAAAATGCCAAAAAATAAATATATGAACAGAAAAATTCTGAAACTCAGAAAAAGTGAATAGAATGACTTAAAAATAATAGAAGAACTCCAAAAAATAACTTTCAAGCTGAATGCGCTCACAAATAAAATTGCCATAGGATTATAATAATGGGTGGGGTAAGAAGGCCATTTTACATTTTTTACAAAAAGGGCCGTAACTCCTTCATTAAAATTGGTAGACATTTGTTTCACTAGTTATAAGTAGAGTCAAATGATCCCTTCCTGACAGCATAAGCATTTAAATAATCGATCACAAAAAGGGGGTTAAATCTCACCTCGAAGTTAGGGGGGGCTGCATGCCCCGCGCTACTCTATAGTACTCATCTGGTGCATACTATAGTCAGTGAAGCTCTTAATCAAATCAGAGAATAGAATCAGCAGTGAAACACTATCAAAAATAATTGATACCATGAAATTCAGCTACCTAAAAAAAAGTCTGCAAAAAATTGGTCAGAACTTTTAGAATACCCCTCATGCAAAGGAAAAAATAATATCTGCATTCGCTACCAATTCCAACAAGAAAAACTTTAAAACAAGCCCCCAGATGATGTCCAGGCCTCAACAACACTTGACTGTTTCAAGATATATTTTAAAACACACCTGTGTTCGAGTGTTTCTACACAGAATTTCTACTAGCTGGGTGGCCAAGTGGCATAGGTTCCTGCTTGCTCCGCTGAAGGTCTTTGCCTGCATGGGTTCGAACCCTGGGTGGGGAACCCAACATTTTCAGTGTACCTTCATGAGCAAAATCCCAGCTGGATGTCGTTCAGATGAGATGATAAATTGGCGGCCCCTTGTATCAGTGTCTATTCTGGGCAAGTAAAAGATCTCTTACATGGGGTAAATGTGTAACATGTTGAGGACTCCTGCTCTCTCTCCCATCTCATCAACCAACCCTCTCGAGTGCCCAGAACTGGGCTTAGAGGGCTGCACTTACCATATCTATCTATATATCTATCAATAAATCTATCCAACACAGGCACTAATGAGAAGTTTACAGGAATTAGCGCTATGTAAATGCTATTTTTATTATATCGCCAGCTGTATGAATACATTTCAGACATTGACAAAAGAAGAAAAACATGAAAATGATGAAAAGATCTGGGGAGAATGGCTGCAAAAATATCTGCAAAGACTAAAGGTAAAATAAGTTACAAAATTAAGCACCATTTCATATTGTCCATGTTTGATCTCACACATATACTGATTTAGTACCTGAATTGTCTATTTGATTATGTAGTGGTGTTATATATAAAGATCACAATAGGCCTGCTCGAGTAACTTGACTTCTTAAATCAAATATCTTAGACGAGACAAAGAATATAAATCACGTGCGATTCTGCTAAAAAAAATTTAGTTAAGCCGAAAGTTTTTTTCTGGAAATCTGTTGAATTCTTTTGTACTTTTAAAACATATTTGGGGATGTGAATGTTGCAGAATTTCACAGCTGTGCCAGGAGTGTAAAAAAACGTTGTTTCCATTATCATTATGATAAAATCTGAATTTCTATTTTTCCATTTCAGGATGACCAATTCCTCGCACGTCAGGAAAACATCAGCAAGTTCCAGGAAGACCTGGAGAGCAGGATTGCCGTTATGGAAAAGACAAATCCAAGGTAGCTACATAAACAATCATTTCATCTGCAATGGTTATCAGTACTTAAACACTTTAAAATTAGCCTTTACTGGACCACAGACAAAGATTTAGCTGCTTTAATCTCACCCTTAATTAGAATTTTGCACATTTAATGGTCTAAACAGTAAAATTTGTAGACGCTTTTTGTCAAAAATGGATATAATAATAAAACCTGTGTAAGAAGCTATCAAGAATTGATGTAGCATTTATAAATTTATGCTTACTGATTTGTTGTGTTCTCACGCTTACTTTCCAAACATACATATTAACCACAAGACAAAAGAACAAACTCAATCTGGTCAGAGAGTTAAGAGTTGGAGATAATGCTTGAACACTTGGATAACACATAGGCATATCCATGGTGGATTTATAACTACACTGGTAAAGTCACATGAAATATAATTATGTAGTTAACTGTCAAGTTTGTTCATCCCAAGCATCAATTTTAAATTTCAGGTTCATCCTGAAGAACTACATCATCCAGCGAGCCATCGAAAAGGCCGAGAAAGACGACTTCAGCGAAGTGAGGGCTCTCAACAAAATGATCACGGATCCATTTTCTGACAAACCGGGATTCCACTGTAAGTAACTTGATGACCTTTAGGCCTATGCCAAAATCACTTCATGGCAGTCTGGAATTAATACTCATCCAAATCTGGCCAGTTATCATATCCCTGTTTTAAGTGTGTGACTGAAATATGTCGCCATGTTAATTTTCACTCATTTTTGATTAATCTCCATGGCCCCTTGTACGTATCTAAATAGGAGTTTGATCAATTTCGAGGTAATCCATGCATCAGATACAGAAAATTTTATATTTTGCTTAGCCAGCCTTAAAGCCCATTCTCACAAGTCAGAGTCTGTCACTGCGAGCTGCACAGCAGCGAATAGGAGCACGAGAGGCTCTGACGTTGTGAGAATGCTTAAAGCCATGCCACTTACAAAATTAATCAAATTTCAGGTACCTACTTGTAATGGTATGCAACGTAACCAGTAATGTTTACTTATTTCTTTTTTCTATGAATATTTTATTGGTAGCATACATTGTTATTATCATACCTCTTTGCCCTACGCATAAATCCTCAGGGAAGCAAGAAATTATTTCTTCATGTATGTATATATATAACATTAAATTTTATCTTCCCTTCCATCTATTTCAGTGAGGGATGGGAAAGAAGAACTGTCACTTATGATAGACATTCTGGAAGACCACGACAAACCAAAAGACGCCAGAAGAATTAGAATTACCTGCTCCTCATAAAAACAACTCATTCTCTGTACATAAAGGAATTGCAGTTTCTTCATTATAGCTCTTTGCAAATTGGCGGTCCACTGAAAAAAATAATTTTCTCATTTTCAATTTGCAAACTGGCTTTGCCACATCATCGACAGTTTTCTGTTGGTCTCCTAATCTTCTTATTTGATGAAGCACCTTGAGTCATTTCATTCGTTTTATTGTCCCCTATGCTGTTAGATATGATAAGCACTGAATCAACTGATTAACCATAACTGACAAAAACAAAAACAGTTTTTAAGCCAGTGGCATCACACGACCAAGTTGAATGGTCATTTTGAAACTGTTTGGATCACCAATCTGCAAACAGCTATAATGTTGTGCATTATAATCTCATAAACATGTGATATGAGACATTGATAGAGGAACAAAATTGTGTGACCACGACAAACCAAAAGGATGCCTGAAGGATAAGAATGACTTGTTCTTCATAAAATTAACTCATTGTCTTTACATAATACATATATATTTATTGCAATTTCTTCATTGAGAATTTATGTAATGCATAATAATCATACGTTGTAAACGAGACATCGATGGAGAAACTAAATTGTATTTATCATTTTGAACATTGTGTATATATATGGTTGCACTGGTTACTACTGATACAGTTGTTTAAAGATTTTTTTTATAGATTAGATTAGATTTTATTAAGGTATGTGCCAAATGGCACCCAGCCCCCAAGGGGCTTACAAACCTCTGGTAAATAGTACAAACAGGCAACACACATAGAAAAAAAAAGAAATGTAATTGAGTACAAAAAATGACATATCAATTTAAACTTAAGATTAACATAAACATCCTAATAATAGAACCTAAACCAACTGTTTTGACTTAGTCACTGACGTACGTTAAGGATTGTCTTTTCTCATAACAGTAATATAATTATTTGGCAGTAAACTTGACTAGCTTTCTTGACATAAGTAATTTAAATTTTACGTTATCAGATAAATTTCGAAAATTTTCATTGATGCCTATAGCTTTAAATATTGACTGCTTTAAGCATACCTTTGTGGTAAATTGATTTTATGTTGTTTACTGTTGATAATCTTGATGATGATATTCTGTTTCATAAAGTATGTGTTGTTACTATTGATAATCTTGATGATGATATTCTGTTTCACAAAAGTATGTGTTTTTACTGTTGATAATCTTGATGATGATATTCTGTTTCACAAATGTATGTGTTTTTACTGTTGATAATCTTGACCATGATATACTATTTCACAAATTTTTGTGTTGTACATTACTGTTGATAATCTTGACGATGATATTCTGTTTGACAAATGTATGTGTTGTTACTGTTGATAATCTTGACGAAGATATTCTGTTTCACTAATTTATGTGTTGTTACTGTTGATAATCTTGATGATATTATTCTGTTTCATAAATTTGCATGTTACAGTTGATAATCTTGATGATGATTTTCTGTTACACAAATTTATGTTACTCCTCTTTCTCTGAGCTCACCTTGCATTTTTTTGTAGCTGTCACTAATTCAGTCAACAGACCAATAGCTTAACCCATCAAGTTGTTGGTAATCTTTCAGCCAGTCATTCCTTGTCTATTGCTTATTGTTGTGTTAATATTACTATCAACATTTTTGATAACAGAGACTATTATATTACTTTGAGAAGTTGTGAAAATGTTTGTTAGAATATCATTGAAGTAACAGATTCTTATGAGTCTTGTTTTGTGCAACATAAACTCAAGTAAACTATTTAGACTGAATTGTATGTTGTCAAACAAACTTAGTTTGTCTATATATCTGTGTGTTGTTCATGCCATCTGTAATCTGAATCTTCATATATATGCTGATCATTGTTTATATGCTGTTGTTTTTTGGATTATAATTAACTTTTTATGTTGATCAGCTGAGTGCAAGAGATATGTTTATTATTAATAGATATTTTGGGGAAACACATATAAATGTTGTGGGGAAATGAAGTGCTTCATATCATAGGTCTGTAGATATGTGATATGAAGAGAAAACAACAATATAGGAAGGGCTTTGGAAGTCAGGTCAGCTGAGCAATATGAGGGAAAAAGGATAGAAAGTGTATAATAGGTCGGGAGAAGACTGGCCGAGCTGATGTTTACCTTGGACAAAGGGAAGAATGTTCCTTACGCTTTTACATAAATAGATATGTTGGTTGTTGTATAATCTATAAATATATATAATTAGAATATATAGAATCTATGTACATCATATCCATGAAAAAACCTTATTTTAAATTCACTACCTGTATAAGTTAGACGAGATATGTAAATGTATATGATAAATGATAGGGGGTTTTACGTCTTCAATTCGGACTTAACCGAACTCTGCCGACATGAGTGTGATAATGAGGCGAGTGACACAGGGGATTTGCAGCCATTTCGGGGCGCATACATCACCCTGTTGTGTAGTGCCAGGAGTGGGAGTTGAACCCGGTCCCTGAGAGCCTAACTGGATTCAAGCGCGGGCACTCTAACCATTAGGCCACGACGGCACTATAGGCCTATATGTAATTATATATGCAAGTTTGTTACCAGTATTATTTAGTCTTAACATCCTAACATTTTATATATTATTAGTTTAATCTAGGGGATGCATTCACTTTTGGGTCTGAGTGGTAATACTCGAGTGCACCCCCCCCCCCATTCACACTGTAAACTTTTTTTTAATGAATATGAGATGCTCTATATTTGTAAAATAATGTTCTTGATGTGGAAAAATAAAAGAAATCTAATCAAAATCTATGTACTAACAATAAATCGTCTTCATTACACCCCTGACGACTTCAAACATGTTTACTGCATTTTGTGGGTATTGGGTTAAATTTTGAGCCAAGTTGGTGTTTTTCACATTTTGTTTGTCACATCCTCTTCGAAAAAGTGGTGTCATAAGCTTGGACAATTAACCTAATGTGACAATTTTTAGCAATGCAATCTTGCTGGACTTCTTTGTTGACAATTTGAAATCATTAACATGTGGATGTGGAGCGTATTTTTGCATTACAGCCTCATTCTACTATGCAAATCCTAAATTTGAAACAATTGTTAACCTTAAAAAATTGTGCAGGTTCTTCGAAAAATCAATGGATTTTTTTTTTTCAAACTTTCAAAATCTGTGGCCAAGCACTTAATAAGCATGTTTGGAAGGAAACAAAGAATTCTATTGAGTAGCGTAAAAGTTCTGTCTCTTTTAAGAGATGTGTTTTTAAGTGTGAGCAATTAATGAATGGCAAATAATCACAGACTTTATTGAAGTAAATGTGACCACATGTTTACCAAACTCTGAAACAAGAAAATTTTTTTAACAAAAAATAATTGCCGATTTAATCCACTTGGAATAGGTACTGTGAAATGAGACTGCAATAAAGATTTTTTTTTTAATTCGCTCCTGGTTATATTGTTAAATAGCATGTGAAGTACGATTTTCTAGCATTGTTTCAAATTACAATGACAGGTAATTAATGCCATGTTTACCGTGATTGTACACAAATAATTATATATCATATTCTACATCTGTATGCCAATATGCCATGCAGCAACAAGAGCTTATGCCCCACCCAACCCCCCTCCCGTTTCTTGAATCCTGACTGTGCACCTGGCCAGTACAGCCCACTCTTTTTACAGTGCACGAGTTCTGTCCACAGCACAGCAGTGCATTCTGTTTACAGTGCACATAAGTAAGCAAATGTTGATATGGAACGAAACTGGACAGATATTAGCAATTTTACATACCATGTTATTGTTTGTGAGTGTTTTTTGAAATTACACTCGTAATTAGCCAAGTGTAATTTAGTTGTGCTGTTTGACAGCTGTGATGTATTTCTGACCAACTCTCATTTCAGGCTTAGCTGATCACTGCCTCGTGGATAGTGTGTCTAGGAGCCCTATCCATCCACGACCTAGGCCTACCTATCTTTCAAACAATCTGGCAATTTGTCGCATGTGCATATTATATTCTGTGTAAAACTGCAAATTGTTCACACCCCCTTATTATATGAGCACAAGGCTGCTGTGTTTGTGTTGCAGTGGTGGCCAGTGCCCTGCGTGGCTAAATTTGCATATTTTTTGTGAATGGAGATTTTTGTGAATGGAGAAGAAGGGGGTGTGTCATATCTCGTGCCACTGATTGGGTATAAGACTGGCCAGTCAAGACAAATCCTGCTGACGTTTTTCAACAGCCAGAAAAACCAACCTAATCCTTGTAACAACCTATAATCTTCGATAGGCTGAGGCTCGGCAATAAAAAACGCAAAAAAAATCGAAAAGTTGCAAGTAACCCCACTGCTGTATTTTTTTCAGTCTTTGATTGTAAGTCATAAATTTAATTGAAAGGAGCTTTCAACTTGCAGGTTTTTTTTTGTCCCGACCTACTTTACAACATTCATATTAACACAATAATGATTTTAAAAAGTGTATTTCAATGTGTAGATGCAAAAGCATGTAGACGGCACCACCTGGACACAAAAGATAAATTTTACAGACACTAAATTGTAACTAAATAAATTATTTCTCGAAATTCATGTTTTTAGAAAAAACGAACAGAAGTAGGGCGGAATAGTAATATTAAAAAGAAAATATTGAAAAAAAAATTTGAGGGAAAAAAACAGATATCATAATTTTATTTCTTGGAATTTTTTTTTTTTTTGAAATGTTTTTCTTCTTGGAAAATTTTTGCGTTTTTTTTTCGAGCCCGATGGCTGGTGCCACTATTCATTTGTTTTGTACTTAGAAATCTCAAATCTTAACGAAGAGACACTACTGCATCGAATGAATGGTTGTCAATTTTTTATTAGTCCCAAGGTCTTTTCAAATAAACTTTGTCCCATTTATAGAACTAAATTCTTCACCTGTAAGATAAATGTAGAAGGATCACTTGGACTTTTCACTGCAATCAACAGTCACTATAAAAGAACATTAGGAGATTGAAACCATTTTAAAAGACGTCTATATGTACAGGTAGGTCATTTGCAAGTGTTTGCTGCTTTTACCAATGTTACAGTCCTCGTAATATTTATGTGGAATCTCAATTTCTTTTCTATGCTGCTGAACTGTGATGCCAGTGATGACTCTATGCTAGCATAGCATTGCAATATATGTAAATTAACTGCGAGCTGTGATGTCAGTTTAAACTGGGTCAGATTCCCCGGTATCTAGCCAATGTGAATCCACCAAACTGAGCATCACAGTTTCAACTCAGTGTCAGAGTGAAAATTAGGTCTGGGAAAACCTATGCAAGTTCGACATCACAGCCTCTCAGCCAATGCGCAGCCAGAACAAATATAACATAATCCATGTGTTTACAAACAAATTGTCAAAGCCTTGTGTTTATAGCAACTTCCATCAATGTTTAAGGGGAGGTATGGGTGAGAAATTCCCCAAAAATATGTAAGCTTCACATATTCAGTTTATGGCACATCTTTGACCAACACCAACCCAGACGGCCAGTCCAAGCTTCAATTATATTAAAATATGTCTCTGTCATCACTTAAAGCCATGTCAAATACCAAATCATCGTCAAATTTTCGTGAGTAAATAGTGGCGTTGTGCCACTTCAAAGATGTCCACACAAAAAAGTAGTTACCATGGCAACATGGAATTTACTGTGGTGAAACATAACAATGATAACTAAGTCGTTGCAAAATTTTGTTCCTGTAGCTTCATTAGATTTGGAGAAATAGCCACAAATATTTTATCTAGTGGTCAATTGCCTGAAATGACGTTAACGTCACGTTTTTGCCATTTTCCGCAACATGTGAAAATCAACTTTTACCCTGTACGGGATGTGAAAAATCTTGACAACCATTTGTCGTAGGAACCTGTGGGATACATCATCGGAATCCTCGAAAAATTGTCTTGGAGATTACAGACCAGATTTTTAAAAATTTTTTTCGTTGCAAAATTATATGACATCGTAGTGATAGAAACGAGAAATTTTTCAATAAAAATGACTTTGGACTACTTTACCCTAATTTCTGACACTATGAAAAGAAATATCAAAAATCCGCTCTGTAATTCCCTGCGTCTTGCCTGTCTTCATTTGTAAATTTTTTCAAAATTTTTCTATCATGTCTGTAACTTCAGAAATTTCACATCCCGTGAGCAGTAAAAATCAGCCTTTTTTCGCCTTTTAAACTGGTTACCATGGCAACCATTCATCATAACAATGCAAAATCACCTGAAATCATCTAATTTAACTAAAACCTAACTTTTTATACCAAACTTTGTTCATTAAACTTAAAATTGCAGAAAAGTGCCCTTCTCATCCATACCTCCCCTTAAAGTTGTAAATTAGCAAATTTGCAGATTAATCAAACAACTCTGTGGGGATTAAAACAGTTGTCTGCTGTGAATGCTCACAAAGCTGCCATTTGTTAGGATTAGAATGGTGATTGCCTGTGATAGATTATTGGGATCACAAATGTACATGTAATGCTTCCTGAGCCTTCCTTCAATATATCAATGTTTGAACTGGATGCATAGTTTACTGTCAGCCCAATGGCTATCAAGCTGTGGTGACATGGTTGCAGGGGCTATCCCTGATAAAATGTTTACTCTGACACTGAATTGAAATTGTGATACTTAGTTTGGTGGATTCACATTGGCTAGAAGCTGGGGAATCTGACCGAGTTTAAAATGAGATCAAAGCTTGTAGTTAATACATATATATTGTAATGCAAGATTCCATGTAAATATGACGAGACTGTAACACAGAATCTTAGCTGGGGTCACTTTTCAGAATAGCATGATGTCATTTGCAATTGTGACTAATTATGAATCATAACAGTTAGGCCTATATTACACACAAGAAAAGCCTATCTGAGCAATGCACTGTTACAGAGGCATGTTTATAGGCCTATAGATATCTTTTAATGAACACAATAAGGGAACTCTAGCAAAATTGAGGAAAAACAAATTGGGGAAAAAAATTCAGCCAATTGTTGGAATAAAATTGTCGTAAAATAAATAATTGAGAAAATATTTTGGAAAAAAAACATATTTGGAAATGAAAGTAGCCCTGTAGCCAAGTTCACTGTGCGAATTTGTTGGTCATGGGTCCAAAAAAAATAGTGCGAATTTGGTGGTTATGGGTCACTCAGGGGGGAAGAAACCTATAAAATTTGCCCCTTATATGGTAAGATATTTGCACATTCCCTGTACAGGCAGGGCATTTATGTTGAGTCATAAAATTAGAACATAACATTGAACAAAATTTTATCTGAGAGATACTGAAAAAACTAAGTCAGATTTCATTATATAAACACTTCCTTAGACCAGCATTACACATTATTATTCTCAGTGACCTTGTAACATCAGGTTTATTGTTAGGTACTGAGTACATTTTATATGACACTATTAGTAGTACAGGCCTCTGGAGTTCTTCCTGCTCATACCTAATTTATATTATTGAATGAGGAATATTGTAGCAAAAGAAATATTGTAATTTTTCAATATATTGCAGAAATATGGACAACCTGAACTTTACTAACGATGTCTTCAAAAGACTGCCGATTGCTGAAACAGCAGACCCTGAAACTAGACAAGTCAAAGATGCTTGTTTCGCAAAAGCGAATCTTAATCCAATGACGAATCCGAGGATAATCAGCATATCGAAAGCTGCTTTAGATCTAATAGATGCGGATGCTGAGGCTGATAACCTGCTAGATTACGCCAGTGGAGGTAAACTGCCACCTGGTGGAATTCCTGTAGCACATTGCTATTGTGGCCACCAGTACGGAATGTTTTCTGGACAGCTGGGAGATGGCACTGCGATGTGAGTGGGAAATTTGAATTCTGAAAATTTTGATTTTATCAGAACCAACATGTTTTCCAAATTAATGCATTAGATAAATGTATGGCATGGCATAAACAATACATGATTATGTAATGAATACATACACAATTTTAACCGATTTTAATATTACAATTGGGGTAAGTAGCCACATTTTCTGATCAGAAATACATGTCTGTTGAATGAACACCTTTGAAAAAATATAATTATAATCTCAATGCCAATGTCCAATATGTATTACATGTATATACATTTTTGTTTCCTTTCACCAAGTCTAGCCTATAACTCAGTTTATTGTTGCTATTGCTATTGCCATGTTTGTTGTAATTATTTACATGGTGGCAGAATGTTAGCGTTCTTTTTGAGAACTTAGTTCTGTCACCATGATCCGTATTAAGTTAACCTGCATTACTTTGTATGAATTTGTTTTGTTCACTTTCTTCCTATAGGCCTAAATAAAAACAGAACAACAAAGCATGTTCATACAATCAAGACTTGCTTCATTCCAGGTATTATGGAGCAGTAACCAACAAAAAGGGAGAAATATGGGAAGTCCAGTTAAAAGGAATCGGAAAGACTGTGTTCGCCAGACCAATAATGGATGGGCGAAAAGTTGTGAGGTCTTCGGTCAGAGAATTCTTGGCGTCTGAGGTACATCACACTAATTATGACAACGAAATTTATATTACATATTATTTATCTACTGCCTGCAGCACTAATGTAAACTGAAAAACCAGCACTATCTTTTCACTGGCAAAAACCGTTATGAATACAAACATTTTCATTTTATGACAGGAAACACTTGTTTTTACGGAATTGCTGCTTAAACAGTAACTGCCATATGAGTGACAGTATCTGGTTTTACAGCATTGCTTAGAATTTCATTAAAGCTTTCAAAGATTACATTAAATATCCAAGACTTTATTTAATATACCTATACAGCTAGGCACATATATTTCATATTTCTTCATCTTTTCGTTTCCAGGCAATGTATTATCTCGGTGTACCAACAACAAGAGCTGCGACTCTTGTTAAATCTGACGACATTAGTAAGCGGGACGTCCTGTACAGTGGTCAAGTATCTGAAGAGAACTGTGCTGTTGTTATGAGGATAGCAAAGTCATTCTTCAGGTAAATTATAATTTTTTTTCAGTAAATTTCATTTTATCTCACTGTTTACTTTGCTTGCTCAATGGAGCACTTCACCAGCTGCTAAATGGAGGATAATATTTTGGATTTCTTATTCAACTAAAGTATGCAATTTATGATAATCATAATAATGAAACTGCTATTCCATATTCTTTGTTTTACATTTAGTTTCTAGAGTCAAGGAGGGTAAATCCGTCCACTTTTGGCTGAAACTTTATTTCTAGGACAAAGGGAATAGACACAAAAATGAAAATTAGTCAATTGAAAGGAGCATATCCCGCACTATTATTAACATCTAAAAAAATTCAATTTTTAAAAAAATCATGCTGAAACCATAGCAACGAAAATTGAAGGTTACTGCTGCTAAATCCGTCCAGTATGCTCCTAAATCCGTCCAGCATGAACTGCTTACCTCTTAATTGGATCAGGAATCCATGGAGCGAATGGTCTTAATCCAGTTATATCATCCCAAATTATGACCACCCAGGTCCTACCTCGTATGATTTATGGCCTAGAAGCGACGACTTTAGCTAATAGGGACTTGAAAGGCCTCAACCAAGCCTGGAAGGAACTGCTGAGGCAACATCAGAATCTGGCACAGAGAACAGCTACAGAGGCCATCTTTCTCCTTGTAGGGAAGTTTCCTGCAGATGCCTACATTGCCTACAAAATCTTGCTTCTCCTGGGTACGATCCTGAGGGCAAGTGATACTCCATTACAGCAGATAGGAATGAAGCATCTCTCTTTACCTGCATCCTCCAGCAGCTGGTTCGTCTATAGTCGTGAGCTGATGCTGAGATACGGCATTGACCTCAAAGAAGTCCTGCAACAAAGTTGGACCAGAGTCGCATGGAAAAGGCTGTTAAAGGGAGCTGTCTTTGGGACTGCTTATGCTGAGCTACTGAGGCAAGCAGCCAGCAGATCATCTCTACATTTCCTGGACCTTGAGCTGTGTCAACAGGGGAAACCTCATCCCCTATGGTCGACTAGTATCTACAATTTAGAAGAGACAAGGAGGGCTACACTCCGTGTTAAGATTCTCACAGGGACATACATCCTGCAGGAGACGCTGGCAAAATATGGAAGAAGCAGTAGCAGCCTCTGCATTCTGTGCAAGGAAGAAAATGAAGATACAATTCACTTTTTGACTCGCTGCAGTGCCCTGGAGAACGTCAGGAAGGACACCGTCAGAGAAATCAACCGACTGCTAGAGAAAGAAAGTGCTCACACACACAATCCCTACGCTTGGGTCAAAGTGGTTCTGAATGGGGGAAGTGGGGGGGTGCTCAGATCGCATGAATGGTGCATGAACTTTAATATATACTGCAATAGGCTAATACACAATTTGGACAAGCACAGAGACATTTTAATTAATAACACGATTTTACCTCAATAGAGGGTGGTTCCGCTGATGGGACGGAAGTACTACAAAGAAGAAGAAGCATGGATGGTAAATCCGTCCACTGGCCATAATACAGCACATATTACCTGTTATATCTAGTTATTTTTTCACGTGTTACAATTTAATAGCTTTTAGAAAGGATTCAGTGTGGATTCCAGAATATTGGGGCATTGATTGCACTTATAATAGATGAATCAAATAGGAGAGGTCAAGTTAACTATCAAGAATTTCAATTGACTGCCTAAATTACAATTGAAAAACACTTTTAACCCGATGAAGCAGTCTAACTGCTCAATCTAATTGATTTAAACAGTGTTATGCCATTTATAGATATTTAAAGTCACAGAAGTACTTTTAAATCCCATATGAACTAGGTGGACGGATTTGCAATCACCTTGTCAAGCCAGTTTTAAAATAATGATGGTAATTCCGTCCACTTTTATTTCCTTTGTATTTCCTTTCTAGGTGCTGCAATTAAATTATCTAGCAGATCCTAAAAGTATAATGAAATTCTACATCTTATTCAACCATTTTTTACCTTCAAAACGTTTTTTGTTAATTAATATAGGCCCACAAGATGCCTACATATAATTCAGAAAATGGCTGTGATGACGTCACAGGATTTCATTGTATTTTCCCTTTTGTTTTTAAATGGAGTAGAAATATCCTTTAAAATACTGTCATCACAATAAAAACAGCAAAATTACTTGATGAACGAGTTTATCTTGCATTTAAAACTTCCAAAACTGTAATAAATTTAATTGTATGCTTATATAAGGGGGTGGACGGAATTACCATCCTGGACGGATTTACCGTACTTGACTCTAATAGATGAACTTTGATTACAGGGTAGGAAGCCTGGAAATTGCTCTTGGAAAGTCAGAACTATCGGGGAAATCTGGGCCAAGTGCAGGAAATACAGAACTACTTAGACAGTTGGCAGATTACATCATTGATACACATTTTCCCCAAGTATGATATAATCATTAAAAACGCATTAAGATGTGAATCTGACAGGAAGCTGTCTTTTTCTTTTGGAACTTCTGAGAACAAGTTGTTCGGATACACCTTCTTCAGGTTCAAAAAGAGATTCTCAGGAATCTGCGAGACTCTCAGAAAACTCAAATCCAGAGTGATCAGAAACTCCTTCTTCTCTCCAAGCTCCTTAATTGGTCTCTTTGACTCATGATTTGATGTTTTAGAGATATTTTCTCACATTTTTGTTAAATTGCGTGTGCAGCATGCCTCATGTGTCATTCATTTTGTCCTAGTTTGTGATGGCCATAACAGTGACCACTCTAAATGACACATCTTTTATCTATGATCTTGTTGACAGACATAAAGGTTGGATGGGCGGATCTGATGAACAGAAAAGTGTGATGGAAAATATTAGTCCAATCCTATTAGACTCCTACGAAGGGAAAATATAACTCAAATTCATGTCTTTTCTCTCTTTCAGATAGAAGAAAAGTCACCACAAGCTAATAGATACTATCGTCTACTGGAAGAAGTCACAATTTCGAACGCCAGGACCATTGCGCACTGGCAGTCTTTGGGATTTTGTCATGGGTATGAACATAAATCAATATTTTGCAAAAACCAAAATTGCAACATGTGCATTTCAATGCTACTGAAAAATTTGCAAGTATTCACACTTTTGAAGTACAATAATCTCAGCTATGTCTGTTACATGTTTTGCCATCTTTTAGCTAATTCCCCCCATATAATGTTAAGGCACGTATCCCTTGTGAGAGGTAGCTAATTGAGTAGATGGACTCTTCGCCGGGGATCCTGCGGGAGACACCTTAGCACTTGCCACCACGAAACACCTTACTCAAGAAATACCAGAGGCTCGAGGGTTTAGTTTCACGTATCCATTTAATACACAATTTATAAACAGTTACATTAGGAGTCATTCGAAGAACCGATGGTAACCAACTTATCAACACATTAAACAACGATCTTAACAAATTACATACATCATAAACTAATGCCATCTCAATCAACCATGACCTGAGGTTCCTTTAAGAGTAACCGTCGATCATACCTCTAACAACAATACCCTTACCTGACGAATCGTCACCCCGTCAGGGAGACAGGTAGCCCTCCTGCTGCCTCAGCGGGAAGCGGGCTCTGTTCTGGCTGGGCAAACAAGCTTGCCCCCAGAGATTGCTACTAGGGTGTTCTGCGGCTGCGCAGAAACACCAGGGTAACTGTTGCCATGGAAACATGGGGCGAGTTCTACCCCGTTGCTATCATTGAATCTCATTACACAATAATATAATATATCACATTACTTTTATACAATAATAATATAAATGATATTACAGAATTAAGGTCTTGAGGTTCATGGTGATTTGAGGAAAGTTCCTATAAGAGGAAAGAATGAAGACACCTCTGAAGCTAAAAGCTCAGCGGTGACATCCCGACCGATCGAGGATTTTTTATAAGATAGTTTTTCTCCGGTTTGAAGAAAACATTATTTTAAACTTACAATCAAATACGGATTACATTCACGTAATAACGAATTAATATACACTGTGACTAATAACGTAACTATTCATTAAAAGCAAAGGTATTTCTTTTCAAAGATAGAAGCCTGAATACTTCCTGCTGATTAACAGAATGATGTAAAAGTCGTAAATAGATTTGTGTAACTATTGAGAGGGTTGTTAATCGACTTGGTACATGATACCAATTTTAGGTACGGACAGAGGAAACGCGTCTCATTGCACCTGAATTTTGTGAGTGCTTTAATGAAAGTTGTGGTGACATCAGGATGATGTAACCACTACCACCGGGCAGGCGGAAGGGGGAAAAAGTTTTAAGATAAAATCGGGCATGTGCAATAAGCCCATGAAAGACAATTCGGAAAAAGGAAAAAATTTGAAAGGGAAGCAAGAATACGACTTGCGTCCGTAAAAGGAGAGGAACTGAATGACAGTTCTTCTAATGGTGTCAATGAGATGCTGAAAGGGGAGCTCAGATAGGGAAGTGAAAACTAAATTTTAATGATTGACAGAAAAGGACAAGTTATTCTTATGACCTATTCGCCAAATTTTTCAATTTTTATGAATCGTTGGTTCGTCTGCCAACGTTATTTTTGGAAATAGAGCCGCTAATTACATGGCTCCTCAGCAAAAGAGACTCAAGCACCAGGCGAGTCAAGTAGCCGTTTTTATCAAGGGCAGTTACGGGTATCATCCCTTGCGTGTCATTGGATATGCATAGAGCTAAACCAAAAGCATGAAGTGCATTAAGACAGGACAGCCTTATAATTGTAGATGGGCTGGTATGTCCGATACCCTAAACTACAAAAGTAAGCAAGTAAAATGACATATAAGCGATAAGCGATTTGATAAGCAACAATTAAATCATAAACGAAATGTAATCTAATCACGAATATCAAGAATAACATGGATTAAAGTGACAATTATTAATTTAAAGGCGACAAGTAGCGGAATAATAATCAAAATGATGAAACAACAGTCCAGTATGGAGATAAAGAAGTCAATAGTGGACTATGGTTTCGTAAAACTTGTTACGTACACTCTAAACAATCCGAGTGAACTGTAGGCATAAGGCGTACAGAAAATGAAAACAATGCGAAAATAGGTAAACAGTATACTGGTGCAGTGGAGCAATAGTACATTTTAATACACCTGAGAGAACTTGTATAAGAAGGCTGGCATGCATAATGCATAGACCAGAATTATTAGCAAATAAGATTAAAGCATAAATCTATTTGATGTTAAGCTTAGAAGAAATGAGATCAGATGTTTACAGAGAAAGTTCAGTGCAAGAGTTGACTTGTGATAACTGTTCGTGGACACGGTGAGACATAACCTAGTGGCAAAGGTTTGAGTACTGAATTGATCAAATTCAATGAAAATTTGGAATATATAATCTAAGTTAATTGTAATGTGTTGGTTGATGCATAAATGTCTAATCAGTGATGCGCTTTACACAATACTTGTCAAGAGTCAATACATGATGTCAAAGATAACATGATCTGTATACGTATAGACAAGAAGATTGGAAGAATCATTGATTGAAGGAGTCAGTTATATAAGTCATTGATATAGGGCGAAGGAGGCAACACCGACGCTCGGTGCGTGGTGCAGAGGGTGAGACGTTGGCAGCGAGTGGCTTGTCAAGTTCACATGAGATGTGTTTGTCAAGGGCAAACGAAGTGTCGACAGCGATGTGTTTCTCAGGGTCGAACGGGGTGTTCGACCTGGCAACGTTAA
This sequence comes from Platynereis dumerilii, assembly GCA_026936325.1. Classification (NCBI taxonomy): domain Eukaryota; kingdom Metazoa; phylum Annelida; class Polychaeta; order Phyllodocida; family Nereididae; genus Platynereis; species Platynereis dumerilii. Next base: position 15,178,555 of record JAPTHN010000014.1, read on the forward strand.
AGATGCCGGACGTCGTGGACCTAACGGACGAGCTGCGAGAGTTCGAGGTCCTATTACCATCCACCCAAAACGATGAGTGGGTTGTTACTGTTCTAACAGATACAGAACAACAATGTCAACCTGGATGAGTGGTCCTTCCACCATTCTCAGCTGTACCGAAGTGGCGAAGCGAATGGAAGCCATGAGAGACTACCATTACACGACAGTCAGTGTCATTTCGGAGGAATATTGTTTCTGTGAATGGAGCACAGGCGAGGTGCGAACCGGAGTGGTGGAAATAGCTTGATGTGGTGCCAGAGGCACGACAACTTTAGCGGAGAGAGGAAACGTTCTGAGCGAGTAACTGGTATTTTGGTAACTATGCTGAAGACTCGAGGGACTAATATAGCTGCAGTACTGCGAAGATTCGCCAGTCCGGCCTTGTTTCGTGACTAACCCAGGTTAGGGTCAGGCGGAGGAGGAGGTGGACTGATCTACATCTTGAACTGTTACTCAGACCTTATGTTGGGGTCTGGCGAAGGAGGACGTGACTCGTTCGACACGACCTTCATGTTTTTATTCAGACAATCCCAATATCGGGTGGAGCTTGATGGGTCATGGAGAAGAAGACGTCGTCATGAGTCTTTCGTGTATGCACTTTCTGAGATCACAATGTTTATTATGTGTTATGTGCGAACACAACTTTGTGCGAGAACGCTGGGGAATGCGTGGTGAGGAGACTCTTCTGAACTAGACACAATCCATATTAGTGTCTGTTAACCGTAACTGATAGTAGTTACCCAGAGGAAAAGAGTGTCATTAAGAAGATGCAGGCCGGAAGGTAGTTGAGACAATCCATATTAGTCACTAACTAAAAATGAGGCCATGCTCTTCAAGCACAAAGTGTTCGTTGATGCTTGTGGAGAAACAGAGGCAATCCAGATTAGCCGACTGTTAAGAAGCCAAGCAGGAGATGACATCACCATATCATCATACAATGTGAGCTCGGTTGTGAATGGTGACATGTGCGACGAAGACTGCACAATGCCAAGCCAGACACAAAAGTTCAAAGAAAGTTCTGCAGTAATGTAGCCCCATGTTGGAACCAGGTCAAGGCAACGATATGCTGGCCGTGGTTACGACGGAAATGGAGTGTAACGGAATGTTCACACTAGTGGTCGCCCCGAAATGGTGCCCTCTTCATATTGCCATGAGATGATGACAGGAATACGGCCAACTCGAAGTAGTCGCATGTGCTGTCGGAACGTGATCCCATACGCGAGCATGGTGCCCAAGGAGGTGGTGCTCCAATCGACTGACTCCCGGATGTGGAATCGGATGTGTCTCTTGATAGGGTGCCCGTGACAGTAGAAGTCACAGTGGAAGCACAGGCTCTGTAACGACTGACTCAGATCAAAGATTAGAGAACATATGCATCGAATGTGTCTCTGATCATAGGTGCCCGTGACAGTAGAAGTCACAGTGGAAGCACAGGCTCTGTAACGACTGACTCAGATCAAAGATTAGAGAACATATGCATCGAATGTGTCTCTGATCATAGGTGCCCACAGCAAGTCTTGCACTGATGTTTGACGACCAGCCCGACCAGCAACTCGTGATCAAAGAGACATTCCCGCAAATCATGTGACGACACAGCATTAAAATGGTATGCAATAGTCATACTGAAATTACTTTAAGAAACAGGCTAGGAGCTCGACCAATAAGGTTACTGCAAACAACATGTAAGAAAAGGCACGCGATACATATATATAAAATATAAATAATTTAAATAAGAGATACTAAAAGGAATATCATAATTGGTTTAGATAAATAATCTGAATCCCAGCAAGATGCTGGTCGTTAAGTGTGTATAGCTAAAAGTAAAAGAGATGTTTAAGTGTAAATAGAAAGGTAGCAAATCACGGCAAAAATATTTTGGTGTATCATCATGGTGATCAGCTCCCCAAGATCAAAATGAATCACATCAATAAAGGAAGAAGATCACTGTGCAACGTGAGTATAAGATTATAAATTTTTAGGATGAGAAAGTGTTGCGTAAGGCGTATGCACAGAATATATGCATACCTTCAAGCATATGTCAGTAAAATGTTACCCATACAATCGAACGAACAAGGTGTGACTCTTCACAGACTGACTAAAATATAAGGACATGCAAGCGTGAGTATGAAAGGGTTAAAATGCAACAATACACATACAGATAGAAAAGGGAAAAAGGAAATGCAGTCAGAATGCAGTTGTACAGGAAAAGTTATTGCACAAAAGTGCAGTGCAAAGATAAGTAATCATAATCATGCAGTAAAATAGAATCAGACGCTGGTACTGGTATCGTCAGGAGAGGGGGTGGTGGAAGGGGAGGGGGGAAAGTTGGGCGGAGCAACAGTGACGTAGGACGAGTGGGGCGTGGTTCCAACTCGATATCAACTACTGAGCGATTAGGGGGGGTATCAACTCGGGTACCCATACGAGGGGCCGATGGTTGCCGGGGTGAGGTGGACCGGCGAGGCGGGGTAGTCCGCCTTGGTGGGGTTGTACGGGTCGGTATGCGAGTAGGGGGGGTCATTTTCTTTGATGCAGCCAGGCCAGAAGTGGTGGCATAAGGTTTTATCTGTACTGAATGGGTAGTATCCGGTTCCATAACATTGGTGGACCGAAATTCCATCTCCCTTTGACGAAGTTCTTTAATTAAAGCTGAGTAAGGATTAAGCTCTTGAGTATTAATAACTTCTTGCATGTTATGACCCAATTTGTAAAGGTGAACTGAGTCAGATGCGAGCATAGTCACGGCAAACTGTCCTTGCATAATTTGCTGTAACTTTTTCTGCTTGTATAATGGAACATTAATGAGTCTAGGGAGTTCCACATTAAGTGAATCAATCTGCAAAGAGCATAGTGCAGTATCCCAGTTGGGTTTGAGGATACTGTATAATCTATGATGGTCGCACTTGAAACTATTAGGACAAATGACACCTTTAAGAGAAAGTGAAGAAAGGTGGGATTTAATAGTAAGAACATATAGAAGTAAGCGCTGGTGTCCACTATTCAATTCCATGAATATTTCGATCTGTGGAAATTTGCGGGTTTCGGGTGAGCGATGCATCACTCTGAAATCCCTACAACATTTATGTAGACAACGCTTAGCCAGGCTCACTACCATGTAAAAGACACAAATAGTAAGAAGGTTAAGGGTAGTGATATGTATAAGACTGACAGGACTGATAGAAACAGGGTAAATTACATAACTGACTGAATCACAATGCAGAGGACGTCCTGGAATGACTGGGTTGGCGTGGGATGGTTTAAAATGAGTAGCCATAACCATAGAGGATAAAAGGCCACTAAGGTATCTACCACGACAATACATAAATATGACCAAAATTAGAGACAAATATCCAGCTATGGAACCGATGAAGGCAAATCCACGGATCCAATGGCGAAGGCTGAACCAAGCTGAAAGATAGAAAGAAGCTTCCAGCTCGGCCCATTTAAGCATAAAATCGTCACCCTTTTGTTGAATAAGGCGACTAAGTTCCTTAAGCTTAATGATGCCATGTGTCATATTCGCAAGTGAGGTATTTGCTATTCTGGCAGCCACTGCAAATTTAGGCAAGGTGAAATTTGGCATGCCATAAGATTCATATGGTGGTAGACTTGTGAAGTTGAATTCACGTTCAAAGGAATGCATCGCAATTGCATTAATCGTATAGTTGATTAAGAAAGGTTTATATTGATTATTTTCGGATGCGGGACATCCTGTAATACGCCTGGGAATGAAACCTGAAGGGGAGGAGAATTCGCAAAAACAAAACTGGCCACGCTGAAGTACAGCGTAAAGACTACCAGGAACGGGACGTGCCACACGATCATTGGAGCAACGTCGAGTCCATGGGAGTGATAAGCCAGTAACTAAAAGCTGGTTACCTGCGTCTATTACACGAGGTGCTGCACGAAAAGGTTCAAAGAAGTAATCGACTTGACAGAGGTCAGAAATGACGTCTGCAGTAGCATTCGTATATATTGCAGTGTTGCAAGATAGCTGCGAGCTATCAATTTGAATTGTTGATTCTGTGCAAAGAAATTGATCGTCAATGTTGAGACATTCCTGGAGCTCTTCAAGACTGAGTTCCAAGAAAGAATCGTGCTGCACTCCTAGAAAAGGTTTTGGGATAGAGATACGAGTGTAATCATGGTTAGACTCGCGGTCTTGGAAAGCAGGAGTAGCTACCACAGGTACATGGAGGGACTCTGTGTGGTACAAGGTGTAGGGTTTTGAATTCTTAGGTTGGATTGGCCATAGGAGTTGGAGTAAGAACCCATGCCTAGTAGGCATAAAGATTGGTTGTGATTTCTGATAGATATGAGCCAAATCCGTAAAAGCTAATTGATAACTGTTGTGCCATGAATATAATACCGTTGATACTTTGTGAACTAATTTATGGACATATGAGGCTGGAAGAACATGTGGAGATATTTTACCTGCGGCCAGGTCGTGGAAGGCTGTAATTAATTTATCAGCTTCATTTAAGAGGATATGAAGTTGCTGTATTTGTTGGGACCAAAGCCTGAGATATTTAGAGGTCAGCAAGCTAAGGATCCTTGTGGCTTGAATCTTACGTTGTAATGCGTTAATAGCGTTACTAACCACAGCAAATTGGGAAATAATTTCCTGATTGGTTTCATTTAAAAGTGTATGAATTAGTTTAATGTTTCTGGAGGTGTTGGTGAAGGTACTGGCTATGACATCAATGGTGAGAACTAAATCAGAACGCATTTCAAGGAAAGCGTCCCTCATAAGATTCTGACGTGCAGACATAGACTCAATAGTATTTACAAAAATTTGATCTCTCTGTCGTCTAATATTAGCAGACATACCTGCTCCGGCTTGTGGGATAGTAACTGAAAGCCAGAAAGCGGTACTGTCTTCGGATTGCCAATCCTGGGTATTAATATTGACACGGAAGGTTTCATTAGTAGATTGCATTAATTGCTTAGTTGTATTAGATGTATCATCGGTATTAGGTAAGGCAAGGGGATCTCGAGGTGTTGGTGTACGACCCGCTCGTTTAGGACGACTGGGTGGCGAGTATTGATCAAAGAAGGGGGGCATGGTAGGTGGAGGGGAATATGAGAATGTGGGATGCGCAAAAGGTGGATCGGGAGCTGCCCTCTTAGCGTGGTGGTGGACTGCTGAAAGAGGAGGGGGGGCAATGGGGTAGAATGAGTTGGAGGAGGTCGACGATATTCTTCAAAATGTTGTTGAGTGAAGATAGTCGATATGTGCGCTAATTTAGCCTTTAAAGCTGTTTTATAAGAATCAACTTTATCGATAGTATTCTTTAATAGTGGAGCGAAATCAGAACATATTGCAGCGATTAAATCATCAGGGGATTGACACATGTCTTCAAACATTGTGAGGTCCCAAGTGAATGTGGGAATATGGAAATCGGGATAGAAAATATTTGCATTGATGATAAAGAATTCAACACTGGGGAAAATTTGTCCTCGATAACTATAGCCAACGCCATAGTCTGGGCGGAGAAGCTGTGCGGGTGCAGAGCTCCAACGTGAAGCTGCGTCTGGTGGAAAAAGACCAGAGCTGCTTGTGAGTGGGCGAGCATCCTTGTGATTAACAGATGCGAGTAGCTGCATATGACGTAATTGGTCTCTAAGGGAACGGGATGAACGGAGTAAGGGAATGGAATCACATGCTTCGAAAGTCATATTTTGAATTGGGAAAGACACGTTACTTTGACAAGTACCAGAAATCCTAGTGGTATCAGGCAACGTGTTCAGGAAGACTGCCAAATCGCAATTACAATTAAGGGGGTTAGATGTTAGGTCAAGTTCTTTCATTTCGGGTGAAGGAAAGTAAATTTGTTTGTTAACGCCATCTAAATACTGCAGATTGTTACGTTGCAAAAATATATATTCCAGATGGTCTCTAATAAAGAAAGGTCCAGAAATTCTATACAGGGAGTTGTAACTAAGATCTATTACAGCTAACTGACGGATATCTCTATGTCTAATTTCAAAGGTATGAAGGTTATTATAGGATAAATTTAAGTAGTAAAGTTGATCGACATATCTAAAATATGCTCTGGAAATATGTGTTAGCTTAGAATGAGTTAGTTCGAAAGTGCGCAGATTGGGCGTGTTTGTTAATGGATCTCTTAATGATCTTGAAGTAGTAATATTTCTGAGTCTAAGTACTCTAAGAGATGTTGGATAATGAAGATTCTGTATTCCGCCAATACAGTCTAGTATAACTATTTTAGCTAAATTTAAGACATTAAATTGTTGCGTTTTCTGAAAATAGAAACCCTGAAGAATAAGTGTTTGGAGAAATGGTTTTGGTCGTGTAAAATTAAAAGATTGATGGCTGATAGATTGGGCAAGAGGTTAGAAACTTCGAAAGGAACATTAGAAGCTTGTAATTTTAATTGTTGTATATTATTGAAAGGCATAGAAGATGGGAGGCGGGTCATATCTGGTAGATGGAGTCTAAGAGATATCAGTTTGCTTTGTGAAACGCCGAGATGGTTCCACTGGAAGGATGTTGAACCGTGTATGGTAAGGTCTAAATGAGTTAATTGAGCTTGTGGTAATAAAGGTAGGGCGGGAGACGATAAATCCCTAAGTAAGGTAAGTTGTATACGTCTTAAACGGTAAAGGGAAGACCATGGAGCGAAGACTGAGGCGTCATCAAGGACTAAATTAGTAATAGCATGTAACTGTGAACGTGCTTGGACGTATTGTACATGAGTAACTTGAGTGTCTGGCAGATCTAAAAAATTGATCTCGGGAAATGAGTCAATAACATCAGGAAACCTTACTGCAGAAGTAAGATTTTGTAAAGTGAGATATCTCATGAAAGGCATAGTAGTGAAGAAAGAGATAATGTCCTTAGTAAGTGCGCCAGAGGAAAGAATCAGTTTTGTGATACGAGGGGAATCAGGAGGCCATACACATGGAGGTGTAGAAAAATTGGCTCCCAAATCACATGTAAATATGTCTCGTTTGCGAGAACACCATTCACTAAACATAGAAACTCTACAAGAAGCCATAGGTTGGTCCTGCGTTTGAAGCAAAGTACGCTTGGCCCAAACGGCGGCCGTGTTTGGATTAATGGTAAATCCAAAATTCTTATAAAGAAAAGCGTCTTGCTCAGCAATTCGTTGCAAATCAGATGGAGGTGATGATTGAGCTGGAACCAAGGGAAGGAGGAGGAAGGGAAAAAGGACAATTAGCGTCATTGTAATGTTTATAATGAGGTAGCAAGGTATATAATTGGCTAAAAGGTTCTAGCATCACCAGTAAAATCAGGTATTACTATAACTATTAACCAATGAGGTGGTGAGAAAGACATGATTAACTGAATGTAGACATGCACATAAACTAAGATAACAGGTAAAAGAAGTTCATCCACAAAGAGACATAATAGTAACGATTAGCATACTAAGCGTGCAAAATTCATCAATCAGGTCGACATATCCTATGTAAAACGAATACGACTATCAATACACAAATAATTATCAACGGAAATAAGTATTCATAACAATTAGGCAAGACGAGTTTTCCAACTACTTTGCCTATCATATGAAAGAATGCTGTGTATGTCGACAGAAAATGCAAGAGATATACTCTAAGATCATACTGAATTACTGAAATCGAGAGTCTCGACCAGACCTGAAAATATAACAATTGTCGTCAAAGAAATATAAGTTAATAAAGTACCTTCCCACGATTACACGCGTGTAAGAAAAATTGGGAGTATAATTACTGTGAACTTATCTCAATATAACACAACTCGAAACTTCATCAACAAAACTCAATGCCTATAAAGATTCCCGGTTTACTAATTAGTAAACGTATATGCAGGTTAGTGGTCCTAAATGACCGGTAAATGACTCTTTGAAAAGGGTGTACTTACATAATGTTGCAAGCTGTATGTAGGACTGCTGCCTCCCTACAGGTGTAAAGATTAGAGCAGGTAAGCTAAGGTTTTACTGGCTCCGCAAGAGCTGGGCCCTGTGGGCTGAGCCGAAAATTTTACAGCAGGTAGCGTGCCATATAAGGTGCGAGGGTGCTACCAAAGCAACAAGAAACTGCTTCCCACGGCAGTCTCGGTGAAGCCATGGCAACACAGAAAGCGCCCCCTGCCGGGCTATGTTGTGATGCCATACCATATAATGAACTATGGAAAAGGAATTAGCTAGCTAGCTATAATTTGTGTATAATGAGTTGGTCATTTACAAAAAAAAAGGTTTTTCTTTCCCCAAAATGCGAAGCGATGCTACAATCACTGGGTGAGCAAAATCCACAGAAACGCATTTAAAATTATGTGCTAAGATTAAACTCACGACCACATTGTCGGAATATATTAACATAACTACATCGGCATGAGCCGGAACACATGAAATAGCACAAGATATCCCCAAATTATGGTCGGGCTCCCAGTCGACAGGCAGAGAACTTGCAACATACTGAGATACTTACTCAACGTAATATGCTGCACAATAATTATAAGAAAAGATGCTCAAAAATAATATTGTATCAGAGCAGTTATAGTAATGCTCAATCAAAGTAGTACCGACATGTCACGATATTGTAAGAAAACAATCCATCAACAATGGCATATAATCACTTCTCAATTGGCAAGATGATTGACGGCTAATATCTGCAATAAACGACACTCACAATATGAGCAGGAAATGCAGAAGAGAAACATACTCCACGTTTGAGTATTACTGACTATCTACAAAATGCAGAATGGAATATGTACAAAATGCTAATGATACAAACGCGGTAAGCTAATGGATGAAAAGAGGAGAAGACTACACGTGAGGGGAGTCTTAAACAAAAACCTTATCGGTGGCATGGAAGATATCATCACACAGCATTGTGGGTAACACAATTTAAGGAAGAAACTGGAATCGACTTAATTCGACAAGGGTTAAACGATGTTCACGGTATTGCAGATATATCAGCATGATCACCGAGAATACAGAAGCTCAGACATTCAAGTCTGACCTGTTGATTGACTGTGTCTTGTCACTATCACGCCAACCAAAGAATATATATTTGTTAAATCTCATCTTAAAAAAAATAGTTTCAGAACTAAAAGATAGGTAAGAAACAAGTCTTAAATAATTACAAGAGGTTATAAAAGGCAATTGAAGGCAGAATGGCAACCAGATTTACTAAGAAAGGATCGTGATGGATCTCTGTGGAGAGTGTCTGTCTCTGAAATATGCGTACCAAATAATGGTGTTTACCGAGGATAAAATGATAAGCCAATAAAGTACTATATCAAGAAGGCAATCAAATGCAAAGAACAAGGGAATACGTGGTCAATGCTGCGAGGAGACAGTGGCCAACGTATGGAAATACTATCGATTGATCACAAGGAACACAGTGATAAGAGATGGAAAACAATTCTCAACGAAGAATGGCAAGGTTTAAGAGCGTTGTTGGTAGGCTCAAAGTAGATGAATAATCCGGCTGAATGCTTGTGAGCTACAGAAAAGACTTAACGGTGAATAACCGTATTGGTCTGGGAACGAAATGAAGGGACTACACCCTCCTGGTGGCATGTAAGCGAGAAGTTGGCGACGCAACAAATGCAAGATATCATCGCACATGTGTTAAGATGTGCGGATCGAGAACTCTTGTTGAGGTTTTAAGGCCTGTTAAGGTGTAGTAATGCAAATATTCGAAGACTATTTGGTTATGAAGAATGGACGAAGAATATAATTCGGTAAAATTTGTAAATTTAATGAATAGGTGTATAAATCAGCATTTTAGGTAACACAAAAGTCAGTGATATAGCATTCACATTATATAGCGTAATTGTTCGATTAATTGGGAGAAAGGCTTAGAATGGGTCAAACTGTTTCTTGGTACATTGAAGTCTATATTTTTAAAGAAGTAAATAGATTTGAATGAGTCCATTAGTTCGTAAGGTTAAAGGAAAACCTGATTACTGTTGTTGTAAAGTCGACTTCAATTCGGTTTGTTGGTCGTCTGCGTCATTGAAATCTTCGGGTAATTCCTGTATGTAATGGAGACGCTGAGAAAGCATCAACAGTGGGGTGATGACACCGGAGTTGACGTATACATCGGCAGTGATGGAACCATGCGTACTTCCTGTTCATTGTCAAAGAAATGACGATGGTGAAAAGGCTTTGGACGCAATGGTGGCAAAAAATGTGTAGGCTGAGCAGCTGCTTCGGCTGACATGGTATAGCCCGGGAGATCTTCGTCTGTTGACCATGATGAGTCCGGTGTCGGTGTAGGACTAGGACAATCCGAGTCCCATCCATTGACTAGAGGTTTCTGTTGAGCATAAGTGCAAGCCACATAATTGGCTGCAGAGCGAAAAGCATCAATATCGAGGGTTGGAGGTGAATGATAGATGCATGTAGCCTCGGTTTGGGTAGCAACAGAAACCGTCTGCTTAGGTCCCTGGAACTGAGGAAGTTGCTGCAACTGAGCAACATTCACACGAGTTGCTGTAGACCATTCCATATTACTGTGTGAAGGAGGATACGACATTCGCCTTCGATGCATTGTTGCAAATACACTGAGGAACAGTAGTTGAGTCAACGGAAGACAAATACCAAATGATGGAGGGGCCATAAACAAGGGGTGGAGTATCACTGAGGGGAGGGGGGGAGGTATAAGTGAGGAATTGCAGATGGTGTGAAGATAGGTCTGACTAATTTAGGTGTAAGTGATTACACATGTGTTCGGGTTATGTAATCAGGATGAAACTGCTTGAATGTTGTTGGAAAGCTGCGATTGTTCACCTTGGTGTGTGTGACCGTCACTGCTTGCTGGCAGCTCGGTTGGAGTGATGAATTCATATGTCAAGAATTCATGTGTCTCATTGAACCATATGAAATCTTAAAGGCAAGTACAAGTCTGCATAACAGAGGAGAATGATAACCAATTTTGTCCATAAGAAACACGTGAAGTATCATGCAGACACATGTGGCATGAATATGTGCGAAAGAGGAATACGGCATAGGGAGAAAGTGATGCATAAGTAATTATTAAACTAATTATTAGCTTAAGAGAAGACTGAGAAGGTGCGGGAAACTGATGTTGGGCTCCCATGGGTTCATGGGTGATAGCTAATATACTGAAATGATAACGTTTAGATGTTAAAGAAACATTCATTCAACGAGAACGGAAGTTATCAGTCCACAGTCAACTGAAATAAGTCCAACTATTTTTGGACAGAAAAGCTTGAGAAATTATGTGGGATATTAAATTAAATATCTGTTATTTATTTGAGATGAGTTGTGAGGCAGGATGTCGACGAAACAGGACATTGCAAAGGAACCAAACGTCGAAAAGATGCACAGGATGCTGAGCCACAATCGAATTCAGTAATGTAGCAGGTTAGGACAATGCCACTAACGACACACTCCGATACTTCTTGACGGAAGAGATTTTTGAGGAAAACATGTCCTAAAGGAAGGAGATGATCCTATGATAGGAGACAATCCCTGGGAGATGTTTGAGAGATATGTGCGTCTCGAGAGGAAGGCTTGGAGCAAGGAAACTTAGCATTATTTGTAATGACATTATAATGAATACTCGGTATATTGTGTATAAAAGATTATCATGGAATATATGTAAATATGAAATCGAGAGACTAGGCATTTTGGTATAGCCAATATGCTAAGTGCGGACGACCCTTTAAATTGTGTATGAACAAAATATAAAGGTTAGGACTATTGAAGCAAGACACTGTCAGTATGACACTTACTGATGATACTTTCCAGTGATATGGAAATAGACCACGAGCAGGTGATCCCTTCAGTTGTTATTTGGCGATAATAAGCAACCTATGCATGATTTTGCTGACATACAGGTATGCACTATGCAAAGGTATCATCCATAATTCACATTAGAGGACTTGTAATTCTTTTTCTTATTCATGTTGACCTAAGGTCAGTATTGTGCAGAAGAGAGTAGGCATCAAAGTACCAAAATAAGACACTGATGTCATAGGATTGTGTTTCAATGGTATTTGGAGTACCTAGGATCATCTTGAAGTAACTCAAGCAAAATTAAATTGCGTCTTGTGTCCAGCGATTTATTGACATGTCTATAATAACTGAAATGCCAATCGAACTATTGAAGATATGCATGTGGATATGCCATATGCAAATGGACATAATTGCCAAAGTGACAATTGTTCAAGAATTGTGCTATCAGGAGGGGGTCGATTGCTTTATGAAGTGACCTCGGTCATTTTCTATTTAGCAAAATGACGTGAGCCGACTAGCTTAGACAGTGCCTAAGTGGACATCATTGCCAGAGCTACAACACTTAACAACGAAAGAGCCAGGAGGTTTTCCTGTAGATTCCCCTGTATTGTCTGACATATTATTATGGATGACAAGTGATCCATTTGTTAGACAGTGTTATTCATAAGTGAATTTCTTCTTCTATGGAACTGCATTACTTTTATAATGGAAAGAAGCTTAAATGCAAACAATTGTGTTACACGAGAGAAAGTGAAGGAAACGAAAGAAGGAAACCTTCTGTCATATTGTCACTGAAATAAACAAGACACAATAATGAACACAAAAGCCTGGTTCGGACTTTGGAGGATAGGAGGTGTTTATCTTCAAGCGTAACTCACTGAGCCATTGCTTGTCTTTATATTGATGCCATTTATTTCTTGTTACGTACTCGAATTTCCAGTGATAGCCCTCATGAATTGAGGGAAGGACGAAGTGACAACGGATTTTTTTCCGTGTCTCAAGATTTGGCTTCTGAGTTAGGAAGCTTGTCCTGGACGGGATTCGAAGCAACGAAGTTCAACTCGTCAGGCGTGAGAGCTAGCTGGTCAATTAAGACGCGAAGACTTTACCCCTAGACCAAGGCCGAACCGGCCAACAGCATATTTTTAAGACTTCTAGTGACCTATGTATGCTGCTGAGCTGGCGGAGAGCCTCGTTTTCATTTCAGATTGAGAGAGTGATCTAAAAATAGACACTGAAGATAGCGAGTAATGATTCATGCACGTGGCCAAAATAAATGTGCTTTAACGATCTAAATATTGTATTTATATGAAAAGAGAGGAAATTAATGCGAACAGGTTGGTCGATATGATATTAAAAGAGCTAAGAAGATACAATAAGCTTCGTGCATTTGTCAGCTTATGACAACACTGAATGTGGAGGAAAAGGTGAAATTAATTTGATGCAATTATAAGAGCTAGAAATCAGTGGACTCGGTGGCGACATAGGCAGCGCGACCGGACATCAACGTTGAGATTTTGATTTTATAGGAAGAAAGGGTATGTGCGAGGTCGCGAGTTCGAATCGCAGGGACACTGCAATGAACTTCATATAAAGAATGACTTGTAATTGGAAACGGGGAAGCTGCTGAACTGTTCACTTCCATGCATGCGTGATTGGAATATAATGTATTTATTGAATGGTAGGATTATTGAATGGTAGGAGATAAGATGTACTTCATGTACAATGGTAACACGATGGTCAGCCTTGTAACGAAAGGAAGGAATACCTGAATATTGTTCTTGTATGCTGGTAACCATGAACATTTGTGAATGGTCAGCACGAAAGAAAACTTGTGAAATTTTAGGGAAGCTGTAAATCCACAATACAATGTTTTTGATTAACCTTCATTTTTATAAGTCTATTTAACATAATATGAACTTATATTGTATCGTAGACGAACAAAAGAAAACTTGTGAAAATTGAGGGAAAGTACTCACGTGGAGATTTCACTTTACTGCTATACATTCATTGTTCCGTACATAGATTCCAGAGTAGGACTATGAAGGATAAGTTAACAGTGTTATTGTACAGTTCTGTTATCATTTTGTCGATATAGGACTGTCCGTATATTGAGTACTGTATTTCAATTAATTTCTCTTCTAATCTAGAATTGAAGATCCTAAACGTGATCTTGACTTATATCGGTGGATAGCTGTATACTGGTTTTGTTGGGAGCTTGGAAGCATTCGATTCAAAAGGAGAGTGAATCTGTATTCCAATCAGAACAAGGACAATACCGAAAAGGATGAAACGGTGTGATTGCCCAAAGGGCTCGTCAGGCACTCCAATCACTGATTGAACATAGTCGGATCCAATCTCACTACTATTATCAAATTGGCAAAAGTCAAGATGAAAGTACTGTAGGATGACTGCCGCCCTGTCTGGCAGGTCCAAAAGGAAATCATTGTCAGAGATCTCTAAATGGAAAACTATGGAAGAATGCTATAGTGAAGCTTTATGAAGAGGATATTTTAGTTACGTTGTTCGGGACAGCTGTTTTCAGGTGCTCTTAATCTAATTATCTAAACGTTGGATTGTTTCATGGTGACATTATTTTCCTTCGGATAACGTCATTTTGACATTGGGCAACACTTGTTGAATTAATGTTGTTACATTTACTGCGTTCATATCATATCACAATTGCTAAATATGTTATTTGTAATTAAAAAGGTTAAATAATATATATATAATAACATTAATTATATATACCATTAACTATATACATAAAATTGGTTATACACATGTTATAAGTAGTTAAATTCAGGTAAGCATGCTGTTACAGACGTATATCACTTGTTGGTACCACAAGAGCTGAGGTCTTGTTATTAGTGCACAAGAAATTTTTGGACGATGACCAAGCCAAGCGTGGATGAAGGAAAATCCAGACGATGACAATGCATTACATACTCAAAAGCTGAGACAAGGAAGGAGGAGTGCATCTTATAAGCCTTGAGAAAACAAGAAAGAATAACCCAATGCATCCATGGTTTTATGATGCGACTTTTTAGGAGATCGTTGTTGCGTGCAAATGACTCATTTGTTCGGCGTTGAGGCTGAAGAAGTTATGATTCATTATCATTAATTATCATTAATTAGTATGTTTAATAGGAACGGCGGAGACAGCTCCATGTATATACATATATGAATTAGTGCTTGTTCCTGATATTCTGGTGGTCATAATGGACTTTGTGCACCTAGGCATGTGCGGTGGCAACTGTGCGTATTGATATGCGTCTATGGTGATTGAATTCGCCATATGGCTTGATATGTCCCAAGGAGAGATCAGTTGCAAACAGACCAGGAAAGCGATGCAAGGGCCTGTTCATTAGGCAAAGTTGAAGTTGCATCAGACCGCGTGGCGTTACTTAGGTATTATTGCAAAATGAAGGCCTGGGGGACCATGACATAAGTTATAGATAAGGAATTATGGAAGAAATGTTGGACGTTTATGAGACCATATGTGGCAGCATGTGGAAACATGCAGAAATGGCAATCAAAAACTTTACTGGAGACAATAGTCATTGCGGCCATTTTGCATTGATGAGACATAAAGCAATTTATAGTCGTCATTTTATCCTGAAAACTTACTTATATTGTTTAAGTTAGTTAGATAGACTAGACCACATGCCTGCAAAACTTACTTTAATATTACTCTTTAATATTACTCTTAAGGATGTGTAATTCCAACACAAGGTGGCATCACAGATAACAACGACTATAGTTGACTATGCAAGGAATGTTGACTGAGGAGTCTGACTGGCGTGTTATTCACATACCGCGGAGGTGACTGGTGAGACACTATAAGGTGTGTGTCTGTAGCCGATATGTGTTCTGGAAAGAATAATGTGTCATGTGGGATAAACACATGGAGGAGGTAAAATGCAAGACATGAAGTATCGTCTGGCAAATGGACAAACGAAACTACAGTAAGTTTAGCTTAAGTAAACATGAGGAATGGGGGAAGACGTTTCTCAAGTAGGTTTGGCTAGGAAAACGTTTTAGCTTACTAAATCTGATAAATAGAAAGCAACTTTGGAAGGAGGGGTGAATAAACTTGTTTAGGGTGTGCCGTTCCTGTGAAAGGAGAGCAATGGAAACGTTTTAGAGCACTACCTGGAGAGGTGTTTTTTACTTACGTAAGCATATTCTGAAAAGTCTGCAAATTCCTTGCTAAAAGGTTATAGAGTAGTTCCAGGTATGTTCATGACTTACAGGAAGGAAGAAAAGGTCACTATCCTTCTCGAATTTTTGACTTTGCTATAGATCTGAGCTATGGTATAATAGGATAAAGGTTATATTAAAAATGAGACTTAATTGTTCAGAGATTATTATACAATATGGTACCACAATAAATTGTCGACATAACGGCATTACAGAAAAATATATATTAGATGGATGTGTAGGAAAAAGAAAAAAAAAAAAAATTAAACACTATGATTGCCGTGTTTAATAAAATTAGCAATTGGTCAATAGGGTGGATGTCAGGTGGGATCAGAGAGTCCTAGGATCTCGGTCACCTCCACAGCCAAGCAAAGAAGAGAAGATTATTCAACGGTTGCACCATCAATAGGCAATCAATAGAGACTAAATCATATATTGGTGGCATTCAAGGTCATCTTCACCATGGTTAGTTCATAGGGAAGAAAGGTCGGCCTGTAGGTCGCAAGTTCGAAATGCAGTCGAACAATGGAAATAGACCATATTCCTGAAACACAAAATGCCAAGCAGATACACAAGATATCTGAGATGGATAGTTGATATATACCTGGAGATGACCGTCACGCCAACGGGCTGATGTTATAGTTGAGGTGACTGTACTGTCATCATCGAGAATACAGGACCATTCATGAAGTGCAGACCCAGGGCCTGGTTGAGTATCATCTTGCCGAGTTTTAAAATATAAAAGAAGAGCGTCAGGGTTAGAAATTGACATACTGTAAGAAGGCTGGGGTAATTGATGCGAAGGGTGGGAAAGGTCATGGGAATCAAGCGATGATTGGGGCAAAGAGCCAGGGTTGACCTGTGAAGATGGGGTAGGGACTTGTAATGGAGGCCCTCGAGATTCGTCGCTATGCAATTGCATAGTGGCTGCAGCCACATCATCAATCTTGAGATTTTCTGACAGAATTTGAATGCGCAATTGTTGCTGATTATAAATTGGTGAACCATTCTTAGAACGAACGATACAATGCTTCAATCTACCTATGTGAAATAGACCTGGTAAAGTACGGTCGTCAATTGTCTTAAGCAAAAATTGATTCAAAAGTGGCTCTGATGCAATATACAATGGGCCAATAAGCTTAATGCTTAATTTGGTAGAATATTGCACCCCAGTATATTTAGGTGCTAGTAATAAGACGAGGTCTCCTTCTTTAAATGAATGTAGTTTTGGCATACGTTTTGCGTGTTGCTGGGTCTGTCTAATCTTAATTTTGTTATGAGAAACTACAGCTTGTTGTCTGACAAACCGCAATTTCTCTCTAATCGAAGATACATACTGATCGTAAGAAGTAGCAACCACAGAAAGTGCCTCGGGATTAATATCCACGAGATTGCGGTCTTCTCTAAGGAAAACAAGGAAATTAGGGGAATACTTGGTAACGGCGTGAGGCAAAGAATTATAGGTTTTACAAGCATATGGAATAAGGGAAGGCCATTGAGAATACCTATATTCTATCATAGTTAACAGTAGGTTGGAAACAGATTGAATAGCCCTTTCAGCCATATTGCTTGAATGTATCATTGTAGGGACAAGGTGAACCTGAACATTCAACGATTTAAACACTGCTGTCATAATTTTACCGACGAAAGAAGCTTCTTTATCACAAGTAACCCTATGAGGTATCATGTATGGTAAACAAAAATGTTCAATAAATTTCTTAGCAATCTCATCAGCTTTTCTACTGCGTAACGGAATGGCTACGACATAACGGGAGAAAACATCTTGTAGGATGAGACAATGGATAATTTGAGCAGTAGCATGGGGAAAGGTTTTGATATCAAAATGTATATGCACAAAGGGAGTACAATCAGTAAGCAATCTAGGAACGAATTCCCTTTGCTTATTTGTTTCAATAACCTGAGACGAGCGCTGGCAAATCAAACAAGTTCTGGCATAATCCAAAATGTATTTCATGAGATTCTTAATGTGAAAGTTTGATGTAATGACATCATACAATTTATTAGACTTTACATGAGCACCTAAATTTAAGTGAAAGAATTCAATGATGTCGAAAATATAGATGTTAGGGATGGCCAATTTAAGAATGACGTCATGCCTTTTAGGACTAGATTGAACATAGAATAAAAGTGAATCGATTAAAGCAAAATGATTAGATAATACAACTGCCTGATTTGCCACTTGCTTACTAGTTGGTAACGTGCTATATGCTATGAAGTTATAAACCGGTCCCAAATACAAATCCTGCTTTTGGGCGTTTATAAGCTGGACTCTATCATGAGGTATCTTGACGTAATGAAATGCATCTGTGATGTATTTACGAATAGCTGGTTCTAAGTCAGCTTGATGAGGCATTTTAGTCAAGATAGTAGGTTGATTACTATCGATGGTCTTGTATTTCATTTCGGTAATAGGTAAGACGGTCCAGTGGTATGGGTACATTCACTGGTAAGATGTGACAGCGGTTTTATAGGCTTTGTGGGCTGTGGGGTAGGGTGGGAGATACCATTATCTGAGTGTTCCTTGGCCTGTGCCCTTGTTGTAACGCAAAATAGAGAATAACCCGAAAAATTAGCATAGAGATTTTCATAGTAAGCTTGACGAGATGTCAAAAGGGGATGAGTATTGGTATCCAGGAAATTATAATAAGAATGTTGCTCTTCGTCATTAATGCTCCTATCTTTATCAGCCACTGCGATTGGAATAATGGGTTCAGCATCTGCTGGCCATTGGGTGTTATGATGACGAGATAACATATCAACCAATTTAACTCAGTAGTGGTTGGTTTTACATAATAAATTCGATAAGGGTAATCTTGTAATTTCCAATAGAATTTTGCTATGCGAGGTGTTACAAAATGACTGGAAGATTTAAGAATTTGAGCAATAGGGGCGTGGTCCGTCAGGATCGTAAACCTACCACGTCCAGCTAGAAAATATTTAAATGATTGGACAGCAAAGTAAATTGCCATCATTTCCAATTCCGAAATGCTGTAATTATGGGTGGCAATATTACCATGTAATCGACTAGCATAACCTAACAAAACTTTTTTAGGTGTATCATCAATTCCATTAGTTTGCAACTGATAAAGAGCTGCACCGGAGGCGGTTCTGGATGCATCAGACACCAGAATCATTTCACCTTCAGGTCTTGGGAATGACAAAATAGGTGGTGATGTAAGAATTTTCTTAATAGCATCCCAGGCAACCTGTTGTTCATCAGTCCAGAGAAATTCGTTAGCCTTGCGCAACAGGCGCGTCAAAGGTTCAGCTGTCTTTTGATAAGATGGTATAAACGAAGAAATGAATTGAATTGAGCCTAAGAATGATTTAATCTGTTTCCTATTTTGAGGAATCTGCAAGTTCATAATAGCATCAATTCTAGACTGTCTGATACGCAAAGTAGGTCCATTAGGTCCCTGTAAATCAACATCAAAGCCAAGAAATTGAAAGGTAGAATTAGAGGCAAAAGAACACTTAGCCAAGTTAAGAACCAGGCCGTGTTTATGAAAAAGAGTAAGAACAGCATCAATGAGAGCGAGATGCTCCTCAGAGGATTCACTAAGAAGCAAATAATCATCATAGTAGTTGTAAACACATTCTGCATAAATTCGTGGCAATTCTTCAGTAATTAAAGTCATTATTTCAGCAAATAGCGCTCCCGAATTGATATACCCCATCGGCAATCTAGTATAGGTTATGGATTCTGCATTATAGAATGTAACGACGCCGAGGTACTGACGAGACTGAGGAGTTACTTGACATGCAAAAAATGCCTGTTTTAAGTCGATGGCCGTAGCGAAACGAAAAGGACGACTGCCCATTTGTTGCTTAAAGGAATCAATATTAGCACAAGGCCTCTGCAAAAGCTGAAAGGCTTTGTTGACAGAACGCATATCTCCGACCAGGCGGGGATTTTCGTCCGTGCGTGATTTGCGGACTAAGAATAGTGCACTGGTAGCTTGTGTGAGTTCCTTTTTGAAAATTCCCAGTTGCAAAAGCTTCTGTACCTGTTTACGTACGTAGGCGATATCAGCTTGGGAAGTGATATAAGGGCGAGCTTTAAAAGAACAATCAGTGATAAGCTGTTGGGTGATATCACAAACGTATCGGGTGATGGTTCCTATCTGACCATATAAACTAAAAGCTGGAGTGTGCGATAAAATGATCTCACGAAGCTTATCTACTTCGTTAGGCTGAAGTGCACACTTATCGAGCTTCAATTGCTGATTAACTATATCGAATTCAGTCATGCGCACAGTTGGATCGTCAGGTTGAAGCCATGGGTAATTGCGTAGTCTAGTCTGAGCACGAGTGTCAGGATCCATAGCATCATAATCTGGGTATGAAAGCTGTGAAATAGCATTAGGGCCATTATCGATGATGACGTAATTAGTGTTATCAAGTAAATTATCATCAACAGATTTGGTATCAGGCTGTTGGACCACAGAAGGTGCTGTTGTAAATGGAATATCCATAACTAGTGCTCCTAGAATTATATCAGCAGGCAAATGTATAGCTTCAGAATCTACATTATTAATTCTGATTGAACCAAAGCCACTGCGCAAATCGACAAGTGCCTTGTAGTTCTTTTCAGAAATAATGTGAGATATTTTAACCTCAAATGGACCATTAAAATATTGTGCCAAATGATTTACACGAACTGGCACATCGCAAGATGTATTAGGTGTTATAGTGGTCGACTTATGTACGACAAGTAAAATTTGGTCGACAGAAATATCCATGCGTGATTCTGCTGAGCGAAAAACACATTTATATCTAATTTGAGCGTCCAAGCCCATAACACAATCAATTGGTGAAGCCACATCTATAATAAAAGTCTTAATAGGAACCTTACACTCGCCAAACTGAATGACAAAATAGATAAATTGAGAAATGGAAATAGAAGAACCATTGCCGACCATAAGCTTAATTGGATCTGCATCAACACGAGGAAGGCCCTGCAAAAAGGGACTACGTTTGATAAGAGACGTGCTAACTAAATTGTGTGAGCTGCCAGTATCAAATAGGGTAAAGAATTTGGTGCCATCGGGCAAAAGTGATGGAATAAAGTTACAATCATGAATTTTAATAGATAAAGGAGTAAGAGGAGTAGGAGGCTGAAGTACTGCATATAAGATGTCAGGGAAGTCATCCCTAACAATAATATCGGAATGAGAAAAATCATGAAAAGGAGAAGTCTGCACAGAAGTATTAAAAGTTTGGGAAGGAGCAGAGTTGGTAAGGTCATTAGATTCGATAGGAGACAAGTAGTAAGAATCGGAAGAAATGGCAGGTGTTGAGTTAGGACGAGACACGGCCGTGTCTGTGCACAGTCAGAATGATCCATTATGTCGTGGTTGCTGATGTGGTGGTCCCTGTGAACGATTCTGAGGTGGAGGTCGTTGATTACGAGGAAAAGGGCCAGCGCTCTGGGAGCGGTAAGCAGTTCTAATGCCATTAGGGTGCTGAACACGTGAGTTATTAGGGGCATTACTGTTGTACTGCTGTTGCGCGAGATTTGCATTGTCATGCTGCCGATTATTGAAGTTTTGGTTATTCTGGGAGAATGGCCTATTGTTACCAGATCTGTTTGAATTAGCAAATCCATTTGCTGGAAGGTTCCTATTCGAATTACCGAACCTATTAGGAAAGGGTCTGCTAGGTCGATTATATCGTTGATTGAAGGCATCATTTGTAGAATTGTCACGATTGTATGAACGTCCGGCAGGCTGGTAATCAGAAGATGTTGGTAGACTATATGGCTGATTGGGAATGAATCGACGACAATGAGTAGCTATATGACCTCGGAGTCCACAACGGAAGCAAGTAAGACCGGAAAAAGAAGATTGACCATAAGGCATTTGCTGAGAGACATATTGGGGTTGAGTGTCATCCATGGGAACATCGCGAGGTGCAAGCATTTGAGGCAGTTGCTGCAGGGATTGATTCAAAGCGCCCATGGATTCCTGTAAAGTGAGCAAAGTTGACTGCGAATTACCTGTGTCGAATTTTGAACTAGGGATTTTAGTGACGTCAACGTGCTGGGCGATGACTTCGCGCTCCATAATGCTTTGGACTATTGGAATTAATTCATCAAGAGGTTTGTTATCATCGATTAACTGAAGAGAATGCTGCAAGGTCAAGGGTAGGCCTTTACGGAAGTATAAAGCCACAACCGATTCAGGTAGACCTAAACGTGACACCAATTCCTTAATCTCATCCAAGTATTTGCCAACGCTATCACCATAGGTGATACGTTTCTGAGACAAAGCATCGAGGATAGATGCTCGACTCCTAAGCAATGAAAATTTATCTAAGAACAACTTCTCAAGTTTAGCCAAAGTCATAGGCTTCAAAGCATTACACCAATTGCGAGCATGTCCTTCAGTGAACAGCTGCAGACGATGCAATATCTGCTGGTCATTTAGATTATTTAATTGGACATGATCCTTGAATTTGGTGATCCATGCCTGTGGTGTCAAACTATCGGATTCTCCATTAAATACTGGAGGTTTCATCTCTGAAAAATTAAGAGGCTTAGTTCTAGGTTGTGTTTCAGGCATTTGGGTGTTAAATGCTGCTGCAGAAAAAGAAGAAGGCAGGGAACCTGAACGAGACGTAGAAATTGGACCGTGAATAGATTGAGTAGCTCGGTAAGACGCATCTCTGGAATCCTGATAGGAAGGTGGGCAGGGCAGGGATGTGCGCAATCCAGTAAGATCTTGTGGTTGAGATCGAGCCTGGGAATTAAGATTATTAAAAGTAGGATCAAAGTTAGGGAGATCTTGAAAAGTTTGATTGGTTGAAGAGGCTTGAGACTGGGTAACCTGTTGAGAAAAATGTGAAGGCTGATTAGCATGTTCGAATAATAATTGATCACCAGTGCGAACTGCAGGTGTATGAGAAAAAGCGCCCGATGTAGCATTATAATTAGAAGAAGTGGTCACACACCTGGGTTGTGATTATTCGAAGCCATATTGGAGCCAGAGGGAGATTGAGCAGAGAGGCGATGCAAAAGTGTTTGATGGCTGGGATCAGTGTAACCTATAACTGGCTTACGACTAGAATGAGGAGTGTGAGAAGGGAACAGTACTTGAGTGGTTGTATTAGCTGTACGTGGTCTAGTGACAGTATTTACAGTATATGAGATTGTAGCAGACTGAACGGTATTCGTAAGGAAGTCTGTGCAGAAGTGAAAGATGCGGGCTGGCTTCCCTGAGTAGATGTATGAGATGGGACGGGGGTTACAGAGAAAGCAGAGGGTCCTGGAGCAGGCCGGGTGGTGCTGGGCGACGTGCCAGTCCGCGGGGAAGGTTGTTGTGCGTGGCCCGGGGGAGACGATGGGGGGTGTTGTTGAGATGGAGGCTCCTGATAAGAGTGATTAAATTGAAAGTTATTAAGAGACTGGTCGAATTCCTGGTTTTGATAGGCGTTGTTGGAAACGTTATCAAACACAGAAGGGTCCTCGGGAGGAGGGACTTGATGCTGTTGACGGAGACCTCCCAATGAAGGAATTTGGTTGTTGCTCAAATCTGATCCAGGTTCACGTGGAGGGGTCTGATGGCGGGGGGAAGATCGTGGACTGTCGTCTGGGGTGCGATGGTGATGATTATCAGAGCCGTGTAAAGAATGACTAGGAGAAACAGGAGGTAATTGGGGGTGTTCACTGCTGCTGACAGTCGACGTAACAGGAGGGGTTTGTGCAGTAGCACCAGGCTGTGAAACGGCGTTTGTTGACCAGTATTATCAAATGATGATGCACCAGGTTGCTGAGAATCTAATTGATGTATAAGAGAGGCGTCAGACTGACCAGCCTGAGAAGCAGAATTATCCTCACCTGTTTCGGCGTTATTGGAATTTGCAGGAATGCCAGCAATATTAGATGGATGTTCGTGACTTCCAGAATCAGAAAGAGCTGGAGATCTATTTCTACCAAAATTCTGTTTATCAGCGTTATCACTATCAAAAGTATGGCCAGCAGAAATATTTTTATCGGAATTATCAAGCTTATCCCTAGCAGTCTTGAGAGCAAGATGTGAATGGTCTTCGTCAGAATCAGAATCGTGTCGGCCAGGTGATTCCTCACGAGATTTTAAGCTATCATGAGAAGGTGTGGAAACACGGGACTCGTCAATAATATCGCCAACTTTTACATGTAAAGGAACAGTCAATGAAGAATTATCTGGTTGTTGGGCAATGTGTTGGCCCGAGGTATTAGGCTGTTCACTTGAAAGCGATGTGTCAGTGTAAACGTCAGTTACATCGAGGTGTCCCTTATCGCCCTGACTTGTACTAGCAGAGGATGAGTCAATTTCTGACATCATGAGGGTAAGAGGGTAAAGCCATACATTGGTAGGTTTTCTCAAATACGTTTTATAACGAGCAAAAGAAGCCTCACGAAACAGAGCAAGTTCTGGTAAGGGAAGAGACAAATAACCTAGCTGGTCTAGTATCGACTCATAGACATGCCATTGAGTGTTCTTATCATTAGCAGCCAACAATAACCATTTATTAAAGAGAATAGTAGGAGTGTGATGTTTGATATAACGAGAAGCACGAGCAGACAAATATCCCTTATCAACCGCTGTCTGAGCTTCCAAACGGAACTTAAGTAACCACTGCTGAAGTGTCAACTGTGTCAACGGGACAGACATTCAGAGCAAAAATATATATAAGAAGAGCAAGCGTGCCGTGCATAGTAGCACTTACCAGAGCAAAAATATAACTAATTTGAGGGAGATTACGTATAAAAAGAGAGCCTAAAATCAAAATAAGGGTAAAGGCTACAAAATGTGCCACAGCGATTCCTTGCAATAAACGTGGATGTAACTCAAAACACATATCAACCGACGACCCGAAGAATAAGGGAATGAAGACATAACTTGAAAACCATATATCAGTAATAATGAAATAAGTAATCACTTATCTTGCTTTAAATACATATATATAAAAAATGCAGGATTAACCGTAGCACGTCACCATACATGAAGAAAAATGTCGACTTGTCCCTTCAAGTCAATAAGAAACTAAACTAACTAATTTTGGCTAGCTAAAAGTAGAACAGTAGACCTGACGCAACAAAATACAACACGATACGCTATCAATGATCAATGCGCACAACGGCAATAAATGAATGGAAACATGCATAAATGAAGAAGAGCATGCTGTTACTCAAGAAAGCAATGATGGGATGACAATCAGTATGTGATAATCAAAATCTCCAGATGTTCGTTGGACGGGCAATAGTGAATTGGTAATTTTAAAAGTAATGAAATGTGACATATTTAAGTTGCAGAGTGAGGAAAAAGGAAGGCAGAATAGCGTGGCCATGGGACCAGGCTATTAGACCTTAAGTGCCGTGTATATAAAATCTAAATAGTATGCTATGTGTTTTAAAACAGACAGACATATTGATAATGTAACGTTAAAATGCAAAAATTTAAAGTATAAGAGGAGATGACAGATAGCCTAAGAAAACATAATAAATTAAGGAAATAAGAATCACGTGCCTTTCCTATTAATGTGTGCAAAATGAGCTCCTACCGTATTGGAAGATGTGCTGTGTTGCCAGGAAGGCCTAATGATGCGAGAGATGCCCCAGAGACTTGAGTGCGCTGTCTGGTCCGGGTCTGGATGAGGTGTGTAGGTAAAGTTGTGAGAGGTGTGGAAGATGAGAGGCAGGCATATCGAAGCTGAACATGAGCTAATAGGTAACCAAATAAAGATATGGGCGAAGCTCCTGAGCTACCTGATAAGAAAATTGCGCCCCCTATACTAGTAGGTGAATTAAGGTGGGATAACATGGCTCTGTAAAACTTTATGAATTTAATTTTAGGCTTTGGGCTCTGCATGTTTAGTAGAGCATATTAATCAATTTAATTAACGATATAGCAGAACAATAGCTAATTAGGAGACCAAAACAGCGACCAATGGCATGTCGTTGAACCAATGCTCTCTAGCCATAGCTGGCGAACCCGCTATGCATGATATGAAGTTGTGACATAATCGAATTTCCACATCAAGGAAGTGGACTTTCTTCATGCGAAGAAACCGTAGCCCATAGCCCATAGCATTGCAAGGCTAGTGTTTCGAGAAGAAACGTCACTAAATGTGAATCTTACATCGTACGAATATCAAACATTGAGTTGCTATGTATGATCATTTACAGATATAAAGAATTATCCCTATGCTATCTCAGAGTGTTATGCTTCTACATTTCGACGTGTGTTGTCGATGCCTACGTTACCGTTGATAAGTCAATACATGTAATGGTACAAGAACTGAATATGTTTGCTATTCCTTAAATTTGAAAAACATAGTAAATCAAGAGACAGTGTGACACAGCAGACAAGCGCCAAGAAGCCGCAGACCGGTATTCTCTCACCATGCCATCTTTTAGCTAATTCCCCCCATATAATGTTAAGGCACGTATCCCTGTGAGAGGTAGCTAATTGAGTAGATGGACTCTTCGCCGGGATCCTGCGGGAGACACCTTAGCACTTGCCACCACGAAACACCTTACTCAAGAAATACCAGAGGCTCGAGGGTTTAGTTTCACGTATCCATTTAATACACAATTTATAAACAGTTACATTAGGAGTCATTCGAAGAACCGATGGTAACCAACTTATCAACACATTAAACAACGATCTTAACAAATTACATACATCATAAACTAATGCCATCTCAATCAACCATGACCTGAGGTTCCTTTAAGAGTAACCGTCGATCATACCTCTAACAACAATACCCTTACCTGACGAATCGTCACCCCGTCAGGGAGACAGGTAGCCCTCCTGCTGCCTCAGCGGGAAGCGGGCTCTGTTCTGGCTGGGCAAACAAGCTTGCCCCCAGAGATTGCTACTAGGGTGTTCTGCGGCTGCGCAGAAACACCAGGGTAACTGTTGCCATGGAAACATGGGGCGAGTTCTACCCCGTTGCTATCATTGAATCTCATTACACAATAATATAATATATCACATTACTTTTATACAATAATAATATAAATGATATTACAGAATTAAGGTCTTGAGGTTCATGGTGATTTGAGGAAAGTTCCTATAAGAGGAAAGAATGAAGACACCTCTGAAGCTAAAAGCTCAGCGGTGACAGTTTCGTGTGGTCAAAGTGTACACATCTTAATTTCATATTTTGCATGCCTGATTGACAATCTTATTCATTCTATCACAGAGTTCTGAACACTGACAACATCAGCATATTGGGAGACACGATCGATTACGGCCCATTCTCCTTCATGGAAGCCTACGACCCTGACCATATCTGCAATGGATCCGATTACGGTAGCCGCCATAGCTTCAGCAACCAACCAACCATTGTTGTATGGTGTCTGCACAAACTAGCTGAAGCCCTATCGCCATTGATTGGAGAGACAAAATCAATTGAAGAAGTGAGAGAATTGTTTGACGCAGAGTTCAATAAAGCGTACCTCTTCCTGATAAGAAGAAAACTGGGCCTCCTGATACCAAAAAAGAATGATAAGTAAGTAAAAGTCACTAAAGAATAACATAGTCACCAAAGCATACCACTTTCTTATAAGAAGGAAACTTGGCCTCCTGATACATTTCCCAGAGAAGAAATATAAGTTAGTAAAAATGACAGTCAGTATTGATTGGCACATAGTGTCCAGAAAAGCCACATATGGTCACAAGACAAAGGATGATAGTTATTAATATTAATTAGATTTAAACAACGCAAACCACTTTCTGATAAGAAGGAAACTGGGCCTCCTGATGCCAAAGAAGAATCATAAGCAAGCATTGGGAACAACAATATAGAAAGAATCAGAGATCTACCGGCATCCAGCAACAAGCAAAAAATGTCACAATTAAATTATCTCAGGAGATGTATTCAATAGAATTATTTGCTTGATTCAGCTGGGTTTCTGAGCAGTTAAATTTCCCGTCTGCACCATAAGACATTTACGTGATCTTAAGAATACATATTGGTCATACAATACAAAGGGTGTCTTGAAGATGTTTTACAACGTTTTGATACAATAATCACTAAATAAATTATTCAATTTTTTTGTGCAGACCCCCAATTTTTTACCAATTGTAATAATTGTTTTCTCTCTCAAAGGGAATTTTTTGACAACCTTCTAAACACAATGCAAGAATCGGGAGCGGATTACAGCGCCACCTTCAGAGTGATTATGGACTTCCTTCCAACGTTCCACAAGTGTTCGGATGAAGCAAAAGTTTTGGAGAAAATCAGAAAGAATATTGTAAAGAAATGCTGCACTGTTGAGGCACTGAAGGAAATATATGCAGAACGAAAATATCCAGATAAAACGTAAGTGTAAAGTGTTCAACTATTATAGTTTGGCTAAATCGGCATGTTGAGTACTGCGCAATGATGCAGCAATTTCTTAAGAACAGTTTGAACTGATGCTGAGCTGTGCTCTGGATGAATGCCGATCTACTTAAGTTTCCTTCATTTTCCAGATACATCCAAAATACTTTGGTGGTTCTCAAATCAAATCCAGAACTGATTCCATTCCAAGCTGAAAAAGCGAAAGAGTCGGTTGACCGATACAACCAACGACCTCAAGTCCAGAGAGTCAAGGTAGTCATAAAAATCCATCTGTCATAACATCATGGATAAGGAGTGAATTTTTCTTCTTTTTTTAAATCAGCTATTTGATTATATTTCAGACATTGACAAAACAAGAGAAACACGAAAATGATGAAAAAATCTGGGGAGAATGGCTTCAACAATATCTACAAAGACTGAAGGTAAGATGAAGTACATGGGTAGAGCAAGACGACTGATCTGTTTCAAACAAAATAGATTATTAAAGACAATGGCATACATCTATATTAATTGAGCAGTTTATACCACTGTATATTACTACATGTGTTTCTGAACACACCATAAGAATAAGAACAGGAGAATTTCCTCTGCAAGGACCCAGCTTGTTTCGCAATTCAAGTATATGCTGTACCCGCCATTGTGACGATAGCAGGAAGTGGAATTTGTGAACTGCACATCAGCGCTATCAACTCTCGTGTAACCGATTAAAAATTTGTGACTCGAGTAACTAGTTAGATTTTTAAAACAAAAAGGCCCAAAACTGTATGTTAACTCAAGGATTATCATAGGCGGAGGAGTGAATGCTGCAAAACACAGTCCCGGAAATATTACAATGACAAAGAACAATTTTGACTCCGTAATCTTGGTGACAACATCATCTATTTCATTATTCTATTTCAGGATGACAAATTCTTTGCACACAAGGAAAACATCAGCAAGTTCCAGGAAGACCTGGACAGCAGGATTGCTGTTATGGAAAAGACAAATCCCAGGTAGTTTCATACTTATAGGGTAGATAAATATAAAAGTCACTTCGTATAATACTCGTATGTAGAGGTTGGATAACAGTCTCTAAAAGTAAAATATTTATTCTATATACTTCACTTTGTAAGCTAATATAAATAGTATAGCTGCACAACATGTCAAATTTCTGGTTATCCCAAGCATCAATATTTCAGATTTGTCCTGAAGAACTACATCATCCAGCGAGCCATTGAAAAGGCCAAGAAAGACGACTTCAGCGAAGTTAGGGCTCTCAACAAAATGATCTCGGATTCATTCTCTGACAAGCCAGGATTCCATTGTAAGTAACTGAATACTATAATCTAGAAACAGAAATCACTCCGAAAAGCAAAGCGTAATCTATCAAATCTGTTCTATCATTATAAACAGCGGAAGAGTCCATTTTAGTTGAGGAACATCGTTTTCATCTCCGAGAACAACAAAATTTGAGATTACTCGAAGCTTTCACCAAGTCAAGACATCCATGAGAAAGCATTTGCCCAACAAAAAAAAAACCAGCACAGTTAACCCCTAATTGACTGGGCTATTCCAACAAAACAATCACCCACGAGGATTGCCGATTGTGATGTCATCAGCAGTTGCCGAGGGACATAAATGGTCCATCAAGCAGTCAGCTAGGGATGTACATACTGTCTGTCCAGTAACGGTTAAGTAAAAATGACATGACATTAGCACTCACGGTGGAGAATTGCCATGTAGATGTTCCGAAATTCACGTTCACATTGTTTACAATAAAAAAGTTTAGGGAAGACCAACAACTGTGTGTCCACTTGAGATCAGATTCATCAGAAAATTTGACGCCTAATTTTTCTTTTCATATTTCAGTGACAGATGGAGAAGAACTCTCGCTGATGATAGATATTTTGGAAGACCACGACAAACCAAAGGACGCCAAGAGGATAAAAATTACTTGTTCATCTTAAGAACAGGATCAACCACTTGCTTATTTCATAATTTTCTGTGCATGTATATGAATTGACAGATCTTCATGAGGATAATTTTTTAGGATTTCAGGAATAATCACATCATCATCACATCCCTCTAACGATCCAACATTTGGGAAAACATTGCAAGTTTCACATACATCATGGTGACACTGTATGACTGTCTTTAACCATACATCTATTAGCACCTCATTGATGAAATTCACATACTATATTGGAACAGCTAGCATTTTAATAGGAATGATACCCAAAAACCAAAATTCAAGAAAAAAGACAAGTACAACTTATCATTTATTGATTGTACATACAATAAAGTTTTACAATAAATAAATAAAGAAATCTTGAAGCATAAAGTAAACAAGAATCCGAGGATTCAAACCCTGGGTTCTGTTGGGAATGAGTAATAGGTCTAAGCATAAGATCCATGGATATAACATCAAAGTAGCACTGCACTGCGAAGTTCAATCAGCTTTGACACCTGTCAGATTGCCTTCAAGTGCTGTTCCTCAATGGCAATTTGGTAAACTGAGGATGAAAATAGGCTTTAGAACTTGCAGAATTGCAATTAGTATTGTTAGACTGCTTTGAGAATAGATGCACTGCAAAAAGCAAATGCTAAATGCATTATTGGCCTTCCTTGAAACGCATGGACGATTGTCATGTGGGCGATATTATAATGCAAAGTCAGCTTGAAAACAGCCCTCAAGACTCAACAATCTATCAACAAACCATAAAAAAATTAAAAAAATTTAATAAAAAAAATATATTTTTTTTTCAATAAAAAAAATATAAAAAAATCAACTCAACCCAACTCAACCCAAACCTGAAACGCATTTTACTATAACATCATTAGAACGTGAAGTGGCCATATTGGCTGTACCCCCACACCCCTATTCATGCCAGGACAACACTTCTCAGAAAACCTCTCAGACTGGTTTTTCAAAAAAAGTACCCTGGGTGAATCACCCAGGGCAAAAACAGATTCAGGTTACATATTCACTGAATCCAAGTAAATATAATAATAGGCTATACTCCGTATATAATCCACTTATCACAGAACAATTGAGATTAAATATCTGGACAAAGAACTGCTACATGTATAAGATGTCTTGATTCAGACACAAAGCAATTACAATTTTATGGTGTGGTGCATCAGACTAAAATTTGGATATGGCATTCAAAAACTAATAATAACTTAGCATGACATAATGTTAATTCCAGGAAATCAATAATGCAATTAATTTTTCTCAAAAGTACTTAAGAATCGAAATGTGTAAACTTAATCCTGAACTTCGTTAATCATTGCACAAAGGTCTTTATTTTTCTCACCAAGGAGCTTTCGCCCATCTCTCATGAGAGATGATGAGAGAAAAAGATAGACCTTTGTGCAATTATTAACCATGGAAGCTAATGAATTATTTGGCCTTGGATTAACAACAGATACTTTTGAATTTGTTTACCAGAAGTTTTGGTCCATATAACAAGACAACATTTGTATCCAAAGAAACTTCATTTTGGTACCACAAGCTCGCTTAATACAAGGGCAGTATCGCTTAGCTAGCACCATGTTTAAATTTGTTTTGGTTCAAACATTAATTTTCTTCAATATGTTAACTGTATGTCATGCCACAAGAATTGTGTTCATAAAATATTTAAGCTAGCGAATGAATACTAAATAGCGGTAAGACTTATGTTAAAGAATGCAAATGTAGTAAAACCACAAAAATTATTTAAACATGACTTATCTATTTAATGTCAATGTCATGCTGCCACTAATAACCCACAGAAGATTTCACTAAGATTGAACGTGAGAATTTTTTCTAGGACATGTTATTCTATAGGGAAGAAATATGTTATAAGTTTTGATGTTACTTTTCCCCAGAAAAAAAAAATTTACATTCAGTCTCAGCGTCTAGAATTATGAAATCAGCTGTAATTCACAACATTTCAAAGCTATCTTTATAAGATCTATGAGAAAAAGGAAAATATCATGTCAACAACTTCCTTTGAGATACAAAAACAGTCACCAGATCGTCGGCAGCCATCACATTGTCACTTTGCATGGCTTCTTGAGCCTGTTTTACTAAAACGTCCAAACTTTCCCTTGAATCCTCGTCAGTGCTTGATCCGTACCTCTGACTGAAATGTGTAAGAATCAATTTGGCTGCGTTGACTGATTTTGCGAATTCACCTGCCATACCTGAAATGAAAAGACAGAAGGAATTAAAGCTGGGTCGGTCTGGTGACAAATTTTACAAGTCAAGAATCTAATTGAAAAAAGTTGAAAATTATCAGTATTCTCAATTTTAAAAAGTTTAAAACTAAATTCAGGGACTTTTCCAGGATTTTCAGAAAGTATTTTATCCTACTTCAAAGACTTCCAAGTTTCAGCATCATTTCTGAAACAGTTTTCTCACACACATAATGCTGAGTGTTATGAGAACATTGGGAACCAACTCAACATAGTTAATTACATGCAACAAATTTATAATGAACCAATGAACCCAAGGACTTTTTCTTCTGACAATCAGGATTACAGGTCCATCTGATTTTTCCGCAAATTTTTAGGACTTTTCCAAGGCTATCCTGATCCTGGACCACCGTCTCTTTGCAAAAGACTTTTACAAAGAATTAAGAATTTTCAAGGACCGTGGGAACCATGGATGGGTCTCCAATCAAAACCTGGATAGCTAAGGATAGCACTGCTAAAATGTAAGCAACTCAAAACTAGACCAAAAAAAGTATAGGTTGGACTTACGGGAACAACAACCCTTGTTCAGAAACATTTCAATACAGTGATCTGTTGATCTATCATTGCTGGAGGAATTGCAAGAGACAAAAAATCTATTTTTTGGTAGCATAAAGAGGACCAATTTTATGACACTATAAATCAGAGAAGAACTTCCAAGGTCACGCAATTAATTTTTAAAAATAAGAACTTACCAGGGGTAGAATGTCCCTTCCTCTTTGCATCTTCTTGTTTTTCATTTTCTAAAGTCGCTTCATGAACTATGACATCACAGTCTTTGCATAAACCCGACATTTCTTGGCTGTCTGAAGTATCGCCTAGAATGACTACTTTCCTGCCAGGTCGTTCAGGTCCGAGACAGTCGGAAGCTTTTACCTGCAAGATTGAGAGACATATATTACAGCAGATCCGATTTTATGGGGAAGGCTAAAAACCATTTCACAGTGAAATAGTGCTTTGTTAGGCATGATAGCTGACACTGTTTGACCTTCATACTTTTAGCATGGGAACCATATAGACGACGCCAGATAAGTCATGATTATCACAATGTTGTAACTGGCAACTTAAAATCATTAGCTATGCAAAGAAAAATATATTTTTACAAGTTATTGATGATGTTGAATTAAAGCACACTATACAAACAAAGTCTGTCTCAACAGATTTGACAAATTACACGCTTGGCAGGCCTGTTCAAGCATGAGCCTGTCTCAACTCTATGGGAGAGTATACATCCAAGCAGCTGTATTCAGCATCACAGTGCTAAGTCACTCTACAATCGTCATCACTATTCTGTAGCCGAGTACTTGTTTACACCTGGATGAAATGAAGCAAATACTTATAGAGGATCTGCTCAGTTCTCAGAATTAATGCTATGGCAGCAACGTCTCAGTTTCCATGCAAGCACATCATCCACTAAACTTGACACCTTAAACAAATATTACTTTGCACTCATGACTTACCACCTCTCCCGATTCTAAAGTGATGTCCATCCCCTTCTTGATCTGACTGTACAATGGACCAGGAGGGACTCCTTTCTTCTTCAAAATCTCAACATCCAGTCTGCCAAGTAATATAAAATTTAATGAATATTTTGTGACCATATCAGTAATAACTAAATAAAATAACTTACAATTATGAAAACAAAATACAAGTCTCAGTTCAAGTTCAGAATAATAAATACCCAGAAGCAGAGAAAGGACATAAAAAACTATTAAATTAAACATTATAACTGATGTCACATTAAGAAACTATTGAATTTTAATAATCAGAATATGGGTCATTTTTACACAGACATAATAATGGTTAGTCCATTCCTACCAAACTTGAATTGATCAACAATGTTATGTACTAAAATCGGGTGAAAAAAAACAACTCTTACTTGCCAGGGGATGGTCTTTCTTCAATGACAAAACCGAAAGAAGGAATTTGGTGAGTTAGCCATCCCGCTTTGACCGAATGTCTCTCATCTTCACAACTGCAGAGATAAAGGAACAACAAATTGATGCATTAATACTACTTATTGAAATGATGACAATCAACTAAGAAGTTATATAAAAAAGTATTAAGTTTACCCCATGACTCTCCAGAATATTCTCATTACAAGAAATATCGAAGTATGTATCAGAAACTACGTCGGAAAGCTAAATTTCGATATATTAATAATTATATTGCAGAAAATGGCAAAGATGCAAAAAAACTATGGGGTATTTTAAACAAAGTTGTTGGGAAAATTAGAAATAAAAATGAGATATCAAATGAAATTATATCAATGGCATTAAAGAAAGTAACAAGGAAATAATTAGTAATGCTTTTGCAAATATTATAGCGAAATTGGAAAGGGCATAGCAGAAAAAATAGAACAGAGACCTCAAGCTGAATGTATTAAAACCATTTCTAGAAACGAACACACTTGTTTTCTTTTCTTTTCCAACTACAAAGGCTGAAATTGAACGTTATATTAAGGGATTAAAATCAAAATCTAGTAAGGGACATGACCAATTATCCAATACAAATGCTGAAGACTATTTACCCTGGTATACTACAAGCCCTGGTTATAATATTTAATAAATCCTTGTCTATGGGTGTTTTCCCTGATGACATGAAACAAGCCATCGTAAAACCATATATAAAGCAAAAAGTGTTTTGGAAATATGTAATTATAGACCGATATCTCTACTTCCAGTGATCTCCAAAATTTTAGAAAAAATTGTGCATTTTCGAATTAGTAAATTTTTTGGCAAACATGAATTAATGTATGAGGGTCAATATGGATTCAGAATACATAGAAGCACAACAGATGCAATCTTAGATTTTACAGGAAATGTCCTTGACGGCTTTAATAAAAAAATGTACACTGTCGGACTATTTTTAACATGACAAAGGCTTTCGACAGCATTAAACATGAGATATTATTTGAGAAAATGGAGGCATATGGTATAAGGGGAATAGCTTTGGCCTGGTTTAGGAGTTATTTGAATAATAGAAATATAAGAGTAATGTTTAATAATGTCTTGTCAGATGAATATAGAGTCACGTATGGAACACCCCAAGGTTCTGTCCTGGGTCCTTTGTTGTACTCAATTCTAGCTAATGATATGTCCAGATGTTTAAAATTTGCAATGCTATCACTTTTGCGGATGATACTACTATTATATCACTGGTGGTAATACAAGATTCCTTTTTAGAAAGGTTAATGAAGACCTGAAGTACATGAAAGAATGGTTTAATTATAACTCTCTATCATTAAATATAGAGAAATCGTGCTATATTTTGTTCAAGAGAATTAACAATAAACCAGATATCCCTTGTAAAATAGAAATTGCTGGTCAAGAAATAAAACAAGTATCGTGTACCCAAATTTTTAGGGTTTTACATTGATGAAAATCTTAATTGAATGAACATGTAAAGCATTTATCGATGAAGTGAATTCTGGAATTTATAGTTTGAATATGGCTAAAAATGTGTTGTCTGTGAGATCAAAGAGGTGTTGTATTTTGCTAACATTCAATCGCACTTAACTTATTCGTTATGTGTATGGGGACCCATGACATCGACCAGTAATATAAAAAGGCTACAGGTTCAACAGAACAAAGCTATTCGGAGCATTATTTTTAATTAATAGAAGAACTCGCCTAAAACCATATTTTAAATTAGCGAAAATTCTAACTGTGGAAGACTTAATATCTCTGTCTCTTATGAAGATTTCTTTCAAATATACGAATGATACTCTACCAAAAAGAATAGTTAACTTATTTGAACAAAATGTACATGGATATAATACTAGAAACAGGACTGCCCACGGGTCGCACAACATACTATACAAATTTATAATAAAAGTTTTCTCGGCAGGGCACCGAATTTATGGTTGCAGTTACCAAATATTGTTAAAAATAAGAAGAATGTTAAGTTTGTTTAGTAAGCAAGTAGTGATCTTAAAATTAGAATCCTATTGAAAAACTGTTAGAAATTATAATAATTTTAATTTTATTGACATTTTTGTTGAATGAAATATATACATTATAATTAACAATTTGCATTTCCTTGCATGAATGTTCTGTCATTGTAAGTAATAATTTCAACTGTATTGTTAATGTGATGTTATTGTTTTATATCAAATGATTTGTATATTGGTGCAAATGCTCTGTATATAATTATTAACTACTTGTTGGATTGACATATTAATTATTAGTATATATATGATTTTTTTATTTATATATTCCTCTTTTAATTAACTGTTAATTTAACTTGGCAGTCACCCCCCAATGGGAACAGTAATAATCATTTACTCGGGTAGATTGCCCCCAACATATGTAATTTTCTTATTATAATTTAAAAGCTATCCTTATTAATATACCATGTATGTACTATGTATGTTGGAAATAAATATATCTATCTATCTATCTATCTAACTAAATTAATAAATTCATAATCAGCGTTTGGTCTCAATGACATGCTCAAATGAAACTGTCAAAATGCATCATCATCCTAAATTTAACTATCAAAATTCTTAGGATGATCGAGCATCCAAATTCTGCAATAATCTTATATATATTTTTCAAGTATCAAAAATTCTGATAGCATCTCTAGCATATTCTTATTCCATACTATCAGCCTTAGCAGCATGATTAATGGAACTATCCACATTCTATAACAAATTATATTAACA
Organism: Platynereis dumerilii; assembly: GCA_026936325.1. Classification (NCBI taxonomy): domain Eukaryota; kingdom Metazoa; phylum Annelida; class Polychaeta; order Phyllodocida; family Nereididae; genus Platynereis; species Platynereis dumerilii. The sequence goes on from JAPTHN010000014.1 coordinate 15,215,770, forward strand.
ATACAATCATAAGTGAAACCATCTTCCAAAATAGAACTGTAGATCAAAATGAACAATATAATAATATACATGATGCTGATAAACTTCACTACCATTCAAATGGAACTTCTCATATACCACAACCATCCACAATGGAAAAATTCAATTCTGCTACCACCCCAAATTGAACTGTTTACATTCCACTACCATCCTAAATGGAACATTTTAATTGCACTACCATCCCAAAAGGAACATCCAAATTCCACTACCATCCAAAATGAACAATTGTAATTCCACTACCATCCCAACTGGAACATTCTATTTCCATTACTGGTATCATCCCAAATGCCATATCGTAATTCCACTACCATCCTAAATGGAACTATTCAAATTCCACTACCATCCTAAATGGAACTATTCAAATTCCACTACCATCCTAAATGGAACTATTCAAATTCCACTACCATCCTAAATGGAACTATTCAAATTCCACTACCATCCTAAATGGAACTATTCAATTCTATTACCATCCCAAATGGAACTATTCAAATTATAATAACAACCTAAATTCCAAATTTGAGCTATTCAAGTTCCACTACCATCCTAAATGGAACTATTCAAATTCCACTACCATCCTAAATGGAACTATTCAAATTCCACTACCATCCTAAATGGAACTATTCCACTACCATCTTAAGTGGAACTATTAAAAAAAATAAATTACCATCCTAAATGGAACTACATGTATTCCAATTCCACATTATCATAAAGGAAACTATTCAATTTTCACTACCTTCTATCATTTTCCCCATCATCCTAAAACAGAAATATCCAAAAATTCCACTACATGATTGTGCCAGATAAATGGATATAATCTACATTTCTAATCCAGACAGAACTAAAATTATCATAATCATACTTTCTAAACTCCCACGTCAGACCTTCACTCTTTTAAGACTGGGGAGGCCAAAAAGCATTATCAAGTTTATTGGTGCCACCAATTTGGTGGAAAATTTATTTTCATATGCAAGCCTTGCTCTAAACACCTATGCCTGTATCAAGACACAATTGTGGTTACACTAAATTACTTACACATGCCAAATGTTATTGTCATCAGGAAGTATTTCAATTCCTTCTTGTTCATTGGGGTTCAGTTTTTCATCCTTGCAACTATCTTCCACAGGCCAAGTCTGGAAAAAAAAATACAAAAATTAATTCTACCTTGACTTTCCACCACTATTTTTATTTTCTAAAACACAAACATAAGGCTTACTAATCAATAATATTGTTATCTTGACCGTATTTTATAACTTTAATAATTAATGCATGATAAATATGTAAAATGTGTCCGCATATCGCATAGCGTTTAATGGTATCACAATAACGTCACACACAGTTGCTGAGCCAAACATAAATAAACAAGTGATCACTTAATTGTGGCCGCAATACAGGAGGTTCTTCCCTGAACTGTAAAGAAACTTAACCAGTGGTCGCTAAACAGAGACCATCAGGTTGGCCGCAATACAAGAGGGGCACCATACTGGGTCTCAACTGTATAGTGCATTGTTATTGTCCCCTACTGTGACACAGTCGACACAAATTATCCAGCAGTCACTATTTTTAAAAAGAGAATGGCCGCAATACAGTGGTGCACCCTAATGGGTCTCAACTGTATACATTGAAGTACTAATCTATTCTGGTACAGCTGAAGAAAGCTAAGTAGTGGTCGCTAATAGAGACCATCAAGAAGGCCACAATACAGGGGGTGTCCAGTCTAATGGGTCTCAACTGTACAAACATTGGTGCAGTCATCTAACCTGACACATATACTCACTGAATTGAGAAAATTAGCCAGTGTCGCTAAACAGAGAACATCAGTCAATGACAGTGAGACCGCAATACAAGGGGTGTACACTCTACTTGGTCTCAACTGTACAAACATTGGTGCAGTCATCTAACCTGACACAGTTGCTCATTGAATTAAGAACAAAATTAACCACTGGTCGTTAGACCAGAGAACATCAGTCAGTGACAGCGAGACTCCACTCTACCTGGTCTCAACTGTATACTGGTGCAGTCACCTAACCTGACATAGTTGCTCACTGAATTAAGAAAATTAACCAGTGGTCACTAAACAGAGAACATCAGCCAATGACAGTGAGGCCGCAATACAGGGGGTGTCCACTCAACTGGGTCTCAACTGTAGGCCCACTTATTGGTGCAGTCACCTATCCTGACACAGTTGCTCACTGGACCAGTGCCATCAATAACAACAGAACTCAGATGAGCAGAAGTTTCTAGGTCTGGAAATTGATTTACCTGGCTTGAGTGAAATTTATATGACTGCTGCTATCACCAATGGTCACTGGAGATAATTAGGTAGGTATTTATTACATATATAACTGTATTGTAAGGTATAACAACAGGGGTACCCCATGGTATTGGGCTGTGTTCAGTTGGTAGAGACAAGTCGACTGGAATAACTGTCACTTCAGGTTTTTAGTGTCTAAATCCTCCAGTTATAATACATTTTTCTGCCATACATTTTGAGTATTAATTATAGACCATTGTAGTGCAACGTTAGTACAATTATCTAAATGTGGTTTTATGCCGCCTGCATAGGTTTGGAACCTACAAATATTGTACTTCTTATGGTGAAAAAAAAAACAACGTATAAAAGATATTTTTTGGCAGAGGAGTATTGTCTTGGACCAGGAGTGACTTCTAAAAATAAATTCTAGAAAAAATAGGCTTACAACAGGAAACAACTTTAACATACAATAAAATGGAAAAAAATATTTGGGTCAAGGTTTTATTGTGGTTTGGATAAGTCCACAAAATGTTAGATATACCCACATGTGGGACCTATTCTTTCTCAGCATAGACTCCATTATGGGGGACAACCCATCTAAACAATGTTCAGCTGGGACGGCGGTTATAAAAATAGATATAATTGAAATGAAAACCTGTCATAGCAAGGCCTTATTTACAAATGTGCAAAATTTGCAAAATAACCAATACAAATGAAAATCATTTCAGTTGCTGACATTAATACTATTCTGTCAAACATGTTAGATGTAATATTACTTTATACAGGACCATCTGGAATGAAGTAATATTATATATATATATCATGTTTAACTGAATATTTATATTAAAGCTATCATGTTTACAGAATATTAATAGTAGCAATCATGAAAAAATAACATTCATGAGGTATCCTCCGCCTACCTGGAGAATACTTAAAATGATTAAAAGTCTTTTTTTTTAGTGAAAATGTATCAGAACACAATGAAAAAGTGTAAAATAGATATGAACTGATATAATATCCATTCCTATTCTGTCTTACAATGTCAATTTAAATATTATATATCTCATATTAAAGTGCAAAAGAAATTTTAGGAAACGTGATATAAAGCTAATAAAAAATCTCATTCTAATGAAATTGAATTTAAAAAATAACAAAGGCAAAATGTCGCATTCTAGATATATTACAAAATGTCAAGAGCCGCAGTGAAAGCTGTATTTATTCAGACTCAACAGACTGAACAGGCTGTCTAAAATGTAAACATGCAAAATTTGTGATATATATATATTGTGCACATATATATCCTGAATATGCACCCAATACTGCCATATGGATTAATATGTTCATATAAACCTATTTATTACCAGGAAGATTTATCCAATCATATTTTAACTTTATATCATCATTACCCTGGCATCAATTCAGTTTCTGTCTAAATTATTTTGTCAGTAACACACAGGTAGGCCAACTTACGTTAACAATTTTATACATAAAAATATTTTTATTGAACATGTAAGTCATGACCAGCAATGAAATGATTTGTAGTTTAATGGCGTCACTCAAAGTGTTGATAATTAACGCTGAAGATTCATAGAATTGAACTGAATTGGATATTGAAGTAAGCATGTTACATTAAAATTCAATATTATAATGTAATAATTAAATTATGGTTATGATGTGCAAAAAGGCAGGAGATCTCTAAATTGCAATGGCCGGGTCCTGCATTCGAATCCTTCCCTGACCGGGACAGAAGCACTTATCTGCCTATCTGTTTATGTTGGACAGCAGTTTCAATCATCCTTCGCCTCATTGCTGTGTCCTCCTACTTTCCTAATTAGCGTATCAGTGCATACACACTAGACACCAAGCCCAAATCATCCACCAATCTATCCTGAAGATCCATGCATTATCTAAATCATGTAAATCTGTTATCTGATATATGTTAAATTGATAGTTTCAATGAGCCTCAATGAGCCACAAGTGCAACTGAATAATTATATCTGTGAGATTCAGGGGCGGATCCAGATAAAGTCGACCTGGGGGGGGGGGAGGATCGATGAATGAAAAAGTACCACATGTACATGTATTTTACTTTCATCTTTTATTATATCGAAGTCGCCAGGCCCAAGCGGAGGGGTTAAACTGGTACTTAAATCCACACTTCCCTTTTGGATCTGCTACTGGGATTTTCAGTTTTAAAAGGGAAACTTGAGCTCTGCCTCATCCAACCTTCCTGATTATAATCCTGATTATAATGATCTAAATTCCAGTTCAGGGCTATCAATAGTATTACAGTAAATTGATGCAATGACCTCTTTAACATGTTTGAGATTAGGACCAAATACAAATCAATAGTTGCCATCACAACCATTAAAATAGTCCATTGTATTCAAAGTGAAAGTCAACACTACCAGATTACATAAGAGACAGACTAAGCAAACATTCGGAGGAGAAAGTATATTTTATCTCGTAGTCACAGGACTATCATTAGATTTTACCGATGAACATGATAAATGGCCTATTTCCATGATTTGTTTCACAATGAATTGAAAAGTGAAGGAAGAGGTGTTTTATTGAAAACAAGGAAAAGGTAAGAAGATCCACTTCGATTGTTTAGGATAATTTTGGGAATGGGATAGATAGATAGATAGATAGATAGATAGATAGATAGATAGATAGATAGATAGATAGATAGATAGATAGATAGATGGATGGGTAAGTGCAGCCCTCTAAGCCCAGTTCTGGGCGCTCACGAGGGTTGATTGATGAGATGGGAGAGAGAGAGGGAGTCCTCAACATGTTCAGGCGCCTAATTGAGACATCATTTGGATACACTTTTTAGCTATTTGTGTCCCTTGAATCAGTGTCTATGCAGGGCAAGTACCGGATCCCACAAATGGGGTAAATGTGTGACATGTTGGGGACTCTGCTATGAACACTAATAAAAGAACTGAACTGGTTTTAGTGGGCTGCACTTTCCAGTCCATGGTCACAGCATGCCATACCTATCAATATTTAATAAATAATATGTTAAATATCATTGCAATTATCATATTATTGAGATGTCAACAATTTGATTTCTTTTATTTCACAGATGATGGCAGAACGAGGAGGCGGAAACAGCATTTTACAGGAGGACCAAATCTCGCGCTCATCTTTAGGGTCCAATTCCAACGATGTTGACTTGGATCACATTCAACACGTGGAAGAAAAGCCTCCGACCCCCTTATTCTCAGAAAATGGGGGTTTCGTCAATTTGGGATTTTCCGCTGAAGACGATAAAGCGACGTTATCCACTTTACAAGCAGAAGCGAATTTGACACAAAATAGTCTAAGCGACAGTTTTGACGAGTGGTCCAAGTATTTGTACCACATTCAAAAGAATAAAGAACAAGTACGAAAGGATATAGAAGAAAAGAGAGAGGAACTGATTAGTTTGATTAACAGCCATTGCGAGACTCTCATTAAACAGTCAGATGATTTAATAGGGAATTACGAATCTCAAGCCTCGACGATGAAAGATACTCTCGTAGGAACGATACAAGAAGTGAACGCCTTCGTTGAAACAGAAGTCAGTGGATTAGTGTCAAACAACAATGTAATTAGTGAAGATAATGAAAAGAAAGAAACTCTCATGAAGCATTGTGGATTTCTAGTGAAGGAGTTGCAAAATATCCGCAGAAAAACATCCGGTACAACTCCGTTATGGTTGCCGTTAAAATTGTACTCCAAATCACCAACAGATTATCTCGTTTCTCATCTGTATGGGACGGTGAGATTAACAGATCAAAAGGATTACCCTCTTAAATATTGCGAACCTTTGACAATGTTACGGAGGATTTGTACACGAACGAAACAAGACCAAGGGCCAGGAGGTCTAGTTGATATGACGGTCGGTCCGAATGGTCATATTTTTGTTGCGGATAAGCAGAACAAACTCCTCAAGATGTATAATCGGAACGGAACCTTAGAGAAAGTCATCAAGGAGGGGAATCTGAGAGATCCCAACAGATTAGCTGTCTTACCACACAGCGAAGGGATACTAGTCAATGATAATTACATGCGATTCATCAAACTTTATGATACGGAGGGAAAGTATGTCAGAGATTTCGTAAACAACATCAAGTGTCCGACGAGCTTATGTCTCAATCATAAAGGAGACGTGTTAGTCACAGAGTATGAGACGAAGACGGTGATGGTCATAGATAAGTCTGGAACATGTCAGTTCTCTTTCAAAACTCAAACGACGGCCCCTGCTCATATCTCTGCTGGTCCGAGGGGCCACATCGTCGTCACGGACTGGAGATACCATACAATGAAAGTCTTCCAAGTGACAGGAGATTGTGTATGGTCAGTCAAAGGCAAAGGAGATGGAAATGACCAATTAGATCAACCGCAAGGCTCCTGCTTCGATCCGTTCGGAAATATCTTAGTAGCGGACACAAACAATCATCGTATTCAATGCTTCAATGACGAGGGTGAATTCCTCAAAACTGTGATCACCAAATCTGCTGGCTTACGGCTCCCCATGGCTGTCCACTGTGATCCCAATGGTTACTTGTACGTAGCGGAATATCAAGGATTCATTAAAGTCTTCCGATATCTTCAGCACGTGGATGAAGTCATTGACCACACACCGGAGTCCGAATCGAACAATAATCTTGCTCAAAATTCCTCACCGAGGAAAGATAGATTGCCAATTGAGGATGAAACTGCATTATAATTATAACAGAGTTCTCCAATTATTTTGACATGTCCTACACTAATGAAACTGCATATGAATTTACTATTATTATTCCAGGTTATTGACAATTATCCAGGCCAGTAACAATGACATATAGCTACTGAAAGTTATATTGCCATTTGATGATGATACTTCATTATAACTACCGTATTTACTCTATTAAAAGCTTACCCCCTAATAATAGCCCACCCTCTCCACAAGGAACTAATTTTCATCCAAATATGACTTTATCCTAAGTTTTTTATGCAAACAATTATTAATTGACCATATCATCATTACTTCTGCCCACTGGGCATTTAATAGAGAAAATACGGTATGTTACTTTTTATTAATATTGTTTACAACCATTTCCGAATGAATATTTCCAATAAGTGATAACAGTGACATGTTTTATTAGCAGATTAGTAATAATAATGAAGGAATACATGAAATCCTGACGAAGTTACCAGTTTATCGTTCTGCCAAATACATGACATTTGCATTATGTGAATTTATGTCATCATGCAAAATACGAAATAGGGCCAACCAGGTACTCATGCCATAAAGCCCATAATCTTGGATTGTTTATAGAAAGGTTCAAGACCATGTAATGGTCAGATTCATGTTCTGTTTCCTTAATTTACTCATGAATGATTTACTGAAATATTTATATGCTGCTGTATTACAAAATGCCTGTATTGTTCATGAGGTAATATATTTTGTAAGAGATTCACTTTGCTTACTAAACTGCTAAGGAAATCAGCCATTGCTTTTGCCTGTTATGACAATATTATTGATGCTGATCAGAGTGGCAATTTGATTGTCAATCTACAAAATCTATCACTGCATATTGCATAATTAATGATCATAATAATAATATCATCGTTTGATCCATATCTTGCTATGTAATTTTTATGATACAGAATACTCACAGTATGTAATCTGGAAAAACAGGGTGAGGTGCATGCTGTATTATATTACGCATGCACAGTGTGATATCTTTGATTAATTGATGAATTTCATATCTACATGGTCTATTGATCATTATAATAAACACATTTCAGTTATAAATAAAATTCAACATCAAACATATTCTAACATAAAATCCACTTCATTTGCAGTAAGTGCGTTTTATTTAAACTTCCTCAGAGAACTTTAAATATGTATTTATAACACATGTTTACGTTTTCCATTGGCTCCATTGTATTGACGGTCACTTCCAGGCTTTGGATGTTTGTTTCAGGAAGTTACACATTTAATGATTAAAACAATAGTTATCATATCTTGAAGTTTGAATTATGATAACTATAAAAGTATAGTGCCCTAATCATAGCAAATTTAGTGTCAAATTGGCCTATCTCCACTCATTATGTTGTCGTTAGTGCACTGCATAAACACTTTTTTCTTAACACAGAAAACTACAATATATGTTCAATCATTATAACTTTATTTTAACATTGTCAGAAACAGTTTTTTCCTGCATTAGCTTTGTTCAATATTCAATGTTCATCTTTTATTTAACCTATCTTGTACTTCTGACTTTCTAATACTGTGATACTATCCATTTATACATGTATCAAATATAATGATTGAATTTAAAAGTATCACTGTTCATATTGTCTTGTAGCATGTTCAAAATGCTCATCATATATTATTATATACACGGTAAATAAATGCTTACCATTGACACTTGTTAAACATAATAAAATATTTAATAAATACGTAACTGATTGATTTTGTCATCAATTTCAAATTTTCATTCAAACAAAATGAATGCAACATTGTCTTCGCATTATCATTTTTAAACCAATATAACAATTCACATCATTTCCATTTTCCAGACTCAGCCAGACTTTTGAAAAATTATAAATTGGTCAAGCAGGACGAGTTTAGGTAAGAGTTTGGAAGACTGTAGTAGCACTGGCTACTCATCAAACCTTGGTCACTGACGCTAACAGCCCGAGCTGTTAGCGTCAGTGACTAAGGTTTGATGAGTGGCCAGTGCAGCAGCGCTGGACACCAGAAATCCTTGTCTGGGATCATTGTATACCACTCGTTACATTTTACTAAAAGTGCCGAAATTATTCAGTGTCCTATAATTATACGAAACAATTTCATTGAACAAGACGACCATTTTTATCTTGGGATTGTTTCACTCAATTTTCTTTGTAGCCTTTAATTGTGTATATCTATGGTGACCAGTTGCACAATTTTGGACATCACAGAATATCCAAATTTTAAAATTCACTGACATTTCCCTGACTTTCAGTATTTTTTTCATTTATCCCTGACCAATTTCAAATTCCCTGACTTTTTCCTGACCTGGAAGAAAATTCACCTTTCTCTGACTTGTCCCTTACCGCTGGACGCCCTGAGGTTGCCTTAGCAACACTGTAATTAGATAGCACCTGTTCATGTATGTATACAAGACACAGAAATGCATCGCAAAATCCCTAAAATACTTCATTATACAGAAAAAAATTAATTTACCTCCATTAGTTCTGGAAGTGCATGATTTCCATAGCAAAGTTCATGGACCATATAAGTGTATCCTAAAAGGGACCTAGAAAGACTCAAGCTCACTCGGAGGAACTTGCGCAGTCCTTTGGGACCGTAAATATGAACCACTCCATCTTTATCTGGGCTGTGATTCTGGCTTATTGTGCACAGGAGACCTGGTAAGCCAAAAACCTGAAAAAATAACAATTGGTATAAGTATATAATTTTCTATTTTTTCAACAAGTAAGCACAGTCACCTCACAATGGAGGCTGAGCTAACCGGCAACCAGTTATAATTGCCAGAAAAGGAGAGAAGAAGAACAAGAACAACAAAAAATTTATTTTATGGCATTATAATTTTTCACTCCGAAAAATTTAATATTTTAAACTAAACTTTTACTTACATGATCGCCATGCAAATGGGATATAAATATTCTTGATATTTTCCCAGGCCGAACGCTGCTTTTCATTAATTGAATCTGAGAACCTTCTCCACAGTCAAACATCCAATATGTGCCTTCTGCAAGAAAGAAGAAAAAAATTGGAAATTCAATTTAAACTCTAGAAATTGTCAACTTTTAACTCAGTGGCGTCAGTGTAGGCGGGGCTGGTGGGCCATTTGCCCCACCACTTTTTGGCCGAAGCATAGGCATTTCTGCAAGCAAGAAATTTTCAGTTTGCGTCAGACATCTTCCGTGAAGGTTCAGCCCGATTTGCCCCACCACTCGAAACTAAGTTAACTGACGCCCCTGTTTTACTTCAGTGCCAGTGCTGGCAGTGCATCATCTGTAACTTGTGCGCATCATGACCAAAGCCGAACGATTTGGTTGCCCCTCCCCCCCACGAAGACCGCATGTGTCTGAAAACACCCCACCCCCCCCCCCCCAAATTGAGAATCCCCCAAAATTAGGTATCAACACTGACAACTGTGACAGCTCTTAAATTTGAGTTATTAATATCAAGCTGAGCAGACTTTATGACAATGACAATGATGACACTTCATCAAGTGTTCATGCTTCTAAAACTGCCACAACACAGTTTTGTTTTTGTAACAAATTCGGAGCTCACCATTCCTGAAAATGATGCAGGAAACTCCTCTGGCTGGAGTAGGATAAGCTGAAGCAGTCCCAAGGAATGTCAACTCCATTGCTAAACTACTACACCAGTTGACAGTGGAATCAGGGTGTTCAAGACTTCACAACATTGCACAATTTGACAGAAACTGTCAAAATTTGCAGAGCAAGCACATGTGATTTCACCACCGGATGTTTACAACAAAATTTTAATTTATCAGAAATCCAGCAGAGGGAAAACTCAAAATTTGACAGCAACGCCTCTGGTGTGAACTGATGATGAAAGGACATAATTTTGTTAGTTTTGTCCTATTTGGCAATTAAGTGTTAATTCTGCCTTTAATGTGCTTTAGATGATGCAAATGAGACTATGATTAAGTTGTCCTACACCGTGAACATCTGTAGAGCCATGAGGATTCAGGGCAGGTATCTGAAATTGATTATTTTTTTTACATTTTACCATGTTTACTGTAAATTTGTAATTCAGTTGTTTAATTTTAAACAATATAAGAATTGAGTAATATACAGTGAATGTCAATGATGCAGGCATACATGATGTAGTTCACCTCTTTCGGCATTCGCGGTCCTTGTCGTCGCATATTTTCTTAAAGAGGCCTACTATAATATTAATCTCAGTGGTTTTGGGGGGGGGGCCCTTGCCCCCCCCCCTCTGTATCCGCCATTGTTTATTCAGTGTGCATTGTATCGCATGCTTCGCGTTGCTACTTACTTACTTGAACTTACTTGAATCCACCGATGATCAATTAATTATTAATTTTTCTCTAATTGTTTTTTCAGACACTGTTCCAACTCTCCGAAAAATGAAATTAGGGTGAGCGCAGATAAGAGGATCGCGGAAATACGACCAAATTATGACCTCCATGATCGAAATCTAGGTGTGCATAAAATTAGTCAAACAGTCATGGCGATAGATCTGGATGGATTTGTTGGAAAAAAAAAGCAGGGGGATATGTGGGCCGACAAAGAATAAAAATTTAATACTAAAATAAATGTGTACATTTTTAAACCCACCCCCCCCCCCAACCCACGGAAAACTCCTCCTTTCAAAAATGCAATTTAATTATAATATTTTGGGACACGTATACTGTATAGTGTTTCCTCATGAAATGGACCCCCCCCCCTCATAGCTTTCGCGAGTAATTACGGTGTTAATTAGATGGTTAACATGAACATGATGAAAAAGAACTTAGTTCAGTTTATTAAGCTTTTGTTTTCCAATACATTTTTCTGAACATTCTGAATGATTTCTTTTATAATGCAGATCTAATGCTTGTTTTTTTTCTTTCAGTGCCAGGATGTCTGGAAAATTTACTGACCTATGTGGATATTTTAACAAAAGCACGCCAAGAAACTTACAAACATGACTACATGAAAATGACCGACCTCCGCAAGGAAGGAATGACGTTTATAGTGTCTGGACATTACTATTTTCCAAAATTATTGGATATTCTGGAAAAACAAAAACATAAGGATCTCTCAATAGTCAATGAACTGAAATCTGTGCAAGACACTAATTTTGTGACTTCGTCAACACTACAAATAGATGGCACGCCATTATGCCGGAATGATTTGCTATGGTTCTACATCGATAGAACCACTAGGAAAAAGGCAGCTTTACCCCAGTGGTTCAGAGAGGAATTTAAACCTCTGTCAAATATTGAACCAAAAGGGACTGGAAATTTTGATATTCTGAAACGAAACATTGAGAGACATGAGATTGGAGATAATTTTGAAAAACTTTCAAAAACTTCATTTTCTGTGACGAAAGACGATGTGGACCATTTTGGTCATTTTAATCACTCATATCACTTGAGAGAAATGATTAAGAATATTGTACAGAATTTTCCGAGAAGTAGCAGCATTACAAATATTGAAAACCTTCCTTTAAAGACGGTCGATATCTTGTACAAAAGAGAAGCAAAACTAGATGACGACCTTACTATTCAGTCCTCATTTTTGCAAAATGATCCTAATTGCAGAGAAATTGTTCTTCAAAGTTCCATCTCTAAAGACGCTGGACTCTTGACACAAATGGAATTGAAATTGGATAGTTCTAATCAAATTGTAAATGCTAAACTTTAATACCTAGTTAATTATGTGTATATATTTTGGTGCAAAAGTAACTATAATCATAAATGATTGCCAATGATTGGTGATGCAATTTTTTGTTGCAGAATGTTAAAAAAAAAAGAAAATTATGAATGAGGTGTCATGTTTTGTATGTGCTGTCTATGAAGAGCTCGAGAGGATCGAGACATGTAGCTACATCTTATACTAAAATAAATTAGCCCAGGGTTTCGATGTAGAATATAAATTTTAATTGTTTTTTAATCAATCAAGTATAAATTAATTGTTTTGTTTAGCTATTATATAATTTATGAAACTTTTTTTTAATGCTTTGAGTAAAGCCAGGAGTGGCATGGTTCTTATTATAAAGGCATCGTGTACATAGCCAATGGCAGGGCAAGACATACTTGTTACAGAGGCCTGGGCCGTTCTTGAAAAATGCTCATACTCCAAGGGTTTGCAGCCGCGCATCCAAAAGTAATTTTCCACAAGGTGGCGCAATGGTGCGCGCACTCTGGTGGATTTTGCAAACAAACGTCAAAATGGCGATGACAGCAGATTGGACTCCTCTTGGAGAATACTATTACAGGTATATTGTCTGGTTTGAAGGTTTAATTTCACTAATTATGTGTCTGTGTTGAAGTATATAGTTTAGTGCTGCTTTTGCAATGTTTGGTTGTAGTGGAATGGCCCTCTTGTCACTGCTGACACGCCCCCTTTTCCTTGTTGACATGTGTGTCATGATCATGAGCTGGCCACTGGCACTGGCTGTCAGTGTCACCTGTCAAAAATGACAAAATTGTCTAAAATGGCAAAATTTCTTGGAAGCCACATTTAAGTTATTTTGGAACAATTTCAATATTTTCCAATCAAGGTGGATGACTCTGCTCTGGTAGTAATACTAGCAGACAGTCACTGCCAGTGTTGGAGGCTTGGTTGGAGGTCTTCAGGGCGGCCTCGGGCCCGGCCCGGACCATATATTTTGAAGGCCTTGTAGGCCTACTCGAGTCTTGATCTCAAATCCTAAGATGCCCAATCCTTGGCTCGGTCTCGGTGTCTTTGACTTTGGGTCATTATTGTGGCCTCGAGGTCGCATTTTGATGTCAATGTCCTCAGTCTCAGAAGGTCATGTTTCTGTTTCGACCTCGGATGTCCCAGATATGTCCCGACCTCGGCTACTATTATACTGAGTAAAATGTCCATGTCCCAGTCTCGCTAGGTTAGTCTTGTATGAATCAAGAAAAATTACTATAACTCGCCAGGCTCTAAAGTTAGACTAAATCTAATGGAGGCAGTGATGCCCCAAATAAGCCACTAGTGACTAATGGTAACTTCATAAAGTTGAAAATAACTATCATAGATGATAATATTACAAAATGTATTGGACTATTGGTGAATCTTGTCTGATTTGTTGTCAATTTCATTTAAAAAGAGAAAAAAACAGCTGTTAGACATGTAGCAGCTATATAGCTGTTGACTGTTGTCACTTTGCCACTTCCTCACTGACTAACTTTTATTAATTTTCCTTGCAGGATCCAAGAGGTGTATTCCATGAGCTGGGCGGATCAAGTTGATCTTTCGAGGTTCATTGTCGCTGCTGCCCCCTATGGGGGACCTATTGGTAAGCCATACATTTTGCTGTCAATATGGGCCTTTACTTTTAAAGGAGAACTTAAAAAAAAAATTGGTACCTAGCATATTATTGCCATGTTGGGTAACTTGGAAAATAGCATATTTTTGTTGTTGTTGTTTTTTTGCAGCGCTCATCAGAGATGACTCGAAAATGCAGAAATCCACCGGCACCACGACTAAGCCAATTATATACATGTTCACAGCTGCTGGTAACGAGATAACTGCGATCAGGGTAGGTTTATCAATAGTCGCTGAGTTTGGGAATATTATAATTATTTAGCAGTAATGTTTCAATCATGTCACTTAAAGTTTTTATGTGCGATCTTTTTTGTTAAGTGTTTTATTTTGTGTTTTTTTTGTTTGTTTAGTTTTTGGAGTTAAATTTGTTTCTTATGTCTTTGTTCGCAGGGCAATATCGTGGTGAGTGGTTAGAGTTGAAAATTTGATTGTTATGAGTTCAAATTTGGTATCCCTAAAAAACTGAATGACAATTTAAAGACATGATTGTGCTATATAATCAGTCAGGGAAATTATCACCAGCTGATGACAATCAATGTCCTCAGCCCCACATGACAATCACCCTAGCACTGTCATCACCCTCCCATGACACTCTCACAGTGTCATGGCCTAGCCATGACTTTGGCAGTGCTCTAAATCATCTTTGACTGGCTATTTAAAAAGAACTACTGCAACTATCACTTCCAAACTTGGTATAAAGTTGTATCACAGTGTCAACTAACTCTATGAATTTTGGCAGACCTATCCATTACATAATGAGGAAAAGAACCCGAAGGCTCCAGAGAAATTAGGAAATTGTCATCAGCTGCTGATGACTTTGCAGTATTTCGTGAAATTGGATAGAATTAAGTCCCGCAACTGACATGCTGCTGTGTGGTGAGGATGGCTGCAAAGAGTTCAGACTTTCTTCTGATACCCAACTGATCAACCCCACACACTCAATCATCCTGTCAGGGCCAGGACTTGGCTGGAATTGCAATTGTCATCATATGCTGGTAATTTCCCTGACTGATAATGGGAGTAATTTTGCATGAAGTTTTTAGATTATAAGATTCTAATAACACCTTTCAACAGACTTGTTTTGAAATTTTATAGTCATGAAAATTTGGTGCAAATTTACATTAATTTGAAATTACATCAAAAACCTACAGAATTACATCTAATTGATCTCCAAATTCAGCAGTAGTTCCAAAAGCGAAAATATAATTATTTATTGAACAATTTTTGACCCATGAAAAGAAAAATAGCTAGTTTTCAAAAAATAATAGCTACACTATTTTGCATGCCCATACATTTGCATATAAATTACAGTGCTCAAATTTACTAAGAATTAAATATTCTAAAATGAATACTAATTTTTCTGCACTCATGATCAAGTCATTGATTTGCAGAATATATTTGCACAACTTATATATATATATATCTAAATGATTTTATGTGATTTGATTCTTATCATATAATTATATGTTGAGTGTGGAGTAAATATAAATGCATTATTTTCCAGTGGAACAGTGGTCATGTGATCCAGTTAGGCTGGTCCTGCAATGAAGATCTGCTATGCGTCCAAGATGATGGGACTGTTCTGGTGTATGACATTTTTGGACAATTTAAGAGAAACTTCTCCTTGGGTCAGGTAAGCAGAATTGTGCTAAAAAGAACACAGCAACAGTAACCTTAATAATATTCTCTTAAGTGTGTGAAAGAAGTGTCTTTGAGGACACAAAATTTGAGTTTTCTTTCTGATAAAAGATGATAATTTAAAAAGAAATGCAAGTGCATTTTGATAACAAAATACGACCTGTTTTGTTTGCTCATGATTGTTTCGCAACGGCTTTATAATGAATTATGATTACTTGCTCAGTTGCTGACATAGAAAATTTATCATCAATATTTGATTTTTATTGTTAAAATAATTAATTTTTGAAATGAGAATAAAAGAGGCTCCTGAAATAGATTTTTGTTTCCTTATCACTTAGAATTTTTTTAGAGCACAACGCAAGTTAAGTTTTCGATACAATTTCTTATATTGTACTTGATGGACTTTGTGCGGTTCACAATCTTTTTGATATCTTTATTTATTTTTCAGGAAGCAAAAGACAGCAAAATCTTGGAGTGTAAGATATTCAGCACTTATGCAGGAACAGGCATTGCAGTACTGACAAGCACATATCGAATCTTTCTTATTACTAATATTGAGGAACCACGGATAAGGAGACTTGCTGAAGTACCAGGTATAAAATTTAGATAACTAGTATCTGTGAAAATGTATGTATTTAGCCATATTAAGTAAGCGTATGACACCTATAGATATGCAGGGAGAAGGGTTGGTCTAATGGTTACGTGGTAGCGTCCCTATGTCCAGGGTTCAAATCCAGCTCTTGTGGGGTCACCTGGGCCATTATTGGATGGCAGTTTCAATCATCCTTTGCCTCATCAGCTCTTTACCGTGTCCTCCGCCTGTCCTAATTTATTAAATTAGCCTACCAAATGCATAAATACAAAACGTAAAGCCCCATTCATCCTATAAATATGCCGACATGCTTAATTTTCAAATTATACATCTGTCTTACAGGACTAGATGCGCCCCCTAGCAGTTGGTGCATCATCAACCAAGGTCGACAGACGAGAGCGCTAGTAGCAAAGGAAGCTAATCTTTACTTGTTGGATCATGGCGGCCAATTCCAAGAACAGGTTTAACTTTTATATTTTATTCTATTTATTGAATGTCTTGCAACTTGTTGCCCGGGTCTTAGATTGTATAGTCTTCTTTTTTTTATAAATATTCTCTTTCACTCCAGGCCTGATATATCTACTTCATAAATACCCCTTGGTAATCACATACAAAATTTTGCAATTCTTAAATTTCTACTGGTATCTGTAACATGTGTAAGGTAGAACAACTCCACATTACCTTTTACATGTAATCTTTCATGATATTAAACTTCAAGCAATTTTGCAAAGACTTCCGAGTTATGGAAACCACAATATCTCTTTCAAACAAGCATTTTTGTATATCATGCATTTAATATGATATTATTATTATCTTCCGACTCTCATTTCATGATATTTGTTGTTTCAGAGACCAGAAATGAGCAGTATTATAGGTTCGTGGATTGAGATGGCCGTTTCATTCAACAATAAATATCTTGCCCTCTTCGCTGACACGGGACTTCTGTGGATTGGTTCCTCAGATTTACAGGTAACTGGGGACAAAATCGAAACAAAAATAAGACTTACTTGAGTTTGGAAAATTGATTTGTTATGTTATTGATTAAAGTTAGTATTGAATGTGTTGTTTTTTCCAGAAAGTCTATTGCGAGTTTGACACGAAGTGTTCCACCAGACCTGAACAGTTAGCTTGGTAAGTTGTTGGATGTGTTTGGACCCTCAAGCGTGCTTTTTGCAAAACTTGATAAATCAAAATTGTTCTGCTTTATGTACCATATGATGCATATGATATTAAAAATTTGTATTTATTTACTGCAGGTGTGGATCAGGTGCTATCGTCGGTTACTGGACAAATGTGCTTCTCGTCATTGGACCCCACAAGGATTGGATAAAGTATCCTTTTATATTCATACAAAATAATTGCGATCAGCAGGCTGGCGGACCATTAAGCTGAAATATTCAGTCACCAAAGTTTGCCAAATATATGGAGATATTATATGTACTGATATTAAAGGTTTTGATTGATAAAGACACTCCAAACTTTTTAGACTAGGCTGATGCGTGGTCTAGCCTGGAAATGTTTACTATAGTATTTCTCTATTCAAATATTTCAAAAGCATTTGTCCTTAATTTTGCCAAGATTCACAAAAGACTTTCCAGTTCACCTTGTCCAAGAAGCAGATGGGCTCAGAATTATTGGGCCTTATCAGCATGAGTTCCTGCAGAAAGTCCCATGTAAGTTGGTTTTATAGCATAATTAATTTAACTCTGAAAAATGTAGACTATTATGCAGTAGATTCAAATCCTCAATTTAGTTTTCTGAATGCATTGCTAATTATATTACATGACTTTATTTGAAGAATCAAGTTCTTCATAATTATTGAACATTAAATTCAGCTGTCGTTGAAGACATTTTCAAGATTGGATCAATGGAGCCAGGGGCGATGTTATTTGAAGCTTCCAGAGAGTTTACCGTGAGTATATAATCTACTGATAACATTAGATTTTAAGGACATCCAAAATTCTACTGCTGGATTGGGGAGGGCTGGGCTGTCAATCATTGGTTCCTGGGAGCTATTAGATGAGCTGCCGTTTCATTTATCCTTCGCCTCATAGCTGTGTCCTACTCCTGTCCTTGATTAGCGTTCCACAGCCCATAAATAAAAATAGGATGTAAATCCATAATCATCAAAACATCTATGATTGGATGTAATTTTGCTACTATGTGATATTGGCAGCTTATTTTGGGATCTTGCTCCACAAATTAAGAGAGGGGGGAGGGTTGGTCTAGTGGTGGCGTGTTGCACTGCCAATTCCTGGGTCCAGGGTTCGATTCCAGCTCTTGCCGGGTCCCCATGGCCTATGTTGAACGGCTGTTTCAATCATCTTTTGCCTCATTACTGTGTCCTCCTCCTGTCCTAATTAGCTTACCAAGTGCATAAATACAGGACATAAAGCCCCAATCATCCATCCATCCACAAGTTAAGAGAGACTGTTTCATTTTAATTTCCATTGAAGCCACTTTTTCTCCAAAAATTTTAAAATGTTTAAAACATTGTAATTTTCAGAAAGGAAGCCAGAGGGCGGATGAGTACATTAGAATGATCAAAGACCAGCTCCACCTAGCAGTTTCCCAATGCATTGAAGCAGGAGGCCACGAGTGGGAACCCAGAGTGCAGAAACAGCTATTGAGGGCGAGTGTTGATTATTTGTTTTCTTTATTAGAATTTTTTGCATGAAAGTTTACATGTATCTGACAAAGCTTGTCTGATGAAACATGAGGGGTGCCAGTTAGATATTGTGGAAAAATTCCTTCTTTTTTTTAAAGTACTATATTTTTTGGTCACAAGTAGATAGATGTTGGGCTTCAACAGCAACTGGTCTCATCCATGGATAAGCCCTGGATCTCTTACGCATGGGCCCCAGAGCAGCCCTGGGATAGTGATTATTTTACAAATGTCTTGAATAAAAAAGTGAAGGCTATATCATTGATGCAATTTGTCTTTTCGTGAAAATTGATTAATATTAACTTACACTGAAGCTCCTTCCTAGATGCAGTGTCCTAGCTACCTTGCCAAGTGCAAAATACAGGACTTAAAGCCCCAATCATCCATTCATCCAACCTCTGCATAAAGTTGTTTAAAAATCCAAAAGCCTTCTTACCCACATTTCCCAGTATTGTTGCATTGAAAAATATGGCTGAATAAATGAATTTCTAAACCAATGATCTAATCCCCATATTCCCTAAACTTCTTCTAATGTTAAGTGTGTGCAACAGATTAATTGTGAATGGTTTGTTGGTATAACAATTTAGAAATGATGCTACTGATTGCAATTGTGGAATTTGCAAATTGGTTTATTGTCTAAATTATAGCTTAATTGCAATTAAGTTGACAAGATTAATTTTGCACAAGAACTGACACACTTTGTTTGTTTAGCAATTAGTATTGGTGCAGGAGGTCAATTGCAATTAGGTCAGAATGGCTAAATGAGTTATTTATACTACATGGAATGTTTTTGTCCAATGAGAGAGCAGTTTAGTAATGTTAGAATTACACCCACCAATGAGAATATATGTTACAATGAGCTATTCTCAATTGCAAAGATGTTGCAGTGTGGGTTTTTAATTTGTTTCAATTTGACACTTATGAACATTTTTAAAGCTGAGCAATAATTTGACACCAAGAAATGCCACTTTTGAGGCAACAAGCACAATATGTGTTGTATAGGACCATTTTAAACTGTTTAAAACAGCTACTTGTGAATCCTCAAGTCATTTTGAGCTGTTGTTTGTATCGCTTATAATACGACAAACTGTGAAATCATGTCAGTGTGAAAATCTTCACTACACTTTTAGCACTTTGCACAGCAAAGACAGATGCATTTTTAGCTCCATTGATATTTTAGCAGCAAGCTTTTAAACAAGGATTTTACTATTTGGATTTTCTGGAAACTATAATTTTACAAAATCTGATATTGGATAATTTTAAGACAACAGATTTTAGCCACTGGCTGAAAAAAAGACTGCATTTCAGTCTGCATTTTGCTGTTTTAAAGGCGTCTATTGGACATAATTTTAGAAGATATCTTTGAATTGGTCATTGTTGTCCTCCATGATCAAATACTGGAAAATTGGATGTTTTGGAGTTGTGAAAACATTGCGACTATGATGCTACCTAGCACCAGTGATTTCTCCACAATTGGATTTAACACCAAATAAGTTATTGTTTGGTTGAAGGAGGCCACTTCTGATATTGCTGGTTCTCTCACTTTATAACTGACTTTGGCTGTTGAATATCTCCGCAAGAATACACTTGGGAAGCTTAAAAATACTGCAAAAAAAGACAGTTGCATCAACATTGCTGAAAGTTGGAGCTTCAAAGTTTCTTGGTTGGTGATTTCAATTTCAACATGGCTGGTTTAGTGGATGTCTGCCAATCTTCCGACTATGATCCGGAAGTGCTAACATCATTGTGGAATAACCCAGCCTTTCAAGAGCTGCAAGCTACATTGATACCAGAGTGCAAGTCTGTGTGCATACCTTACAGCTTGATACATGAAGGCAGAGGTAGTGACGACATGGTAAAGAGCGAACCTGGCCGACCGGAATCTCGTCACGAAGCTCCAGTGGATCTTGTTGTTGAAGATGCTACTTTACAAGCAGAATTTAGACAATTAGCACCAATGCAAGATGCTCGAGTACAGGAACTAGAGAGGTTTTACAGTGTACAAGGTGCTTCAATTGTTACGCAAAGAACTGATGCTGTATCTCGATTGCAACTTCGCGATCCGCCTCAAGAGCAATTCAACGCAGATCTCAAATGTATCAACGAATACTACGACAAGCAACAAGAACATTTAACACTAAGAATTAGCAAGAGCCTCCATTTACTCAAATCGACCCTCCCCAACAACATTCAACCCCCTGGTGGCCAGACACGGAAGCAGAAGTCACGTCTGCTCAACCCCAAAGCTGTGGAAATCATGTCTGACTGGTGAGTTGTCTTTATTTTTTTAATGAAATTTATAACATAAAAGCACAAAAAGTGAAATTAAACAATTTTTGTATTCCATTAATAAAGTGGCAGCAGACTTAAATTTCAACTTTGAAAGTCTGTGAATTTTGTGATTTTCCCAATATTTAACTTTTTTTTTTAAACTGTAAGTTACAAATACTTATAAGCCTACGTATACGCTAGAATTGTCTTCCAAAAGCCCAATTATTTAGAGATTTCAATGATCTAACAATAACTTTGAAGTGCATCAGCTTTGATTGCCGTGACATTCTCCTCCTCTTGAAATACATAAAATTTGTACAGATTATGTTTAAAACAAAATTACTACTAAAATTCTAGACCAGGTCATACTTGAAGTGGGTTTGTTGGGCAACTGTCTCCTTTCACCACGTGGGAGGGGGGGGGGGTTGGTCTAGTGGTGGCGTGCTGGACTGCCAATCGCTGGGTCCAGGGTTCGAATCCAGCTCTTGCCAGGTCACCTAGGCCTATGTTGGATGGCTGTTTCAATCATCCTTCGCCTCATTGCCGTGTCCTCCTCCTGTCCTGATTAGCCTACCAAGTGCATAAATACAGGACGTAAAGCCCCACTCATCCATCCATCCTTTCACCACATGTTTTGAAACGATCTAACTGGTCAATGAAACTTGTTTATTATTTTTATTTCAGGTATTTCGCCCATGAATCGCACCCTTACCCAACGGAGGAAGAAAAACGTGACATGGCCGACCAAGGAAACATCTCTCTCGCTCAAGTAAAAGCCTGGTTCGCAAATAAACGCAACCGCACTTTGAACACTAAGCCGAAACGCCAAAAGGCTCAACTCCACCGCCAAGTCAAGAAAGCTTGTGACGTTTACAAGGATAACAATTCAAATGACTTCAACCAAAGAGGTTTCATAAATATGATGAGTGACTTATCGGGGTTAATTACGATTCGACCGATGCCGGAATTTTCTGTCAACGGAGCGTTTAACAGTCTCGCCAATCTAGCTGTTATGACGTGAACAAATTTACAGCTGAGAACCTTCAGAAATTTCCAAGACGATCTCACATTGACCATTTCATCCAATTCATAAAGACAATTTCATCATAGAAAGTTTCACGTAGACTTTCAAACATTAGAACATTTTCAGACTTTACAGGACTTCTGTAGTGAAGGTCCCCTGTAATTTCCATAATCATTTTTATCATTGTATATATTTTCATTTCATTGTTTCACATGTAAAGTGCAATTTTGTGTTGATGCCTGTACATACAAAATATTTTGTTATTTGATGTAATGCAGATTTTTCAGTCATGGTTTTCTTGCTGTAAAATTGATTTAGATAATGTTAGAGAACTTTCTTTAACTCAGCCATAGTTTTAACAAGACTTTACAAACTCCTTTTGCAGCAATTTTTATTTAGAATTTGTACAATTTAATATATACTAACTAAGCCATTTGATATTTTATGAATGATTTTTAAGCCACCAATTTTGGTTAATTTTGAGACAAGTATTGTGAAATTTTTAAGCCATAGAACAAGCTTTGAACCTGGAAAATGTTATATTTTAATATTTTAGAACCATATTTGGTTAAAATCTATAAGCAAAACATTTTAGAATTATTTAAAAATGATATCAAGCCACATGTGCTTGTGTTTTATAAATCATATTTGTTAAACTTGAAATTAGTAGTTTTAATACATTTGATTGATATTTCTTCGAACTTTTTTAGGTTTTGTTGAAGAAATTAATTTTAAAGTCAGGTGTATTACCTTGGAACCTCAGAAGTTTTAAATGAATGCTTTTCTATGACATTTTAAGGGTTGCCTATTAATGTTATTCTATTATTTTAAGAGAATTTACTCAAATGACATTACTGTTACTGCTTTCATTTAGGCATCCTGCTAAACCTAATGGTCATAATATTATTGTTATATTTGGAATAAACCATTTCTGTGTTACAGCCAAACTGAGCATTCTTGTTTGTGTTAATGTTTTGCTGAATTTATAGTTACAAGTCTAACAGTTACCTTAATTGAACAAGTAAAAGTTAACTATTTCACTCAACATAAAAGGAACTTACAGGAAGCTTTCATGCTCTATCCAGTAGTTACAAGTCTAACAGTTGCCTTGTTCGAGTCCTGCATTTTGAAATGCTAGTGCTTATAAGTGGTACACAGATGAGAAAACCAATTTGGACATGATTGAATTTTGTTGCCTAATAATATTTTAATTCAAAGAGCCCGTTTCATAATCTTCTCAACTTTTATATGGTGAGACACCAGTGTTGAGACACTATGTTGCAAGGGGGTAGCTCAATGGTAGCATGTTTGACACTGCCAAGCTGCCAATCGCTGGTCCAGGGTTCCAATTCAGCTCTTGCAGGGTCCCCTAGGCCCATGTTGGACAGCTGTTTCAATCATCCTTTACCTCATTGTGCTGGCCTTTCCAATCCTAATTAGCCTACCAAGTGCATACAGGACATTAAGCCTCAATAATCCCTCTGTCCATCCATGTTGCAATCAGCTTGCAAATATTTTTTTTTACTTATTTCTTAGATGTATTTCACCTGAGAAACTTGACTAGAATTTTTTAACTGTTGGGTCCTGGGACTGTGCTGCAATATTTCCACCACAGGCGCTCTACAATTCACCTGAAGTGCTCAATTATTCTGCTCAGAAGGGCAACCTTCAGCGCTGTAACAAATTTTTTTCAAAACGTTAAGTGTAGTGAGAGTTAATTAAGTTTTCCGTTTTATTTCAGGCTGCAACCCTTGGCAAATGTTTCCTGACAGATTATCGGCCGGAAGAATTTGTCAACATGTGTCAGATGCTTCGAGTGCTCAACAACATCCATGAACATACCATCGGCATTCCTCTTACTTACACACAGTATCCTTTTTCAATTCTCTAGAATTCAATCTTCAATATGACTGATTTTGCTCTGCCTGGGTCACTTGAACTTTTGTTGTACAGCAGTTTCAATCATCCTTCACCTAAGTGTTGTGTCCTCCTCCTGCCCTTGTAAGCCTACCTAGTGCATAAAATACAGGATGTAAAGCCCCAATCATCCATACATCCATCAAATGACCGATTCTGCCAGCAGAGACTCAATACCGGTATAAAATTCAGAGCTTTTTAAGATCACCAGGGTCAACACTACATTTGACTGTTAGGTTGGGTTTAATGAAAATATTTTGAAGATACAAATTCTTTTCTGCATTAAATTGCGTCCCAAAAGCATTCACACTTATTAGATTTTATATTGGGGTATTGCTATCATTTAAAAACACATATGGCAAAATTCCATTGCTGAGGGTTTGCTCATTCGCAGTCTTCAGTTTGATTTCCATGCATTTATCCTTGACTTGTGCAGATTACAAGAACTGACACTGCCTGTACTAATAGATCGTCTTGTGATGAGGCGTCAGTATTGTTTGGCCATCAGAATCTGCGAGTGGTTGAAATTACCAGAAGCAGAAGGAACTAGTCGAATCTTGGCTCATTGGGCATGTTATAAAGTAAGTATCTGCTTTTGTTATTAGTACAACTATAGGTATATTAAAAAGAAGCTGTTTGCTTGACATGATATGAAATACCTCCTGAGGTAATGGCAGAAATTGTCTGAAACATTATTGCTGCAGCAAAAATGTTTCTGAAAAATGTATTTTAAAGTAGTGAACAACACTGTCCTCGTGCGTCTTGAACGGCACTAGAATATCTGTCTGTGACAAAAAATTGAAAGAGCTACACAATTTTGATAGCGATGAAATAGTTTATTTGTACCTACGGTCTCACTGGCTTTGGCGTTAGGTTTTAGAAATAGAATAGAATAGAATAGAATAGTATTTATTGATCACATTAAAGAAAACATGAAATTTGTGTTCCCAGCTTGACATACATGTACATACAATTACTAAAAATCAATTAATTTCATTAAGCACCTTAATGGACTGCGGAATAAACGTGTTCTTAAACCTATTCGTTCTGGCACGCGGTACCCTCCACCTGCGGCCACTGGGTAACCTCTGAAATTCAGGGTACAAAACATGGCTATTGTCTTTTGTGATGCTGTGTGCCATGCAGGCCAGTCTTTTCCTAACCAGAGAGTCATTATCCTGTAGCTGCACTGTTGGTCCAACCATCCTGGAGCACAACTTATAAGGTCGAGCCATTTCTTTCTTTAGAGCTACAGTTACAAGCCCAAAGAAAGCAACACATGCATATAACAATACACTGGGTACAGTAGCATTAAAAAACATACCAATAATTGAAGGATTAACCTTAGCATTTCTCATAGATCTTATGCAGTACATCCGCTTATTTACCTTTTTCAATTGATGTTTTACATGTGGTTCAAAAGACAATTTGTCATCAACAGTTAGTCCAAGATATTTATAGGACTGGACAATTTCAACAGCCATATTATCAATAACAACAGGAACAGCATCAGTACCTACACGTCGGAAGTCCCATAAAATCTCTTTGGTCTTACTAATGTTTAAATTAAGATAGTTTTGCTTGCACCAGTCACTAACAAATTCTACACAGAGTCTGTATTCTCCATCATTATCTTCACTAACGAGTCCCAAAATCAGTGTCATCAGCGTACTTCTGGATCATCACACCAGGTGTATTCCATTTGAGGTCATTGGTGTACAGGATAAACAGTACTGGAGACAGGACGCACCCCTGAGGGGCACCGGTGTTGAGCGTGGCAATGGATGACAACTCGGAGCTTGTTTTCACATACTGTGGTCTCATAAGAAGGTAGTCTAGTATCCACAGTTGCAGATAAGTGGGGACCTCCAGGGCATTCAATTTATTCATCAGGATGTGAGGCTGTATGGTGTTGAATGCTGAGCTGTAATCGATGAATGTGGCTCGCACTGTGTTACTGGACTGGGCATCAAGGTGTTTCGTGAGGCGGTGAATCAGATTGCAGTTGGCATCGTCAGTTGACCGACCATTGATGTAAGCGAACTGCAATGGGTCCAGATGCGATTCCACATGCGGCATCAGCAGTGACAAGCCAACACGCTCCAGGCGCTTGGAGAGGACAGAGGTGAGTGTGACAGGCCTGAGGTCATTGTCAGCTTGCGGAAGATCCTTTTTGGCTACAGGGATGATCTCACCAACCTTCCAGATAGATGGGAAAACACAGGATGACAAAGAAAGTTCAAACAGTTTATGAATGACATATAGCAAACTGTCTTTACATGACCTAATAAGTTTTGCGCTGATCTTGTCTGGACCAGAGGCTTTCTTCACTTGAACTTTGGCAAGAACCTTCTGCACAGGACGTTGGTGATGCAGTATTATAAGAAAAATCGGCAATAAATCAGAGAGGTCAAGGCATGGGCAGGCAGCCACTGAGCAGCGCCATCATGAATTTATAACCAGCTGATAACTATTTGTTACTACAAATTTTGAAAATGAATTGACTGTTCCAATGTCTGAATAGACTCCATAACTGAGTTTGTTAATAAATGTCATGAATTTGATCCTGATGCTGCTGGTCTCTTGACGCGCTTCTTCATCTGTTATTTATTTATTTATTTTCAATTTCAGGTGCAACAAAGCAATGTTGATGATGAACAAGTGGCCAGAGCTATTGCCCAGAAGTTAGGAGACACTCCTGGGGTCTCTTATTCAGAAATTGCAAACAAGGCTTATGAGTGTGGAAGGACTGAACTGGCTATCAGAGTAAGTGTATCAACCATAATATTTATTATTTATTTATGTTGTTTCTGTTTTTCTAAATCCACAATTCTAGATTTCAAGATTTGCTATTATCATATTTCATACTTCATTTAATTTTTAGGTAGGCCTACATGTAAAAAAAAAGGCCTCAGCCAGAGAAGCTTCGGCTTTTTCTGGAGCCTCGTAATAAATTGAGAAGCAAAGAAACTACACCTGTGTAATGCATGATAAAAATTAATATACAATGATAATGATTGATTAAACAAAATTTCACTATATTTTCCAGTTGCTAGACTTTGAACCAAAAGCTGCGGAACAGGTTCCACTTCTTATGAAGATGAAGAGGGATCCTTTGGCCCTCACTAAGGCTATTGAGAGTGGAGATACTGATCTGGGTAACTCATTTATATTGTTGAATCTTGCTTTAGACTATTTAAAACTTTGTTCTACTTCTTAAGCATTTGGTAAAGTCTGGCGTCATTCGAGACCACCAGACCTTAACTCCGCCCTAACTGTAGAATCCCCATCAAATTTGGCAGGATTTGTTTAATTGGGGGATTTGAATTCAGGTTTTTAAGAAAGATTGCTATTGCCTTCTGTTCGTATCAATTAAACAATTTTTTTTAAAGGGTGGCACACAGATATTATTTTGTAACATGGCCCCAATCATCTATCCTATGAACTAATTTAATTTGGTCTTTAGTTGTGAGTATTCAATTCTGGTAATTAATTTATGATCATAATGAATTCGATGACAATAATGATATAAATTTATTTTCAGTTTACATGGTGCTTTTGCATCTCAAGGAAAATATGAAGTTGGGAGAATTTTTCATGGCCATCCGAGACATGCCCACTGCCCATGCGTTGTTTTTACAAGTAAGTTCTGAAAGAATTTTCATAGCCTTTTTAACGGAGTGACCGCGAATGCGGGTCACCCGTTTAACCCATGGTTGAGCATTATATGGTATTTTGTGTATTGGATGGTGCAAAGTTTTTGTGCTAATGGATTTGGATAGTTTGCCATGGAAATATGGTGAAGAGAATTAAATGGCAATGTGCTTTTGTGGTAAAATACTTGCACACAGGCTTGTGACATGGAAGGTGATGAAAATGCTATTTTAAATTTATTGTGGATTAGCACTGCTGCCATGACAGGCAGGAAAAGCAAGTGACAGGAGTCACCTGGTTTGGGTGCTTGCAAGCATGTGTGAGCATGAATTTGTACTGGTGTGGTGCTAATTTGTGATTTAATGATGTATTTGCATTGCTGACTTCTCAGAATATCATATAATGCCTTATTGCAGGTGTAAATTGATGAAAAGCATGCCAAGATTCATGGCACAGATGCTTGGGTGGCCATGTTTGGCGTAGTGATCTTAAGTTGTCTCTCAGTTATGTGGTCTGGTCACTGGAGAGACACCTGGTGTGCAGATGTGCAGAAGTCTCTACTAGACTAGATTCAAGCAGCAATCAGCAGCAGAATTAGTTTCTAGACACTTAATCAACAATACTAACAACTTTTAAGGACTCATCTGAGATCTAAAAACTTTTGTGGGTACAACTAAGTAGGGACTACTTTTTCAGCAGTGGACCTACACTGCAGCAGTGATGTGTCATGTTTTGACTTGTCAAGCACATGTTTGCTGCAGACTGCAGGAACTGGCCATGTAAACAACCACAAGCAGCATGCAAATGAGCAAGATATGGCACAGTGAACTTGAAATTGTTTTCTTTCATACTGTGAGAATCTGTAATTTTACAGATTAATAACAATAATTTTGGATAACAAAATTAACATTTATAACTTAAGTTGTCAGTGCCTCTGCAAGTTACACATCGACAAAGGGAGAATCAAAACAAAGTGACATAACACATTTTGATAATTAATAACACAAGGTGTTTTTGACATAAACAAAAACCTATGTTTATGAAAAGTTACATAACCAATCAGTTAACATTTTTGGAGAATCCTAACAATCCAATTCAAGGAGTCCCTCTGAAGATTTTTATGAACCTAAAACAGTTAAAAAAAAAAATTTGAGATGGGTTTAATTTTTCAGTACAGAATTATGAATTACATAGAATATCTGACTTGATGTATCTGGAGACTTGGAAGCCATTATAGATTTTAGAAATACTGCCTTGAACCTAAATGTACTGCAGAGCCGACTTTCTCAACTCTCTGTCGTTTCTACAGGATAGAAAATTTCAAGATAAGACATCCAGAACATTTTACTTCAGTCAATCCAGAATATAAGTTTTCACATGAACACATAGGCGTATCGGACAGGGGGGGCGATGGCCCCCCCCCCGCCCCAAAAGTTTGAAAACAGTAGAAGTTAGGGCAAGCAGGCTAAAATTTTGGGCAGATGTTCAAACTATCATTATTGAAAATCAATGGTTCCCATGGCATGTTATGATAAAATGCCATGGAATTTGGATTATGAAATTCGGGCAAACGTCGCTCGCCCTCCGAAAAAATCAGCTCGCCGTACGCCTGTGCATGAATATGACAGTATTTCTCAGGGACCTTGAATTAAAAAGAACTATACACAGAGGTTAGATGAAATGACTCTCAAACCTAAATCGAATTGTAAAACAACAAGTGTATAATGAGTCTTGAGTCTGAGTCTATGTGCCATAAATATAACTTTTTCAATTGTTCTGAATTCCAAGACAAGCCTGCAACTGCAACAGCAATCCACAACCTGTGTGATGGCTCTGTGCCCAGCACAGGGGTGATACATTGTGATGATGGCTGCACATGCCCTATTACCATTGCTGGACATGTGTAGCACGCACCACACCTCAATGAGATAATGTTTATTGAGAGGTCGTATTGCCACTATGCAGAGAGCAGTGTTTGTCACACTTTTATGACAAGCGCTTCACTTTCTAAGGGTACAGAAACTTTAAATTTGCAATCTATTTCTGTGGCACTTGCAAGCAACAATGATTTCATGTCAATTTATATAAATCTTACCAAAACCACGTGCTACCATTTGTTATACTAGCTATACATATAACTCATTTGAATAAACTTTTACAACATTGCCAGAACAAATATCAATAAATATTTTGCACTTACATCCAGCCTTTGTTTTCCATCAAAATTACTCATTATGCAGCTACTTACATTATCTCATGGAATCTACTTGTCAGTTTCTCCCATGTCTAAAGCTACCATAGCATCACATACACCTCGCATAAATACAAATATGCTTCCCATTGTCTCTGTACCAAAACTGCAACTCAACCTTCACTTCACCAACAGCACGCCACCCAAGATCAGAACAATTGCATAAATCCAGCTGACATTATTTCCAACCTTTTTGCCAAAAAAAACCAAAATCACACCTTACCCTCATGTCAATTTGCCAAAACAAACTATTTCCACGACATCACTCCGTTTTGCAATCCGCGGATTCTTGTTTAGAAGCATGAAGTTATTCCAACAATTTCTTTTGTTACAGCTTAGTTGCTTTGATACTATACAATATTTCACGCTGAAGCCAAGCAATAGGATTTTAATGCCATTGCTTGCTTGTGTTCTGAGAAGCTTGAAAAAAAAAGTCTTATGTTTAATTCTTATGCTCTGCTCAGTCAGTCAGCCATAACTATCCTGTTCAGGCATGCTCAGCTTAATTTTTAATTCCGTTGATCGGTTATAATAAAAAAATGCTCCCTTTTTGTTGTTGAATCATTAAATAAAACAATAATTGTTGTTCCGTTCTTTTTGCTGCAGTACTGCCGGCAACAGAATCGCAGTATGCTGCGAGACTTGTATTACCAAGAGGATAACTACCAAGAAGAGGCCAACTGCAGGATTAGGGAGAGTTATGAAGAAGATGTAAGGGAATTTATTCTTTAAATTTCATGAATCAGCAAACAGTAATTTATGTTATATTAATTAAGGGTACTATCTTATTAACAGAAACTGCTTTTACTGTAGTCTTTTCATCAATATTAATCTCTCTAAACACGTTTTTGTTCTGTGATTGTCAGTTATATTTACTCGCTATTAGTTTCTAATTCATTTTCTATGACTTATATAGTGGCAGTGACAATACAGAAATTGCTCCCTGACAATTACCTTCTTATTTTTCAGAGGTTGGAGTCTCGGCTAAGTCAGTTAGTTGCTGCCCAAGAAGCTTACAAGAAGGCAAGAAATGAATGGGCTGCTCAGGTTAGTCTATTCATTGTACAAGCTACTACTGAACTCAGACTGGAACTATCATGTATCAGTTTGGAAAAATAAGATGTATCTTAACTTACGATTTTGATGATAATTGTAGTTATTTATATGGCACCAGTTCCAATGATTTTCATGAAGTTAGTGTGTGTAAATTGGAATGGAATCCTTTTAGTCCTGCATCCTAGCTCACATCTGAGAACCTGGGTTTCATAGTTGATGTTTTATCCTGTGCCAAAATTAAACTGTACTTGATTGCCATGGTGGTCCCTGTTTGTCCAATTTATCATATGCCTAATTAGTTCAAGAATATGGGACGCAAATCCATCCTACGACTTCTACCATTAATTTTCTCTCTATTTCAAATAGGAAACGGAAGATGAAGTGAAATTACTCAAATACCAACGTCGCCTAGAAGAGGAATTGAACAGAACTTACATCAACTTATCCTTACACCAAACAATTTACCAACTGACCTTGGAGAATAACCACAAAATGGCCAGGCAACTGAAGAAAGACTTCAAAGTACCAGATAGGAGGTTTGTATAATTTGTCTTGGTCAGTATATTGCCTAGACATGTGTCAGTGCGGATGTAGGAGTATGCGTTGCATTAGTTTTATGAACTTTAATTATTTAGTTAGGGCTATATCATTTAAAAACCTGGGGGTGGGGTGGTCAGGCTACGTTTTTCACCCCCCATGCATCTAAAGTGAATTTTTTTTTACCCCCCTCCCCCACGCATTAACCTCGATTTCTTGTGTAAGCCTTCATGGAGTGGAATTCCCCCCCCCCATACATCTAAAGCGAATTTTGTGGGTACCCCGCATTCATCTAAACTGATTTATGTACCAACCCCACCATACATCTGAACCGAAATTGCAGGTACCCCTACATACATCTTCAAAAAAATAACCAACTTTTCCTTGTCTAAACTTTTAATGTTGTGTTTGATGATAATGTCATTCGTTTGTGTAGCGTCATTTTAAAATGGAATCTGTTTCAGGTTTTGGTGGCTGAGAATAGAGGCATTGGCTGAAGCGGGTGATTGGATTGAATTAGACAAATTTGCCAAGAGTCAGAAGTCTCCCATTGGCTATGAGGTATTATAACTGATGGTTGTTCACTATTTTTCAGCTAAAAATAGAAGAGTTATGTATCTTGATTACAGCAGTTTACATATGTCAAATACCCTGAAATTTATCATTGCCACAACTTCATGGTGACAATCTGAAAGTTACAAATTGCCATTTCAATCAAATACTTATCCAGTTGTTTCTATCTTGTTGTTCGTAAAATATAACTTTGACTTTCTGTATTTCCTCAAATTTCCAGAGATGTGGTGAAGCTGAATCTTGTATAAATGTTAGTAATTTGTTTGTTATATTTTTCAGCCATTTGTTGATGTGTGTATGAAGAGGTTGAACAAAGTTGAAGCCCAGAAGTATTTGTCCAAAGTCTCACCGAAGAATAAAGTCCAGTGCTGCATCAAATGCGGGTAGGTGTCTTAAAAAAATATATTTCTTCTTCAGATTAGTTGATTGTCATTTCAATCTGACAGCCTCCAGATATTTAATCTCACAGTATCCTTAGATATTTAATCTCAGTGGCCTCAGATATTTAATCTAATGATGTCCTCAGATATTTAATCTCGCAGTGTCCTCAGATATTTAGTCGCAGATATTTAGTCTCATAGTTTCCTCACTCCTCAAACATTTGCTAACATAACTTTCATCATGTCCTCAGATATGTATTTCTGTCCTCAGATATTTATCTAAGTATATATATTCAATCTCATATTGTCCTCAATGTGTCCTCAGATATTCGATCTCAAGGTGTCCTCAGATATTAAATCTCATTATGTTCTCAGATATTTTTTTACATAATGTCCTCAGATATTTACTTTTATAACTTTCATAGCGTCCTCAGATATATTTTATTTCATGGTGTCGTCAGAAATTTGAAAACCAATGTAAGACTGCCTGCTTTACCTGAAGGATAACTTAGTCTATTTTTATTGCAGACAATTGGAAGAAGCTGCGGAAATAGCCTTGCAGAACAGAAATGAAGAAGAATTAAACATGGTGCTCGCAAAATGTGGATCTAATCGAATGTTAGCGGAAAAAGTAAACCAGTACAAGTCACAATTGTATGCCAAACGATGATGAACGTTGAACATTGGCACAAATTTGAAGATGATTATTATGAAATGTGTTGGAATACTAGCAAATAATTAATTTTAGTCAGCCTTCTACTGCTTCCACAGTTTTGTACATGATGCTATGAGATGAATGTGCAGTCATGTATAATTCTGTAGTAAAATACGAATGTGCAGTCATATGTATGAATTTGCAGTCATGTATGAATGTGAAGCCATATTAAGGTTATACGATTCAGAATAACATCAAGAAGTTTCATGAACTACAATTAGTTTCTTGAAAACTTTTTTTGTACATTATTTAATTTACCAGATTTATTTCCAATGTAATTTTGTTACTGTTCTGTTGCAGCCTGTATATGTTTTTGTTTACGAAAGTGCAATTTTCTGTGATAGATTTTTACCAATTTTGTGTAATTATGTTTATGTACATAAAGATTGTAGATATTATTTGTCAGTATCATGATACGATTTCAGATATGGCTTAACATGTCTTTGAAGCATAAAAGTATGCTTAAAACTATCTTGTGTTGACAGTTTTGTTTGACACAGTTTTGTTATTTGTAGACATTTCTTCATGGCATAGGCCCACTTTCTTTGAAGAAAAAAAGGCATTGAAAACAGATTGTACATTTTGTAAATTTTTTATATGGCAAAAATTGGTATTCATTTTCTTATAGTTATGATAAGTACATAATTTTGAAGACTTAGTTATGTATCAAAAGATGCTCAATAGTCTGTGAATTGATCAAAATGATAAATTGATTGGTTGGTGTTTAATTTGGGCTATGATTGGTCCCAATTTCTGGATCATGTACTTTATTAAAAGACCTTCAATGGTCTGTGAATTGATCAAAATGATATATTGATTGGTTGGTGTTCATTTTGGTTATGATTGGTTGCAATTTCTGGATCATGTCCTTCATAAAAAGACATTCAACAGCCTGTGAATTGATCAAAATGGCACTGATCGGTTTATGTTTACTGTTGGTTATGATGTGTCACAAAAGATATTCAATGGTCCTGGGAGTTCATCCAAATGACGCTGATCAGTCTGTGTTTAATTTTGGCTATGATTGGTTACAAGTTCTGGATCATGTCCTTCATAAAAAGACCTTTGATAGTCTGTGAATAGATCAAAATGATGTATTGATTGATTGGTGTTCATTTTGGTTATGATTGGCTACAATTTCTTGATTATTTACTCTATTAAAAGACCTTCAATAGTCTGTGAATTGATCAGATGGTGTTTACTTTTGGCTATGATTGGTTGCAATTTCTGGATCATGTCCTTCATAAAAAGACCTTTGATAGTCTGTGAATTGATCAAAATGATAAATTGATTGGTTGGTGTTCATTTTAGTTACGATTCGGTACAATTTCTGGTGCTTGTGCTTCATTAATAGACATCCAATGGTCTATGAATTGATCAAAATGATATATTGATTGGTTGGTGTTCAATATGGTTATAATTGGTTACAATTTCTGGATCATGTCCTTCATTAAATGACCTTCAATACTCTCGTGAATTTATCAAAATGGCGTTGATCAATCAGTGTGTAATTTTGGCTATGATTGGTTAAAATTTCTTGATTATATGATTTATTAAAAAGACCTTCAATGGTATGTGAATTGATCAAAATGATATTGATCAGATGGCATTTACTTTAAACTGTGATTGGTTACAATTTCTGGATCATGTCCTTAATAAAAAGGCGTTCAACAGCCTGTGAATTGACCAAAAGTTGCATTGATCGGTTTGTTTACTGTTGGTTATGATGTGTCACAATTAAAAGATATTCAATGGTCCTGGGAGTTCATCAAAATGACGCTGATCAGTCTGTGTTTAATTTTGGCTATGATTGGTTACAAGTTCTGGATCATGTCCTTCATAAAAAGACCTTTGATAGTCTGTGAATTGATCAAAATGATGTATTGATTGATTGGTGTTCATTTTGGTTATGATTGGTTACAATTCTTTGATTATTTACTTTATTAAAAGACCCTTCAATAGTCTGTGAATTGATCAGATGGCGTTTACTTTTGGCTATGATTGGTTGCAATTTCTGGATCATGTCCTTCATAAAAAGACCTTTGATAGTCTGTGAATTGATCAAAATGATGTATTGATTGGTTGGTGTTCATTTTAGTTACGATTCGGTACAATTTCTGGTGCATGTGCTTCATTAATAGACATCCAATTGTCTATGAATTGATCAAAATGATATATTGATTGGTTGGTGTTCATTTTGGTTATGATTGGTTACAATTTCTGGATCATGTCCTTCATTAAATGACCTTCAATACTCTTGTGAATTTATCAAAATGGCGTTGATCAATCAGTGTGTAATTTTGGCTATGATTGGTTAAAATTTCTTGATTATATGATTTATTAAAAAGACCTTCAATGGTATGTGAATTGATCGAAATGATATTGATCAGATGGCATTTACTTTTAACTGTGATTGGTTACAATTTCTGGATCATGTCCTTAATAAAAAGGCGTTCAACAGCCTGTGAATTGACCAAAAGTTGCATTGATCGGTTTGTTTACTGTTGGTTATGATGTGTCACAATTAAAAGATATTCAATGGTCCTGGGAGTTCATCAAAATGACGCTGATCAGTCTGTGTTTAATTTTGGCTATGATTGGTTACAAGTTCTGGATCATGTCCTTCATAAAAAGACCTTTGATAGTCTGTGAATTGATCAAAATGATGTATTGATTGATTGGTGTTTAGTTTTGTTGTGATTGGCTACAATTTCTTGATTATTTACTCTATTAAAAGACCTTCAATAGTCTGTGAATTGATCAGATGGCGTTTACTTTTGGCTATGATTGGTTGCAATTTCTGGATCATGTCCTTCATAAAAAGACCTTTGATAGTCTGTGAATTGATCAAAATGATGTATTGATTGGTTGGTGTTCATTTTAGTTACGATTCGGTACAATTTCTGGTGCTTGTGCTTCATTAATAGACATCCAATGGTCTATGAATTGATCAAAATGATATATTGATTGGTTGGTGTTCAATATGGTTATAATTGGTTACAATTTCTGGATCATGTCCTTCATTAAATGACCTTCAATACTCTCGTGAATTTATCAAAATGGCGTTGATCAATCAGTGTGTAATTTTGGCTATGATTGGTTAAAATTTCTTGATTATATGATTTATTAAAAAGACCTTCAATGGTATGTGAATTGATCGAAATGATATTGATCAGATGGCATTTACTTTTAACTGTGATTGGTTACAATTTCTGGATCATGTCCTTAATAAAAAGGCGTTCAACAGCCTGTGAATTGACCAAAAGTTGCATTGATCGGTTTGTTTACTGTTGGTTATGATGTGTCACAATTAAAAGATATTCAATGGTCCTGGGAGTTCATCAAAATGACGCTGATCAGTCTGTGTTTAATTTTGGCTATGATTGGTTACAAGTTCTGGATCATGTCCTTCATAAAAAGACCTTTGATAGTCTGTGAATTGATCAAAATGATGTATTGATTGATTGGTGTTCATTTTGGTTATGATTGGTTACAATTCTTTGATTATTTACTTTATTAAAAGACCCTTCAATAGTCTGTGAATTGATCAGATGGCGTTTACTTTTGGCTATGATTGGTTGCAATTTCTGGATCATGTCCTTCATAAAAAGACCTTTGATAGTCTGTGAATTGATCAAAATGATGTATTGATTGGTTGGTGTTCATTTTAGTTACGATTCGGTACAATTTCTGGTGCATGTGCTTCATTAATAGACATCCAATTGTCTATGAATTGATCAAAATGATATATTGATTGGTTGGTGTTCATTTTGGTTATGACTGATTACAATTTCTGGATCATGTCCTTCATTAAATGACCTTCAATACTCTTGTGAATTTATCAAAATGGCGTTGATCAATCAGTGTGTAATTTTGGCTATGATTGGTTAAAATTTCTTGATTATATGATTTATTAAAAAGACCTTCAATGGTATGTGAATTGATCGAAATGATATTGATCAGATGGCATTTACTTTTAACTGTGATTGGTTAAAATTTCTGGATCACATACTTTATCAAAAGACATTCAGTAGTCGCTGAATTGATCAAAATGACACTGATCAATCTATGTTTAATTTTGGCTATGACTGATTACAATTTCTGGATCATGTACTTTATAAAAAGGCACCCAATGGTCTATGAATTGATGAAAATGATATATTGGTTGGTTGGTGTTCATTTTGGCTATGATTGGTTGAAATTTCTGGATCACACACTTTATCGAAAGACCTTCAATAGTGTCTGAATTCATTCAAATGACATTGTTCCATTAGCGTTTACCTTTGGCTATGATAGGCTACAATTTCTGGATCATGTACTTCATTGAAAGACCTTCAATGGTCTGTGAATTAATCAAATATCCATGATTGTTTGGTGTTTGCTTTTTGTTACTTATGGGTTACAATTTCTGGATCATGTCCGTCATAAAAAGACATGCGAATTTATCAAAATGGCACTGATCAATCTGTTTAATTTTGGCTAGGATTGGTTACAATTTCTGGATAATACAGTTTATTAAAATATCTTCAATGGTCTGTGAATTAATCAAATAACCATGATTCTTGTTTGCTTTTGGTTACTTATAGGTTACGATTCCTTCATTGTTTACTTTAAAGACGTTCAATAGTCTGTGAATTGATCAAAATGAAATTGATAAGTTGGTAACTTTGTGTTTCCTTTTGGTTAGGTTTGGTGTACAATTTCCGAAGCATTTTCTTATCAGCTTGTTTTTTCCTTTTGGTTGTGCTGGTACACATTCTTTGGAACATTTACATTTTTTTGAAAACCAGCAATTGTTTTGTAAATTCGTCAAAAGTGGAATTGATCGGCATGAAAAAGGAAGATTTGAAATAATTTATTTGCAAAAGCCTGTACAGATTATACAAAAGAGCAGTTAAATAATATTTACAACTGAGACAAAATCTTAATATTTTATTTTACATATATTGATACAAAGATGAAATTCAGCACTCATTGGCTTTCTAATGCAGATATATACAGAGTGTCCATGGAAAGTCATAATATTATTAGCAAACATTTACAGACGTATTTGTCAAACCTTCAAAGAGCAATGCGTATATATATATATGTGAAACAGTGACTTCAAGTGGTGACCCGCACCAATGATCAATACTATGTAGGTTATTAATAATTTTACAGTAGTTTATATAAATGAGTATTTGATTTTGAGGTTTTTTTTCCTCATCACGCTGCATAGCAATTCAGTTCGATCTGATTACTTCGGAAACTTCTGTTCATAAGCCAATCGGGTGAAGCTAAATGAGACATCCAGAAAGTTGCAATTTAGGAGTACTAAAAAAACTGCGGTATTACAATAGACTGGGTCTCGGGCTCAGTCAGTCTAACAACAGTACCACTTAAATAGAAAATGTCACCAAACTATCTTCTGGTTCGGTTCATTGACATGATTGAAGTGTATCTCACTGGGTGAAGTTCCAATTTCATTTTCTTCCGATCTAGGCGTTACTTGTATCAGATTCTTGCTTTTCTTCTTCGGAACTGTTTCCAAACATTTACAAAATGCAAACGCCCAGGCATCGAAAAATAATTCCACAATTTCAAACAACGTGATGACCGATAGTCCGAGCCACAATCCAACCTGGCCTCCGATTGATGCTAATAAGTCCACAATCTGAAAGTAAAAAAACAACAGTGTTATTGAATTACGAGACGACCATTTGATAATCAGGGAGCTTGGAGTTTCCTCAGCGGGAAATTATTTATTTCGCAGTAACGACTGGAGTAATTATTTATTACAAGCGTGTTAAGTCCCCGAATATTCACTCCTAAATCAAGCAACACCTTGTGAAGAAAAACCCCCTCCAGAAATCATTTATTTCAAGACTGCCCAGAAAGAATTTATTTATTTCACCCAAACTGAGCAAGAAATTATTTATTTTAAAAAACTCCAAAATGATTAAATGGTGGCTCCCTTAGAAAATATTGATATGATTCAGACCTCAAAAATTTGGTTGTGTTAAAATATAAAGGAGTAAGGCCACACATAATTGATCTATAGCTTCTCACATTTTCTCGTGCCAGTATTTCGATAGGGTTGGTAAATAGGACGGGAATATTAAGAGCTGTTTTCTATGTTTTTATTGTGTCAATTGAATAAAAATCATTGCCATTGCTAGGCCTCATGACAGGATACATCCCCCGCTCCCTTTTGTTATTCCCGTAATATCAGTTACCCCTCATTTTACACCATTTTGCCCATGCTTCCCCCTTTTACCCCCACTTGCCCCTTCTTACCCTCACTTGCTCCCACTAGCCCCCACTTACCCCCCCCCCACTTGTCCCAGCTTACCCTGCACTTGCCCCCACCTGCCTCCCGCTAACCCCCGCTTACCCCCACTTGCCCCCACTTTCCCTGCATAACCTCCTCCTTTCCCCCAATTCCCCAACCTTTCCCCCAAAATTACCCTAATAATATTTTCTTATGTAACCGTACTACATAGGGTGGGGGGGGGGGTGTATCCTGTCATGAGGCCTATTTGTTAAGCTCAATTTGTTTTTTGTTTTTTATTCGGCAGAATATCTGTTAAGCCGGTTAATCCGAGAAGCTAAAAATAGAATATGTTTGGCCTAATTCATGTGTTAAAAATTCACTCTACCTACCCCAAAACTAGGCTTGGTTGTGATCGTAGTATATTCCAATGACTTGAAGTAGACCAATATCTTCAGTACATTTTCCCTGAAATTGCGAGCAAAGAAGACTTCTGTGAAGTTATTGTGCATGTCCTATTTGCATCCTTACATCAATTCCCAGTTCTGTATCCCACTTAACATGCTCAAGCCCTTTCACAGAATCAGGGTTATCACATGGAAAAAAATTACTGTCCTTGTGGCTTGTAGGGATGCACGAATATCCGGCAATGTATCCGGTATTTGGCCGGATATTGGAATTTGCAGGATATCCGGCATCCGACAGAATTAAGGTGTCAGAACCGAATATCTGGGATGCTAAAAAATAAGTGAAAAGCAAAACAAACTTTGTTAATGAATAAAATAATGCTACAAGAACACAGTCAAAAACAAGATGTAACCATCTTCAAAATTTAAATTAATTTACAGAATAAAACAAAAAGCGTTCCATAAGAGGAACTGTGAGTGAGTTCTCCTGCCGGACAGATATCTCTTGTCGTCACACACAGTATTTACGTTGAATTCAAGTTGTTTTACATGCTGTTGATTGTTGAACAGTTGAAGTGTGATATCTTATGGGCCTCAGTGTCACCGCTGGCATCCATATTTTTCAGCATTAGCTGTGGTTAGTGTTGCGGACCGGACCACCCACCTCCGGTCCAGAACCACCCGGTCCAGGGGTGAGGTCCAGGGGTGAGGTCCAGGGGGAGGTGGTCCGGTATACCAGTACGTACCGGTACGGGCAACCTCTGGACCGGTTTTTTAGAACTGAGGGTTGTCTGGTACTGAACAGGTGGTGGTACATGGACCGTATCACTAGCTGTGGTGTCATTTAATACTTGGCCAGATTCTCCAGCTTCTAGCCAATGGGATTCCACCTCAACTGTGCATCACATTTTCAACGCAATGTCAAATTGAAAATTTGGTCAGTGAGCCCCTGACCAAGTATAAAAAGACGTCACAGCTTGAAGCTATTTTACAAGTAGGCCTCCTGTAATGCTGGGGAATAGGGATGCAAGGTGTGACACTGAGCCCACAACAAGACACCACACTTCAACAGCATGAAAACAACTTGAATTCCACGTAAATATGACAAGCCAAAGGGACAGTAATTTTTTCCATGTAATAACCCTGATGTGGTGGAATATAAACTTGGAATTGAGTGGCAAAGAATCAGTTGTGGTTTTAATTCTTGTTTTTTAAGCCTAAAACATTACAGTTCTTGACATACCTCACAGTTTCCGTTCTTTCTTCAGCATCAAGGTTAATCAATGCATCAAAAAGTTCTGATGACTTCTGTAGCACCTGATTGACAAGGTCATTCTGAAAAAGAAATTATACAAGCGTCATATAAGTGGGGTGCAGTAGTTTTTACATTGAAGAGTCAAGGGCTTCAGTATTTATAGGAATACTACCAGCCTTCTGTCTGTTTTGGCTTGAATAGTGTTTCATAAAATTGGAATACTGTCAGCCTTTGTGCTGTCTTGAATAGTGTTTCATATAACAGGAATACCTACAGCCCTTGTTGGCTTGAATAGTGTTTCTTTAACAGGAATACCTACAGCCTTTGTCCGTGTTGGCTTGAATAGTGTTTCTTTAACAGGAATACATTCAGCTTTTGTCTGTGTTGGCTTGAATAGTCTTTCTTTAAACATGTTGGCATGAATAGTGGTTCATATAACAGGAATACCTACAGCCTTTGTCTGTGTTGGCTTAATAGTGTTTCATATAACAGGAATACCTAAAGCCTTTGTCTGTGTTGGCTTGAATTGTGTTTCATATAACAGGAATACCTACAGCCTTTGTAAGTGTTGGCTTGAATAGTGTTTCATATAACAGGAATACCTACAGCTTTTGTCTGTGTTGGCTTGAATAGTGTTACAGGAATACTTACAGCTTTTGCCTCTGTTGGCCACCTGGCATGGGATTGTGTAATTTCATGTGTAGC
This sequence comes from Platynereis dumerilii, assembly GCA_026936325.1. NCBI lineage: Eukaryota > Metazoa > Annelida > Polychaeta > Phyllodocida > Nereididae > Platynereis > Platynereis dumerilii. The sequence goes on from JAPTHN010000014.1 coordinate 15,257,980, forward strand.
TTCTCTGAAAACAAAAAGTGATCTTAAATTATCTAAAGTGGGTGTCTTTCTTGATTTTCTTACTTTCATTGTAATGGCGGGAAATTCAAATGCCATTTTCTCAAAGTTTGATGTTTCGTCTCATCTATGTTTGAGGTGCCATATCTCTGGATTGGATGGAGATATCAAAACATATGAACCATCATTTTAAAGCCCAATTCCAGTAGAATAAGATGATTTTCACAACTAAATATGATAAGAGGCCGACTTTGAACTCATTTTGGTGGAGCAGGTCACATATTGTCATTAGGGTGGCCTAAAAATGTATAGGAAAATTTTTTTTTCTGAAATTCACATCGCATACCCCCTCATTTTAGGAGAAATGGTGAAAAAAGCACCTTGTTAAAATTTCATGAAAATCAGTCAAGTCTAAGTGGTCTCTCAAGACCCCTCAATTCCCACCAAAAAGAAACATTTCAACCATTTTCGCCAATACGCGGTTTGCCACAACTTTGTCAATTTGTAATGTACAACATTCTAATTGCCATGGTTGGAAAGGTCTCAGAATTAGCTTCAATTTGCATACCAACATTAATGGTCTAGGATGATATCTTGACTCCCATGGACTCTTCAGCTGACAGTGCTTATGTGCGAAAATGTTGCTGAATGATTAAACTTGTTCAAGAAGAGATTTCCATTTAATTTCACTGTTAAGTAACATGTTCTGATTCGCCAAAAGTGCAGGATGACCAGAAAAAAATCAAACAATTTTTTTTACATTGGAGAAACCCACTTTTTGAGCTGTAAAGTTTTAATGTTACATTTTGTCTAAAGTGCTGAAAACATCGGAGAGGGGCTGTTACATTTCATAGTTTAACTTCATAAGAGTTAAATATAGGACAACATGATTTATACCATATGAAACATAAGAATATTGTCTTTCAAGTGGTACCTATCATGTTGCCCTGTAATAAATTTGGATGAAGATATGAATTTGAAATACTACAATACCCCCTGCTATTTTATGAGTTTACAACAAACTTCAACATAAAATTTCATCACTCATAAACCGGGCATTCCCATGGTCAAAAATCTTTTTTTTAAAATATTTGGTCATTCTAGAACTTTGAAAATAAGAATCACCGCAATTTCCAGTGAAAAAAATTAAAAGCTTTTCTTCTATCAGGATCGGTCATTCAGCAACAATTTCACTCGTGAAACGTGTAAACTGAAGAGCCTATAGGAGTTGAGATATCATCTCAGACCAATAATGTTGGTATGCAAATTGAAGCTCTTTTTGAGACCTATCCAACCATGGCTATGAAAATGCAGTATTGTACAAATTGACTAAGTTATAAGGAACCGCGTATTGGCGATAATGGTTGAAATTTTCCTTTTTGCTGAGAATGGACAGGCCTTGAGAGACCACTAAGACTTGACCGATTTTCTTGAAATTTTTACAGGGTGCTTTTTTCACTATTTCTCCCAAAATGAGGGGGTATGCGGATAGAAAATCATAAATTTTATTTTTTGGGCCACCCTAATTGTCATAGTACTTTGATGAATTTACCTTCAGAAGATAAAATTAATTTGTAGAAATAATTTTCAGCGATGTCTCTTCAACAACACTGATGAAGATGTCATTGGAAGTTATGGCTAAAAGCCAGCTGGATCTTCTAAAGCTAAATTCATTACATTTACTGCCTTTATTGTTTTTTCAAACTAAATGATAATAAAATATATGAAGAATATTAAAAGATAATTTTTGCTATTTCACTTACGAGCATGGCGGTGGGCAAGTTTTACTGCAGTTTAGAATATTTTCCGTGAAGTTGGTGTATACTTGCTGTTGGCATTCCTCTGAAGTAGAAAGACAAAATTGTCTATATTAGGTTAATGAATCTATAATCTATATATTCAACGACAAGATATATATTATTTTTGAGAATTAAAAGTAAATTTCAAGTTTTTTATTCTCCATTAGAAAAAGTCAGTCTCATGACTCCTCCATTACACTCTTGGCATTTCAATAGGCCATGATAGTGGAACTCTTAAATTTACAGTTCTCCGACGTCCGAACGCACACTAAAACTTTTTTGGCATGTTGGCATGGTTACTAGTTGACTAGTATTCAGTCAGTTCCCTCATTCCATGGCTGATATTCGAACTAGCAACATCTCACCGGGCACGGATCTTTTCTGATCCACAAAAACACTTTTTTTAAAAATTAAAATGTTTATAGAACAAGTTTTTTTTCTGTCCAGTACTACAGTGCACTTTAATTAATAATTATTGAATACATGTAGGCCAACCTACCCATAGCTTCATCTTCGGAATTGCAAGCAGAAAAATTTTGCCCTTTTGTGATGTTCTCGAACGGTGTTCCTTCATTCGGAAAATCTCTGTCGCTACATCCGCATATTGACATGACATATTGTTGGTAGCATGTTTTGGCACATGACTGAAATTTAATTAAACTTTGTAATGATTCAAAATTGCCAAGAAACCAGATTTACCATTGTCAAAAATAATGTTTCTGATATAACATATTTAGAAATACTGCCTCAAAATGAGTCTGAGGATATTTTTATTATGCTATTGTTTTTCTTGGCTGCAGATATGATTGCAAAAGGGAGTTTGAACTGTGAATATTGAAAATGAGAAAGGTTACGGCTTTTATTCCATGTCCTCTTCGGGGCTCCGTAAAAAGGTGAAATCAGTAGAAGTAAATTGTAAAGACAGAAGAACTTTTTTTGCACCCAGGAAATTAAAACAGTCAATTGGCCAATTTTAAACTAGAGTATGTGGAAAAAAAAAGGTCTCCCAGTGATACCATATTTCAATGACTATTTGACCAAATCTGTCCACTTGGAGACCATTTTGGTCTCCCAGTTAGGCCTACTATGTTTAAAATGCACTGTGACTTTCTGGCATTATCAGGATTAGACCCCCGGGGGTCTAAACTTTTAGACCCCCTTAAGCTTATGTAAAATACAACTGAATGAGGTTCATTCAATTTACCTCCCATATAAAAGCCCACACACAATAAACTGATTAATTAGTTTCATTGTGACAGCTTATCACACTTTGCTAATAGTTAGTTGGTGGCAATGGTTATCTGTTTGCAATGGTCAGCTTTGATGGTGTCAAAGAGATTATGCCTTTTGTTGGGTGAATGCATTCTCCTTGTGTGTATTATATTGTACTGCTTTAGGCCCCTTTTCCCATACCTTATACATTGGAGACGGGCCTAAACCAGTACAATATTATATTGTACTGGATTAGCCCCGTTTTCCTATACCTTATACATTGCAAACGGGCCTAAAGCAGTACAATATATAGACACTCAGAAACATAAAGACCGAATATATAGATAGTCGGCAAAATATTTTTCTGTATTATATTGTACTGCTTTAGCCCCCTTTTCCTATACCTTATACATTGCAAAGGGGCCTAATCCAGTACAATATTATATTGTACTGCTTTAGCCCCTTTTCCCTATACCTTATACATTGCAGACGGGCCTAAACCAGTACAAGATATAGTATAGACACTGTCCCAAATAGCAATCCAAAAGAAATTGATACTGAGGTCAAAATGTAGCTGTATTATATTGTACTGCTTTAGACCCCTTTTCCCATACTTTATATACATTTCAGACGGGCCTAAAGCAGTACAATATTATATTGTACTGGATTAGGCCCCTTTTCCTATACCTTGTACATTGTATATCGGCCTAAAGCAGTACAATATAATACAGAGTAATAAGAGTATTTATGTATATAAATATAACATAGAGTAAACATTTTAATGATATTTATATATTTTATATATATATTTCAATAATAATACTTTTTAGGGGGAGACTCCCCCCTACGATCTGAAGAGGGCGATATATTTGATGAGGTTAGAGAAAAAAATGGGGTGTAGTTTTTTTTGGGGGATAGAGTTACAATATTTGCCATTTTTAGATATTGGCATAGGGGTCTAAACCTTTGGACCCCTTCTGTATATAAACATATATGGATACGGGCCTAAAGGTTTAGGCCCCTTATACATAACAAATTATATGTAAACGGGTCTAAAAGGTTAGACCTCTTTATTGAATGAGCCCCATTAAGTTGTGCACCACAAGGGTCTAAGGTTTAGACACAATGGAAGCAATAAAAATTGGTTTAGACACCTTTATTGAATGAACCCCATTCAGTTGTGCAACATATGGGTCTGAAGGTTTAGACCCCATTGATGAATAAATATTGGTTTAGACCCCTTGATTGAATGAATCTCAGGTTTGCAGAAATTTATTGAATGAACCCCATTCAGTTCTAAACCAATACTTATTCATTGATGGGTCTAAACCTTCACACCCATATGTTGCACAACTGAATGAGGTTCATTCAATAAAGGTGTCTAAACCAATTTTTATTGCTTCAATGGGGTCTAAACCTTTAGACCCATATTGTGCACAACTGAATGGGTTCATTCAATAAATGGGTCTAAACTTTTAGACCCGTTTACACATGATTTCTAATGCATAAGGGGCCTAAACCTTTAGGCCCGTATGCAGATCTGTTAATATGCCGAAGGGGTCTAAAGGTTTAGACCCCTATGCCAATATCTAAAAAAGGCAAATATTATAACTCTTTCCCCCAAAAAAAACTATACCCCATTTTTTTCTCTAACCCCATCAAATATATCGCCCTCTTTAGATCGTAGGGGGGAGTCTCCCCCCAAAAAGTATTATTATTCAAAAATATATATAAAAAAAATATATAAATACTATTTATATTTTTACTGTATGTTGGATTTATATACATAAATGGACTTATTACTCTGTCTTATATTGTACTGCTTTAGTCCCGTCTGCAATGTATAAGGTATAGGAAAAGGGGCCTAATCCAGTACAATATACAGAGTAATAAGACCATTTATGTATATAAATCCAAAATAGAGTAAAAATATAAATAATATTTATATATTTTTTATATGTATATTTTTGAATAATAATAATTTTTGGGGGGAGACTCCCCCTACGATCTAAAGAGGGCGATATATTTGATGGGGTTAAAGAAAAAAATGGGGTATATTTTTTTGGGGGGGAAAGAGTTATAATATTCGCCATTCTTATATATTGGCATGGGGGTCTGAACCTTTAGACTCCTTCTGCATATAAACATGTCTGCATACGGGCCTAAAGGTTTAGGCACCTTATATATTACAATTCATATGTAAACAGGTGAATGAACCCATTCAGTTGTGCACAATATGGGTCTAAAGGTTTAGACCCCATTGAAGCAATAAAAATTTGTCTAGACCAATAAAAGTGTCTGAACCAATAATTCTTGCTTGATGGGGTCTAAACCTTCAGAACCATATGCTGCAGAACTGAATGGGGTTCATTCAATAAATTTATTCAAACCTCAGAGTCATTCAATCAAGGGGTCTAAACCAATATTTTTTCATTGATGGGTCTAAACCTTCAAACCCATATGTTGCACAACTGAATGAGGTTCATTCAATAAAGGTGTCTAAACCAATTTTTATTGCTTCAATGGGATCTAAACCTTTAGACCCATATGGTGCACAACTGAATGGGTTAATTCAATAAAGGGGTCTAAACTTTTAGACCCGTTTACACATGATTTCTCATGTATAAGGGGCCTAAACCTTTAGGCCCGTATGCAGATCTGTTAATATGCCGAAGGGGTCTAAAGGTTTAGACCCCTATGCCAATATCTAAAAAAGGCAAATATTGTAACTCTTTCCCCCAAAAAAAACTATACCCCATTTTTTTCTCTAACCCCATCAAATATATCGCCCTCTTTAGATCGTAGGGGGGAGTCTCCCCCCAAAAATTATTATTATTCAAAAATATATATATAAAAAATATATAAATATTATTTATATTTTTACTCTATTTTGGATTTATATACATAAATGGTCTTATTATTCTGTATTATATTGTACTGCTTTAGCCCCGTCTGCAATGTATAAGGTATAGGAAAAGGGCCTTATCCAGTACAATATAATATTGTACTGGTTTAGGCCCGTCTGCAATGTATAAGGTATAGGAAAAGGGGCCTAAAGCAGTACAATATAATACAGTTTCAATATATTTTTACTCTATGTTCTATTTATATACAAAAATGGTCTTATTATTCTGTATTATATTGTACTACTTTAGGCCCGTCTGCCATGTATAAGGTATAGGAAAAGGGGCCTAATCCAGTACAATATAATATTGTACTGGATTAGGCACCTTTGCAATGTATAAGGTATAGGAAAAGGGGGCTAAACCAGTACAATATAAAACACAAAAAAACCACAGGCATAATCTCTTTGACACCAACAGCTAACCATAATTTTCATTGCCAACAAGTTACCAAATCATCATGTTGCCAACAACTATAAGCATTAAGGAAAGTGTGAGAAGCTGTCAAATTTAACAACAGTTTCTGTTTATATAACCTGTGACAATCGAACTGATTGTTTAGTTTGTGTGTAGTTTTTTGCCTAGTCATTCAGTATCCATACAGTACTAATGGACTAAATATATTAACCCCCTGGGGGGTCTAATCCCAGATAATGCCGACTTTCTTACCCTTCTTGTATATTCAAGAAAATTATATTTCTGTTTCCAAGCATTCCTTGCTAACGTTTCATTTTCAGAGAATTTCTGACATTCCCCGTGAGGTGGCTTTGATCTTGTAAATTCAACCTGAAAATGTGAAAGTATATAAATATTATAATTCTTTTTAGACATCACCAGGATACTTACACCTTTGGAAACACCGGGATCTAACTGACAATTTTATGTTAGCACCCTGCGCATGCTAAGGGTTAACACTGTTAAGAACTGCAAAAGAAACCAATCAGATTTAATATTGCTTATTTAGCAAAAATTATAAGTTAAAAGGCATAATAGAAGAAGCATATGATGGATAAGTCAGTTAGACACCTCATTGTCGGGTTCCAATATGCATTTTCGTCAGTTAGAACCCTCCAAATTGGTGTCTAACTGATACGTAAAGGGTTGCACTTCCCAAAGCTATCTAGCTATCTATCTATCTGCAAATTTACAGTGAAACGGTCCTCGCTATCCCTATGAATTACAAATTGCTATAAAATGATGCCGTAATCTTCTCTCCATTACTTACTCTGTGTAATCCAACATAAGACAGTTCTCCAGGTGCCACACTGAATCCTTCGTCTTCAGGAAAGGGCATCGCATTGGGATTGTGTACGACGACCCTCATTCCTGCGGCATCTGCTAATCCAGGGATGTATTCTGTTTGTTCTATGTACAGTTCCAGGGAGAGACCTGAAAGATATGGAGATTACGTCAATTTATGTGAAAGATATGGAGATTATGTCAATTTATATATGTGAAAGATATGAAGATATGTCCATTTATGTGAAAGATATGGGGATTACATGCTGGGTTAAATAGAACAGAAGAAATGTCAAAGTGAAGAGTTCTCAAGGCTCTGGTATGTGCAAGTGGTTACATCCTTTCAAAAAATATCTAAAATGGAACAATGTATATACATAATATTTAGTATTGTTTAGTGATTTAATTTGTGATTGACGAGATATGCATATGAATGACATTGAGAGAACAAGTGACAGATTTCAAAACTTTCTAAACATCTGTAGATTCTGTGATAGCTGCCCGAACTTCACCCAGAGTTCCGCAGAACTTGTTAGGCGTATACATATATATTCAAACTTCCAAGACATTTGCAGAAGTTTTGACAGAAGCCAAGAAATATTGCTGAATCTATAATAGGTGTCAACACTTCACCAATGACAATTGCAGAATCTATGAAAGAGGTCGACACTCCACCAAGACAATTGCAGAATCTATGAAAGAGGTCAGCTCGTTGTTAAGACAATTGCAGAATTGATGACAGATACCTACACTTCACCAAGACATTCGCAGAATCTATGAAAAAGGTCAACATGTTGTCAAGACAATTGCAGAATCTATGACAGATATCCGCACTTTGCCAAGACATTTGCAGAATTCATGAAAGAGTTCAACACTCCACCAAGACCACTGCAGAATCAATGAAAGTTGTAAAATCTTCTCCAAGACAATTGCAGAATCTATGAAAGATGTGAACTCTTTGTCAAGACATTGCAGCATTGATGACAGATTTCAACACTTCACCAAGACATTTGCAGAATCCATGAAAGATGTCAACATTCCACCAAGATGATTGCAGAATGGATGAAAGATCGCAACACTTTGTCAAGACAATTGCAGAATCTATGACAGATATCTGTAGACTTCACCAAGACATGCAGAATCTATGAAAGAGGTGAACACTTTGTCAAGACAGTTGCAGAATCTTTGTCAGATGTCAACACTTCACCGAGACAATTTCATATTCTATTACAAATGTCAGCATTTTGGCAAAACAGCTAATGTCCACTCAAAAAAGCTACATTTTCAAGAATGCTTGTAAAGTGTTTCGACGATGTTGGTTAAGTGCATTTCTTGGTAAGGTCTGGGGACTGCACTTCTTAATATATATAGGTATGTATGAACGGGAGACTACTTACTGTAAAATGGTCCAACTTTTCCTGCTTTGGCGGCTGTATTCATCTCCCCTCCATTAAAAGTGTAGCAGTTGCCAAAGAGAGAATTGTAAAATGTGCTGAAGTTCCTGTTGAAAAAAATTAAAAACGAAAATATTTCAATTGATTTTATTCTTAAACTCTCATTCTGGTTTCCAAAGATTCTTTTTCAGTTTGAGAGTGATTTAATACATATTATTTGAGATATCAATAATTTAGAGACAGAAAATTTGATATGCAAAAAGAATGGACCGTTGCACAGGTGATAATTATGGCACTTTGTGACTCATGATAGCTGATGAAGTGTCATTTTCTCTACATTCAACATGGGAAACATAGAGGCTGTTTGATTAGCCATGATCAATAGAAGGCCATTTGATTACAGTCTTTCACTTTGATAAAGAAAATAGGAACCAACAAGAGGGATAAGTCTCCTTAAATCAAATTAACATAGAAATTATTGGGTATGATCATGACAAATCATCAGTATGATGACACACAAAGTGTCATTTTCACAGTGCAACAGCACACTCTTTTTCTGTATCAAAGTGACAGGCTATAATTGTCATAACTGATTTTAGAGTAAAACCAGTTGCATATTCTTTTCGTTTGCTTGTCACTAACAGCGGGATTAGTCTTCTTATTATCGTTTTCATAGCTACATGTTTTTTGAAAACTTCGTTTTGCAGTTAAACCGTGACATCATCAGGGTATCTGTGAATGTGATTGGTCTAATCTTCAATCTGTGACATATCAGTTCAGAGTTTGACATCACGGTTTATGACAAAGGAAATTAAAACTGCCAGGCAATGTTATCGTTTGTGTACAACAACAACAAACAACTTATGTCTAAGCTGATTGTCACACCTTACCAGAAGAGTCGCTGTTCAATGTTTCCCAAACAAAGCCTGTTTTATTGTTTGTCACAAGACACTCGTCAATTTCAAATCACTTTGTTACATTTGTTGTTAGTCATTGTACACAGCAGGCCAAAAGTTCGGAAACAGAACTGGCGCAATCCCAGTTAAAAGGGCAAATTCCTTAAAGAAAAAATATTTAAAGATTGTTGGCTGTCATTTCTAGCAGAATCATTTTACAATTTAAAATTTGGCAGTTATTTAGAAAACCTGTATAGAAATATAGTCATATAAAATCTTCATATAATTTGTGATGGCAACTGGGGTAAATTGCATGTTGAATGGCATGTCCAATGACTGCCTGGTTTCATATAAATCAGTGCTGTGGCACTATTTTTGCAGGTATTTATTTGGAAAGTAAATGGAAAAGTTTTCAAGTTCAAGGTGGTGGTGAGCAGCTTATCATTTCCAAAGTTTTGGCAAGCAGTGTAACTCTCCTTTGAGAATAATATAGGCCTAAGTGGTTTGTTTGCTTCTATTTAAGCATCTATCAACCACTGCAGGTATTAAGGCTAAACCAGCTAAACATACCTTATCCATGTGTCAATGCATTTTGGCAGTTTCTTGAAATGTGTGCTTGTTATATACAAAGTTATGCAACTGTTTCTGTGACATCTCAGTTTTGAGATGAAGCAAAGTACAAACTGGAAAAACACGTATCTATGAAAACGATAATAAGTCAAATTAACATTGAAAGCGTTTTGAAATGATAATGAGAAATCATCAGCATGATGACACACGCAGTGCCATTTTCTCAGTGCAACAGTCCACTCTTTTCGGATATCAGATTTCCTGGCCTCAAGAAGTGTACAAACTAGTCTGCTTCAGTCTTACTTTGGCCCGCATGCATATCCCTGGTACGTGCATGAGAGGAGAATGTCGTTCAGCTGGTGTCCAGCCGCTTGCTTCTCTGCAACAGTCAAGCTGTACAATCCTTCCAGGATCTTTTCGCGAAGGGTGAAGTCTGCATCTTCGTTCGCATAAGCGGCATCACCTTGTGCGTCCCAGTCGAAGAATGAAGAGGGTTGGGCTGTGCCTGATGGAGTCCATTCAGACTACAAATTTAATTGTTTATAGATAACATAGATCACATAGATACAGCGATGCCTGTAAGTTTATGAAACGGGTGACAATTTGCCATTGTCGCAATGATAAACGTCCTCCACCAAACTGTTTGTAGAACCATGAATTCTCATCCAATTACAGGAAAACCTATTGGGTCATAAAGGCAGATATTTGAGGCATGTGGGATAACAATAGCTGCCAATTTTCTTTGCTGTACTTGGAGTTAGGTCTAGGTCAAAGTCTTTGATAAGTAAGTGAAACACAAGCCCAATGTTATTTCAATGGGAAGGGTGGTTCACTTACTTATCAAAGACTTTGACCCATACCTAACTCCTAGTACAGCATAGAAAATTGGCAGCTATTGTTATCCCATGTGTCGCAAGTATTGGCTTTTATGACCCATTATGATTTCCTCTCATCAGATGAGAATTCATGCTCCTACAAGCAGTCGGATTGACGATGTTTGACATTGCGGCAATGGCGAAATATCACCTGTTTCACTAATTTAAAGGCGGCACTGTATAATAGTGCTACCAGATAGAGGATTCCTCAATGACATTTTTATAAATATAGATATATTTTACTTACACTACTGTTTGAATTTGAATTAAGCAGTGATTCTATGTCTCCAAGGTCTGACAGCTTAGATTTTTTTATTGGATTGAGGTTGCAAAACGTAACAGCTGGAAACGGAAGGGTTGTGTTGGATTTTGGTTCGATTGAAGTCTCTGTCGGATGAGATTGGAACTTCTTGAATGCTTCGTAAACTTGCCAAGTCATCATTGCTGTATTTAAAACGAAAAAAAAAAAGTTTGGTAGTGATAATTATCGATGATTTTTCTGTTTATTTGCACAAGAGAAATATCATGGCTTGTATGTTGATTGAAGATGAAAATTCATTTGATTTGTTGTTTTTTGCCTGTACCTGGGTGCAGCGATTGGCTGTAAGTTAGTGAAACGGGTGATATTTTGCCATTGCCGCAATGCTAAACATCCTCCACCAAACTGCTTGTAAAAGCATGAATTCTCACAGCATTGCACGAAAACCTATTGGGTCATAAAGGCTGATATTTAAGGCACACGGGAAAGCAAAGGCAGCCAATTGTCTTTGCCAAACTTGGAGTTAGGTATTTGTCAAAGTCTTTGATAAGTATGTGGAACATGAGCCCAATGTTATTTCAGTGAGAGATGTGGTTAACTTACTTATCAAAGACTTTGACCCATACCAAACTCCCGCGTACAGCAAAGAAAATTGGCAACCATTGTTATCCCCCATAGCTAAAATATCAGCCTTTATGTCTCAATATGTTTTCCTCTTATCAAATGAGAATTCATGCTTCTGCAAGCAGTTTGGTGGAGGATGTTTAGCATTGTGGCAATGGCAAAATATCACCCGTTTCACTAATTTACAGGTGGCACTGTATCACTCAATTAAGCCTGAGGCCTGAGATGTGGCAGTCATTTTTAAATAATCAAATTTAGAAGTAAAACTTTTGATGCAAAATTAAGAAAATGAAAAAAATATTGCACTCACCAACCCCAGCAAGGAATATAATCAACCAAAACAATTTTCTGAAGAGGCTTTTACTTCTACTGATATTGGGCAATCCATGCATCCCTGTGTTTTCTGCCATCGATCCTATTAAGGTTGCGATTCCCATGTTTTCTAAAGCTGCATCTTCTCGCCCTATTTTGCCGGCTAACACCATTTCTTTTGTGCTCACCATTTTGTAAGATTTGTAGTTTTTTTGTTTTATGATATTTTTGTAATATTTTTTAAAAACGATGTATATATTCTTTACCTGTTTTATTTGTCCATGAATTAATATTTCTCCATTGCTTGGTGTAAGTTTAAACTTGAAATAATTTTGGTATGTGCTGTGATCGGCTATAACAATTTAGCTCCGTTTAAAAAATATAGTTCTGTTTTGTAAGGTCAGTCTTATCAACTAAATGCTAGGCCTTAAAGCAGATAGACCTGTAACAGACCCACTCCGGATGTATTCCAAATTTGTTGGGTAAAGACATGTAGTTCCTGATATTCAAGCTCAATTTTTTTGGTTGAGTCAGGTCTGTCTTTTAATTTTAAGGCATTCCATTCACACCATCCAGCTAGTCTCAATTTTTATAAGATTTTCTTCGTTTTAAAATTCGATAGTAACTTTCCAAGAACAGAAGGATTCCAAAATTCCAAATTCAACCATATATCCTAAAAACTGTGTAAAAATGATAAATTTAACACAATCTAACAAAGAAAGTCGCATATCCTTGTATTAATATGGCTGATAATCTACTCCATGCAATTCCTAACACTCCTTTGTATTTGGCATATAGCTTGGTGTTGTGAAAAGCGGCTTGATCTGGAAATATCCAGGGTCACTTCATGCCAAGTTCATGGCTCATAAGCTTAAGTTATGGGACTTAGTAAATCCCTCTGGTCACACTTGATTGGTTTTATTACTGTCACCTGATTTTATAACCAAAATCTTTTACTGATGCCAAGATTCAAGGTTGACACAATAAGATGATTTTCACTGATAATTTGTGCTTTTTTGTTCAAAAGAAACTTCGAAGGGCATTCAAAAGTCAATACCGAGTATTCGGGTATTCGGGTTTGCAATTTGTATCGATTAGCGGTCAGTTGTATCTGCAAACTGATTCACATTTGGATTTAACCCAACATTTTGCAAGATCTCGCCAAAATTCTATTGTTTCATTATTGCATGCTTTAAACAGTTATTTAGACAATTCGAGGGAGGGTAATTTTCAATATCAGACGATTTCAAAAGTCATAAGTTTCTAAAGAATTGCAATAATTGGCTGAGTGATCTGTCCATAAAAGACCTCCACCAAAATGCTGGAAGTTCTTTAATCTCTGTAATTATTTTGCATTCAGGACAAGTGTTATCCAGTTTTATTGACTAGCTTAGCCAGCAATTCCTTTGTGGTACTGGATAGGTAGTTTTAAGAATCCAATAATAACATTTTATGTAAAGATTATTGAATCCATTTATTGCCATAACATAGTTACATAGGCCCATGTGGAATCAAATATTGGAGTAATAAAATATAAAGATTCTCAAATTTCAAAAATGTACATATATCCCAGTAATATGATCGCCTAAGATTTTAAATAAATTGTTCCCATAAAGAATGGGTTTTACATATACATTGCAGTATTAGCCACAGTGGCTGATATTTTTCTTATTTGACTTGTATAAACTATCATAATGGCTCTGTGAAAAATAGTTGACATGTGCATTAATTTGATATGCGCTCTATTTTCTGACATTTTGTTTGCTATTGTTTCAATAGTTCCTGTTAGACTATGGGGCATGGGCATCCACCAGTCTAGTGAAAATGAGAACTGCATGCTGCTGCCACCTGGCACAAAAGTTGATTTTGTATGCTACAGCATTGCTGTCCCAAGAAATAGTTCCGCTTTCATTGCACATTCACAAAATTTCTATTCAACACTGATGTATACCAGAGTCAGAATCGGCAATCACATTCTCTAAGGAAGTAGACAAGGCCATCAGCACACTCAGAAACAGCCCCGGTTTCTTCAAGTCAAACTTGTGTGAGTTCCTCACACTGAAATGATGTGGACCGCTCGCAGGAGTTTGCGGAATAGCACACTTAAGCATAAGAATATGTGACAGAGCCAGGGAGTATTTACCCCAAAATTTATAACTGGAACATTTGAACATCCGTTTATCCACATGAAATTGTTCATGGACTATATCTATATTGCATGGCATATCTATTATTTGGAATGACAAAAGGGAAAAATTACAGGATACAAACTGTCTAAACAAGGTAAGACAAATTCTCCTACATGGCCATGTCAACACCAAATTTTTTGCCAACTCACATTGATACTTTGGAGGCTGTTAATTAGTCAAATATCAAAGATGTTTCAATGTTAAACTTCGCGTAGGTTTGGTCCACTGTGACTACATGTACACATAGTTCTAAGTGGCTTTATGTATAGCTGACAGCAATTTGATTTTATATGAATTTACTTTTTCTGAAACATGTGCTTTCTCTGAGCCAATGTTTTGATCAAACACGAAGTCATGTACAACATATACAGTGCTGCCACTTTGTATCACACATCTCTTTGCATGACCTTTTAACTCTACGGAGCAGACAAAACCTGAATTTTACACTGGGAAAATTGAATAAATCCGAGTAAAAACCTTAGTATTAATCCCACATATCAATCTTCTTGAACACTAATCTACTCTGTAAATAATTTCTTTACTTAATTAAGGTGGCTTTAGACCATAGGAATATTTTAATAAGCCTAACATGGCTCGATTACCTAAGTGTTAGAACATTTGGATACTCCAGTTGTTATTGATTAACTATTTGAGACAATTCAACTTAATTTGCATAGTTATTAGCATATTACAATACCTATTGCTTGGATACTCAAAATATAAACCCAACACTGGCACTTACATTTCAATTATGGAAAGTTGCAATACTTGGACTATAATTTTTTTATGATAACATATTTATTCATACATGTGAATGACGTGTTTTAAAGTAACTGGTGGATGTGGAATAAATTATTCATACAATATTTGATGAAAGGACTTCATAACTGGGGTTTTTCTATTTTTTGTTGTCAAAACCAAGCTTCACATACTTATCTCAACTTAGAGCTTATTTTTCTTAATCTCAAATTTTACATAAACCAAGCTTCACATACTTATCTCAGTTTGGAGCATATTTTTCTGAATTTTCAAATTTCATGAACCAAGCTTCACAAACTTATATCTCAGCTTGGAGCATATTTTCTAAATTGTCAATTTCACATTAACCAAGATTCACATACTTATCTCAGCGTGGAGCATATTTTTGTTAATTGTCAAATTTCACATTAACCAAGCTTCTCATACTGGAGCATATTTTTCTGAATTTTCAAATTTCACAAAATGTAATTACTGAGATATACTCTGTCTCATGAAACAATATTTGACGGATCCTCTTTATTATCACCGATGGAGATTAAAAAAAAAATCATTTAGGCCAGACATAATTGATATTTAGCTTTTCGGATCTTCCCGAGGCACTTTTTCTAGGGTCGGTCGGTAGAACAAAAAAAAAGATGAAATCTCAATTTTTTATTATGTCAATTTGATAAAAATTCTGTAATGCTCAATTTTTTTTTTTTCCGTAGGCAGAAAATATGTTGGGTCGGTCGATCCGAGAAGCTAAAAATTAAAAAAATCTGGCCTTATGTATATTTGATACAGACCGATAATGAGGTTACTTACTAAATTCTTAATTTCACAATTCCAATATAGAACTGAAAAAAAAAATCATCTAAAGAGATATAACTAAAGGAGAATCATTCCTACAATTAGTTAAAATTAAAATAATTTTTGGGAAGAGAAATCATCAAAATGGATACGAAAAAAGAAGAAGCATCGGCTTTTGCCTTGATAGCGGCAATGGCAAATAATACAGGGATGCATGGCTTACCAAATGTCGGCAGGTCTCAGCACATCGTCAGAAAAGTCTTTTGGATGCTCATATTCTTGGCAGGAGCTGGTAGGTCAATATAACATTAGTTAATTTTTTTTAAATATACCCTCTGAATGCAATGCAAGGTATTTTCCAAATTCCTTACTAAGAGTTATTTCAGGTAACCTTACTATGGTATTCCAAAAGGCACAGAATTCCTGACTATATGCATTTTATTTTGAACAGTTCATAAACAAGAAATTCTTTTAAAAAAAGAATTGTAGGAATCTTTGTATGAAATATGAAATTTCTTCAAAACATATTTTATTGTTATAATATTCTGTAGATTTGTTATGCATGTGCAGTTACATATACCTCCAATGTACCAACTTTGATTTCACATTTAGTTACCTCATTATTAGGCATGTCTAATTACAGGTGTTACAAACACAGACTGCAAACCAGGCAATGAGAAGCCCTTTTATTCTTTGTCATGAACATGAAATTTCTATTTCTATTACAACAAACTAATGCTGGGTTGCATATTTGGATTGTTACACCTTTCATGTGCTTATGAAAATCACAGGAGTTGTGAGGAGTTGAATATATAATATTTTCAAGCAGTGTTGTTTGGCCACATCCATTATATCATCCCAAATCTTTATATACATATACAGTACTTCTATTTAACCAATTTTCTGAAGGAAATCTCTATTAGCTTCTATTGTATATGCTCCAGGTGGTCTTTGGATATGGTCCCCAATCACTCAACCATGAACACCAAGCAGCTGCTCACTCAACCATGACCTTGATGCTATGGGGGTGTAGCTACTTCCATATCAAGAGGGGGCAATATATACTTGATCTTAAAATTGTACTCACAGACACCTCCTCTGTGGTATTAACACTCTCCTAATATTGGAGGTCAATCAGGAAGGTACTCTTACCATAAGGAAAGTATCTCTGCAAGTCCAATTTCCCCTTGGCCCCCTCCAGAAACTCATGTAGCTACACCACTGTAGTACACATAAATTGATGACAAAGCACTTGGCTGATGCTTTATGGCCAATAAGTTAGGGACTTCCCATGTAAAGTATTTCTTCATTTGGAGCTTTTAACACAGATCTGAGATGGTCCCTACAAAAAGTCATTTCCATTGATACATTTTGGCTGCACTGGCCACTTACATTCTGCCTCATAAAGTGTGTCCCAATGTGCCCCGTGTTTTTTCCGTAGGCAGAAAATGTGTTGGGTCGGTCGATCCGAGAAGCTAAAAATTTAAAAAAGCCTGGCCTAATGTATATTTTATACAGGTTGATAATGAGATTATTTATTAAATTCTTAATTTGACAATTCCAATATAGAACAGAGTTAAAAAATCATCTGAAGAGATATAACTCAAGGAGTATAATTCCTAAAATTATTTAAAATTTAATTTTTCAGGCACCATGCAGTTAGTGTGTTTATCAGGAAAGCAATTCATAACTGTTCTTTATGATGTATCAAATTCATACAAGCATTGAGAAAGTCTCATTGTTCATGGTTTGTCCAGAGAATGGTTCGAACGGAACACCTCTGAATTTAGTTGAGTAGTAGGAAAACAAACCTTTTCTCACCATACTTCTGCATGTGCCAATAAAAGGATAGAAACATCAGGATGTGAAATTAAAAGATATAATGGCCCTACCATATCATCCACCTTATCAGGATCCATGAAAACCCCCACCGTCCCATAGTGCCCATGTCCCAATGTGCCTTGGTTCGACCTACACAATTTTACCCTGGTGGCAGGATTTTTTTGTTTTCCATTTTATAAATTTGGATTGGCTCAGAGTTCCTGCACCAGACAAGAGCTCTCCCAACAAAATTTTTGTATTTCCATTAAAGTGAGTACGCTCTAAAAAAATTCGAGACAAAACTGGTTTTTAAATGGAGAATGGTTTTTTTAAAACCAAACTTCCATGCAAAAACCAACATGGATTTTTCAAAAAACCATATTAGATTTCAAAAAACCAGTTTTGTCCAAAATTGTTTAGAGTGTATATATATCAGAATCTACAAAAATCTGTTTTTCAGGTATGTTAATCTGGCAGGTTTATGAAGCACTGGCCCAGTATTACAGCTATCCAACCAAGACATCCATTATACCAAAGGTTTACAACAAACTGAATCTCCCTGCTGTAACAATTTGCAATGTGAATCCAGTGCGAAAATCACTACTGTATCAATTGGATGCTCTGACAGACCCATCGGACAGGAATTACGAAAACGTGAGTACACGAAACTATCTTTTATTATACCATTTGTTTGACAGCTCTGTCAACCAAATCACAAGCCAGTACTTCACTGCGATAAATCCCATACAGTACAAGCCAAAATAAAGTAAGAAAACTTCCTGTCAGAAGTCCTCTGTTTACCTATTTTGCCCTCCTTTCTCCTCTCCACCCCAAATCTCCTTACAACTACCTTTGACTCCTGGCAACAACCTCATCCCAGATTAAAAACTCTATTAAAACAGCTGTCAATGAAATTACAATTAGCAAAGGGGAACAATATCAAAGAAATCAAACACAATGGGGGAGATGGAGTTTGAATTGGTGTTGGCTAAATGTGAATTAAATGTAATTTTAAAAGGTTTTTTTAATTAGGAAAACGTAGAAGGGGTTTGGTGGAGGCAAAATGTGTGAAAGGGTAAAGTAGAGGCTGATTCTTCCTTCCTGCTTTGGTAGTCTTACTTTATTTTGGGTTGCACTGAATCTGTGTTATCCACTTATCCTGCAACGGGATCGGGAAAATGTGTTTTCACAGCTTCGGCTGAAACCCATGCTTGAAAAATCACATATACCCTCTCAATAGGTGAATAACCTATACTCACTTACCAAGCAACTGAAATGTACCGTAAAACGGGGTAAAGTTGGCAAGCCGACGGAAAGTTGGCCGCCTATTTTAACCTGCTTAATGGCAGAAATGCCAACTATCCTCACTGTCACAGGTGGCAAATTTCCCAAAGAATCATCTGTCAGTGAAAAAAGTTGGCTTTTCTGCCATTAAGTTGGCTAAAATAGGCGGCCAACTTTCCCCCGGCTTGCCAACTTTACCTCGTTCTACGGTAGCTAATCAATTATATCCATGCAGCGAAGCAGCCGAAAGCCATTTCACAAAGCGAATTGAGCACAAGAGAGGTATAGAAAATCTGTGCAGTGACGATCTCAACATCAACAGTCGGCAGCAGGAAATTAGGTCAAGTGGGTCCAACTTCTTATCAATGATTTAGTTTCAAATTTAACAACAACAAAAAACATAACATTTTCATCTTCAAATGTCTCTTAAAAATTCAATGTTCTCCAGTAGTAGGCCAATTCCCTGTACCTATCATTTTTATTGAATAGCTAAGTATTTAGCTTTGACAAGCAAAATTAAATGATCAACATGTGATTCATTTCATATCAAAACAGACGAGAAAGCATAACAAATTAAAGTTACACAATCTTTATAAACTTATGATTATGTAACAGTGAGCAATTAATGTACATGCAAATCTTGTTAATGTTTTTTATCATTACTATACTATACTGTAATACCAACAATCTGACATAGACTTAAATTTGGCAGCTTTCAGTGTTGTTTGTCTTTTTACTATTTAGCTGATTATCTATCAATTC
Organism: Platynereis dumerilii; assembly: GCA_026936325.1. Lineage (NCBI taxonomy): Eukaryota > Metazoa > Annelida > Polychaeta > Phyllodocida > Nereididae > Platynereis > Platynereis dumerilii. The sequence continues at coordinate 15,277,664 of JAPTHN010000014.1, forward strand.
TGTTTATCTTTACATGGCCAATTGTGCATCGTATGTAAAATGTACGAAGCCCTTTCTTGCGTATTTGGTACGTAAATCAGTTGTTTTCACGTATGAAATACGTACGAAAATTTACGTACGTAAAACATATGTAAATATTCGTAGGCTATAGATTTCATATGTGTTAAGTTGGTTTTGTGGGCTTTAACATGATTTTTGCTGATTTTTTTTAGACTGGCCAATGTAAGGTCTAAACTTAAACCATTTGTGATAACCATATTGCACTAGAATGGCCAAAGAAACTGAAAAAAAAAACCTGTGTCAAATTTTTATGAATTCGTACAAAAATCATACGTATATGTACGTACGTACTACAGATCGGCTCTTTTTTGTATGTAATTCATACGCTGCACAATTGCTAGTGATATATATATATCTATCATTTGCCTTACAGTTTCAAACAGCCATGAATGCTCTGAATGTCACAGAAAAGCAGAAGATTGGACATCAACTAAAAGACATGATGCTCTATTGCAATTACAATGGATACACCTGCGAGGTTGGGTAAGCACGGCTTTAAATATAATACAGTGGAGCTCAGAAGTACAATAGTAATGAAACAAACTTAGTTGTTAAAAGCGCTTACCGAATTGGACAGAAATGTTAGTTGTGAGGTCATTTCTCTATCCATTAATGCCTCATCAATGACTTTTAAGCAATTTGTGAGGTCATATCCTACACTTTCATGAGTGTGTTGTGTTCTCTATATCTGAGAATTAGCAAAATGTAAACAAAAAAATCCTTAATTAGGTCACTTAATTAAGTGAGCACATAGTGTCCACTTCACTCACCTAAAAATAGTGCCTCTGTTATTTTTTTGAAGCAACTTTACCACTTTCTACAACTCTTACCTTGGTAACTGCTTCACTTTTAATGGAGGGAACAGACCCACTGTTGACGGTCTTGGAAAAACTGGGCCATATTATGGTAAGTATGAGCCCATGCATACAAAGCAATCAACAGTTTGGAAGTGCAATGTTGTTTCACATTTTATAAGTATTGCACAAACGGCTCCTGGGAGCTTTGATTCTTTTTTGTCGTATCAGATGAGCATCCTTGCTCCATAAGTAATTATGTTGATGATGTTTATAAATGTACCCAATGGCATAACATCTCTAAATATTACCGCAGAAAGGGGTTAAGTTGGCAATCCGGGGGAAAGTTAGCCGGCTATTTGAACCCACTTAATGGAAGAAATGCCTACTTTGCTCACTGACGTAGGTTTCTTCAGCAAATTTGCCACCTGTGTCAGTGAGGAACGTTGGCATTTCTGCCATTAAGTGGGTTAAAATAGCAGGCCAACGTTCCCCCGGATTGCCAACTTTATCCCATTTTACAGTATGTGAATTTTGTGTAGTGATATAAGGAGCTGACTTTTCTACTTATAGGTTTGGACATTGAATTTTACATAGAACAAGATGAATATGAGCCAGAATATAGTGAATATGCCGGAATGAAAGTTGTCATCCACAATCCCAAAGAGATGTCATTTCCAGAAGACCAAGGATTGTTTGTTTCTCCGGGAGCAAAATCGCAAGTCAGTTTAAAAAAGGTGAGACTAAGAACCCAATAGGCACATCTACTAGTCTAGTCATTATATGAAAATATTGGGTGCAACCCGGAACAAATTGCAACAGAAATGGTTCCAGTGGCATTTGGTCCCTAAATGTGTCAAGAAAAACATACTAAAAGTCATGGAAAATCCAAATGGTGGAACACCCCCAAATTAGCGTAAATCCAAGATGGCCGCCATAAAAATAAGGTTTTTTGCAAATAACTCAGAAACTATTAGATATAGACCCATATGTGTATGAAACCAAAGTATAAACTTGGGTATTGCGGACATTTTGACACTATTTCCATGTCTCTATCTCTAATAGTTCTCAAGATATATAGCATATTCAAATATCTCTGATTTTGGCAAAAAAAGCTGTAAATCGCCAAAATGTCATTTCTGAGCCATGATTCTGAATACTTGAAGTATGACTTTTACCTTACCTATTATGGATACAAAAGGAATCAATTTTGTTTAATTTAAAACCTCAGTCATATCTCTACCTCTCTTCAATATCCTACTATGCCGTATTTTGCATTTGGAAGTCTTCGCTCGGAATTCCATTTATTTGCTAAAATTGTAATTTTATATGAAGGAAAGTTCTCATTTTGGGTCTAACATGTACGAAATATTGTGAGTTTGGAATTCAGCCAATTCTGAGTAACATGTGTAATGCTAGACATGATTTTTAAAACTTGAATTATTGATCACCCAGAGAATCTGACCTAGACAAATATTTCCATACCGCATATTATCATCGATTCACATCAAGTGCGTCAATCAGCGCCCAGGACTTCAAAAGTTTACCGGCAATTTGTGAAGCAACTATTTACTTCTCTGAGACATATGGCATATCATTTTAAAGCTCTCAGAGAGATCTTTCATCTATCTATCAATTGAGAATCACACCTGTAACCAGTGATGTAGTCGAGGCCGGGATATCAGAGACTTAGGCATCAGTCTCCAAGGCCGAGACCCAGGCCATCAAATGTAGGCTCGAAGCGGGCCTCGGAGACCTTTAACACTGGCCCAAAGACACCCGAGACCGAGGAAAGACCAAGATTTGGCACCGAGACCGAGCCAATATGGCTCTGAGACTGGCCACGAGATAAGATAAGATAAGATAAGATAAAACTTTATTTAACGTCGGTGGTGAAATACAAAACAAATAACACAAGCTACAAGCTTTTTACATACATGTTAAAATAACAGAATGAGATGCAAATGCGAAGTTATATACAAATGAAAGATGAATGAATTATATCTGAAGTTATATTAATATACATATTCTTTCTTTTTAAAACATGCAATTATCACAGAGAATTTCTCAGACATAATAAACATGTTCCACATTCACATTGATTAAAGTAGTTGTTTCTTCGTAAGTCAGACTTGAACGACCCTATATCACTTAAACATTTTACATGCGAGGGTAGAACATTCCATAATGAGGGACCTTGATAACTAATTGACCTCTTACCATACTGAACTGTCTTAAAAGTGGGTTGGACCAGTTTGTTGTTGTCTCGCATGTTATATGGAGAAATTTGCTTCTCAAAGAATGAACTTTCCAACGGTGGCGCAAGCCCATTAACTACCTTGAATACAAATTCAACCAAATTATTTTTACAAGTTACATGCAGCATCTTTTTACCTGTTTTTATCAGCAGTTCATTATATGTGCTCTCATAGTCATTGCAAACGAGTCTTAAGGCTCTTTCATTGAGTTTTTCAATTTTCCTATCTTGTCCGAGGGAGTAAGTTTGATAGGCAATTGAACAATAAACAAAATTTGAAGCTACGAATGCCTCATAGATCCTAAGTCGTCCTTCATAATCAACATATTTACATAATCTTTGAAGTGCATTAATTTGTCGAGCTGCCTTTTTGCAGATTAGTGATAAATGATGATTGAAGTTCAACTTGTTGTCTATATGTATGCCTAACAGCTTCACTATGCTTTCTGATTTGATACTGTTATCATCCACCTTGAATTCAATTTCAGTATTGTTTCTGCTGAAGCATATCGCCTGAAATTTTGAAGGATTAGCTTTCATGTAATTTACTTGAAACCAACTGATCGCTGTTTCAGCAGCTTTCTCAAGTGTGTCTTTAACCTTTACTTCATCTTTATGAGAATATGATAAGGTATTATCATCAGCATAATTGTACACATCACATGTTTTCTTGAGCTCAAATATGAAATCATTGATAAAGATGTTAAAGAGAAGAGGGCCCATGATTGACCCCTGTTGGACACCTGTTTTTAGATTTAACCATTCACTTCTTATATTTCCTAACTTTACAGCTTGTCTTCGGTTCTTTAAGTAGCTCATAATAAATGAGCAGGCTTCTAACGAGACACCATAGGCATGTAATTTTGCTATTAAAAGCCCATGCGGCAGGCTGTCAAATGCTTTCGAGAGGTCTATTAATACACAACCGACATAACAATTGTTATCGAGAGCTTTTCTCCAATTTTCAATACATTTTACAAGTACATTATTGCAGCTATACTGTTTACGATAAGCAGATAGATCATTTGACAAGTAAGTCGACATAAAATCTAGTAATTGATCACAGAGAATCTTCTCAAATATCTTTGACGTTGAAGGGAGCACACTTAGGGGTCTATAATTTTCTTTAGCCAACTGATCGGACTTTTTATATAGTGGTGTTACTTCTGCTTTTTTATTACTTTCAGGGAATTCACAAGTTGTTATGCTTTTATTTACTATTGGAGTGAGAGAGTTGCTTAAATTGTTCGAGCCTATTTTTAGAAATCTGGGGGATATTTGATCAAAACCAGTTGCTTTGTTTGATTGAAGAAGTTTGAGTTTGTTGAGCACAGTGGATTGGCTAACTGTTGTGAAGTTAAACTGTTGTTCATTGTTTGCACTGTTTGCGTAGTCAACTTCGCCTCTAACCATAACGGAAGTGTGCAAAATTGCGAAATTGGCCTAATTTACGTGACATAAGTGAAGGAATGTTCCTGAGCTAGCTTTTTGAGTGTGTCCTGCTCATTCATTGAATTCAGTGTAAATTAAGTTTATTTAAGTTAATATAAGATTAACAAATTTGAAAGCAATAGTTCCGTGTATATATGTATATGTGCTGCTTTCCAAAATAAGATTTCAGGATAAATCATATCTTGCAGAGAATCATAATGCACAAAGTGAAATTTTGGGACGAAATGACAGACTAGTCTCCTTCTTGACAAATAAATTAATTACAAAAAGTTTAGAAGCCAAGGTATTGAAGGGACCACATTACAAACTGAAAATGTTTAATATGGTAATAGTCAGAAATAAAGGGTTATCCATAGACTAACAGAACTTCTTGCATAGTTTCAGTAAAAGTAGTATAATTTAGTTCGAACAGCTTCATCAGTAGTTTTTAGACTTTTAGATATGACATAATGTATTTTTTGCTAAAAACCCCCCATCTTTATTAGACCCAGAGCATAATTATCTGCTTAGTAGAAGCTATTTTTCTCAGGCTGGGCTATATTAGTTCTATGAGTTTCAAGCACAAAGTGAGGTACATCATCTGTTTCTGTGCTAAAATGTTTCTGAATATAGCTTTATGCAAATGGTAAGGTTTTTATGAGCAGAAGGAATAGGCTGCACAGCAGCAGACCCTCGGCTTTCAGCAGATTTTCGGCTAAGAAGTCCAAATTCAATGTATTTATAAATATTTATAGTGTAAATATATCTCACCATATTTGATAAATGATATCTTATAAATCTGTAATTAAGCAAAGCAGCAGGAAAATTTTATGAAACAACGTCCAAAATTGACTGAAACATGATTGGAGACTTGTGTTAAGCAGTCAGGGAAATTACCGTCATATGAGGACAATTGCAATTCCAGCCAAGTCCTGGCCATAACAGGATGATTGAGTTTGTGGGGTTGATCAGTTGGGTATCAGAAGAAAGTCTGATCTCTGTGCAGCCATCCTCATCACACAGCAGCATGTCAGTAGCGGGACTTAATTCTACCAAATTTCGCGAAATACTGCAAAGTCATCAGCAGCAGATGACAGTTCCCTAATTTCTCTGGAGCCTTCTGGTTCTTTTCCTCATTATGTAATGGATAGGTTTGCCAAAATTCATAGAGTTAGTTGATACTGTGATACAACTTTATACTAAGTTTGGAAGTGATAGTTGCTGTAGTTCTTTTTAAATAGCCTGTCAAAGATGATTTTGAGCACTGCAAAAGTCATGACTGAGCCATGACATTTTGAGAGGGTCATGGAAGGGTGATGACAGTGCTAGGGTGAGTGCCATGTGGGGCTGAGGACATTGATAGTCATCAGCTGGTGATAATTTGGCAATATTTACCTTTATTTGTTGAAATATCATAAATTTGAACATGGTGATATGACAAATGTATGCAAAGCAATCATATAACACACTCTCATATTAATTTTTATTCACATTAAATAGCTGAGCATAACATTAGGAGGAAAATGGTGAGGAAATGGGTATTTTCATATTTTGCGCATTTTGAACTTGCCATATCAATGCAAAAATTTGCGTTCAACATCAGAAAGGTCATAAACGTTGCTTCCTAATATGTTTAATTTTAATAACTGTTTAAGTCTATCATTTAGTCATTGCCAAAAATTCCAAAAAAAAGTCCAAATTCTGTAATTTTTTCGGTTTTTGTATTTTTCTCAAAATGAGCTGTAAGTAAATTAAATAGGTGTAATTTAGATATCTAAATGCAAAATGTATTATTTGGACCCTACTTCTAATTTTGTCAGCTATATTAACTTAAAAACATACTTAGTTTACATAGAATTCAATGATTAAGCCGTACACAATCCAAAAGCTAACCAATGAACAGGCTTTCACTCATGTTTTGCTAATTATGTAAATTTCGCTGTTTCGCACTTCTGTAAGGGTTAGAGGCTCAGCTGAAGGTCTCAAGGCCGGCCTCAGAGCCATGTTTTGATGACCTCAGCCTTGGCTCGGTCTCGGTTCCAAATCCTTGGTCTTGCCTCGGTCTCGGGTGTCTCTGGGCCAGTGTTTGAGGTCCTCGAGGCCGCCTCGAGCCTACATTTTGATGGCCTGGGTCTCAGTCTTGGAGACTGGTGCCTCAGTCTCTGATATCCCGGCCTAGACTACATCACTGGTTACAGGTGTGATTCTCACATGATAGATAGATGACAGATCTCTCTGAGAGCTTTAAAATGATATGCCATAGGTCTCAGAGAAGTAAATAGTTGCTTCACAAATTGACGGTAAAGTTTGGAAGTCCTGGGCGCTGATTGACGCTCTTGATGTGAATCGATGATAATATGCGGTATGGAAATATTTGTCTAGGTCATCAGATTCTCTGGTTGATCATCAATAATTTAAGTTAAATCATGTCTAGCATTACACATGTTACTCAGAATCGGCTGAATTCCAAACTCACAATATTTTGTACACGTCAGACCCAAAATGAGCACTTTCTTTCATATAAAATTACAATTTTAGCAAATAAATGGAATTCCGAGCGAAGACTTCCAAATGCAAAATACGGCATAGTAGGATATTGAAGAGAGGTAGAGATATGACTGAGGTTTTAAATTAAACAAAATTGATTCCTTTTGTATCCATAATAGGTAAGGTAAAAGTCATACTTCAAGTATTCAGAATCATGGCTCAGAAATGACATTTTTGGCGATTTACAGCTTTTTTTGCCAAAATCAGAGATATTTGAATATGCTATATCTTGAGAACTATTAGAGATAGAGACATGGGAATAGTGTCAAAATGTCCGCAATACCCAAGTTTATATTCAAGGTTCATACACATATAGGGTCTATATCTAATAGTTTCTGAGTTATTTGCAAAAAACCTTATTTTTATGGCGGCCATCTTGGATTTACGCTAATTTGGGGGTGTTCCACCATTTGGATTTTCCATGACTTTTAGTATGTTTTTCTTGACATATTTAGGGACCAAATGCCACTGGAACCATTTCTGTTGCAATTTGTTCTAGGTCATTTCACATAATGACTGGACTATACGTCAGCATATTTCAAGTTCCAGAAAGAACCATTTCGCTGTGAAAACAGCACTTTTAGCGTCGCAAATGCAAGCTTTTCTTGAAGAAATACTGCCAAGATTATGACCACTTGCTAGGGCACCCCTCCTAACCAATCTCATTCAAACTTATCATATAACCTCATAAATGTTTTAATTCGCATTGAAATGATTTTGGTGGTCAACCATAATCAACTAAAGATTTATTAAGAAAGTAAATGGGCTGACTTTTACGAGTCACTATGAATATGGCTGGGTTACGTTTGGGTCGTTGCAACTCTTCAAGCAGGTTAATAATGTGTCAAAAATACGACTCTCTTATTGGTCAGATTACAGGAAGTCGGCCGTTTCACTGTGTTGGCGACGACTGTCACGATTTTAACTTATACCAAAAATTTGCAAAAAAAAATTAGAAAAATTTAGATGTCAGTCATAATCGTGACATTCGTCGGCACCTTATTATCGTCCTTATATTCATAGTGCGGGTCAAGGGTCATCCTAGAAATTTGGCACAAAGCCAAGTATTCAAGTGAGTGAGAAATTTTACAAAATTGAGCGCCGCTTTAAGTGCTTGCACGTTATTTTTTAGTCCTGTATGGTGTGGATGACATGTAATGATCAAACTGTCATAATTAAATCCTTCAGTTTGTTAGTAACCATTGATTCAACAACAAGCTGTATTACAGTGAAACACTTTGATATAGAATTAGAGTGGACGGTGGTACTGTGAAAATGGCACTTCGTGTGTCATCATGCTGATGATTTGTCATGATCAAACCCAATACTTTCAATGTTAGTTTGATTAAAGGAGACCTATCAAGCTTGTTAGCTCTTGTTGGTGACAGCCAAACGAAAGGATTATGTATCTGATTTTCACTCTGAAATCAGTTTTGACAAGTCAAATGACCTTCTATTGATCATGACTAATCAAACAGCCTCTATCTTTCCCATGTTGAGGTAGAGAAGATGACACTTCATCAGCTATCATTAGTCAAGAAACGCATTTTTTGCAGTGAACTGATCCTCATTTTGTCTATATCAAAGTGTTTTACTGTAATCTGATTAAATTAAAATGCTGCTGCACATAATCATTTTCATGAATCACAAAATGCTATTTTTACAGTATAACATTTGGTCCCTTTACTTTCTTCCTTTTTTAAACATTTCAGACGGAACATTGTAATTTTTCATCAATAAAGTTGGTCATTTTTCAGTAACCTGTTCTTGTTTCATCACTTAGTATACTTTAGTAATTACTTTACCCTTAGATTGAGAACACAAGGGCAGACCCTCCACATGGTGAATGCCGGACATTTAACGAAGAGGAAACAAAAGCAAGAAATGCTTACAAGGATTCCTACGACTACTTGGAATACACTTCCAAGGTACGAACTTCTAGAATTGAATTGAATTGACTGCTCCTATGAATTGAATTGAATTGAGCTCATAATGTCATTCCAAAAATAAAAGTGCATTGGATTTAATTTAATTTGCAATGAAACCAAACTGAATTGAATTGAATTGCACATAGCTGAATTGTGCCCATCACCAGTAAGAACTAGCATCTACAATACAGCAGGGGGGAGGGTCAGTCTAGTGGTAGCATGCTGGACTGTCGATCGCTGGGTCCAAATCCAACTCTTGCTGGGTCACCTGGGCCTATGTTGGATGGCTGTTTCAATCACCCTTCACCTCATTGCCGTGTCCTCCTCCTGTCCTAATTAGCCTACCAAGTGCATAAATACAGGACGTAAAGCCCATTCGTCAATCCATCCATTCTACGATACAGCAAGGTTGTCTGCTGAAGCAAATCACATTCACAAAAGATATTTTATATCCATTTCAAGCTCCTATTATGATTTTTGATGTGTCACTACTGTAACAGAGGTTTAACAATTAACCAAGTAATAAGGCGTGCAGCAAATTTTTACTTTAACTTTCATGAAGTTAACCTCCCATGCTATCTGTGCTGCTCGTCACCTTAAAAAAAATACCAGACCTGAATTTGTCATTACCGTGAAACGTCATTACCAAAACTGGTGCAGTAATGACTCATAGGAAATGCATGTTGATTTTAGCCAATATTACAAAATTTTTCTCTTTTTTATTGTTATCAAAAATCATAAACGTTTCAAATTATTATGTCTTGTTGAGCTAAGGCAACATATCTTTCAGACATCTTTTCTCATTGGTGTGATTTGTTTGCATATATTTTTAACTTTAAAGAATTTCTACCGGCCTATATCATAATTTCATCAATAAAGAAATTGAAATTGATATTAAAATTGAGAAATAAATCATGGCAACCATGGCTAATAGTAGTTTAGAACCTATCTTGACCTCAACACTAAGTATTATTAATTTATGCGTTTTAGCAATTCTTAAAAACAGTAATCTAGACGCCCTAACGGGGAAATTTCTGTAGAATAACCTGGCCAGTCCCTCGGCTCTTGATGGGGTTTTTGTTTGAATTAAAAACAAATTTATGTCAAATGCATTGCTTATAGGCCTAATACATTCTATTTTATTATACCTCCACCATGAAAGCTGAACTGTCACTGGCTTAGAGCTGGTCACATGTCAGTCATTATTTTAGTATATTGCCCTGCAATAGTTAAAAAGTGAAAAATCTGCAAAAAAATTTCCCAAAACGTTTTTTTTTAGGCCTCGTGAAATAGCTTTTCACTTACCCACTCTCGAGGGAAATAGATTTCACTAATCCCCTCGAAATCAGTCCATATTTATATCCTATGCTATCCATCATTTTGTTTCAGGCATGTGGTAAAACATGTTATCAGCAGTATGTCATGTCAAAATGTGGCTGCTACGACACCAGTTACCCCAGCACAGGATCCGCTTTCGAGAACATTACGAGCGGAAAAACTTTTTCTTCATGCAAGTCACTGAACTCCACTTACAGTAAGCGTGCCGACTCTGTATTGAGGGACTAAAATCATTTTTAAAGGAAGAGGGATGTTATTAATTAATATTTTCTTTAAATTTTTATACTTTTATAATACGAGGGGCGTTCAGATAGTTCAAGGCTTTTTTTTATATGGGCACTTATTTTCAATCTAGAACTATGAATTTTTCACAGGATAAAATTCAGCATATTTAGAATGGATTGCCAACATTTTGGACAATTTGGACATTTTTAAGTCATTCAGTGGTTGCCGTGGAAACTGAAAGTTCAGCTTCCAGATAATACTGAAACCACTAAAGCCAATGCATTTTGGCTATATATGAGAGACCTCTCTCTATCAAGAGTTCCTCCGTGGCCTAATGGTTAAGAGTGCTTGTTTGCACAACCACTGACTCTGAGGGCGTGGGTTCGAATCCCAACCCGGAACCCAATTTAGTCCGAGCCCGTGGGACATTAAATGGAGGCAGGTTGTATGCAGTGTTCTATGCTCGGGCAACTGAAAGACCCTGGGCATCCCTGAATTAATAAGGTATGTACCAGACTCACAGTCTTCTCATCTCATCATACGGCGATCGCCTGCCTCGATATAGCCCACTAAGGTGCTGCAGAGGCGTTAAACACAAACAAACAAACAAAACCTCTCTCTATCACTTGCATTAGTGAGATTGACAATATTTGACACAATATGATATTAGCCTTAAAAAATACTCCCAAGCTCACTAAAAGTATTGATTCATGCACCTGACCCATTGAAGTAAATCCTTGAAATCCTCAAAACAAAGTTCTGTGAAAGAATTTCGGTCATCCAAAGCCTTTTCTCTTCCAGTGCCTGAAACTATAGCCACCATGGACTAAAGTAAGGGAAATCCAGGAGTTATGTAAAGCAACATGTCACAGGAATAGCTAGGACGGATAATGCTGTCCATTTTGGTATCTTGTTCATATTGGTGAATCCATGCTTTCACAAGTCATTATATAGTCAGGGAAGCACACCTTTGCCTCCTGAATCTCCCTCGCCAAATCTGGCATGCAGGAGTGCTTTCTTGCATGGGTTCAGTTTAAGAATACACACATTTGGTGTGCTTGAAAGCATATTTAGAAGCTAATATCGATTTCTTGTATCAAATATTGTAATATACAAGTGACAGAGAGAAGTCTCTCACAGTCACAATTTCTTGGCATTCTTGGTTTCAGTGTTACCTACCCCAAGAAGCTGAACCTTCAGTTTCGACGGCAACCACTGATTGACTTAAAAATGTCCAAATTGTCCGAAATTTTAGAAATCCCTTCCAAATATGCTGAATTTTATCCTGTGATAAATTTATAGTTCTAGATTGAAAATAAGTGTCCATATAAAAAAAAAAGCCTCGAACTTTCTGAACGCCCCTCGTAATAATATCACAATTATTATTATTTTATTGTGGCCTTTTGAGTAAGAAGTAACTTTGTTTTGTTTTTCTTTCAGCCGATTGTAACACTGCAGTCTACTACAACTACACTGACAACATCATTTCTTGCGCCAACATGTGCCCTCCTGCATGCACGTAAGTAAAATATATGTTGTAACATTTGAGGTTAATTCTTGGGTGAGAATAGCTCTTTCCTTTGATTGCTCAAATGCAAATGCAACCTTAACAAAAACCTGTCTGAAGTTTAGAGATCAGTCAAATGGTGTGCAAACAACTGGTTGAAGTGAGAACATTGTGTCAAATGTTGGCCATACGACTGGTTGAAGAAGTTTGGACAACTGAGTGTGAACATCGACAACTTATTCTGAAAACAACTGGTTAAAGTGTGAACATCTGTCACAGTTTCTGAATATAACTGGTTGTATTGTGAACACCTGGGAGAAAGAGAGAAAATTCTTTTATTGGTGAATGGGCTCATAGCTACCGCTTAGCCCCCAGCCCTCTTGTTCTGAAAACAACTGGTTGAAGTATGAACATATATCACATGTTTAAAACAACTGGGGATAGTGTGAACATCTGTCTCATGTTCTGAAAACAAATATATCAAAAGTTTGAGCATCTGTCACATTTTCTGAAAACATTTGGTTGAAATGTAAACATCTGCAACATGTTCTGGTTGAAATGTAAACATCTGCAACATATTCTGAAAACAACTGGTTGAAGTGTGATCACCTGTCTTGTGCTCTGAAAACAACTGGTTGTAATGTGAACACCTGTCATGTGTACTGAAAACAACTGGTTGAAGTGTGAACATCGGCAACATTTTCTGAAAACAACTGGTTGAAGTGTGAACACCTGTCATGTGTTCTGAAAACAACTGATTGAAGTGTGAACACCAGTCTCTTATTATTCATAAAACCTAGTTGAAATGTAAACATCTGTCACTTATGTGTTCTGAAAACAACTGGTTGAAGTGTGAACACCTGTCATGTGTTCTGAAAACAACTGATTGAAGTGTGAACACCTGCAACATATTTAAAATATATTAAATTTTGTTCGCCCGTCTCATTTCAGCGAAGTTTTGTACGATATGACAACTTCCAATTTGGCCTGGCCTTCAGTCAACGCATTGGTAAGTATGACCGGCGTTTTTAATTTTTTAATACAAATCATTAAGTCTTGTAACTTGTAGACATGTCAGGTCATACACAGGGTATCAAGGTATTAGATGGTGACTAATTTGTTTTTGCGATATCTCCAAAGATGTATTATTCATATTTTGTTTCCTTCGTCCAATGGACTCAGGTTGGTTTAAATATGTATTGATATAATTTTATCCCCATTCTCTCTTTGAATTACATGGAAGTTACAGCTAAATTATAAGTGTCAGATGCGCCAAGTAGACCAAATCATTAGGTATTTTAATGGAATTTCCGATCTTCCCTTTAAAAATAACGTAGCAATTTTTGTCGATGAATCCAAATAAGCAAATCACCACAATTAGGAAATTTGGTTTTCAGAGCGAAATTGTGAAGAAATTGGAGGATAAGTCCACAGCATTGAATACAACGATTCAAAATATGACTGAAATCGAGAAAGAATCATTTGTGAGGTATGTAGTACTATTATATGTAATATTCATAATTATGACCAAATTGTTAAGCTCATATCCTCTATTGTGTCCAATACAACTTGGCAGGGATATTAGGCCTTTGGGCAACTTATAGGTACCTTTCAGCAAATTATAGGGTATTTGGGAAAAATATATTTTGGCATTAAGATTCCTTTAGGCATTACTTTCCCAGAGTGATTGCTTCTTTTCAAGTATCCGCGAGTCTTTTTGGGCAAAATTTTTGACTTTTTGGCATATACCTTCATCACTCACTTCAACTATTGTGGATTTTTTACAAGAATATATATGTGCTCAAATCATGGGAATGACTCACTCAAATATTATAGTAGACTTTGACAAAAATCTGATACTTTGGATAATGGTGAGCTGACCAATGAGAATCCAGCCAAATATCACAGTAGGAGGCACTCTAGTGAATTTTTGGCCAATCACAATACAGCTTAATATCCTGGCCAACGGGAATGCATTCTAATATGCTGGCCAATGAGAATCAAGCCTTATATCTACTGGCCATTGATTGGCCAGTTTAAGAAATAAATCTCAGGTAAAGCCGACCATCATCATGCATATCATTTGTGGACTCCAAAAGTGTGAAAATTTAAAGTTATCATGGTTTCTGAGGAGAAACATTTTAAAAATATGTTGTGTGACTATGTCCATGTCACTTCGGTGCCATAAAAACTAATATTGCACTCGGTGCTGTGCAATAACTGTATAATAAAACCAACGGTGACAAAATCACCCTTTACGTTATACCACCCAAACAATATATTGCTTCTTGAAATGTCTTTATATATTCAGTCAGGTGTTGTTACCGCCAATATCCACTATCTTGCCCAATAGGCCTATTGGGCATGGATATTAGGCCTTTGGGCAAAATATAGGGTCTTTTGGCAAATTGTAGGATCTTTGGGCAAACTACAGGGCCTTTGGGCATTACGACTCCTTTTGGCATGACTTTCCCAAAGTCATCGCATCCTTCAAAATATCCGCGAGGCCTTTGGGCAAAATATAGGTCCTTTGGGCAATGGGCGCATGCCTAAATCACTTATTATCGCTCACTCCCGACTATAGTGGATTTTGGCAAAGATCTTATACTTTGGATACATGCCCAAGTCACTCGCAATAACTCTTTTATACTATAGTGGATTTTGACAAATATCCAACTTTGGATAATAGTGAACTGACCAATGTGAATACGCCCTAATATCTTGACCAATGAAAATCCACCCTAATATCCACAGTAGGGGGCACTGTAGTTAATAGTTTGTGCAATGAGAATGCCACCTAGTATCCTGTCCAATGAGAATATGGCCAAATATCCTAGCCAATGACAGTCAAGCCTAATATCCACAGAGCAATGATTGGCCAGTGGATATTAAGCTGCATTCTCATTGGACACACTGAGAATTCAATGAGATTCCAATCTAATATCCAACAGCCAATGAAAATTGAGCCTAATATCAAATAGGCTCTTTGGTCAAAGTCAAACAATAAGCCAAAATCCATGAAAGTCTTTCGTGGGTATTTGTGGATATTTGTGAGTGATTATATATGCTTTGGCATACACAGGTGTTGCGCAAAGTAATCATACATACATAATTTCATACGCTCAAAGAAGAAAGTATAGTTATATTTTTTGCAGGAAAAATGTCGTCAGCATCTCAGTCTTCTATGGGTCCTTGGAAGTTACCAAGATTAAGACTGAGCCAAGTTTTGGGGTAAGTTTTCTCAACAATTAAAAAATCAATTTGTTTGACTCACCTTTGTAGACTATACCACCTCCAACATGAGAATTGAGAAATAGATTATAGACCTAAGGCATGACGATGGCACAGCCAGACTCATTTCTATTCTATCCTTTTCGCTGCACACGAAATTTGGCATGTCATGTTTTAATGATAATTTATTGTAATGCTTTTGTTGTTTCTTTCCAGCTTGTTGATCTGCTCTTCGCCATCGGAGGGAGTGTGGGATTGTGGTTGGGTCTATCCGTAATCTCAGTTATAGAAATTGTGGAGCTTCTCTATGACATATCATCCATACTTGTCTGTTGCTGTTTCAAGACCAAACCGAATGGAAATAATCCAAAGACTATTCAAGTTGATCCACAGAGTTAGGTCTAGTGCTAGTATCATAGAAATATATAGAACGGACATGAGGCTGTATGAAGCCACCTCAAGATGAGGTCACCAAATCCGCCATATTGGAACTGCCCTGAGACATGACGTCACAATAGACTAATTATGATGTGACGTCATGCCATTGTTATAAGTGACATCACTGTTATTGGTGACGTCACGGTAACATTGTGTCAGGATACAGGGCAGTTCCAAGATGGTGGATTTGGTTGCTTCATCTGCCAGAGCCTCATGTCCGTTCTATGTATTTCTATGGCTTGTATTGATCTGTCATTACGAATATGAGAGCTTTTTGTTATTAGGCAGATAGATAATAATATTTTTATAGGAATTTATAGGAATACATTATACTTATCACCTAATCCATTACTAGGAAATTTGCATGGTTTTGAAGTTTAACTGATTTAAGTTATTGATATTTGAACATGTAAGATTGTGAAATAAATGCTTGTGAATACTGCTCTTTCTTGTGGATTCTTAAAATTTAATCCTGAAAAAAAAATAGATAGACAGGTAGAATGATATAGTAATTGCAACTGAGCAGCTCTCTTAGAAGCATTGCAACTCCCATGCAAAGAGGGTATTCATGCTCATATTGGCCATTCACAATATTGAGAACAGTTTGGTCAATTGAACAACATTTTGCATTTGGTCTTTTTTTTTCACTTTCGTTTTCACTTTAGTTTTGGTTTCCCAAAGATTCAGGGTCCCTGAATGCACAATATTCATTTAATTCACTCAGGTGTCAAAATGAACAAAATAAACCTCTTGAAAAAAATGCATGCCAGTAAAACTGGAGCTACAGACTAACATCACTACTGCTAAGGAGAAAACTAAAACAATAAAGCTTATGAAAGCACCATCATAGTACAAATTTTATTTAAATTCCTCAACAATGTACAATCTGTATTGTGATGAAAACTCCTCTGTAACATTCATATAACTCAAACAAGTACAGTTTACAACTTAACATTTTTGTTGGATGTTTATCGAATTAGCATACAACTTTTATGAAACACGACATTGTGTTCCAGAAAAAAAAAGAACCATATTAAATAGTGCAATATCCTTTACAAGTAATTGTAAACAATAATATTATGAGTGCATGAGGAGATAAACTTTTTATCCAGTTTTGTTTTCTGTTTTTTTTTTAAACAACTGATTACTCAAATGGACAACATGATTATCTTAACAATTATGGCATATCTATGCTTTGCATTGTCATAAATTTTTCTTTTTTTTAAACAACTGATTACTCAAATGGACAACATGATTATCTTAACAATTACGTTAAATCTATGCTTTCCATTTTTCATAAATTGTTTTCTGTTTTTTTTAAACAACAGATTACCTAAATGAACAACATGGTCATCTTAATAATTATGGCATATCTACTTCTATGCTTTGCATTGTCATAAATTGTTTTGTTTTTTTAACAACAGATTAGCTACCTAAATGGATAACATGATTATCTTAACAATTACGTTAAATCTATGCTTTCCATTTTTCATAAATTGTTTTCTGTTTTTTTTAAACAACAGATTACCTAAATAGATAACTTGGCTATCTTAACAATTATTGCATATCTATGCTTTGCATTTTCATAAATTGTTTTCTGGGTTTCTTAAACAACAGATTACCTAAATGGACAACATGATTATCTTAACAATTATGGCATATCTATGCTTTGCATTGTCATGAATTGTTTTCTGTTTTGTTTTTCAAACAACAGATTACTTAAATGGACAACATAATTATCTTAACAATTATGGCATATCTATGCTTTGCATTGTCATAAATTGTTTTCTGTTTTGTTTTTCAAACAACAGATTACCTAAATGGATAACATGGCTATCTTAACAATTACAACAATTACGGTATATCTATGCTTTACATAAAATGCCTTAGTACGAACCCTTTGCCTCACAATCATTGTCAATCAACATCTCTAAGATTTATTGGAATGTGACGTTTCATATGTTTGGCACGATTCCCCCATTGGCTGAACTTTTGACCACAAATAGAACAAGCATACGGCTTATCGCCATTGTGAATCCTTAAGTGTACGTTCAGGTAGTTCTTAGCCTTGAACTTTTTTCCACAATAAAAACAATTATACGGCTTTTCTGTACTGTGCCTTCTTTTTATGTGTCGATTAAGACATTTGAACTTCTCGCCACATATCGAACATGACTTCGCTTCATCGTGCGTCTTCATGTGTTTATCACGAGAGCCTCGTCGTATAAACATTTTTCCACAAACAGAACATCCAAACGTCTTATCCTCACCATGTGATCTCATGTGTTCATCGTGACGTTGTTTGGCTGCGAATCTTCTCCCACAAACGACACAACCATATGGCTTCTCTCCAGTGTGTGTTCTTGTGTGTAGATCTAGTCGATGTTTATGACTGAACCTTCTTTCACAAACAGAACACTCCCATGGCTTCTCTCCAGTGTGTGTTCTCGTGTGTGAATCAACATCGCTCTTAGTGGAAAATTTTTTATGACAAACAGAACATCCATACGGCTTCTGTCCAGTGTGAGATCTCATGTGTGTGCTTAGATTAGTTGCGTTGCTGAACTTTTTTCCACAAACAGAACATCCATGCGGCTTCTCTCTATTATGAACAACCTTGACGTGCTTTTTAAGGTCTCCTTTTGCTGAGAACCTACGACCACACACAGAACAAGCATGAGGTTTCTCTCCGCTGTGTATTTTTTCATGGATGTTACGATTCCCGGATGTGCCGAAAGTTTTACCACAAATAGAACATCCATATGGCTTCTCTCCTGTGTGTGTTCTCGAGTGCATGTCAAGATGATATTTGCGACCAAAGACGTCACCACAAAATGAACATTCCCAAGGTTTATCTCCTATATGTGTCTTAGCGTGGCCCCTCAGATAGCTACTTTGACCAAACCGTTTACCACAAATTGAACATTTATATGGCTTTTCCCTAGTGTGCGTTCTCTGGTGCTTATCAAGACTATCATTCCTACTGAAGCTCTTACCACAAATTGAACAACCAAATGGTTTCTGCCCACTGTGTGATATCATATGACTCTGTAGACCCCCTTTTGTGCTGAACGTATTTCCACAAACAGAACATCCATACGGCTTTTCACCACTGTGTGTTTTTATGTGGTTAGAAAGAGTTGTCCTTTGGCGGAACTTTTTAGCACAAATAGGACATCCAAACGGCCGCTCTCCACTGTGTGTTCTCATGTGAATATTAAGAAGTTCTTTAGCGCGGAACATTTTACCGCAAACAGAACATCCATACGGCTTCTCTCCACTGTGTGTCCTCACATGTGTATCCAGGTTTCCCTTTTGGCTAAACTTTTGACCACAAACAGAACATCCATACCGTTTCTCTCCGCTATGTGTTCTCAAATGTCTATTACGGTTTCCCTCTTGGCTGAAACGTTTACCACAAACTGAACATCCATACGGCTTCTCTTTAGTGTGTGACCTCATATGTCGATCGAGATCTCTCTTTTGGCGGAAATTTTTACCACAAACAGAACATCCATTTGTATTTTTCTTACCACCAATTGTTCTTGTGTTCATAACAAAATTCTGCAACATCGTATCATAAATCTGGTCATCTGCACTAGATTCAGTTTTTGGCCCAAATCCATCAGAATCTCCGTCGTAAAGTGTATCTACATCCTCCTCAAACATTGGGCTGATTATATCAGATTCGTCAGGATTATTCGGAAGACTTTCAAAAGGTATTTTGGTCATTTCTATTTCGTGGATATCTTCTGTGGATTCAGTTTTTGGCTCCCCGTCGTAAAGTGTTCCTACATCCTCCTTTAATCTAGTTTGACTCTCAAATGTTCGAATGTCAATGGCCCATTTTTCAGGATTATTGGGAAGACAATCAATAGACATTTTGTCATTTCGATTTTGTGGAATTCTTTTGCTGCCATTACGACACTTCTATGATAATCCGCAGCTTTACTAAAATTGATGATACGTGGATGATAAGAATAGGATTATTTCACCAGAAATATAAACGCTGAAGAGCAATCGTGCACCCGAAATGAGATCCCTCTTCAAATGCTTTGGTGTCTCCGAGGGCAATATTAAACATAAGTGAAGTTTTCCTTCAATAGCAATCCGTTTGAAATTATCCTTTCAAGGTGATAGTGAGTCAGATAATATATGATGTCACGTTCTAATCTTCAATTCACTGGAAAACAAAAATTGCAAGAAAATTATTCATAAGCAAATTGGAAACTGTTCCACTTTCATAAGGTGGCCAACATTTAATCTCTAGGGGGGGGTGGTTGGGTTTCTTTTAAATAAAAAATAATTTCTTGCTCATTTGGTTAAATAAATTAATAATTTTTGGGTAGTCTTGAAAAAAAAATTTAATGTGTTGCTTGATCTAGAAAGATATATTTAATGACCTAATTTAATATGAGCGTAGCTCATAGCTGCCGAAGCCAGCCATGAGCGAAGCTCACTTAGCACGAGAACAGATCATTCTGTTTGGTGCTCCTGTCTGCAGTGACTGCCTAAACAGGAAGTGCCTGTGGTTGCTAAAGTGGAGCTAATAGTTCAGTCACTGCTTAGTTTAGTAATTAATATAATACCTTAAATATCTTCCAAAATAGCTTTATAATTTCAATCTTGTCCACAACAACCTCTAATGACATATTTCATGGATGAAAATAAACAGGTGTATCCAACATCGGAATAAAAATTTTAAGTCAATATAGGCAGCACACGATTGGTGTTGCCAAATCTGCTCCGGCCAGCCGTTTGTCCTCGATTGACTGCCGATTGTGCCTTTCGGGACCGAAGACAGCTGCCGACGCGCAGATCTGATGAAAAGCCCGGCGAAACAGGCCCTGAAACAGTTGTGACGTTACCATTTTATGCTCTCTTTTTTTAAACAGTTTGGCAGCCAGTAATTTGCTATTCAAATGAGATCTAATGCAGCTGGAACCATAATTATTTTTTTTTGTTGAATGCTGTAATGTCCATTCTAAATTGTCTTACAGAATCAGCTCCCCATCTTCTTCCACAAATTTTCTAAATTGATTTCTTTCAACTGTGTCCAAAATTACCTATATTTCTTTAAATTTAGATTGGCACAGTCATGGGACTGTAGTAAAGAAAATGACGTGGTGAATTTTTAAAATTTTCTGACATTTGTTTGAAAATAACCTGTTAATGGTGTATGCCAATTTATAAACAAAAATTTGGAGATCGTTTTCTAAAAATTTGATTATTACTGAAATTGACGGATGCAAAATCTGTAATTAATCAGTGGGCGGCTGCACTTACATCTCACAGAATTAAGTATTTTGACAATTTTCTTCACGTTTAGGGCAAATGTGTCAGTGTACATTCATGGGAATACATTTCTGATGAATTTGAGTGACTAATGAATGGGATGCTTTATTCTGTAAAGCATAACCAAAACTCAATTTATGACTTTTAAGCAGTCAACAGGCTAAACATACCTGTTACCATGGCAACCAAACCAGTCAGTGAATTTTTTTTATTTTTCATTTCTGCAATGTACAGGTCCCATAGAGTGTCTGTGCAGAATTTAGAAAAATCTATCTGATCTAACTACCATGCTTGAGTCACCTTAAGAGTGTTAAACATGCAGTAATTGCAGTCATCAAACATAGTGTTACTTAGATGCAAATATCTCAAAAACCAAACAAGATAATCAATTGATTTTTTCTGTACCTGAAATTAGACTTATTTTGGCACTTTATAACCCCTTAGCACATACCTAGGCCAATTTTGAAATTTTGACTGATTGGTTGATGACTTTACGGAATTGCCCTCTACCTATTAGTTCAAGCAATGCTATGAGAGGCGTTCAGAAAGTCCAGTTTTTTTTTATACAGTCACTTATTTTCAATCTAGAACTGCGAATTTTTACAGGATAAAATCCAGCAGTTTTGAATAGCTGTTTGGGGCTTTACGTCCTTTATTTATGCGCTTGGTAGGCTAATTAGGCCAGGAGGAGAACATGGAAATGAGGCGAAGGATGATTGAAACAGCCGTCCAACATAGGCCCAGGTGACCCGGCAAGAGCTGGATTCGAACCTAGGACCCAGCGATTGGCAGTCCAGCGCGTTACCACTGGACCAACCCTCCCCCCTCAGCAGTTTTGGAATGGAATGCCCAAATTTCGGACAATTTGGACATTTTTAATTCATTCTGTGGTTGCCATGGAAACAGAAGGTTCAGCTTGGAGGCGCATGTAATGTTGAGACAAAGAAAGTCAATAAATTGTGGCTGGGAAAGACTTCTCTCTATCAATTGTATTAGTAACGTTGACAATATTAGACACAAGAAATATGATGTTAGCTTCTAAATATACTTTCAAACACACCAAATGTTTATGTTCTTACATTAAACCCATATGGGTAAGCATTCCTGCATGCCAGATTTGGCAAGAGAGATTCAGATGGCAGAAAGCGGGTCCTTGGTCCTTAACTACATCGGGACTTAAAGCATAGATTCACTGGTATGAACAAGAGACATAAAGACACAGCATTATCCATCCAGCTATTCCTGTGACATACACTATAGCTTCACATTAGTCCTAGTTTTCCATCACTTTATTCTCCGGCGGCTATAGTTTCAGGCACCTGAGGAGAAAAGGCTTTGGATGATTGAAATTCTTTCACAAAACTTTGTCTGGAGGGCTTCAAGGAACATTTATTTCAACAGGTCAGGTGTATGAATTAATGCTTTTGATGTACTTGTGAGTATTTATAAAAGCTAATATCATATTTCTTGTGTCAATTATTGTCAATCTCACTAATACAAAGAGCAAAGCGAGGTCTCTCTCAGCCACAATTCACTGGCTTTCCTGATTTCCGTGTTGCCTGCGCACCTAGCTGAACCTTCTGTTTCCATGGCAAACACAGAATGACTTAAAAATTGTACAACATTTAGGAAATCCATTCCAAAACTGCTGAATTTTATCCTGTAAATTATTCATAGTTCTAGATTGAAAATAAGTGTCTGTATAAAAAAAAGCCGTGAACTTTCTGAACGCCCTCGTAATTCCGTTTAACAAGCAGTTAATGAGCATGCTTGGAAGGTTACAAAACTGGGGGACTACTTACTATGTGGTTGTCAACACCTATGCTCGGCTGAAAAGGGCTCTTCAAGGGGTCATTTTCCCTAGCTAAGGGTCCTAAAATGAGGTCTGAAATTCTCTAGACCCGGTCATCATTTCTAGAATCCAAAATTTTGCAATCAATCCCTTCGGGAGGCTGTATGTGGCAATAAAGAAGATATCAACTTTTAAGGGTCCTCTTTTTGGGTTCATGGCACTCCGTTACTGGGTCTGGGTTCGAGACGCTCAGCTGATTTTGTGTGATGAGAACCGTTACAAAGAATCATCTTATGTTTACCAGGTCTGCCTCTTTTAAGAGGCATGCGTTTTTAGGTGTGAGCAGTTTATATTAATTATAAAGCTAAACAAATAAAAGACCTACCATACATCACTGACTCATTGCCAGAACTCCCCAAGTCCTTACAGGTTTGGATACTCCCAAGGCTGCTGCTGAAATGCAATTAGACATAAGTGGTTGCAATCTCACATTGACCTACTTTAAGCAACTTACACCGATCCACCTGACTTGGGGGTAGCAGACCATGCAGTGACCAGTCCATGGTCCAGTGTCCAGCTCTGTCAGCCGTGTCAAATCTGCTGCTGCGAGTTTTGCTGTTAGTGAAATCTTGTTGGCATGATCTAGTCATCTTCAAAACCCGTCACAATGAGCGAACACCATAAAATTTTAAGGAGGGGGCTTGGAATTTTCCTCCGTGAAAAATTATTTATTTCACGGTAACAGGAAGAATTATTATTTTGAGGGCGTCGCGTCCCAGATACTTTATTGTTAAGTCAAGCAACAGTGTGTTAAGAATTGCGTACCCTCACAAGAAATTGTTTCATTTTAATATTTCCCAAATGAATTTACTTAGCTCAACAATACTGGGCATACCCCCTCAAGGAGATTAAATGGTCACCCCTAATAGACATGAAAGTTATAACATCCTTTAAATACATGCCAATTTGCAGTTATTCTCTGATTTTTATTAGGGCATTCTGCCCTATTGTTACTGGTCTTCTCTGAAATCTTGTGGACAAATTTCGAGACAAAACACTGCACCAATTTCATTCAAACTTTGCACACATGGTTTAATCTGCCAAAGATTGTGTTGATAAACTTTACAGGAACATTTACATTGTTTAAATACCGTTTTAGAGACCCAGAAAAACCGTCCTAGAAAAATTGGAAAGAGGGAGTCCTGTGATGTCATTAAGGGGCATCCCCACCCCTCTATTTATAGCTCACAGAGAATTTGTGAAAACAACAAGAGGTCAAAAATAAGGACAAACACCTCTGCAGTTAGATGATGTGCCGAATGCTGTCTTCACCCCCAGATACAATGGAATAGAAGGAGGCCTATATACCTTTTATGATATTGATAGCCATTTACAACATATAATTATTAACTTTTACCGGATATGATACTGATGATACTACACTCTTGGCTCATAAATATGGCCTTTATATGTTGGGCGCTATTAATATAATGTATAATTATATACGAGGGGTTTTCCAAAAGTTCTGTCCAACTTGTCATAACTTTTGTTAGATTTGCTTTAGAAACATGATATTTGGTTCAGATAATACTGTTGTAATTTGCAAACAACACCCAAAAAATCAGGTCATAAAAATAAAAATAAATGCCTAATCTGTTGCCATGGAAACCAGAAGTCATGAAATGCGGCCCAGACTTAGTAGTGCAAACTAAAAAGTGATGGAATACCTGCTTGCATTATCTCTGTCTTGACTTATTGAATTAAAGTATATTCATAATTTTTTTTCATGAAATACAATCAGTTAATTGTAAAATCATTAAAAACTATGGAAAATGGAATTATTGTCAGATCTCAGTTACTTTGCCATCCCCTATGTAGTTTCTCATCTTTTATGAGATGAGTTAGTTTTAGGGTATAAATGACATCATACATATACCTGTTGTATTTCTTCAATCTAATTGGATAAAAACTAGCAGAGAGAGTAAGAACCTTTTATCATACATACAAGGAAGACTGCATGAGTGATAGAACCAAGTGAAGCTTGTGCAATTTTTTTCTGAATGAAGAGAACGCAGATTGGAAAACCTAAGAAAAGAAGAAGTCCTGGACAATGTCAAAACCGACCTTAACACGACGACTGAGGGTTCTTATTTAGACATGGTTAGAAAGTATAATAATGTATTTACAGGGTTCCAGTCAAAAGTTTAGGGACTTGTGAATAGCTATGAATATTTTGAATATATTCTGTTCTGTATCTCTTGTAATAATTACATATTTTGACAAGAAATATCAAGTATGTGTCTGTTGACAAGATCTCAGCCGCATTTCATGACCTATGCTTTCCATAGCAACAAATCAACAATTTACTTTTACTACTATGATCTGATTTTTTGGGGATCATTTGCAAATTACTTCAATATCAACTGAACCAAATATCATGTTTCTGTATAAAATCTAGTAAAAGTAACGACAGGTTGGACAGAACTTATGGAAAACCCATCGTAAAGTACAAAAAGTCTGCGAAACACCAACAGTGATCTCAATATGAGGACTTTGAGGCATTGATTTTTTAAGGGATATAAAGTTAGAAGAAATGTACTCAGTGTCAATTTTATTACTTTAAGAATTTGGGAAATGTTAGGGATTATTCTTAATAGGTTTCTTGTTCTGTATCCCTGGTAAAAATTATATTTTTGACAAGATATAATGAATATGTGTCTCTAAAAGTGGCCTGGGCCGCATTTCATGACTTCTGGTTTCCATGGTAACAAATGAACCATTTATTTTTGTTTCTTTGATCTGATTTTTTGAGGATCATTTGTAAATTACTTCTATATTATCTGAACCAAATATTATGTTTCTGTATTAAATATTGCAAAAGTTATGGTAACTTGGACAGAACTTTTGGAAAACCCCTCGAAGCTAAACAAAATGAAAGACCTACCACTGTCACTGCCTAAACTCTACCGTCCGCATAGGTCTGAATACCTCGAGGCTTCTGCTGGGCCACCTGGTCTGTTGTCCAATACAAAGCCAGCTTCTCATCCAGGCTGTGTTCCGACTGACCGCAGAGAGACCCAGAAATGCAATTAGACATAAGTGGTTGCAATCTCACATTGACCTACTTTGGCACTGAACTAGTTTGACTTGGGGGCTGCAGCTGACCATGCAGTGACCAGTCCATGGTCCAGTGCCCTGCTCTGTCAGCCGTGTCAAATCTGCTGCTGGGAGTCAGGCAGTTAGCGATGGATGGATGGAGCTTTATGTCCTGTATTTATGCACTTGGTAGGCTAATTAGGACAGGAGGAGGACACGCCAATGGCACAGGATGCTTGAAACAGCCATCCAATATACAGGCAGTTACTGAAATTTTGTGGGCATGATAACAAAACCATCTTGAAAACCTATGATACTAAAGGAACGACCTTTTAGTTTTAAGGGGGGGGGGGCTTGGAATTTTCCTCAGCGAGAAATCATTTATTTCACGGTAACAGAGAGTAATTAGTTTGAGCAAGGGCCATATTCAAATATTTCTTTAGTCAAGCAACAGCGTGTTAAGAAATGCGTACCTCACAAGAAATTGTTTCATTTCAATACTGCCCAAAGGAATGTATTTAGTTCAACAAAACTGGGCATCCCCCTTAAGGAGATTAAATGGTCCCCCCCCCTTATGGATAGGAAAGCTTGTATCCCTTAAATATTTGCATTATTCTCTGATTTTGGTTTGAAGTTATCTGAATTGAATGAATATGAAATTTTGTGTAAAATTTCTTCTGCTGTCTACAGCCACAGATACATTGGAATAGACCAATAGCCCATTTGTAAAATTGATAGCCATTTAATGATT
The DNA here is from genome assembly GCA_026936325.1 of Platynereis dumerilii. NCBI lineage: Eukaryota > Metazoa > Annelida > Polychaeta > Phyllodocida > Nereididae > Platynereis > Platynereis dumerilii. The sequence continues at coordinate 15,304,354 of JAPTHN010000014.1, forward strand.
TAACGTAGGCTTGCATGCTCATTGCATTTTAAGCGTCCGGGGCTTATTTTGTGATTATGCTGATGGATATACCACTCACAAGTCTACCGTCTGTACAATGATAAGTCAGATAGTCTCAAGTAGTCAGGGTTCTTAGCTGAAAAATCTTGCATTTTGTGATACAGCTCTGAAATTTTGCACAGGGATTTAATAAACCTAAGTGGTCATTTCTGGCTACGGACCCCAACTTGAAAGTCCCCAGTTACGATTCTGTTGCCATGGAAACCGATTTTTGCTATTTTTAGACGTTATACTAAAAAAGTACCAATAACACAGAAAATAAGATTTGCTGTCTTGTCTTACATAGTGAAAAAAATTATAAGGACTCAAAGACTTAAAATAGTGGGGTGACCAATGAGGTCAAAGGTCAAGGTCACATGATGGGGTTAAGGCCAAATATGGAAAGTGGGAAAATTATGAGAAATATTAGAAATAATGCACTATTGTGAGGCAGCTATTGCTGATACCTAGCCTTGTAATACATCATTTGAAAGGTATTGTGAAACTTTTCAAAATTTCAATAAAAGTTATGTTTCCATGGCAACCAGGAAACCGTTATCGCAGCTTAGTTACCAATGATTCCGCTATTTTAAGATCATGATTCTGGCAGAAAAGTTGCCCAAAATAGCAATTAAGATTCATGATAGGTTAATTTTTCCTACTTGGGGTTTGTTTAGGAGTTGGTCTTCCTTAAAAAATATACAGCATAAAGGTCAAAGGTCAAGGTCACATGATCAGATGATTTCAAACTTGATTTTAGGCCTAAATTACTGAATTTGAATAAGAATAAACATACCATAAACAAAAATACATTAGATATGACAAAGTAATGTTATATTAACTTAAAGCTTCTTGGGTATGCTTGCTTTTAAGAATTTAACTTTGGTAACCATGGCAACACATGCTCCAGAAAACTGCATAGCGACCATCTTTGCAAAAGTCAAGTGATTGTGTATAATTCATTTCAGGACTTCAAATGTGACTCTCTATAATTTATAATCTCCATCAAGCTGTTCAATTCATATTGACTGTGGTTTTTCTTCGAAGTTCTTTAAGTATGGTGAACCAGAAGTTATGTATAAAAAGTGTCACTTCGAAAATCATCATTAAATAAATTCAGTCTTTAGTTAATATAACTGTTGTCATGGCAACCATATTTCCAAAATTGGCTCCATTGCAACTACTACGCTTCACTCAGAAAACACAGATATTGAGATTCATTTTCTCAATTTTGGTATTTTCCGATTAGTTTTTGTATTTTTGTGAAAAATTGAAACTTTCCATTGAAATCGAAAGTCATTGTGATTATTTGAACCCTATCAAGTTTCAGATTAAGACCAACAACCTATTGTTTATTCTAAATATATGTGTCCCTCAAAAATCGATATTAAACAGATAGTCAAAAAGTGTCAAATATATAACAGTTCTTTGAATTTGCTCAATTTTCTTTCAAAGTGTGATTTCAAAATCTGTTTGAAGGCAATTCCAGCCCAAATAATTTGGTCTCAATGGCAACAAATTTTCTATAGTAACCTACTTAGCAACCAGTTTTAGCTGAATAAGAGAGCATGATTTTTTCATCTATACTCAGTAATTTTGAGACCTAACAACTTCAAGTGATATCAGTTTAGACACTATTATAGTACTCAATATTTATTGAACAAAAATTGAATTTCAAATAGATCATAGGTCATGGAGATCACTTAGTTTCCTGTCAAGTATCAAATTCAAAAACCAGTCCATTCTTTTAAATATGTGTTACAGAACGATCGCAATTCTGCACCTCCATCATCAACATTTCGTGAAATGAATTAGACACAATCACTTGACTTTGGCAGAGATGGTGGCTATGCATGGTTGTCATGGTTACCAAAGTTAAATAAAGCAAGCATATCCAAGAAGCTTTAAGTTAATATAACATTACTTTGTCATATCTAATGTAGTTTTCTTCATGTTTATTTGTATTTAAATTCAATATTTAGGCCTAAAATCAACTTTGGTATCATCTGATCATGTGACCTTGACCTTTGACCTTCATGTTCAATATTTTTTCAGAAGGACCAAACCCCTCAACAAACCCCAAATAGGAATACTTAACCTATCATGCACCTTAATTGCTGGTTCGGGCAACTTTTCTGCCAGATTCATGATCTTAAAAAGGTTCCACAGTATGAATTGTGTATAGATCTGCCGCAGATCATTAAACCTCTATGGTCAATAATTGGTAACGCAGCCCATTGGTCCCCTCTCTCTTCTACTTCCCTGTGCAACAATGGTAACTGTATTAAAAGTGAATTATATAAAAACAAAGCATCAACTTCTGAAGAGTAGCACATATTCATCAAAATATCAATGCTCTCTGGTTCAGCCAGAGAACTATATTGCTGAGCAGTTTATTTAACTGATTCGTTGCCATGGTGAGCAAATTTCATTCAGAATGATAAGACACTCAAAGAGGTTTCATATGATATATTATAATAAGGACTTAATTCCTGGTGGATTGCGACTGCTCTGATATTACATATTTTTCTAGGCTAAGTTTGATACAAGCAAGTGAGCTCCATGACCTAAGATCTATACGAAATTTTAATGACACAATATACATTAATGGGGTGCCAAAATCTCATAAGGTTTGACACTGGAAGTTGTCCCAGAATTACAAGGTACATATGAAATACTCATCCTTCAGATTCATAAAAAACTGGTTGCTAAATGGGTTACTATCATAATAAGTTGATTGTCATGGAGACCAAATTTTTTTCAGAATGGGAGCGCCTTCAGTTTCGAAATTTTATACTTTGGAATGAAGTGGATCAATTTAAAAAGTTTTGATGTGTGATGTATACTGTCCCTCTTTCTGCAATTATAGATTTCTGGAAACCAAATGTTTGCAATGAACAATAGGTTTTTGGTCTCAGTTTGATATTTAGCACATTTGAAATTATAACATTGACATTTGATGTCAATGAAAAGTATGAATGTTTCTTCAAAATAATAAAATTAATCCACAAACAGAAAAAAAGCAAAAAAATGTCAAAATAAATATCAATATTACAATTTGCATGTTTTCTGGGTGAAGCCAAAGTGGTTGCCATGGAGCCAATTTTGGAAATTATATGGTTGCCATGACAACTGTAGAATTATCTCTAAAATTTTCTTCATGAAAATTTAGATGTGACACATTATTTTGATATAAATTCTAGTTCATCTTACTCCTCTGGCCAATATGCAATTTAATCAAGGCCTTTGACCCCAGCACAAACTAAAGAACTTTGAAGAAAAACTACAGGCAATATGAATTGAACAGCTTGATGGAGATTATAAATTATAGAGAGTCACTTTTAGAGTCCTGAAATGAATTTTACACAATAACTTGACTTTTGCAAAGATGGTTGCTATGCAGTTTTCCGGAGCATGTGTTGCCATGGTTACTAAAATTAAATTCTTAAAAGCAAGCATACCCAAGAACCTTTAAGTTAATATAACATTACTTGGTCATATCTAATGTATTTTTGTTTATGGTATGTTTATTCTTATTCAAATTCAGTAATTTAGGCCTAAAATCAAGTTTGAAATCATCTGATCATGTGACCTTGACCTTTGACCTTTATGCTGAATATTTTTTAAGGAAGACCAAACTCCTCAACAAACCCCAAATAGGAAAACCTAACCTATCATGAATCTTAATTGTAATTTTGGGCAACTTTTCTGCCAGAATCATGATCTTAAAATAGCGGAATCATTGGTAACTAAGCTGCGATAACGGTTTCCTGGTCGCCATGGAAACATAACTTTTATTGAAATTTTGAAAAGTGTCAAAATACCTTTCAAATGATGTATTACAAGGCTAGGTATCAGCAATAGCTGCCTCACAATAGTGGATTATTTCTAATATTTCTCATAATTTTCCCGCTTTCCATATTTGGCCTTAACCCCATCATGTGACCTTGACCTTTGACCTCATTGGTCAGTGTGGTCACCCCACTATTTTAAGTCTTTGAGTCCTTATAATTTTTTTCACTATGTAAGACAAGACAGCAAATCTTATTTTCTGTGTTATTGGTACTTTTTTAGTATAACGTCTAAAAATAGCAAAAATCGGTTTCCATGGCAACAGAATCGTAACTGGGGACTTTCGAGTTGGGTCCGTAGCCAGAAATGACCACTTAGGTTTATTCAATCCCTGTGCCAAATTTCAGAGCTGTATCACAAAATGCATGATTCCCCAAATTTCAGGAGCTAAGAACCCTGACTACAAGGTGCTGCTGGGCCACATGATCTACTGTCCTGATCCAGGTGGTGTTCATACAAACTGCAGAGAGACCCAAGAAATTCAATTAGCCCTTCTCATTGGAGGTTGCAATCTCACATTGACCTACTTTAGGCAACTTGTACACTGATCCACCTGACCTGAGGGCAGCAGACCATGCACTGACCGGTCCATGGCTTAGTGCCCTGCTCTGTCAACCGTTTCAAATCTGCTGCTACTACCCTACATTTCAACTTCAACACACATGGTATTACAGCCCTTTGCTTTTCTCACCATGGGACATAGCTCAGCTCGTTTACAGTGCCGGATTTCCCAATAGGCCGAGTAGGCCAGCGGCCTAGGGTCCACTGCCTTTGGGGGGGGGGGCCCACTGCATCCAAATTCATGCAAACGTGCGGCGCACATATGTCGCATATATATTGCACTTGCACAGAAATTGAACATAGTTGCAGTCAGTGGCCCCCAGCGAAAAAAAAACAATGTGGCAAAACCAGCACTTGGGCCCCTGTGGATGTACACTTAGTGCATACAAGAAATGAGAGACGGAGGGGGCCCCTCCAGAGTAAGTAAGCTAGATGAAGGGGGCCCCTCCAGACAAGGTCAGCTAGTGAAGGGGCCCCTCCCTTGTAGATACATGTTTTGTGCGTCGATTAAATGCAAGATGGAGTCAGTGGGCCCTCCAAAATCATCCGGCGCCCCCGAAGAGGCAAAACTGGTGGGCCCTTGCAGACAAAGACTTTGTACGTCAAATAAACTTATGCAAAATGGAGGGTCCCTCTTGACTCAGTGGGCCCTCCAAAGAGGCAAAACTAGTGGGCCCTTGCAGACAAAGGCTTCATACGTCAAATAAACTTATGCAAAATGGAGGGTCCCTCTTGACTCAGTGGGCCCTCCAAAGAGGCAAAACTAGTGGGCCCTTGCAGACAAAGGCTTCGTACGTCAAATAAACTTATGCAAAATGGAGGGTCCCTCTTGACTCAGTGGGCCCTCCAAAGAGGCAAAACTAGTGGGCCCTTGCAGACAAAGGCTTCGTACGTCAAATAAACTTATGCAAAATGGAGGGTCCCTCTTGACTCAGTGGGCCCTCCAAAGAGGCAAAACTAGTGGCCCTTGCAGACAAAGGCTTCGTACGTCAAATAAACTTATGCAAAATGGAGGGTCCCTCTTGACTCAGTGGGCCCTCCAAAGAGGCAAAACTAGTGGGCCCTTGCAGACAAAGGCTTCGTACGTCAAATAAACTTATGCAAAATGGAGGGTCCCTCTTGACTCAGTGGGCCCTCCAAAGAGGCAAAACTAGTGGGCCCTTGCAGACAAAGGCTTCGTACGTCAAATAAACTGGTGCAAAATGGAGGGTCCCTCTTGACTCAGTGGGCCCTCCAAAGAGGCAAAACTAGTGGGCCCTTGCAGACAAAGGCTTCGTACGTCAAATAAACTTATGCAAAATGGAGGGTCCCTCTTGACTCAGTGGGCCCTCCAAAGAGGCAAAACTAGTGGGCCCTTGCAGACAAAGGCTTCGTACGTCAAATAAACTATGCAAAATGGAGGGTCCCTCTTGACTCAGTGGGCCCTCCAAAGAGGCAAAACTAGTGGGCCCTTGCAGACAAAGGCTTCGTACGTCAAATAAACTGGTGCAAAATGGAGGGTCCCTCTTGACTCAGTGGGCCCTCCAAAGAGGCAAAACTAGTGGGCCCTTGCAGACAAAGGCTTCGTACGTCAAATAAACTTATGCAAAATGGAGGGTCCCTCTTGACTCAGTGGGCCCTCCAAAGAGGCAAAACTAGTGGGCCCTTGCAGACAAAGGCTTCGTACGTCAAATAAACTTATGCAAAATGGAGGGTCCCTCTTGACTCAGTGGGCCCTCCAAAGAGGCAAAACTAGTGGGCCCTTGCAGACAAAGGCTTCGTACGTCAAATAAACTTATGCAAAATGGAGGGTCCCTCTTGACTCAGTGGGCCCTCCAAAGAGGCAAAACTAGTGGGCCCTTGCAGACAAAGGCTTCGTACGTCAAATAAACTTATGCAAAATGGAGGGTCCCTCTTGACTCAGTGGGCCCTCCAAAGAGGCAAAACTAGTGGGCCCTTGCAGACAAAGGCTTCGTACGTCAAATAAACTTATGCAAAATGGAGGGTCCCTCTTGACTCAGTGGGCCCTCCAAAGAGGCAAAACTAGTGGGCCCTTGCAGACAAAGGCTTCGTACGTCAAATAAACTTATGCAAAATGGAGGGTCCCTCTTGACTCAGTGGGCCCTCCAAAGAGGCAAAACTAGTGGGCCCTTGCAGACAAAGGCTTCGTACGTCAAATAAACTTATGCAAAATGGAGGGTCCCTCTTGACTCAGTGGGCCCTCCAAAGAGGCAAAACTAGTGGGCCCTTGCAGACAAAGGCTTCGTACGTCAAATAAACTTATGCAAAATGGAGGGTCCCTCTTGACTCAGTGGGCCCTCCAAAGAGGCAAAACTAGTGGGCCCTTGCAGACAAAGGCTTCGTACGTCAAATAAACTTATGCAAAATGGAGGGTCCCTCTTGATTTAGTGGGTTCTCCAAAGAGGCAAAACTAGTGGGCCCTTGCAGACAAAGGCTTCGTACGTCAAATAAACTTATGCAAAATGGAGGGTCCCTCTTGACTCAGTGGGCCCTCCAAAGAGGCAAAACTAGTGGGCCCTTGCAGACAAAGGCTTCGTACGTCAAATAAACTTATGCAAAATGGAGGGTCCCTCTTGACTCAGTGGGCCCTCCAAAGAGGCAAAACTAGTGGGCCCTTGCAGACAAAGGCTTCGTACGTCAAATAAACTTATGCAAAATGGAGGGTCCCTCTTGACTCAGTGGGCCCTCCAAAGAGGCAAAACTAGTGGGCCCTTGCAGACAAAGGCTTCGTACGTCAAATAAACTTATGCAAAATGGAGGGTCCCTCTTGATTTAGTGGGTTCTCCAAAGAGGCAAAACTAGTGGGCCCTTGCAGACAAAGGCTTCGTACGTCAAATAAACTTATGCAAAATGGAGGGTCCCTCTTGACTCAGTGGGCCCTCCAAAGAGGCAAAACTAGTGGGCCCTTGCAGACAAAGGCTTCATACGTCAAATAAACTTATGCAAAATGGAGGGTCCCTCTTGACTCAGTGGCCCTCCAAAGAGGCAAAACTAGTGGCCCTTGCAGACAAAGGCTTCGTACGTCAAATAAACTTATGCAAAATGGAGGGTCCCTCTTGATTTAGTGGGTTCTCCAAAGAGGCAAAACTAGTGGGCCCTTGCAGACAAAGGCTTCGTACGTCAAATAAACTTATGCAAAATGGAGGGTCCCTCTTGACTCAGTGGGCCCTCCAAAGAGGCAAAACTAGTGGGCCCTTGCAGACAAAGGCTTCGTACGTCAAATAAACTTATGCAAAATGGAGGGTCCCTCTTGACTCAGTGGGCCCTCCAAAGAGGCAAAACTAGTGGGCCCTTGCAGACAAAGGCTTCGTACGTCAAATAAACTTATGCAAAATGGAGGGTCCCTCTTGACTCAGTGGGCCCTCCAAAGAGGCAAAACTAGTGGGCCCTTGCAGACAAAGGCTTCGTACGTCAAATAAACTTATGCAAAATGGAGGGTCCCTCTTGATTTAGTGGGTTCTCCAAAGAGGCAAAACTAGTGGGCCCTTGCAGACAAAGGCTTCGTACGTCAAATAAACTTATGCAAAATGGAGGGTCCCTCTTGACTCAGTGGGCCCTCCAAAGAGGCAAAACTAGTGGGCCCTTGCAGACAAAGGCTTCGTACGTCAAATAAACTTATGCAAAATGGAGGGTCCCTCTTGACTCAGTGGGCCCTCCAAAGAGGCAAAACTAGTGGGCCCTTGCAGACAAAGGCTTCGTACGTCAAATAAACTTATGCAAAATGGAGGGTCCCTCTTGACTCAGTGGGCCCTCCAAAGAGGCAAAACTAGTGGGCCCTTGCAGACAAAGGCTTCGTACGTCAAATAAACTTATGCAAAATGGAGGGTCCCTCTTGATTTAGTGGGTTCTCCAAAGAGGCAAAACTAGTGGGCCCTTGCAGACAAAGGCTTCGTACGTCAAATAAACTTATGCAAAATGGAGGGTCCCTCTTGATTTAGTGGGTTCTCCAAAGAGGCAAAACTAGTGGGCCCTTGCAGACAAAGGCTTCGTACGTCAAATAAACTTATGCAAAATGGAGGGTCCCTCTTGATTTAGTGGGTTCTCCAAAGAGGCAAAACATATATGTCAACTTTATTGAAGGTCAAGGGGGGATTTTGACAAGTGCATTTCCAAACCTAGCTATTTTAGTTAAGATTTTTCTGACCATCCCTGTGGCAAATTGTGAGGGTGAGAGATCATTTTCTACTGTCACAATCTTGAGTGAAAAGTCACTAGACAATTCGCCAGGAAAAATTAAATTCACTATCTTTGCTGGCAATTGAATCTGACCTAGCTGTTTCTTGACATTGACAGTCAATATATAATTGACAAATTGGAAAAAACAGAAAGAAACTTCTTTAAATCAATGGTATCCAGGTAAATGTTACTTTCCCCACACAAGCTACAGGCTTCTATGTCAAGTACTCATTGGACCTTGGGTGTGTTTTTTTTTTCTGCTCTGCAATTCATTCAGAGAACATTGTTGTGACTTTTGACCTATTAATTAACTTTTTGCTCTGCAATGCTTTATTCTATCTTAGACTTCTATAATCATACTGAGAAAATTGTTCTGAGTCTTCTGACATTTGACCTATTAATTTACTTTTTGCTTCATACTAAGAAAATTGATGTGAAATTTGACTTATTACACTCTGAAAGGCATTGTTCTAACTTTGACTTTTATAATTGGATAATCATACAGAGACAAATAGTTTTAGCATTTAACCAAGTAATTTACCTTTTGCTTCATACTCAGAACATTGCTGTGTCAAACATTAATCAACTAATTTCTTTTAACTCAACAAAGGTGAATCTATCTTTAATTTTCATAATCTTACAGATGCATTATTTAACCTTGTAAGTTTCAACCCAAAAATTCACTTGTTGGTGAACATCTTCCAATTTTGGCTGCACACGTAATTTCAAGCAATATTAACTGTCAATACATATGGTCTGTGAAATAATAAATATTATCAGGAAATGATCTTGTTTGGCACTAACATAAATAGATAAGATGACCCTTAAAACTGCTCAGAATTCATTTCCAACTACCTAAAAACCTTCAGCTTCTGTGGGCCTATAGAGACCCCCAGACTCCCGACCTACTGGGCTTCTGCCCCTTGGGCCTCATTTTTGATGGGACACCCCCTCATTTTGTGATACAACTTATAAAAAAGACCTGTGCAAAATTTTAAAGCATTTCAACATGATAAACTGGTGCCTCAAGAGCCTTGAAGTTTAGTCGTTTTTGCTTATTTTAGGCGATTTTCGCAATACGCGGTTCTCTATAACTTTGTCAATTTGTATCATACAACATTCTAAGTGCCATGGTTGGAAAAGTCTCAAAAAGACCTTCAATTTGCATACCGTCGCATGTCGTGAGGCGAGCACCTAAAAAGGGTGGTTCTGTGACACTCTGCAAAATTTGTCATTCATCTGTCCATTTCTCAAAGACTAAAAGGCCTATCAATGTGGTGATAGTGTCATATTGTAGCCCTGAAGTTTTCTTTGATTGGACTACAACTTTATTTAACTTGATGGAACAGTTTTGGCTCAGCAACCCTGCAAATTAAAAAATCCAGGGTGGTTCGGAGGCGGCGGAGGAGGCGGTGGAGGGAGAAAACAGTAACCAAGCCCATGATGCCCTGTAACTGCAATGTACCAGCCTTTATCCCATGTCTAGCCAACTTTTTTCCCTCATACTGAGCTTTTCCCTGGTCAATACAGATTGAGAGAGGGAAATACAACAAAAAGAAACAGGGATATATTTAGTTCAACCAATCAAATTCCTTTGGCTAATTAGCCAGCAGGGCTATACTGAAAGATAATGAGATCAACAGGGATATACTGGAACTGACCAATCAAATGACAACAGTGCCCCTATATATCATGCTTATTAGCATGTAGATACCAGCATATTTGCTGATTGTTGTGATTTAAGGCAATTAAGTGCTGCCAATTAAGAGTATTGATTTTTTTGTAGCACAGCTGCATTCACATTGAGTGCTTCAAACTGTTTTTACATTGATATAAAATAAAAGTATTTTTTAAAAAAGACATGGGATAAAAAGGTTATACCATGGGTTGCGGCAGTATATCCCTGGTATAGTCACCCTCGACCCCGTATATCCCTCGACCCTTCGGGTCTCGGGATATACTGGATCTTGGGTGACTATACCAGGGATATACTGCCTCCACCCATGGTATAACCTCATATTATCCCATGTCTAGCCAACTTTTTTCCCTCATACTGAGCTTTTCCCTGGTCAATACAGATTGAGAGAGGGAAATACAACAAAAAGAAACAGGGATATATTTAGTTCAACCAATCAAATTCCTTTGGCTAATTAGCCAGCAGGGCTATACTGAAAGATAATGAGATCAACAGGGATATACTGGAACTGACCAATCAAATGACAACAGTGCCCCTATATATCATGCTTATTAGCATGTAGATACCAGCATATTTGCTGATTGTTGTGATTTAAGGCAATTAAGTGCTGCCAATTAAGAGTATTGATTTTTTTGTAGCACAGCTGCATTCACATTGAGTGCTTCAAACTGTTTTATATTGGTATAAAATAAAAGTATTTTTTAAAAAAGACATGGGATAAAAAGGTTATACCATGGGTTGCGGCAGTATATCCCTGGTATAGTCACCCTCGACCCCGTATATCCCTCGACCCTTCGGGTCTCGGGATATACTGGATCTTGGGTGACTATACCAGGGATATACTGCCTCCACCCATGGTATAACCTCATAGTATCCTGTATAAACTGTTTCAGGGTATAGTTCAGTTCCTTAAATGTCAGTACTTGGCCTTCCAGATGTGTCTGGCGGTGTTATGGCTGTATAGTTTAGAATCAATTGATTATACCACGGGCACAGGCAAACTGTTTTTAGTCTGTATTCTACCATGAAGGACATAATGTGCTCAAGAGAGCATTTTGAATACTTAGTTTCATAATTAAGTGTGTCAGTGGGCACTTGCTTATTGAAAATGCATTCAGAATAACCTACTGAGATAATTTGGGGTATATGATTGGATCATATGAGCCCTAAAACCCATCAATTGACAAAGATTTGCAGTGAAATCCTGCATAATTTTTAGTTAATTTTCACTCACAATTCTTACCACTTTAAACTTAGATAAGTCTGGCTATTTTAGCCTCAACTTATAGCCCCAGTTGTAATCTACAATTTAAAACAAATCAGGGTCAATGCTAGGAAGATTTGACTTGGCAATGACATTTTTTGTAAAAATAGTCAGTTTTGAGAAAAATGCGTTTTTATATCAGGCTTTTAGTGCATTTCTATGTTAATTTTAAAATAACACATAAATGAGGATTTCTCAGTTCAAAATAAAGATAATGAAGGTCTGTTTGCTTTATTTGATGTGTGTGATGGCCTGCAATAAGATATGGGAATATTGAAAAATTGGCCATTTTGACCATGTCACACATTTGTGGCCTACCTTATGACATGCGACCATACCAACATCAATGGTCTACAACAATTATGTAGCTCCTTCCAGCTCTTCAACTGACACGATTATGAACGAAAGTGTTTCAGAGCGCTCTAACCTAAAAAAAAATTTTTATTTCACTGCTTATTGTTGTTACTCGCAATCTACAAATGACAGGATGGACAAATATAACTTTTGAAACAACTTTGCTCATGGAAATACCTGCTTTATGAGCCATGGCTTTTAATTTTTAGTGAATTTAGTGAAATACTGAACGCAGGTGTTTCCACCTCTATGCTCAGATCAGATTGTCACATTTTTACACAAGCACAACGATGGTGAAAGTGCAAAACCTCGTATGTCAAAATTTTGCCATTTTTAGATTTTGGGTGGAATGACTATTTCAATAACCAATACATGTTGTCAATTGGTCACCTTGCCAGTTTGCTGTTTTTTGAAGCTGTAACACACTGGTAACAGAATTATTTCACCAAACCTTGTATGTCGATTTGTTCCAAAAAGTGAAAGTGCAAAACCTCGTAACTCAAATCAGAACTTAGAAGCTCATATTTTCGGATATTTCAACTTTTTTTGAAAAACAATGATTGCGGCACTTTTTTATGGCTCTCAGGAAATTTCCCAATTAAGAAATCTATACCACTCTATATTTGTTTTAGTGATGTAGGCTATTGAAAAAAATTGTGCATGAAAATTTGAAAAATTGCTATTTTCCTCATTCTTGCTATTGTAGCCACTAATTAAAATTAGCAGTTGTTATTTATTATGGTCGAATCATAATTTTTACTGTATAGCTATAGATTGGAAGTACATTCAATGCTGCAAGTTGCTTAGAAATGTGATAAATGATCGAGTTAAGAGGTTTTGCACTTTCACTAACTTGCAAAAAGTGAAAGTGCAAAACCTTGTAACTCAACATTTTCATTCATATCTGATGGTAGCATCAATGCAGGGGTCAATGACCTATGACAAAAAATTATGCTAAAACAGGGTCTCACTTTCTATAAATCACGTAGAGCCTAACTCACATATAAATGAACATTACAATAAAAAATTATCTGTGATAGTTTTTTCCAATTTCTGAAAAACAGCTTCTTTTGACTTACGAGGTTTTGCACTTTCACCATCGACAAGTAATATTGTCAATCCCAGAATATGTACATAGTCCCACTGGAGTTATTTACAGATCCTGTGCGGCAGAACACTCCAAGACATCATATGGTTATAATAGTTTATATACACTATGTACACGAGGGTAAAGGAAACCCAATGATGGCTACTCATGCTGCCTTCATCGGTATATCCTCGTCAGGACGAACTGTAATCCGTATAATAAGTATGTTGTATCACAATAATACTGAAAAGAGTAGGATAAGTAATAATATCCCGATAATACTGGAGTAAGGTAAGAAATTTATGTAAATAGATGAAATGTAACTTGAGCACAAATATAATATAATAATCCTGATTTTGGAGGAAACTTCTTATGTACTCCATGGTCCAGGCTTCTATAATCCACTGCAATCTGTAGTGATGAAACCATGAAGTTAATAGTGAAATATCCAGAAGACCACTCAATGACTGTCGACTATTTTCGGTCCCTTAAGGTTCAAAATTGGGGTGTAGTTGAGAGAGAGACATTGGCTGCTCATGCTGCCATCGTCTCCGGATGCTGTGCCAATTAGAAGGATGTCAGTTGAAGAGGGGGTCGTATTTCATGGGGTGTTGTTTCCAGTGGTTGTCTAAACGATTTTTGAAACTGTTGAATGTTGATGCTATTAGCTGACACAACTGATTCAGGCAAACTATTCCACGTTGCAACTGATCTGTTCCTGAATGCGTGCTTTCGGATGTCTAGTCTAGATTGTTCTTGGAATAACTTCCACGCGTGGCCTCTCGCGGTCCTCGGCGCCCTCTGCATCGTGAGTGAAACTTCGCTGTCGTAGAATCCATTCAAGATTTTAAACATTTCAACCATGTCACCGCGCATCCTTCGGAATCTGAGTGTTGGTAGATGAAGTTTCCTAAGCCTTTCCGGATATGTCAGATTTTGGAAGTCATTGATTTGCCTAGTGGCATATCTTTGGACGCTTTCAATTCTCTTGATATCCCCAATATGGTAAGGGTTCCACAGGCTCTGACCATATTCTAGAGCGGATCTGACGATGGCCTTGTAGAGTGGGATGAAGGTGGAAATATTTAAGTAACTTATTGAGCGTCGGATGATCCCCATATTTCTATTGGCTTTTTGGATGATGCTATCAATGTGGTTACTGAAGGTGAGTTTGCTGTCGATGATAATTCCCAGGTCTTTCTCTTGATTTACTAGCTCTAGCGGTACTGGCGGGCCATTTCCAGATTGAAGTATTAATGGCGATGTTCTTGAGTCCTGAAGATTCCTTGAGATGAATAACCGCTTGCATTTAGATGGGTGGAATTTAAGTAGCCATTTACTTGCCCAATGTTGAAGGGTGTTGAGATCTTGCTGCATGTGGTCAATTTCACCATCGAGCGGTGGCTTGCCGATTTTGTACAGTTTGGTATCGTCCGCGAAGAGATAAGCCTTTGAGATGATGTGGTCTGGTAAGTCATTGATGTATATGATGAAAAGCACCGGTCCCAGGACCGACCCTTGTGGGATTCCGCTTTTTACATCTGCCTGGGTCGACATTTTATCATTGACACGTACCCTCTGTTTGCGATTTAACAGGAAGTCTCTGAGCCATTCGAGAAGGTTACCGCTGATTCCATAACTGGCGAGCTTATGGAGGAGTCGTCGATGAGGGACACTGTCAAAGGCCTTTTGAAAGTCCATATAAATGGCCTCAATGGGAAGGCCCTGGTCAATGGCATGTGTCCACTCATCTAGTACTTTTAACAACTGGAGGACGGTTGACCTGCCGGTGATGAATCCATATTGGCGATTGGAAAATTTGCCATCAAGTACTCCATGAGTTCTCCTCTGATTACTCTTTCCATCACTTTGCATACCACGCTGGTAAGACTAACGGGCCTGTAGTTGGTTGGGTCTTTCTTCGCGCCCTTCTTGAAGATGGCGCACACTTCGGCATTCTTCCAGTCTTCGGGGATCTTACCATGTGATATTGAATTTTGAAAGATTTTTGCGAGTGGTTTTGCGATGACCTGGCTGGTTTCCTTGAGGACTCTGCAATGGATCTTGTCTGGGCCTGGGGAGGAGCTGATGTGGAGATCATTCAATTTTTTCTTGACCGTCTGATCATTGAAGTTGAAGACAACTGTGGAGAGCTGGTGGTGTGTACGTTTCTCAAACTCAGGGAGAATCCCTTCAGGCTCGTCAACAAAGACGGATGAGAAAAAGTCATTTAACATCACTGCCTTTTCCAGGTCTGATCTTGCTATTTTGCTCCCAACCTGGAGTTCAGGTATTGATGATTTAACTTTGGTGGACTTATTTACATGGCGCCAAAAACGTTTGGGGTTGCAAATTTCTTGGTCTTATTCGTGACTAGGCGGTGGGGGATGTTGTCGTCTTGAGCCTTGTTGTATATATCGAGGAAGATCTTCCATTGGGATTCGATATCGCCTTGGTGTGGATCTAGTAGTGCATCCCAATCTTTGTCCAGTTGTTTTCCCAAATCACTGTAGTTTCCCCGGTCGAAAAAGTACTTAAGACGGCTAGAGTTGTTGCGATGAGCATAGCACTTGAAGAGAAAATTGTAACCAGAGCTGGCGACCTCACAGCTGGCTGTGAGGAGCGCCAGAGCTGGATCCACCTGAAAAACGTGGGGCTGATAGTTCAGACATGTTTTGTGTCAATTGAAAGCTTACCAGCATTGTTCACACTCAGTGGTGTTGAAGTCCATAAGGTTAGGTGTACATTCGCATCAAGTTCCGAATTTTAGAGCCACAATACACTTTATAAGCCCACATTTCCACTGGAGAAATGCAATCCACAAACACAGCATGTTGACATGACAGTGCTGTCGCGCTCACTTCGCTGATGACCAACGTGGTGTAAATGTAAAATGTGGGTCAAGCAGTGTCCCAAAATAGCTCAAAATAAACAGATGTTCTGTGTGCCCAGGTGTGGGGGGTGGGGGTGACCCCCCAGGGGTCATGTGTGACATTTTCATTGTCTTAATATAAAAATATATATTTAAGCTGACAACTTGAAGAGATTTTCTTAATTTAATAATCATTTCATGCTCAGTTCTGAAATAAATAGGCATACTTTTTGAGCATTCTTCAAATAGATATTTTTCCCAGGGGTATTTCTTTACTAAGTGCATGATTTTGGATTGAATACTAGGAGAGTTTGAGAGCTTGAAATAAGTAATTATTACTGTGGAATAAATAATTTCCCTTGTAAATCTGGGGAACCTTATTTTTAAATTCCCCGTCCCTTTGCTATTTTTCTAATTAAATTTTGAATTCCCTGTCCTACAGCTCTAATAAGGATTTTGTGTCCCTCATGTCCCTTGGTTATTTTACTTTTGAATTTCCTGTCCCTTGGGCTTATTACTTTTGAATTCCCTGTCCCTCAATATAATGGACCCTATAACCCCCTCCCGAGCCTCATTTTCACAATTTTTCCTACATTTTAAGTTATATAGTTTATAGAGACCACTTCCATAAATTAATATGAATATGTAAAAGGCTGAAGTTATGATCAAACAAAAAGCGATCCATTTATTGGCTTTTAAAGTTGAATCCCACAGAATGCAGCTGCTCCACCTATTGTACTCCACAGTTCAGAGACTGGTTTTTCAATAAAGTGTATTTTCAGCTGTATTCCTTTAATTTTTAACTAGATATCTCATTGATATTTTGTGAGTGACACTGCTTTTCGTTTTTTAGTATTTTACTGTATGTTATAATGTAATGACATAAGATTTTGAAAAGATAATAGTTCGAAAATTATGTTGGATAGCACGCCTTTTTTTTTTTTACGTTGGAAAGCTTTCTTTTTGAAGAATTTTTTGGCAAAGTTTCATGAATATCATGGATTTTAGATTTCTTGCCAAGTGTGGGATTCAACTTTAAGTCAATTTTAAAGTAGGAGATATTGCCGCACTCACAAGCAGAAAGTGGAATCACAGGGAAAATTCTGCGTTGACTCTCTGTCTCAGGTCAGGTCCAGCAAGGGGTCTTACATATATATTTCGAGGTTCAACCTAGTGCGGTGGGGCCTCATGCTACCTAAATCCGACAGTGTGCATGCAGTCCTGCTGATATGTGTAGGAGGATAGATGGATGATTGGGGCTTTACATCCTGTATTCATGCACTTGGAAGGGTCATCAGGACAGGACACTGCAATGGATGATTGAAACAGCCGTCCAACATAACATAGGGCCAGGTGAAGTGGCAAGAGATGGATTGGAATCCTGGACCCAGCAATTATTGCCAGCCTAGCACACTACCACTAAACCAACTTACACACAGGAGACTGGTACTTTTAAGGATGACATTTTATTTTCACGCCAATGGAGCTTTCTTCCAAGATTTTCCTTCCCTTTTTCTGAATTGGAAGCAAATATTTGTTCTCTCAGACCTTTTTTTTGGGACGGGAGACCGATGGACTCCTGTTTGGATTTCAGAAATTTTTTACAGCATGTCACAACATGCATATCATGCGAGATCGTGTGCAGGCCTTGCCTAAAATGGACCAAGTGGCTGGCCCTTATGTCCTCTACTTATGCACTACGTCGGATTATCTAATAAGGAAATTGAATACACAGCAATGAGAAGAAAGATGATTGAAACTGCCCACCATCACAGGTGCACGTGACCTAATCACAGCTGGAACTGAACCCAGGACTGAGCAATTCCCAGTCAATAGTGACATACAGACCAAGATAACCAAGCACAGAAATTTTACAGCTGATATTAGCCTGTACAAAACATACAACAATCACATGTATTTAAGAACTGAGCCTACCACCACAAGAGCCTTTAACCACTAAAGCTCACGGACAACCAAAGAGACAGTGTCATTTTGGAGGAAAAAAGAATTGAGTAAATCAAAAGATAAATGGAAACATACACTTTAATTAGGTAGAATTTTATGATAAAATTCTGAAGTCAATATCTATCAAATTCATTATACACATAACAATTAAATTATCATTTAAGAATTAAATATGTGCGCTTACAAAAGAGAGATAACTTTACATTCTTATCAACAACACCCAGCTCACAAGGGGCTTCATACAATACACATACAAACAACACACATTTCAAACATCTATAAATCAGCGCAGGACAAAAGATTTAATACATCAATTTAAAACTGAGGTCAAATGAAGCATCCATACAGAACTATTTGAAACAAATGTCTTAAATTAATCAAAGATTTTTTTCTCATAAGAATTATACAGAAATTCAGCAGTTTACGTTAGGGGAAACTTGGGAGAGTTGGGCCGCAGGGAGGGTTGGGCCACCATGAATTTTGAGGAAACTAAAAAATTTTTGAGAAAGCTGCAGCCACCAAAATTTTATAAAAATAAAAATCTTTCAATGGATGTAACATTTCTGGCCAATTTGCTTGTCACGACCTTTAGAGAGAAGAAAATTCAAATTTGGATGAAAAACGGAAGAACTGAGCCATGTTACTAGTTTTTAATTGTCTGTCAGAAAACAAGGACTGAGAAAATTATCAGACAACCAGTTTGTCATAATTGGGATTTAGAGAAAAATGGTGGAATGGGGGAGAGTTGGGACAGTGCCAATACTCTCCCCACATGTGTTGCGTTTACCCAGATTTATTTTTATTAAGACAGAAGAACTTGTCTAGAGCAATTTTCAACAGAGATTGAATATTTTTAGGCCTTAATAATAATTCATGGTCTAATAAAATTAGATGTCAGGAAATCTAGATGGGGAGAGTTGGGCCATCAGGCCGAGGCTTAAGTCTGACAGCAAACTAGAGTTGCAAGAGGCCTCAATTCAGGAATAACTAGAAGGCAAATGGGAATTTGCATATCTGGACGGTGATAATCGACCTGACCATTGTAAAATAAGCTACGGCTAGTCGTTTGGTATGCTGAATTATAGTAGCAGAGGTCCCATTTTATGAGTGCATCAGCCCTAAGTGGCCTTGAGAGGGAGAAATGCATATTTTGCTAGACATGCAGCAATGCACAAAAGTGTTTTGATTGATACTTATGTTGAATTGGGAGAGATGAAAGTTTGTAGGCTTGACAATTCGTGTTAATACTGAGTTATGTAGAGTAATATCATGATGCATTTTTTGCAATGGCACATGAGTGTATATTATTGACCAAACTAGAGGTCGTGTGGAGATTGAATGGATCACTTATGCGGTCCCACAGGGACTAAATGATCGCCTGTGTTACATAAAACGCAAGGCAAAACCTTGTTTTGAGAATTTGATTGGGCAATACTTCACCAAGTTCACTTACTAATGAAATAATCCAGCTCTTGCATGACAAATGGGGCTCTTTTTTTTCACGGGGGTTGTTGGGTATATATATGCAACAGAAGTCTGCCAGTATTAATTCCTGGACCCCTCACGCTACTCGAGCCAAACTACTGATTTGAGGGGGGCCCCGTTCGAGGGGGGCAATTACAAGGGCCTACAATGGGGGGCCTATTCAAGGACCCATTTGGAGGAAGCCCCATTTGAGGTGGGCCTCCATTTGAGGTGGGCCCCCAATTGAGGTGGGCCCCATTTGAGGGGACCCCATTTGAGGGGGGCTCATGTGCGGGGGCCCCATTTTGAGGGGCCCCCATTTGAGGTGGGCCCCATTTGAGGTGGGCCCCATTTGAGGTGCACCCCATTTGAGGTGGGGCACATGTGAGGGGGGCACATGTGAGGGGGACACATGTGAGGGGGCCCCATTTGAGGCATAGTACCTTTAAGTGCATGGGATCTTCGTGGATTGAGCGAGCCCTCAGGAGATGCGAAAAAAGTGCCCAGTCAAAAACAGAGATCCCCGGGTAGATATAATCTACCGGCGATCAACAAGTCAAATCTCTAAGCAAACAGATATATTGCACTTATCAGGCACTTTCTTAGAAGTGCCATTGATGACATTTAGATTTGGCAGTAGATCTAGGCCAAGCATTCAGCACACACCCCCCCAAGGTGACCCCCCCCCCGAGGTGACCCCCAAGGTTACCCCCCGAGGCGACCCCCCCGAGGTAATTCATGAGACGACAACCATGGCAAACCCAACACCATCCCATGCACCATCCTAGCACAGCATACAAATCCACTGGCGCTGGAACGCATTTTGCACGTTAAATGGCTACGGAGTAGTGATGGAAAATCGGACTCTACACTGAAATCGATTAATCGGTTGAGCTTCAATCCGATAACCGATTTTAAATCGATTTTATGAACAGCCCAAATAACTTGTTGATTAGGCATAATTTTAATGATTCTGCAATGTACCAGACACTTATATCAGTAACCACCAATCTGCCACTTGTGACAGTGGAGAAGCTCTCTGCAATCTGTTTGGTGTTCTGATGTTCCTAACAAAGGCAGGCCTGCATAATTATGTCAAACGTCTAGCATCAACAAAACAATCAGGCCTAATATCAATTAGGTCACCCCAAATGTGCCGACAATCGGTGAATCGTTCCATCACTACTACGGAGAGTGTCCCCCTAGCGGGAAACCCAAGAACAACTTGTTCACAGCAGCAAAGACGGCGGGTACCAGCCAGACGAAATCAACCAATCAGACCGCTTCATTCCAATGGTAACCAGCTACTCCATCAGAGCTCATGTATAGGCTCTGACTCTATGTATCGATGGATTGGTCCCCCCTTAGCTACAGAGTACAGACAGGTGGGCCAGATAGCAGTCAAATCCATCAGATTTAGTGATTTCTGTCTATTCTCGGCACTGTATGCATCTATCTACAGTTGTTACAGATAGATCCAGCCCTAATCTATCTGCTGCATCACTCTGACGCATTAGGATGGCATGTGTGCAGAGGTGGAGGGTGAAATAGGAGCTGAGTGGAGTAAACCACTATATGTCATGTTTAATGCTGGCATAGTTGACAGGAAGTCAAGCCTGACGGAAGTAGTAGTGTAGCCAAACAGTATCTGGACTCCGTCCAGATAATGACTTCTATGACCACCACACTACAGGTTAAAAATATTTATGGCCTCAATCTCAGCTTTACCGAACTATATATATTGCAATGGCCCAAGTCTCCCCCCTGAATGGCCCAAGTCCCCACTTGATGGGGAGAGTTGAGCCAAATATTTTCCAATTTTCATAGGGCTGTAGCTCACATGTTCTTTGGGCAAATATCAATGCAAACCTAAAGATATTTTTCTGAAATATTTCAAGACACAATACATGCATTAAGCATGTTTATATAATCATTACTGTTAGCACGAGATGCAAGAATGTAAAAAGTGGCCCAACTCTCCCAAGCTTCCCCTACTATATCCCTGGACACGAAGTAGTTAAAATTTCTGATAATCAGATAAATTAACAAACTTTTCATTAAAATTAATGCTTCAATATAAGGGCTATTCCATTTAAAAACCTGGGAAGGGGGTGGTCAGGTTGATTTATTTTTCGTAAGATGGATGTAGGGATCGGCGGAAGTGCGCTTCAGATGTATGGTGGGATGCACAAGAAATCGATTTAGATGTACGGGGGGGGGGGCATTATCGCTCCATGAAGGCTTCCGCATTGTAATAATAAAATGTTTATTTGATGCATGAGGGGTGGATAAAAAATTTGCACCACCCCACCCCCAGGTTTTTAAATGGAATAGCCCTAAAACAATTCAGAATTGTTAGTTCATTGGACAATATAACAAAAAGTAAAACTCGTCCTCGATTTCACTTTCATTGCAGTACAATACAAGAATCCAGGGATTCAAAGGTAGTCGTTTTGGTATTATATTGAAGGTTCAGTGATTATTGATTAACATGGAGTGGGTGATAGCAATACTCCTCTGTAATACATCTGTACTGGAGACAAATTCAACAGTAAATGGCCAAGCACCTTGGCCATACTGGTTACTTCAATATTCAAGGTATTTATCTACATTAAATTTCAAAGTTCAAAATCACCAACTTCCCTTGCAGTGATTCTTAGCACAATTTGACAGCAGGTCAGAAATATTGTCTACTTTCATTTAGTGCACTTGGATAATCAAAATCTATAATATTCAAAATGTGCAAGCACTTATTTAGGATCATGTTTTTATGAAAATATTTTGGAAAATGTCAGACAAATAAGGGTAGAAGCCCCTCTACTTCAAAGAGATTTGTTAATTGCCTTCGTATCAGATAGCTTAATCACCCCTCATTAAGGGTCTTAATGAGAATTTAATTACATGTACTCCTTTTTTGTGTCCTCGGGGGGGAACCCCCCGAAGAGGACACATTGTTTTCAAAGCCACTTCCCGTCTACTACACAACTTGGTGTTTTCAGAAAAACGTTTCACAGGCCAAATGACAATCACAATGCATGTATCCTAGTGATCATAATGGTACTTGAGCTTCCCTACCTAAAGTTTCCTGCCTCTCCATCCTTTATTTACTTCATGCAAGCTATTTTGTTCGATGGCTCAATCACCTTATAAACCCCTTCTGCAAACCGGCTCTGTGTTGTGCTGTTTATCCGTAAGGGTAGTACTGATATTACCAGACTGATGCGCCACCTGGCTGGTAACTGTAAGCAAAGACAAACTCTCTCCCAGCACTCCTATACTTTGCCTATGTAAGTGAGTCAGGGTGGCCCAGTTCAGCCTTTACCCCTTTTTGGGAGTTATCACCCCTCCCCCTGGCCTGCCTGTGTCACTCCAACTCCATTGCAGCACATGCACCAGCAGCAAACCTGTTCACATTAAACTTACAAGTACAAAGGTAAAGCTACTTCATGACAAGTTGATGTACATATATTGTTCACTGATTTGGAATTTGTTTTATTTTTATCCCAATCAGATATTCTGACTTTTAATTGCCATTGCTTATACCTTTTTATTAAAATAATGAATGATTGTGTCCTTGACTCCTTTTCTAAGCCATCACTTTTCTGTAACAGTAATCACTTTTTCTGCAGTTTCGACTTGGAACATGTGGAACAATGCTTGTGCAGTCTGCAGAAAGGAGTGAGATCAGTACATTGAGACTGTGTTGTGGAATCTAGGCTGTAGAGAAATACAGGTCATTCAACACATTATCAATAGGTCTGCTACACAATACATGTAGGCATTGTAGGCTACACATGAACATGTTCTCCCATGCTGCTGCTGGTGCAGGAACCAGAGTGATCACTCCCAAAAGGGGTACAGCTGCTTTTATAATTTCCATACAGACTAGTCAGATGATAAAACATTCTAACAGATTCAGATCAGACTCAAGATATTTTTATTCAACCAAAATTTAACAAACAACTCAGAATTCAATTTATGTGAAGTTACATCAGTTGTGACAAGTTGAATTTACAATGCTGTCCTCACTGCCTAACACTTGTAAATCCCATTGTTTCGCCTATTCTATCCTTCATGACATCATCTGCCATCTCCTGTTGCAACACTTCTGGTGATGTCATAACCAATACCTCAAAAAATTGTTGGCCCAAGGACAAGGCGCATGCATTGCATGCTATTTTTTTTACAGAAGAGGTTAGCGGCTGGGCTCAT
Source organism: Platynereis dumerilii (assembly GCA_026936325.1). Lineage (NCBI taxonomy): Eukaryota > Metazoa > Annelida > Polychaeta > Phyllodocida > Nereididae > Platynereis > Platynereis dumerilii. The sequence continues at coordinate 15,327,896 of JAPTHN010000014.1, forward strand.
GCCTCATGGTGTGAAACCATTGACTATACTTTAAGTAAAACTAAACTCTGTGAGGCATGCACCTGTCAACTAGTTTAATCATCAAATACTGTCAACATGGTCAATTGCTAGTAAAGATCTGTAGATCAATCAACAGTGTTCAGCATTGATCTAAAGTACATTGCTGAGTGCAATCAGCTTTGACACCTGTCAGCTTCACCCCATGTGCTGTTCCTCAATGCCAATGGCAATTAAGGAAACTGAGGATGTAACAAAGCTTTAGAAATTGCTCTGCGAAGCTGCTCACAGACTGACACAGTGACGGAAAATGGCTTCATGCATTTAAAACGGCGCCTGCTGGAGACCATTATTAATATTATGGCATTAATTGTGACTGCATGGTCTGTGGCTGACTATAAATTTGACTAGAGCTATTAGACACTACCCAGCTACCTGCCAACTCGACTTAATAGCTTTAGGTCCAACACCAGCAAAGTGATGCTGTGTACACTGTACAGTGTACCATCTTCCCAGGGAGCGATCGGTAATTTTAATTTACATGAAATGTATAAATAAATAGTTTTAAATTTCTTAAATTCGTTATATTTTAATATAATTAACTGTTTAGAAGTGCATGAACTAATAATTAGGCAGTAATTCACGAAAATTCCTAAAGGAAAAGACGTTTTTGAAGGGTTAATAGCGTTGGTAAATTCAGTTAAAATCACTGATTGCTCCCTGGCTATCCCCACTGGGTTGACCCAGCGGGATCAAAACAGCACCACTGGTCGCGCTCACTTCCTGAGCATCATGCGGACGTGTCATTTCAATGGAAGGATCGGCGTGTACAGACCTTTCTCGATCGTAATTTATGTTGTAGACCATCCCTTTCAGTCATAGTAAGTAATACAACTTGTAATCAGATGGTTCCTGATCACACAGACGATTTCTGAGGCAGATTTGCATTACGAGATTTCGAATTTCCGATTTTCGCGGGCTTTTTTCCACTTGTCAATTGCAAAAGGTAGCCGTTCACGAACGACTACCTAAAAATTACAGAACCTAAATTATACAGGTAGGCTATACTTTTAGAATGACCAATTGAAAGAGACCAATTAAGTCACAATAACTTGGCCTACTACCAAGAAACTGAGCAATAATTGACCTACGGTATGACCTAATAATTTATTATACGTAATTTTCAAATTGAAAATGATCATGTGACAGTTTTATAACTACGTCAGTAAATGTTATTGACATTTACACTGACAAATTCGCCTTCTGTATATGGGTCAAGCCACAAAGGTGCTGCTCCAAGGCTGAAAATAGCTGTCAAAAATTAATCTTGTAATTTTGATACGAAATTGTGAAATATATGCTCTGCAAACATGTACCCATACTAAAAATATGATAACAAAGGATTAAACCTTCCACTTTTTAAGGAATAGCCATACAAATGGGAAATTGAAAAAACGTAACATTTTCACATTTTTACATATTTAACTTTCCAGGTGCCTAATATCTTCAAAATTAAATTCTTAGAATAAAATATAACACCACTGGGTCACCTTATAAGTGTTTTGAAAGCTCCCCATACACACATATTTAATATTCTAATGATTCAAAATTTTAAAAACGTAACAGGACAATTAGAGTTCTGAGCACTGGAGCTGTAGAAATAATGATGAGATGTTAACTCTTCGGGTACTTATTATACATAGAACGTACATAGGTATTTTCTATGCAATTTTTGTAGGTACAACTACCTTTTTATAGCCACTATAAAGAATTCAAAATTCAAGCCAAACATACAGTAACAGGACAGTAACAGGACAGTAATTAACTGTGCAGTAACAGGACAGTAACAGGACAGCAACAGGACAGTAACAGGACTCATTCAGATGTCTTTAAAACCCTGGAGGTTGAAGAATTTTAATAATTCAGCCATGCAATGGTTCAAAATATGTACCATGTGCCTTATGCACTCTATATCTGAGTTATATTGCTTATATTTCGTGTTATTTTTGACCAATTGAATGAAAATAACAAACAGTAACAGGACATCTGTGTAACAGGACAAGTAACAGGACATATGTGGGTAACAGGACATGTAACAGGACAGGCATGCATTAATGGTGGCGTGTGAGCAGTTAACCATAGTGGAAATGTGTATCTGTGTTTCTAGAATCTGTATGAAGCATTACAGTCAAGTACCGCTAATTGGTTGTAGTTTGACAGGACAGAAATTGCTGTTGTCCTGTTACTGTCCTGTTACTGTGTTTTAATACAAAATACTCCGTCAAATATTGCCAACCTTTTCGAGAGTTACTATACAATCGAGCTGCAATCTAACAAATCTGTCAGGTACGATTTAGTTCAAAGTTTCTTAAGTCAAAGGGCAACTGTAACACCCATCAAAGTTGTTAAAATGCTTTGTGACTGTTAAAAACATAACAGGACATGTCCTTGTTACCTTAAACAAACAGGACAAAAAGTGGCTGTCCTGTTACATTTTTAGCTTTTCTGGGGCGTAACATAAGAGTAACAAGGACAAAAAAGGACAAATGCCCCTTTTTCTTCATGCCCTGGCCTTAATTGTTGTTCCCCATACTTCCAAATTGGCATATTTCCTATTCCATCATTCTTCTGCACTCTTGTGAAATAAAAACTATCATAACAGTCTTTCAAAATGTGAAAGGACAGGGGGTAGAATTTTGGCCGTGTAACAGGGACACGTAAGGACATTATGCAAAATCTGTTTTTTTCCTATTTCTGCTTCAAAATATCCTCAAAACTGGATTGTATCCTGTAAGCATCACTTAGGCCGACATATGTACACTGTTTTGAGTTAAATAATATTGTAAAATAAAAAGTTATCACAATCTAATGGTGAGTAACGAAAAACAGTAAAAAATGTTACTCTGGAATATTTACTTATATCTCATCAAATAAGAGGTTCCGAGGAGTTCACTGTGCATGAAATAAAAGTTCAAGACATGGGTTATCATTTTAAACTTTAAAAATGGACTAAGAAAGAATTTCCTTCAGCTAGTAAAGTCATCTTTAGGCCATGTCATGCCACAAACGCCAAAAACGTCATTTTTGGCCTGTTTTCAGGACTAAAAAGTGGTACAGCTTCTTTATTTTGAGTGGTATTCACCTCAAATTTTCACACAATTTATTCTAATATGTATAGTTCAGTATGGCATTCATTGAGATTGCTTCAATTAAATTCCCTTCTAGCCAGCCACCTCTGAACTTCGAGGACATGTTATACAGCTCAGAAGCAGCACCTTTATGGCTTGACCCATATGGAATCAAATTCAGTGCCAGAATTTTCTGGCAAATTTTAAATACTATCTTGATCGAATTGTTACAATACAGATTCCATTTGCATTTACAATTTGGTGGTAATTAAATTATCTACATAAGTTATGAAATCTTCACATTTTACAACAAATCCTAGAATTATTCTTCTGTAGACATACTTAATAAGGCAATCGAAGCAATTTCACAAGCGAAATAGAGTTTCCATAAATAATGATATAATGATATATCACCACTAAATTTCCACTTACTTTAATAATACAAAATTGCCCTTTGCTACTATTTCACAAACCAGACTGAACGTGACTGAGCTAACATGTTATACTTTGCCAAAAATGTCTACATGTTGTGTTAAAAGCGTTACATTTTGTTTCAAGAGAAATTGTAAAAATATGTTATACAGAAGTTATAGCCATTAGGGTGCATCAATTGCCCCTTACCTATTCAGATGTTGATGTCTATGTGATATGTTTGGAGGCTGGTTAATAAAAACACGAAAAAAAAATTTCAGCTCAAAATTTTGATGGGAACAGCCACCTCCAGGCTCATGTTTGTATAAAATCGGAGTATCCCAAAAAATCTGAATATCTCAGGAACCACTTGGCCTAGAGACTTGGCATTGGGCTCAAAATGTGCGGAATGCCCATATTTATATTCACTTCAATTGAGACTGTCCCTCTATCTCTTACCGTTTATCCGTTATTTGACAAAAACACAATTATACTTGAAAATTCTGCAAAAAATGGGTATTTATTAAAAATTGGGCACTACCCAGTGTACATTGATCATATCTGCATTATTTCTACCTCAAATCATTCACAGAAGGTTCATGTATGCTTACTTGCATAGTGTACATTTCTGGTGATGGATCTTGTTCAGTCTGACTTTTGCTTCAAACCGAAAATAGACTTATTCAATAAAAAATCAGTTTTTCCGATCTTGCTCTGAAACTATTGGTCCCAGGACCAAAGTTACAATTGTATTGAATATAAACTCATGTATTCCGCACATTTTGAGTCCATTATCAAGTCTCTCGGACCATTGGTTCTTGAGTTATGACAATTTTGCATAATATTGTAATTCAGCTTCATTGAGATATCATTGAAATAAGAAATGCTCTGGAGGGGGCTGTTTCCATTAGAATTTCAACCTGAAATTTGGTGTACATGCTCAGGACACCCAACCTCCTAACATATCACATAGACATCAAAATCAGAATAGGTTGGGGCAAATGATGCACCCTAATAGCCATAGCCGATCACAATTTCGCAAATTAGCCCACCGTCCCGCAAAATCTGAGGAGAATGCCAAATACTTCGAGATGCGAGTAGAGGACCCACAACACATTCTGTAATAAGCACACCAAAATTACCAATAAAATACAATTAGTAAAGCAAAATCTGCTCCTTCAAGGACTTTTCCCTGCAAATAATCAGAATTCAAGGACCACCTAGTTTGTTTCTGTTTTTAAGGACTTTCCAGGACCACTTATTTGTTAAAAGGATTTTCAAGGACTGCGGGAATCGTGCACCAGGTGGCAAAATCTTTGACTCCTCTTGAGTGTGCTAAACAATTTTTGATAGCCACCAAAATCAAATTAGTCATGTGCCCCTAAAAAATGTTTTGTTCAAACTATTACTCACACATCATTCTGGACATAACTCGGCTCTTACAGAAAGGGGTCGGAAGAAGCTAATCTATGAACATGCCAACTTCAGAACGATATTAGTCTTTAGGATCACTCAAATTCACTTTATAATATTGACAATTATGCACATTACGTTTTCCTGGTGACAATCATTGATGAGCCTCAGGTGACAGCTTCTCGCTTGTAGCCAAATTCTTTTCAATACATAATTGTTCTGCATGTTGCGTTTCGTTAGTGTTGCTCCGGTACTGCAATGGAAGAAAATGCACAAAATTATTGTGATTCCAGTCCCATGTAGCCAACCTTTAACAAAACAATATATACATATGAAACAATTACATTTCATTTCCTTACATATTTTTAGTAGCTGCAACAAAGCATAAGTGAAAGTAAAAAAATGTAATTAGCCAATTTTGAGCTTGATCGTCAAATTTTAAACAGTTGTCATTCCCTTATGACATTAAGTTTGTGGGCCATTAGCATACAGAAACAAGAACCCAGGGTTCAAAATGGAGGTGGTGTAGGTGATATTGAAAAAAGAAATACATTTCAATTAAAATGATGCATGGAAATATGTGTGATCTGCCAGGTAGCTCAGCCGATTTTGTGGAAGGAACTGTACATTCATTCTGGTGACATCGCGTGATAATGGGATGGGAAGACTGGGAATGTTAGATAAATTGTAGGCCCAAGTAGTGTATCCACTAATAGAATTACAGTTGAGGTCAAAAATTTGCATACAGTTGAACGGGAAATAGTTAAAGATGTATTACACAAGTACAAACTGGTCAGCGTATCTGGCATTTCTGTCCCTTATTTCTTACATATTGGACTAATGAATTTGGCTATAATTGGTCAGTTTCACTAAATCCCTTTAAAAATATGCAGTATTAATCTGCATGTTGTCCAGACTTGATGGGTCGAAAGTTTGCATACACAGTGGTGAGCCAGGCTAAAAACGATTCTGAATTTCAACTCCGACTCTGGACTCCCCTTATCGGCATTTCTGGGCACAAATATTTTATGTTAACCACAAAGAAAATATTAATTCCCTAACGTTTCTATTTCATTTTGCCTGGCAGCCTGAGAACATTTTTAAGAAAATTTAATTTTCAATACAGTTCACATTCTTCCTAATATTTTTTGTCAATGTTCAGAATTTTTTTGAGGAGTCACCAGATTAATTTTTGACTCCGACTCCACCTGAAACTGATAGTCAAATTTTGACTCCCGACTCCATCAAAAAACCCACGACTCCCGACTCCGACACCCTCGTTAAAACGGCACGATAGAGGGGGACCACACAGAAAGCAACTTCATTGGCTGCCAATTCCTGCCAAATACAATTTAAATTGATGACCACAACTTGGAAGGCATTATTAAACGGGCAAGCACCTCGTCCAACTGAAACCAAACTGAGACCATAACCGAGGGAGCAACGGGAAACTTTTGTTGATGGAACCAGCTTAAAACAACCACAACAAAAATTTTTGAAGATAGAGCTTTCTCTTTTCTGCTTTTGCAGCACCAAAACTCTGGAACAGGTTACCAGGATGTGTCAAGGCTCAAAGACTCTGGATTCCCTACTAGTTTTGTGTGATTGGTCTATAAAAATTGAATACAGTTCACATAGTTTATACATAATACTTTTTGTCAATTATTAACATAATTTTTACCAGTCATGAGTCACCAGCTTTTAGAATATACGAGTAGTCTCCAACTGCGCTTCTGCCTGACAACCAAAGTTTGACCCTGACTCTACCTGAAAACCTGCCGCTCCACAATTCAGACTCCAAAGCTCCATCTTTAATTGTGAAACTATTCATGAAAATTTCAAATGGTTATACAGGACACAATATCAATATTAATCGATATCACGTGGATCAACGAAATTCCTGATTGAAAGTGACAATGACGTCATCATGCAAGTACTTAATGCAAAGCAACACAGAAGACCTGCCAATGAAGCCCTGAATCAACGCACAATACACATGATACAGGTTTCAGTGTCTTGCAGTTCTATGAACAATTCTGGACTTTAATACGAGGGGTTTTCCTAAAGTCCTGTCTAACTTGCCATAACTTTTACAATATTTAATACAGAAACATGAAATTTGGGTCAGATAATATTGAAGTAATTTGCAGATGATCCTCAAAAAATGAGATCGAAGAATTAAAATAAATGGTTAATTTGTTACCATGGAAACCATAAGTCGTGAAATGCGGCCCAGGGCACTTTGAGAGACACAGATTCATTATATCCTGTCAAAAATGTAAATGTTACTGGGTATACAGAACAAGAAACCTATTAAAAATAATCGCTGCCATTTCACAAATGCTTAAACTAATTAACTTGGTACTGAATACATTTCCTTTAACCTTATATCCGTTAGAAACTCTATGACTCAAAGTCTTCATATTGAGACCACTGTTGGTGTTTCGCAGACTTTTTGTACTTTACGATGGATCTTCCATAAGTTCTGTCCAACCTGTCGTAACTTCTGCTAGATTTTATACAGAAACATGATATTTGGGTCAGCTGACATTGAAGTAATTTTCAAATGATCCCCAAAAAATCAAATCATAGAAGTGAAAATAAAAAGTTGATTTGTTGCCATGGAAACCATAAGTCATGAAATGCGGCCGAGATCTTGTTAACAGACACATACTTGATACATCTTATCAAAATATGTAATTTACAAGAGACACAGAACAGAATATATTCAAAACATTCACAGCCATTTCACAAATCCCTAAACTAATGACTGGGACCCTGTAAATACATTTTCTCATCCTTTCTAACCATGTCTAAATAAGATACTTTAGTTTCGTGTTTAAGGTCAGTTTTCGCATTGTCAAGTCTTCTTATCTTAGGTTTTCCAATGGGTGTTCTCTTCATTCAGAAAAGGTTTGTACAATCTTCATTAGGTTCTGTCACTCATCAGTCAAGGAAATTACCACCTGCTCATGACAACCAATGTCTTCAGCCCCACATGACACTCACCCCACACTGTCATCTCTCTCCCATGACCTTCTCACTAAAGCAGTGCTCAAAATCATCTTTGACAGGCTATTTAAAAATAACTGTTGGTGCTATCACTTCCAAACTTGGCATAAAGTTGTGTCAATGTATCAACTAACTCTATGAATTTTGGCAGGCTTATCCATTACATAATGAGGAAAAGAACCCGAAGGCTCCAGAGAAATTAGGAAACTGTCATCAGCTGCTGATGACTTTGCAGTATTTCGCGAAATTGGATAGAATAAGTCCCGCTATTGTCATGCTGCTGTGTGATGAGGATGGGTGCAGAGAAATCAGACTTTCTTCTGAGACCCAACTGATCAACCCCACACACTCAATCATCCTGTCAGGGCCAGGACTAAGCTGGAATTGCAATTGTCATCACGTGATGGTAATTTCCCAGACTGCTCATACTGTCTTCCTTGTATATATGATAAACGTTTCTTACTCTCTCTGTTGGTTTTTATCCAATTAAATTGAAGAAATGCAACAGCCATATATGATGTCATCCATGTCCAAAAAATTGCACCATCTCATAAAAAACTGAGAAACTTCATGAGCATGATGAGTGATGGTAAAGTAACTGAAATGTGACAATAATACCAATTTCCATTGTTAGTAATAATTTTTCAATTAACTGATAGTATTACATGAAAAAAAAGAAGAATTCACTTTAATTCGATAAGTCAGGACACAGATAATGCAAGCAGGTATTCAATCAGCTTTTAGTTGGGACTACAAAGTCTGGGCCGCATTTCATGACTTCTGGTTTACATGGCAACAGATTAAGCATTTATTTTTATTTGTATGCTCTGATTTTTTGAATGTTGTTTCCAAATTATGTCAGTATTATCTGACCCAAATATCATGCTTCTACATTTAATCTAGCAAAAGTTATGGCTAGTTGGACAGAACTTTCGGAAAACCCCTCGTACTCTGTCAAAATCAGCCTAGGTGCAAAAGTTGCAGGCTAATAAAAGGGTGGTGCAGACAACTTGGCGACAAATGAACTGACCACGAAACAGATACCAATGAAGCAAATGGAAGAAAGGAAATTAATGAATTATCAATCAGTACATACTTGGAAAAAGTGAATATTAGTGTTTTGTTTTTTTTAAGATTTAAACGCTATACTCACAACGAAAAGGTTAGATGAATAGCTTTCGGAGCTCATCCAAGCTCCTTCTTCAGTTCTTGTGTTTGAAATATGAGCGGTCACGTGACGGTGTTGATAACGTGGTGTCACGTGACGCTAGAATCTCCCGGTATATTGCCGGGAGGGTGTGCCTCCCCCTGTCTCGGTTGAGGACAGGTTCCTCCTCGGAGATGTGTATTGCCTCAGCCCCCCCTCGGCGGAACCAGTTGCTCTCCTGATGTAGCACGGAGACTTGTTCTTCCGAGAATGAGTGCCTCCTTTCTTCACAATGCTGACCAACTGGTGACAAACTGCGATGATGTTCCTTGATTCGCTTCTGTAATCTCCTTTCTGTCTCTCCAACATAGCATGAATATTAGTGATGCAGAGTGGAGCAACTTCTATACCACTTGGTCTCGTATTCATAACAGCCGTTCGGTCCAAGTCTGGTACATTCCAGCATCCAGGGTGAGGACAGTGAGTTGGTCTGACAGTGTCACATGACCACAGACACGAGTCGCAGTCCAGATGTGGACCTGTCCATCAACACCAATTTTCTGAAATTATGATAACAAAAATGATTTTTTAAAACTTTAAACAATGAATTTTGTTCCATTTCTAATTTCAAAAGGTCACTATTCAGTTGACATATATATATAATGTTGTGAAGACAGTGAAGTGCAAAATCAGTGGAGCTGACTGATTGTTCATATGGAATGGACATATTTTTTATAAGTGGTCTGGTACTTGGCATTCTGAGGCCGGAGGGCAGAAAAGACCATTCCAAGGTAGTCCATTCTATCATTTCTATGCATCTCAACTTTCATTATAATTGAAATGTACAGAAAAAGATCAGAAGTTAAAATCTACAGACTCGGGGGGGGGGGGGATACAATCTTCAGTCATCCATCCTTGATAATTGTGACTTACAGTTTGATGATTCCGAGCTGTTTGCACATCACCATGATGTTGTTCCATGCTTGCAGTGGACCGCTGTTGCCTAGTTTGTAGAGAATCCCAATTTGTTTTTGCCAAGTTGCTGGTGCAGTCATTCTTCATGATGCAAATCTTACCCTAAAACACAACGATACTTATTTATGAATAATATGAAACTGTAGCGAGTCTACCAGAGACTGAGTCTATTGTCTTATCACTGTTATCCGTGCTTTCAGTGTTTACTGTTTATATCATTAACCAAGGAAATCTATCAACAAATTAATACTAACTGCTAGATCAATACTTTCTTGTCAACATCAGGTAACACTGTGATCATTGGCACAACACTAGAATTCTTATGACCGAACAGGGTATTGTAATAAAACCAAATGGGTACATATGGTGGTACGTTGAGATGTACTCCACGAGTTGAAGATATCCTGAGTCTTCCATACCCACGAGTGAGTCAGCAAGAATGGGAACAGAGGACTCAGTATATCTTCAGAGAATGTCTAAAATCCTAAATTTTTTCAGATTTTTGATTTCAGTCAATTTTGGACCTTGTTCAATACAATTTTCCCGCTGTTTGTTCTTAAATTAAAGTTGATGTACCATATTCTTCATGAAACATGGTCAGATATATTAACACTATTTTAAAATGTTTATAATAGCAAATTATTAGGGATGCACGGATATCCGGCAAGGTATACGGTATCTGGCCGGATATTGGAATTTGCAGGATATCCGGTATCCGGCAGAATTAGGGTGTCAGAACCGGATATCTGGGATGCTCAAAAATAAGTGAAAAGCTAAAAAAACTTTAAAAATGAACAAAAGAATGTTACAAGAACAGAGTCAAAAGCATGATGTAACCATCTTCAAAATTTAAATTCAGTTACATAATTATAACACAGAACGTAACGAAAAACATTCAATCAGAGGAACAGTCCCCACCGGACATGACCTATCTCTTTGGTCTCAGAAAAAAATATTTATCATCAACTTCGAATGCTGAAAGCCTTCCTTTTTCGCACGTTTACTATCCGGTTAATATCCGGTATCCGGCAGTTGGTGTTGCCGGATTATCCGGTATCCGGCTATTTTCGCTATCCGTGCATCACTACAAATTATGCAATGAATGAATTCTTAATTCTGGGGGCAGAATTGCTGCAGAAAGGCGAGGGTATGCTGCCGTGCAGACTATCTTTTGAATAAACAATGTGTGACAAAGCTGGTTCATTACTGTGTGCATTTTCAGGATAATCATGAAAATTACACAATGCCAATGGCCAAATAGAAAGAAACCCCTGAGATTAATAATAGTATTTTGAAGAAAATACACGACGACGCGGGCCCGCGAATGCCGAAACACGCCCGGGCCCCCCCTAGATGACCCTGTCTGGATCCGCCACTGTCATTACTAATTTAATCATTATTCTTGACCTCACAATCACAATGCCACTTTTTGTCAGCTTGCCGCATCCTGAGCATTTGCCTAGTATAAGCAGTGATAAGCCTATCCTTGTGCGAGTAGCTCTGTCCACTAGGGGCTGTTCAAAAAAATTTTAATTTGAATCTTTGAATTTTACTAAAAATATTGTCAGCCCTCTGGTCGCAGAACACCAGTGGTTGTGCGTGACTTCCGAGATTTTGAGGGGGGGTATAGGCCTTGTTATGTAACAGTAGTATGGACTTGTGTTACAGGCTGTTACATGGGGAGGGGGGTGTCAAAAATGAGCTATTTTTGCGTTATGTAATTTTTGAATGGCCCCCTATCATTTGACGACCTAATTAACTCGGACAGAGCTGCCACACTTCTTAATTCACCCCTGCAGTGTTGTAGTTGCGGTCAGTAAGGGTTACACATGACTGGTGCATTAGGCCTACAAATCTGGGGGACTTTTATGCTTTCCTTTGTGGGAAATTATTTATTTCAGGGTCATAGGAGAACGGCGACAGTAATTATTTATTTCAAGAGTGCGACGGCCCAAATAGATAAAAAATCAAGCAACACTGTGTTAAGAAATACCCCCACCAGTAAAAAGTTTATTTCAAAACTGCCTAAAAATAATTCATTTATTTCAAGAAACCTGAGAAAAAATGTATTAAAATCCGAGCAGATATTTCACATTCAGACTTTTTTATCTGTTAAATTAAATACAATTTTATATAATTTATGTTTTATACATCATGGCTCATGCCAAGGCCCAAGCAAGCAGTGAAGCACCCCCCCCCCCCATACATGTGCAACTTCAACATTTCAAGGCAACTTTCTGTCACATGTGAGCTAAGAAGTTAAATTTCCTAATTCCTCACCTTCAATTGACCAGGCAGCAGCTCCAGGCAGACCAGTAATTTCTTTGGCAACTGAGTGTCTTCTATATCACGTTTCCAATACTCAAAATGTGTATTGCCACTGTACAGAATCAAAACTTTGCCAAAACCTAGTCCTTCATTTTGCAAGAGTTCCAGGGATATCCCTTCTGGGAATTCCGCCGTGTGACGTCATAACACGTCGCCGGGAGATGGCGCTCCGATCAAAAACGACCATGCACTCCTTGTGGAAATAAAATAAAGCAAAATGGCGATGCATCAAATTGTCTTGAGAATTTCGTGGTGGATGACGGGGCTAAAACATGGTGTAACTCGTGCGAATCGGCGAAAAAATGTTGCGAACTGTTGCAGGAGAATATGAAGGAGCAGAAAACCAGGTTGGTAGTACATGACAATGTATTCTTCTCCCGAAATGTCCTGCAGACTGAACCACTACAAGCTTTTGACAGTCAACTCTTTCCAGCTCAGCCCCATCACAAGGGCTGAGCTGTTCTAGTTAAGAAAATTGATGACACTATGGTCGCTCCTGCCAAGTGGGCTATGATGGGTCAAGCTCTCAATCATGTTTTCTTCATTTGTAAATAATAAGTCCAGAAGGGAGGGTTGATTTGAGCCTCTCTGTCTCGTTGCCGACGTCACATGCTGGGTCCAATAGAATGGCGTAACGGTTTCCAGGAACTTAGAGGAAGTATTGTAAAGAAAAATGTATTGAAAAGAGCTGAATATATCAGATTAAATGGTTATATTTCATGTTGTATCTTCATCAGAATTGATTCAGGGTACCAAAAGTGGTACCATATATATATGAATGACAACTTTGTTATTAAAAGATGGCATTGTGTTTTCCTGATGTCAATTCTGAGAAAATATGACTTGAAATACAAGAGCCCCATCTGATATTAATTTCAGCTCTTTCACACAGTAATTGCTTTTCTTTTGTATAAGTGGCACTTGTTTAACAAATTATATAACTATGTATAATTATATGGTCATCCTGCCATTTGTAGAGTGATATTCACAGAAACTGGCAGTGAAATAATTATTTTCTCTCAACAAATGGTATACTGAATAAATTCTGATCTGATGAAGATATTGCACAAAATATACACGTCAATCTGATATCTTCAGCTCTTTTGACTAGATTTATCACTGAAACAATATTTATATCATCTCAGAATTGAATTCAGGACAACTTACATGATAAAATATGAAAAATAACAAAACTGTTGTTCACACATATATATGGTACCACTCTTGGTTTCCTGAATAGAATCCGATGAAGATAAAATTAATTCTAACAGCCACGTCTGATATTTTTAACGCTTTTAACAAGATTTATCATAAACACTACATGGCTCATAAAGCAAAATTTACATCAGCCAATCTTGTTTCACAAACTATAAATATGGTCAACCTGCCTTTTGTATATTGAGAATCACAGTAACTGGCAGAAAATGAATGGTTCTGGCGAAGATATAACAAATAATATAACAAGTCCATCTATTTTCAGCTCTTTTGAAAAGTTTTATCATTAAAAAAAAATTATATCATCTGAAAATTGGCTTAAGGACCACATAAGTGATAAAACATTTAAGAACAACTAAATTCCTGTTGATATGGAGCAATTCTTGGTATACGGATGGTATACTGAATCACACCTAATGAAGATTTAAAATGATATTTAACCGGCCCTTCCGATATTTTTAGCTCTTTTGATGAGATTTATCATAAAAATGTCATGGCTAATAAAGCAGACATTTTCATAAACAAAACCGTTTTTCAGTTGCCCCAGCATAGAACACTCGATACAACCCACCTCCGTTTAATATCCCTTGGGCTCGGACCAAATTTTGTACCACGAGTGAGAGTCGAACCCACGACCTCACAGCCAGACCTAAAAAAACAATTTAAATGGCCTCATAGCCCGAGCACTTTTCTCCACGGTTACCAATTTGGCAAGTATCAAAACCACCAGGAAGCTAGAATCAAACCCAAGACCTGGAGTGATAGCCCTAAACCGCTGAACCACAAAATGACACTAAATTTTCATCCAACAGAATCATGTCTTGACCCAATAACCTTTGCACAAATCGCAAAAAATGAAATAATCATTTTGCCCAAAACTGAAAATTAAGACTGCATAACTGGCTACCAAAAACCTTAGTTTGGGATGTTTGAAAATGTTTTTTTTGGAGAATGACATGGTCTTTATTTTTCCCAAATAACATTTACATACAAACAATATTATGATATTGGAGGCCATCGAACCCACAAAGAGTTATTTGAGAGCTCACCAAATCGAAATGGACGAAAATGAGATGAGATGATTGACGAGATCTTCAAATAAACTTTTAAAGGCATGCTCTCCATTCTAACATTATACACAGAGAAAAATTCCTTTTTTTGATGAAAGTCACGGGGTACTGGAAGGAAAACCTCCAAACCGCGTTTCACATCTTTGGACACAACCACAAACTCAAATCTCCAAAAAAGTTTTTTGATGAGAATCACAGGGTTCTGGAATAAATTCCAAACCGCTTTTCAGATGAACTTCAGTCAATAGAAAATCTTTGAACCAAACCAAGGACCAAAAAAGATCATTAAGAACATTTCCTTTGCTTTGTGTGTACAAGGTACCTTTATATACTCATTTGATAATCACACATAATGATACACATGAAAATGATCATTTCACCAATTTTAATCAGTTAATTAACAATGAAATACATGTAGAAAATCATATACAGTTAGACGAATGTAGTATTTTAAGATAACTAAGCAATGGCTGCCAAATAATCTTTCACTTCTGATGGTGTGAGACGTCTGAATCCGTCCGAGTTGCAAATTCCGATCTCGATATTGTCCTCCGTCATTTGACCTTCGAAACTCTCTTTCAAGGTTAAGATGGCTGTGTGCACGGCATCTTCTAATTCAAGAGATTCGCTGTACCTGTAGACAAAGGAATAAACAACATTTAATATGATGGAATGGTTTAATCACATATAATGTGGGGGATGGATGGCTGATTGGGGCTTTACGTCCTGTATTTATGCACAGGGTAGGCTTATTAGGACAGAAAGGGGACATGGCCATGAGGAGAAGGATGATTGAAACAGCCATCCAACATAGGCCAAGGTAAGCCGGCAAGAGCTGAATTAGAACTCGGGACCCAGCGATTGGCAGCCCAGCTCGCCATAAAAAGCGGGACTGTGACGCTTGTTACATGGGGGAGACAGAAGGAGACTCCAGAAACGGATGTCAGTGCAACACCGAAGATCCTCTGCACAAGGACAACACTGCAAAGAATGCAGACATTCTTTTCTCCATCCTTCATCAGGAGAGTAACTGGTTCCGGAGGAGAGAAGCCGGCCGAAGTCATGCATATCACGGAAGAGGAACTTATCCTCAAACAGGACCAGAGCAGACACACCCTCCGGGCAATCTCTCGAGAGATACTTGAGTCATGTGATACTACGTCATCGACTAAATAATGTGGCCACTCAAAGCCCAATCATTTAGAATTGAGGAAGGGATGGATAGATCCTGAGAGCTCTTTGGTATTTTTTTTTATGTTGTGCGAAATCATCTAAACTTTCTGCAACATTTAATTTCACTGTTAATAGGCCTGCCGCTTTAACAAGTTGATCTCATACCTTGGCTTCTAAAATTGATAAAGATGTAACTACTGCATCATTAAATGCAGATGGATGGTTTTGAGCATTGCAACGTGCATTTATGCCCTTTGGGTATGCTAATAAGGGTAGAAGGAAAAGGCAATGAAGCGAAGAATGGTCGAAGCTGCCCTCCAAACTGAGGCTCCAATACAGTTACAGGTGACCCAGGACCCAGCGTTTGAAGCCTAGCACGTTAATTATTGAGCTGAACCCCCTGCCTCAATTAAATGCTGAATAGAGACCGCTATGTGCATAACAGAAGCTTCAGAGTGGGTATTTCAAAATTCTAAGATAAGTCCATAAATACATTTAATTCATTGGGATAGGACTTTTAAAATTTTTTAAACTTACCTCTTCTCCAGGAATGTCTTGCCATTAATGAAGTTCTTTCCCATGGCTGTGGCTTTCCATGCAAAGTATGCTCCCTGGAAACAAACAGACAGATTTAGAATATTGCAAAGAGACATTTAAAGATAAAGCACAATTTATTAAATTTTAATTATTTGGGATAAAGTCTGTCACACAAAATGGTATTAAAATATTCCATTTCACTCTTTTTTGCAGAAATGTTAAATGGCATTACAATATCATATATTAGGGCTTGGCGATATTAAGAAAATTTGCGATATGCGATATTGCAAAAAAATTTGCGATAACGATATATATTGCGATATCGATATTATTTGCAATATCAATATCAAACTGCATACCTCGATATACCAGTGTGCAATTTAGTCCGTCAACATCCCTGTCAACTTGTGTATTGCATGAGAAAGGATGAATCATGAATGCCATTTTGCTGATTCTGTTGGTAACAAACTGTTGCAGCAGGGAAAAACAGGTGACATGCATCACCAAAAGGACACATTTTGTAACATGAAAAGAAAAAGTTAGGAGTCGTGCAACTCCTTTGGAAATCATGGAGACCTACATCTCCAGTGGACAGGACTTGAAACGTATGCAATGAAGGACCTTGGAGACAATCTCCGTTAGGCTCCACCAATACCAGTCTTGGGGAAAGGGAGGCCTACACCTCCACCAGGAGTCAGCTTCTTCTCAAATGAGCACAAATCTTCTTTCACTTCAGTCGGATGAATCAGATGTTCTTCTTTCTTCAATAGCACATCCAATAAGCCACGATGCAATTCATCACTTGTCCCAGAATTGGAGGCATACACCCTGCAGGAGACATCATTGGGGTGACTAGACTTCACTTGGCCCTCAGCACTTGCAGTAGACCATTGGCCAGACAGGTCTACCGCCGGGAGTTTAAATGTGATGACGAATAGTGATGAATATAGTTTTCACTGTCCCCATGTGAGTGATACAATGAGTCTCTTGCTGGTGGTGAACTGTACGAATGATGATCTCTGTGCGATGATTGCTTCTTCCTCTCTCTCCCTCTTTCTTTTCTGCAGCCGTCAATCTCAGAACCAGAAGCTCCAGAACTTCGGCTATCTGGCTGTTGCTGCCTATTTGCACATTCAGTTACAATGTATCCACGGTCCTGGCACTCGTAACAGCGGAAAGGTGATGGAGATCTTCTACGCTTATTGGCACAGTCTCGGGACTTGTGACCTGAACCCTCACAGGTGACACAGCGCATAGGTGATTCCGAAATCTGCCTGACACTTGGTGCAGGTCTGCTATCTTCAAACGAGACTTGGCGTGTCACCAACTTGGCTCCAGTTCTACTTCCGTAGACTTGTATGCTCTTCATTTGTTCCACAGCATCGGTCACGGTTGCAGGGTTACTCATTGCAGCAAGGAAGGCAGCATTTGAGTCCCTGTAGCCTCCCAATAAGGCGTCGACAGCAAAGCATTGGAGGTGTGCCTCATTCAAGTCACTCGGATGGGCGCTGGTGGTCATTGCGTAAACCCTATCAGCAAACACATCAAGATCTTCATTCTGCAGTTGCTTCACTCTGCCAAGTTCAGTACGAAGCCGTTGCTTTGTAGATTCTCTGCTAGCTCCATACCTCGCATCAAGGGAGTTGAGGATTGCATTGTAGTCATTCAGTGTAGCTTCTGGAAGATTCAGCACTGCATTAATGGCTGGTCCACGGAGATGAGTCCGTAACATCAGTAATCTCTCTTGGTCATTCCAATTCACTGCATCCGCCACAAATAGGAAATTCTTCTTCCAACCTTCCCAAAGCTGTGGATTGCCCTCAAAATTCTCAATCAAGTTGGATTCCAACTTCCGTCGAGCACCTGGTGATGACACATTACTCTCACTGACAAATGACTGTCGAGAAGAACAGTCGCTACCACAATTTAAGTTCACGTCCTTCTCCTTGCATTGTTGAGATCTGCAGACACCATCACTGGGGAACACATGTTTGATCTTCTTGTGGTGTTCACATCTCCTTGGCGTCGACTGGTCCACTTCCTCATGGTCATCTTGGTCCGGACCACTATCACACACAGTCTCAGGAAGGACAGTAGCTTTAGATTCCTGGATGGGACAAGCATTCATGGCTAATGCTGTATGGAATTTCTTCAATGTAGATGCCACATGCTTTGCGATGACTTCGCCAGAATTTGCAGACCTCACGTCACACACCACCTCCTTCATTTGTTTAAAGAAGGTGTCATTGCGCTCAGTTAAAATCTCTTCATGTCTTCTATAGTTAATTTCTAAATTGTTCAATAAGCGCTCCTGGCTTTGGAAGAACCTTTCCTGACTTATCTGTTGTTCACGAGCAGTCATACAGAGTGTCTCACTGAGCTTGTCCAGTCCTTCAACAATGGCAAGCAGACCACGATGGGTAGAGTCACAGCTTGATGAAGAGTCATGTCGATGGTGCCGGGACTTGGATCTTCATTTCTTTTCTCTGAAGACCGCATCTTCTTTCGGGGGTTTCGACTCTCCATATCTGATGTTAGCATGGTTGATGTTCCCGGGGCCGCCCCCGTACTGGCCATTAATTGGTGTGCGACTTGACTCCCAAGAAGTGGGGGCATTTGGGGGTGCTTGGCATGCACCAAGCAGGGAGTAATCAAGGTCAAGTGGGAGGCCTGCACCACCCATGGACGAGGGGTCAACTTCATTGGGGTCAATTTTCATGGCTGGTATGCGCCTGCCCTGGACATAGCTTTATTGCACGCACCAAATTGGCATAAGTTATTGAGCTGGCTTTCAATTAGGGGATCAAACATAGTCACAACATCTAGACCATTATCAACAGTCAAGTTCTGGAATTCACGAATCTGCGAAGTCACTACCCCTCTCTGGTGCCAAGCCAAAATGTCTCTTTTCGCCAACTTTGGCGCACATCGCTGTAATTGTTCCCAAGTAGTAATTGGCCTACTGTCTATTATTTCTTTGGCAGAGACTGGGTCTACACTACGAAGCATCATCAGTTCCTCCTCATTGGCGAGGTCTAGATTAACAACCATAACTGTTTGATATATCCCACTAATTGTGCAACAAAATTACCAAGTCAGTTAAATTAGTAGGAATGATGAATGGTGATAACAATGGAGTAGGAAAAATGAGAGTAAAAAAATATTTTTGGTATTTGGGTGTATATAAGATTTTTTTTTTCTACAAATTTTTGGGAATAAATTATGCAAAAACACAATGAGTAACACTACCAGGGTGTGAGGCAACCAAATAAATCAATCAGCTTTTCTGCTGCACTCAAACAATGGTAAGTGTGCTACTATTTGAATAAATTTAAAAAAACCAATTTTTTTGAAAAAAAACTAGGTAAAGATTTTGAATGATTAGAGAGGGATGGTGAGGGTTATTGTAGATAACAAATTGAATGAGAGGCCTTATAAAAATAACATTGGCTGAATGACCATGTTTTGATTGGGTGATAATGGGGGAGGGGTGGAGATGGAAATTGAAAAATATGAAAATTTACAAGATGACAACACAAAATAACTAGGCAGGAATGAAGTATAGGTAGTAGTTTCTCAGATTATCAATGAGTTCGGTTAGTATCTTTGTTTATCTTGGAGGATTGACTTGGATTTTGTTTCAAGATTGCCAATGGCTGACAGCTCAGCTCAGGCCAGCACTATTTTCTGCTGCCTAAGGGGAGCGGCCCTGAGAACAATTCCACAAATACCGGCTTGTAGAGGCTTCTTCCTTGTCTAGAAGATCATTTTCCTGTAGAAATCCCACTCTGACATCAATGTTGCAGCTCGTTGGGCGTGGGGTCAGGATGGCACTTACAAGCAGGACATGTGTACTGTTCGGTGGTCTGTTCCAGAATGCACTGAGCCACTGTCGCATGACCCAGAATCACTGATGCATAGCGATGAGTCTTGTAACACTAGATGGCACATTCTGACAGTGTCTCTGGCAGTGCTGCCCGCCTGCCACAAAACCTTGTATTTGAGTCAGCAGTTCCTGAATACTTCAAACAGACACTGATGCATCTTCGAAACATGTAGACATGGATGAAATAATCGTTTTATTGATAGTTTTAGCCATTCAGAGTGAGCAAATGATGATTGAACATGCTGCCTGTCGGCCATTTTTGAAATCACGGCACTTTCGGATGACGTAAAATGCGGTAATGGCGGACTGCGGGATTCGGATTTTCACTTAAAATGCGGATCGCGCGGAACCGAAATCCGCAAATGTCGGCGATATGCATATCGCATGTTGTGATATCGCGATTTCGGTATTTAAACGATATATCGCCAAGCCCTATCATATCTACAAAACGTGTATGCAATTTTACATTGTTTCCAATTAATTAAAATTTATATAAAAATACAGACTGAGAACTGAGGGTAACTGCTAAACCATTTAATTGGAAATCTTTCAATGAAAAGAGAGGCATAAGTTTTAAAGTTCCAGACAAAACATAAATTTGAAGAGGAAAGGATCTTACAGAAGGATCACACTGGTACAAGTATGGCGTCTCCTCATCTTCATCCCAACCAGCTATCAACAGAGACACTCCGAAAGGCCTCACTCCACTAGAAATAAAATCGGATATTAAATAACTAAATTAAACTAGAATTGGGGCCATTCAAAAATGGCAGTTTTCCAGCGGTATGCATTATTTTTGTCCCATGGGGACGAGTGATTGCCAATTATGTGCCAAATAATGGATATACACAATTGTCAGAGTCAGAACATGGACCTAGTATAACACCTCCAAGGTCAGAATCTGTATTGAAAGAAATAAATTGGTATGATATACAGTCAACACAGAAATTATTTGCACGCTTTGATTTTTCATCATATTTCACAGAAAAATGATAGTATGATAAAAAGAACTGCCCTATGTTTTAGAGTAGTGTTAGTAGGTTAGGTTCCCATGCATTTCATTTTTACCAAAATTCATTTTCTTGGAAAATATGAAAAAATTGAATTTTGAAAACCAAAAAATATTTGCACGCTTCAGCCAACTGCCAGAAACTTAATTTTTAATGATGATACTCAAATTTTGCTTTGGAACAACTGTTGTTTATTGCATATTTAGCTCATTTACATCAATCAGACATTATTTGGGGTTCGCAGGTGAGATTACAGGTGTTACTCAAGGAGTACACCCATTCTCATGTTTTTCTCCTACATTTAGGTATAAAAATAATTTAAAAATAGCAATTGTCATGAAATTGGTGTGTGAAGTCCTTTAAAATAGTCAAATTGTGAGAAAAAGATAAACTATGCAGGTTTTTGTGAAGAACTATGTTCAATATCTTATCAGGAAGTGTCCAAAAAAAGGCTGTTGGTGATTTTGTGCTGAGAAACAACTGATGATTTGCCTCTGACGAGTTATTTAACCACTGGCTTATCAATAGTTGTTAAGAAAGAATATTTAGAGTTGTTTTCATCAATATTTGCTCAAAAATTAGGTTATTATTCGATTTTAGCATATATGTAAGTGTTGAATATTCAATGCATTGTCATGCATCGATTATTAAGATCCACTCAAGCTTGTCTATACAATAATTATGGCCTAAATTACTATGACAGTGAATAGTTTTCATTGCTCAAAGCTTATTTTTTACAAAGGAAACCCATTATTCTGAAATTTTCACTCATTGCGGCCCTCCATGGGGGTGCCCTATTAAGCAACACTTGTTGTAGGCTGCATAATGGTAATGATATAGTGCAAAATTCGAAAACTATTTGTCTTAGTTATCTCAGCTGACTTTCTGTAAGATTATTACAACCTACTGTTCACAGCTCACAGTCAAAATAGTCCCCAGGGGCAAAATTGAGTCCTGTAATTAAGATTTTTTCAGTTTGATTCTACTCGTATTACTGTTTTTGGCATTTTGTGGTTGCATGTAGAACACAATTACCCACCAATACCTGCAAAATTACTTTTTTAGACAAATAGGCACAATTATGGAGTTTACTAATCAGTCTGTGAGTTGCTTGTTTCTAGCCATATTTCTATAGCCATACATAGAAAAAAACCATGGGATTGAGTGTTTCCCTTGGTAACACCTGCAATCCCACCTGTGAACCCCAAATAATGTCTGATTGATGTAAATGAGCTAAATATACCATAAACATCAGTAGTTCCAAAGAAAAATTTGAGTATCATCATTAAAAATTAAGTTTCTGGCAGTTGGCTGAAGCGTGCAAATATTTTTTGGTTTTCAAAATTCAATTTTTTCATATTTTCCAAGAAAAGAATTTTGGTAAAAAATGAAATGCAAGGGAACCTAACCTACTAACACTACTCTAAAATATAGGGCAGTTCTTTTTATCATACTACCATTTTTCTGTGAAATATGATGAAAAATCAAAGCGTGCAAATAATTTCTGTGTTGACTGTAGTTGAAAGATGATATTATGATCTGCGCATGCTCCGCGGGAAGACGTCTTTCATGTCGCTCCGCAAACTTCTTCAATCTTTTCTTCTCTCATCCAACGATCGCTTACTCTACAACGCTAAATATGATCAGATAAGCCTGGTGAACAGTGGTGAGTGTATTTATGTGGCTAAATCTATTCCAAATTGTCCAAAAACCCCTTCAAAATTATCGTTTACTTAACTACCATGGTAACAACAAGGAACCGGAAGCGTACGTGTTATGGCGGCCGTGTCAAACGAGATGGCAACATCAGCTGTTTAATACTCCCAATCATCAATATTCTTCTCCACACACTGATCGCAAGCCACTCTCAAGGAGGTAATTCAGATAATCACAATCCACAGCCAGAATCGGCTCTAAACAACTTAATTGTAAGCACACACTGCCTAAACATAACATCTAAGGCTAAGCCACTGGTAAACACACCCATTACTAGCCCAAAACATCTCATTATATGGCTACTATCCATCTCGGGTGATATAGAACCAAATCCTGGACCAGTGCCAGCCTATTGCAGTGTCTGTAATGATGAGGTGACATGGACGTGCAAGGCACTCCAATGTGATGAATGTGATCTATGGGCACATATCAACTGTGTCAAAATTAATTCAAACACATACGAATCCCTCATCGGGTCCTCAGTCCTATGGATGTGCCCAGAATGTGGAATTCCTAATTTCACCCCTAGTAGTATTTGCTCTGCTGATATGAGTGAAACTGTGTCAAGCCAACTTGGTCTATCTGCAGAAAACAACTACCTTGCCCCACTTGATGACCTAGGACGTCCACTTCACACTTCGTCCCCAGTGAAGCAGACTACTCACAGACAAACAGCAAACAAAAATGACAATTTTAAAATTCTAAACATAAACTGTCAGAGTATATCTGCTCATCGTGCTGAATTTCAAAACCTTGTTGACAGCACACAACCAGACATCATGGCTCACACAAGATATTGCAAACTCCGAATGCTTTCCAACTGACGTATACAATATTGAGCGAAGAGACCGACAACGCAGCCGTGGCGGCGGCGTATTCATCGCATGTAAAACGACAATATCCATGTGCCGTGAGCCGGACCTGGAAACAGACTGCGAAGTCATGTGGTGCAAGATTTCCCTGAAACATGGTAAGTCACTGCACGTAGGAGCATTCTACAAACCACATGAATCCGACAACATCTGCATACAACAACTAGAAGCCTCTATGAACAAACTGAGAGGAAGAAGTCAAAACATACTACTAGGAGGAGACTTCAATCTGCCTAGTCTAAACTGGAACGGAAAAGGTAAGGCCGTCAAATCAAATTGTAGATTCCCTACCATCTACAACAATTTCACCAACCTAATTGATGATTTTGATCTTTTTCAGACTGTGCACGAACCAACACGAGGTGAGAACATCTTAGATCTATTGTTTACAAATCAACCAACAAAAGTAAACAAATGCCGGGTGATACCAGGAATCTCAGATCACAACTGCCCAATCCTGGAAATGGATTTTCAACCGATAAGACTCAGACAAGAGCCCCGCACCATCCATCTCTACAAGAAGACTGACTGGACAGCTTTTAGAGAATTTGTCAGCCAACAAATCAATCAAGTACCAGGCATCGAAAATCGTGGAGTCAACAGACAATGGTTGTTCCTAAAGGAAACAATTGAAGAAGGCATCAGGAAATTTGTACCAACAAAGAGGTGCAAAAAGAAAGACGGTTTACCGTACATCACAAGAGAGATCAGAAGCCTAATCAGAAGAAGAGATCGCACTTACAACACCATGAAGGAAGCCATGAAAGATGTATACACCCATAGCTGGGCCAAGAAGCAAAAGGAAAAGTTCCAACGCTTGAAGAAAGAGGTACAGAAGAAGATCAGGAGGGCATATTGGACATAT
The DNA here is from genome assembly GCA_026936325.1 of Platynereis dumerilii. Classification (NCBI taxonomy): domain Eukaryota; kingdom Metazoa; phylum Annelida; class Polychaeta; order Phyllodocida; family Nereididae; genus Platynereis; species Platynereis dumerilii. Next base: position 15,352,651 of record JAPTHN010000014.1, read on the forward strand.
GTCGAAGAAATCGTCACCAATACAGACGAAAACCCAAGAACAGCACCAAAACGCTTCTGGACATATATCAAACACATGAAGAAAGATACCACTGGCGTCTCAACTCTCAAACAAGATGGAAACACCCTCACAAGTGGCAAGGACAAAGCGGATGCCCTCAACAGACAATTCGAAAGTGTCTTCACAAGAGAGACACCAATACCACCAGCGGAGAAGAGGAAAGATCAGCTCTTCCCTGATGCACCAGAAATAAGCATCACCGTACCAGGAGTTACAAAACTCCTGAAGAAACTGGACACGTCAAAAGCAGCTGGACCAGACGGCATTCGACCCGTGGTACTAAAAGAGCTCGCAGACGTCATCAGCCCGCTCCTGACAAGCATCTTCAACAAGAGCTACAACACCGTGTTGTTCCTCCAGACTGGCGATCAGCTAACGTCACACCTGCATTCAAAAAGGGGGATAAGAGCAAGCCAGCCAACTATAGGCCCATATCGCTTACATGCATCGCATGTAAGCTTATGGAGCACATTGTCACAAGTCACATAATGAGACATGCGGACAATCACAACATCTTATACAGACTCCAACACGGCTTCCGCAGTAAATTATCTTGCGAAACTCAACTGGTAGAATTTGTCGACGACGTCATCAATAACATGGACAAGAAAACACAGACAGATGTGTTGATCATGGATTTCTCGAAGGCTTTCGATAAGGTCGGCCACAAGAGGCTCCTACTGAAGCTAAGGCGCTATGGAATAAATGGAAAAAACAACAGATGGATAGAGGCCTTCCTTGGAAAAAGATCACAGAAGGTAGTCCTTGAGGGCAAAACATCGTATGTAGCCGACGTCATCTCCGGAGTCCCCCAAGGCTCAGTCCTGGGTCCTTGCCTGTTCCTTTTCTTTATTAATGACATGGCAGACGATATCAGCTCCACAGTCAGGCTCTTCGCAGATGACACGATTGCATATCTTGCTGTAAAGACCGAAGCCGACTCACAAGCTCTCCAAGCTGACTTGGACAAACTTGGTCGCTGGGAATCGCTGTGGCAAATGGAGTTCCACCCCGAGAAGTGCAATGTATTACGTATAACACGTAATCGTCGAAACATCGTTCGCAAAGACTATAAACTCCATGGCCACACGTTAAAGGTAGTTGAAAATGCCAAATACCTTGGCGTTACGATCTCTCAAGACCTGAGTTGGAATGACCACATTGACACAATTACTAACAGAGCAAATAAAAGCCTTGCTTTTATGCGACGCAACATCAGAATATCCTCCACCAACATCAAAAGTCTAGCTTATAACACGCTAGTACGTCCGCATTTAGAATATGCATCCATAGTCTGGGACCCATATACAACTAAAAATGTCAAAAAGATTGAAGCCGTGCAGCGAAGAGCAGCCAGATGGGCATTAAACAAGTATCGTTATGGCCCAAACACTACTCCAGTGTCATGCATGATTGACACCCTAAAATGGCCGCTCCTTTCAACACGTCGCCAGCACGCTAGGCTTCAATTCTTCTACAAAATTGTAAATAACATCATTCAAATTAATCTTCCACCTTACATCAAACCTCCTAGTCATGAACACCAAACAAGATATAAGACAGCCCATAATTACGCGATTCCGGATTCCACAGCTTGTTACCATAAAAATTCTTATTTTCCCCGAACAGTCAGGACTGGAATCTACTTGCTCCGCAAGTAGCTTCAGCCCAGACTATTGACTCCTTTAAATTAAAACTTTCTAAATTAAACCAATAGCCACATATATATAAACATTGTTTTTAGCCAGCACTGTATTTATATTAAGCACTAACCACTCTTAAACTTTTTCTACTGTTCTATCTCTCTTTTCCTAGCAGATCTACAACCTTGGCGTAATATTCAGCAAATTGAATGTGCCAAGTACCAGGCAGAAGCAGAAGCAGAAGCAGAAGAAGAAGATGACAGGGAGGTGTGGAAGTGAATTGAACTTTAAAGTGTCTGACAGTGTAATCGTTGATAGGAATCAATCAAGTTGATTGACAAGCAGTGATAGCTATCCTTGATTGCTATCCTAGATTGCTATCCTTGACTGTCACTGGACCTGCTGCAGGAATCTTTATATAAGCCTATTGTGGCAGTCTTATGCATGACACACAAATGTGTATGACAAAATAATGCATACGACAAAATAATGTGGACGCAATGTCGTGCACTGCTGACAGGATGAAAACAAGAGATTGTCCCATTTAAATATGCACAATCAAAAATTATAATTTTTTTTGCTGCAAGTTTGTATTCACAACAACCTCCAAACTTTGTACGACAAATAGGATAATTTAAATCATTTATTCCATGAGACTACCATTGTATTTCCCCTAATAATACCAAACGTGCCCAAGAAATAAACAATTCTGGAGGAACAAGAACTCATATTCTCCCTTAACTTAGTACTATAAGCCACCCAACTGGTTCAGTCAAATTGTCAACTATGATTGGACTTTTTTTTATGCTTTTTTCCAAGTGGTTGAAATTAAATTTATCAAAAATAATACAGTAAATATAGCAACTTAATACACAATAAACTTCTTTGTTCTTCAATTTCCTTTGACTGAGAAATGATTAATTTTTACTTACAAGAACAACACTGCGCCACACCCAGGTAATTGTAAAATTATAAATTACATTTATAAGAGATAATTTTTAAGCAATCCTTACCCTGATTGTGTGTACTCTTGCATGACATTGGCGACCCTCTGCACGAGCTGAGCTGTGGGGATATTTTCCTGGTATGTCAAGTAATATTGCTGGGCTAATTTGCGAGCTTGACGAATGAGAACTCTGAAAAAATAAAAGATGCATGACAGAAAGGGACAATCATTTAGACATATTATGACAGAGCAATATCTTAGCTGAAGGTACAAACACCATTCATCACACGTGGTCTCCAAATACATTCAGGAAAAGAAAATACTTCACTGGCTCAGCTAAGAGTGAGTGAGTTTGTGTTTTACGCCCCATCAGCACCGGTGTGGGCTATTTAGAGGCAATGGCTCAGCTAAGAAACTACAATGAGACATGTCCCATTTAAGTCTGCATCACATATAGATCTGAAGGATGCATGGATTATTGGGGCTCTATGTCCTGTATTTATGCACATGCCAGGCTAATTAGGATAGGAGGAGGACATGAAATGAGGCGAAGGATAACTGAAACAGCTATCCAACATAGATGACCCGGCAAGACCTAGATTCAAACCCTGGACCCAGCGATTGGCAGCACAGCACGAAACCACTAGACCAACCCGCCTATTTACATCTAAAGCACAGACATATTAATAATTGCCCAAAACGCCAAGTTTTGCTGTTATCAAACCAAACAAATAGAATGACAGAACTGCTGAATTCTCAGCAAATTTTTAGGCATAATACCTGTAATCTGGACCCATTCCACTGTAGACCATGCCGATGTTCTTGGTGATCATTTCAATTTTGTGAATGCTGTGCTCATCATACAGCACTGACTTGTGTTTCTTTTCTGTGGCCAGTACACAACCATTTGTAGCTGAAAAGTAAAATAAAAGCATTGAATACTTGATCAGAAAAAGGGTGGCACAAAAAACTACTTTGAAAAAGACTTTAAACTAATAAACTTTTAAGTAGAGTAAAGATGTAAAAACAAAGATTTCACTTGATATTAGATACATAACCTTGTAGACCTGTAGCTTATATTTTTTAAAATCTTAATGATCTTTGCAAACTCCATCATTGCATCTTGCAATACAAATCCTGGGATTCTTTAATATTTTAAATTACATTATTCATTTTTTATAATCAATTTACCCTAAAATTGAAGACCACTTGGTGTTAAGATGGGTGCCCCGAGGGGAGGAGCTTTGAGTTTTTCAATATCATATCGTGAATTCAGTTTATTAACTCTAGACATCATATTTTTAAGCACACTGTGTGACACAGCATTGATTGTTAATTTTTTTAATACTTATTTCCCATGAAATAATAAAGATCTCTGCCCAAACAAGAATTTAAGCAATAAATCACACAAAAACTCCAGGCACTCCCCCCCCCATGACTGCCAGTCAAAACGGCGATAAACCAAAACGGCTATTGCCGAAACGGCGAGGGTTTTTCCAAACTTGACCAAAACGGCTATTGCAAAAATTCAAAATGCATGCCATTGCCAGAACGGCTATTACACTTAACCAAAACGGTGGTATCTATTGTCAAAAACGGCTTTTTCACAAATAGAATTTTATTTAAAAAGTCGGTAATTTTGTTATAATATCAGACAAAGGATGACAGTAATTCTATAATCTTACACAATTAATTGTCATCAACCTCAAAGCTTCAAAGGCTGGCAGTAATTCTGTAATCTCACTCTCAATTGTCATCAATACCCAAGTCTGTACAAATTGTGATTGCAATTTATGTCTTCAAAGCTGTCAGATGATGAAACCAGTGTAAAAAAGCAATATATACCACCCCAAAATGAGGCCCTTCACTCAAGTTTTGTCTCTACTGGAATACACTTGCTGCTTTCCCTGGACTGTCGCCGTTTTGGTAGGAAAATCCTGATAAAAAAGCACATAAAACTACTGGTATAAAGGTATAGCCGTTCTGGTATAGAGGTGTAGCCGTTCTGGTATAATTGCATTGTAACCTATAGCCGTTTTGGTATCTAATCATCGCCGTTTTGGCCTCGCCGTTGTGGCACTGTCAAAAATACAATAGCCGTTCTGGTCTATCGCTTTTTTGGCCGCACACCCCCCCCATGGCCTTATTCTTAAATAAGTTAAATTCCTCAAGGGGCTTAGTAAACTCACCTTTTATGCCAACTGAAGGGGCACCAGCAGCCACTGCAGCCAGAGCATATTCGATTTGCACAAGTTTTCCAGAAGGACTGAAAGAAAATCAAGACAACACATCATTTCAAGTTATTCGATCAGACTCATCAGCTGTCAAAATGATTTGGGACCTGCTAAAAAGCGGGTAGAAAAAAGCGGGGTAGCGGGTAGCGGATACACGCAAAATAAACACTGGAACAATAGGAAGCACCTTGAACAAACAAAGGGTCATTCAATTGACTGTAGTACAACATATCTGCCTGCCCGCTACTCTTTGCCCCTGCTACCCCCGCTACTTGCAATCAGCTGCTGATTGGTCTTGCTAATTACTATTAAGACCTTAATGGCAGGTAAGCATGAAAGCGGATTGCACTTTAAATATGTGCAACACTGACAGTTACATTTTCTTGAATTGATTTGCCATCAGCTTTTGGGGCCTACATGCAAAAAAATATTGAGGATTGAAGCGAAAATAGGCCTAGGTATAAAAAAAATCCAATAAATTGCTTTTAAATTTGTGATTTTAACTATGAGATTTAATTGTAAAATTCTAACTTTTGAGCTCTTATATATGGACTTTTTAAATGAGCTTTCAGCTAATGTTTCCTGTTTGTAAAACTGCGTAAATTTGATTTGATTTGAAGATATTTTTCCTCCACATATAGATTGATAAGATGCATAGATAGATAGGCCTAGATAGATAGATAGATAGATAGATAGATAGATAGATAGATAGATAGATAGATAGATAGATCTCTTTCCCTCATCATAATAAATTCAGGGAATACTTAAAAGTTAGGCCGAGGATATTCACCGAGCCGGGCTCGGCCAATAGCAAGAAATCTCCTATGCAACGAGCCGACCGGCTCGGCCGTTAGCAATGGTTTTGCTATAGACCGAGCCGCTCGGTCAACAGCAACTTGACTATTCGCCGAGCCGGGCTCGGTACATAGTAATTAGAGTGCTATTTACCGAGCCAAGTGTTATTTTATGCCAAATTCCTCCATTCAATGTTTGGAAAGTCCTCCCGACATGCTGATCGAGCTCTTAATTTTGCGTTGGTCAGTTAGTTTTATCAAGAATACCTCACTTCACACCAGAGGGCAACCGCGCTTTTAGCTCCACCTAGCTATTTATTGAAACGAGCAAGCAAGAATGAATAATCTGGTTGAGCATGCCATGTTAATTTGTGTTATTTAACAAGATAAAACTAAAAATAACCTTTTGTTTTATTTCTTCAATAACACAAAGATACTTTAAAGCAGAATAAGTTGTAGCTACACTTGAAATTCCCATGCGCCACTAGAATAGAATAGAATAGAATAGAATAGAATATTAGAATAGAATAGAATAGAATATTTTATTAACCTCAAAAAATGAGAGTACAAATTTACAAAACAATAACAATTAAAAATACATTATCAATGCATATAATATAGGACTATATATAATTATATGATGATATGCAGACAATTTTAAAAAGTTCTTTTTATTTATTAAAATGGGTTTAAAAGCAGTTCAAGCAGCTCTTTATCAGTTGAGCTGTAAGAATTCAACAACTGCCGGCAACTGTCCACCAACCCGTCATTAGAAAAGCCTACACTTTTAATTAATTTACAGGACTTTTTTGTGTACTTATGATTGAATATGACCTTGATAAATCTAATATCATTATCACAACAAACATCCATTACTCTATGTACAAGCAAAGTATTGGGTAAGTTTAAATTGTGCTTTAAAACATGACAGTAAAATTTCTTGGCTCTTGCACTATTGTTCATTATTGAATTAAACAGTTGGAGACATTGGGCTTTTAAAATTACATCAGGGTGTGAAATATATAGGGCTGCCAGCAGAGTGGTGGAGCGAAAGTATTTTTTCAATCCCAAAGATGATTTTCTTAATCTTGATTGAATTTTTATCAAATCCAAGATGTGCTTTCGCTTTTGTGGAAGCATTCTCCCCCATATAGCAGAATTGGCTGAATAGCAGTTTTCCATAAATGTGAAATTATCTTTGGCTCCACCCCACCGCTGCACATACCAGCACTCTGCAGACTATAGAATGCTTTTCGACATTTACTAATTCTATTTTTTACATGTATTGATGACATATCAGGTTTATTACACAATGTAGCTCCGAGATAGTTAATATCATTAACAATATTTAATTTACACTTATTCATAGACCATGAAATACCCTCTAGATAATTTCTGCCAAACACAATACATGAGGTTTTCTGTACATTAAATGACAGACCGAGATTTGTTATTCTATTATTAACATGATCAATAAGCCTTTGCAAGCCAGAGACAGTCGTACTTGTTAATAATATATCATCGGCGTAGCAAAATACATTGTACGAGACGTTACCAATTTTAATACCTCCTGTCAGTTTGTTGAGTTCGTCTATTACATCCTGGTATATAATGTTAAACATAAAAGGGAGGTTAAGCCCCCTTGCCTAGTACCTCTGGCTAATTTAAATGGTTCAGATAGTGCTTTGTTCCACCTTATAACAGCATGAGAGTCATAATACCATGAATACAATAAACGCCACTAGGGGCATGCATGCGCGATGTAGTTAATGTTGTGTAAGTTGTTCAGTGCCTTGTTTTTGCAAGACAGTCATGTCTGCTCTGCCCGGTGACTTGAGTTGCAATCCACATAAATTGAGATAATTGACATCTCTGTGAAGCAGTGTCACAACCTAATTCCACTTTACCTGGCGGATCAAAGGTTTCTAATTGCCTGCCAGGCAATTGGGAGCTATTGGGCAGTTCTATACTTGTTTTAAAAAGGCCTATTAGATCGTAGCGCATCCACCTGTCAAATCCAGGGCTCGGCCAATAGCAACATTGCTACGCACCGAGCTGGCTCGGCCAATAGCATTTTATTTTGCTATTGGCCGAGCCCGGCTCGGCGAATAGCCATGGCGTAAAAGTTATAGCATTTAACAAAACACAAATGAAAAATAAATCAGAGCTGTAAACACCAAATAAAAATATTTCACTCAGAAAAGCGGAAAAACATAAATTTATGTTTGCTTGTAATTGAGTGGATTAGTTCATTCAAAGTCAAGATGAAACCGATTGCTGTTGAGGCAGTTCAATAATGAATGGCAATTAACTCACCTCAGATTGCCTGACACATATAGGCCTAATTGAGCGGAGAGGGAGCGGGGATAGGTAGCAGAAGAAGCTACGATGGAGGGGTAGCGGGTGGAGTTGTATCAAGTAGCTTCTGTGTTGTACCAGAATCTACCCGCTACCCGCTTTCTCCCAGCCCGCTTTTTAGCAAGTCCCTAATGATTTTGACAACCAAAATGACAAATCAAAATGTAGCCGGTTCCTGCATTATCGCTCAGTCATTTTCGTCAGCGTTTTAGACAAAGAAATTTCACAATAACTACGATGCAAATGTATCAGAAAGATGCCTTATATCAAAGACTAGTTATTTACACTAAGGTTTATGAATTCAATGCAATAATTACCTGAAAGTCGTCAAAGAAAAGCTGTATCTTTCAGACATGATTCAGCCGTGATCAGACAAAAATGGTCGCTAGAAAAGCGGGTTAGAAATTTCAGATTTCAAGTCCGCAAAATTTAATTTTTTTGCTGAGAAAATTTAAATATCATTAAATAATTAATTCAATGTGATCGATTAAGCTTTTCGAATCATTAAACAATTATAATCTTAATAAATTAGCGTTTAAATAAATTATTTTATTGTTTGAAAAAATTGGCCAGATCCGGATTTTGGGTAATTTTTGTCATTATCACAAGTTTTGAGGTCAAGCAGAAAAGCATGGCTTTGGCAGTTCAGCTCTTGAGAAATAGCATTTTCAGGCTGGAAACAAGGCTTCTTCAAGTTTTGGGCATTCAGAATAATCAAGGTGAGTGTGGGGAATGTAGAGGTATGGTCTGGGGAGCATGGGCTAACAGGAAAACTGTCAAAAACCAATGACAACTTGGAACTTTTTGACCTGTAAATTTTGACAGGTCAGCTCAGCTCAGTTGCAGTTGCTGTCAGTTTTGACAGCTGTGGTTATGACAGCTGTCAGTTTTGACAGTTGCTGATAAGAGAGCAACTTTCATGTCTTATTACACTAAGTAGAGCCTGGTCATTCAGAGATAGTTCTGATAATGCATGTGGAATATTTTCTGAAGAGTGACTCTTGACTCTTGAGTCTTGTCAAGCAATCATTTGACTAAATCATCAACACTGGTCAGTGGTCAATGGCAATGGCAATCTGACCAAATTAATGAACAGCAAAGATCCTGGTTCTTGATGTTTGTGGACCACTGGCCTACCCCAGTTCTTAACATTGCTTAATTGCAGTTCTGAAACTTGGGTGTTTAAGCTGGTAACTGGTAAGCGTAAGGCGCTTGAACGTGAATTGTCATTGGGTGGACTACTCGTCCAATGAACGATTAAAATCAGAAGCTGCTAATCTCATATCATGACTATAGGCCCTTTTCCATGAAGTTATGCCTGTCACAAAAATGATTTCATAAATCATATGCATTTTCTTCATGTTAAACCATATTGGCCTTTTATTCATTCAGGATGGCCTCCGCTTGGTTTTGAAGTTGCAGGCATTCCACAGCAGTCTCAAGAGGTGGCGCCACAAGCTAAGCAAGAATCCTCAAATCTGTTACGCGACTTATTAGGAAACGGCATCTTGTGGGCAGCTGTTCCAAAACATCGCAGAAGTTTAGAACGTCGGATGATGCGGCGCATGGGACACACCAAAATAGAGAAATTCATGACGTCAAAAAAGAATATTGTAGAATGTTTAGAATGTGGACATTGGCATCTAGCTCACACCATTTGTGGTAAGTTTAAAGAACAAAGAATCCCTGCAAGCTTTTCACACAAGATTGCGTTCTTATAATATGTTCACTGCTGGGCTTGCTCATGTCATAAGAAAACAACAATAAACTTGTAAAAGACAATAAAAATTGCCATAAAATCGTAGATACGGGTCTCACAGTCCTCCCGAAACAGCGAAAGCTGCTTGATTTTTACACGAGAGGAAACATACTTGTTATAGCTATTGAGCCACTTGTTGCATGGTTCTCAGAAGTTTTCACTGCTAGCTCTTGTGTGTGGAGGGCAGCGTAATTTATAAACGCTTTGGTAATGACATTTTTGTGAATAATAGACGCTCTGACAGGTGCAGATTGGATTACTGTTTCAATCATCCTTCGCCTCATTATGTGACCCATGTCCTCTCCTCCTGTCCTGATTAGCCAACGAAGTACATAAATACAGCACGTAATGCCCGATCATCCATCTATCCATCATTAATGCAGTGTAATTAGTTTATAATAATGCCAATATTAGTGTAATGTATTAGTTGTGAATTTTCATCATGCAATGCATATTGAGACATTTTTCTTATTTTTTCTTTCATAGGTAACTGTTATGACAAAGTAAGAAAGGAGACAGAAATCATGCAGAACTCTATGCCAGAAAATGAACGCCTCGCAAATATACCACAAACAGAAGTAGTTTATTTATATGAAGATGAAAAGGACCAAAAAGACCAATTTAACGGCAAATACATCGTCGAAGTCGAAAAACCTCGTCCGCAGTGGTTTTCGAAAAATTTACTAGCAAAAGGACATTTGAGATAATTATTCATAAACTGTATTTGTATTGAATGTTGCCTTCTAAAGTTGCTTTGCCTGGCTCAGAAGAGTGTGGTCTTGTCTGATTTTGATTCTTGTTAAATAATTGTTGCATGGTATTAACATGTATGTAATAAACAAATATTTATAAACCCAGGTGCGAGATTTGTTTAATTGTTAATGGAGTTTACTGGCTCTTTGAATGTGTTTCCTTGGATTATACGTTAGGCCAATACAATACACGTTCTGCGTTTTACATTTTAAAAATCATAGCTATATGCCATGATTGTGAATTTCATCAAACGGTGGTTGAAATATTTTTTTACATGGTTATAATGGGTGTCCCTCGTTTAAATTCGAAATGGACGGTCGCTGTCTGCAAATTTGAAGCTACAAATTGTATGAGAGTCTGATTATAAAAACTGTCTGGAAGTTTTATAAAAATGTTCTGAACAGAGAAACTGAGAAAGTAATAATCATTATTGAAATTAAAAAATTATATGGCTGGTGTGTCTCGTGTGATTTGGATAAAAAAAATCCAAGTTTTTTGCCAAACTGAAGGACACATTTGAAGAACCATATAAATTGGTTCATCTCCATAAGAAGAGATAAAAGCTTTTCTTTATTGGAAGAAGTTTCATTGGTCATCTCTTTATTGGAAGAAGTTTCTTTGGTCTCACCTATATGAAGAAATTTTTTTGGTTCATCTCCATATGAAGGAGTTTCTTTGGTTTCTTTGGTTTGTCTCCATATGAAGATGTTTCTTTGGTTCATTTCGGTCTGAAGGGGGTTTGTTTGGTTTATCTCTGTATGAAGAGGTTTCTTTCATTTGTCTCTATATGAAGAAGTTTCTTGGGCTTATCTTCATATGAAGAAGTTTCTTTGGTGTTCGTGTGAAGAGGTTTCTTAGTTTATCTTTGTATGAAGAGGTTGCTTAGGTTCATTTTCATATAAAGAGGTTTGTTTGGTCTATCTTGATATGAAGAGGTTTCTTTGGTATGAAGAGGTTTCATTGGTTTATCTTCATATAAAGATGTTTCTTTGGTTCATTTCGGTCTGAAGTGGTTTGATTGGTTTATCTCTGTATGAAGAGGTTTCTTTCATTTGTCTCTAAATGAAGAAGTTTCTTTGGCTTATCTTCATATGAAGAAGTTTCTTTGGTGTTCGTGTGAAGAGGTTTCTTAGTTTATCTTTGTATGAAGAGGTTGCTTAGGTTCATTTTCATATAAAGAGGTTTGTTTGGTCTATCTTGATATGAAGAGGTTTCTTTGGTTTATATAGGTATGAAGAGGTTTCATTGGTTTATCTTCATATGAAGAGGTTTCTTTGGTTTATTTCGGTCTGAAGAGGTTTGTTTGGTTTATCTCTGTATGAAGAGGTTTCTTTGGTTTTTCTCGGTATGAAGAGGTTTCTTTGGCTTATCTTCATATGAAGAAGTTTCTTTGGTGTTCGTATGAAGAGGTTTCTTAGTTTATCTTTGTATGAAGAGGTTTCTTACGTTCATTTTCATAAAAAGAGGTTTCTTTGGTTTTTCTCGGTATGAAGAGGTTTCTTTGGTTTTCTTGGAATGAAGAGGAGTGTTTAGTTTATCTTTGTATGGTTTATTTGGCTTCTTTGGGTTTTCTCCGAACAAAGACTTCTCTTTGGTGTTTCATATGGGGACTCCCAAGTATTGTAAGAAATAAGAGATACATAGACTTAAAAATAGTTTATTATGACATAATTCGTAATGATAATAAATACAGTACATACAGAGTCTGGGAACCTACAAAATTACACAATTATAATGGAAAATTCATTTTCACTATCGGGTGATACGTATCACTATAATACGCTATGGCACTCCATCATCTTATTATATTGCCGAATAATATCACAAATGTCGAAAATGGTATTCAGGCGCAAGTGTTTGTTCTTCAATGAATGTAAACAATATTTGTAGCGTAGGGTTTGTTTTCGTCTTTGTGTATGTCGGTGCCACAGCAAATTGCATTGCATCTCTGTGAATAAAGAAAGGAAAATGTTACATTACTTTTTTGCCAAGATGCTCTTTGAATAAACCTGGGCCAACTAGGAACACTTAGCAGAACTTTCTCTGCAACCATAAGCCAGCATGTGTGGGATAGGTAAATGCATAGATAAATGTTAATTGCAGTTAAAAAAGAACACTTTGCTTGATGTGTCAGAAAGATATCAAGATTTTGGGAACTTCAGACCGAGCTGTAAAATTGTCTTACCTTTTTACCCGATCCAGAGGCCGAACCAATAGCATGCATGAGGCCAAAGAGTAGACCAATCAGAATGGGCATTACAGCCACCATCCATCCAACAATGTAAGCCCAGCCAGGATAGGTGTACTGCTCTCCCACTTTTACTTCCAGTTTTGTTTTTGTCTCTTGAATGTGTAGCCAAAATTGGTAGCCAAAGGCAACCTATGGATATAAACAATAAAACATTTCATGAAAAAACAATTTTAATGTAAGATTTTAATAGCACCTTATGTACATGTATCTGCAGTGTTGTGGCGCATTTCCAAGTTCCTTGTTTTTATCTTTTGTTAAGGCAATATTTGAAGTATTTCATTTAGATAAACTCTTCCGTGAATTAAAATTTGCCTTCAGGAACCTCTGCTGAAGTAGTATTTCTGTCATTAAAGTGTTGGAGATTTTGATACTGTGGAAATAACTGAAAATAAAAAGTTTTTTATAATTGCAAAACCGCATTGTTACTTACTGCTGCCAATAGGGATGCCAAGGAAAACCAGATGCCCATGATGATTTTGTTGCAGTCGTGAAATGGCGCTTTAACTGTTGTAATAAAATTGAATTAGATTAATAGGCCTACACATTTATGAGTATAACAGTATTTATATGAATATGGCATGGCTAGGTGTTTTTCAAAATTTTAAGTATTCATCATATAGATGTTGCTGTTATTTCATTTTGTAGTGGGATTTTTTTCCATTTGTACATGAATGTCTTCTGGCTTTTCTCTGTCATCAAAAAGGATATTGTATATATATCCAAGAGCACTCAAAGGCCAATTATACACCTGAAATTCCTTTGCTTTCAAAAATTGGCAATTCCTGCTTAAAATTATCACACTTTTGATGAACCTGCTTCTCCATTCTCTAAAAAAACTAAACACAATCTTTGTTGACATAAGACACTTAGGAGTTATTTTTCTTACCGTATGACACCAGAAAGGCCATGAGACTAAAGATGACAACAACGAAGAGGACTTTATCCACCCAATGTATAAGTAGCAGTAGAAGATAATAGCCACCCTGAAAATAAAAGTAAAAGTAAAATGTGTGCTTTTTAAAGATTCAACATGGTTTTTGCTTCTTTCATAGACTCATCATAATGGTATATGCAGCCCTCATGAAGGTTGATAATACCGTTGATTGATAAGATGAGAGAGAGATAGAGAGTAGGAGTCCTCATGTGTAACACATTTACCTTATGTGAGGGATCTTTTACTTGCCCAGCACAGACACTGATACAAGGGTCTGACAATCCAACATCTCATCCAGAGACATCCAGCTGGGATTTTGCTCCTGCAAGTCCCCGAAAAATTTCAGGTTCTCCAACCGGAGTTTGAACCCATACAGGCAATGACCTCCAGCAGGACAGGTGGGAACCTTAACCACTTAGCCACCCAGCTGGTTTCACCATCATGAGGAAGTGGCAAACAGTCTGAAAAAAAATTATTATTATTTGCAAATTCAAGTTGATCTTACCTGTGTAATAAGTGGTAAACTGGCAACATAGCAAATACAGCAATATACAACAGATGTCAACACCAGTCTGATAGCTTTTTTCCCACAACATTTTGAATCTCGAGTTCCATCGACAGTATTGTCTATGATCACTGCTGTCCACAGGCACTGAAAAATTTAGAATGAATTTAATAATAACTCATAACACAAAAACAACATCGAACTCAATAATTATTATTCGAACATGAACATCAATTTTATGTGTGAATTGAGAGTCAGGTTTTCTCAATATGTCATTTTTCGGTATTTTTTGGCCACACACCAAATAGAGTTCTATTATCACAAAACTCCGCGTGTACTTTTCAAATCTTGCATACTTCACACTGTACACAGCCATCCAAATTATTTTTAATGTATGATTTTTAATATGTAGTGGAAAAGGTTATAACATACTTGTGATTGAAGAAGGAAAATGCCAATAGTCAGATACAAGATGAACAATATGCCTTTTTTCAGATGCATAAGATGTAATGCATTCGCAACGTGTATGAACAACATGTTTGGATCTGAAATAGACAAATGTAAGATTAGTGTGTCATGTTTTTGCATAGCACATCAGTATATTGGAAAAGCTTCAAAGTAGTTGCTCAAGATATTGGGATGCATCACGCTTCCAAGCATCGGAGAGGAGCTGCAAGGCAGAATGATCTATTTTTAGACAAAGAGGAGCTGCAGTGCAGGGTAGAGTGAGCTATTTTTAGACAGAGGAGCTGCAGTGCAGGGTAGAGTGAGCTATTTTTAGAAAGAGGAGCTGCAGTGCAGGGTAGAGTGAGCTATTTTTAGACAGAGGAGCTGCAGTGCAGGGTAGAATGAGCTATTTTTAGACAATAGTGGAGCTGCAGGGTAGAGGGAGCTATTTTGAGACAAACTACCAGCATAACAAGAATCCATGGGTTTAAAGCCACATCCTTGAAGACTCCAGGGCAGTAGTTGAAAGTTGTTGATAACCTGATAGCTTGCAAGAAGTTGCAAAAACTTACGGTCAGTGACGATCGTATGAAGAGCTATATCTTGTAATCCTCCCAAAGCTCCAAGATATGGCAGCAACATGTTCAAGACCAAATGTGGCAACAGGCAAAGTGCCAGGAAGACGTACAACCAGCTGAAGTTTATCCGGGTTGCTGTCCAGCCGCAGTATTTGCCAATAGTCGGCAGAACCTGAAAGAGGAGAAAACATTTCCAAAGATATGTAATGTCATTTTCATGTCCAGAGAATACAGTGTGTCAGACAAATGATTGGATCTTAAAAGTTTACTTACCCCATCCCAAGCTTTGGTCAGGACCAGTCCATGGACCATTCCAAGCAACCAAGGACCCAACAAAGCATCAACGACTGTTGGTTCGGTCAATTTACTCCAGGTGGCGCCATAGAATACTCCCTCTGGTTTCATGTGTATTACTTCTTCCCTACCATAAGCAATTAGGGCAAATGAAAGGACAACTGCTGTTCCACCTAGAATTGCCATTGCCTGCAAAACAATAGTAAAGGGTTTGGAATTTTTGCAAATGAAGATATATAAGGGCAATACTATCAGGAGGTACTGAATTCTACATTAGCTTTGACCATTAGAAATTTGAATGTCTCGTAACCCTCGATCTTTACGATTGACAGTCTGTGAGATTTGGCAGAGGAGACCAGGTCATCTCTCTGTTTTATTATTTTTTAGACCCAATCCTGTATTGTATTATTTGTGGATTACTTTCAGAACTTATAACCTCTGAAATGATAATTTTCACCTTACCGTAGCAAAGAAACTCATTCCAAATACGACGGTCAAAAGAGTTATTCCCCAGACTGCCCCTAATGCAGCTGCAGGCCTCCATAAGATATAACCCTCCTCAGAAACACCAGAGGAAATTTGCAGGAATTCATTTCTGTAAGAAAAGAGGAACAAGAAAGAAACTGGTACCACTTTCTACAGGCTGTTTTGTGGTTTTACTGTGAACTCAGTCTCCAGCAAGCTATCCAAATTTTATTGAAAAATGGTCTTCTGGTGGAAATGGTAACAGTATCTTCCATAATTTTCTATTTTGATCCTATCTTCTTAATGCAACAGCAATATACATGTACATCATGGATATGTGAAGTTATTACACCGCATGTAATGGGCTATGTCAAATTTGACTTCATTGATATCATGCCACTGTATGGTGATTGCACTTTCATATTTCTCTGAATCAATTGCACTTAAGGAGTGTTAATTGCACTTTCTTATCAATTGCAATTGTTGTTATTGAAGGCAATTGCTGATAATTGTGTAAAGTATAATATTATTATTTGACTTATCAGGACATCATTATACAAATTTACTTCTCATAACCATCTCCTCAATACCTACTCGAAATATTGCACTGCTGAAGGGATTCGGTTGTTTTTCTTCCATAGTCTGCAAAATGAATAAATATCTTTTGTCACAAAAGTATCTACTCACAGATCTTATTGATTTCTATTTTTGGCGACCTCTCGTCAGCCCATCGCCACTGATGAACACTAGGAATGCTCGATACTGATACCCGTATTGGTATCGATGGTATCGGAGCCCAAAAAGCAGTATTGGTATCGGATCGGTGGCAGTGCTCCATATTTAACCAATGGTATCGGTATTGGGATGGTATCAGTATCGGTAAGTAACGGCAACAAAAAGCAGTATCGGTATCGGATTGGAACTGAAAAAGTGGTATCGGTGCATCCCTAAAATGAAGACGCCAAAAATTCTGGCTAGAAATCAGCAAGGTCTTCTGAAAGTGAATTCATCTACTAGACCATTTCTAGATTTAAAGCACTATGAAAAAAGGGGCTTACCTTGTAGAGTCACAGTTTTCATCATTCCACGTATTATTGCATGTTCCCCATGCATAAGGTTGGCCAAGTGATTGAAACATGAAAATGAAACAGTAGGAAGCCAACACTCCTGTCACCACCGATAAGATGAAGCTCCTTATCAAACCCGCTAGGCCTACTCCTGAAATTGGGAAGATGAGATATTTGGAAATATTCCAAGAAAAGATTATAATTCTTAGCAAAGAATCTGGAATTGGGAAGCTGTTATATTTTTGATTTAGCATTTTAGGCTGTTGACATTGCTGACAGTATACAATTGAGTATATAACAAGCACTCTTAGAGCACAGCACCGGCCATGCTGCACATGCTTTATCAGTGGAATCGATATATATACATGTGGATGGGAAAAATAAAAAGATATTTAATTGATTTTTTTCCATTACCTGGTAGACGTGGGTGTATTTTAAATTAATGCCAGAAATGACTTGCTTATAAAAACTGTTTCTTTTCATTTTGCCTCCAATTTCAGGTACATTACAAAATTGTTTTAATATCCTATGCATAAATATTCACAGTCTAGTTTTTTCTTGAAATGATGTTTTTTTTTGTAAGATATTTCAATACTTGTATGTTTTCCAATAACAATATAATTTTAAGCATGGAGTTTAAATAGGAATTAAATAAGTATGAAGCTGATTGAAAATATTGGGTACAATTAAGCTGACAGATGTCAGGGAGGTGTGAAAGTGAATTGCACTTTAGCCCTAAATGGTGAAGAGCAATTCAGCATTGAACAACAATTATTAATTGGAAAAGAGGAAATACAATAAAAGATATCAACACCCTATTAAGTACTGTGACATCTCGAATACAGCACTCAGTGTAGTGACAGCCCCAATACACAAGAAAATGGAGGCGCAAAATCAGCCTGACTGACCCAGCGCTGGATGTTAGAAGGGATGATTATAAATCTAATAATAATATTGCATTTAACTAAAAAAAGACACACTTGTATTTGGACAATCTACGATGTTATAACTGAGAAATACATATAAAATAAACCCTTGGAATGGTCTGGTTGGGCCTGGAGCCTCGTGATTCACACTTGATGGATATCACTGCATTACCGGCCTATGCATAGCATGGCCGGTAATTAGCCTACAATGTATGGCACAACCATAATGTTACACCTGGCTTGTTCGAAGAAATTGTGAGACTTCTCATCGAACCAGTTTGTCGATCCCGCTCTGGAAATGGTGAAGATGTAATTTTGTAATTAGCACTGTAGATGGACTTGATGGTATGAACTGATGTAGTGCACAACCCCATGTTTTTGCCTTAAATTCTTAGAAATTATGGAATATGGATAAAACATTTTGTCTGACCAGCCAGGATGGATATGGTACTCGGAAATAGCGCAAGAGGGACTTGGTGGTATACTCTGATGTTGTGCACAACCTGGTGTCATGCCTTGCTCTAAGAAGAGATGAGACTTCTTAACAAACCTACAGTGGCTGGGAAAGGACACAGACTTAACTTTTTGTAAATTTGTGATCATGAAATGATAATTAGTGATCACAAAATAATTTAGATGGGAATTGGCTCTACAAAATTAAAATTTCGTGGAACAAAATTTTATTTTTGTAGAACCTTTGTAGAACATAATTTTTTATTTTTGTAGAACTACATTTTTGCTGCAATGGTATCAAAGCGAATGATATACATATATATATGTACATAATTCTTACCTTTCAAAAAAGGAACAAATTTGCTAATTGTTCCAATAGAGTTCTTGTGTGCAGCCCCACCGAGTTTGACTTGTACGTAGATAATGGGAAGGACAGCAAACAGAAGGCCAGAGTAAAAAGGAATCCATCCGGCACCTGATTGAGAAAATAGTAAAGTCAAAATGTAAATAGATTTATTGCTTGCATGTGACAGTGGATGATCCAGACCAAGTAGTCTATAGGTGGCCCGCAGCATTTTAGCATTTATGGTTTTGTCATGTATTTTCTTTGAAATGTTACTTTTATCACAGTGGTCTCAGTTCTCTCCTGGAGTCTACCAACGTGTGACTTATACTACAATGTCATATTACAGTGAAACACTTTGTTATAGAATACGAGTGGACTGTGGCACTAAGAAAATGGCACTTCGTGACTCATGATAGCCGATGAAGTGTCATCTTCTCTACTTTCAACATGGGAAACATAGATGCTGTTTGATTAGTCATGATCAAGAGAAAGCCATTTGACTTCTCATAATGGATTTTAGAGTGAAAATCAGATGCATTATCCTTTCGTTTGGCTGTCACCAACAAGTGGGATAAGTCTCCTTCAATCAAATTAACATTGAAAGTATTGGGTTTGATCATGACAAATCATCAGCATGATGACACACGAAGTGCCATTTTCACAGTGCCACAGTCCAATCCAATTCTATATCAAAGTGTTTCGCTGTAATAGTTTGGTGTTGTTCCTGCCTCTTGGCGGATTATCTGCACATTTAACAATGAATTTGAGTCATATTATGATTCACAGCAACTTATGTACTTACACCAATTTTTTTGTATGGATGAATGCATTAACAATTAAAAATTAGATATTATAACAATAATTTTCAAAAGAACTGCAGGCCCCGCATTCTTACCTGTATGTATAGCCAAATATGCAGGCAAGGACAGTATCATAGGTGACCCAATAAAACATGTTGCAACACCCAAGGACTGGGGGACAGTCCACAGAGTGTATTTCCTCTTCATTCTAAAACTGATTATTTTGTTCTGTTAAGTCATTTAAAATCAGGAGATATGGGGAGATGAAAGTTTGAAAGAGATACATGTATACAAGAGATGTGACTCTGATTAAATAATTCTAAGAACCATAGAACGGGGTAAATTTTGGCAAACCGGGGAAAAGTTCACTCTAAAAAATTTCAGACAAATTTGGTTTTTCAAAAAAACCATTTTGAATCTAAAAAACCAATTTTGTCCCGACATTTTTTAGAGTGTTAGCCACCTATTTTGACCTCCTTAATGGCAGAAATGCCAACTATCCTCACTAGCATAGGTTGCTTTGGGAAAGTTGGCATTTCTGCCATTAAGCCTTCCACTCGACAACTTTGCCCTGTTCTACAGTACAGAAAAATAAGCCATTAATTTCTAAAGGGTTCATAAGGCGGTTCACTTCTTCACAGAATGATGTTTGTTTTAATTGTTTGGTTTGTTAAGTGTATATTAATTTTAAACATGGAAAAAAAACAACATCACTTGAAAAATAGTAAGAGAAACGCACTGCAAATTTGATGTATTATAAACGATAATTACAGAAAGAAAAAACGAACAAAATGATGGGTCAAGGGACATTTTAGATAGGGGAGACCGGGGCTGGTTGTCACAGGGGCAGGTTGTCACACTGTGTATAATTTAAACATGCTCTATTTCTATTTAAATCTATCTGGTGAATATATACCTATGTCATTCGAAATCTTGATGTCATATTGGACATTTTTTTTAAATTCAGCACTCGGGGCAGGTTGTCACACTTTCGGGGCAGGTTGTCACACTTTTGGTTAAGAGTTTGAATGCAGGAAGTGAGACTCTGTAAGTCAAATCCTGAATGAGACAAGTTATTTTGGACATGTCAGGAATCCCCTACTTGCCCAGTGCAGACCTCAGCAATCATGTGACTCTGCACAAGGGTGCTACAAATTTTGACTTATCAAGGCAACAGAAATGCATTTTGATAAGAAAGAGGGTGATTGCAGACTGTAGAATTTTTCTACAAATTCCTTTTGAACATTTAAAATAGATCTATTTAGACGCAATGCCTTTTCTGCTTACATCATCAATCATCAGTAGAATGTACTAAGGACATGACAGTTTAATATCCATGAGAGCGTGACAACCTGCCCCGAAAGTGTGACAACCTGCCCCTGTGACAACCAGCCCCGGTCTCCCCTACATAGCAACATAAAATTATTTTTTTAAAAACACCTAAAAAATGTATTAAGCTTGATAATTCATTATTAAGGACGTCAAATTGAATCCAAAAAAGTACTGACAGGGAAGACAGTATACATATTTATGGAAAACAATGCTTGATGAATCATTAATGAATCATAAATTTTGATGGTTATTTCCATAAAAGTCACTCAGGAATCAGGTATATGCATGTCAACCATTGGGTTTTAGTGGATTGTTGAAAAGAAATGTTACTGTGTAGAATTGACAATGAAGAGGAAAGTAAAATCGATGTGAGCAGTTTTTAATAAACAATTTTCTCCATCTATTGAGACGTAATTTAATTAATTAATCTGCCCATGGATCTGTTAGTTTTAATGTGTTTTCCATAAATATTTCCTTTTGAGACCGAGTAAAATTGAAGCCCAATCAAATAAATATATATTTCTAAGTGACATGATTTTCCTTCCATATGTTTAAAATTAGCTAAAACCCTTTAGGGAGTAACTTGGAGAATTTTCCCAATCCAATCACAGTCTAAAAATATATCAAATATTCACCTGAACAGTGAAATATGTATTAAAAAAGAAAACGAGATTTATATGATACAAATAAATAATTCACACTTACCTGTTTATTACTTCACCAACAAAGTGTCCTCTATATCCTCCTTCACATAGTCGAAAGTTAAAACTAAAGTATTTATGAATCAAAATATAGTGGGTGCCAAAACAGAGCATATTGCCCCAGGCAAAATTCGCATAATTGTGGCTATGTGTTTGTGTTATATATCACAATAGAAACATTTCAGCTAAACTGGGGGCTATGCCACTCATTGGAATTACTTCAAATGAAATTAATACAAGAGTTAGTCAAACAGAAAGAGTTTTGTTTCATATCAATTATCTTATGCTCTAAATTGGTTGTACCTTGTCAAGAGAATGGTTTATTGCTCAAACAGTGACCTGGCTGCCCCCAGCTTGTTTCATGGTTCATTCCTTTTTTGCTGGGAATAGCTACGAGGAATTTCTGTGAATTTCTATGTCCATGTAATGCCATTGCCTATATATCTCTGTATAGATCTTTCTATCTGCTTTCCTTCTTTCTTCACTTATTCCTTCCCTCCTTTGCTTCCTTCATACATCCTCCATTCCATCCTTCATTTCTTATCTTCCTTCTTCCATGCATCCTTCATTCTTTTCTTCCTTCTTCCATAAATCATCAATTGCTTCCTTCCTTTTTCCTGCCCTTTCTTCCTTCCTTTTTTTTCTTCCTTTTTTCCTTCCTTTCTTCCTTTCTTCCTTCCTTTCTTCCTTCCTATCTTCATGCTCTCTCCACATTTTTAATTTCTTTTTTTGTAAATACCAACACAGTGATCAATCAATCATGGTTTCTTCCTTTCTTCCTTCCTTTTCTTCCATGATTTTTCCCTAATTATTCCCTTCCCTCCCTCCCCCCTTTCACCTACCCTCCTCCCTTTCTCCCTTGCTTCCTTTCTCCTTTACTCCCTTTCTTCCTTCCTTCCTTCCTGCCTTCCTTCCTTTCTTCCTTTCTTCCGTTCTTCCTTCATCCCTTCTTTCCTTCCTTCCTTCATTCCTTCCTTCCTTCCTTCCTTCCTCCTTCCTTAAATGATGCTGTTTTCCAATGTTCAGGGATTATTGGTTCGTTCTGCAATGTTCTCATCATGAAAACACCATGACAATGAAAAACTTCAACAATATCCTTGTTGGCGTGACAAAAGTTTAAAAACAGGAGGTAGATCCCAATCCACCAACCGTCCTTTTCCCCACTTCTGAATTATTGTGAATAATTCATATCCTGAAAGTTTCTTGATTTTCAAACAGGAAGGATTATACATCAAGGCATTGTCGTGGGATTACATTGTGAAGCCTACATGGACCCAAACATCTTCTTTGAATTCCTACAAAGATGTTTCTAAAGTCTGTCGTTCTTTATCAAGTTTAAAATGCTGTGCTTCCCTTTCTTTTTTGCTGTTTAATGTACTGGTTATTTTTTTCATAATTTTAAAATTTAGCTTCAAAGTATCTCCTAGAATGTTATTTTCTACATTTTACAATGTATGTGACAATTTTGCTCGTTATGAGGTATGATGTTGCTAGACACTTCTTTCGTAATTCTGCACTAAAATGTTTGAAGAATGAAACAAAAATTGTCATGTTTGATTGAACATATACAGGGTGTCTACAGAAAAAAAAGGGCTGTCAACACAATTTGATTTGTTTTCTGTTCATTTTGTGCCAAGCATCATTATTCAACAAAACATGATTTGTATATGAAGAGTATAATCAGAAGAGTCAAATTATCCAATATTCACGCCCCTTGCAGTGGTAACTTCCTACAGGTGAGACCAAAATGATGTGAAAACATTTTAGATGCACTCCGCCAACATTTTGCCCCTATGCATTCATGATGGAGACCTTTAACTTTACTGTGAGGGTTGGGATAACTTGCTGGATGCTGTCTCCCAATTTGCCGATACTGAGTAATCCACTGGGTCCAGCTAAGGAGACAATTTGTGGCACTCTACCTTGCTCAGCAGGTTTGTATTGATGTACCCCTGAGTCTTCTATGCAGTATGAACACTGAACAGGTGCTCTACCTTGTTGGAGATGATTTTGCCACAAAATGCTTTTTTGTCTTGACGCCATGGCATCGCAAATTCTTTAAAAATGTTGTTATAAGCATTTGCATTGATTGAATCAATGCAAATCAAATTGATTCCAGTGCTCTGATCAATGACTATTTGAGACATTTTTGTGATTTTATTGTCATCAGATGACTCCACGTTGAAGACCAAGTGTTA
Source organism: Platynereis dumerilii (assembly GCA_026936325.1). NCBI lineage: Eukaryota > Metazoa > Annelida > Polychaeta > Phyllodocida > Nereididae > Platynereis > Platynereis dumerilii. Next base: position 15,376,495 of record JAPTHN010000014.1, read on the forward strand.
GGTCCCGAATTTGAATTGTCGGCAGCTGGAGCATCAGCAAATGTCCCACTACTCACAAATGATTCATTCCTTCTCTTACAAGCACCATAAATGGTGTAAAATATTTCTCATTAACAATGAGGAAGACAGGACAAGCGTAGTCAGCTTAGAATAACCGCAGGCTGATTTCACAATGGCTTAGCAGTTCTAGAGATAGAGAGGAAGGTGTATGGGTTCAAGTGCCACCTGGTGGAGTGCAAATATAGAAAATTGATAAAATTTCTCAAGGAGCAGCCTTTCACAATATTCTTGTAGGTTCTGTGAGATAATAGTCTTTCAGCTACACTTAGAGATGACTTTCACCCACTACACTGCACTTAGACTCACATTAAACTTTGTTTAGCCAATCTTACCTATGTGTGCACCCATATCAGCATAAATCACAAGGGAATTCCCTTTGACAGCCAATCAGAATTTAGGAGACCACAGAACCATCTCTTGACTAAATTGGTACCTCAGTCTGCCCTTTGATGAGCAAACTACAGCCTGTTTCCCAGCCAACACAAAACAGGCCTGGTGGCGTTGGGATGTCCCAAGAATACTATCTATAGCAGCTTCCGCAAATATAACCGCCCACAACGGTTGCCATTTTCCCATAGGGGGCGCTTGAACAATACACTTTGGTATAATGCAACAGAATAAGGGCAAAGCATGTGATCATTGCCTGTGGAGTAACGCAAGCACTTTCGCATATCATGCTTCCAATTTGCCTTTAGTAGTGATCTAATTCACAAATATACATATAAATTTGCAATAGATCTAATATAACTGACTATCAAATCCACTCTTATGTCAAGACTTATCTCCAAATTCTAAAGTTATATGAGTATGAAAAAGAAAACAGGTGACTGTCCTCTTTTTCTGTAGACACCCTGTACTTTCCCAACTATGACAAAACACTGAGAACTGGGCTTAGACTGAAGTTACAGGGCTGCATTTGCCATATTTATAAGTCTAAAAAGAAGTCACCTTGCCCAGCTCAGACACAGATGCAATGGGCTGTCAATTTAAATTAACATCCAATCAACATAAATCTGGGATATTGCACCTGAAGGTCCACTGAAAATTTTGGGTTCCCTCCCGAGGGTTCGAACTCATGCAGGCAGGGACTTTCAGCGGAGGAACCTGAACCATGACCACTCAGCCACCAACTGCTTTGACTTATAACTACTGAATTGGTCTTGATCATGTTTTCCTTAAAATGGTACGAAAACAAAGATCTTATTTCTTTGACATTTGTATCTAAAGTGAGCCTATATATAAAAGAAGGCGTTAAGCAAAGATCTGAATTCTTTGACATTTGTGTCCGAAGTAAGTTCATATAGTATTTCTGTATGTAGTTATATTGACATGCCATATAAAATTGTACTGTATAAAATGTGTTTTTGTACAGTAAGTATCGGGTGAGGTACTTGAACCTGACAATTGTTTTATCTTTTATACCTTTTTAGACAGAAATTGGAGAAATCAGTGTTATTTGGAACATATATTCTTCGACATGGCATTTGCCTGTCACCAAAACTTGCTTAACTGTCAATAACAGCAAATCTTATACGCATATAGAAATAGAGGCTAATGTAACAAGTATTTTGACAAGAAATAGTCGATTTAAAAAAATTCTTTATTTGGCTGAATTTAAGGCTTTCAATGACAATCTGGGTGTGCAAATACAAGGGGTAAACCCCAATAAACCAACATATTTTCCCCTTTCTGAAATTTTTATTTCTTGAATGTTTGAATTTCACTTTTTAAACTGGAAGGATTATGCACGAAGGCAATGTCCTGGGATTATGTTTGAAGCCTGCATGATTGCATGAACCCAAAAACCTTGTTTAAATGCCTTCAAAGATGTTTGGTCTGTCATTCTGCTATCAGATGCAAGATGCGATGTCCCTCTTTTTATTGTGATAATTGTCCATTTGGGTTCTCACTTAATCAATTGGATTTTTGTGCACATTCGATGCTGATGTGTCCTTTTACACCCATTGCAGAATTTATGGTAAGAGTGAAGTTTTGCTTTGAGCAATACACTCTAAAAACAAGTGTTTAAGAAACAACACTAAAATAAACACTTTTTGTTACACTTAATAAACGCGTGAAAGTGTTTATGATTTTTAACACATTTAAGTGTTTTTGATTTTAAACACATTTAAGTGTCTTTGATTATAAACACAAAAACGCTTTAATAGCTTGTTACACTTTATTAACACTAAAAAGTGTTTATAACAATAAAAGTGTTTGATCTTAAACACTCAACGTTTTTCCAGGATGACTGCAGAGAAGGTGTTTATCATATTAAAGTTTTAAACAAAAAGCGTTTATAATTAAACACTCTGGTGTTGAAGTATTAACACATTGTTAATGTACATCACAATATCAGTTGTTCAGCTGCTTTTTGAATTAATAACATGGTTACAAGAGTGAAATCAAGTAACAATTTATAAAAAACAGTACAAATTAAAATAGATTTAATAGAATTTAAATACTTCATAATATTATGTAATTAAACTAACTATCCTCACTAAATTCAAAAGGCTACTTGTTATAACCAGATGATGACTGCTATTATTAATGACGGAAGGATGGGGGGGGGGTTGGGGCTTTACGTCCTGTATTTCTGCACTTGATAGGCTACCAAGTGAAGGGGTCACAGCAATGAGGCAAATGTTAATTGAAATAGCTATGCAACCTAGGCCCAGGTGACCCGACAAGAGCTGGATTCAAACCCTGGACCAAGCAATTACTAATGCTACTTAATGTATTTAAACAAAAAAAAAAACTGGATGGTATATATTTGTGCCTGCCCTCCCTCGAAAGTGCATAAGTGGGCTGTCCTCGGTTTTTTTTTGGGTTTTTATATTTCAGGGTGAGGTGGGGAAATCACCCTTGACCCATATTCTTTTCTAAAAATTTCATATTTATAAAAATGTGCATTTTAATGCATGGGATGATGGAATGGATTAACTATTGAAGCTTAAATTCTTTTATTTGAAACTTTCAAGCCACCATTAGATAATAAGTCATCACAGGGGCTAGATTTGCCTTAAAGTTCAGGATAATTTAGCCCCCTTTGAAACCCGATGAAAAATGACAAGAAAATAGATAATTCATGTACATATTTTATTCTTCAATTGAGCACTGACACTGACGGATATATTCAATCATTGTGTGAGTATACCATAAAAACCTTGCAAGATTCTCAAAGAGATTCAACAACTGAATCATATTCACAATCAACTGGTTTTTTAAATTGTGGATACTGCATTTGAATTTCCTCCCATCTTACCCTATTGTGATGAAAAACAGAAGACCCTATGTTAGTACAATGGTTTACAGTCAAAATCTTACAATGTCATAATTTTGTCTGCATTAAAATGGTATCCCGTAACTGCACATGATAATCCATATAATTGCTGTGATGCCATTCAAAAACCATTAGATTCTCAATGCAATCCATTTAGGGGTTGCAGAAAAAGTGACAAGCTCTCACATAACAGTAAAATTTCTTTTAATAGCACTTTAAATGTGTTTCTTTGCAAATGGATATGACTATTTTAGAATACAATCAAATGATTGTTTTAACATTCAAGAAGCTGTCCAAATATTACTGGATAGTCAAGGTCCTTAACACAAGAAGTGCATTGTCTCGGTAAAAGCTTCAAATATGATTGCAACAATGATTGTCCCTCAGCAACGGTATAAATCCATTTGAGAAAGCGAATGGAGCGCAAAAATTCGGAATGAGATGTTTCCAGATCGAGGAACCTTCTTCAATATCACGTCATTCTTGTCATTGTTGTCCACCTGCAAATGTATGAATCCTTGTTAAAAATGTTTAGGCATAATATATCATGAATATTGACATAATATCTCATCATACATAATTTTCAGAAATTTACTGAAATGGATAAAAAAAAATAGGAAGTGCAGCTATGCAGATCTTTAGGGAATCATGTATGAAGGATATGACTTGCAGTTCATCAGTGAGAATCAGGGCATGCTTTCAACTTATTTTGCAGAAAAACTGTTCAGTGATAGCAGGGACCAGAAAATAGTTTAAAAATTTACCCCATATAATCGGGAATAAAATAAACCAACAATTTAATGGCCAATCTAAAAAATGTCCAAGTGAAACTAAGTCTTGGTAAATTAACTTATTTGAAAGTATTGGATGTAAAAAGAGCAAAGCCACAGAACCAGGAGATTATAAACATAGGTATTGTGACAGGTATGTTAACCAAATGTTAATTATGCTAAATATTTACCTCCATGACTTTGTGGCTTTTTCTTTCATTTTTCTCCTTTGCTTTATGTTGCAGCCGTCTTTTTGTCAGATCTTTTAGGGGCCAAATTGCTGTGGAAAGAAAAAGTTACAAAATACAAAACTGCAATGAACAAGTAAAATATCTTCAAGACATTCGGATGGACGGATGTTTGGGGCTTTACGTCCTGTACTTATGCACTTAATTGGTAGACTAATTAGGACAGGAGGACACGGCCATGAGGTGAAGGATGAAACAGCCATCCAACATAGGCCCAGGTGACCTGGCAAGAGCTGGATTCGAACTCTGGATCCAGCAATTGGCAGTCCAGCACGCTACCACTAGACCAACCCTCCCCCTTTAAAGATATTAAAACTAGTTAGGGCCTAAATTGGATATAAAACAAGACCTCCATCAAAAATCCCTGAAAAAAAAAAAAGTTTGACGTTCTTTCAGATGCACAGCATGCCCTTGAACAATCATATGCCCACCCCCTCCTAATCCCGTACATCCCAAAATTTTAAAATATGATTAAATAATATGATTGCAGTTTAATGGTTTGAAATTTTAACAATTACATGTGTTTATAAAGATGGTTGATTGATGTTATCAAAATAGCATTGCCTTACTATAATGTGATATTTACCTCAGTGACTTGCTAGATACAGTGTAGATGCGAACTTCATATTATTTTGGTTTGCCTCAAATTGTAGCTGGATTCTTCCAAAAATATGTAACACTCGAAGATTGAGTCCAGATATCTGCTGAAAATAAAATAAGGTTGTCTCATGATTGTCAAATAAATTTGATACAAATTATAAACACCAATGAAAATACAGGGTGCATATGGCCCCAACTCCCCTATCTCTGCCCAGTGCACAGTGCAGAAAATATATTACGTGTGTTTGAAATCTAGAAATGAGATAGACTTCAAAACGTTTCTGATAAAATGAAAATTAATAATGTAAAAATGCATGTTATGCTGTGTACAGATTCTACCATTAACATGTTCTTCTTAGCAAACGTGTGCATGTATAGTGTACATAAATACCATTTAATCAAAATATAGTTTAATACCTTTCTCTGCTGTTTAATAAATAACATTTAAATATACCATATTAAGTTGTGCTTACCAGTTATAAGCTACTTCAGTGAAGACTTAAGTCACAATGCATGTTTTCCAATCTGTGTTAAGTACAGAAAGCTGTGATTTCATGGTCGGTCGCTTGTGATCTTGTTTTAAATTGTCTGCCTCATTAAAGATTAACACTATAAGTGTTTATCCAGCAAACGTACAAAAACACTATGTGTTTAAAGGACTTTGAAATTTTCATTAAAAAGAAATAATACACATTTTCTTGCACTTGGGAGCATTCAAACAAAAGACACAATATGCTACCAACTGACATTTTATGACAAACTGACGTCTTATAATCAAAATTTTCTGGTTTGAATTGATCATTAATTTCTGAAACCATACATGAGAAAATATTCTAAGGTTGATAAACACTTAAATCTGTTAATGCTGGTAGAAAGTGTTTATTTTCAAACGTGTTTATGTAATTTAACACTTAAATGTGTTTAAAACTGGCGTTTGTTTTTAGAGTGTAGTTTCACAAATATTGCACTTTGTGAGCCATTTTTTAAATGAATTTTTACTTTTGAGTCATACCGTGAAACGAGGTAAAGTTAAAAATCCGGGGGAAAGTTGGCAAGCCATTTTAACCCACTCCCAACGTTTTTCACTGACACAAGTTTCTTTGGCAAATTGGCCATGTCTGTCAGTGAGGAAAGTTGGCATTTGTGTCATGAAGTGGGTTAAAGTAGGTCGCCAACTTTCCCCCGGATTGCCAACTTCACCCCGTTTACAGTTATCATATACGTCGAAACCAGTGCCAGGTTCTATTATTACAGGTTGTCCTAAGGTGTTGTATAAGATAGACAACTGCTTCGGATAATGTGTCTGATTCTCATCAGGAACAATGTTCCATACAAAATTGCTTTATATGTCAAACCTCAAACCTATAGGTAAGATAGTTTCATCCCTTTTCCTTTTGCTGACCATTTCATTTCATCCCATCAACCCCCATATCATTTTCATTTATCCCCCTTAACCTTCATTTATCATATCACCTTTCACCACTTATTTTTAAAAGAATTGTGATTTACGTTTATTTGGCATAATATGAAAACTGGTAGTAATTAATCAAAAATCTAATCTGATATTTTCTTTTCTAATTGGTGGAATTCACGGTGGCACCATATTCATGGCAAAGTGAATGTCTCCTGACATTGAAATGATAGAACCATGTTTTTTGTTCATATATTCATGTCAAATAAGTATTTCTGTCTGTCTGTTTAATGGTTTATTGATTCAAACACTCCATTATAGAAATACTCAGCAGTGTTTACAATTGAATATGAACATAAAATCATGTATATAAGAATGCAGTAATTATAAAAGCACGTAAAAATAGAGTATGATGTATAAATTTTAAAAAGTCATGTAAATGCAAGTTTAAATAATGAGTCTTTAGAGTCCTTTTAAAATTATCAAGATTATCACAATTTCTGATATGGCGAGGTAGGTCATTCCATTCTTTGGGGCTGCACATCGGAACGATCTTTTTCCAAAGGTTTCGGTCTTTACTTTCGGAATTGACAGGAGTAAGGAATCGGATGATGATCTTAGAGTTCTTGTTCTTGATGGTTTTTCCAGGAGATCACAAAGGTATTTTGGACCGGATCCATTAAGGCATTTGTAAACAAGTAAACTGATTTTAAACTTAATCCTATATCTCACAGGGAGCCAATGCAAGGTCTTCAAAATTGCTGATATACTGTCTTGTTTTGATTTACAAACAATTAATCGTGCTGCAGCATTTTGCAGCCTTTGTAATTTCTTAATGCTGCAGTCAGGTAATCCGTAAAACATGGCATTCCCATAATCAATCCTTGAAGTAATAAACGAATGGACAAGTCCTTCTATTGTTTTCTGATCAAAGTATTTTCGGATCTGCTTTAAACGATATAACTGATGAAATCCAAGTTGACAGACTTTGCCAATGTGATCTTTCATTGACATGGTTTCATCAAAGTACATTCCAAGATTGCGAACTTTCGACACAGGTGCAATCGTAAAATTTCCAACTGTTACTGCGCAACTATGGATCTTCTGTAGTTGCTTTGGGCCACCTATAATTATGACTTCCGTGTCTGTCTAGCTGTCTAGCTGTCTGTCTGTCTGCTTTACTAGATGATGGTCAGTTCAATTTGCCAGCTGATGGGAATCACCTAGCTTGAACTTTCAAAGGAGAATGACCTCTGCTTGATATAATTCTTACAAAATAATTATTTTTCTCACCAGTCATCGTCTATGTTACGACAAAGCCAATTAGTTACAAATTGCTCCCACACTCAAAATAGTGGACTGATTCTCTGGTATCAAAAAATGCAATGTGAATGGAAGGAAATGCTAGTCTTGGCAAAATGCTCATGAATACCAATTATTTCTATTTTGGCAATATTTTGCAAGCCTTCTTTCTTAAATTGATTATGGTTTCTCTCTTAATAACAGGTCATCTCTCCTTACACTGGTTTTACACTCTCTCTAAAAAGCTAGAAGAAGTTATAATTAACAACTTCTGCATCAGTGCTTCCACTGTAAAAAAAAAGGAGGCCTGAAGTACATAGGTATTTTCTTGTCTATATATCATCCATCTCCAGATTATCGCTGGCCGTGTCCAGGGTTCCTATCCAGCTCTTGGCAATCGCCTGGGCCTGTGTTGGATGGCAGTTTCACTCATCCTCGCCTCATTGCCATGTCCTCGTCCTGACCTAATTATTCTACCAAGTGTATAGATACAGAACCTAAAGTCCCAGTTATCTGTCCATCCATCTCAGAAAGTCTTTAAATTTAATAAATTCCCCACTCCAAATCATGCTAAAAAATTACACATTCGTGTCTTGGCATGTCTCGAAAATGTCTAGTGGCTTTCAAAATATGCTCCTAAAGTTCAAACTTCTGCAAATCATTTTCATAATATATCTCTAACAATGAGGAAAATGAAAATAAAGAAACACAATTTAATATACATTACTGTTTGTTGCATTAGGCCATTGAATTTAGAATTCATTGTCAATCCAGACTATGCATTTCAGAGAGATGGCAAGTGGAACAAAAACTGAAAACATTATGGAGTGTCTGTGTAATATGTACTGGAGGACTATTGTATTTGTACTCCGTTTCAGAGCTCTTTGCAGATTGGCAGTCTACTGAAAGATTAATTTTCTTATTTTCAATTTACAAACTGGCTTTGCATGTCATTGCAAGTTTTTCTGTTGGTCTCCTAATCTTCTTGTCTGATGAAGTGCCTAAAGTAATAAAATTAGATGGTAACGATGACAGTAATTATATATTTCGGCTGCATGACGTCTCCAGATTGATTGATTTATTTATTTATTTATTTATTCAAAAGAACAACATGTGAACAATACGAAAACAATGGGAGTTTAAGTAAAAATTACAACGTAACTCCCACAAACTAGCAGAATTAAACATATTCAAATTAGTTATAAAATTCTTGACTGACACTGAATTAATAGTTCTTTCATCTAAATTATTCCATTTATTTACTATTCGATTGCTCCAAAAATATTTTCTTTTATCAGTACGGCTATAAAACACATACAGCTGTTTATTATGACCTCTACTTCTATGTACAAATTTATAAACTTCTTCCTTATCATTTATATTGAGATTTGTATGACAATTAATAACTTTGTAAAACAGTATTAAATCAGAATTTTTTCTTCGAATTTCCATGGAATCTAAATTCAAAAAATGTAATCTTTCTTCATACGAAACATTTTCATAGTTCAATATACGTCGGATGAAATACCTTTGCACACGTTCTACTTTGTCTTTATTACATTGTTAGATTGGTGACCAAGCCTGACTAGAATATTCTAAAAGTGGTCTGACATAACATGTATACATTTTGATATAAAACTTGTAATTGTGATTCTTAAAAATTGAAAAAAGTTTATGAAGAACAAAATACGCTTTCCTAGTAATATTTTAAAATATAATGGAGCGTAAATTTCAAATTTGACTGGATAGTAACTCCAATATCATTAATATTGTTGACAGTTTCAATAATTTCATTATTCAATAAAAAATTAAAGTTCACTTTGTTAATACCAATAGTCAATACTTTCGTTTTGTCTGGATTTAAATCCATCTGCCAAATGTTGGCCCATTTAGCAACATTATCTTAATCTTCTTGTAATAATATGCAATCATTTACATTCTGAATAGACTTATACAGTTTTGTATCATCAGCATACATACTAATAGTACTATGTTTGACAACATTAGGCAAATCTGACGAGTAACAAAAAAAAACAGGACCTAACACAGTCCCTTGAGGTACTCCTGACTTAACATCAGTTGTATGTGAGATTGCATCATTAATTTTTACTTGTTGAAGTCTTCCTGTTAAAAAGTTCTTTAACCATTGCAAAGCACAACCTGATATCCCATATCTTTCTAATTTGTACATGAGCTTATTATGACATACTTTGTCAAAACATTTAGAATAGTCTAAATATATGACATTCGTGGGTGTACAATTTCTTATCAAAGTTACTTGACCAATCATTCAAACATTCCAAAAGATTAGTAACTGTTGATTTTTTAGGCAGAAATCCATGTTGAGATATTGGTATGATATTCCTTTCTAAATTGAGACTAACAAGAAATGATTTTTATTTTTATTTATTCCATGAAAACTGAGCGATGTTTCCATTAATAATCCCATTCACAGAGGATAGTGTGAGTGATGCTACTGAAAAAAAAGGGACGGCTACAAATTAAATTTAGCCAAATGTTTCATATTTATTATGAATTCATAGTCTGGAATCCAACTACCTAAGGTAGTTGTAGGGAGATTTGGGATAGATAGGAGAAAGGAGGGCAAAGTAGGTAAACAGAGGATTTCTGACAGCAAATTTTCTTACTTTATTTTGCATTGTACTGTAATAGGTATTAAGGGTTACAATTTTCACCACTTTTCAGCAACTGTTTATCAAGAAATTAAAAAAATCTGGTTCGATGGTTTGTTAAACCCTACCTAAATTTTAGAAAAATTGGCTCCTATATAGTGTACATGTAATTGGCTTACACATGCAGTGCAAAGAGAGCAAGTTAACTTCATTTAATGGAAATTGTTGCATTGAAATATTACGTCGCAAAAAACCACCAAAATATGAATTATCTTTTATTTTGGAAAATGTACATGTATGTAAATATCTAATGTCTATTCAAAGAAAACAATTTTACATCCATTATTAATATTAACAATGTAGCGACTAAGGGGGTGAACAATGTTGTATTGTGGTCCGCAGATTCTGACAACTTATGATTTCAATACTCTCTCGGAAAATAGAGATTTGATAGCGGATATCATTTTAATATCTCTTCTAACTGCATATAATTGTTTTATTATGTTGTTGAATTGTGGAATCATATATCCAGACATGTTGCTGCTTATGCAACAGAGATATAAAGAGATTGATGAATTTACCTTCAGGAGACTGCATGAAATTCAGTGCCCGAATTTTCGACATCTTCTCAGGGCTTTCATCGATCTATCTAAATTTGGAGAAACAGAATCTGCATTAATAATTAGACAAATTTAGAAATTTATTTTTGTGCATCTTGAAAAGTTGAAATCCTGAGATGAAAAGCCTTATATAAAGTAACATTAAAGTGCACTACAAATACACCAACATGGAACACAAATGGCTGGACCAATCAGAGGCTGATGGAAGGATGGATGATTGGGGCTTTACATCTTGAATTTATGCACTTGGTAGGCTAATTAGGACACGGCAATGAGGTGAAGGATGATTGAAACAGCCTTCCAACATAGGCCCAGGTGACCTGGCAAGAGCTAGATTCGAACCCTGGACCCAGCGATTGGCAGTCCAGCACGCTACCACTAGACCAACCCTCCCCCCCCCAACCAATCAGAGGCAGAGACAGGAAGCCTCCTAGCAGATTTCTGAGGCAACTTCCTAGTTGTAGCTTGCTGCCTATCGGTGGGTCCGGGGTTCAAAGCCAGCTCTTGCCAGGTTACATGGGCCCATGTTGTACAGCTGTTTCAATCATCCTTCGCCTCATTGCTGTGTCCTCCTCCTGACCCCATTAGCATACCAGGCGCATAAATACAGGATGTAAAGCTTCAATAATTCATCCATCCATGGTAATCCGCTATAACAATTTTTCAGTTTTGAGAGTGTATTTTGAACAGAACATAAAAATAACTCAAATGTAGTTTATGTCCTATTTATATGCTGATCCTCTTGAGGGCGCCATGAACATTTCTACCGCTGATAAAAATGAGCTGAACTGTGATACTCCTTGGTGCAAAAAGAATATCTCTAAGTCCCACAGCTTGTCAATGGCATGTCTTAATGTTCGTGGACTATTGCATAAAATGGATAGTATTGCCGTAATTTTAGACAATTTTGATTTCGATGTTCTCGGTATCTGTGAGACCTTTCTTGATGATGATATTCATGTTCATGAATTCTCTATCCCAGGTTACAAGACTGTTTTTAAGCATAGAACAAGACATGGAGGTGGCGTTCTCATGTATATAAAGGATGGAATAGTTTATGATGAACTTAACACAACTGAAAATTTAGAAAGTGTTTGGATAAAGATCACGCATAAGAAAACTCCTGTAACCATTGGTTTGATGTATAGACCTCCATCTGCTTGCCGTGATTATTATGAAGCTATGCTGAATCAATTAGACTGTGTTAATGCTAATAATGATCATATTGTTCTAATGGGTGACCTCAATTTTAACTTCAAACCTGATGTTCATGTGACTAATTGTAAAATTCGTAATATTGAATCTCTTTATGATATGTCTCAACTTGTAAATAAGCCGACAAGAGTTACTTTAACTAGTTCAACATTGATCGATGTCATTCTGTCAAATAGACCTCACCTTCATGTAAAGACTGATGTTTATGAAAGTTCTGTAAGTGACCACTATTTAGTTTACACTGTATTTAGTTTTCTCAAAGACTCAAATTCAGATCATAACACTGTACAATTTAGGAATTACAAAAATTTTACTGGTTTAACTTTTATTAATGATTTGTCTTTGTGTACTGATATTACTGATTGTAGCTGGTCGGAAGATTTGTTTGAGGAAAAATGGAATAAGTTTAGGTCAGCCTTCACAAAAATAAGTAATAAGTATGCTCCAATTCAAATTAGAAGGTTAAAGAAGCGTCACAATCCTTGGGTCACTCCTGATGTTGTCAGGTTAATGTACCAACACAATTACCTTAAAAGATGTGCTATCAAGTCTTCAGATGTTAATGTGTGGGCAACCTACAGACATGTCAGAAACAAGGTCACCAATATTCTAAAATCTGCCAAAAAATCCCACTATCAAAAAGCAATCTCTACTAATAAGTCTAATCCATCAAAAATGTGGAAAGTCCTTAACAATTTAACTGGCGGTAAAGCCAGACCCCCCCACCTGAAAATTTCTCTCCAAATTCTCTCAATGATTATTTCAACTCAATTGGACAGTCCACTGTTTCTGATTTGCTGGTTAATAACAATGACAGTTTGTTTTGGAAAACTTCAAAATCAATCCATAAGTTTGAGTTTCAACCTGTTACTAGTCAAGCTGTAACAAAACATTTGAAAGATTTATGTGATGATAGTTCTGTTGATGTTTTAGATTTCGATGCCAAGCTGTTGTATCTTTCTCGCCATGTTATAGCTCCAATAATAACAAAATTTTGTAATGTGTCATTGTCTCAAAGTCATGTGCTCAGTGACTGGAAACTTTCCAGAATAACCCCAGTATACAAGGGTAAAGGTAGCAAGAATGATCCTTCTAACTATCGCCCAATTAGTGTTATTGGTCATGTTCCCAAGATCCTGGAAAGGGAGGTCCAATCCCAGGTTATGTCCTACCTCAATAGATATAATTTCATCTCTCCAGATCAGTCTGCCTACATTGCCAAACATAATACCCAAACTTCTATCCACAGAGTTCTCAATGACTGGTCAAATTGTATTGATGATGGTCTCCTTGTGGGAGCTTGTGCCCTAGATATAAAAAAGTGTTTTGACACTATCAGTCATTCTATTCTTCTTAAGAAACTAAACTGTTACGGTTTTTGTGAAGTAGTTATAAATTGGTTTAACTCATATCTTGACAATAGAGGTCATAAAGTTAGATGTAATAATTCAGAATCTCAAATAAAACATGTAGATATTGGAGTTCCACAGGGTTCGGTTCTCGGGCCGGTTCTCTTCCTTCTTTTTGTAAATGATATTAATGTTCATGTAAGACAAGGTTGTTGTAATTTATATGCTGATGATGTTCTTCTGTATTGTACAGGTCATGATTTAGTTGATCTTAGACACAACCTGCAGAATTCACTAGATGGCGTAAAAGAATGGTATGACAATAACAAACTTATAGTTAATGCCTCAAAGTCTAATAGTATTGTTGTAAGCACTAGGCAAAAACTAAGCAGGCTTAATGATGATATCAATAATCAGTTGAATGTTCATGTTGGTGAAGATGATGTACCTGATGTTAAAGTTATTGACTATCTCGGACTCAAAGTTGATCAAAGTCTTATGTGGAATGATTATATTGAAAAGCTATGTAAACAACTTAACTCTAAAATTTCAATATTATCTCGTTTTAAATGTTTTGTTCCCCATGATTCACTTATTAATATTTACTGTTCTACTATTCAACCCAATATTGACTATTGTATTACAGCATGGGGTTTTACTAGCAACTCTAATGTTGATAAGGTACAAGCGTATGCAGAATAGAGCTGCCAGAGTTATCTATGGTTACTTTTATTTTGTTAATGTTAGAGGTCTTGATCTAGTCAAACAGTTAAGAATTTTGAATGTCCGTCAGCGTAGAAATTATTTCACAGCGGTTCTAATGTTTAAAACGATACATGGGCTGGCCCCTAATTATTTGTGTGATGATGTTATTATGCAGATAGAGGTTTCTCAGCGGGTTACACGCAGATTTGACGAAAATAATGTTTATGTTCCTAACCATACTTCTCAATTGTATAGTAATGCTTTCGCTGTCAGAGGACCATTGGTATGGAATAGTCTGCCTTCAGATATTAAGTCCTCGGGAAGTCTGTGTGTTTTTAAATCTAAATGTAAGAATTATTTTATGAATGTTACTTTTTAAATTGTATATATTTTATCTTTTGTTAGTTTTTTTTTAAAGCCTTCTTTATATACTTTCTGTTGTTTTTAAATCTTTGTCTTTCCTTTTACACAGGGCAATATTGTAAAACAGTATTTTTGTGCTGGATATTTTACCCTGTATAAATATGTTTTATAAATAAATAAATATGAGCGCAGCTCATGGCTGCCAAAGGCAGCCATGAGCGAAGCTCACTTAGCACAAAGACAGCTCATTCTGTTTGGTGCTCCTGTCTACAGTGACTTCCTGGACAGGAAGTGCCTGTAGTTGCCATAAAAGTGGAGCTGGTAGTTTAGTCAGAGTTAGTATGGTAAATAATTAAAATACCTCAAATATCTTCCAAAATAGCTTTAAAAGTTCAGTTTTGTTGTATAACAACCTCCAATGACATATTTTAGGGATTTAAATCAACATGTGTATCAACATTGGAAATAATTATTTCCGTACCCTTGGTTGTAAGAAGTGACTGAGAATTAAAAGTCAACACAAAAGTTAATGAATTAAATGGCTCACCGAGTAAGAAATCATAACCACACTCAGGGTTACATAATCTTCATTAACTATCAACAAATTATGTAACAGTCTAATAGTAAACAGTCATCTCTGAATAGCTATGGTTTTATTGATCTCAGTTATGTAACATCAACAATTTAACATAATATATCCAAATTTATAAATCCAAATTTAACACAGATTTGCATTACACAGCTGTCAGTGCAATCTATCTATCTATCTATCTATCTATCTATCTATCTATCTATCTATCTATCTATCTATCTATCTATCTATATATCAATCTATATATCTATCTATCTACCTACCTATCTATCTATCTACCTATCTATCTATCTATCTATCTATCTATCTATCTCCATCTATCTATCTAATCTTATTCATAGATCTGATCTTATCTATCTATTCTATCTATATATCTGGCCATTTACCTAGTCCTTTAAAAATATAAATTGGCCTAGCTTCTGCATGGAAAGTTGAAGATAATGCAGTAGTTCCATGACAATGCTGCGCAAATTTCATGGCAGTACCATTACATATTATCTAGAGACTTTTTCCCCTCAAGAGGGAAGCTAAACACCATCAAAATAGTAATAATTGATGTGGCCATTATTGCCAAGACTAGCACTTCCTTCCATATCTCTTGCTCTTTTGAAATTAGAGAATCAATCCGTTTTTAATAGTGTGGGAGCAATTTGTAACTAATTTGCTTTATCTTGAAGTGGATATTGACTGGTGGGGGGAAGTTATTTTGTAAAAATTATGTCATCACGAATAGTATTTTGCTATTTGCAAGTGTGTGCACAAATTGCTTCATAATGTATAACTGCGGAGGAATCTTACCAGTGGAAAATGTTTAAGCTTTGATGTTGGTTGTGAGCAGTTTGGATTATTTTGCCATTTGACACCTCTGTCAACCAAACATGTACCAGTATTTCAAGGTGATAATTCCCATATATGTGTTTATCACACCTCGGGCTAAAGCCTTCGAATAATAAATCACATTTCTCATTCAATTGGTGATAAACCTTTACTCAATATGCTCATTTAATTGTGATAAACTCTGGTATGGATGCTTGCTTTCCTTAGCATTATGTTTTCATTTGTTGTCGAAGTCCTGTTCTTGCTGTGGCAGTCATTGTCTGTAGCTGTGCAGGTGAAAAAAATCAAGTAAATTTATTTCAAGGTGTCCGCAATTATTTATTTAAACCGCGTAAAATACCCGAATATTCATTCCTAAATCAAGCATCGACGCCATCCAGAAATAATCTATTTCAAGACTGCCCAGAAAGAAAACCTCGAAGCTCCCCTCCCCCCCCTTGAGAAGAAATGGTGTGCCCCTTATAACTGTTTTCTGTTTGTCTGATCTAAACTGCTTTCAGTGCTGATTGGTCACAGCTTTTCACCCTCACCCAGTTGACCTTCATAACCCAAAAGGTTTGCAGGGTCGTTAAATAACCAACCTCACCCCACCACCCATCGTCTTTCAAGGCATCAAAGATGTTTTTAAGGCCCAGACTTCCATGCCTTCCAACATTATCTCATGAGTTCTAACACCTTATGGCTAGTTCTCACGACGGCGATTTGAGAGCGACGCATCAAGAGAAGTCATTTCTTGGAAGGTTGTGGCGTAGAACGTTGGTTTTGGCACATTACGTAATCAATTAGTGTCATGTGCGACGCTTAAAGTTAGTAGCCGCGGTGAGTCTTGAGGTGTCCGCGGCGCTTCTTAAGCTTTCTTCGCCGCGTTACGCCTCTCTTTCCTCAGCGCAGTTCCAAACAGACGCGTCGCACTTTGTTTTGGAATTCGGCGAGGCTGCTTTTACTTCGCCCAATGTTGTTTCCTCTTACGCCGCTGATGGTTGTGAGGCAGCTACGTCTGAAATTGGCGACCTGCGACGCATCAGGAAACCTTCGGCGTACACCCGAGGTAAGATGCGTCGCTGAAAATGACAGCCTCGCCGAAGACTGTAAGGATGCAACGCCGCATTTAGGGACTTGTTACTGCGTAACTTGATGGTTCATCGTCGCACATGCATTCATAAAGCGCCGAGGACATTACAGGCGCGTCGATGCTGACCTTCTTCGTCGTCCTTGCCTTAAGCAGCGACGAAGGTCTCTTAAGCATCGACGAACGTCTGTTGTTGCAGCGCTGCGGCAAAGTGTGTTTGGCTGCTGCAGGAGTCACTTTTGGTCATTATAAAAAGGGACACAGAGGACCTCCTTGCTTCATTTGCTGATTGCCCTTCAATGAGAACACAACGACTGCCTACTGAACATATGCATGATGAATGAAGAAGAAATTATTGTTGTGGCTGGTGCTGCTGCTGTTGCTATCGGAGCTGTCTATTTGAGACAGAGGAGGAGGAGGGCCAGGAGACAGAAAAGGTGGTGGATTCGCAACTGGTTGCTGCAGAGGGAACAACATGGTCACTTCCATCAACTGCTGCCTGAACTGCAAGTGCGTGACGTGTCCGGCTACTACAACTACACTAGAATGCCCCCTGCCATCTTTGCTGAAATCCTGGAAGCTGTTGGACCACTCATCGCTAAGCAAGACACCAACATGAGGAGGGCTTTGGAACCTGGTCTGAAGTTGGCTATCACCCTGCGGTACATGGCAACAGGAAACAGCTACAAGTCCCTAGCTTATGCTTTCCGTGTGGCACCCAACACCATCTGCAACTTCATCCCTGAGGTCTGCCTTGCCATCGTTCATGCCTTCGAAAGACAGCTGGCACTACCCACACAGCCTGAAAGATGGAAGGAGATAGCCAAGGCTTTTGAGACGAAATGGAACTTGCCCAACTGCATTGGAGCTCTGGATGGCAAGCACGTCGCAATCCGATGTCCCAAGGCTGCAGGCTCCTTGTTCTACAACTACAAGGGATTTCACTCCATTGTCCTGATGGCCCTCGTTGATGCCAACTACAAGTTCATCTATGTGCAGGCTGGCTGTCAAGGAAGTGCATCTGATGGCGGCGTCTTCAGGGACACAGTACTTCGACAACTCCTGGACGAGGAAGATCTAGGCCTACCACCTCCAGAACCTCTACCTGGCACAGAAGACAATCCTTTCCCATATTACATCGTGGGTGACGAGGCATTTCCCCTGAAGACATGGCTGCTCAAACCAGTGCCAAGAAAGAACCTTGACATTCCTTCCAGAGTCTACAATTACAGGATTTCAAGAGCCAGGAGAGTGGTGGAGAATGCCTTCGGTCTGCTGTCAAACAGGTTCAGATGCTTCCTGACCACCATGCCCCAACGACCTACAAGAGTGACATACATCACAATGGCTGCTTGTGTTCTACACAACATTCTGCGAGACAGAGTAGGCGTCCACCATGCCCGTGACAATGAAGTGATGGACAGAGAAGATCCACAGACACATGACGTCACTGAAGGAGTTTGGAGGGGAGACCGTCAATTAGGAGACCTAGGAGAACCACTTCGACACGGAAATGCCTCCAGAGATGCCAAGGCTGCTCGAGACTACCTACGTGACTGGGTCAACAGTCCGGCAGGAAGTGTCCCTTGGCAGTTGGAGAAAATCTGAAGAAGATGCATTCAAAACAACAAACCCCAGGTCCTTTTAAGGGCCACCAAATCCTCCCAATTGAGCTGGCCATGTACACATCCTATGTTGACAAAACAAGCCCAAAAATCAATCAATCAATCAATCCCTCCATCCATCTATCTATCTATCTATCTATCTATCTATCTATCTATCTATCTATCTATCTATCCAAGTCCAATCCCTGCAAAGTGACGACAACTGCTTTTCTTTTGCTGCAGTGTATATATGTAACGAGCATTGTGTTCCATCTATCAAGCTATCTATCTATCTATCTATCTAGCTATCTATCTAGCTATCTATCAAGCTATCTATCTATCTATCCAAGTCCAATCCCTGCAAAGTGACGACAACTGCTTTTCTTTTGCTGCAGTGTATATATGTAACGAGCATTGTGTTCCATCTATCAAGCTATCTATCTATCTATCTATCTAGCTATCTATCTAGCTATCTATCAAGCTATCTATCTAGCTAGCTATCTAGCTATCTACCTGCCACTTGAGCTAGACAAGTGAAATTACAAAGTGATGCACTTGTACTAGTGCAACCAACCAACACAATTTTTAAAAGCAAAGCACTTGTACTAGTGCATTACATTTTAATTAAGAAATTCATGCACTTGTACTAGTGCAATAAAAATATGTTTATACCAAAGAATGCAGCACTTGTACTAGTGCTGCACTTGGTATGTTTTGGGGCAAAGAAAGGGGGAACTAGCACCTTGCTTTTATGAAGGTGATTACTTTTAATGAAGGCCAGGACCGGACTTTTGTTTTGGGGACTTTTTTTTTGGGGGACTTTTTTTTTGGGGATTGTCAACGTTTTTTTTGCTCTTTTTTGGCTCTTTTCGGTCAACACAAGCTCTTTTTTTTTTGTCAACATAAGATGTGTACGTGGCCTGCCCTTTTGGGAGGATTTGGTGGCCCTTAAAAGGGCCAAGGTTTTTTGTTGTCTTTGCTGCATGTGGTCTTCTACTTTCGTGGAGAAAGGAGACCTGAAGTCCAACTGGGCGAAGGGGAAGGCTGGTGCTGGTGATGGGCGGCCGGTTGACCAAAGCTGGGTCCAGGGGGTAGCCGTATTTCTCGGGCTGTCCTGTGCATCCATCATCAGTGTCATGGTGGAGTGGCTGGGCTGCATCGGGGTGTAGCTGGGAGTCTGCCTGGAGGATCCTCCTTCCCTGGGCTGGTGCTGCTGGTAGTGATGGCTGCTGGAAGCCTGGGGATGGTGCTGGTGGTGTGATGGCACATACGTCGAAGAAGGAGGAGGATGAGGAGGAGGTGGCATCTGCAGGCGCTGAGGAGGATGAGGAGGCTGGAAGGTGTGCTCCTGATGCTGTCTTGACTGGCGGGTGACCTCATCATCCCAGTAGAGGGCGGCCTCTGCAATGGTCCTGACCATCTGCCTCCTGATTTCATGGCTGGCGTGCACTCCCACGTGGTAGAGGTCCTGGCACTTCATCCTCCAGTACTCCTGGTCGGGTGTCAACTCCTGGTGGTCGGGGCACATCTTGCAGCCAGAGCCTTTCAGGATTTTCTTGGCGGAGGACATGGCTTGCATGCTGCCTGCGATGACGTGCATGGCGGAGTGCATGGCTTCATCTCCTGGGGCCTTCCTCTTGGTTCCCTTGGCAGCGGCTCCAGGCTTTGGTGCTCCAGGGAAGACTTGGGACTGCTGGCTGTCCTGTGCTGGCTGTTCAGGTGGCAGGTCCGGCATGTCATAGGAAGCTGGCAGGGAATCCTCAGGGTTGTAGCTTTCATCATCGGAGTCTGAGGCTGGCCGGTTGGCAGACAGTTGAGAGATGGCGGACAGCTCCTTCCCTGGCTTGTGGACGATGGAGTCCTTCAGGAACCGACAGTTGTTCAGGATGTACTCGTCCCTCTCTGTGAGCTTCTCCTTCCTGGCGGCTCCTGAAGCTTCAGGCCTGACGAGTCTGGAGAAGTGAGTGCGCACTGTCTTCCTCCAGTTGAAGATGTCCTGGGAGGTGTACTTGGGCCCAGCTCCTTTGCTTTTTCTGAGTCCAGCAGCAGCTTCTCGTTCCCCTTGTAGCCTCTGGTCCCCTTCATGTACAGCACAGGATGCTCCTTGTACCAGTTGATGAGGTCATCTTCTTGTTCAGCTGTGATGCCCAGGTTGTTGCGGATGTTTGGCTTGGGGGCCTTCCCTTTGCCCTTCTTGCCCTTGGACTTGGCTTCAGCAGCTGCAGGGGTCTCATCAGCAGAGTCTTCTTCCTCCTCGAAGGTGTCCTCATGGATGGCCACTCTGTCTAGAGCAAGAACAGGCTGGCTCTCTGCTGTTTTCTTGGGAGTCTGCTTCTTCGGAGTCTGCTTCTTTGGAGTCTGCTTCTTTGGAGTCTGCTTCTTTGGAGTCTGCTTCTTTGGAGTAGACCTGGCAGTAGGCTCTGGAAGACCCGTGGAAGACTTGGCAGCAGGCTTGTCAGCAGGCTTGTCAGCAGGCTTGGCAGCAGGCTTGGCAGCAGGCTTGGCAGCAGGCTTGGCAGCAGGCTTGGCAGGCTTGTCAGCAGGCTTGGCAGCAGGCTTGGCAGGCTTGTCAGCAGGCTTGTCTCCTTCCTCTTCAAAGAGTTCAACTGAAGAATCTTCTTCTGTTGTGTTGTCTTCTGGCCGGCCCTCGAAGATGGTCTCGCTGACGACAGTGGCTTTGGTGGTTGAAGTGGTGGTCTTCGTCTGGCTGCCAGCTGTAGTGGAGGTGTAGAGCCCAGGTAGAGAGAGTTCTGCCATGGCTGTAGTAAAGAAGGCAGTCACTGCAGCATCTGAAGGTTCATGGAGAGGAGTTGCAGCTGGAGTTGTAGCTGGAGTTGTCACTGGAGTGCTCCCAGGAGTGTGGAGTGTTGACCTGGTGCTGAGCTTGGTTGGTGCCCTGGTGACGACGGTGCCCTTTCTCCTCTTTGGTCCCATGTTGTAGCAGCAATTTGAAGTACAATTGTAGCAACAAAAGTAGCAGCAAATGTAGCAGTTGATAATAGTGTCGTGGATTCTAGGTGTGTTCTGGTCGAAGGTCTGAGTGGGTATGGTGCTCTAAACTGGCCTCCTCTATATATATGCAGGGTGCGGACCGCCTCTTTCCCCCTCCTTCGCCCCCCCTGCTTCGCTGCTGCTGCCCCAGCCGCTGCGCAAAAAGAGGGTGACACGCAGACAAAGGGTTGATGCTAAAAATAGAACAACGCATGCACTCAGGCGCCACTCTGTCTGCTGCATTGGGGGTCCAAAAGACGCGGCGCGCACCCTCTCACGTGCGTCGAACATGTGTCTTTCTGCGACGCGTGTCTGAAACATGTGACATGAAGCAAGAGCTTTCTGCTACACTGCTGTTTCTGCGTCGAAGCTCTTCTTTGTGCGTCGCAACTTTAAAAATCTGCGGCGCGCACTGATTTCTTTTTACGCTTCTTCTTGCTTCACCACTTCTTTCCTCGCAAAGATTCAACCGGTTGAATCTTTTTTTCCTGCATCGTCAAATTTCTAGGAATTGCGTAGAAAGACCTCTTAAAGCGACGCATGCTGTTCCTGTTGCGCCGTAAAGCCTAAATTGACGGCGAACATGCTCAAATCTTTGCCCTTTCCTGGAAATATAAGAAACGCCGTCACTTAAACCCTCTGTTACGTCTCCGTGAGAACTAGCCATTAGTGATCCTTCAAAAACTTTCAGGATATGAATTATTCAGACATATAATACATTGCTAAATTGAATTTTGTGTTTTGTTAGAATGGACTTCAAATTCCTTCTCAAAGTGGGATAGAACTTTCGTGCCACAGATGACAATCGACTTTTTACTTTCCATGATTTTATGTAGGCCAATGGGTTATTTACCCTGGGACACGGAATGTGTGATTTATACAGTGAGACCTTTTGCCCAGGCTGTGATAAACAGATATTACTTATCCAGTGTTGAATAACTGGCTTATACAATGAGACAAACAGTCAAACAGTCAAACACGAGAAAACAGTGGCAACAAAGAATACGAGATTTATTGCAGTGAAATACAGGCTTGTGATTGGCTGACAGGTGTCGGATCATATATTCTCAGTTGTACCATTTGACACCTCTGTCAGCCAATCACACGCCAGTATCATATGGAAATAATTCCTATATTCTTTGTTGTCCAGTTATCCTCTCATGTTTGAGTGTTTATATGTGTTTATCACACCTCGGGCTATAGCCCTCGGGTGATAAATCACATATTCCCTCTCCTGTGGTGAATAACCAAACAAATATCTGCCATTTATCCCCATTTTATGTATATCCCTTTCAAATTTCTGATATTACCACATCTTACAAATTTCAATGATTCTTTTGGTGGAAGACTTCTGCAAATTTCTTCTTCTCTGTTTGAAATTCGTTAGAGTACATGTAAAAAATTAAAATTTTGGACATTTGGGAGCTTCACAGTTTTCAGTTTTCATTGAACATTAAAACTGTGAAGTCTGTGCATTCATACTTCTCGGCAAGTTTGTAACATTTAAATCCCTGCCTCTGCACAAAAGGTAATGTGTTGGTTATATTAATTTAACAATTGAAATTTGGGCTTTTCAATTTCATTTGAAAAATCTATAGTTTCCCACAGCTCATGAAATACAATAAAAGGCTATGAAAATCATCGACATTAATCAATTTTCTAGATGGTATTATAATACATTATTGTAACCATTTTCTAATTTTTATTGTCATGTTTCAATCCCAAAATTTCTGATTATTCTAGTTTTCTATATCATTATATTTATTTAAATAATTCATAGACATACAATGTAATTCAGCAATGGCTATTATTTTCTTTAACCAGGGGACATGAAACCTGTAATTATCATGATAACATGTCAGCTGAGATTAAGCTGTGCATTGTCATATATTCATAATTGGACAAAGGCTTGGTTGTCAATTGAGCACATATTAATTTCTCTTATTGTGGATTTTGTAATTAGCTAAACACCCACAAGTGAATGCTCAATCTGTAATAGGGAGCACCGGAGAAAGATTGGCCGTGGGGGTTATTATAGAGAAGCGCAGATGAAATTGTGTAATTTGTATTAGGCCTCTCATAATTGATCTTTAGCTTCTCGGATCCTCTCAAGGCACTTTTTCTAGGGTCGGTCGGTAGGACAAAAAAAAAGGTGAAAATTGTTTTTTTCCATCGGTAGGAAATCTATTGTGTCGGTGGGTCCGCAAAGCTAAGAATCAATTATGTGTGGCCTTACCAAAGGTTATTTATAAACAATGATTGGCTGTCTAGTAATTAGTAATTAATATAATTTAGTTTCTCCCAAAGAACCATTCATATGAAAGAACAATATTTTAACCAATATAAAAGATTAAGTATGGAACTTACAAGGACGTGCAACAGTCTTAGCATGGTACATTTGAACAAAGCCAGGAAATTGGCCTTTCACTAATTCATTATTCTAAAATACAATAGAAATACAATCTAGCAGAACGCAGTAGAAAGGGAATTGAAATTCACTGTATAACTAAATCTATTTCTATTAATTTGAATAAGATCGGAATGAAATTATTAATTTATCATACCTTTGACATGTGATGTGTAGCTTTTAGATGGACTTCCCATCTTGAGAGTTCAAATGACTATTATCAAGTGAATTTACAGCTGTATAATTTAGCACCAGGAGATGTCTCTTGATATTGAAAATTGTTAACTAAAGATTCTACAGCTTATTTTGACAGATACACTGGACTGTTGTTTGGTAAATTCGAACAATAATTGAGTGATTGATTGATTTTATTTAGATATTTTTGACATATTTTTAACACAGCAAATATAGAAAGTCAATGCAGTGGATCAGTGATTGGAAATATACAAGTAAATGGAGTTATAAAAATTATAAAATTGTATTTTACATTCAACGCTGTAACAGCAAATAATAATCTAATGATATTAGAGGAGTTTAAGGAGTGGTAGTAATTTTATATAATAAATTTGACTCTCTACAATTTTACGTATTAATTTCTGCAAGAAAATGTATCACTGAATATCAATTTCCAATATACTAGCAATTTGCGAAATAATGTGAAATGCAAGATTCAGCCTCTGATAAGCATCAGAGTAAAAATATTGCAATGTTATGTGAATATGTATTCCCACTCACCAGAATTACTAGTAGGCAGCAAAATAAATTATTATTTGCCTTTTCTGTGCAAGATGGATTTCTTCTAGATATGCAATATTTTAATGAAATTTACATAAGAGATGATTTTTTTCAAAATACTACTTGTGTCTTTCGAAATTGCTTTTTTTACAAATAGTCTCTGAAATGGACTATTTTTACATTAAAAACAAAAAAATGGCTTTCTGAGATTTATATTAGACTGTAGTTGCTTGTTTTTTAAAGATAATACTGAGTAATTAACTGTTGGGGGCACAAGGGACTTATGGGCCATGGGGACTACGGTGGCCCAAAAAATCATCTAATTTCTCTGATTTAAAACAAATTCAGCCAAATCAATCAAATATTGAGAGAGTGAGAGAAGCGGTTGAGGTTTGACATGCAGTTCCCAAAAGGCAGAACCTTAAAATCATTGGTATTTGCATATCTGACAATGACTGTCAATTATTTGAACAAAGTTGTTACTTTAGGACTTTTTCAGGAGGGAAATTTTTTTTAAAGCACGAATGGAAGTTGCAGTATATATTTTTTAAACTGTGTACATACAGCCTGTTAAACTAAATCGATTAAACGGAAAGTTAGCATGTTTTTTTTTTTTTAATTTTGTGGCCATTGCTTTTTATTTCAAAAACTTGAGATTTCACGTGATCAAATTTCTTGCATCCAACTTTGTACCAACATAATGGGAACAGCGTGCCAGCATTATAATTGTTGTTTTTTTTACGATGACAATGTCATTATTATATTATTGTCTGCCATTCATGCCTGTATTTTTTAACCATTGATGGCAAATTCAATTCTATTATCCCTCTGCTTGTGTTAGTGTTAATTTGAATGGGTTGCATTTAGAGAACTTTTTTCTGATCTTCCCAAGCATATCAATCTTGTAATATTTAAAATTTCTAAATTTTGTTGTTATATAGTGTAACAATGGCTTTTTTAATGCTCCATAAATTTTGTTACTCTATTGTAATGCTTAAATTTGAAACTTCTACCTTTTCTGTGTCTTTGTAACATGCTTTTTCTTTACATTCCTGGACTACAATGCAGTTCAACACAGCTTATTATATATTTATTTAGATTGGAATGTGACACCAACAGTTTCGAAATGATTGTTTGGCTAAAATTTTGTTTTTTGTTGTTGTTGTTGTTGTTGTTGTTGTTGTTGTTGTTGTGTTGTTGTTGTTGTTGTGTTGTTGTTGTTGTTGTTGTTGTTGTTGTTGTTGTTGTCATAATTTAATTTGTAATATGTACAATAAGATTATTATGCATGTGGGCCAGTAGGCTTGGTTTCCTTTCAATAGAGTACATTCTATATGCAATGTATTTTTTGTCTGTGAATTTTGTGATTCCATGTTTATCTGAACTTTGCATTTTTGTTCAAGTATATGTACTAGAATTTATGGTTCAGATTAGTATTTATGCATTCACAGGAATAATAGACTTGATAAAAACCAACTCCTCCATACAAGTGCAGAGAAGGCAGTAGATGATTTGTCTGTAAATGTCAATTCAATGCAGATGTAGTTGATTGGTCTCCTCCAAATGTCAGTTGATAAAAGAACAAATGCACAGCTTGCATATTTTCAATATTTTCAATACATCATGTAAAAAGGTTTGGTTAAAACGCAAAATGAATGACTTGTAAGCTGGTGTCTGTCCAAAATTTTGAGTATTTCAGGAAAAATGTTTGTACCAATTGGCCAGTGAAGTTTTCCTTCTTCTTCTTCTTCTTCTTCTTCTTCTTCTTCTTCTTCTTCTTCTTCTTCTTCCAGCATTCAAGCTCTTGCAGGTAAACAGATGGATCATCCCATTCTTCAGGATATACTTATGCTTCTATCAGGTATAGAAGACAAAGAGATTATCTTCTGTTGGATTCCAGGTCATGTGGATATTGCCGGAAACGAAAGGGCAGACGCGATGGCCAAAAAAGCCCTCTCGAAGGATATAAATGATGATGCAATTCCATACACAGATCTGCGTCCGGTTATTAATGAATACATCCAATCTGGATGGCAAGTTATGTGGAACGCTTGCGAGAATAATAAACATATTTCCCAGAATCAAGGAGGTTAAAAGTGTTGAAGTCAGTACACGAAGGGATCAAATTGTAATCCACAGATGTCTTATTGGACATTCACGACTAACCCACTCTCATCTTCTACTCGGCAATCCAGCCCCAATATGTGATGACTGTCAATGTCCTCTCACAATTAAACACATATTAAAAGACTGTAGAGACTTTCAATGACAAAGAGACACACTTCTCCCAACAAATCCACTCCAATTTCTTACACATAAACCAGAAGACATAATCACATTTTTGCATCAAACACAGACATATTACAAAATATAAGGATAAATGACAAAGACATATAAAACTCTAGCCTGCCTCGATATAGCCCATTAAGGTGCTGCTGAGGCGTTAAACACAAATACACACACACACACACACACACTCTTCTTCTTCTTCTTCTTCTTGATTGAGTCCCGCCTCTTCTCAGATGAACCTCCCGCTGTGGTTCAATATTTTTGGCAAAGTTGTAAGCTGGGAGTCAATTTTGGCAGGTTTAACCAATGAAATTTGCAGTCAGGTACTGAGAAATCGGTTCAATCAGCTGGCTGAGAAAAAATTACTCATATAAGCTGGCTGGGAGATGCTGAATGGCACTTGGGCTGGCTGGCAACCCAGCTGGCAGCATAACAGATATTTTCTCCCAGTTGCACAAAAACTGAACGATGCTGTCTTATCGGAACTTTCGGCAATGTTCCTACTATAATTGTCTCTGCTCTGCGCTGTATCAATGTGGAAGGATTACCACAAATTTCATAATCGCAATATTGTGTTGCATTCGATAAATATCTACTAAGTATAACAGTGCTGTAATATGAATTTTCAATGCACAATCATCAGAAAATAGGCTAATTGAAATAATTCACAACATGATACAAGGCATTTATGCATATTTATTTGAATAATGGAAATAATATGAACACATAGTGTAGGCTTAGATTTAAGGAGTGCCTCTAATTTTACATAAAATTTTTGATTCCATACAATACTATATTAATTTCTATGAGATATCATTAAGTATCAATTTCTAATATATATACACCATCTGGAAAGTAGGGCGAAATATTATCTTTATGATATTGTCATCTGTATGGAATTAATCTCAATTTAATCAGACCTCAGATCAGACAAATATGTTTAGTTGGCTATTTGCTGATTTATTGTTTTTAAGTCTGGAAAGTAATGGGGCTTCCCATTTCCAGAGACCATCCTTTCTGTGATTGGTATCTGCATGACAAGACTCCCCATTGAAAAAAATGGTTTGTTTAAAACAGACACTACAAACACTAGCGGCTACAGATAACTGGTGTCCATCCAACCACATTATGTAAAATAAGACAAAAGGAATGCTCATGTCTTAGATTTCTCGAACTACAATAAAATTTAATATTGATTAGGATAAACACGTAGAGGATAGACTATTTTTGTGGCTGTCCTAGAAAATGATTTTGTCTGATATACACAAATATGTTGCAGTATCTACACCAGCTATCATTTCTTTTGGATGTTTTAGAGCTCTTTGCAGATTGGCATTCCATTGGAAAAACACACTTTCTTCTTTTCAATTTGCAAACTGGCTTTGCCACGTCAGTAACAGTTACCTGTTGGTTCCTAATATTCTTATAAGTTCCTATTAAAAATGTGTTAATTAGTTTGTCTATTTACACCTATGCTGCCAGATAGATACATGACAGATCAAACAGTAATGCCTAGTTCTCACGGAGACGTATCAGGGCTTTCTTGTCGCGGCCCTTCTTACTTTTCCAGGAAAGTAGGAGATGGTTAAACTACATTCAACAATTCGGCGACGATAATTTCGTCTATGGCGCATCTTAAACTTCCTCGCCAAAAGTTCCTAGAAGTCACGTGACAGGTTGGTGAAGCAAGAAGTTACTTCACCAAAGATTCAACCTGTTGAATCTTGACGAAGCAAATACTCATGATGCAAAAGACCTGAAAGACCCCCAAAGTGCTTGGGCGAGGCTACAGACTGCTTGGGCGAGGCTAGAGAGTGCTTGGGCGAGGCTGCTTTATCATTGAGTCAATACAACTTCAGGGACGCAACAGCACAACTCGCCGACGCAAAGATGATGATGAAACGCCAAAACAGCCTGTTTGCCTCACCGAAACAGCTATTTGCTTGGGCGTAATAGAGTATTTGTCAGGTGCTTGGGCGATGCTAGAGCCTGCTTGGGCGATGCTAGAGCTTGCTTGGGCGATGCTAGAGCTTGCTTGGGCGATGCTACTTTAACATGGAAGCAATGGAACTTCACCGAAGCTCCTGCACAACTCGCCGACACAGTCCTGCTCCTCTTTGGGGGTTGCTACGGCTCCAATTACGAGCGATTCGGCATAGAAAACGAGTGTTTCGTCGTCCTAGGATCCATCCACGCTGATGTATAACCTCTAATTGATTATAAATATAATTGTCCAAAAATGACTTGAATCGCCGAAATGTGGCTTCCTGGCACCTAGACAGCTTCGCCGTCACTTAACCACTGCCGTGAGAATATAGCATTACTGACACCAACAAAATCATTAAAACATTTATAAGCCAGTGACATCACACAACCAAGTTGAACGTTCATTTTGAAACTGTTTTGGTAGCTAATCCGCAAACATCTATAAGGAACCCATCCGAGATTGGCCCTGATGATGTGAGACCAACTTGTCTAATATGACCGCCTTCCTTTTAGTGCATAAGGTGCCCGGGGGGGGAGCCGATCCATGTAGACAAATAGATCTACCTATACTCAAATCTTCCAATAAGATACATCTTAGGCAACTAGTCCCTGGCCCTGCCACATATTCTTATGTTCTGATGGTGTTTTAAGGGGCACTGTTACAAAATAGCAGACTGTTTCAAAGGGTGATATTTGAGGTAAATGGGACCTGGTAGGGACACGGATGGCTGCAAAGTTTCTTTACTCAATAAACAGTCATTATACATACACACAAAGATCAAAATCTTTTCATGAATAAGTGAACCCCCTTGCCATTGAAATTACATTGGCCTTGTGTGTCACTCGCATATCAAAGACTTTCACTCATATACAGTGTAATATGTAGCTCTCACAATAATGACAAAAAATGTTAGCCATTCTCGATTCTTGTCAGACATACCAAAAAATGGTCTCTTTTTAAAAGAACGATTTTCTTGCTTAGCAGCTTACATAATGAGAAACCATTTCTCGTTTAGCTGATGCCAAAATTCTTTTGCCTCTTTATTAATTGAAACACCATTTAATGAGAATGAACCTTTAATTGAAATGTGATGCCAAACATTTTTCCTTTGTTAAAAAGGTAATTTGTGGAAAATTAATTTTGAAGTTGGATTGTTCAAATAGTTCATTGAAATTGATTGAGAGCATTGTCTTGGACGCTGGTGCAGAGCTCTATGTATGTACTGGTGTAAAGACAGATTCAAATAGAAGTTTGAAAAACAAAGAGCCATTTTTATTAGGGCACTCTGTCCTATTGCTACTGGTCTTCTCTGGCATCTTGTGGACAAATTTCGAGACAAAATACTGCACCAATTTCATTCAAACTTTGCACACGGCGTTTAGTTTGCCTAAGATTGTGTTGATAAACTTTAGAGGAACATGCAAATTGTTTAGATACCATTTTAGATACCAAGGAGAACCATCCTAGAAACACTGGAAAGAGGGAGTCCTGTGATGTCATTGAGGTGCTTCCCCACCCAAGATCTATTTATAGCTCGCTGAGAATTTGTCAAAACAGCAAGAGGCCAGCAATCAGGGCAAAACACCACTGCATGCTTCATCAATATGCTACCTTTGTATACCCTGTCATGTAGCAGCAACAGTTAAACAAGGTAACTAGGACTTCAGATCAGTAGTTATGTGATGTGCAGAATTCCTTTTAAAGTGCCTTGTGTACGTTATTTTTTCTTTTGTTTCTTCATTTTTTCCATTATTTATAACCTCTGGACCAGTTTGTTTGGAACCGAAGTCAAAAGCAGTACACAACATACATATAACAGGCACCAAAATAATGTTCCACAGTGATTCTACTGGTGCAGAAATATATAAGTGGAGCTGATTACCAATATATAGTTCTCTCAACATAAGCACAAGGAGACAGTGTTAACTAAGTTAATAAAGCTGTGTGCTTCTCCTGACAAGGTACAAAGTTAAATTTCAGTTATTTCAGCTCTTGTCTATAAGTATAGGTTATTCACCGTGGGAGAGGGAATATGTGATTTATCACCCGAGGGCTTTAGCCTGAGGTGTGATAAACACATATTCCTGATCCCATGGTGAATAACTGGCTTATACCATGAGACAAACACTCAAACAGTCAAACATGAGAGGATAACTGGACAACAAAGAATATGGGAATTATTTCCCTGAAATACTGGCATGTGATTGGCTGACAGAGGTGTCGAATGGTATAATTGCCAGTTATTCAATCGTTTGGTTGTAAGTCGGACAACAGTGTCACGCATCCTGCACCTCAGTCCTCAGTCCTCATTGCTGTCCTAATTGGCCTACCAAGTGTATGAATACAGGACGTGAAGCCCCAATCACCCATCCATCCTCAGTCCTCATTGAATATCTGAATTCCTTTCATAAGTAGCCTCATTCATCTGTCCATCTATCCAGGATTCCAGATCCTTCTCATGATTTTCCTTATTAGGCAGTCACTGTTCCAAAGGAGACAATGCCCGGAGTGGACAAATTCTAGAATGAGCAATCTGATACTGTAGCATTGATGCCGCGAAAAGTTCTGCTAATTTGTGTGTTTTTTTCTTTCGATTCAAATGTAGAGCCGAAAATTGTTTCGCAATTTCATAATAAAATGGAAGTTTATGCGTATTCTTGTTTGCTTTTGCTAATTATCATCACAAGCGCTATTCACCATCTGTGTGTGCAGCTCCTATAAAACATTATAAAGGATCAAACAGGCTAATTTGCTGGATACAGAATTTTGGAAAACTTGCATTGCCAAATGAAGTTTAGTGTGTCTATGTTGCAACAGATAATCCTTGTGATAGCAGATATAATTATGTTGTGACGTGGTCCAAATAGAATACATAGACAAACAAATGTCTTGATGTCACAATTCAGGAGATGAATGGACAATTTGAGATTATTGTATCCAGGCAAGGATGCACTGTTAGTCAGCTGCAGGAGACAATCTTGAATGATGTCACTAGATATCCTATCTTTGACATATGAATATACCATTGGTGGACATAGGTTTCACCGGATGGGTAACTGGACTTTATGCCATTCGACGCCTCTATCAGCCAATCACATGCTGGTATTTTAGATCGATAATTCCTATATTCTTTGTTATCCACTTGTCGTTTCCTGTTTGAGTGTTTGTCTCGTGACATGACTTCACTAGGAGCATTTTCATTGACTTGACACCCATTCATATTCTTTCAACTAAATTTGAGCCATATTTAGAAATGTGTGGTGTTTGAAACGGCATGTTACTCAAGCAACATCTCACGACAGAATTTTCGGGAGACTTCTTTTTCCTCTTGAAATTTGAAGACAGCCCATGATGCTGCATTTGCCTGTGCCTCTGGTAGGTTTTAATTAATATGGTTTAAGGGATAAAACAAGAACAATTTTTGGTCAGCTCAAATTACATGTATACATGATGTACTGTACTTGTACCAAATGAAGTATTGAAATTGTCACCTTTGATATATGAAATGAGGAATGTCCAATTTGAATGAAATTTGATTATTTGGCTTCTTTTTTGCATTGTCATTTTATTTTCAATGCTCAGAGACATTCAGATTGAATTTCAACCTGTCATTCCACTGAAAATTCGTTTTAATGACCAGTATCGGGTTTGGATTAGCAAGATATTCATTTATATTCCCAAATATCTAGTTATTTTTCCTTGCCAAATGTAATATTTACAACTGAAAGCTCAATGTGTGTTTTTGTGCACAAAAAAAAAAAATTCTTTATATAACTAAAGAAGTATGACAATCAGTTCTTAACACAGCCAAAGCCCTCTGAAAAATATCTTACTTGAAATTTAGCCTATGTCTGTTGAAATTGGTGAAATCTGAGGAATATTATTGAGGCTTACTTTCAGCTGATT
Organism: Platynereis dumerilii; assembly: GCA_026936325.1. Classification (NCBI taxonomy): domain Eukaryota; kingdom Metazoa; phylum Annelida; class Polychaeta; order Phyllodocida; family Nereididae; genus Platynereis; species Platynereis dumerilii. The sequence continues at coordinate 15,409,471 of JAPTHN010000014.1, forward strand.
GATATATCTTTGCCCAAGAAACGAACTGTTAATTTGTCATTGTGTAAATTGTAACCTGAAATTTTTTATAAACTTTTGTGCCTGGAGTGGGATTTGAACTCATGACCTAGCATGCATGTCCATCAATTGCACAAATAAGCACTTTTAACCATTGAGCATCCTAAAACTGGAAAGAACCTCTTATAATATAGGGGGCACTGAGTATTTATCTAGCTTTGCCGCTTTGCCAGAGAATACAGGGATGATAAAATAGCTTGTTCAGTCATGGCCTTGCCAGATAAATCTATTTGGTGACACAATTGTGCAATTATAAGCCTTTGTCCGGTTGTTGATCTGCAGCTGGGTGATGGCATCAATGTCAATGATATCTGATGATGTCATGAACTGACACTATGGTCTAAGGTTCTATACTTTGTCATGGTAATGTATGGACAGTTTTTGCTCATAATGATGATCTGGGTTAGCATATATGGGATAGTCATGAAATAACTGGTTGATATTTAAATTCAACAGAGTCACTCAACAATTATTGGTCATCTGGTGCTTTCATGACCTTTCCGGTTTCCATGTGAACCTTTTCAACCATCAGAAGTGTTCGGCCGGTCCGTTGGGAGGAGTCATTCTTATCACAAGTCATGTGACAGAATGAAGGGGTTATCTGAGCAGGCAGGCAGGCAGGCAGGCAGGCAGGCAGGCAGGCAGGCAGGCAGGCAGGCAGGCAGGCAGGCAGGCAGGCAGGCAGGCAGGCAGGCAGGCAGGCAGGCAGGCAGGCAGAGTAAATTATACCATTTAACGCCTCTGTCTGACAATCATATGCCAGTATTTCGTTGCAATAATTCTATAATCTTCATTGTCCAGGTATTATATATATCACCTTTTGTTTAATTGTTTGAGTGTTTGTCTCATGGTATAAGCCTGGTGTTCACCATTTGATTGGGAATATAAGTTTTTCACACCTCAGGCTAAAGACTTTGAGTGATAAGTCACATAGTTCCTCTCCCTTTGCGAATAGCCTATATTAATACAAATTTTAGGAGTTCCAGCCAGAAGTGGTGTCATGGCCTCTTAAACAAGCGGTCCACCTAGAAGTCGCTGATCCTCCGAGAGTCTCCTTTACCAGATCAAAAGATGAAAAGTCCAAAGGGAACCAGATCAGCAGCTTCAATGTAGATACTTGATCTTCAGCAGCCACCAACATGAATGAATCAGCTCCATCTACAAAATTACAGATGTCAAGCCATTGCTTGAAGCAATTACAATGTACAATAAATTTACAATTACGATGGCAGACACATGAAAAGATGTAATCATATATTTACATACAGGCTTTGTATTGGGACCATTCTGTTTGCTGCCTACCTTAATTAGAGTTGTGATTCAGAGGTTTTAATCAAATAAATGATTGTGGTGCAGAATAAAAATGTATTATTTCAACTGATTATTAAATCTGTTTTATTGAACTTAGCAGGGCAGATTTGTCATGAACAGGGAGGTTATTATGCATTTATACATCGATTTCTGAAGTGCGCCTGGAAAGATCACCAAAGCACCAGATGGGCACTACCTTTTGTTTAGTCTCCTGTAAAATTTATATATCAATGAGTTAGTTCATGACTACCATAATAGGCTATTGGCTAATACCTAGATCATCATTATGAGCTAACACCCTTCCCACATCACCATGACAAAGCATGGAACGTCTCTGGTCATGATGTGGGCTCATTACGTCATCAGATATCACTGACATTGATGTCATCACCCTTACTGCAGATCACCACCCAAACAAAGGCTTATAATTGCACAATTGTGTCACCAAATAGATTTATCTGGCAAGGCCATGACGACTCTACAAGCAGCAGGAAGGAAGAATCAGCCACTACTTTACCCTTTCACGCCTTCTGACCCCCCCCCCCCTAAATCTCTTCCTACATTTTCCTACTTGAAACTACCTTATAAAATTACATTTAATTTGAATTTAGCCAACAGCAATTCAAACTCCATCTCCCAAATTGTATTTGATTTTTTTGATATTGTGCCACTCTGCTAATTGCAATTTCATTAACAGTTGTTTTAATAGGGAATGTCTCTGAGCGTTGAAGATAAAATGACAATACAAAAAGAAACAGACAAATAATCAAATTTCTTTCAAATTGGGCATTCCTCTTTTCATATATCAAAGGTGACAATTTAATTACTTCATTTTATACACGTACAGTATATTTTGTGTACATGTAATTTGAGCTGGCCAAAAATTGTTCTTGTTTTATCCCTTTAATTAAAACAGGCAAGTGCTGCATCATGGGCTGTCCTCCAATTGCAGGAGGAAAACCCCCGCTAAAAATTCTTTCGTGAGATGTTGCTTCAGTAACATGATGTTTCAGACACCACACATTTCTGAATATGGCTCAAATTTTGCTGAAACGCCTTGTGACAGACAGGGAAATATGAAAGGGTGTCGAATCAACTAAAATGCTCCTTGTGAAGTCATATCACTGTACATGAAATGGTGTAAAGTCCAATTACCCACCCAGTGAAACCTATTTCCCCAATGATATATAATGATGATTCAAATGTAAAAGATAGGTATGCCTTCTATGACAGGTAGATGACATGCATGGTTCTATCAAAGTAATGTAAGTACAGTCAAACCTGCTCGAGCAGCCACCTGCTGTAAGCACCCACTTCCAATTCCTCCCAACTGATTTTGCATTGTTTTACACCTGGTTTAAGCAGCCACCTGCTGTCTGTGGTTAAAGGCCAGTGTTTTCAACCCAAAATGGCCACCCTGACCTGTATTAAGCAGCCACCTAAGCTACCCCTATCTCGTTACATAACTGCAAACCAGCAGCCAATGGAATAACATAAAGGGGCAGCATAGAAACAACTAACAAAATATGAATTTCATTGTAGCCAGATTACAATAGTACAGTTTCAATGTGCTATTTATCTATTTAAAGTTTATTTAATTCAAATCAAATGTTTAAACAACAATTAATTGGTTAGAATTCTATTATTCATTGATCTTATGGCCTAAAATATGGCTATTGATTCACAAGTTGTTTTCACTGTGAATGGAAGATTTCAGCCAGTTCCAAAATCACACCTCCATGCTTAAAGCAGCCGCTTTTGTCCATTCCCTTGACTGGCTGCTTAACACAGGTTTGACTGTACCTAAAAGCATTTCAGCATTAAATAATGTCAAATTTGGGAGCTTAATTGAGAATTCTCTTTGGTCTTGAAAAATGGTTTAAAAATGGGATATTGTTAAATTTATAATCAATATTAAGCTTGGAAGATAAATCCTTTTTGAAATAAGATACTTGTACCAAGAGTTTTGCCGAATGTGACTTTTTTTTTTAATTTAGAAATTTGTGGCAATTATGGTGAGAAACGAAACACTAAAAGATGAAAATCAGCAAAGTGATCGGATTTAATCTTTTGATATTCTTATACAATGGTGGAAACTGAGAAATTGTGGTTTTATAACACGTGAGTCATTTGATAGACAACATCGACAAAGGAACACATCAAAAGCAATGGCATCTTATTTAAAATGAAAATATACCTTCATAATATTACCTTAAAGAAAATTCATGATCAGACGTTATACTATATATGTATTTGAGCCGTAAAGTGGAATTCCTAGGCAACTGCATAAGTGTCGCACAGATTTAAAGCTTTTAAGGAGACATTCTTTCTTTAACTTGTCTTCAACTTGTCCGCTTTTCCACAAGACCTGTAGGGAAAGGTGTGAGGAAAGCTAGAGAAGAAAGAGGCTTTGGTACTGGAGGCAATAATGGAGGTGGTAATGGCATTGAAATCACGTTTGATCTCGCCTCAAGTCACGTTGAGAACGAGAAGTGACAGTAACCTTGAGATTCAGTTGCAAATGGAGGTTGAAAAGACTGGCTGAAGTAGATTAAAGACAGAATTTGGTGTTATGTTTTCACCAGAAATGTACATTTTGTCAAAGGTGATGAGGGCCTTGCTTGTTGAAATTTCTTAAAATATTTATGTGCATTGGTGTGATGTGTCTACTCCGACTCAGGTTTTATTGCTACATGTTATTGTTAAAAATGTATTTCAATATTAAAGATATGTGAATTGATTGTTAAAGTATCACTTCAACTGGGTTGCTGAGTGTTTAAGGTTCCTTTGCTCTTCAGCGGAGCAGCCACCCACAATATTTAATATAGTGTACATAAATGGCCCAGCCTTGAAATTTGTGCATCACTTAAATAGTTATTGTAGGACTGATCGTGTTACCATAACTTTCATTTTCATTTCATATTCAATGTATTAAAGGCAGTTATGTAACTGTTTCAAAAAATTTGAAAGAGAGATATATCAAGAGACAGAGAGAAATATAGACAAGAAAGATAAATAGATCAAAAATATATATATATAGATAGGAAGACAGATAGATAAATTGAATAATAGATAGAGATATATATTAAATAAATAGGATGATACATCAATAGGATTATGGGCAAGAAGGATTGAAAGATAATCAGCTAAATAGTAAAAAGGTGGACAACACTGAAAGCTGCCAAATTTAAGTCTTTTTGTTAAATTGTTGATGTAACATTATACTATAACAATAGCAAAGAAACAATAACATGATTTGCATATACATTGATTGCTCACTGTTTCATAATCATCAGTTTATAAAGATTAGGTAACTTCAGTTTTGTAATTTTTTCTTGTTTTCCCTTTTGAACACATGTTGATTATGTAATTTAGCTTGTCAAGGCTAAAAATTAACTGTTGGATATAAATTATAGGCACAGGGAATATAACTGCTGGAGGAAATTGAATTTTTAAAACATTTTGAAGATGATTACGTTATGTTTAATTAAAATTCGAAACTAAATCATTGATAAGAAGCCGTACCCACTTGACCCAGTTTACTGCTGTGGACTGTTGATGTTGAGACCAGCACTGCAAAGATTTTTGAGTCCTCTGTTGTGCTGAATTCGCTTTACAAAACGGCATGTGGCCGTTTCTCTGGGTGAATATTAAAGTGAACACCAGTCCGGTCCCTTGTCGTTATGTGGAATGCAGATCTTTACATTTCAAATGTACTGCAATATTTACCAGAGAAATGACAAATGGAAAAAATTATTTTTAAAATTCTTTGAAACTGCATAAAGTGTGGAAAATATTAATTTGAAAATTAGTAGCGGTAGTTCACCCTTTGCCACAATACCATTAACTTGGACTTGTTTCAGCCACAGAATCACTTTTCAACTGTTCAGATTATATAATCATGAGCACTGTGTTTGAAAACAATATTCAAATTCTCAGAAGCAATTTTCTGAAGCAAAACAAATTTGTCTGTTATTTTTATTCATGACTATAGTGTTTTGTAACTTATATACAGTTTCAAATCGGCTTTGCTTGGTGGCCTGTGAAAAACATGTTTTTTCCATTCTAAATTTAACATTTTCCCGTTTCATGCATTTGACATAGAGAAAAAATGGACTGTTGCGCTGTGAAAATGGCACTTTGTCTGTCATCATATTGATGATTTGTCATGAACGTGCCCACTACTTTCAATGTTAATTTGATTCAAGGAGACACATCCCGATTGTTGGTGACAGCCATACGAAAGGATTATGAATCTGATTTTCACTCTAAAATCAGTCATGGCAATGCAAATGGCCTTCTCATGATCATGACTAATCAAACAGCCTCTATGTTTCCCATGTTGAAAGTAGAGAAGATCACACTTCATCGGTTATCATGAGTCATAAAGAGAATTATTCACAATGAACTGGTCCTCATTTTTCCATATAAAAGTGACATAGGTACTGTAAAGGCAATGTTTGAAATTGTTTTAGATCTGCATTTCTACAGCTTCCACATCTGAGACTGAAACCAACCACATGACTCACAACTATTTGCAAACCTATTCCAAGTTTTTCTTTTTCTACATCCAATGTTGATAAAAATTACCTGTAGAGACTTTCATCTGCTTGGCAAGCAGACTTCCTCAGTACTGATGTTGTGACATTACACTATTGTAGAGGTGTGAAAGCTGGAAACAACCTTCATCTCTGTTGATGGCCCCCGTCGTTCTCTTTATCCAGATGGCTTCTCTCACGTGTCTCCTCCTCCGGTTTGATTCTCTATCCATTATTCTTGTGCCCTCCCAGTCTATGATATGGTTTTGTCTTGTGACGTGATCAGTGATGGCAGATTTGTGGATGGTGTTTTCAGACTGTTTCCTGGTGTTTCTGGTAAACGTCTGCTTGTCGGTACTCTCTACTTCTTTCCTGTGCTCCTCTATTCTTGTTTTCAGCTGTCTTCCTGTTTCTCCTATATATGACTGGTCACACATCTTGCATGGAATCTTGTACACTACTTCTCCATTTTCTTCTTTCTCAATTTTGTCTTTCGGTTGGACTAGAAGTTGTCGAAGTGTTGTGTGTGGGCGGACTGCTGTTGTTATCCCATATTTCTTGAATATCCTGGTCAGTTTTTCTGAGGTACCTTGTACGTATGGAATTACCACTTGTCCCTTGATTTTCCCCTTGTTCTCCGTGGTGGTTTTCTTACTTTCTGTTTTCTTCTTGTCATCTGTTATTAGCCATGCTGGGTATCAACATCTTTTCAGTGCTGCTCCGAGGTGATCTTTTTCCTTCTTCAGGTCCTCCTGGTCTGTGGTGATGGTTTCACACCTATTCATGAGGGTTCTGATGACACCCCTCTTTTGATGTAGCGGATGGTGGGACCAATAGTTAAGGTATTGGTCGGTGTGGGTCTTCTTCCGATATACCACTGTCTTGACTCCCCCATCTTCCTTTCTAATTAACAAGGTGTCAAGGAAGGGTATGCTCCTTTCTGCTGTCTCCTCTTCTCTTGTGAACTTGATGCTGTTGCTGCTGTCAACCTGATTCATGTGGTCTTGTAATTCAGCCGCAGTTCCTCTCTTGACGATGGTGATGATGTCATCTACGTATCTTCTCCACCATCTGGGTCTGCAATTGTCAGGTGCTGTTTCAATGATGGTCCTCTCCAGATCTTCCATATATATGTTGACAACTATTGGGGAAACCGGGCTTCCCATTGCAACTCCATATTTTTGCTGGTAGTATTCTCCGCCAAATTGGAAGTATGTGGTCTCCAATACAAATTTTAATAAGTCCATGATGTTACCTGGGTTTAGATTAGTCCTTTTTTTCAACGTTTTGTCACTTTCTAGCCTCTTCTTTATGCTGGTGATGGCTCCATCTACTGGTGTCTTGGTAAAGAGTGACACCACATCGTATGAGACAAACATTTCCTCACTGTCCAGGTGTAGCTCCTTCACTTCCTTGACTAATTCTTTCGAGTTTTCCACATGATGTTCCGTCTTTCCTACCAATGGCTGTAAGATGTCTGCGAGGTCTCTTGATAGCCTGTATGCTATTGTCTGTATGTAGTCCACTATAGGTCTGAGAGGTGTTCCTTCTTTGTGTATTTTGGGAGATCCATACATACGGGGTACCTTCTCTAGGGTTGGATAAAGGTACTGGTATTGTTCTTTTGTGATCTTCTTGGCCTTTTCTAGCTCAGTTAGCATCTTAATGAGCTGTTGCTTGTACTTCCTTGTGGGATTATTCTTCAGTTTGATGTATGTGTCCGTATCACTCAACATGGTCTTCATCTTCTCTTCATAGCAGCTGGTGTCCATCACAACTGTTGCTCGACCCTTGTCTGCCGCCAGAATCCTGATGCTCTTCTCTTTCCTGAGGCTCTCTGTTGGTCTTGACTGATATTTGACTTTGGGGGGGGGGGGGCTTGGCATTTTTCAAAACACCAATAACATCCGCCCTGACTTGATCCTTTTGGTTGTCTGGGATTGACCAGCATGCCTGCTCCGTGGCTACTATATATTCATCTGTAGGAATCTTGCTTGGTGTCACAGCAAAATTTAGACCTTTGGCTAATACCTGGGTCTGACTGTCAGATAGTTCATATTTAGATAAATTGATGACCCACCTTTTCAGTTGGCTCCCACTGAGGTCAACAGAGATGAAGGTTGTTTCCAGCTTTCACACCTCTACAATAGTGTATTGTCACAACATCAGTACTGAGGAAGTCTGCTTGCCAAGCAGATGAAAGTCTCTACAGGTAATTTTTATCAACATTGGATGTAGAAAAAGAAAAACTTGGAATATGAATCTACCATCCAGAGAAAATGTTCGGAAATATTTGCAAACCTGGCTGTCACAGCATTCGGATGAAAATGATCTGACATTTGACCCATTGTCAAATTTTCCATTTTGAACACTTTCAAAACACCAACTTTTACATTTAGAAGTAAGAAAATAAGTGAAACTCTTTTGATGCAGATGTGGTTTTTAAGTTTTAATGTGTAAACTTGTTTTAGGGTTGAAATTGAAACCTTAATGGGTGGTCAAATACTTTTTGGCCTGACTTTCCATATCTGTTGACGTGCATTTTCACACCATTCCAAGTGACATCCATTAGTGTATTCATTGGCATTTATTTCTCTTAATGTCAGTTTGACCTCCAGGGCTATTTATGTTGATCTGTTAAGCGGAACTCCCGAGCAAATACCAAAGTGTCGCAAACTGTCATGCATGGAGTAAAGCTTTTAAAGAGACCTTCGATCTTGGCTTTACCACAAGATGAGTAAGGAAAGGTGTGAGGAAAGCTATAGAAGAAAGAGGCTTTGGTACTGGAGGCAATAATGGAGGCGGTAATGGCGTTGAAATCACGTTTGATCTCGCCTCAAGTCACGTTGAGAACGAGAAGTGGCAGTGACCTTGAGATCCTGTTGCAAATGGAGGTTGAAAAGACTGGCTGAAGTACATTAAAGAGAGGATTTGGTTTTTATGTTTGAAAATGTTTTCTTTTTCTAGATTTTGTCGAAGGTGAGGAGGTTGTTGTCTGTTAAATTCTGTAAAATTGTCGTAGGTGTTGTTGTGGTCATATTCATCTTCAGATGGAACCAGGTAGGGGAGACCGGGGTTAGTTCATTGAAGCACTCATTTTCATTTTTGCTCAAGATATTCACACCAAATTTTAGCATGTGATAGTGAGTGTGTGTAACTCAATGATCAGCTCAAGAGATATTGCAAATGATTATTGAAATTTGTGCCATAGACACAAACTTCCAGAAAAATATTTGTTTCAGCTAACCCCAACCCGGGTTAGTTGAAGCGCCATAAGAAAACTGTTGACAACTACTTATAAAAGGGTTTCCTTCGCATTACTGCTATCCCTATGATGACCACCAGCTAGAGCACAATACTCAATTGAAAAGAAATAGTAAAGTGTAATTTATTCAATTTTCTGTCGATGTTTGGTAAAAAGCTGGTTTTTCCATATTTCCGTTTCAGAAATGCATACAAACATGCACTGTAGTAGTTCTAAACTGCAGTAACTCCAACTAACAATGACTTGCACGGCAATTTGAACACTTGAAATCTATGCTACAGCCAACTCCACCATGCATGATTTAACTAACCCCATCACACCTGGAACGCAATATTGTCTTATTTTTCAGTCTTATCAAAGCCCCACAACAAAAAGCTTTTAGGTGTGGATTAGGTATGGATCTGCTTATTTAGAAATACGGTTAGTTCACCTGGATTAAAATAATAGCTATACTATAACCCCCCCTGAAGACTGAGCAAACAAGTAACTAGAGCACCCAAAAAAATTTTCCATGCCTGCAGAGTTAGCATTTTAAAAATTTGAATGAAAAAAGGTATGATAATGTGCGCCAATAAACCAAAAGTATACCAGTTTGGCCACAAATTTAAAATCACATTGATTTTAGGCAAAGTTTCAACTAACCCTGTGATTCAACTAACCCCAGTCTCCCCATGCCTATTTGTGATGTTGCAACTATGATTAACCATGTATGGGTTTAGTTTAACAGGCAGCAGAAAAAAACAGCATCATAAAAAGTAATTATGTGAACACAAAAAAACATATATCAAACTATTGAATGTTCTTACTTTAAAAACGATCATTACAAGCATTACTGACAAAGAAAAATATATGTAAAATATCTTGTATCCACTATTTATACCATCATTACTGTTCATTTGGGTCATCAGCTCCTTGAAACTGTAGAACATTTTGATACTTAGTTTTGTTAGATTTTTCTACCGTCCTTAGAAGTTGATAAATATATTGTTAGGAATAAAAGAAATCTGCTCACATATGCACAATACGCCTTTTTGAGTTGTTAAATTGTGAAAATAGAGAATCTGTGGTTTTGTGTGTGAATCAAATGCCATTTGATAAAACAGAGGTCAGAAATTTGAATGCATCAAATCTTTTTAAAATTGAAATAGAGCATTAATAATTTAAGTAGATAAAGAAATTACGTATATACACCTGAATGAAAGTTTATGCTATATATCTCCTAAAGTGAAGTATTGAATGTCTAATGATAAAATGCCTTAGCAACATGAATAGTTCCTATAAATCATCGTCGACAAGACATGACCTGTCTGAGCAGGAAGAATCATGTATACGAGCAGGCGAAGATGTATTTGGGAACTTTTACCCCAATAATTGTTTTTGAGCACTAATAGGAAATTAATTGACTTGAGTGTAATATTATACAACTGACTTATCTTAATATAATATTATTACATGACCAACATGCTGGAGTGATGCTGATTGGACAAAATCAGTCACATGACAACATCATAAAAACTCATATTGCATGGTTCGAGTGCAATATGAGACTTTTTCCAATTTTTTTTTTTTTACGTTTTTCCATATTTCATGGTTGGAGTGCAATATGAGTTTTAAAAAAATCCAAAATTTATATAATACTAAAAAAATTTTTTTTTTTCAGAATGGAATATTATATTGGAAGCATAGCGGTCATGTAATAAAACAAATACAGCACCTATTATCGTGCAATATGAAAATTTATTTGCATTGGTAAATTCATATTGAACTCGGGCTGAATATATGAACTTCCTTGCGCTAATAAATTTTCATATTGAACTCGTATCATGCAGTATTTGTATAATGTATTGTAGTACCACATTTCGCACGTCTAACTGTTAGTGCAGTGTCATGTTTCTGGATCCCCTTAGATGATATTTATTGGGGTTTTGGTGCTACTCCCTAGAGTGTGATAGGATTTCTCAATATCATCAACTAGCTTTACTATGGTATATCATATAATGATACAACACTTTAACCATAGAACTATGCTATAACAGTGATACTGGACCTTACGTAATTGTCTTTTGAATTTAGAAGCAAAAAAAAAGAAATACAGCATAGCAACTGGACAACATCTATTCAATTGTCTGCCAAACTATTTATCATGTTCAGATATATCTTACATTAAATATTATTTCTCAAAATTTAATCTGAGAGTTCATCAAAGTTTCTTTTTTAAAATAGGCAAAACAGCTGCAAAGCTTGTGAAAGGAGCAAAGTGATATAACATAATTTTTTGAAATGGTTTATTATCTATTTGGAAAAGAACAAGTACCTAGCAATTCTATTTAATTTTCACAAGAATGGTGATGTTCTTACTATGTTGATGTAACGCAGAAGTGTCCATTGGGAATAATCCTTTGAGGAAATATCTGTCAGCTTTAACTAGCTGCAACACATTCAAAAAATGCAGATCTGGCCATTATAAGTCTGTTTACATTACTCAAAGTGCCTTTTGTCCATCCGACGCTTTTGGAATGAGAGGATAGTAGTGCTTTTGCAAAAGACATTTACTCCGCATAATTGTGCATGCCTCCGACTAACTCCTTTGAAATTTCTTGTATCATGACAATCAAAGAACATATCTTCAGGAAGTATTGTGTATCTAAAAAATAAAAATTGCAGTTACATAGGAAGCTGTCTTAAAAGAGTTCTTGATATGGGCTAAGGTTGTTGTGAGAAGTCAAAGGTAGTTGTAAGGAGATATGGGGTGGATAGGAGAAAGAAGGACAAATTAGGTAAACAGAGGACTTCGGGCAGAAAATGTTTTAAAATATATTTTTGGTTGTACTGTAGTATGACGTTACATGTAATGAGGAGATTGTGAGCAACTTAATAACGTTTTTGGTGTCAAGGAACCAATCGAATGTAGGCAATTTGCTTTGTGGCAAGTTGGAAAATTAATACCACACTAAATAAAATGCCTGTAACACTCAAAGAGATTAACTGAATGGATTTTATCTATTGAACACATGGGATTTTCAGTATTTCATCCAACTTCAATTTGCACAGTAAGCATTTTGCAAATATTTATTTCTCCTTGGAGTACAATGTATGAAATACCTCATCTTCTGCTTCAATGAAGGTTTGCTGATTTAGTCAACTCGAAAATTAGTTTTCCAGATACCAAACAGTTTATGACTGTATAGAGCTGCCACAAGCATTTTATTTCCCAGAAGTGAAATTGATCTGATAAACTCACTCAGAATAGAGCGACCATGTGATAGTTCCAGCAAAAACACCTTCCTGGCTTCTTGCTTTGATTCAGTTGCAGTTCATTGAAGCATCTATCATCAACCAGAGCATGTAGCAAAGCCACAGACATACATATTCCATGTGTGAATGCATTAATTTACTTTCTTCAAATCTTTGCTTATAATATAATTAAGAAGCTATGCTACTAAAACTGTGACATCACAGTCTTGGGATAAAGCAAAGTATGACAGGAAAACATGTGCAGTGGTGAAAACCATAATAATCAAACTTTGTACGCCTACCTTATTATCGTTTTCATAGCTATGTGTTTTTTTGAAAACTTCGTTTTGCAGTTAAACTGTGACATCATCCGGTATCTGTCGATGTGATTGGTCTAATCTTCAATCTGTGACATATGAGTTCAGAGTTTGACATCACAGTTAATGATAAAGGAATTTAAAACTGCCACGCAACGTTATTATATGTGTACAACCACAACAAACAAAATCCATGTCTAAGCTGAGTGTTACACCTCACCAAAAGAGTTTCATAGTTTTCCAAACAAAATGTGTTGCTGTTTTTCACAATACACTAGTCATCACAATTTCAAACAACTTTTGTTGTCAGTAATTGCAACTCTCCTTTGAGGCTAAGTAGTCTGTTTGGTTCAGTTACAGTTCATTGAAGCATCATTTAGCCAGGGCAAGCTGAACAAGTTAAACATACATCATACATGTGTCAATGCACTTCATCAGTTTCCTGAAATCTGTGCTTGTAATAAACAAAATTATTAAACTTAATCCCTGACATCACAGTTTTGGAATGAAGTAAATTCCAAACTTGAAAAAGACGTAGCTATGAAAACGATAATAAAATAATGTTCTTATAACCTTCTCTTATTCTGTTGAAATTGCAGTGCCTTTCAAGTTTACCTTAATCGCTTTGTCCGCAAACAAAAGTAAGAAGCCCGCCTTAAGCGGTCGACAGACATTTTTAATGAAAAGCAGACAGGCATTTGTTATTAGAATGGATCCGAATAGTGAGCACAGACGTCGTTCTCCTGATAATAACACTTTTGCTATAAACCAATCAATCAATCGATCTTTATGAACAAATTTGCAGCTACAGTAAAAAAAGATTCTACATTTTACTTTGGTGCCTGATATCATCGAAGGGTAATTCTTATTCATTAGAGCATTGGAAAGAGAGAGATGTTCAAATATCATTATACAGTTGTGCTTGAAAGTTTCTGAACACCTGACACTTCTTACCTTATTTTACTTTAGCAAAATAAGGCCATACAAATTGTTGATTGTATAAGTTTCAGAAGGGCTCAGAAGCTTTTGAACACACAGTTTTCGAGACTTTCATCATAAAATCATATTCAAATGTTATTATTTTTATGAATATATATGTTTACACATAAAAGATGGCGTTCAGTTTATTATTAACCCGTTTTAAAAGCTATTCCTGTGTTTGTTAGAGAGATACACACAAGTAAGGCAAGAAGTGCCAGGGTTTCAGAAACTTTCAAGCACAACTGTTAATTAACCTTCAATAATTTCCTGAAATTTGACAAGGATGCACAAGATTCACATAAGCGCATGTGCATAGAGCTTTTACATGACCCTACTTTTGAAAAAGCTGCTTTTAATCACAGCTTAACAAATATCACGGGATTTGTGGAACTTTCATCTTGTCTCAATTCTTAAATCTTCCTGAAGAAGAAGTGCGGTTGCATGAATAGTTGATTACCTAACCTTTGTGCTATGTGAGTCAGATGCAGAAAGTAAGTCAGTTCAAAGAGTTTGTAATGCCATTTGACATTAAGTGTGACATGATCGTATTTCATTGCAGTGATTCAGATTTTATTCAGATAATTATTTTCAAACTGATACGATGACTCCGACAAACAACCGTCGCTTGAGAAACCTTCCTGTCGTGTGCATACCGTTTCTCCCTTATCATTGAGGTCTTTGGATCAACTTGAGTTTTAAAATGACACTTCACTGAATTAAATTCTTGAGTACTTTCAAACAGACTTGAATGTTGAGCTTTGCTTCTTTATTGAAGATTCACTCCATAATAAGGAAATTCTGATGGGTGGTGAGAATATGAATTTGAGAGGGAATGATATGGTGTGAGCCTCTATGAGGTAGATATTGTAGAATATAAATAAATGTCATGTCTTTGGTTTAGATTGTAATTTTAAGAGTGCATAAATATATTTCATATGAAGCCTAACTAACCTGAAAAGGAATAATCTATTCTGTGCGTAAAAACTCTTGAAGTGCGGATATTATTAAAAGAAGAAAACTAACACTACCGTTGAGGTAATAGCGCCAATGAAAACTGAAGTAACCATTTTCAGCAACTGATGTTGAAATCTAACTCTTGTCACAGTATGTAGCTTCACTTTACTGCTGCTATGTATTATGCCCCAGTCTCACGGCACGTTACGGAGAACTTTTTACCACTGAGGGGCAGCTTGAGTTGAATTCTAGGAAAAAAATGACCATCACGGCGACATACAATGTTTATAAAACCATTACATAATTAATTAAAAGCATATCACGGCGGGGTTCTTTTTGTTCACTGCGGGGAAGAAAAGTTGTACGCCGTCCACAAAAGTTCGCCGGGGGAAAGGAATTTCCTCCTCCTGAGGGATACTTTTATATCGCCCCGAGATATAAAAAGTACCCCTCAGGGAACCTATAACTGCCCCTCAGTGAACCTATTTCACTGCGGCGGGATGTCAAAAACTGCCGGCGAGGCTTCAAATGTCCTCCCAGGGGCAGGAAAGGTCCCCGCGGGGGCAGGAAAGGTCCCCGCGGGGGCAGGAGAGGTCCCCTCAGGGGCAGGGGATGTCCTAATATCCCGGCGGAGATGTTTTTGAGGCGTTCTCACTGAAAAAATCCACGCCGGACATCCAAAAATTAAGAAAATTTTGGGCTCTGCTCCGCCGTCATGAAAAAAAAGTTTGTACCTGTTGAATCTTTTTTGACATCCACGGCGCAGTTTTCCCATTTCTAGGGACCGCTGAGGGGAACAAAAACTTCCCCTTGGGGGATGTTAAAAGTCGACGGCGGATCACCCAAATTCATCCAAATTACCAGGAAATACTTCGACGCCGATCTAAATAGTTCTCCGGGAGCCGCCGTGAGACTGGGGCATTATGCATAACAGTGCTCGCAGAACAGATCATGTTAGAACTTTCAAAAGACATAAAAAGGTTTGTCAGAAGGTTCATTTGGGCACACAAGCCCTAACTATTGTGAGCGAAACCTCATAAAACCTGAATCATGCACCCTCACAGAAGTTCTGATAAAGAAAACAGAAGCGTGCTCTTCCCCAAATATCATGAGGGGGGCTGCGGCATTAGTGTAGGTGGGGCTGGTGGGGCATTTTCCCAACCACTTTCAGACAAAAAATGGATGTTGCATGGGGACATATTTTGAGGATTTTCCTGCACATTATTTCTGAAGACCTCAGCCCAACTTGCGCCATCACTTCAAAATGAAACTGACGCCCCTGTTAAATCAGAGTGCGGGGGGGGGGGTGTAGTAAGCTTAGTGGTAGCTTGCTGCCCTGCCAATCACTAGGTCCAGGGCTCAAATCAACCTCTTGTCGGATCGCCTGATTACATTGTGTATATTGCATGGCTTCAAACAACTTTCACCTCATTGCAATGACCTCCTTCTGTCCTGATTAACCCACCAAGCACACATACACAGGGTTCAAAGCTCCAATCATCAATCCTCACATATCATGAGTGACATTTATTTTGGACTAATGCACCACCAATGACAAAATTAATGTTAACAAAAAAAGAATGATCAATAGCATTTTTGAGATATCTCTAAGTTTTTTGTTGTTTATTTAGGTTATTCATCATAGGAGAGGGGACATGTGATTTATCATCCTGGCCTTAGCTTGAGGTATGATAAACATATATCCCCAATCCCATGTGGAATAACCAGCTTATAATACCATGAGACAAACACAGTCAAGCAGTCAAACAAAGAATAGGCCTATGGGATGTAAAGGTTTTGAATGGTGTTAGTCTTGTAATTACATCCGAGTCACACAATATAAAATATAATACAACAATTCAGAAATTTAACAATGCATTGCTATTTGCTTTTGGGCACCCAGGCTTTATAAATTCTTAGAATTGTGCTTGTGTGAATTCTATTTGTTGAATTCAAAACGTCTTCTTTTCCCTTGCATATCACATAGAATGATTAAGCTTATATCCTATTTCCTCTCTTGTTATAAACCTTTTTTGTTTGTGTAAACAAATAATGACATTTTATTGTCTATCAAATATGCTATCTAATACAATCTTTAATGAATATAAATGAAAGAGAATACTCATTGTTTACATGTGCAGTAAACTCTAAAAGATTTCAGACAAAATTGGTTTTTTAGATTCAAAATGGTTTTTTGAAAAACCAAATTTCAATGCAAAAAACCAACATGGATTTTTTTAAAAATCCATGTTGGTTTTGCATTGAAATTTGGTTTTTCAAAAAAACCATTTTGAATCTAAAAAAACAATTTTGTCCTGACATTTTTTAGAGTGTATAATTATCATGATATGAAAATCCCTTAAGATTTATCAAATTACAAATAAGAGATGGATTAACAGAGATAATCAAATCTCTATGGGATGATTAGTTCTGGTCTACAAATTTTAAAATGATAAAATTTAATAATATCTTTGGTTTGGCAATGTAAATTGTAACATTACAAAGGCCAATTGAACACAAAAAACAAAGGTAATGTACATTGGAATATGAAGGCCAGAAGGTTGAACTTGAATGTAATAATTCAATGTTATATACAAATGGCTGATTAACATATTGTTATCAAAACAATGTAAATATATATACATTAATTAACAATAGCTTCAATATGCCCCTCTCATATGTTGTTTCTCCATATTAACCCATTCTGCATATGTCCATGTCTTTTCCAAGGGGCACACAACGTAAACATGACATTGCTAATTGGTGAAGAGCTCGTCTGTTGGTCACATAGAAATGTATGATGAAAATTATGTTGTTACAACAGGAACACAATGTTGAGAGTTTTGCAAAACGTTACCACAATGTCTCATGCTACAATGTAACATTGTATCTTCGACATGCTTTTCATTCATTTTCATATAAGGTTCCATTTTTGTCCACTATGAATTTGTTGGAAGAAGTGAGGCATCTGTTGCTATTTCCAAATTGTCATGCCACTAGACCCACATTTGCCACATCATGTTTTTCCTTTTTACTAATAAAATTCACCAATAATTTTGTGCATAAATGTCTCAAATGACAACATGACATTTAAACTAATTCCAATAACTTCCTTTCACAGAAATTTAAGGCGCTGTCACCGAAAATGGATTTTTTGGCCATCTGCAGGAAATGTGCCATGCATTTGTCTAATTATTAAATTGGAAATATACGAACATGAAACTAATATCACTTTACAGTGTAACAGGAACGAACATTGAAAATTCATACTCTTATATATTTTTTTGCTGAAACATAGATTGACAGAGTGCAAACGTTTCTGGATCATTGTCAGCCAATCTTTTTAGAAATTGTGTAAGAATTTCTGTACCTACAGACGATACTTGTGCCCCACTTTTCAAAAACATGTTTCTCTGAAGCAAGCTTGATTCTATTGAGTCTTGAAACAAGTGCTGAGAGGGAGACCATTTAATAATACTAGTTACCAAATTTGAACTGTAATTATTCATTACATCATCACTCTTTCACCGCGCAGTAGACATATTCCACATTTAAGGTCAGACAGTGTTTACTTTCAGAAATCTGTACATATTTTAATGTATGATTAACTTGTATGTATAGGAGGGTAGGAAAAGGAAACACATTTTCTTATTCTATGTGTGTGGAAAATGTTCATTGCCCACACAAGAAATAAATAATTTTGATACATCAAAGAATATATATCCATAGGAGATTTAATGCGTTTGCTGTTCCAAAATAGTATCGCTTCTCTTTATTACTACGTTCTTTGTTTTTTGTAAAGTGACAATGCATTTAGCTTATTCTTGAGGTCACATGTCATGATTCTGTGAGATTAAAAAAGTAACTGTAGAGTCTTAATATGCTTCTTTTGTGTAGTGTCATAGTAATCCATTATCTCAATTGGTTTTAGTTATTTGTGTCCATTACGCCTGATTTTCTGAAACAGCATGACATAATAGTCTAACAGCCGAGTAGGCTATCCATTACTGAACTGTTTCTGACCAAAATGCTCCATCGATCTGAAATCTTTCTTTAAGCTTTATCAGTTCTGTATTGCACTTCTAAGATCATTTTTTGTAGTTTCTACTGGCACAGAGTCAATTTTCGATACATATACATTTTCCTGTGGCGGATCCACCCGTGCATGCTTGACTGGGGGATGCATTTTGATAGTCATGGCCCGTGTTATCACTTCTTTCTTCAAAATGCTACTGATGATGTTGTTGGTCAAGGGAAGTCCGGGCCCCTTAGGCTGCCCACCCTGGATTTGCAGCTGTTTTCCTATATAATATTTAGGACTTTCGCAACTTCTCAAATATACGTTTTTATTGCTTTCTATACCTGGAAAGGGGTACCAATTCCCTATCAGCATGCCTCGGCGGTCCAACGTCGGCCCGAAGCTGGTCCGATGCTGCTGACATCGGACTGACGCTGGGCCGATGTTGGACCCCTGAGGCATGCTGACAGGGAAATAACCATTTTGACCCTGGGGTGAAAGCCCCTACCCTGCCAGGGATGGATTCTTAAATGTCGGGCGGAGGGTTTGCCAATGAAAGTGTTCTAAAAATGTCAGGTTTTTAATTTTTTTTTACATTTAAATCTACAGGCCCAAGCAGGGGGGGGGGGAGGTTTGAACCTCCTAGGTGCTCGTGTTATGAAACTGTGATGATATACAATAGAGTAGCTTAGCTAGGGTTAGTTGTTTCAGTACTCAGCATATTATAAATATAAGTATAAACTTGAAATTATTTTCTTCCATACTCAATATCTAGATACATTTAAAAAATAAAGAAGAAAAACAAGATTACCACTGTGATGTGTCCTTCTTGATGGCTGTAGGAATTACTTGTTTTTAGTGTATAATAATTATAGAACCGTCTGGTTGACCCCTTGGTAGCGATACTGGCAGTGTCATAAAGGGGTCAACCAACATAAAGCAACATATTGCTATATTGATTTGTACCATTTGTATTGTTTTTACCAGTTGATGCTTTATGTGAATAAAATTTCTGAATCTGAATCTGAATCTATACATTCTCTGAGGGATTTGTCTGGGTAGATCCGTATTGCGTACATGTATCTATCCAGTGTATTGATGCCATGTATCATATCAAATCTCACCAATGTTGCAGAGCCTAGAAAACCCAAAATTTCTTTTTATAACTTTGGGTCTGGTTCAGCTGCTTCAACAAGGGGGTTAGATTGACAACTTGGACTCTCCGCATCATTATCTGTCACATCGGCATTTTGTTCTTTTGCCCACGGTTGTAGTTCTGCCGAGCCGAAAATTAAGTAAATCAATTCTGCCACAATGCTCACTCCTCCCGCAAGGAAGAACACATGTCTCCACTCTTCCTGGGTACCCTGTAAAGGGAGAGATAATATCAGTAATATATTGATGGAATAAAAAGACTGCAATAGACGCAGAGTTCCAAGCAACATTATAAACAAATTAGAAGTGTCTGGTTAAAGTATATATGTGAGGAGGAAGAAAAGTTGGTTTCTGTTGGTAATATTATCACAGTATTACATTTGTAAGCGTGTAATGAAAAGGTATTGAATTCCCATGTAACTTGTTAGGAGTTTATTTAGGATGCGCCAAATTATAGGGAACTTCAGGATGTAACAGAAAAGTATTGACGAAAAGCTTAAAAACCTCTCTTGGTGTATTACTGTATATAATATAAAAGATTTAAATGTTCTAAAACAAGTCTCAGCAATCAAGATTTAATTTTCATACTTACATTCGAAGTAAGGAAACCAGTAATTAAAGGTGCTAAAAATCCAGTGAGGTTACATATTGTGTTATCAATACCCATGAGAATGGAAGAATACCTGCAGAAAGAAAAAAAAGATCGGGAAAACAAATTTCAAATTTGGAAGTAATCCTGATAAAAAAATCTATGAGGAACAGCCTCTGCTTCCACTCAGTGAATCTGGGCTCCAGAGCAGCCTGTGAGGTATAATTTTGTGAATCACTACTCTTAATTTGCATGTGATAATAATATTTATTATTTTGTGGTCCAACTTCTTGTGGTTTTGAGATTACCAGGAGTGGAGCTGCTGGTGGACATCATAAGCAATGACCCAAAAAATTGGATTGGGATATCATTAGCATTGGCATCATAAGTTTGTAATGGAAAGTGGCATAGACATCTCCCTTCGTAATTAAACTTTGGTGTTAAACCAGTTGATAAAACAAATATTACTCTTTGGACTCAAATGATATAATTCACACAACCACTTGTGATATTGTTAGGCTGAGATCCTAACTCTCGTTCAGTTATAATACCTTGGTGCAATGTCAATCAGATTGGCATTATTTCCTGGCCTTGCACAAGCCAGACATCCAATTGCCAGGGATACAAATGTCACAGCCATTTTGTCGTGGTGACTTTTTAAGAAACCCACCGAAATTATGAATATTGCCGGTAAAAGTGTGGCTGTAAAAGAAAAAAAAGAATATACAGGTTGAATACGAAAGGTTATATTTTAATTTCTCATCTTGATATCATGGTATATTGTTATTTGTATTCATACTGGACCACAGTAAAAACTACTTTGTAGATGTGTTATCCAGAATAAATATATTCTTTGAAAAATAATAATTAATTGGATTTAAACATAAATACTTGAATATGATTGGTGTTGTCCTTACAACATGAAACAGCAAGTTTTCGGACTGCAGTTACACTGAGCACGTTTCGCTGGATCAACTGGTCTGCAACGTAAGATACGCAAATACCCAGAAAGACGTGGACAACGTACGGCATGGCACTTGCCAGCCCATTCTGCAATAGATGAATTCAATTATTAATCTCAAAATTATAGAAAATTGAATTTTTGGGAACATAATTAGGATTATAGAATTAAGAGTTGTTTCATTTATGTTTTTACCATGACGTAATATTAGTTTCAAAATAGATATCCCCTCCCCCTTTGATGCTTTATTACCCCATGTTGCCCCTTGCCCATTGAGTTAACCCGCACTTCATTGATCCTTTCACTTCAATAATGATTTTCTTTCTCTATTGTAATCTTTTTTTACGTTATGTCACACTTCATGCTTTCAGTCATCCTCCATACACAAATGGCTTTTTGAATAATCCATATTGGTTTTTGTATGGAAGTTTGGTTTTTCAAAAAACCATTTTCCACTTAAAAAACCAAATTTGTCCCAAAATTTTTTAGAGTGTGGTTCAAATCATTATCATGTTTACAAAGGGGTA
Organism: Platynereis dumerilii; assembly: GCA_026936325.1. Taxonomy (NCBI): domain Eukaryota; kingdom Metazoa; phylum Annelida; class Polychaeta; order Phyllodocida; family Nereididae; genus Platynereis; species Platynereis dumerilii. Next base: position 15,431,378 of record JAPTHN010000014.1, read on the forward strand.
GCTATTATGATGTATTTGAAGTTTTTTATCGATGTCTATAGATCGAGAATTATTACATAACTTAGGAAACAATGACTGTTATTCACTAAAGAGTCTTATCGAATGAACAGAGATTGAAATGACAATTACCAATGCTTTATTGAGGAATTTGAAAAAGTCATCAAAAATTGCTCAGGTGATCTGATTATATGTGGTGATTTTAACATTGATCTTCTGAAATTTAATGTAAGGAGTCCAATAAATGATTTCCTAGAAAATATTTTAAGCAATGGACTTATACCTAAGATAACACTTCCTACACGTCTGACAAAAAACAATGGCACCCTTATTGATAATGCTCTTATTAAAGTATCAAGCAACTTCTCAAATACAACTAGTGGAATATGTCCAATCAACATTTCTGATCACTTTCCTTATTATGTTTGCTTAGATTATCTCATAAATAACAAGCGGTCTTCAAAGTGCATTAAAATTAATAAATATAGTTCAAATGACCTACGAAACTTTAAAGAATATATCTGTAAGGCTGATATTATGCATCGTCTTGAAAGTACAGATACACAGGACATAAATGCAAGTTACCATGTGCTCACTGAAATGTTATCAACTGGAATAAAACTATATATGCCAGCCAAAACTGTAAAATTCAATAAATATAAACATAAGGAAAAAAAATGGATCACACAAGGAATAATGAACTCGATGAAATTCAGAGATAAATTGTTTCGTAAATTAAAGAGAACTCCATCTGATTCCAATCAATATGATACAATTAAGATCAATTCAGATACGTATAGAAAAATACTTTAGAAAGCGATCAGAGCAGCAAAAAGAGTGTATTACTATGATCAGTTCTCCAAATGCAAAAATGACCTAAAAAGTACTTGGGCGACCATCAAAGACATAATTGGTAAGAATAAAAAAGAAAAAGATTTCCCTGAACATTTCATAATTAATAATTCTAAGATAACTGACTACCATACTATTACTAAATCATTTAACAATTTCTTCACTAATATAGGTCCAGAACTGGCCAGTAGAATTGAAACGCCAGCTGACAAAAATTTCAAAGATTTTCTCAAAAATCCCTCAACTGTTGACTTTACTTTCCATCCAGTAACTGAGGACGACACAATGAAGAGCATCAATGAACTACGAAACAAGAATAGTGTTGATATCGATGAAATCTCATCCAATTTACTGAAACAGATAAAATATGAAGTATGTAAACCCATCACCTATCTCATCAACTGTTCCATCAGAACAGGGATATTCCCAGACAATCTTAAGATTGCTAAGGTGATTCCAGTTTATAAAAAGAATGACAAAAATGTACTAGATAATTACAGGCCAATTTCAATACTTCCCGCAATATCAAAAATATTTGAAAAAATTATGCATAAACAAATTAATGAATACTTTATTTCCCATAAACTCTATTACACAGGACAATATGGATTCCGTGGCGGTCATTCGACTGAGTTAGCAGCAATGGAATTAGTAGACCGAATAGCTTTCAATATGGATAATGGAAAAACACCAATAAATGTTTTTATGGATTTAAGTAAGGCTTTCGACACCATTGATCACCAAATACTTTTACATAAATTGAGACACTACGGCTTCAAAGATAAATCTCTTTCACTTCTCAACAGCTATCTCAGTCATCGAAAACACTATGTAGAATTTAACAATAGCAAATCTAATCTCTTACCGATAACAACAGGTGTTCCCCAAGGATCTATCCTTGGTCCACTACTATTTATCATCTACATAAATTACATAGGCTCATCATCTGATACATTTAAATGTTTAACCTATGCAGATGACACCACCTTATTTGTTACATTGGATTCTGTTCATCAAGGAACCTATAACCCTGCAGGTTTAGATGAAAAATTGAATTCTGAACTTAGGAATGTAACACAATGGTTGAATTTGAATAAATTATCTCTCAATACAAATAAAACAAAATGTATGATATTCCGAACCTATAACAAGACTGGAAATCCACCTAAACTTCAAATAGACAATCAAATTATTGAGTACGTAGAAAATTTTAACTTCCCGGGTATAATTTTTGACTGTCATTTAAATTGGAAAGTCCATACAGAGTCAATTACTAAGAAGATATCTAAAACCATTGGCATCATGAATAAGCTGAAACATTACGTCCCAGTATACACACTAAAGACAATCTATGACAGCTTGGTAAACTCGTATCTCAATTATGGAATATTGTGCTGGGGCTTTAAACATAACAGGATAAATACTTTGCAAAAAAAGGCAGTTCGAATAATTAATAACAGTAAATACAATGCACACAGTGATCCCATATTCAAAAAGCTCAATATTCTTAAAGTTACTGACATTGTTACCAGAAAGCTCTACAAATTCTATTACTGTTATGCTAATAACACATTGCCATATTACTTTCTTGATACTGATTATCTTAATCAACCTACCCATACCCATCTGATGCGCCATTCTAGATTAAAATTCCTAGAATCAAACATAAGTATGCTGAATTCAATGTCAGATATCAGCTCCCCCTACTCCTCAATAAAAATGAAATCGGCATCATTGATAAAGTAAGTACTCATAGTGAATATGGTTTTACTTTCTATGTCAAAAGGCATCTAATCAATCTATACACAAGTCACTGTTCCATTTCTAACTGTTATGTGTGTAATAACTCTTGATACTATCAATTATTATCTTAATTATCTTTGGGTCTCCTTACCCTTATTTTATTATCTACCTATTTTTTTTGTTTTTTTTCATTCTCTGAGCGACTTCTACATAGCAAGCCAACTCCTAAAATCATTACATTCATTCATGGTTTCACTCATTCTCACTTTTTATCATCTTTTCATTCCCTCTTCCCAGTCTACCCCTTGTCCAATATCTTCATAAACTACACTTTCTTAAATTCTGACCTGTTAAACATTCAAACACTATGAAGTGACCAGTCTCAAACATGCCTGCATGAATATTTTACACTAATTATGTGACATACAAAAGGTGGCAGCATCGGCAGCGTTACGCAAGTGACTTAGATGCTGCCTCCTTGACCATACTTTTTATTATATCTTATTTAAACATATGAAAAAATATTACATATGAAAAAATATTACTATCAGTCATGTAAATTGTAATTGGTCTAAATAAAAATATTTCTCTCTCTCTCTCTCTGACGTAACCAAGTGATTTGAGCAAATCTCTCAAGTGATTTGCTTGAATCGCTGGATTTTTAATAATATGATACAGTATGGAATTTCTCTGTAATTCCAGCAAGTTCCTTCATAAAGCTTTAATAATTTTGACTCTATCATGCGAAAAGGTCACAACTCATCAGACTGTCTTATATATGGAGTGGCAACATATAGTCAAAACAAAACTATTCTGTAGAGCAGTGATTAAAAAAAGGGCGTTACCATTGGTGGATACTAACGTTTGTTAAGTTGAGTTTGAGAACATCATTGAGGTAGATTGGAATCGATGTTAAGACAATGTACCACAACCAGCAGAAGGCAACTCCTGCTGCGTTAATTGCTATAAAAGGCAATGACGTCACCATGGATATCCAGGGTACCTTTGTCAACTTATTTTCCTGAAATAATCCAATTTTAAGTTACTGTATACTGTAAACCCAGCTGCTGGCATTAACCATTAAAACAACATTACATACAGTAAAAACAATGATTTTCTGCTGTAAAATGGCAATTTTGAGCATTCAGCAGATTTTACGGTGCATTTATATTGCACATCCGAGATTAGGAAAAATTCACTCAGATTAGGATAAATTCATACGCACATTATTTGTAGAGCATGTAGAGCTAGACATTCGACAAATGTCTCAATGCTGCATCTTAAGCTTAAACTCCAAGTCGCAAACAAAAATATAACTAAAACTTCTTGGGATAGAACAAAACTATGCCTAATTAAAACTTCATAATTTGCGCAACAATATGCAGTTGTGAGAAAAATGTCTTAGAAACTTCTAGAATATAGGAACTTTTCCAAAATATAGGTGCTATATGTGAGAAGGTTCCAAACGTCTCTTTATATTTTTGGGTCTGGTTCAGCTGCTGCAAAAAGAGGGTAGAGATCGATCATCAAATTTCACGAGTAGAGATCAATCATCATTGGCTATAGGAGGCCCAAAATTTTGTTTTTTTTATATCTGGCACTCAGATTGCTCGACGAAGCTCTAGTTTTTTGGCGGACTAGCCGGACTTACTCCAATCTCCCATACGTTTTTAACCCAATTGCCAAATTTGTTTCAAATAAATTAAATTTACCTGAAGTTCTCCACACCCTCCATTGCCCCTTTGAATGTATTGCATTTCTTCATTGGATACATAAGGATGATGTGCTGGATTTTCATGTGCTAAAATTATGTATAGGACCAACCAGACGATTCCAATAGTACCTGGAAAAATAAGAAAAAAAGTTCAACTTGACCTACATTAGTAATATAGTAGTAATGAAAATAGTCATTTATTTGCATGGCAATACATAATTATGTCCATTCAATCAAAATGGCTCCCCAGGGTTGTGTCCAATACTTGAATCAGTAAAAGCCCTAAAGTTTTTGAGTTGTTCATGTTTCGGTAGGGGAGGGGCAAAATATTGAATATCAATTTTGAACGCAAAACCTAGCCTATGTTCTTCTAGTGGGTGAGAAAAGGTTGCACGCAAGTTTTTGTGCGTGGGCACCCTATACTTTGGCTGGGAAAGACGGAGCGGTCCATGAATTAGTAATAGGATTCACCCAAAAAGCCAGAGTTTTGCGGCTGATCTGTTCATTTCTCTCATTGCTGTCGGCAGTTGCTGTGGTGGCCTAAACATACTGTATATTTTTTCCATTGCCATTCTCATCTACAATTTTATGATTGAAAAATATATTGCCAGTAGGGATCTAAAAAACGGTTTTGTAAATCAAAATTCTAGCATAATTATAATGAATGAACAGAATTGTAGAGATCAGGTTCTTTGGAGCCACGGGGGCATCCAGGCTGTTCTAGCTTAAACTAGAAGATAATGTCTTTAATCAATAATGAGATTATTTGTCATATCCTGGAAGGTTTTGGAAAAACAATTTTTTTCTTACCATAAACATAGAATATGGACGGCCATCCTCCAGCAAAGCCAGAAGTACACAAAAATCCAGCAGAGACATATCCCAACAGACTTCCCAGGGCAGCTCCTGAAATGGAAGATACATTCTGGGTGCATGAAGTAAGTGCATGAAGGCCAGACATTCAGATGTAATGCCAGACATTCAGATGTAAGGCCAGACATTCACATGTTAGGTCAGACACTCAGATGTAAGGCCAGACATTCAGATGTAAGGCCAGACACTCAGATGTAAGGCCAGACACTCAGATGTAAGGCCAGACATTCAGATGTAAGGCCAGACACACAGATGTAAGGCCAGACACTCAGATGTAGGGCTAGACATTCAGATGTAAGGCCAGGCACTCAGATGTAAGGCCAGACATTCAGATGTAAGGCCAGACACTCAGATGTAAGGCCAGACATTCAGATGTAAGGCCAGACATTCAGATGTAAGGCCAGACACTCAGATGTAAGGCCAGACATTCAGATGTAAGGCCAGACACTCAGATGTAAGGCCAGACACTCAGATGTAAGGCCAGACACTCAGATTTAAGGCCAGACATTCAGATATAAGGCATTCAGATGTAAGGCCAGACATTCAGATGTAAGGCCAGACATTCAGATGTAAGGCCAGACACTCAGATGTAAGGCCAGACATTCAGATGTAAGGCTAGACACTCAGATGTAAGGCCAGGCACTCAGATGTAAGGCCAGACATTCAGATGTAAGGCCAGACATTCAGATGTAAGGCCAGACATTCAGATGTAAGGCCAGACATTCAGATGTAAGGCCAGACACTCAGATGTAAGGCCAGACACTCAGATGTAAGGCCAGACATTCAGATGTAAGGCCAGACATAAGTGATTATTAGCTTTAGCATCTCGGAGCGACCAATCCGACAGAAACATTTTGCTTGTCCGCAACTTTTGATTAAACTGACATTATAATAGTTAAGGATTACATTTTAGGAGAAATGTGAAAGAAAAATGTATATTTGCAGTAGAGTACAAGAAAGGTCCACCATAAAAACAAATTTATCTTCCCTTATCCCTCTTTGAAATTCATAACTATTTTAAGCAAGTATTTTGAATTTTTGATTGGATACACCCACCTTCACAAACCACATCACCTGAATTTCCTTACTTGACACTGCTGTTGCTTTGTAAACCTGGAGTCAATGCTGTAACAATAGTTTTTAATAATGACGTGTTCATCCCTCAATGGTCCTTGGAAGAGGTTTGGATTAATCTGACCATCATCATCATGCGCTCTGGCAGAAGCAGCCAAAGTTATCAAATTCTATGGAAATTGCCGGGGTATTCCATACATATATATGATTGAGCAAGAGCATTTGATTTGATAAAAAGATGAATATTTTCTCACCTGAAAGACCTATAGCCACCATTCGACTCCTTTCATGAGGGACAGCCCAGTTGGACATGATGAGCTTTGTAGCAGGATAGAAAACCCCCTGGTTGAAAGAAAGTTTTCATAAATATATTAAACAAGTTGTTCTATTGAAGTTTTTCAGGATAAGGAAACTAAGGCGGCTACTAAACTCAGCAACACTAAAAACGCACACATTTTGGAACAGCTCAAAAACTAACTTGTGACACAGATATTTCCATGTAAAGTTTGTTGCAGCTCAATATTTGAAGTGTCGAAATAATCAAGGCAGTCAGTCACGCTGTTTTATGGGATTTTGTGAGTTTTTGGTTGATTTTCAAGATGATGTTTTTCACATTTGTTTGTCACATCATTTTCAACACCTTTGCATCATTAGCATCAGCAATTATTCTGTTTTTGGTGAAACATTGAGCTGAAATCTGGTTGGAAATGCATGTGTTTTTAATGTTACTGAGTTTATGTTCCCTTATCCTGAAAAACTTCATTACATGGACATATATTCTATTGAACCAGGAATACAAACTCCCTTATTATGGCTGCTCTGGACATTACATCACTTGCCAACACTAAATCAAACTGTACACCATTGCTAATCACATTGCCAAACTGATTTCGACTCACTTACGAATTTTTCTATATTTTTCATATTCTACACTCCTGCTCATAAATATGGAATACTTTTTTGGAAAAAAAGTGTCAAATAAATGTAAATTTCAGAGTGTGAATGTAAGCAAGGTCCATTGTAAAGGTCAAGACATCTTCTCTAATCACTCTTTGAAAGCCTTAACTACTTTTTTTTGCAAGAATTTTTGGTTTAATGCATCTCACCCTAAAAAACCCCCTGAATTTCCATATTTCGTGCTGCTTTTAAATTTCCTGGGGTAAACGCTGCAGCGTGTGTTTTAAATGACAGCATGTTCTTCCCTTTAGCAGTCCTTGGAAGTAGTTACCATTGAATCAGACCATCATGTGCTCCAGCAGAAGTTGCCAAAGTTGTCAATTTCAATGGAGAGTGTTGAAGTATTACATATTTATGAGCAACTAAACGGTGTAATTTCTGAAAGAAGAGTCACTCACACATCCCAGTCCTTTGATGATCTGCATCGCTACTAAGTATCCCCATCCGGCTCTCGCAGCTACAGGACTTAGCAACGAAGCCACGACTGCAATGCCAATTCCCCAAACAATCAGCCATTTTGCGCTTATTTTTGTAGCAGCCAATCCTCCTGGTATGTGTGTTAAGATATAGCCAATATAAAATGAACTCAGGATGAAGCCGACAAGTTTACGGTCCCAGTCAAATTCAGGCTGGCCTTCCTGAAATTATAAAATTGTAAGGCTTCATTAATACCCAGATCACAGTGTTATAAGACCACCCCTTCTGTAGTCATGAAGCGGTCTCTTGTTGGGGTGTGGTCTCTTGCAGGGTGCAAAATTCACTAAAAACATTTCTTAGTGCGAAAAGAAGGCGGTTTGATAAGGCAAGTCGGTCTTACAACAGGTACCACTGTATTGATGCTGCAGTGATGCAAAATTATTAAAGCGGTTAAAACATATACTATGGTGTAAATAACCTCGTAAGATGTCAATAACCTTGTGAGTTGAAATCTATGTTGTAAAAAACCTTTTTAAAGTTTATTCTGATATATGACAAGATTGAACCAGAAAAGAACCTTGTAATCTTGTGTGAGATTGTGCCAGCCAGGAGCTGGCAGGAAGTATTGACTCGTTGATGGTAGTCTACATCTCTGACCATTTTATTTTCTTAACATTTACACTTTAAGAATAAGTTCTGTTACCATAAATTCACTCATCAAGGAACGTGTTGTATTTGAATTGCCACTATGCAAACCCCCTGGTGTGGAATTGGTATGGTCAGTGCTGCCATCTGTAGCATTGTGGCCACCTGGTGGTTTAGTCATGCAAACAACAGCAAAGCTGATGTTGACTCGGTTCATGTACATGACTGTTAGCCCACTAAGTTGGAGGAAACCGATGCCCAGCCTCCACGAAGGAAGAAAGCGCACTTCAGCGACCATTCTAGCTAAGATAAGAAAAAAAAGAAAAAAAGATAGACCATTGAACAAACAGTAAGAATGCCGCACTAACCATACTTGCCAACATCTGAAAAAAAAGATAGACTGCTGAATTAACAGTAAGAATGCTGCACTTCAGCAACCATGCAGCATTCTTAATGTTGTTTTAACGGTTTTCATACTTGCCAGGATCTGAAAAAAAGATAGGGGAGAGGCAGGTTAGTTGAGACGTTTTTCAGAAAAGCTCGCCTCCAAGCTAAACGGACAACGATATTGGAATGACGAATAGTCATGTGCATGGGGAAATTCATTGTTCTAATATATATGGAAACTTGACTTTCTCCGCTGGATACTTTTTACCCCAGATGGCGTCAAAGTTGGTCATGTCAAACGTATCAACTAACCCACCTGGTAAGGTTAGTTGATACACCCAGGCAGGTTAGTTGATACACCAAACCCTGATGGACCATGCACAGAAAAAGTCACATAATTCCGGCTTGGTAGGATACTATAAAACCATGCGCCTATACCGATCTGCTTTCTGTTCCCATGGATGCAAATCTGCTACCATTGTGAGTCGGATCTGATGGACGACCTGTTTGGAGGGGGAAATCTCATGATTATTTCAACCTAAGATTCATCTATAGAGCTTTTTCGTGTAAACTACTGAGTAACACCTAGCATTATGATTGTACTCATAGGTCAGGGTTGTTATTTTGACCAGGCCAGCCAACAAAACCTGACCAATCTGCTGTCTCAACAAACCCATCCGCTCGATTATGTCAGAAAACAGCAGGTCTCTGGACAACAGGTTAACCTAGGTCATCTTTGATCGCTCATAAATAACCCTTTTCACACACCTTATCCATATACTAAGTTACTTTGAATCATCCTTCACTATAACGAGAGAAAAAAAAATGCAAGATTTCAGCATAAATTTACTCGGAACATTGATTTTTGAATTTTTTGACTTTTCTCCTAAATCTTGATTCTGATTCAACATTGACCAAGATGAGAAGATGTCTTTTTTTATTCCGCTTCTTACAAATGCCAACACTTTCTCAAATGATCATTTCTATGACCAGGAGGTGGGGCGTATCAACTAACCTTGCGTATCAACTAACCTGCCTCTCCCCTAGACTGCTGAATTAACAGTAAGAATGCTGCACTTCAGCAACCATACATACCTACTTGCTAGGAACTGAAAAAAAGATAGACCGTTCGATCAACAGTAAGAATTCTGCACTTCATTGACCATACAAGTTTGCTAAGATCTGAAAAAAAAGTAGACTACAGTAAGAATGTCAAATCACAACCTTTGCAGTGGCTGATCCGGGGGGGGGGAGTGGGTAAGGGTGCGGTCCCGAAAGACCACTGAGATGAAAAATAAGTTTTAAGAAAATACTTGACTACAGTAGCTGTCCAGAGGGGGTTAAGGGAGTTCAGGGGTTCAGACCCTCCACCCTTTCGACCTGTAGATGTTAATATAAAAAAAATTAAATCCCATTATTTTTATTACTTTTCCATTTGTAAACCCAGTCCGTCCGATATTCTGAATCCGCCCCTGGACTAGACTACCCTGTCTGGGTCCTCCATTGCTGTGCTGGACATCATGTTCGGTGCATAATGTTTTCTTAAGCCTCACGTTGTAGTGATGTCAGAACATGCAACATCAGCATGACAACTTGTGGCAATTTTTGGGTAAGGGTGCAACCATTATAGATACTCAGGGGGGGGGGGGCTCAGAGTTTTCCTGAAATCGAAATTATCTAGTTACAGAAAAGCCAGATTTGATGATTAATTTTGAGTGACATTCTAATTTTATTTTTAATTTAAAGACACAGTTTAAAAAAAATCCACCCCATCAACACCATAGCAATTTTATTTTGCTTCAAGACTGCCATGAAGAATGTAAGCTATCTATATCAACAAAATTGAGCAAGAAATTATTAAATTAAAAGAAGGCAAGTCCATCCTTGGAATCTAACATTGGCCCCTTAATGTCACAGTGACATATTGCCTGAAAATCACACTCTGAAGTCACCTATATGTACAATGTACATTTGATTTTATTGAAAATTTTCATGTCAAACAGACAAATTTGTCTGTAAAATAGAACAAACAAAAACCAAAACACAATAAAATCGACAACTGCTCGACATCCACAGACACGTATGCAATAAAAATAATCAGTACAATATTTAGGCCAAAGTAAACCATTAAAAATTTCAGTTTCAAATAAAAATGTTCCTGTCCCAGTTCTAGCCATTAAGCAGTTGAAAACGTCAATGAATGCATGTGAATTTAAAAAATTTAAATATTCATATATATACATTGAGTAGTAGTATTTTCCACAGGCGAATGGGGAAGGCTTTGTGACTGAGCGCTTTAGGTGCTTGCCTGCTCTGCTGAAGGTCTAGGCCTGTATGGGTTCAAACCCTGGGTGGGGAACCCAAAATTTTCAGTGAATCTTCATGAGCAAAATCGCAGCCCCTTGTATCAGTGTTTATGCTGGGCAAGTAAATCCCTCTCATGGGGTAAATGTATTACATGTTGAGGACTCCCGCTCTCTCCCCCATCTCATCGATCAACCCTCGTGAGTAATGAGAACTGGGCTTAGAGGGCTGCACTTACCATATCTATCTTTCTCTCTATCTATCAATGGCCATGTACGAGGGTGTCCCAAAAGTTCTGACCAATTTTTTTGGCAGACCTTTCTATTTGAAGTAGCTGTACGAAATTTTCACAGTATCAATTTCAGGCATTTCACTATCCATTTTGAAAATATGGTACCTGTTCGAACATTTTAAATAACTTTTCTGTTGCCATGGAAACAGAAGGTCAGTGCACCCAGCGCAGCTCAATTTTTTAGGCCAAATCCAAGTGTCTAGGGTTGTAAATAACCAAGGAATTTACTGTAAATATGCAATGGATGATCATGAAAAATATTATTTGGAAACCTAACAGTATCTCAAAGTCTTTCATTTACATTTAAAGGCACTGTGAATCAGTTTAACCCATGTGCTGAGGCGATCACCTGGGTCCTTCAAACTGGGCTGTTCCTAAAATGTTGAATTTCAGTGTATGTGGTGAATGCTTCATTTCTCCTTGTGACTATTATTTCTTTATTTTTTGAACTGGTATATATATTTTGGTATCATGCAAAGTTACAGAAGGCCAAATTTGGTAATTAATGCAGATGAGATTGGATTTTGAACCTAAGGTTCTTGAGCACTGCCTCTTGACAGCAGATTGTTTCAGCCAAACCATCTCAAGCGCTGTTAGGCAACTGTTGGAAAAAGCCTTTGGCAATTGCCTCAGCTGATCAGGTTGAAAAATAAATAAATGTTTATAATCTAATGGAAGATATTTTGAAAGACTGCAAGCTCATCAGGAAATACGCTTTCTTGCAATCATTTGCTTTTTAACTATAAATTATCTTTCTTTTAACACAGCTAATTTGCTGAATTTCGTCTGAGAAATTGAGCTGCGCTGGGTGCACTGACCTCTCGTAACCATGGTAACAGAACAGTAACTTAAACACTTCTTACAGTCTTGATTTCTTCAAAATAGATGGCCAAATACCTGAAATTTCTTGTGTGAAAATTTTATTTAGCTATTTCAAATAGAAAGGTCTGCCTAAAAAATTGGTCAGAACTTTTGGGACACCCCTCGTAAGTAGATATATATACCAAATAATAGATAGATATGGTAAGTGCAGCCCTCTCAGGCCAGTTCTTGACTCTCAAGAGGCTCCATTGATGAGGTGGAAGAGAGAAGAGAGCCGTCCCAAATCCTCAACACATGATGCACATTCACTCCATGTGAGGTATCTTTTACTTGCCCAGCATAGACACTGATACAAGGGACCCCCAACTTAACATCTCATCCGAACTACATCCAGCTGGGATTTTGCTTATGCAGGATGTAATCAATTAATTTAATCCACTATCATCATGCACAATGCTTTGTGTGTCTGGGTCTTTGGCAAGGACAGGACAATATATATTTTTAAGAAGTCGGTCATCAACCGTGTTCATGACAAAATGTTACTAACCTTCAGAGTTCAATCAGTAGTTGCAGTCTAACTAAGTGTATCTGGTGGTTAATTGTGTAGTGGCAGTATCAGCACAGTTATTCTGGGAAAAGCAACCACAGTATTATATATGGTGATATATTGATTTTAAGTGAATTATAATTATGATATATTTTATTCTGATATGCGCCATATACTCTACTTATAAATGTCATTCATGACAGAGATAATGCTTTTTCAACTCCATTGTCGACTGTTACAAACTAAGTTAATTTACATTGGTCAATGGCAGATTTGCTGCACCATGACAGGAATTTGCATTGAAGTATATAGTCTTTTCGATCTCACTGATGACTGTGTTTTTGGTAGAATTTAGTTTTGCCATTAACCTTAAATGAGAGAGCTAATTCTATTTATTTGCATCTGATAGGAGGACACCAAATAGATGGATGGATAATCCGGTGCGTATGTCCTGTATTTATGCACTCTGTAGGCTAATTCAGATGGAAATCATTATTTGAACACTATAAGAAGGAATAAAATGCGAGATTACAGAAATAAATGTAAGATCACAAGTCATCAAAAAAATAAAAATGAGTGCTAAAAATTAAGCCATGACCACATACCTGCTATATGTCATGACGAAAAATGTTGCAAAAATAGGATTTTAAGCCTTTAGAAGCCGTAAAACATCGGAAAACAAGATTTCACCTTTGCTTCATCAATAACAATAATCAGTAAGGATACAACTTTGGAAAATTTATTGCGCTTTGTTTGCATTGCTACAACATCCCTGTCAGCATGCCTTGGCGGTCCGGCGTCGACCCGGCGTCGGTCTGATGTCAGCAGCATCAGACCGGCTTTGGGCCGACGTTGGCCCGCCGAGGCACGCTGATAGGGTACTGTCTATTATATAACAAGAAAAAGAAACAAAAAAAGAAATAAGTTTAGCCTTTCTTGTTTCAAAATATTTGGGCTATTTTCGGTCATTATTTTTTGTGAAGTTGTAAACATTTCAAAGCCATAATGCCAAGTAACATTACACTTGGTGTGAAAGTGATATAAACCTCCCCACTGTCAATATTATTATGATGAAATAAAATTTGAGGTTGATTATAGGCCAAAAGAAGAATTTAATTTTTCTTTCTAAAATTAAATCGAACTATTACTTTGTACAGGTTCCAAATCAAATGAGGCTCATTTTGGGTAATGATCTTAATTAATATGCATACCGTACAAAAAAATCTGTAATTTGAAATTATTGATATCCAACCAAGATAATTAGTGATTCGGTTGCCCTTGCTTTTATAGTTCAAATTAACTTTTCATCGACATTCATAATTAAAATCATTTACAAGGGCTTTTGTATGACCAGCCCATAAAGTTTTAAATAAAATCAATTGATTCAATGAATACTTTAATTGCTTAAAATGAATACTCTGATATACATTGCATGATTAATAGGTAAAGCCAAACGCTTTTCGTCAAATTTAGATTATGCAATTAGCAGGATTTACTTAGTATATTCAATATTGTAAGTTGAATAGCATTTTTTTTAAACATTCATGCGGTACCATAAAATTGGATGAATCGGATTAGAATTGGCATGTTTTTGTCATAATATGGACAAAAGTGAATCTAGTAATCAAAATGTGGTGTCAAATTGTGTCCATGTAGTGATATAAAAACATCTTTAAAAATTCCCAATGCTCAAGGTACATTGTACTGTTCAACTGCTCTGTGGCTTCAATTTGTAAAAATAAACTATGACATAATCGATCCAAGATAACCCCCCATATGTATAACTTTTTCATCCAAAGTGTAAAATTTTACAAAGAGAATGCGAAGAAATATTCTCTCCAGAGAGGTGTTCAGAATTAGACTATTTTTTAAAAGCTTTGGGAAATTTCAAAAGTTTTGCCCTGCTGCTTACTGGAGATTGCGTCGAAGTTGACTGTAGGATTTTTTGTGTCATGGTCATGGGATTCTGACAATTTCTTGTTTTCTCTTTATCTAAAAGAATTTGCACCCAATCTTGTTCTGCTTTTGCCTGCAACAGGGCATGGCTAATTGAATAATAGTTTGACTTTCGATTTGGCAGTACGATCAACCAAAGTTGTATAGTGACTTAAAATGTGTTTATAAATTGTGACATGTGACAGTAGAAACCATGAATATGTACAGCTTTTAGTTCCGTTCATGACACAAATTCATTTACAACTGAATCATAATTTAGTTTCATTTGAGGAGACATCCTCCCATTGCCAACAAGTACCAAAAAAATTCTGAAGTTTTTAAATCCTTTTACAGCTTTTTTCTGGCGTGATTTAAACAATTGTTTATGGTTTTCTACAATGAAACCCATTCAAACAATTAACAGGCAACAATGAAACACTCAACCATCCATTCAATTGCTTTTAGAGATCTCAAACTGTTAATTATGTCTTTTACACCGGAGGATAGTTAATCTTTATGTTACAACTTCACAAAACTATATATCATGTGGTCAGGGTAGGTTCGACTAGCCTGCACTGAGAGGTGAGGCTGTGAGCAGGTGTATGTACAACATGTCATGTTCACTCAAACAGCCAGAAAAAAAGCTGCACATGGTGAGGTCTGTTTCAACAATAATTCCTGTAAACTTTGTTGAATGACTTCAACCTTTGCATGTGTTGATCATATTGAATTTTTGCTTCTCCGATTGACCTACCAACAGATTTTGTACCAACACTTTTTTTTTTAGTTTAGCCACAATTTTTATAGAGTTGAAGTAAAGATAAGGCCTACACTTTTTATTCGTCCTACCAACCAACCCAGAAAAAGTTATTTTTATAATTATATTAATAACCTAAACTGTTGAATTGTCACACCAAAATAATAAACTCCAAGTATCATCAATCCATGTTGACAATGCCAAAAATAAATGCAGCCAATCACGTTAGAAATCTAGGTATGATCCTTGATAACAATATGACCAAACAAGTCAACAAAATGTGCAGGAATGCCTATTACAATTCAAGAAATATTAAAAAAATTAGGAAGTCTCTGGACAAGGAAACTTGCCAAACAGTAGTCGATGCGCTTGTCACTCCTCACCTGGACTATGGAAATGGTCTTCTGTATGGAACATCGAGTCGTTTTATAAATAATCTTCAAGTAAGCCAAAACTCGGCAATTCGACTCATTGAAAAATTGAAAAAGTGTGACAGTGTAAGCCAACTACGTTGGCTGCCAATCCCGGCCAGAATACAATTTAAACTCATGATGTTAACAACTTGGAAAGCATTTAATGGGCAAGCTCCCTTGTATATTCAAAATATGATTCTGCCAAAATCTGAAAGAAATTGTAATCAGAGAAGCAATAACAAAATGCTCTTAAATGAACCAACTTCCTACAACAAAAACAAATACAAAGACAGAGACACTTCACATGCCGCTCCAAAACTGTGCACTAACTTCCTGAGAATGTCAATAGCCTCCAATGGTTTCAAAAGAAATCTTGCAAATCACCTGTTTAAGAGTTTCTACAAATAAATCCATCATGCAGAAGTTTCCTGGAATTAGCTTTTCAAATGCCTATTATCATATTATTATATTATTACAGTATGATTTATAATTGTAAAAACAACTTTCAGTCTTATTGAATATATTTGTGCCAACAAATTTGCAAATTGTTAGGTAACTGATTATTCACCCGCATTAATTTTCATCAAATCATGATTTTCTTTTTTTCCAATAAAATCGTTTACAAATTTTTGTGCAAAAATGTCTCAAATAACAAGGTGCTTTTTAAAACCAATTCAATAAGATTTCCTGATGTACAACAACTTTCTTTCAAAGATATTTAAGCTGTTACATGAGCAGTGTGCATTTTATTTTCCTGATATGCAGGGAATTGGCAATGGGTTATTGAAATTAATATTAAATATTATTGAAATGCTTGAGCAGCAAATTGATATCAAATTACAGGTTCGCAGGAGTGAACATAAAAATCTCATTTTCATTCTTACATTGGTCAGATTTTCTTTATATTCCAAGGCAAATAAATATATAAGTTTTTTATAAAATATTATTTGAATGAAGTGGTGAATGGAAAATTAAAGAGAAGGTTTTGACAAGTACGCAGATAATTGTTAACATCAAACTTTGTGATGTATTATGCAAAAATGTGACAAAATGACCTGACAAACATAGATATAAATGTATCTAAAATTGACCAGTAACAGTCTTGGCTTAAAAAAATCCAGTTCTTTGAAGGTTAAGATGTATACAACATGGCCCAGAAATATGACCTTTTCATTAATCGTGACAGATATCACATATGGTGTAATTTTCTGACAAATTTAAACTTCATTATCATTTCGCGTGATCCTTTTTTATGTGGAATGTGACGATTTTCTCATGTGCAATATGATATTTTGTCTTTCACATCGGATGTTGATTTTCTGTCCACTCCTTTCTTTATTTTTTTTTTACACTAGCAAATGTGCCAATAAAAAGACATATTCAAGGTCAATCTGTTTGACTCTATATCACCAATAACACTTCCGAAATACACGTAATTAGTGGGTGGTAACCATTAGATAATTCCAACATTTTATTGGAAAGACGAAGTTTTGTGTCACTACCCTATCAGCGTGCCTCGGCGGTCCAACGTCGGCCCGAAGCTGGTCTGATGCTACTGACATCGGACTGACGCTGGGCCGACGTTGGACCGCAGAGGCATGCCGACAGGGTATGCTTGTAAACATAGTCAAGTCAGCCCCTTCTTACCACATAAGCATACCATTGAATGGCCCTACACTCTTAAACGCTAAACTTCTTGATGGTATATAATTATAAGGAACCCACTGCTGAAAAAACTTTTAATATTCGTTTTAAAAGGGTTCAATCGAATTGAAAAGGTTCAATACTGGTCGGAAGGCCCTATGATGGAACTCTATGCTACCAACTTGAGAGAAAGGGGTTCCATTGTGTTCAGTGTCGCTGGATTATCTTAGTGTTGTTTTGTTGGCTGGAACCTAAAGAATCCAACAAGTAATGACCTCCCTCAAATGAATAAATGATATATATATATATATATAAAATGGTAAGATTGATTGAAAAGGTGTGAATAAGCCAATCCTGTGTCTCATTCAGTCCAGGGAGGTCACTAATGGTTGGATACTAAACTTGAGCCCTTTTTTAAAGTCAAATTTATAATGAACCTTTTAGGGTTCCTTATCTCTACCAGCTTATAGAACCCTTAAAGGTTCCATATAAACATTTTTGTTAAGAGTGTATAGAAATAAAAAGACTCGTCTCTCGTGATAGCTGTCAAATCTTCATTAAAAAAAGAAAATTATAAAGGCCAAGTCCAGCAATTAAGGAAGATAAGGTTGGGTTTGGATTCTAAAGTTCCGGATTACTGCCTGTTTATTGTTGATTATTTCAGCTGGAGCATCATTATATTAATGTGTGATTCTAAGGATTCTGGGATAGCTACCAGGTGGTTGCCGTTCTCCATAATTTCAGCATTCCAGGTTCATTGTTCACCATTCTAATATAGCCACGTGCGTAGATTACTGTTTTTCCTATCCCAAAATACCAAATATGACCATAATCATGCTATATTCTTGGTGTTATCTTGCTGGTACGTTTCTTACCGAGAAACTTTCTGCAGCCATTGCTCATTATTCACACAACCCTCACCACTGTGCATGCTCCAACTGACCTATTTCCCCCACCCCCCACATTCCTGAGAGATCCAATAGTGTTACATTGACCACCTGCTTTTGACACAAAGAAAAGTATTGAAAAGTTTTAAAATTAGCTTTTCTAATTCTTGACCCCAAAAAAAGTTTTGAAAAGTTTTCAAATTCATGTCACTGTGACATTAGTGCACAGCAGCAGTCAGAGTGATTCTTTACACATTGAATCAAACACTTCATAACACATAGGCCTATAGATAGAAGGCAGGGAGAGAGGGATGGCTTTAATAAGTGGCTTAAGTAATGAAGGGATGAAGGAATGAAGGAAGGAAGGTGGAAGACAAAAGGATAATTAGGTAGATAGATACAGGCCTAGTCTAAAATATTTTGCGACACCAGGTCCTGTACCACGTCGCATCGACACTTAAGGGTTATCCTAAAGTGGTTGAATCATTTTCTGTATAGGAGTTAAACCATGTTAAGCATTGATATAATCTGATACTGACGGCAACAATTGCTTCTGCTAAGGGGTTTGAGATATAAAAAAATGCTTGGAATGTAATGTGCAGTACCTTAAAAGACTGTACGACGGTCAGGAAGTACTACTTTGTGGAATATTGTTTCAAGAATTGGGCTGCGTTGGGGTTTTGAGGTTTTGTTTCCACGGCAAAAAAAGTAAACACTTTCAAAAAAAATACTTTCAGGATTCATACTTAAATACTCGAAATTTGTTGATTTGTTGTGCAGAGATGTTATTGAACAGCTTCAGAAAGGTCTACCAGAAAATTGGTCAGCCTTCTCTGAACGCCCCTTGTAAATTCCTGCATGTGGGGTTGACATTGTGGGAGTAACATAGAAATAACACCTTATTTCATTTCTGTGAAAACTTTTCATTGCCCACACATGAAAGAAAAGATGATTTTTGATGTATCAAAGATAAGGAGATGTAATGCACTAACTGATCTATGATAGTGTCATCTATCTTGAATAATCATTCTTTAAATCCTTTTTGTAATATGACAATGCTTTTAGCTTGATCATAAGGTCATGTGTCACGATTTTTCTGAGATAAAGAAAAACATTAGTATCTTATTGTTCTTGGTGTAGTGTCATAATAATCCATTATCTCAATTGTTTTGACTTCTTTTTGTCCATTATTCCTTATTTCCTGATGTGCATGACATATGATGGACCCATATCCATTTTCAAATTCTTTCTGACCCAAACGATCTGTTCATGTGGAATCCATCTTTCTCTTTGTCTTCTGTGCATTGTTATTCCAACTTTTCCTGGATTATTATAGAGGCCAGCAAGAGAATTTGCCATGAATTTCTGTATTGTGAGGCAATAAATTACTAATCTTCTATTCAATAATCTGCATATTTATGTTTGCAGATGTCACTGTAGCTTTTTTTACACAGTTTCCATTTGTTTGACATTGTTTTCTGATATATTCTGATTCAAGACTTTCTTTATTAAATTTGTATGCTCCAACGCGTCACCTTAGTATAAAATATGATAGGAATTATAAGAGATTAGAGCTTTATGAATTAAAAAATTATGGTTGCTTGTGAAATAAAATTTGACCTGAAAACTGCATCTCCACATAAACTGCAAACAAAAATTGTGTCTAAAACCAAAAACTCAATCTGATAGTCATTCTGATTGTCGCCAATTTCTAAACTTGATCAATTCAAGTTCAAATACTGTCCTGCACCAAAAAAAAAGAAAAAAAATCCGTCTGCTGACCGATCTGTTATAACTGAACTGAAAAAAAAAAAATTATCTGATGATAAAATCATTTTTTAGACTTGTTCTTGCTAGACATATTCCATACATTTTTCCAGAAGCCTGCCCCGAAAATATGATATTCACAAAGTATTTCCTCAAACAGATGTCTTTGTTTCTTTTTTCTTTCTAAGTAGGTACTCTCTACTTAGTCCAGATCAGTCCTACTTAGCTCTGCCTTCAGTTACTCCTCTTAAAGCATTTCTTGCAACTGTCACTCAAAGATTGTTCTGCAAATCTCATTCACTTTTTGTGTAGTAGTTATTGGACAAGGGAATTTTTCCCCTAATAGGAAAATGGTCCTCTTTTGTTGTGCACGTCCCCTGTGTTGCTATTCCTTTGTCTAGACTGATACCTGTGTCACTTAGACCTGATGGCGAAAGCTTTACGATTTTGAAGAAAGACCACATTAAAATGACTTGTATTTTGTGAGCTTTGTTACATTTTCCAACTATTGTACACCATTACACATGAATATTGTATTTGGCAGAGTGCACTATGAATACAAGGACGATAATGAGGTGCCGATAAATGTCATGATTTTGACTAAGATGCAAATTTTTCTAATTTTTTTTGAAAATTTTTGGTATGATTTAAAATCATGACATTCGTCGCCAACACAGTGAAACGGCCGACTTCCTGTAATCTGACCAATCAGAGAGCCAGATTTTTGAAACATTAAATTGCTTGAAGTGTTGCAACGACCCAAACGTAACCCAGCGATATTCATAGTGGATAGGGCAAACTGTTTAATGCACACTGAGACATGTGTGCTCTAAAAATAATAAGTCTAATAGCATAATAATTCACCTTAAATTTCTTTTTCAATCCACAAGTTTCAAAATTCTAAGGTCAAAGAGGTGGTTCACCTTTATGTCGCATTGACATTTTGGTTGTTGGACTTGTTTTAGATTCTGGACGACTTTTCTTTTGTTTATGTTACAAAATCAGATGAGACATTTAAAAGTTATGATCAAATTATTTGAAGCAATTTTCTGAAGCAGAACTCATTTGTTTGACATGTATGGTTACAATTTATTACTATGGTGTAGCGTACCTTTGTACAAACTTTGTTTCAAAGTTATTTTGTGTGTGGCTGCGGCAAAACAAGTTGTCTTATTCGATGTTGCCATTTATTTCGGATATCCCTTCAAATAGAGTATACAAGTTGCACTTTATGCGGCTTCTTAAAGTTTTGCTGTAGGGGAACATGGGGACCGACGGGCCATGGGGACCGATGGGCCATCCTCTTAACTCCACATCAAAAACGTTTCATAACATCTAATTTGCATTTTTAGTATTGCTTATCACATCTATGAATACCATATCGACCACTGATCAATAAGTGATAGCACAAGCGTGTAGGAGGCAAAATGAAATTTTCAACATCTAAAAATTTTTTCTGATTCAGAAAAAAGTTTAATATCTCAAGATTGTAGACTCGACGCAATATATTCTCTTTGATGATTTGTCCTATATATTGGTGACAATTTACACATTGAATTTTAGGAACAAGAACCATATTTCACCAAAAAAGAGGGGTTTAACTGTTCAGAAAGTTTTTGGGGACCGATGGGCCACCCAACATGGGGACCGATGGGCCACTATTTCTTGAGATTTTCTATAGGTGGCGTATTAATTGGTGGATATTAAAGTCTTTTATGGAAAAAGCACAATAGAACTTCAGCTTGCATCTTTAAATGATAAGTTTTGACTTAAATGAATGCCCTCGAATTTACAGTGATAGATTTGCCTTAGTAATGGCTTCAAACACAAATGGTGGAAATTTAAAATATCCATAATCACCTATTTTCAATCTAGGTAGTATTTGGGATATACTAAACAAAAGGACCCCGTTAGACATTGATGCAATATTGAGAGTAAGTTAAATTTTCACCAAAATATATGTTATTGATGAATTTTATTGTTTTGATTCAAGATTTCTCCTGCAGGTGGCATACTAGTAAAGTATCATTGGAAAATTTTACTTGTCCCCTAAAAATCGTAATGATTGACTGAAATGATTCATTGATGGAGAATAAATTAAAATATTCTCATTTTTGAAGTATGTATCAACAAATTTGAGGTATTAGACAAGATTTTGATGATCATGGTGGTAGTCAAACTTCTGTATAGACCAAATATCAAATTTTTTTTTTCTTAGTGACCAATGAACCAATCGTTTTGAAATTCTCCAATATAGTTTCTAAAGCATCTGTTCAAGTATTGCTAAAGTATCATCTCACCAGATTGACTATAACTACAAAAAAGTAACTCATGACATTTGTGAAAATTAAGATTTTTTTCAAAGTGTAAAATCTGGGCATATCTATATTCTTTCGATCTCTTATTGTCCTATAAACTCAGATGGATCAACATTCAACAAAAACATATTGGAAACAAATTTTGAATTCTTTATACACCCTTTGGCAAGTTATTAACATGGTCCATCGGACTCCATGGGAGGGCCCATCGGTCCCCATGGTTGGGGACCGATGGGCCATCATCTTTCTTGACAGAAAATGTGTTTTCTAATCTTTCTTCTTAGGTTGATTTATGTGAATCTTATATCATTTTAAAGAGAATTACACCAGCTAATAGGGTGCACAGTATGAATCCTTTATCTGAGCAGATTTGCCTCCATGGTCAATAATTTGTCAAGCGGCCCATCGGTCCCCGCTCTCCCCTATCTATTTCTGGCTTTGAAAGTTAGATGTGTATATTTTTTTAGATGTAATTCTCCCCAGCTTATTGCAAGTTCAAAAATTGCCAACAACTAATGTGTTTATAACCAGGACTTTGTTGCCTGTCCTGCTCACCATCAAATACAAGAGGCGCCATCTTTTCACGCTTTTAAAAGAGCTTTGAAGACAATGTGTTTAAACAGCATTTTAGAGACTTTACTTGATATACCTGCTCCTTTGATTTTAGTCTTGGTGATTTTATAGTTATTTATAGCCAAATTATACTTTTTATCTTATAAATATTTTTACGTTTTGAAATTTCTCTTCTTGTACAACGCATAGAAGAAATCGTATAATATAGCGCTTTATAAATGACTTAAAAAATAAATAAATGCAAAAAGCGGGGTCTCGAGAATGAATCTATAACCTCTGGCTGGGTCACCTGAACTTTCTGTATTTGCGAAAATTAACAAAAAAAAAGGTTTATTGTGCCGAAAGTCATCTCAATTTGGCACAATAATGTTACAAATCTTATCTTGTCATTAAAAAAAAAAGTTGGTTAAAATTCTCTCACCCTCCTCCAACTTTTTCATCAAAATACAAAATGCTAAGATCACCTATATATTATAATATATTGCACATCGCAAAATATCAACACTAAGCCTATACATGTACAAAGAAATTTTAAGGCTCAGGCATTGCTTAAAAAACCTCTTATTTCAATAGCGAGAGAGGTAAAACCCTGAGGCCACATTAATCTCACAGGCTGGTACCCAAAATGTGCTCAAATTTTGAATGCGTGGCTTTTGAGGGTGGACAAAGAGGATTAAAATAAGTGCTCCATTTTTCCCAGACAAGAGGTGCCATCAACACAGCTCAATATGAAGTTTCGAAAGATGACTCTCCAAAGGAAATTATTTGACACCTGCAACACCCATGACAACTTAAAGCATCTTTAAAAGCAACACCTTCTCACCTTCGCCAAAAAATTAATTAAAAATATTGCATTTTAAAACTTTGAAAAACCAAATCCTCTCTTTAAATTACTTCAGCCAGTCTTTTCAACCTCCATTTGCAACTGGATCTCAAGGTCACTGCCACTTCTCGTTCTCAACGTGACTTTAGGCGAGATCAAACGTGATTTCAATGCCATTACCGCCTCCATTATTGCCTCCAGTACCAAAGCCTCTTTCTTCTATAGCTTTCCTCACACCTTTCCTTACAGGTCTTGTTGAAAAGCCAACAAGTTGAAGACAAGTTAAAGAAAGAATGTCTCTTTAAAAGCTTCACTCCGGGTGACACTTGGGAGTTGCTTGAAATTTCCACTTATCTGGATCAAAATAAATTGCCCGCAAGGTCGCACAGGTGTCAAGTAAAACAGACGGATCAGAAAAATAAGCACTGATAAATATTTGCCTTGTGATAATGTGATAATAGATTGTATAGAATTACTACAATGTATTTACCCATTCACTACATGTATATCTATTCATGTCGTTCTACACTGGTAAAAAAATCATTTCCATAGTTACGTTTAACTTATGTTAGACATCACCCGGTGGGGATCTAACTGACAAAAATGCATGTTAGAACCCTCCAAATTGGTGTCTAACTGGTACGGGTCACTCCATGGTCCATTGAAATGTAAAAGGCAAGGGTATCATTTTTGCTTGTAGCTTTCAGCGATGATGAGGCAAATTTTTCATCAGAAGCTTAGTTGATGAAATCAAATTTGTGAGAATGTGTGAATATAAAGTATACAAAAAATATTTAGAATCTAGTTATTACTAATATTATCTGCAAATACATATTGATAGGTTGGCTTACGTTGAACAATGTAATTCACTTAGCAGTCTTACATAATGTAGCACCACTGCACCTGCCTAATTTATCAAAATAAGTGTAGGTGTTGAAACTATAAAATTACATCGTCAAAATTGATGAGAATAAATTTATCAGGATCGGAAGTAACAAGTTGAGCAGAAACCTTGCATGACTTGAGAAAAACATCACTTCCTGGAGATTAATGTCAAACTTGTGAAAAGAAGCAGTCTTCACTTTTGACTTGGATACCACATATTTCATGTTCTTAAGATTTAAAAGTGGTGATCAACATGAAAAATGGCATGTCATCAAGCAAAGTTAATAACGTTATAGGTATTTTATACCGAGTTATGGGAGGATTATAGAGTATCTTAATTTCTTTGAAGCACAAATAGTATGATTTGCTTATGTTTGTTAAGCCACCTAATTATATATGTAGGCTGTTATTTATTGCACAATACAGTTTGATTCAATTCAATTTCCAAAATTTTCATATGAAACATTGGCAGGTCAACTTGACATTATGCAGGTTGGGTTCGTTGATACAACGTATCAACTGACCCTGCCTGTTCTGTCTCAACTAACCCATCCCCGTCATTTTTTTCTGAAACATGTTGGACTCAGGACCATGCATGAAAATGGGTCATCTTAATCAGCTTATAGGATAACAATTTTTATAAACTATACCAAGGTACTAAGTTACTCTGAGATATCCTTGATCCCTTGCCAGAACAGAAAGTTTACCTTCTGAGCTCAAATTCACTCAGAACATTGATTTTTTCCCCTTTTTGGCTTCACTCCTCAACCTTGATTCCGATTTCCTGTTGACTTAGCGTAAACCTAAAAAATGTTTTTTGATTCTGCTTCTCACACATGGCACAATTTTTTCAAATAATAATTAGTATCAACAGGAGATTGGGCATATCAACTAACCTTGCATCTCAACTAACCTGCCTCTCCCCTACCTGATGCCAACATGTAAACACTGTAACATACAGGATACAAATCTGAAATAACATTTTTGGGGAAACACATTATGAATATTTCATGAAGTCTCCCAAATTGAAAAACCCTAAGTAAGTGGCTAATCCCTTTTTAGACATGACTATGATTTCTCCCATTTTTGAACTTTGTCAAATCCCAATATCCCTGCTTGTCCTTAAGAACAAGTTTTATTTTAGTTTAGCCACAATTTTCATTGAGTTGACATTTGAAAAAGTAAGACTAGTTAGGCCTTTTTTTTTCGTCCTACCGACCGATCCCAGAAAAGTGCCTTGAGAAGATCAGAGAAGCTAAAGATGAATTTTTGTCCATTTTGGCAACCCCTAACCTCAGCTTTTAAGTGTTAGAATTCTAATTCGATTTTGTGTCATCTATGGTTGTTTTACAAAGTTGTATTTAAAACAACTTCAAATCTTGTTGAATATAGTTGATCCAAAAAATTTGCAAATTGTTAGGTTGCTGATTGTTCAGCACATTAATTTTCATCAAATCATGATTTTCTATTTTGCCAATAAAATCTTTTACAAATCTTGTGCGAAAATGTCTCGAGTAACAAGGTGATATTTAAAACCAATTCAATGAGATTTCCTGATGTACGACATCGTCCATGCAAAGATATTGGAGCTGTAACATGAGCGGTGTTCCTTTCATTTCGCCTGATATGCAGGATAAATGCAATGCATTTATGGAATTAATAAATTGATATGCCTGAGCAGCAATCGAGTATCGAATTATAGGTTCGCAGGAGTGAACATAAAATCTCATTTTCATTCTACGTTGGTCAGATTTTCTTTATATTCCTACAATTTTCTGTAGCCTAGTTTGTAGTGGTATAGTGTCGCCTGGTTGTCTGTCGCTGGTT
Source organism: Platynereis dumerilii (assembly GCA_026936325.1). Lineage (NCBI taxonomy): Eukaryota > Metazoa > Annelida > Polychaeta > Phyllodocida > Nereididae > Platynereis > Platynereis dumerilii. The sequence continues at coordinate 15,457,831 of JAPTHN010000014.1, forward strand.
GTCTGTCGCCTGGTTGTCTGTCGCCATGTTGTCTGTCGCCTGGTTGACCACACACCCTTCGGACATGTCTACCATAAAATAGGTCAGGCTTTCCTGAACGCCCCTCATAAATTCCTGTGTGTGGGGTTGACATTGTGGGAGTAACAAAAAAATAACACCTTTTTGCACTTAGGTGAAAACAATTCATTGCCCACACAAGAAAAAAATGATTTTTGATGTATCAAAGATAAGAAGATTTAATGCACTTACTGTTGTTCTATGATAGTGTCATCTATCTTGAATAATCATTTCTTAAATCTTTTTGTAATATGACAATGCTTTTAGCTAATTCTTGAGGTCACGTGTCACGATTTTTGTGGGTTAAAGAAAAACGGTAGTGTCTTATTGTTCTTGGTGAAGTGTCATAGTAATCCATTATATCAATAGTTTCACTTTTTGTTTCCATTATTCCTTATTTTCTGATGTGCATGACATATGATGGTCCCATATCCATTTTCAAATTCTTTCTGACCCACACTATCTGTTCATGTGGAATCCATCTTTCTCTTTGTCTTCTGTGCATTATTATTCTAACTTCTTTTCCTGGTTTATTGTTCAGGCCAGACAGAGAATTTTTTCCTCGAATCTCTGTATCGGGTGGCAATAAAATTACTAATTTATGATTCAGCAATCTACAAATTCATGTTCAGGGATGGCACTATAGCTTGTTTTCACAGTTTCCATTTTTTTGGCGTTGTTTTACTCTCAGTTTTCTAATTTATTTTGATACAAGACCTTCTTTATTTAATTAGTATGATCCATACGTCACCTTAGTACAAAATATGTAAGAAATTATAAAAGATTAGACCTTTACGAATTACAAAATTTGAGCTGCTTGTGAAATAAAATTTGAGCTCCAAAATGTATCAACCACCTACAGTACATTATTATGATTGGGTACCTTTTCTTTTGGAATAACAGCAAGTAAAAATTGTGTCAAGAATCAAAAGCTCATTCTGATTGACATTTTGATTGTTGCTGATGATTTCTTACTTATTGATTCAAGCTCAAATACTGTCCTGTACCGAAAAACAATTCTTACAGCTAATAGCATAGTGCAACAACATGGCAGCACTGTACATGTTGTACATGACTTCCTGTTTGATCAAAACATTGGCTTGGAGAAAGCACATGTTTCAGAACAAGTCAATTCATATAAAATCAAATTGCTGTCAGCTATAGAAAACACATAGAACTGGTGTATTTCGTCACTGTGAACAAAGCCTATGCAAAGTGTTACCTTGAAACATCTTTATATTTGATTAACAGCCTTCAAAGTTGCAATGTGAGTTGGCAAGAAATTCTGTGTTGACATGGCCATAGGAGAATTTATATCTTACCTTTTCTATGAATCTTTATCCTACAATTAGTCCTGTTAGCAATTCCAAATGAAGATATCCCATGCAATATAAATATAGTCCATGAACAATTCCATGTGGATAAATGGATGCAGAAATGCTCAAATTAGAATTTCTTTGGCAAAAATTCCCTGGCTGTGTGAGCCTCTAACACATCTTCTTATGCTCTGACAATGTTTAAAGGGGCCCTGTTACAAAATAGCAAGCTGGATTATCTTGTTTAGCATTGTTTGGCATTGACTGTTTGTTGTAATCACCTGTTTCGAACCTCAGTTCAGTGGAGTGCAACAATGTCTCTGTGAATTCCGTATGTGTGGTTGTGGGACCATGTAATAGATATATTGAACTGAAAACAAATCATCTGTTGTTAAGATAATTTTTTAGGCTTGCTCTTGCCAGACGTATCCCATACTTTTTTCAAAAAGCCTTCCTAAAAAATATAATATTCACAAAGTATATCCTCATTCTTGTGGGCACGCTAGAATAACAGCTTCTACCAGTTGTTTTTATTTCTTTTTTCCTCCTAAGTAGGTACCTAACCCTTTCTACTTAGTCCAGATCAGTCTTATTTAGCTTTGCCTTCAGTTACTGAGAATTCCTCTTAAAGCATTTCTCGCAACTGTCAATGGAGGATTGTTCAGCAAATCTCATTCACCTCTTGTGCGATGGGTTATTGGACAAGGACATTTTCACCCTAATATGAAAATGGACATCTTCTGTTGTGCATTTCCTATTTATTGTATACTACTACACATGAATACTTTATTGGTCAGATTGTGCAAAGTGCACTATGAATGCTGATATTTACATCTCATTAAGTTTGCTCAATCCACAGAATGAGAGTGATTTTAACAAAAACCATCAAGTAGACATGCATCTATGGTTTGATTCTATGATTTCAAGAAAGATCTATAACTGTATTGATTCATTAAAATTCATTTGATGAAGTTTTGGAAGTATAAATTAATCTACATATTGAACAACAGTACTATACTTTTACAGTATGATACTGTAGCCTCCCTATAAATACAACCAAAATATCAACAATGTACAAAAAATTTTATGTTTCAAACTTCTATGGTCAGACTAATGTCAAATTGACATTTTCGGTGGTTGGACTTGTTTTAGATTCAGGATGACTTTTTTCTTTTTCAGTTTTAAAATCAGATTTGAAAATCACAAATTAGGATCAAATTCTCAGAAGCTTTTCTAAAGCAAAACGCATTTGTTTCACATACATGTTTACAATAAGTATTGCTGTGTAATGTAACTTCACATATAATGGTTTCAAAGTTATCTCCAGGCTATAGTCTGTGGTTGCTGCAAATGAGTTTTTGTCCGATATTGCCATTTTAGTTGCTATATCCTTTTAACTAGTGTATAAAAGTTGTACATTGTGTGGCTTCTCGAAGTCTGGCTGTATCTGATTCTAGCTTTGACATTTAGAAGTGCTTGGTCTTCTTTACTTTTTTGGTGGTGCGATGGACAATGTCATGTTTCAATGTTCTGGTAATTTCTGATGTAATTTTCCACAAAAACTATCATGTTTATAGCAGGACGTTGTTGCCTGTCCTGTATTTATATATGCCAGAAGTGAAAGACTTAGTTTACTCTGATTTTGCCGCAGAGAACACTGTAAAATAATGTTTGATGATAATACTGGGCATCCAGTTTGATTTATATAGCACCCATTCCAGATAAATCTGACAACAGACTGATCTGACACCAATCCATGGGACTAGTGACAATGGTGACATCCTATCATACCCTAGATAGAGAATAGCATAGACAGCCCAGAGATCATAGATATATGTATGATGCAGGAGCTAGATACACAAAACCAAACAAATACTGATTCATGTGAAATGTGTTATCACAATGCATTACTATATTTTAAGATGCATATGAAATGGCACTAGTGTATAATTAATATTGCACACTGATGTCTGTCAATTCCCACAAGCTTCTAAGTTATTTCCTTGATACATGCAGTTGGTGGCAAAGTCTAGGGGGGGCCCGGGCCCCTTAGCCCCTCCTCTACTGTATCCGCCACTGGGGACAAGATACAACATGACAAAGAGGATTAAAATCAGTGCTCTGTTTTTCCCAGAAAGAAGCTGCCATCAACACAACTCAATCCAAACACATTTTGTAAGGTTGCACTCCAAAGGAAATTATTAACCCCTGCAACACCTGCGACAACTTAAAGCATTTTTAAAGGCAACAACTTCTCACACTATGCAAAAAAATTTACTGATAACAGTGCACTTTGAAAAACCAAATCCTCCCTTTAAACGCCTTCATCCATTCTTTTCAACCTCCATTTGCAACTGGATCTCAAGGTCACTGCCACTTCTCGTTCTCAACGTGACTTGAGGCGAGATCAAACGTGATTTCAACGCCATTACCGCCTCCATTATTGCCTCCAGTACCAAAGCCTCTTTCTTCTTTGGCTTTCCTCACACCTTTCCGTACAGGTCTTGTTGAAAAGCCAACAAGTTGGTGACAAGTTAAAGAAAGAATTTCTCTTTAAAAGCTTCACTCCACGTGACACTTAGGAGTTGCTTGGGATTTCCACTTATCGGATCAAAATAAATTGCCCGCAAGGTCACACAGGTGCAGTGGAATAGGAACAGATAGAAAGATAAGTACGTAAAGGATGTGACGCTGCTCAAGGAAAATCTGTTCACAGAAATCCGGCAGAGGGCGCGTCACGACATGAAAACGACTGCAGTCGCCACCACTACAAATATTGGACTGCTGCGGATCTGTGCTGCCGCAGATCAGCAGTCCAGACAATGCCAATCAGGACATCTTGCTTTAATTGGTGCTTTGCTCTATTGAATTGATTTGTGCAAACTGCAGACGTTTTGTGTTGGTGACACTTGAAGTGCAATTTAGACAACTAGACCCTGATTGGCCTGATGCCAGTTTTGGCAATCCAATTCATACTTAGACAGAATTAAGAGTTCTTAGAAGTTAATGCAGTTTTTAAAACAGGCCAGCTTCAAAATTATTTTCCATAATTTAAAGTAATTGTTTATTTTTTCTATTGATGCGGTATACATCTACAGGTACATATAAATACAACAGTGTTGTCAGCTTAGATATACCGCTCTCTTCTGACATGGCAGATTACATATTATATTACAAGGATAAAGCTAAATGGAAGTATGAAATGAAAGCATTGCATTTTAATTTTTAAGAAAACCAAATTCTTTCTTTTACCTACATCAGCCAGTCTTTTCAACCTCCATTTGCAACAGGATCTCAAGGTCACTGCCACTTCTCGTTCTCAACGTGACTTGAGGCGAGATCAAACGTGATTTCAATGCCATTACTGCCTCCATTATTGCCTCCAGTTAGGAGTCCAGTACCAAAGCCTCTTTCTTCTCCAACTTTCTTCACACCTTTCCTTACAAAAAAAAGCAAAGAAGAATGTCTCTTTAAAAGCTTTACTCCGTGTGACACTTTGGAGTTGCTTGGGATTTCCACTTATTTCATCAAAATGAATAACCCACAAGGTCAAGTAGGTGTTAGAGGAATGGGAACAGATCAGCAGTGACAAATAATAATAATAATAGGCATTTGTATAGCGCCAAAACCATTTCCATAACTAGTTTGAAATGATTCTGTGGTCCGCTGAAATATCTGGAAGCAAGCCTAGCATACCTGATGTTTTTCATTTAGCAGTCATAATTGATGTAGCACCAGTCTAATTCATCAAAAGAAAGTGTAGTTGTTGAAGCTGTTAAGTTGTAAACGTATCATCTAATGTCGTAAAAATTGATGAGAATGAATTTGTCAGGACCTGAAGTAACAAGTTGAGCAGAAACCTTGCATGACTTGGGAAAGCATCACTTAGGCCTACCGGAGATTGATGTCAAACTTGTGAAAGAGGTAGTCTTTAATCTTCACTTGGATACAATATAAGTCATATTCTTAAGATTTCATAATAGTGATCAACATGACAAATGGCATGTGATCAAGCAAACTTAAGAACGTTGCAGGTTATTTTATACCGAGTTATAGGAGGATTATAGAGTATCTGGTTTTCTTTGAAGCACAAATACTCAAATAGTATACGCTTTGCTTATGTTCGATAAGATAGAGATAGAGTACAGCTAGATATGGTAAGTGCAGCCCTCTAAGCCCAATACCGGGCACTCACAATGATCGATTGATGAGAATGAAGAGAGAGAACGAATATCACGAATTTGCCCCATGTGAGGGATCTTCATGTGAGGGCTGCCAAATGTAAGTTCTGCTGAAATAACATGGAGCTTGGATTTTACATGTGAAGGTCCACTGAAAATGTTGGATTCCCCACTAGGGTGGGCTGAAAAAAACTTTTTTTGGAATTTCAATATGCCAGTGGTATAGAAAGTTGGCTATGGCCAAAAAATGATGGGCCACTCCGGCTTTTAAGAAAATGCATATTTTCAGTCATTTCTCATGCTTTTTTGGACCACTTTTTGGCCTGAGTCAGCTTCCATGGTTTCAGAAAGCTGAATGGCATACTTAGATCTTCTTTGAAGGTCATTTTGGATATGAAACACCTTTAACAGGTGGCTTATATTTAAGATGTAGCCATTTCTGGGTAAATGTTGGGACTCAGAATTTGGCTTTTTTTGTTAAGAATTGACCGAAAAAATTGAAAATATCGGAATTGTCCCAACAAAAAATGATTCCAGGGGAACTGTAATAACCCCGAGTCCTCCCCAACACCCTAAAAAACATTTCCAGCGTATTATCTGCATCGAGTTGTGGTTTTAGTATCCCGAATAGGGGCAATTCCGTAAAGTCAGATTTACAGATTTGACACTTTAGCAGCTTGTGGAGCCCTACAATTACTCCTCAGTTATTTCATTGTTAAATAGGGATGAGGCCAGTTAATAGGGGTATCAGACAAGCCATCAACCAAAGCTCCAAGTGCAATAGGAGCTGAGCTACAAGGCGAAATGTCATCTTGTGTCGAATGTACTCAGTACTACTCACGCGCTGTACGTTCGACACGATGACATTTCACCTTGTAGCTCAGCTCCTATTGCACTTGGAGCTTTGGTTGATGGCTTGTCTGATACCCCTGTTACCTGGCCTTATCCCTATTTAACAATGAAATAACTGAGGTGTAATGGTAGGGCTACACAAGCTGCTAAAGTGTCAAATCTGTAAATCTGACTTTACGGAATTGCCCCTATTTGGGATACTAAAACCACAACTCGATGCAGATAATACGCTGGAAATGTTTTTTAGGGCATTGGGGAGGACTCAGGGTAATCACAATTCCCTTGGAATAATTTTTTGTTGGGACAATTCCGATAATTTCAAAGTTTGCGGGCAATTTTTAGCAAAAAAAGCCAAATTCTGATTCCCAACATTTACCCAGAAATGGCTATATCTTAAATATAAGCCACCTGTTTATGGTGTTTCATATCCAAAATGGCCTTCAAAGAAGATCTAAGTATGCCATTGAGCCTTCTGAAACCAAGGAAGCTGACTCAGGCCAAAAAATGGTCTAAAAAAGCATGAGAAATGACTGAAAATATGCATTTTCATAATAGCCGGAGTGGCCCGGCACACGTCGCATGCCACAATATTTTTTTTGCACCAATTTAAATTTTTTGGCCATAGCCAACTTTCTATACCACTGGCATATTGAAATTCCAAAAAAAGTTTTTTTCAGCCCACCCTATTCCCCACCCTTGGTGCGAACCAATGCTGGCAAGACCTTTAGGAGAGCAGGTCTGGCCGCCATACAATAAGCAGTTTTTTCATTATGTTCAACTCAATGAATGAAAGCAGAAGTTAATAGATCATAATTAATACTAGTGAACAGTTAAAGACAAGAAGACAGGTTGACAGCTGTAGCGTTTTGGTTAAGAAACGGAATTCCTCCCGTAATCAAATTAATCCAATAACTTCGTCAATTATGACATCATTGATTGATTGGAAACATGATTACGTGGCTCGATCAATGGCATATCATTTTATATAGGTTAGATAGGTTAGGATGCTTGATTTGTATGGCTTCACCTGTCTCAGATATCAATCAATTTTACAAATATTTGCATGCTAGATGAATCATAACTGCCTCAATAGTCAGCATATGCTGTATAAACTAAAATAAGACAGTTGTGGGTAGGTAGTTGTTGAGCAAATGAAATGCCAGTGATCACTTTTGGCTATTGGTGATTGTTGATTGTGCCACAGGTGCTATATAATTTACTTTGACATGACTAGGTGAATTATTCACTAAATTAGTTGACCTCAGTAGTGTAGAGTATTATTGATATGAATCATTTACTCACATATGTTTTTTGCCAGTAACCCAGTTAGCTGCTAAGTTATACGTAGGATTTATCTAAATTAGGATAAATCATGTAAAGCATTGATTTAATCTAGTACTGACGATGACCACTGCTTCCGCTAAGGGGTTCAAAATATAAATAAATGCTGTATTGTAATGTGCAGTACCTTAAAAGACTGTACGACGGTCAGGAAGTACTACTTTGTGGAATATTGTTTCAAGAATTGGGCTGCCCTGGTGCACTGAGGTTTTGTTTCCATGGCAACAAAAAAGTAAACACTGTCAACAATAATATCTTCATGACCCATATAGTTGAATACCTCATATTTGTTGAATTGTAACGGAAAGATTTTATTGAGCTGCATGCTTCAGACTGAGAAATCGACCAGAAGAATTGGTCAGACTTTTCTGAACGCCCCTCATAAGTTCCTGTGTGTGGGTCTCACATTGTATTGTAGGAGTAAAGGAAAAATAACACCTTTTTCTTTGCCCACACAAGAAAGAAATGATTTTGATGTATCAAAGATAAGGAGATGTAATGCACTAACTGATCTATGATAGTGTCATCTATCTTGAATAATCATTCTTTAAATCCTTTTTGTAATATGACAATGCTTTTAGCTTGATCATAAGGTCATGTGTCACGATTTTTCTGAGATAAAGAAAAACATTAGTATCTTATTGTTCTTGGTGTAGTGTCATAATAATCCATTATCTCAATTGTTTTGACTTCTTTTTGTCCATTATTCCTTATTTCCTGATGTGCATGACATATGATGGTCCCATATCCATTTTCAATCCTTTCTGACCCACACGATCTGTTCATGTGGAATCCATCTGTCTCTTTGTCTTCTGTGCATTATTATTCTAACTTCTTTTCCTGGATTATTGTTCAGGCCAGACAGAGAATTTTTTGCTCGAATCTCTGTATTGGGTGGCAATAAAATTACTAATTTATGATTCAGCAATCTACAAATTCATGTTTAGGGATGGCACTATAGCTTGTTTTCACAGTTTCCATTTTTTGGGCATTGTTTTACTCTCAGTTTTCAAATTTATTTTGATACAAGCCCTTCTTTATTTAATTAGTCTGATCCACACGTCACCTTAGTACAAAATATGTAAGAAATTATAAAAAATTAGACCTTTACGAATTACAAAATTTGAGCTGCTTGTGAAATAAAATTTGAGCTCCAAAATGTATCAACCACCTACAGTACATTATTATGATTGGGTACCCTTTCTTTTGGAATAACAGTAAGTAAAAATTGTGTCAAAAATCAAAAGCTCATTCTGATTGACAATTTGATTGTTGCTGACGATTTCATACTTTATTAATTCAAGCTCAAATACTGTCCTGTACCGAAAAACAATTCTTACAGCTAATCGATATATTTAACTGAAAACAAATCATCTGTTGTTAAGATAATTTTTTAGGCTTGTTCTTGCCGGACATATCCCATACATTTTTCAAAAAACCTTCCTCAAAAATATAATATTCACAAAGTATATCCTCATTCTTGTTGGCACGCTAGAATAACAGCTTCTACCAGTTGTTTTTATTTCTTTTTTCCTCCTAAGTAGGTACCTAACCTTTTCTACTTAGTCCAGATCAGTCTTATTTAGCTTTGCCTTCAGTTACTGAGAATTCCTCTTGAAGCATTTCTTGCAACTGTCACTGGAGGATTGTTCAGCAAATCTCATGCACCTCTTGTGCGATGGGTTATTGGACAAGGACATTTTCCCCCTACTATGAAAATGGACATCTTCTGTTGTGCATTTCCTATTTATTGTATACTACTACACATGAATACTTTACTGGTCAGATTGTGCAAACTGCACTATGAATGCTGATATTTGTATGTGCATATTCTGTTGTCAGATTTACATCTCATTAAGTTTGCTCAATCCACAGAATGAGAGTGATTTCAACAAAAACCATCAAGTAGACATCTATGGTTTGATTCTATGATTTCAAGAAAGATCTATAACTGTATTGATTCATTAAAATTCACTTGATGAAGTTTTGGAATTATAAATTAATCTAAATATTGAACAACAGTACTATACTTTTACAGCATGATACGAGGGGTGTTCAGGAAGTTCTGACCAATTTTTGTAGCAGACCCTTCTCTTTGATGTACTTGAATGAAATTTTCACAGTACAAAATTCAGGTGTATACTACTGTATAGCCATTGATTCTGAAAATATTACATCCGTGGCCAATTTCTTACTTTCTGTTGCCTTGGAAATGACGCCTTGGGTAGGCAGCGCAGCTGCATTTTCATTAAAAACTCTACAATTTGCCGAGTAAATCGCCATAAATTTTATTGCATGTAAACAATACATTGTGAAAAAAGATGTTCATCAACAGCTTCACAATTTTTCGAAGTACTCTATGTGGCATGAAATAATTTTTTACATCCTTTTAATCCTCTCGGTGAAGCAATTTTCAAAGTCCTATATCCAGGAAAGCCCTGGAAATGGCTTGTCACATGTCCTGATTTGTAGCATATCTTAAAACTTTCAGCTCATCTTTTAGATTAGGCAATAAACAAAAGTCACACGGTGCAAAATCATCATTGAGGTATCTTGAAATGCTGTCCTGATGAGATCCTGGGTTGGTGTACCATCTTTTCCTCTGAGAACACACAGTTTGATTGAAGCTCTCTGATCGCGTTTCGGGTCCATGTAAAATGCTCCTCGAAAATCATTTTTTACTATGTAAAAATAAGGTTTAAATGACTAAACAATGGATTGGCACAGCATTGTGACATCATAAAGTTACAATCACAATTGCCAGTAGGCCTTGCACAGGTCTGCAATCCTTTTCAGCATAATTTGACCCCAGTGTTGTGCTCGTTACTCAATCATAGTAACTAGTTACATATTACATATTACTTTTTAAAAATGTAATATGATCCGTTACATATTACTTTAAAAATTGGTAAAAAGTAATAATATTACATATTATATATTACTTATTACTTTAGCGTATTGTGTCACATTTAGTTTGTATTATGGGCCAAACGATGACACCTGGGCCTGGTCCAAGTAGCTCCAAGTGGATTTATAAAATTATAAAAAATACTAGAATGACCTGATAGCATTTTTAAAACTTAACCCCCCCTCTTTTCCGTCCCCTTTACCTCCCTGTCCTCTATCTCCCTATACTGTGCCTTCCCTGGTGGCTCCTGGTCACAGGAACAATCCAATGTCACATTTGATTATATAGGTGGAGCCACCAGTACTGAAATCAGTAGGAACAACTGAGGGCAGCAGGCACTTCATTGTTACTAAGTTTTTATTATCTTTACACCCGAATATGATATCCATATTAATATGAAGACATTGTCTATGCCATGAGAGTGCAAACTACCTCAACAAAAAGCAAATATCAACAAATATCAGATACAAGCAGTTAACTGAAGTGTGGACAAAATGTGACTGCAAATTAACATGTTGGGTATCTGTAAATATGCTGTTAACCTGGCAATACAGTAACGCAAAAGTAACGGAAGATGTGCATGCAAGTAACTCTAATATTATTACTTTGGTTTTGTAAGTAACTCGTTATATTACTCAGTTACCTACCAAAGTAATAATATTACGTAACGCAATCCGTTACTAACGCGTTAGTCGCATCACTGTTTGACCCCAAATTTCAGGGAAAACACAATGCCAAGTTCACTAGAAAAATAAGCTGCGCTGGGTTCCCCATCTTGCTGTTTCCATGGCAACAAAATAACAACTTAAATATATTGTGTCCAGAAGGTGCTTGGCCATTTCATTCCGGAAAATTTGAAGATTCTGGCGTAAATATAAGCACCTCTTGGAAAAATTGGTCAGAACTTTCTGAACGCCCCTCGTACTGTAGCCTCCCTATAAATACAATCAAAATATCGACAATGTACAACAAATTTAATGTTACCAAATTCAATGGTCAGACTAATGTCACATTAACATTTTTGGTGGTTGGATTTGTTTTAGATTCTGGATGACTTTTCTTCCTTTTCAGTTAATAATAAGAATAAGAATAAGAATAAGAATAAGAAGTTTTATTGGTCACGTAGTAGCGCAGTACATGTGAAATTTTGGCTGGTCATTGAAATGGTACACTCAGTTAATCAGAATTAGTTTATATAATAATATGATTTTGATTAAGTAAAATAATGGCACTGGGAACAAAGGAATTTTTAAATCTAGACGTTCTCATAGGCAGTACACGCCATCTTCTTCCACTAGGGGTACGGGACAGTTCAGTGTTAAGAGGATGTAGTACGTCTCTGACAATTTTTGTTGCTGTTTTTATAACATCTTTAGAGTGTATTTCCTCAATACTATTCAAATTAATATCGTTGCCCCTGAGGATTTTTTTACATACTTTTCTCGGTTTTGTTAATTTACGTTTCAGATCTTCTCTCAGAAAATTATAGAAAGCGATAATTCCGTAAGTAAGTGTTGGCATAACAGTTGCATTAAAAAACATCACAATAATATCATTGTCTACGCCCAATCTCGACATAGCTCTGACATAATAAATCTTTCTAAACGCCTTTTTACATTGATCGGTTACAAGTTAAAAAATCAGATTTGAAAATCACAAATTACGATTCAAAATCTCAGAAGCTTTTCTGAAGCAAAACGCATTTGTTTCACATTAATTTTTACAATAAGTATTGTGGTGTAATGCAACTATACATGGTTTCAAAATTATCTGTAGGCTGCTGCAAATAAGTTGTTATCTGATGTTGCCATTTTAGTTGCTGTATCCTTTTAACTACTGTATAAAAGCTGTGCATAGTGTGGCTTCTCAAAGTCTGGCTGTATCTAATTCTAGCTTTGAAATTTAGATGTGCATGGTCTTCTTTACTTTGTTTGGTGGTTCCAAGGGACAATGTCATGTTTCAATGTTCTGGTAATTTCTGATGTAATTTTCCACAAAAACCATCATGTTTATAGCAGGACCTAGGTGCCCGTCCTGAGGTATATATTTTTCACTATTTGGCATGTACACGAACTTGTATACCTGCAAAAACGAACATATACACGAATTTGGCATTCGTGTAAGTGTGAAATATTGCATTTCACGAATTTGTGTAGGTGCAAAAACGAACATTGCAATCTTAAACTTGGCTAAAACTAACTCTAACCCTAATTCTAGCCCTAAACCCTAATTATCTAGCACTTCCACGAATGCTAGAAATTGCAGTTACACAAATGAAAAATGCAGCACATACACGAATGTTAGTTTTTACATATACACGAGTTATATGCTCGTTTTTGCATGTCCACAAATTCGTTCATGCTCGTTTTTGCATGTCCACAAATTCGTTCATGCTCGTTTTTACACCTCCACAAATTCGTGTACATGCCAAATAATGAAAAATATATACATGCCGTCCTGCATATATATGCCAGAAGTAAAATATTCAAATTACTGCTAATTTTGTCGCAGAGAGCACTGTGAGATATTTTTTACGATAATATCATCTAGTATGATTTATATAGCTACCATTCCAGATAAATCTCACAGCAAGCTGATCTGACACCAATCCATGGGACTTGTGACAATGGTGACATCCTATCATACCCTAGATAGAGAATAGCATAGACAGCCCAGAGATCATAGATATGCAAAGAGCTAGATACACGAAACCACACAAACACTGATTCATGTGAAATGTGTTATCACAATGCATTACTATATTAAGATGCATATGAAATGGCACTAGTGTATAATTAATATTGCACACTGATGTCTGTCAATTCCCACAAGTTTCTAAGTTATTTCCTTGATACATGCAGTTGGTTGTAAAGTCATAATTATTGCCTTCTCTCAGACTCTTTGTTTATGGTCATCTCAGATTGAAGTGTCTCAAACATAATCAGCACTAAATTTGTGATGACAAAAGTATCTTTCCTAAATTAATCAATACCACAATTCCCCTTTGCCAATTATTGCATAAAAGTATTGATAATTCTATGATCTGTATAATATATGTGCACAACACAAAATTTCAATACTAACTTGCTAAGTCTATACGACGAAGGGCCGAGACTTTGCTTAAAAGCCTTGTATTTTTAATGTCAAGAAAGACGGAGCTTATTTTATCCCTTAGGAGGTGCCCTAAAAAGAGCTCAAATCTGGGACACACTGCTTCCCTATCAGCATGCCTCGGCGGTCCAACGTCGGCCCAAAGCTGGTCCGTCGCTGCTGACATTGGACTGACGCTGGGCCGACGTTGGACCGCCGAGGCATGCTGACAGGGAATTCTGATTGTTGATTCTAACGCAAGAGACACAAAAGGAAATTATTTGACCCCTGCAACACCCATGACAACTTAAAGCATCTTTAAAAGCAACACCTTCTCACCTTCACCAAAAAATTAATTAAAAATATTGCATTTTAAAACTTTGAAAAACCAAATTCTGTCTTTAAAACTTTGAAAAACCAAATTCTACTTCAGCCAGTCTTTTCGACCTCCAGGATCTCAAGGTCACTGCCACTTCTCGTTCTCAACGTGACTTGAGGCGAGATCAAACGTGATTTCAACACCATTACCGCCTCCACTATTGCCTCATATACTAAAGCCTCTTTCTTCTATAGCTTTGTCACACCTTTCCTTGCAGGTCTTGTGGTAAAGCCAACAAGTTGGTGACAAGTTAAAGAAAGAATGTCTCTTTAAAAGCTTTACTCCGCGTGACACTTAGGAGTTGCTTGGGATTTCCACTTAACAGATCAGAAAAAATTGCCCGCAAGGTCGCACAGGTGTCAAGTAAAACAGACAGATAAAAAAAATAAGCACTGATAAATATTTGCCTTGTGATAATGTGATAATAGATTGTATAGAATTACTACAATGTATTTACCCATGCATTCCATGTATATTTATTTATCTCGTTCTGGACAGGAAAAAAATCATTTCCATACTTACATTGTATGTTTAACTTATGGGGTCACTCTGTGGCCCATTGAAATGTGGAAGGAAAGGGTATCATTTTTGCTGATAGTTTTCAACTATGATGAAGCTAATTTTTCATCAAATGTGTGATTATAAAGTATACAAAATATAGTAATTAGAATCTAGTAATTACTAATATAATCTGCAAATACATATTGATAGGTTGGCTTACGTTGAACAATATAATTCACTTAGCAGTCTTACATAATGTAGCACCACTGCACCTGTCTAATTTATCAAAATAAGTGTAGGTGTTGAAACTATAAAATTACATCGTCAAAATTGATGAGAATAAATTTATCAGGATAAGAAGTAACAAGTTGAGCAGAAACCTTGCATGACTTGAGAAAAACATCACTTACTGGAGATTAATGTCAAACTTGTGAAAAGAAGTAGTCTTCACTTTTGACTTGGATACAACATATTTCATATTCTCCGGAGTTGAAAGTGGTGATCAACATGACAAATGGCATGTGATCGAGCAAACTTTAGACCATCACCGGTTTTCCATTCCTCGTCATTGGAGGATTATGCTCCATTCTCACGGCGGCTCCGGAGAACTATTTGAATCGTATTTTCAGGAAAGACGGAAAAATATTTCCTCTTTTTACGTATCGCGCAGGGGCATTTTAGGTTCCCGCCGGACATCTTTTGGTTGCGCGCCGTCGAGAAACCTGCTTCTTACCGTCACTTCAAATCGCCACGGAGCAGAAAAAAAGTTTCAACCAGTACAAATTTTCTAAAAATCCGCGGCGGAGCAGACCAGAAAAATTGTTCGACGCCGCGATCAGAAAAGTAAGACCGCGTCGAAGTTTTCGCGCCACAGAGGGGCAAAAAGTTTCCCGCGGATTTGTAAAACGAGCGGGATTCTCTGCGTGGCGCCAAAAAGGTCGACGCCGCGGTTCTTCTGCACTCCGCCGTCAAGGAAAATGCTCCGGGACATGTGCAAAACCTTCGCGCCGTCGTCTGGACCCCCTCCAGGAGCAGACAGAGTGGCGCCAGAGGGGCTATTTTTAGCAAAATCCTTTGTCCGCGGGGTACTGAAAGCATCACGGCGTCGACCTTTCGTGCCACGGCGGGAATGGGGGGTCAGCCATGGAGACGCACTGGCGCGCGCCTCGCATATAAATAGAAGAGCAGCCACTAGAGCACCATAACCACTCTGAACTTCAAGACGAACGCATCTATACTCCATGACACTCTGCTTCACAGCCTACTGAATTGCTGCTTCATTGCTGAATCGCTGCTTCCTTTCTGATTGATCCTGCTTCAAGATGGGACCCAGAGGAAGAGGGAAGAAGACCTTGAGGGCACCAACCAAGGGCAACATGCCAGCCAGCACTCCACTGACCACTCCATCTTCAACTCCAGTTGGTTCACCAGCTCCTTTCATAGACTACACAGCAGCTGCTGTTACATTGTCTCCAAGCATGTTCAGCTTGCCGGACAGCATCGTGGCAGTGACCACTGCTACATCAACAGTGACCAGTGAGACCATCTTCGACGGCGCCCCACCACCCAAAGTGCTGCAACAACCTGATGAGGAGGATGAAGATGATGATGAAGATGAAGATCAAGTCCTGGCCAAGCTTGCTGCTGCTGTCAAGTCTCCAACCAAGCGTGGCAGGCCTGCCACTGCTGCTGCAGCCAAGAAGAAGCGTCCCAAGTCTGCTGATGCTGATGTCGAGTCTCCAACCAAGCGTGGCAGGCCTGCTGATGCTGCTGATGCTGCTGCTTCTGTCAAGTCTCCGACCAAGCGCACCCAGTCGGCTGATGCTGCTGTCTTCAAGTCTCCCACCAAGACTGCTCCAAGGGGAAGGCCTCGCACTCCTGGCAAGTCTCCTTCAGCCAAGCGTCACGTGTACGCCACCTCCAAGTCTCCAGCCAAGTCTCCAGTCAAGCCTCCAGCCAAGTCTCCAGTCAAGCCTCCAGTCAAGCCTCCAGTCAAGCCTGTCACTCCAGCCCAGACCCGAGCCAAGACTGCAGTCCAGCCTCCACCTCCACCTCCAGATGATACTCCTGCTGATGAAGATGATGACTCTGTACCAACTCTGACAGCTGCAATCATCCACCAGCAGACCCTGCAGTCCGAGTACGATGCCACCACAGAGGAAGATACTCCCAAGAAGAATGCTGCCAAGTCCAAGGGCAGCAAGGGGAAGAACCAGGCAAAGGAAGATTCTGACAACACTGGATCTGAGGTTGAGCTGATCCAGGACTCCGATGGCCAGTTTGTCCACAAGGAGAAGAAGAAGGGCTACAGAAAGAAAAACTCCAGGGACCTACTGGGCATCACAGAAGAGCAGGAGGATGACCTGATCGACTGGTACCGGGAGCACAAGCAGCTGTACTCCAAGGGTTCCACCACCTTCAAGAGTGGACAGAAGGACAGACTGGATGCAGAGAAAGCAGCAGAACTGACATTGCTAGTGGGGAAAGAAATTACAGCAGCTAACGTCTACAAATGGAGGAGCAACATCAGGACTACCTTCTCAAAGATCATCAGACCTCAAGCTTCTGGAGCTGGCAGAAAGAAGATGTCCGACCGAGACAAGTACATCCTGGCGAAGTGTGAATTCCTGAGGGCCTCCATCATTCCGAAGGGTGCCGTGGAAATCTCCAGCTTCACTGGACCAGGAGGAAGTAACCGCCTGTCGTCCGATTCTGATGCCCCCATGGACTACAATCCTATGCCCGATCTGGATGACAGCTTCCCAGCCAGCCAGCAGCAGTCCTCCCAGGAGATGTCCCAGCAGTCCCTCCAGCCATCCCAGCAGCAGTCGCAGGTCTTCCCAGGACGAAAGCCATCCAAGAAGAGGAAGGACACAGACCAGGAGATGGCCTCTGCCCTGACTTCAATTGCTGGTCACTACACTTCGGACAGGCCCAGGAAACCAGCACCACCTCAGCCGGCAGGACCATTCTGTGACATGTGCCCACAAACTGCTCACAGGCTGGATCCAGAAGTACACCAGTTGCAGAACATGTGCAGGAGTATCTTCACATCTGGGAAGAACATGAACCGTGCCCTGAGACTTCGCCTCCTGCACTCCTTGAGCCAGACGGACCACTACTTTGTACAGGCGGCCGTCCAAGATAAAATCCTGATGATGCAGCAAGAGAATGTGGAGATGATCCTAGGGCAGCAGCAGCACCAATACATCCCTCCTCCTGGTCCTGCTCCATCCTTTGTCAACGAGGACTTGCACCAGCCTCCAACAACTCAGCAGCAGCCCCAGCAGCCCCAGGAAACAAGGCCTTAGACAAGTCTTCAGATGCAGTCCCAGCCTCCACGCCAGCAGTTGCAGTCCCAGCCAAGCAGCAGCAGCCAGTTCCAGTCCCTGCAGCCAATTCGAAGCCAGACTCCAGCCCTGCAGCAGTCATCTTTAAGCTTCACCCAGATGATGCTTGACAGCCCCCAGAAGCTTGGCTTCCCCGGACCCTCTTTTGGACAGCAGCAGCAGCCACTACAGCAGCAGCCACTACAGCAGCAGCAGCAGCCTCTACAGCAGCAGCAGCCTCTACAGCAGCATCAGCCACTACAGCAGCAGCAGCAGCCTCTACAGCAGCATCAGCCACTACAGCAGCAGCAGCAGTCTCTACAGCAGCAGCAGCCACCACTACAGCAGCAGTCTCTACAGCAGCAGCAGCAGTCTCTACAGCAGCAGCAGCAGTCTCTACAGCAGCAGCAGCAGTCTCTACAGCAGCAGCAGCAGCCCACAGTTGTCCACCAGCGGCAAACTCCATTGTCGTTCCAGTGGAGCCAAGTCAACATGTCCTCTCCAAGGAAGTGATGCCTGTTCAAGTCGTCTGAAAAAAGAAAAAAAAAAACCCCTGGCCCTTTTATTTTCACTTTCTGCTTAACCAGTACAAAAGAGCTGGCCACGTACACATCTTATGTTGACTTAAAAAACTCTTGCGATGACAAACAAGAGCAAAAATGAAAAGAGCCCCCAAAAAAAAAGTTGACAAATTCCCCCAAAAAAAATTCCGGTCCTGGCCCTTGTAAATTTTAAACACCTTCATAAAAGCAAGGTGCTATTTCCCTTCTTTTTTTTCCCATTTTTACTTTCTGCTTAACCAGTACAGGGGGCATTTCTGCTTTCTTAATTAAAGTTTTTTCACCACTTTAATTAATATAGATAGATAGATAGTCAGATAGAAAGTCAGATAGATAGATAGATAGGCAGATAGATAGATAGATAGATAGATAGGTAGATAGGCAGATAGATAGACAGATAGATAGGCAGATAGATAGGAAGATAGATAGCTAGATAGAAGAAAATATTTGGACGTCGCATATACACTGCAGCAAAGAAAAACGAGTGATCGTCATTTTGCAGTGATGACACTTTGATAGATAGATAGATAGATAGATAGATAGACAGATAGGCAGATAGATAGATAGATAGATAGATAGATAGGTAGATAGGCAGATAGATAGACAGATAGATAGGCAGATAGATAGGAAGATAGATAGCTAGATAGAAGAAAATATTTGGACGTCGCATATACACTGCAGCAAAGAAAAACGAGTGATCGTCATTTTGCAGTGATGACACTTTGATAGATAGATAGATAGATAGATAGATAGATAGGCAGATAGATAGATAGATAGATAGATAGATAGATAGGTAGATAGGCAGATAGATAGACAGATAGATAGGCAGATAGATAGGAAGATAGATAGCTAGATAGAAGAAAATATTTGGACGTCGCATATACACTGCAGCAAAGAAAAACGAGTGATCGTCATTTTGCAGTGATGACACTTGGATAGATAGATAGATAGATAGATAGATAGATAGATAGATAGGCACATAGATAGACAGATAGACAGACAGATAGATAGATATAGATAGATAGATCGATAGATAGATAGATAGATAGATGGAACACAATGCTCGTTACATATATACACTGCAGAAAACAAAAGCAGTTATCGTCACTTTGCAGGGATTGCACTTGGATAGATAGACAGATAGATAGGCAGATAGATAGCTAGATAGATAGCCAGATAGAGAGGAAGTGAAAGTAATTTAAATGGGTTGTACAGATAGATACCAAGCTAAAAATGTGCTATTTTATGTACGTCACAAAAAATGTAATTGTTGCAGGGAGGGATTTTTTTTTTTGGGGGGGGGTTTGTCAACATAAAGATGTGTACAAGGCCTGCTCTTTCTGGAGGAAGTGGTAAGCCCTTACAAGGGCTGGGTTAATTTGTGGTTTTTTAAGGGGGGCATTGAATTGCTGTTGCTGCTGCTGCTGCTTCTCTGCTTCATCTTCAAATTCTTTCCTTCTGCCAGGGGACACTTCCTGCTGGGCTGTTCACGTAGTCTCGTAGGTAGTCTCGGTACTGTTTGGCTTGTCTTGTGGCATTTCCATATGCTGGAGCGAATCCAAGGTCATGCAAGGGGTCTCCTCTCCACAGTCCTTCAGAGACTTCATGGGTTGCAGGATCTTCTCTGTCCATTACGTCGTTGTCCATGGCTCGATGAATTCCTATTCTGTCTCGCAGAAGATTGTGTAGAGTGCAGGCCGCCAGAGTGATGGCTGCCACTCTGCCGGGTTTCTGGGGCATCGTAGTTAGTAAGCATCTGAACCTGTGGGACAGGATACCGAAGGCATTCTCCACCACTCTCCTGGCTCTTGAAATTCTGTAGTTGTAGACTCTGGAGGGAATTTCAAGGTTTCTTCTTGGAACAGGCTTCAACAACCAGCTCTTCAGGGGGAAGGCCTCATCTCCAACGATGAAGTATGGAAAAGGATTCCCAACTGTGCCAGGTAGAGGTTCAGCAGGGGGTAGCCCAAGTCGTTCTTCTTCCAGCAGGTCCCTCAGCCTTGTGTCCAGGAAGACTCCTCCATCCGATGAGCTTCCTTGGCATCCAGCCTGCACGTAGAGGAACTTGCAGTCAGAATCCACCAAAGCCATAAGCACAATGGAATGGAAGCCCTTGTAGTTGAAGTAGATTGACCCAGCTTTCCGTGGACATCTGATGCCAATATGCTTCCCATCCAGTGCTCCGATGCAATGGGGCATGTTCCACCTCTTCTCGAAGCCCTTGGCAACTTCCTTCCAGGATGCTGGATCCATTGGCAGGGCCAGCAGATGTTCGTAAGCTCGCATGATGGCAATGCAGACACTGGGGATAAAATTGCAGATGGTGTTGGGAGCCACTCTGAAACCGTAGGCCAAGGACTTGTAGCTCTCTCCTGTCGCCATGTACCGTAGGGTGACTGCCAACTTCAATCCAGGTTCCAGAGCCCTCCTCATGTTGGTGTCTTGTTTTGTAATTGCAGGAGCCACAGCAGCCAGGATTTCAGCAAAAATGTCAGGAGGCATTCTGCAGAAGTTGTAGTAGCCAGAGACATCATTGTTGGCCAATTCAGACAGCAGCTGGTAGAAATGGCCATGTTGTTCCCTCTGCAGCAGCCAATTCCGAATCCACCATCTCTTCATCCTCCTCCTCCTCCGTATTCTTCTTAGATAATAAGCACCAGCAACAGCAGCAACAACAGCAACGTCAAGGTCTTCCCCAGCATCTTCATCAGCCATCATGTCTGTCCAGCATCCAGGAGTGTCCCCATCAAAGGTCAAGCAGCAAGTGAAGCAAGGCGGCCCTCTGCGGCCCTTTTTATTGGCTTTCGCAGCGCCCTCCTCCGCCGCGGTGCCCTTGACAACGGCGTCATGCTTTTCATTCCGGCGATGTGCCCTCGGGCCTACAGACATCCCGGGGAGAACAAAACCATTCCCGCAGTCGTAAAAGCAATCCCCGGCGCTGTGAAAATATAGTCCGCCGCGGTGAAATAGGTTCCCTGAGTGGCAGTTATAGGTTCCCTGCGGGGTACTTTTTATATCACGGGCTGATATAAAAGTATCCCGCAGGAGGAGGAAATTTCTTTCCCCCCGGCGAACTTTTGGTGACGGCGTACAACTTTTCTTCCCCGCAGGGAACAAAAAGAACCCCGCCGTGGCTTTCGTTGCATGGTTATCGATTAGCCTTAATTGATTACATAATTGCCCTTTGCGCCGTCCTAACTGAAAATCTTGCAAGAATTCGTCTGGCTCTGCGCCGCCGTCGATAAAAAGCTTACCGTCATCTCCCGTGAGAATGGGGCATTATTGTGTGCTTGTTTATGTCTTTGATACATACTCGTAAATACTAAATAATAATGCTTGCTGCTTGTGTTTGTTGAGATGAAGATACATTATTGAAAGATGTGGTTAAGTGCCCAATACCGGGCACTCACAATGATTGATTAATGAGATGGAGGAAAGATAGATAGATATGGTAAGCTCAGCCCTCTGAGCCCAGTTCTGGTTGCTCTTGAGGGTTGATTGATGAGATGGGAGCGGTAATTTTTTTTATCTTGGAGAGGTCATCCATGCCATAATTAAATATATTTCATTTGTTATTGTAATTGAACTCTTTATAATTTTTGGCAAAATAAATCTGTCTGAGTCTGAGTCTGTTTGAACCTCTAGAAACTGGCAGCAGGAAAGTGAAAACACCAAGTACTGTTAAATGTGCTTCTATTGTTTGACAATCAGAATAAATCTTAATCTCATGCAAAAGACAATGGAGAAAATAGAGGTTAAAAGTGGCCCCTTTCATACTGGAAGAATACCAAGTGATCCAAATTGCATCGGAATTCTTTGGAATGATCCATAAAATCTCAATACTTACAAATAGCTCCAGCTTGTTTGAAATAGCCTTGATGCTCTTACAAAAAAATTTATTGTCAGGCAAATTAACATTTATACAGAGTTTTACTATTTTGTGTTATTTGCCAGTTGAATGTTTATTTTATCTTGTGCGAGATGTCTACTTGAAATTTACTTTCTTTGTATGTCAATCACACCTTGATTTACGTTGTATCTCTTGCTGCATTGGGAGGTCATGCTCTGTCAGAAAGGAATTTTCAATTCTCGGTCAATTGGCCTTTTTCAGGCAGTTTTGGTACAACTTTGTACTGTAAAAGATATATGTCCACTTCAAATTGTTTGTCTTACTTTTGGCTTGTTTCACAAAACATATTGTTGTATTTTTTAGAGAATAATGACAGCATACCAAGAGACAGATTCCAGACTGTCAGTGTTTTGGTCAGAAAGAATTTTGTAATGGATATTAGACCTTCCCATGTCATGTTGTGTCAGGAGATCCGCATAATGGACGCAAAGAAATCAAACCCAATTGAGATAATGGATTACTATGACACTACACAAAAGAAAGAATCGTAAGATTCTACTGTTTTGTCTTTTCATCTCTCGAAATCGTGACATGTGACCTCAAGAATAAGTTAAAAGCATTGTCATATTACAAAAAGGATTTTAAGAATTGAATTATCGAGATAGATGATACCATCTTTGATCTGCAAGAGCATTACATCTTCTGTGCTTACTATCAAGGTTATTTCTGGTGTATGAAATGAATAGTCTCTACTGATATAAAATTGTCAACCAAGAAAGTGTTATTTTCCTTTACTCCCACAAGTAAAAAAAAAACCCATAAAAGTGTTATTTTCCATTTCTCCCACTACATCATACATTTGGAATAACCTCTGTGCAGGGCTTTGGAGTCAAGGTCGGAGTCGGGAGTCAGAGTCATGGAGTAGGAGGTTTTTGGGTGGAGACAGATTTGGAGTCGGAGTCTAACTATGATTTTCAGGTTGAGTCGGAGTGGCAGTCGATAATTAAAGTACTTACGTCTGACTCCTAAAAATAATTAATATCACTTATAAAAACACAATTACAAAAATTTGAATTAAATCCCACATTTTACATAAACTTCCTAAGCAAGTATTCATGTATGAACTCCTACGGAAACTTTGTAGACTGACTTTTTCTTCTTTGTTAACCATGTAATATTTATGTGTAATGATGCTGGTATGCGGAGTCAGGAGTAGGGAGTCATAATTCACGAGACCCAAGGAGTCGGATTCGCTTTTGATGGAATGGATTGACAAATGTGGTAGTAAAATTAGACAAGGTTTCCTTGATTTATCTTGTAAAGTAAGGAAGCTTGTAAAACAGTTTGTCAGCTAGTCTAAAATGAATGGATGATTAAATTAGCTTACAAAATGGCCTCTGCAAAATTCAAATACATTTTCGCCTTTTTTTGTAGCAAAATTTTAGGTAAAAAATGTAAACTCCAGGATGGAAGGAAGATAATTTTTTGCTAACTTTCATTTGATCTCCAGTGTGTCTTTGTTTCCTCACTCAAATGGTCATTTTAAGATAAACTATAATAATATACAAGAACATGGTATGGACAATTTGTACATTGTTGTAGACATAGTACATACGTACATATGAAAGTAACTGCTGACATCAGGCTTCCTGAATTATTCAATTGAGTGTAGTGGGTGTCCTGGCACACGTGATCAGTAGAAATAATCATGTCAGAAGCTACATGAATATCAATTATTTTATACAATTGAACATTAATGAACAAGGGTTATGAACCTGCAAGTCAAAGGTCTTCCTATCCTCTGAAATGAGAATGATTATGTAAAAAAAAATGTCATGACATGACCTTTTGGCATTGATCATATTGTAGATCTTCATTTACATGTTTATTTTGGTCAACAATGGCCCATTAATGCTACAAGAATATTCTGTGAAGACAACTTTGGCATCTTTTTTTTCAATAAATATATATTTAAAAAAAAACCTGTTTAAAAATGTCCTCGAAAGAACTTCGTGCATATTGGAAAATGCTGTTTTATATACACCGAGTGCCAAGTTATTAGGCAACAATGGTTTTTTGTCCTATCTCCGAAAGTATTTAGAATATATTTTTTATTTTAACTTCTGACTGAATGAACGAAATGGAACAAAATTTGCTCAGAATGATCTGCTACCCAAACTCACTCTTGTGGGTGAAGGAAATAAAAATATTTGAAATACTTTTGGAGATATGGCAAAAAATCATTGCTGCCTAATAACTTGGCACTTGGTGTATTTCATCAGAGTTTTGTTGCGGGGGCGGTCTACGTTAGAGCCATTTTCACTTAATTGTAACAGATGAAGTACATTGATACAGCACTGGCATTAAGCTACAAATTAACTTCATCACATGTGTCTCTGTCAACATTGATAATGTTTTTTCTCTTATAAGAATTTAACTACATTTCTTGGCTCCAAGGCATCAATTATCCTTTTAAGCAGTCAGAAAAACACTCTCTTGAAACGGTATTAAGAGCTTCCTTCAGTTCTATTTAAGAAATAGACCATTAGACATGAATAAAAATGCATGTACTGAAAAATGGTCTGCAATCAATTTCCCAATTTGGTTGAAAACTTTAGAACGAGCTGAATGACTGTGTGAAGATCCTTTCTGATGTATAGTCGCTAACTAACAATATATAATTTGCAATTGGGTGAAAGTTTGCCTCGAGTGATGTCCTAAAGCCTAAGTCCTAAGTCTCACACCTCCTCACACCTGACTCTGGTTTGTTTTGGTTTACTTCCCCTGCCCTTTGCCAAGTCAGGTTCTGGGATCTCAACACTTTGTAATTCACCAGACAATTTGTTATATATTTTTCTCTTGTAATTTTATATGTAATATTGATTCTCCCAACTTCAAGTGACAATATTGCTCTGGGACCCTGACTTGGGTCAATTTGTTATGATATCAATACAATAAGTACTCATCTTGAGTGTGCATAGGTCAAAATCCTTTTGTTCTATGAACTTAGTTTGGATTGCAACATTCTCGTAACACCATTATTATATTCGCCTGCTTTTTACGAAATTAGATGAAATACGATAGCATGCAACTGTCCAAAACAACGCTCCGATGACAGATAATTACATCCATGCTACAAGGAAATAGAAGCCAATTATGGAGAAAACAAACAGTGTGGGAGAAAGTTTACTGTCTTATAATTATAAGAATTGAAATAGTATTTGATGCCTAAAAAGGTCATATTTAGAAGAAACTGTTATGCCTGAAAAGTTTTTTACACTGATGTCTTCATTTAAACATATGAAATTAAAGACAGTGAATCTCTGCTGATTTGTGTGGGTGTTTAAAGAATTGCCTTTGTTTTTTACAGCTACACTGTTACAATTGATCCAGGCATCACATTTCTTCAGAAAATGTACTGCAATGTACTGTTTTGGCATATACAAAGACAATTGATGTAAGATGGATTTCAAGATAGCACTTTCAGATATAAACTCAGCAACATTAAAAACGCACACTTTTATAAAGGCTAAAAATAGTACTTCCTCTTAAGTAATCAAATTGAAAATGTGCACACTTCTAGTAGTTACCATCAGGTATATTCACGAAAATCTCTAAGTGCTGTACTTTTATGTCAAATTAAATCGTCGTGGTCACTGTCGAAAATGGAAGTCACAAAATTTCAATTTCCTCTGATCATTAATTTCAGCAACTTAGCTGTTCTTTCCACAAACTTTTTTGATAAGCCAGGAAAGTTTATAATTTTCCTTACTTGATGAGTTAGGGAAAAGGGATATTTGACCCAACCACAATTAAAGAGAATGAAATTAATAAAAATTAAGTGTCAATGCTGACACGCCCCCTACTGGAGCCTTTTGTCAAAACCTTAAAAAATGATGTTTTATTCAGATTTTTGAGACAATTGATATGGAATGATTGTCTGTGTGTGTGTTTCTACCCTGGGCATGCATAAAACAATTATTTAACAGTTCTGGTTCACATGCTTCATTTGAAGATGCAAACTCATAAATTTTGAGTTTTTAATTCAAAATCTGCTTTATCATTGACTTTTTTTTTCAAAAACTTCCTCGGACCTCTTTTGGAAGTCTTGTGCCTATTATGTGAAAATTTCATAAGATTAATTCCATCCAGTATGCCACAAAACCAATATTTCCAATTGTGCGTTTTGTGTTGAAGTGCAGTTTGTGACTTGCATTTTTGACAGTAACCACGACAACTTAATTTGACACAAAAGTACTGCACTTAGAGATTTGAAATTTTTCGTGAATATATCTGATGGCAACTACTAGAAGTGTGCAAATTTTCATCTTGATATCTTAAGAGGAAGTACTATTTTTATCCTTTTTAAAAGTGTGCGTTTTTAATGTTGCTGAGTTTATTTCAGGCTACCTATAAATTAAGAGAACTTCTTGGTTATTTTACTATTGTATAATGGTCTGGGTTTAATGTGGTCTGGTAAAGAAAAGACATTTTCAATCATGTTAAATCTTCATCAATCAAAATGAACTTTGGTTCGCACATGCATACAATGGCGTCCTTGTGCCAGAAGAATGCTAAATGAACTTAATAGCATGTTGCTGTCGAATAAAGTGCAAATTCCCCTAGTGCATCCAAACTTGACTTGATTTACCAAAATCAATACATTGTATGTGCTATGATGTAAACTGCAAATGATAACACAAGTTAAATGATATTACACTTTGCTATTTGATGGCTTTTAAATTCACTCTTCAATGTTATACCAAACATAGCAGAATGGGTTTTCCACAAAAGAGAACCTTCAGCAACATATACATTGAAAAGTAGATGGCAGAGCAAAAGTGTAAACCACAAAATTTATGATGTCACACTAACATTCATTACATGTCAATCACACTAAATCTTCACCTCAAGCAAAATACAATGAATTTGACACAGGCCCCTTTCATGCAGGAAGAATACCAATTAAACCAAATTGGATCAGAATGCCTTAGAATGCTCCGTAAAATCTTGTAAAACGTACTTGTAGATTGTGTCGGTGTGTAAAAACAGTCTTGATTTTCTTTACATCGATTAACTGGGTGAGAGTCAATATTTATAAACAGGTTTCCTATTTATTGGTCACTGGCAGGAAAATGCTGGTTTATTTAAATCTTGTGCAAGTTGTCAATTTGCAATGTAGCTACATGGAGAGATCTTGGATACCAGACCAAATGGAAAGGTGTTCAAAGTCATCCTATTTTCATATGGTGGAAAATGATATTGTCCTTTTTTCCTAATCATAGAGAGTGTAGTTTTGTCTCACTGAAAACAGGGATACACAGCTATAAGTTAACTCACTCTTCACAGTAAAAAAAACTCAGAGGAAAAATAATGGAATTGGAATGCAGAGATCTTTCGGATATCAAACCAAACATTTTGGTCCGACAGTGTTTTGTCAGAAAGAATTTTGTAATGGATATTGGACCTACTCATGTCATGCTGTGTCAGGAAATCAGGCATAATGGACACAAAGAACTAAAACCAATTGAGATAATGGATTACTATGACACTACACAAAAGAAGAAGATACTACTGTTTGGCTTTTTGTTTCACAAAATAATGACATGTGACCTCAAGAATAAGCTAAAAGCATCCTCATATTACAAAAAGCATTTTAAGAATTGAGTAATCTGGATATATGATGCTATTTAGGATCAGCAAGAGCAACGATATCTTCTGTTTTTGTTCTTGGTTACAACAAATTTATTTTATTCTTGTGTGGGCAATGAATGGTTTTCACTGAAATGAAATTAGACAATGTTTTTAACAAAGAAGAAGTGTTATCTTCCACTACTCCCACAAGCATATCTTGCGACATTAAATTCTGAAAGTTTTCTTTGAATCAAAATTTGTGAATTATGGAAGTTACATACAGTGTATATGCATTTCAAATCAATGTATGCTATTGAATGCTCATAATGAACATTTGTAGAATCTATAGCCTATACAGGGTGGTGAAGAAAAACCTTTTCAGTCTTTGGCTTATGAGCCATAACTCAGTTAGTTCTTATCCAATCACTCTCATTCTTGCATGAAGTTCAGGTAGGGATCTCAGTATTATGTTTCTACTCTTGGATCTAATTTTGATAGAACTATGCCACGGAAAGTGTGTAAAGTTTCTTCTTGACTACCCTGTACTTCATTCGTTACAGGAATGGATCAGTCATAGTCAGATTATGATCAACACATGCAATGAAAGTATAATTAGGCCTCAGTTATACTTGCAGAGAAAAATTTTAAATAAAATGCACTAAGCTGAAGAGTCCCCGCAAGTCTCGGGCCTCCTCATGGCGGAGGGCGGAAACACTAAAGTGAAGACCTCTATCCTTAGTGGCCAACATGAGACAGTGCACATGCACGGTGTGTCCCGTACCTTACAGGGGAATATCAATGGTTGTGTCAAATACCAAACTCTGTTTGAAAAGTTTGCAACTGGAATACCAAGATTTCAATGGACAAGGACATCTTTGGATACCTGACTGACCCTGACCGCCCCCCACATTTGTCAAAGACTGAAAATTTGCTTGTTATTAAAGTTGCCACACAATCACTGGAATACCTATCATATGTTGCTCTACGAAACAATTGCAGACCTTTGCGACAAGACAATCGCAGACAGCCTGAGGCGCCAAACCAATGGCACATTCCTCCTGAAACCTGCAACCTCTGAACATAAAGAGAAATTGATGGCCATCAATGAGATAGCCAATGCAAAAGTCGCCATTGAACCTTTTCAAAGATCAGGCAAAGGCATTATCTTCTCTCTCCAAAGAACGTAAGACCTACTCAGACAAAGAACATACAAATTAGTTTCACGTCTTGCTCACAAGAATGGTTACTGTTACTAAAGCCCCTTTCCCACCGAGCACATGTCTCTGCGTTTGAACACATATCCAGACATGCAGATGATGATAGGCAAAGGCTTATGCAAGCAGTGCTATTATTTTGTTATTGTTTGGCAATAAACAATTTTTTTACATAGTGGTTGATAAACCCTATATGGCCTGGGTACAGTACAACCATCATAAAATGGCTCGTCAGTTTGGATCGACACTTATCTATTGATCTGTAGTGATCCATAGCGATCTTGGTTGATACAGAGTGATCGATCTGGAGTGATCTGATGTGATCTATATCTATTGATCAAAATAAATATTAATAAATTTACTTTTCTGTACCAAATAACTTATGGATATGTTTCCTTAATCAACATGTTCAATTGTAAGATTGATTTTATCTGTTCTTTGACTTATAATCCTAAATAATTGACATCATTGATTTTCACTAAAAGTGGATTAGCAGATCACTACAGATAGAGTTATATCATCTCAGACCACTACAGATCACTCTTTATCCGGACTGCTCTGGATCCCTACAGATCACTATGCTGAGCCATTTTAAGATGGTTGTACTGTATCTCACGATCATGTTTCTATTTTTCATCACATTTTTTTGTACCTGTCACTTCAAAAATAAAAATTCTAAAAAAGCCTCTATAATAACTGACATTTGTATCTTTCATTAAGGCCATAGAATTGCCATTAGAACTCTTTTAGGTATGACAAAACAATTTTTTATCTGATTCGTAGTCACCGGTTTCCCCCACACATGGAGCTTTAGAAAGTGAATAATTGTCAGGAGGAAAACCATTGTTATGTATTTATATTGTCAGCCCCAATAGCTCAGTCAGTAGAGCGCTCGCCTCACAAGCGAGGGACCCGGGTTCAATCCCCAGGCTGGCCATTATGTCATTCCACGACGTCGTTGTTTGCATCAGACGTAAATTGGAGGCGCCGTGGGCCCAACTGGAAACAAGTCACTGACTTAGCTTGGCTACCCACATTAAATAAAAGTACCTTTACCTTTACCTTTATTGCAAAATAAATTTTTATAACAATATATCAATCCAAGAATTTTCACAACAGGAAATTATTATAATGCTTAGCAATCGTATAATGTTCATTTGTTTTTGCTGCTTACACAGTCAAGCTGAAGATAATGATTCTTGTTGATTAATTGTCATAGAGATTTGATTATCTTGATAAATTAATTCACATCTTATGTTGTAACATGATAATTAATTTGAGACTATCATGTGAAAAGATTATTATACTGCACATGTGTAATGGTAATAAGAATTATATTTTATGTGTCTTTACGAAAATGAAAAAAAATGATATGCAATGTAATATTACTTGTTTAGAGAATGTTTTAACAATGTTGAGAGGAAATGGGATATTACTTCACATATTCTGTATAAAATTTAATAAGCTATGCAGCACAAGATGTTTTAAAATTTTAAAGGGAAGGCTTCACACTAACACACTTTACAGTAGAAGTAAATGAAAGGGAATTGTTAACTGAATATTAAATTAATCATTATCAAATCCATTTGATGTCATTGCTACACTCATAACAATGTACCATCAAGATATCACATAACGATGTCTCGTTGTTTCTCAACACTTTTCATTGGTGCCACATTAGCCAAAATTATAACCCAAAGAATATGGAAGATGGCATGTCTTGGTTTACAGAATTTAACTTTATAAGAGTTTGTGAATCAGATTTTATGAGGTTTGTTTAGATAAGTTAAAGCCATGATGCCTAAACCATCTTTCTAACAAACCATTTGATGTCTTTTGAAGTTTCTGAAATGGTACATTGCAGGGAAACTGTCATGCATAATGCAGAGCAGTAGGCCTAAAAGTGAAATTAGTTGCTAAAAATTATGCTGGTAACTTCACTTTTCATCAAAATAGGAGTTTCAAACTAGTTGTTACTATTTGTAGAATGAGACAGATCAAAAATTATCAAATATTCAATTGCAATAGTAGAATACAAATCTCCACCTGAACATGGACCAAATTGATTACTCATGATGAGCTTGCGTTGACAGATGACTGAGTCTTGGTCCCTGCATTCATTCACTTTGGTAGGCTTTCTAGGATAGACTAGGCCATAGCAATGAAGCAAAGGATGATTGAAACTGCTGTCCTACGCGGGTCCAGATGACCCAACTTCTACCACAATTGAACCTCTGAATCTAAGCCCGATATTGTAATTCTCAAGGAGTTTTGAAGAAATTTTGTCACTTATATGAGGAATTGAGGATTTATTCATGAGATGAGAAGATGGGTAGTCGGAAACGGACTAAAGCTCTTGTCAAGTGTGTGGTATTGTGGATTTGCAAAGCGCATAGGCTTACAAACTGTATAAAAATCATTCTTCTTTATACGTTCAGATTGCAACTAAATTGCATTGTTTTTCCTTGCAATATTCACATTGAAGAGTTTTTATTTGCATATTAATTTGGTGATTACACTTGTTATGACATAATTTTATATCATTATGGAAGCCTTAAATTTCAATCCCACGCCTGACACATGACAGTTACACTTCCTGTGCATTATGAATCTTTCTTGAGTGCGTGTTATCACTATCTGACAGCGTAATCGTGCACCGCACTTTTTATTAGACACTGCGTAGCCTGTATAACTCTGAACTTAAAGATATGCGCAAAACTAAGTGAACTTTAAGGACAGTAAACTTTATGACATAACTGTAGGAAAGATGAAGTTTTAAGTGCATCATATACGTAGAACTGAAGGGACTGAAATGATAAGATGGTTGCCCAACGGATGAATTCTAATCACAGGAACCACCTCACTTAAAGATTTAACTAAATCCGATGAAATATCAGACAAGCATATCACACTGAACGTCAAATGACATTATCAAACTCTTTGAACTGACTTGGTTTTCTACATCTGACTCAGATAGCACTAAGGTCAGGTAATCAACTATTCATGTAACCGCACTTACGCTTCAGGAAGATTTAGGAATTAGGTTAAGATGAAAGTTCAACAAATCCCGAGACATTTGTTAGGCAATGATTCACTGCAGCTTTTTTCAATTTTTTTTGTGTTTACTTCAAAAATAACAGAATTCTTCAACACTTTGTTAGATCTCCACTTCCTGTAATTTTTTGAAGAAATTAGAAAGTTATTCCCATTCTGGTATGATATCTGACTTTTGGAGTGAGGCTAAGATGTTTTGGGAAAAGGTAAATTTGTTGTTGTAGTGTGCCTGCCATCTACAAAGTACCTAACATCTGTCCACCAATCATCAATGTCGCTTCATTAACTTTTTACTTCAGCTCCCACTTAAAATCTATCTTCGATCACATCCAGTGGTCAAACAATCCCCTATTATATGTTTAGCACTCGTGCAGGATGTACAGAAGATTGTCGACATTTCAACCCTAATAAAATATCACTATTGTGACTGAGTTTGTCTTTGAGATATCAATTTATTCTGTAAGAAATGGTGCTTCTCTGGTTATTTAGACTCCTCCTTTGCCAGAAATCTTCTAAAACGTGAATGGTTAACTCACTTCATGGTACTATTTCTTGATAATCTACGTGTAATTCAGCTAATGGGATGTCAATTGTGTAACTTCACTAGCAGCTGTTTTCCTGGCTGTTTAAGAGGCACTTTTTAAATGTCTAGAATGAAAAACTAATCTGATTAATTTTCTCCAAGCAGAGAAAATTGAAGTTTTCTAAGTGACAAGGACTTCTGGAA
Organism: Platynereis dumerilii; assembly: GCA_026936325.1. Taxonomy (NCBI): domain Eukaryota; kingdom Metazoa; phylum Annelida; class Polychaeta; order Phyllodocida; family Nereididae; genus Platynereis; species Platynereis dumerilii. The sequence goes on from JAPTHN010000014.1 coordinate 15,490,824, forward strand.
TTAAAAATACCAGCAGAGAGCATGGCTATTAGTGCTAGGCTATTACTGTAAACTGGTTGACTTTGAATAAGATTCAAATAACATTGATGCTCCAAGCATACAGATATTTGCAGAGCCATCGGCAAAAGCTTGTACTTAAAATGGACACTTAAATGCAAATTTGCAACACACTACATGTGCCAGATATTGTTAGGCGGCTATGTATTAATATTTTCGAAAAATTCTGGAATCAGTTACTTCTGTAGTTTGAATCAGGATACAATTATTTACACCTTGATACATACTTCTGTATCTTAATTTGGGGTGTAGGTGACAATGTCTCTAGAAATAACATCTTTGAGAATGAGAATGCAGGATAAATTGTCCATATATTCTTAAAAATAATTAAGATTTCACAACAAGAAGTAGTGTATTGTACCTTTCATAAGGAATTTTAACAACCTTAACTTCATCGCCTTTATTGCTCATCAAATATTACAAGTTTGAAATTAGTTTCAACTGTATTTAACTGGTAAAGTGTATACATTCATGTTATTGTATATATCAACAAACATGGACATATATTTTAAGCCCAAAAAATATTGAACAGACCCTTGAATGACAAATTGTTATATTTCACATGACCCCCCAAAAACTTAATATTATGACCTTCATAGTGCATGGCCTTAACTGTAAAAGTGTAAATGTATTGTTGAGGCCCACATCAAGAATAAAAAATATCAAAATTAAACATGGATAGGTTCTTACTCCTGTCATGAACTCTTGCAAAAAAAACATTTTATAGGGTTAGATACGTCTTTGTTGTTATAATACTTAGAATGTATGGCATACGTTATAAAATGAATCAAAACTTATTTTTTATTTGCTCGTTTCCTTCCATTATGATAGCGGTCCAAATATTTTTGTTTGGGGTATTTTGTAGTAATTAAAGAAAACATTTTGGTTTGAAATTTTGGAAAAATCAAAAAGTATAGGTTCTTTTGGAATTTATGTGGTGGTTTTATATTTTTACTGCATCTGTGTACATGCACCAGAACTATACTTTCAAAAATCATAATATGAACGATATGAATTTTCAATAAATTGACCTCAATATGGAAGAGATTTAAGGTGGCTCGCTACTCATGATAAATGGTCAGTCACGCACATTGACGCGCAGCCAGGCAGGCCCTATCTATCGTAACGTCACCATTGCAGCTGATCTCTGTTGTCATCTTTTTTCAATTCTGATTATTGCATGCGTCGGCCGCTTCGTTTGCGATTTGCACCACTTCTATTGGGGTTAGAGACTTCTCGTTTGGAGCATTGGATGCGCTATGAAGAGGACTACATACAACCGGAGTTTCAGCTTGATACTCATAACAGAATTTTTTTACAGGTGATTTTCGGAAAGCAGGTCCAATTTCTCAAAAATTACTTGGTGATATTGTATATCAATTTCGAGTGTGGTAGGAAGGCTTGTCTGTATCATCATATTGTTCCCCACTATTTTTGGAAGTAGATGACAAAGAAATACAAAATCCTATTCTGTCAATTTTTTTTAGCACTGTGTTTTATAAAAAAGTTTAAATTTTCAAAATCGAAACTTTTATTCCGAGCCCCTTGGAAATCCTTTAAATTAAATATATCTTTCTGAAATTGTCATTATCTTTTCCATAATACTGTCCTCTTTTATTCCATGCTTCATTTATTAACATAGCATGAATGGCCACTGAATGGCATTAAAAACTTCACAGCAAAAAATTCACGAAAAAAATTGAGTTTTTTAAGTTTGCGTGGACTGACTTTCTTTTACATAACCTCAAATATTTGACCACTTTCGTTTATATATCCTTTCTATAAACTATTTTTTGGATCATTAAAAATTTTTTTAAGAAAACCTGTCTTGGAAAGTTCATGAGTATCGAGCCACCATAACAGTAACTGAGAGATCAATTAAAATCTGTTCTTCCGAGTCACAATGCTAGAAAATTAGAGGATCATGATACCCTCAGAATATCAGCTTTTGTAGATGAGTCTGAAAATGAAAAGATGATGTTATTTCTTCTCATACTTGTTTTGAAGTCTGATCAGAGAAGATTATCTTTATTACTTCACAATATCAGCTCGGGATAGAAGTATGAAATAAAACGTGGGACCATTTCTTCTCACAATTGTTTTGAAGTTCGATCAAGATACGATTATCTTTATTACTTCAAAATATCAGCTTGGGGGAGTAGTCTGAAATAGAATAGTATAAGATTCTCTCCATAGCACAATATGTACATTTTGTTAGAGAAAGGATTATCTTTACTTCTTCCCAATATCATTTCGAGAGAGCAGTCTGAAATAAAATAGAAGATTCTTTCTGTAGCGCAAGATGTGCACTTGATGAAGACAGGATTAGCTCTCTATCTTCATCATGATAAATCATCAACTTCAGAAAATAGTTTGAAAGACACATGATTGGTCATTATGATCCTTGGTATTTTTTACTTGATTTATTCAAGTTCTAATACTGTCCCTAAAAATAAAAATGCAACAATTCACCATATACTTTTTAGTGAACTAAAAGAAAAATAAGAAATAATGAGGCCCTACCTATTCATAGACGCTCAAGCAAATTGTTGAGTGGCCAAGTGTAAATGCATCATAGAGTAGACAAGTGCATTACTGATATTGTGGTTCTTTCTACCAAAATAGCTCAACGTAATAATAACTTTCACAGTTATAAATAGTCATCATAAATCATGAGCTTGGAAGAACATTTTACTCATACAATATCATTACTGTCACAAAGATAGATGAAAAGCTCAAAGTTTAAAAATATCACTGTTGGGCATTTCCGTAATATCCCCATATGAAATCACTCTATTTTTTCTACTGGAGGTTTATCTTTATTGTGGGATATAAATAAAACTTAATGGGAGTGTGGTTCACAGAATGAACCTCTCTGCTGCAGAATAAACACTAGTCCTTCGGATTCGTGTTGTATTCTTCTGCAACCTAACATTCATTAGGTTCATTGCTGTGAACCGCACTCCCATTAAGTTTTATCATAAAGACCGATTTACAGATCAGCTTGTGTAGCCCTACCATTACACCTTAGCTACTTCATTGTAAAACAGGAGCTAACAGGCATAAGGCCAGTTAAAGGGGCATCAAACAAGCCATCAATAAATGCTCCAAATACACAAACAGATGTTTCCTGATTTTTTAAAAGGGTTTTAAGCCATCAAGCGTCAAATCCTAACTCAATTTCTTAGCTGAGAAATCAAAGAGTATTGTGACTGAAAAGGATGTATGGAAGCCAAATTGGGTGCTGGCATTGAATTCAGTTGCTTTCTCAAGACTCTTTTAAGAATAAGCTATTATTGTAAAAATGTAATAGGGGGACCCCCTTGTTCTATCTGCCATAAATGCAAGAATGTCAAAAGGGTCCGATAACGTATCTTGTTAATTTGGAAGAAAAAATTCTGTAATTAAACAACTATTGGCTGCATGTAGTAAATATCTTTAGATCAAATTGGCTCAGAATTCATTTCAGCTAAGCACGACTTTCTTTGTGAAAAAAAAGTCACACACATGGGAAAGTTGAGATCTTTTTGTGAAAAAAACATATGATTGACCCTATTAACAGAAATCATCACAATTAGAACACATTTTGGGATTGAGTGACATTTCTCAAGATGACACCTGAAATCGGTGACCTTAAGAATGTGAGAAGAAGCCACATATTTTGGAGAAAGAAAAACAAATTAGTGACATTTTCCTATAATGAAGTGAACTTGTGAACTTGGACCATTTGGGAGACAATTCTTAAAAACATAAAAAAAAAAGCTTCAGCATATTCATCTCTTTATACTTAATTTTTATTTTATCGGATCAGGAATATCTTATAAATGCCGCACATACATGCTCTCATGAAGCTGATTTCTGACAAACAGGGACCGATCCAGAAACTTTCCTTCAGGTGTATGGTGACACAGAATGGATGGCCCCTGACATAACACCACTCGGACCAGGTAAAATCAGCAGGTAAACATAATTATTTAAAACCATGAATATCTGGTTTGGTGAATGCATCTCCCATCCCCTCCCCTAAATAAAGGTCAACTTGTATATATTTTAAGTAGTAGACAGAACTAGATAATTTTGCTTGCCCCGTGCCAACCACAGTGGTCCCTTATAAGACCGCACCTTCTGCGGTCATGAAGTGGTCTCTTGTGGGGGTGCGGTCCTATAATGCAGGTACCACTGTATAGACAGAGCATCTGGCAACAATAAGGGTTGGTTGTCTACAAATAAGATATCTACCGGTTGGAATATCTAGTAATCTACCAGTTGGCGTGTTTACCAATTGGCATGTCTGCCACTTGTCTGGATACCACTCAATCTGTTTGCCCTGCTTGCAATTGTAAAGATTTATAGTGAACTATATACAAATATATTTACTGTGGAAAATAAGTATTAAATGAAAAAATTTAGACTTGTGATTTAGTAAATTTGAGCATAATTTAGTTTTTCCAAGGACTGCCAGTCACCGGGTCCAGTGTTCGAATGAAGCTCTTGCCGGGTGACCTGGGCCTCTGTCTGACGGATGTCCCAAACGTGCTTCAACTCATGCAGTGTCCTCCTCCTGTCCTTATGAGCCTACCAAGTTCATAAAAGCAGGATGTAAAGCCCCAATCATCCATCCATTCGATGGGTACATGTATTATGAAAAGTACAAATGATCTTTTTTATGGAATTGCTTATTTTTAAATTATTTTGCTTACAACCGATTGCGTTTACCTCATGGATTATTTCTTTTTTTTTGCCTGGCATGTAAAGGTTGTCAATTATGGTAGTAACAAATGACATTATTTTGAGTCTAACAGGGTCACACTATATAAATATCTGCAATTATGGTGCATAAATGCAAAACTGGCTCATGCTGAGAGTTTTGAATTGCACTACTTCCTGTGTAGGTGGTGCGATATTTCTATGTGACACTCAGAAAATAATATAGAAAGAATTTATTTTCTGTGTATGCAACCATAGTAAGAAATTGTATATACTATCAATAAGAAATGTTATATTGCCATGTTAAGATGCGAATTTCAGTCTGTCATGATGGCCATATTCACACCATATGAGATATATGTGCAATGTGCATCTACTCCTCCGGGCTAATGAATACATCCCTTCGCTTGAAAGACTTCTAGGGTCAGTTGGTATTTTCTCCTATCCACTTACTTGTTAAGATCAACTCAGCACTTTCCAGTTTCCACTCTGTCTTGTTCAGTTCAGCTTAGCTCTTCCTTCAGTTACTGGGAACTGCTCTTAAAGTACTTCTTGCAACTGTCAATGAAGGATTGCTCTGCAAATCTCATTCTCTTCTTACATATATATGGGCAAAGGGACAACTGCAGATGGACATCTTTCCCTAAATTGAGAATTTTGCCCATCTATGCTTCATGAAATCCACGCATGACGGAATGACGCTCAGTACCATTTTATTTTTCTATATTAGTCTCTTCAATTGTCTCTTTGTTTTTTTTTAATTTCCAATTTAATAACTCGCAGTGCCAAATTGTAGTTTCTATATGTCTGACAGTTAAGAGAACAAGTCAAACAGTAAAAATTACCAACTACCGAAGTTTCAAACTCAAAGTGTCTCTACAATAATTTAGGGTTGTATCATTCAATCATGCTTCGTATGGACTCCTAAATACTGAGGGACGTTGAGTTTTAAAATTGCACGATGGGTGATTTAATTTTTGTTTTTTTTTGTTTTTTGTTTTTTTTATTCATTCATAAACAAGCCACACACATACATTCAAAATTTGCTACATTCACACATTCCACAGGTGCCTTTTCATCATCTAACACATAACATACTTAATTCACTCTTTCCATCACTTTCAACACACAGTATACTTCACTCTTTCCTTCACAGTAATTTCCACTCTTTCCATCACATCTAACTTATATTTCACTCTTTCGATCACATTAAAACACACAGTATACTTCACTCTTTCCATCACATTTAACACACAGTATACTTCTCTCTTTCCCTCACATCTAACACACAGTATATTTCACTCTTTCCATCACATTCTCAATCACAATCAAGTTTCAACCCATACTCATATATTTAGGGATGGTTTCAGCCACGTCCCCTGAAGAAAACTTCTATTGAATGTCCAGTGGGGATGGTTTCATCCACGTCCCCTAGAGAGCACCATATGTATAAATTATTTGAAATCATTGATAAAACCACTTACTCACTTAATGAACATAATCAAATACCCTGTTGATCAGAGCTTTCGCTATACTTGATGTAAATTCACTATGGAGCAAGGTGTTACAATGTTGAGTCAGCTCAGACAGTATTACCCTCATATAATTACCAACCGTAATTGTTACTTGTTCATACCTTATCACATTCCTTCTTTTCCAAATACTATATCTGCAGATACTAAGAAACAAGTTCACAATTTCACTTTTTTCATCTTCTTCATTATCAAGGTAACCACAAATTATATCAAATTTATCAACAGAAAAATTATCTACCAATTTCTTCAAAGTATCTTCTTAATTTTTCCATATACTCATTATACCTGTACAGTCAATCAGTAAGTGCTCAACAGTTTCTATTTCTGAGTTACAAATTTTACATATACCATCTGAATATTTCATCATCTTCAGCCTCTTTTCAACGTTCACTTGGCCATAAAAAAGTTTCCAATTAAAGTCACATACTTTTCTAGGCAAGTACTTATTGACAAAATTATATTGGAACCAAAGCTTCCAGTTTATGGTCCTTTCTGGAAACTTTCGTAGCCAATAAGCTTTTGAGGGGTTTTCCTGATGACTTTTAGACAAAATCAAAATATTATACATCTCTTTTGAGGTCAAACATGCCAATTCCTTCTCTTCATCACGTTGAATTTTAAATTTCAGTCTCAGAATTGAAAACTTGTCGAACTTCTCATTTAAGTTTAGTTGTCTCCTCAACCATTCTTTGGGTATAGCAGACTTCAATTTTTGAAATTCAAAGAGGAATGCAGCTTTGTAACGCAACTTATTCAATATTTTGTTTCTGTCCAGTTGTCCATCAGTTATGACATCTGCGTCAGCCAATCTCTAAACTGCCAATCTCCAAATATCTTAAATAGTCAAAAAGACTTGATTTAGATATTGGCAAAGAAAAAACCATGCCCATCTCTGTAATTATCGCTCATTACATTTCTTTTCGGACCACTTAGAACATTAACAAACAGTTAAATAATGAAATGCGGGTCGCGGTTGCGGGATGCGGGATCGCGGAATTCCGATTTTTTTTCTAGAATTAGGCCTTTGGAGTGCCTGTCTGGATTCTTTATTTGAAGCACTTCTAGTAATGGTAGAGCCGAAATTTTTTCACTGTTAGATTTGTCTTGCACAGATGTGTTCAGTTTACCTGGTTATAGATTCGTAGCAATATCAAAAAATTTGCAGATTTTCTATTGGAGTTAGTGAGTTGGGCTGGGTTTTTATTTTAAGCACTTCTAATAATGGAAACGAAATTTATGCACCGATATATTCATCTTGGAGAGACTTGTTTAAGTTCGTAGCTTGGAAAATGTTGAAATATTCGTTAAAAGTAAAATTGAACATTAATAAATCTGTGCAATTTTGATTAATTCCCCGACCTGCTTAAAAGTAAGAATCCGAGCTAGGTGGTCATCTGTGGTATATATGTGGGTGATGAGCAATCAGACTCAAACAAGAAACCAGAAAGAAACATATAATCTCTTTTTTTTTAGTTCATTTATTTAATTTATTTTCCATAGGCCTAGGTGGGAGGGTTAGCGAAGTTGGCAGAATACTGGTTATCAAATTGGCCTGTCAAACGTTTACACCACTTGTTTAATTTTATAATACTCTTTTGTAAATCAATGTCCCCATACCAGGGCCTTCTTCATGAGTAGAGGCCTGTATGGATTCTAAAATCAGGGACGGACGCAGGGGGGGGATGGGGGGGGATGCATCCCCCCCCACCAGACCAAAATTTATATATTTTTACATGTTAATTTTATCCGCGCGCAGTCGCGGAATGTCGCGAATTGTGCGTTCCGCGACGCGATAGCCCGATAGACCCCCCCCCCACCGGAATTTTCTGGATCCCCCCCTGTCTATAGAATACAGACATTTTCAAACAAGTACTAAAGATAGATGCATCAACCATGAATATATCGGTCTCTTCAATCAGTCAATCACTCAATTTTGAATTTTGTAAAAAATATTCTTATTCCGATTTTTAGAGATTTTCCTGCAACAGTTATGACAATAAATGAAAAAATTCTCGAAAATTTTATTTTCAAGCTACGGCGATGAAACTAACCTCTAAAGATAGCTATTTTCAAGCCGGATTTAATGGTAAAAACATCAGGTCTGTATCTTTGCTAGAAGTCACGCAAATTGCAAAAAACCGAATCCCGCATTTTCGGGATTTCCGCTGCTGTGCCCCGCATTTTAATATCGAAAGTGGGCGATAATTGCAGGAATGGGCACGGTTTAACTATTTGTTAATGTTCTAGGTGGCCCGAAAAGATATTTAGAGATGGGCAAATTTTGCCAATAGGAACAATAGTGTGCCAATAGTTAAATAACTTATTGCTCCTTTTGGCAAAGTATGCCAATAGTTACAGTAGTTTGCCAATAGTTAGAATAGCAAATTGCTCCTTTGGGCAAAGTTGTAAGATTTTGCCAAAAGGAGAAATAATTTGCCAATAGTAGAAATAATTTGCCAATAGGAGAAATAGCCATGCCCGATTGTAAAATTGGGCACGATTTAGAGATTGTCTGCAGCAACATCACTTAAGAAATTTATTCCATCTTTTGACCAATGCTTATACTCAAGTGGTTTTCCATTAAATTGAACATTTTCATTACACCATAGTATTTCGTCTTCATCTGCGACTTTAACACAACCATTTTTGCAAAATTCGTGAAAGGTAAGAATCATCTCTTTGTAAAATTGTGGAATCTGTTTACTAGAAAGTTGGTCTTTGCAATTTGATGCCCTCAAACTAAAATATTGCATTTTAAAGTCATTGTCAAGGCAACATAGATATTTTTCTGCTAAGATTTTCCAGCTGTCATTCGTTGCTCCTTTCAAAATTTGAACAAGAGCTTTTAACCTTCTGACCTTGATGATTGCTGTTAAATCTACCATATTAAGGCCTCCTAAATACTTTGGTAAGCAACAAATATCTTTCCTCACTGCTAGTTTTTTTCCTGACCATAAAAAATCCCATATAATGTCATTGATTTTTTTTATTTGTTCAGGATGAAGTACTTTCATCTCAATTGCATATGATAGGGCAGATATACCTATGCTTCGTATTATATGAGTTTTTCCCTGCAAGGAAAGATCACGGCATCGCCAAATATTCAGTCTCCCCTTAAGCTTCTCAATCAATTCGTCCCAATATTCATTATCTTTGCAAACCTTTCCCACTGAGATTCCAAGTACCGTTTCAGGACCTTGTGTGAATGAAATACCTTCATGAACTCCAGTATTTTCATTATTTAAAACCAATGCTTTAGTTTTGCTTCTGTTCAATTTTGATCCTGATACTCTTTCAAACTTCTCAATTATTTGTAAGCATGGTGAAATGTACTCTTTATTCTTTAGGAAAATATTTGTGTCATCTACATATTGAGCAATTTTCACATTACACTCACTTGTGCTGTTAGTTAATTGGACCCCTTCAATCTCTTCACTCTCTTTGATTTTCAAAGCAAGAGGTTCTGTTTGTATAATATACAGAAGCGCAGACATTGCATCTCCTTGACGTATCCCTCTTGTAATATTAAAATATTCAGATTGTGTCCCATTAGTTAGTATAGATGTTCTAGCGTGCCTATACAACGTCTGAATCCATGAAAAAAAACTTAGGCCCAAAATTAAAGGCTCTTAGCACTGAAAACAACCAACTCCACTCTACTCTGTCAAAAGCTTTCTCTTGATCAAGTAACAAAATAACTGACTCATCGTCTCTTTCATAAATGATATCCTCAACTAATCTCACATTCTCACTAATATACCTCCCCTGTATGCAACCCCTCTGATCAGTACTTATGATTTGGGGTAGTACAGATTTAATTCTCTCTGCTATAGCTTTTGATAACATTTTATAATCAGTATTCAGTAATGAGATAGGGCGCCAGTTTTTAATATCTGCCCGATTCCCTTTTTTATACAATAACACAATGACAGCTAGATATTGGGAATATCCTAATTTGTCACCTTCCAAGCTTTTCTTTACAACCTCCAGGTAATCATCCTTAATATCATTCCAGTATATTTTATAAAATTCCACAATGAGACCATCAGGCCCAGGGCTCTTATTATTTTTCATTGCCGATAAAGCTTTAGATAGCTCTTGTAGAGATATATCTCTTTCTAGATTCTCTTTGCTATCTGTGCTTAACTTTGAATTAATACCATTCAGAAAAAAGGCAAAATTAGCATTTTCTTCTACTACCTTCTGTGATGAATATAGCTCCTTATAAAATTCTACTTGGCGTTGTTGTATGCATTCTGACCCAAATTCCTCATTACCATTTTTGTCAATAATCGACTCCCACAATTTATCCTTTCCCCTTTTTTCTCTAAGTTGTGGAAGTATCTCGTACTCCGTTCCCCATCTTCCCACCAAGCTCTTCTTGACCGAATTTTTGCCCCTTTAGCCTTCTCTTCATACATATCCCGTAGCTGGATCTCTAAATCCTTCACCTCATTGTATCTAATATCCCTCTGTTTGAGAAATTCAATCCTGTTACTAAGTGTATTGAACTCAATCTTTTTTTGCTGTGCAAGAAGATTGGCTATGCATTGGGTTAATTCCTTTATCCGCTTTTTACCCAAATCCCACCAGACTTCTAAATCATAATTTTCTTTCTGCTTTTTCCATTCTTGCCACATTGATAGAAAAGCTTTCTGGAAAAGGCTTGTCTTGATTACATCCAAATTCATTTTCCATATGCCAGCCCCTCTCTTTATTTCACTTGTGCGGATCTTTAAATTGATTGGACAGTGGTCAGAAAAGGGTGCTGTTAGTATATCTACTTCCTGAATTTGACAATCTAAATTATTGGACACCAGGAAATAATCAATACGGGACATCCTCCCCTATTATGCCAAGAAAATGCCAACTTGTCAGGGTTCCTTCTGCGCCATACATCTTCTAAATCAAAGACTTCCATTACTTTCTTAATGTCAACTTGCCCAATGTCAACAATACTACTACAGTTTTTCCTGTCAAGCTTGTTATCTATAACACAGTTGAAGTCTCCAGATAATATTGTTTCACACTCCTCCTCAACACACAATTTTTCATGTAAAGAATTAATGAACATCACACGCTCATATTCAACGTTTGGTGCATATATGTTAACAATATTGTATAACATTCCTTCCAGTTTCACCTTACAAACAATATACCTTCCATTGGGGTCTATAGAAGTACTCACAATATCAAACTTCAGTTTACCATTAAACAATATTGCTACCCCTCTACTATTGGAGGAACCTTTACTCCACAAACTCTGTCCATCCCACTCTTTACCCCATTGAAATTCCTCCTTCCTTAATTTACAGTGAGTTTCCTGTAACAATGCAATATCTGCCTTGTGGCTCTTAAGGTATCTATACACAGCAAGTCTCTTTTTTTCATCTCTTATACCTCTGACATTGTATGATATGATATTGATGTTGTTACTGTTCATTGTTATCGGGAATGGTAGGCACAACCCCATGGTCTACTTCTAGCCTGACAGGGACTTGCGTCAACCTGCCTTCTGGAGAAATTGAAAAGAGCAACACCACGGTTACATCATATATTGATTTTATTTGTTAATTTGACTTGTTATCTTCACCGTCAAATAAATAGAAACTAATACATAGCACCATAATAATTAAATTGAGACTTAAAAAGCAAAAACCTGTTTCAAAGCATCATTCTGTCACATATTTCATGACTTGAAGTGCGGCATTTTCTTGTCCATTACATGTGAGGAGGGACCTGACCCAACGTATAATGGCACCATTCAGTTCTTCATGGAAGGCCGTTGTTGTTGGATTAAGCAAAAGCAGCAAAACATTCACATTGCTTTTTCAGCTCAAAGAAGATTAGTTTCAGAGAATTTCCACTCAAGAGGAGATTAGTGATGGAGAATCAGGGTTTTTTTGGGTTTCAGGTTAGGAGACTCCATGATTTATGCATTAAATAAGTCCAAGAATGGTCAACAATGTCTATGTTTACCTCACTGTTTTAAGGAAACACACACTGGTATCGAGTATCACTAATCCACTAATGGTCCAGGCTTGCAGAATTGTGATGAACAACAGTTTTATATCGCCATGGCCGCAAGTTCTCACTCAGCTACTGTGCTTCACTATGAGTCTGTCACTGTGGCCAATCATAACAAAGAAAACACTATCTCAATCATCAGCAAAATTTCAGGAATTATGGTTGGTACACACTACACAGTGGTATGATCGTGTTCTGTTAAAAATTGATTCATATTAATTGTAAGGCAAAATACTGAATTAGTTTAAATTTATGCATTAAATCAGTTCCAATGCTGTATGCCATATGCACAATAAAAGTCACCAAAGTGCCCTCAGGAAAATATGGGCTCGAAATACTCAAGTCAATACAAAACAATCCTTGTATGATATAACTATTACACAAGACCACAGTTAATGTTTTCCCAAAAAAATGTTTGTGTTTCATAAATACCGAATCATATATCAATCAAAACGTGGTACTTACAAGTTAAAATATCCCTATAGTTTGCTTGATTACATGCTATTCTTCAAGCTAGTCACCACACAGATTTAGTATATCATTCTAAAACTTTCACATTAATCTTCGTTACGCTACATAGCACTTTAGACATGCAATGTTTTTTCGCTCAAGTTGCTGGGACTTATCCTGATGAATTAATTACCATCACTTTCAGAGCTGGATGTCATTCAGATGAGACGTTGAATTGGTAGCCCTTGTATCAGTGTCTATGCTGGGCAAATAAAAGATCTCTTAGATAGGATAAATGTGTAACAGGTTGACGACTCCTGTTCTCTCTCCCATCTCATCAATCAACCCCCATGAGCACCCAGAACTGGGCTTAGAGGCCTGGGCTTCACTTTCCATATCTTGCTATCTAGTTGAATTTTACCAACATAATACCCCCCATGACCAGTGCATAATCTAAATTCAGGAGTCCAATTCAAATTTTTATACAGGATTTTGCAATTCTGTCTATAACCTTTTTATCTCAAAGACTGTATATCTGATCACATTTTACCTCTTTAGTTTATAGGTTGCACATTGAAGAGGGTTTATACATGGGCTAAATATAATGACTGGCAACGACCAGCACCTGCTTTTAAGAGAGCTGTATTATCTATCCATGCAGAGGAGGTGCACGGGTTAGTGACATGCTGAAGAAATGAGTCTTCAATTTGTCACAGACAGACATGTGACATCACTGAATAATGATATAAATCATTCACTGACATGTGTCAATAAAATATTTGGTACAAGTTATGACAACTATGATTCACCCGCAAGATAAAGAGAAGGTCACAACCAGATCATTAATGACCTAACAAATCTACAGGACATGTCAGTCTTCATAAAGCTGTATTTACTATGGGAAATATAGGGATATAACAGGACTCAGAGATTTGAGGTATAACCTTCTTGCTCAACCAGTGAGTTGGAGTTAGGGAGTTGGAGGTTTTCAGTAGTGGCCAGAACTGGGCTTAGAAAGCTACACTTTCCATATCTTGCTATCTAGTTGAATTTTGCCAACATACAATGTATATGACCAGTGCAGATATTTGCCAAGTCTACATTCTGGAGTCCAATTCAATTTTTTATATAGAGGATTTTGCAATTCTGTCTACAACCTTTTTATCTCAAAGACTGTATATCTGATCACATTTTACCTCAAGAATTTGCTCTTTTTATTTACTTTAATCTAGAGAAAAGACGTCATATCATTCCCACATCTTCGGATTTTCCAAATGCTTAATCTTGACGTGTAAAACCATAAATGTAGGTTAAAACCACCTTTGTGGTTAGGCAAAAATATAATTGCTTTTAAAATGTAAGAAGCCATTCACACAGAGAATGCAACCCTTTTGCTATTTCCTGGATATTTTTTTAATTCGATTTCTTTCCGAAGGTAGCAATTGACAGTCAGTGGCAGTGTCAGTGACAACAAAATAATAACATTAAGCAAATTTGATTTCACATGCTAGTGTAATTTTTGCTCAGATGACAGCTAGTAGGTATGGACATTGACAAAGCTGATTTCTCATAAATAGCTTGCTCATTGTAAATCAAACTTACGAGAATGCACATAACAACAAAGATTGTAAAGACAATTTGGAGAAGGCACTGATGACTAATATAATCAGAAAGTATGTATTGATTGAGCAAGTGTGTCTTAAGAGATGTACTTCTTTGAAAGTAGTCACAAATAGCATAGCACAGAGCTAATTTATCAAAATAAGTGTAGGTGTTGAAGCTGTAAACATCACATCGTCAAAATTGATGAGAATGAATTTGTCAGGATCGGATATAACAAGTTGAGCAGAAACCTTGCATGACTTGAGAAAACATCACTCACTGAAGATTAATGTCAAACTTGAGAAAAGAAGTAGTCTTCACTTTTGACTTTGATACATTATAATTCAACATAAATTTAGCTGTAAAGTTGTGTAACTGGGTCATCTCAAATTTCGGGACAACTTGCGTCACTCTAGCTCCCTGACATTAATAAGAATGCGATAAATATCTGAAGCATCACTCTGCATCTGTTATTCATATTTCTACTTAGAACCACTGCATTAGGAGCAAAAAGTCATTCATTACACTTTTTATAATGCATTATGTCTAGAAATCCGTGCAAAATCAATGGTTTTTCCCTGTCACTGGACCTCACATGACAAAATCAAGTGTTCATTTTCCTCCTAATATACCATTATTTTCAAAGTTTCTTTTCACGATTCATGGGAATATAGACTTGAATTTATATTTAGTTTGTATTCAATTTTTTGTGTGTATAATTTCATTGATTAAATTGATACAATAGTCGTGTCACTAATTTATGTCAATTTTTTTGTCCCCTCCGTTACTTGCCATAGCTCTGTTCGTTATTGTTTTTTATGAGCTATTTTCACTGAATATCATAAGACGCATGTGCGCCATAGTACCACTGCCTTGCAGACTTCATAAAACATGTATTCAATAAATTATGATATAATGTTCATAAAATGTTTTTGGTCACACTAAAATGTCCCCTCCGTTTCCTTCATTTCAAAGCTTACCAATGATAATTTTACAGAGCAATTTCATGTATATGTTGCTGAGGGTGCAGGTTTTAATATCCTGCAATTATTTTGTCTGATCTCCAAATAAAAAAGCAGTAATGAGCGAAAAGCAAAAAATTGTTCCCCTCCGTTACCGTCCACTCCGTTACCAGATCATGAGCAAGAAATCGACATTTGGACCAAAAAATCTACTGATACGAAATGAAGCACTTCTGAAAATAATAGTTACATCAATCTTTTATCATTTTTCCTTTTCTTGCTGTTCCTACAGTTGGTTTTTTACATCAAAATTCCCCTCCGTTACCACATTGTCCCCTCCGTTACAGGACAATTTTCCTATACCCGTTGTCCCGAAATTTGAGAATGGCCCAACTTCGTCAAAATTGATGAGAATGAATTTGTCAGGATCGGATATAACAAGTTGAGCAGAAACCTTGCATGACTTGAGAAAAACATTGCTTACTGGAGAATAATGGCAAACTTTTAAAAAGAAGTAGTCTTCACTTTTGACTTGGACAACACACATTTCATATTTTGAAGATTCAGAGTTTCTAATTATCATGACAAATTGCTTGTGATCAAGCAAACTTTGAACCGCTACACGTTTTCAATGCTAATTTATAGAAGGGCAACTGATTGATGTTTTGCCTTTGGTCTGTAGTGTTATTTTAATGATTCTGGTTGGTATTTGGCCAAGATAGTGAATTTTTGCTGGTGTACAGTGGTCCCTGCATTATAAGACCAACCCTTCTGCATGAATCAGTTTCTCATGGGGGTGCGGTCTCTCGTCGGGGTGCAAAATGCACTAAAAATACTACTTAGTGCAGGATGAAGTCTTACAAGAGGGGTCTTACAACAGTGGTTTTATAGTGCAGGTGCTACTGTACATATTGTATGTGTGAAAGTCTGTTCTCTTTCATCCCATGAATCCACTGTGTTACAACTACAAAGACAAGTATATTTTTTACCTGAGGAGAGGCAATATGTGCATACATTTTGTCTGGCATGATTTAGTCTGGGCTGTCATTATTTTAGTGTCATTTTTTAGTTTCACTGATCGAAAGCATTAGCACATTTTCTTCACAAGGAATTATTTTTCTTCACTATGAAATAGTACCAAAAATCAAATGATGCCAGCATTGATTAAATGAAAAGATGATTGCTTGACTTGTCAGTGGCATATCACTTCTCTTTCAAAGTCTTCTTGCTTTGTAAATGTATGCCACGCCTGCCTCGGAAAATCAATTTTACAAATATCTATTGGAAATGATCTCTTTGTTGATATTATTTTGTAATATTTTTCTGCACCCAGGGCATGGAGTCATGAGTCAGATTTATGGAGTCAGAGATTTTCAGGTGTCGTGGGAGTCGGAAAATAAGTTTGGCTTGCAGGTGGCGTTGGAGTCAAAAGTGAAAGTGAAGAATTCTGACTTGAAGAAGTAATTGATATAATTTAAAAAACGAGAATAAAAAAAACAACATGTACTGTATTTCAATCTTAAAGGACAGATACACTCAATTTCCAGCACAAATATGCATCTGCAAAATTCCTCAGAAAAATTGTTGAAGTAACTTTCTCCTTTTGAAATAATGCCAATAGGCAGACTGATGAGTCAAAGTCTGTATTTTGGACAGCTCAAGAGTTTGAATCAGTTTTCAGGAATTGCCTCAGGTGTTGTGGGTTGAAGGCGGTTCACATGATAATTGACTGGCAAACCCTTTCTATGATACCTATCACTAAAATGAGAGCATTGCGACATAGAGGATGTAAACCTGATATGACGTCTTCAGACAATCACATAATGCTATTTCATGGAATCTCCTACATGGAAAAACCCTAATTCTATGTGAGTAATCTCTTTTGAGACAAAAGTGGAACATGAGTATGTTTTCTCCCATTTGTTTGCTTTGACTAATCCCAATAACCTATGTGGTCCATTAGGACATCAACTGTGGTTATGGTAATCGACATATAGGCCAGCACTGTTTGGCAAAAATATATGTTTTCAGTGCAGTTTACCAAATTTATGGCGCCAACCTCTATTACAACATCTACTCATGCTAGGGAAAAGTCAATTTGGCTAATCCCCTGATTTACAGAAGAGTGATATAACCAGAAAAACCACACATGATGAAACTGATGTTTACATTTTTAAAATACACAACAGTGAACGAGAGAAGTGGGATTTTCTCAAATATGGATCTGTATAGATCTACATTGCACAATCTTGTAGACAGAGCTAAAAATGGAAGGTTATTTCTACCAGAGATTTAATGGATAAGATCAAAGCTGTATCAGGCCTAAAAAGAAAAAGAGGGGGCCAGACAAATTTGGTACAAATAAAGTTGGAAAAAGTTGTTTGGATATTAATAGGACCTATTACGCACATGTTACAGGTTTGTCAGCAGGTCCTAAAAGCATGCAGGAATAAGATGATTTGTTCTCTCTGCATGTAATCACAAATATATTCACATGCAGCATTGGCGTTTCAGAATTAGTGAAGTCCAGGGTAGAAGCATCATTAAAAGAGTGGAAACAATTGATAAGAGTGTGAAAACAAAATGCTTAATCTTCAAATGGAAAGTTTTATTACAATCAAGATAACAGGGAGGGAACAGGGCACTGTCTACCTTTTATTGGATCTCATAGTGATTCTGTGTCCTCACTAGTAATTGACATTTCAAAATTAGGATAGAATAATTGTGTCATAACATAATATGCACATACGAATGTAACTAACTACATGGACCTTAGCCTGCCTGAATTATTCAATTGGGTGGGTGACACTGTTTGTCCCTGTACGCAAGATATGAAAAATTTATCATGTTGGAAACCACTGGACGACACGGATATTAATTGTGCTACATATCATGTCACTCAACTGGGGCTGCCAGACCATGTGATATAGCCAGGAATGAAAATTTCTGATCACAGTGAATCATCATTTGCCTGTTAGACAATTGTACCTTGGTTGATGCAGATATTTGCAGAACCACCGGTAAAAGCTTGTACTTAAAATGGACACTTACAGTGACTTACTTGCAAATTTGCAATACCCAAGATGTGCCAAATATTATTAGTTCACTATATATTTATCTGTTCAAGAGATTCTGGAATAATTTACTTCTTTACAGCAGTTTCAATTAGGATAAAAAATATTTACCACCTCTCTTAATTTGGGTTGTAGGTGACAATCAAATAATATCTTTGAAAATGCTGGATATGTTTCTTCATACAAAAATGAAGTAGTGCAATTAACTTTTCATAAGAAATTTAACAACGTTAACTTCATCGCCTTTATTGCTCATCAAAGATTACAAATTTGAAATAAGATTCAACTGTGTTTAACTGGTAAAACAAGAAACAGAAGTTATTGCAGTGCCCGGTTAGGTGTATGCATTCATGTAATTGAATATATCAACAAAGACAGATTTATATTTTGAGCCCCAAAAATATTAAACAGGACCCTTGAATGAAAAATGTTACATTTCACATGACCCCCAAAAAATATTTAATATAGTGCATGGCCTTAACTGTAAATGTATTGTTGAGGCCCACATCTAGAGAAATACATTTCAAAATAAAACATGGATATATAGGTTCTTACTCATGTCACAAACTCTTGCAAAATAAAATTCATGTTATTGGGTTAGATATGTCTTTGTTTTTTATTATAATTCTTAGAATGTATGGCATACGTAACACAGTGAATCAAAATTGTTTGTTGTTGCTATTTTCCTTAATGGATAAAAGGCCCATTGTGATAATGGTCCGAATAGTTTATATGAAGTTTTTGGTATTTTGAAGTAAGTAAAGAAAACATTTTGGTTTGAAATTTTAGAAAAATCAAAAGTTATAGGCCTGAACTTGAACAGTTTGCAAATAAATTTTTGGTTCACTGTATACAGGAATATGCAGGAAAATGTGTATATTTTAATTGTGAAATGATTATTGCCTGAATACATTGATTTTGCATTTATACACTGTATCAAGAAATTCAGAATATAGCCTCTTGCAGAATAGTTGAGAATGTTTTTCATTTATATAGACCTCATTGCAAATGAGGCTTCATCACATGGAGGTTTTGGTCACCGGCTCCATAATTTGCGACCTCTAAGTCTCTCTTGCCTCGTGAAAGGTAGAATCCGTCTGGAACAGCTCGTCGATTAAGAGATTCATATGAACGAGGATCATAACCGTAACTCCTGGTTGATTTGAAATGACCACGAGTTGAGTCATAACTTTTCTTGCCTCTTGCCGAGTAGAATCGGAACGACTCATCGTCGAGATCTGATCTCTTCTTTCCACGAGCGATGAAAAAACCCTGTGGGACCTCTCTCCTTTCCGTTGGTAGGTAATTCTTCCCGGATGACCTCTTAACATCGAAATCTGGATAATTACCAGAGTATTGAGCAGCTTGACCACTTGATTCATCATCTAACTCATATCGCAAATACTGATTCATTTGATCGTCATCGGTTTCAGAAGGGTACGTTGGTCGTTAAGCTTCTCGACTTCTTAATTTCACTAATTTCATTAAGGCACTGACGAGAGCAGCATTTTCCGGATTATGGTCTCTTTTTCCCCGAACTGCGGAAAATCCATTAGGAGCTGATCTTCTTTCTTGTACGTATTCATCCAGTGAGGATTGACTGTTTGGCCATGAATCCTGCAAGTAGAAAAACAATAGATCATTAGTTAATCAGTCATATTATTGAAGTTTTGAACAATTGGAAAGAGTTTTTATAAATTCCTTATTGGGTTTCACGGGGAAATCTGGATATCAGTAACACAAATTCATGACTAAATGTCTTGTCCATGTTACGGGCATGGAATAGATTTCAGTCACATCTATTTTTAGGGAGTATGGCCGATAAGATTAAAGAAGATGGATTCTTTTAGAATTTGTGTGGTGTTCTTCTTCTGCATCTGTGTACAATCATGCACCTGAGCTATATCATTAAACATCATATGAATGATGTGAATTTTCACTAGATTTATCTCAAAATCAAACAGATTCAACAGTGACTCTGAGATAAATTACAATCTGGTCTTCCAAGTCACAATGTTAGAAATTGGGAGGATCATGATAGCCTTTGAATATCAGCTTTTGTAGATGAATCTGAAAATGAAAAGATGAGGTTATTTCTTCACACATTTGTTTTGACTTTTGATAAAGACAAGATTGTCTTAATACCAGCTTGAGAGAGCAGTCTGAAATCAATTGTAAATGATTGGCTTTCTGTAGCACAAGATGCAGATTTTGATAGAGATAAGATCATCTTTATGTCTTCACAATATTAGCTTGGCGAACAGTCTGAAATAAAATGGAAGAGTCCTTGTGTAGCACAAGATGTGCAGTTGATGAAGACAGGATTGTCTCTCTATCTTCATCACTCTTAATTATTTACTTCAGAGAGTAATTTGAAAATTACATGATACGAGTTATAATTTACATACAAATCGGTCGTTATGATCGTTGGTGTTTTCATGCTTGGTTCATTCAAGTTCTAATACTAAGAAAAATGCAAAAATTCACCATAAACTTTTATTGAGCAGAAAAAAAAAAAAGAAATAATCTGATGTACCTAATCGTAGATGCTCAAACAAATTGTTGAATGGCCAAGTAAATGGATCATAGAGTAGACAAGTACATTACTGATATATGGTTCTTCTTATCAAAATAGTTCATCGTAATAATACTGTTCACAGTTATATTCATCATAAATCATGAGTCTCATATTAATGAGAATTAATATGACCAATGAAACAAGTTTCTGGTTAAATGAAGGGTTGTATTTTGACGATTAATACAAAGAAATATGATTTAAGCCATATTGAATGTAATAATTGTGTCATTGTTACTTTCAACAACTTTCTGCTGAGTGCAAAGATGTACTTTTTCAAGTAGTTCCTTTGGCACTATTTGGTAAAAAGATGACCATCACAAAATGTGGCATTATTATAAATGCTTTGAATGAGTATATATGTTTTGACGATATGTAATGTATTGTTCCACTGAATTTAATAAGGCTTGTATTTCAGTTGGATGAATTTCAAAATTGGCAATAACATCAAAAATGTCACATGATAATTATTTTGAGATAAGAAAATTTTGCCTCAATTATTTTTTGACAATAGGTCTTTTTTAGTGTTGTTCCAAATCTTGGATAGAAAACAAAATGTAATTGGTTTTTATTGCCTTTCTTTATATCATTGAAGAACAACAATTAAATAGGGGATATATTGTCATTTTCAACAATTCCATTTGGAAGTAATAAAATCCTACCCATTCCCAGAAAGAAATTATGAACAAGACTAAAGCAAATGAAGGAATGACTTCTGCTTATTTTTCATTTGAGCCATTTTTTCTTATTAGCATCAAAGGAAGACAGACAATAGTATTTAAATTTCACATTTCGCCATCTTAAGCCATTATGTTTAGTGAATGCAGAATTTCTGTGGCCTTTCATCTTAAACTACTGAACATTGTGTGAACGTTTGTGTGTACAAATTCTATTGGTCATGACCATATCATTACTGTCGCAAAGATTAATTAAAAGCTCAACGTTAAAAAATATCAGTTGGGCAATTCCGTAAAGACCGATTTACAGATCAGCTTGTGTAGCCCTACCATTACACCTTAGCTACTTCATTGTAAAACAGGAGCTAACAGGCATAAGGCCAGTTAAAGGGGCATCAAACAAGCCATCAATAAATGCTCCAAATACGTTCTATCAAAATACCTAATTACTTCTCCAAATATATTGTGTATCAAAGTACCGTGTTTAAATAAATCACAACTTGCACCAATCTAGGTCTCAGCCTTCTCCGTTGGAAGCTCTCACTAATCTGACAAACTCACTAACAGATGTTTCCTGATTTTTTAAAAGGGCTTTTAAGCCGTCAAGTGACAAATGCTAACTCAATTTCTTAGCAGAGAAATCAAAGAGTATTGTGACTGAAGGGACGTATTGAAGCCGATTTGGATGTTGTCATTGAATTCGGTCGTTGTTTGAATACTGGGTTTTAAAGGATGGATGAGCAGGGCTTTCCCTACAGGTATGTCCTGTAAATATGTAGGCACACAGAAGCTCACAGATTTTAGAGCGTCGGAGATGGATTCTCCGCAACTTTAAGGGTCACATTGGCTTAAAAAATGTAAGTAGCAAACAAGGAGGTCATTTCATGACATAGTGATAAGCAATTTA
The DNA here is from genome assembly GCA_026936325.1 of Platynereis dumerilii. NCBI lineage: Eukaryota > Metazoa > Annelida > Polychaeta > Phyllodocida > Nereididae > Platynereis > Platynereis dumerilii. The sequence goes on from JAPTHN010000014.1 coordinate 15,513,397, forward strand.
TCCCCCTTGTTCTATATGCCATGACTGCAAAAGTCAAATGTGTCCCGTAACGATTTTGTTAAGTTGGAAAAAAAAATTCTTTAAGTGTACTTCTATCATCTGTAGACTGCAAATGTCTTGATCAAATTGATTGAGAATTAATTTAGGTAAGCACGACTTTCGCTGCAACAAATGTCACACATATGGGAAAATTCAGATTTTTTGTGAGGAAGACTTAATATTGACCTTTTTGATAGATATTATCACAATTAAAACAAAATTGGGAGTGAGTGACCTTTCTTCAGATGATACCTGAAACCAGTGACCTCATAAGAAGAAGTCCCACACATGTATTTTGGAAAACGAAAAAAGTATTTAATGACATAGCCCCAAAATGAAGTGAACTTGGAGCATTTGAAAGACAATCCTTAAAAACATTTAAAAAAGCATCATCATTACTGTAAACTTAGTTTTTATTTGATCAAATCAGGATTATCTTATAAATGCTGCACATACATGCACTCATGAAATTGATCTCTGACAAACAGGGGCTGGTCCAGAAAATTTCCCTGAGGGGTATATCAGGTTATCGTGACAAAGAATGCATGGTCCTTGACATAACGCCAGTCGGAACAGGTAAAATTAGCGGTTAAAATAGTTAAAACCATGTCCAGTTTGGCGAATGCATCTCCTATCCCCTCTCTTGAATACAGGCCAACTCGTAGATGCTAACTGGAAGAAGGACGAGACAATTTTGCTTGCCCATTGGCAACTGCAGTGGTCTCTGCATTATAAGACTGCTCTTTATGTGGAAAATGTGTCACACAACCAATGTGAGTTGACAGTAAATTATCAAACTACAGTCATGTGATATAATACATACATAAAAAAGGTAAAGTGTGAATAGAGTAAATATCCATGAAGTATGAATATACCAGTAGTAAACCAAAGAAAGTGAAACAAAACACTTTTGAAGTTGGAGAGATGTCCAGTGTGTGTTGCAGTGCAGCTTTTGTTGAAACATGCTGCAGCTTGACTGGCTGGGGAGCAGTGAGTTATCAGGTTCCTCATGTGGTTTGAGGGAGCATTCTATGTTCTGCTGTCAAATAATATTGTTGCTCGCAATAATATCTGTTTTCTGTGGTCATGTAGTGGCTGCCATTTGCTGGGTCCAGTGTTCGAATCAAGCTCTTGCCAGGTCACCGGCCTTCTGTTGGATGGCTATCTTTATCATACTTCACCTCATTTGTATTTGTGTGTCCTCCTCCTGTCCTAATTAAGCTACCAAGTGCATAAAAGAAGGATATAAAGTCCCAATCATTTGTCCATTTGATGGGTATTATGAATAATATAAAATTATCTTGTCTATGGAAGTTGCTTCCTTTTTAAATTATTTCGCTTACAACCAATTGCTTTTACATTATGGATTATTTCACATTTTTTACTTGGCATGTAAAGGTTAGCAATTATGGTAATTGCAAATGACATTATCTTGAGTCTAAAAGGGTCACACTATATAAATATCTGCAATTATGGTGCATAAATGCAAAATTGGCTCATGCTGAGAGTTTTGAATTGCACTACTTCCTGTGTAGGTGTTGCAATATTTCTATGTGACACTCCAAAAATAATACAGAAAGAAATTTCTTTCTGTCTATGCATTGTAAGAAATTATAATATACTATTAATAAGAAATGTTATATTGCCATGTTAAGATGCGAATTTCAGTCTGTCATGATGGCCATATTCACACCATATGAGATATATGTGCAATGTGCATCTACAGTACAACCATCTTAAAACGGCTCGACGTAGTGATCCGTAGTGATCCAGAGCAGTCCGGATAAAGAGTGATCTTTAGTGATCTGAGATGATGTAAATCTATCTGTAGTGATCTACTAATCCCCTTTTTTTGAAAATAAATAATGTAAATTATATAGGATTAAAAGTCAAAGAACAGATAAAATCCATTTTAAAATAGAACATATTGATTAAAGAAACATCCAGATGAGTTTTGGTACAGAGAAATAAAATTTATCAACAATAATTTTAATTAATAGATACAGATCACAAGAGATCAATCCAGATCGATCGCTCCATATCAACCAAAATCACCACGGATCACTATAGATCGATAGATAAGTGTCGATCCAAATTGAAGAGCCACTTTATGATGGTTGTACTGTACTCTCCAGGCTAATGAATACATCCCTTCGCTTGAAAGATTTCCTATAAGATATAACTATGTTGGTCAGTGGTTACTTTCTCCTATCCTCTTATTTGTTAAGATCTACTCAGCTCTTTCCAGTTTCCATCCACTCTGTCTTGGTCAGTTCAGCTTAGCTCTTCCTTCAGTTAATGAGGACTGCTCTTAAAGTACTTCTTGCAACTGTCAATGAAGGATTGCTCTGCAAATCTCATTCTTCTTGTGGACTTATATATATATATACGACAACTGCAGATAGACAACTTTCTCTAAATTGTGAATTTTGTCAATGAGACAGTATCTATACTTCATGAAATCCATCCATGAAGGAATAAAGCTCAGAAGCATTTTGTGCTTTATAAGTTTCAATTTCATCACTCACAGTGACAAATTTTAGTTTCTTTGTTAAAAAAACTTAGTCTTACATTAAAAATCACCTACTACTGAAGTTTCAAACTCAAAGTTTCTCAAAAATTTAGGATAAGCATCATTCCATCATGCTAGATATGGACCCCTGAGTAATGAGACACCCTGGGTTTGAAAATTGAGCAAGGGTGATTTCTACTATTACACTTGTTCTTTTCACTCTAACATACAATGTACATGGGAACATTGAATTATAGTGCCAAGTATGATTAAATTTAGACTTATTATAAAGCAAAAAAAACTTTTTCTAAGCATCATTCTGTCACACGTGGATTTCATGACTTGAAGTGCAGCATTTTCTTGTCCATTACATGTGAGAAGGGACCTGACCCACAATTGAATTCTTTGCAGATGGCTGTTGTTGTTGGATTAAGCAAAAGCTACAAAACATTCCATCTCCTTTTCCACTCAAAGAAGTTTAGTTTCAGGGAATTTCCGCTCAAGAGAGATTAGTGATGGAGAATCTGGGTTTTTTGGGCTTCAGGTCAGGAGACACCATGAAAATATGCATTAGGTAATTCCAAGAATGGTCAACAATGTCTATGTTTACCTCACTGTACTAAAGACACACACACTGGTATCGAGTATCACTAATCCACTAATGGTCCAGGCTTGCAGAATTGTGATGAACAGTATAGTAGCCATGGTCTTGACTTGACTTGACTTGTGTTGTGCTGGTATACCCCGGATCAGCCAGGGCAGCTCAACCACCATATTTTGTGGAGGGAGGTGCACATTATTTTTAGTGAACGGTGAATGATGATGAGATGAGAAGACTGCGAGTCTGGAACATACCTTATTAATTTAGGTATTCCAAGGGTCTTTCAGTTGCTGCGGCATAGAATACTGGATACAACCCGCCTAAATTTAATATCCCATGGACTTGCACTTAAGTGACATCCCGTGGTGAGATTCGAACCCATGCCCTCAAAGCTAGTGGACAAGCATTCTAGACCCTTAGGCCATGGCGGAACATATAAGTTCTCACTCAGCTGCTCTGCTTCACTACAGGGTTGTTGCATTGTCTGAAGATTTTCTCAATTGTTACCAGAATTTCAGGAATTATGGTTGGTACACAGTAGCATGATTGTGTTCTGTTAAAAATTGATTCACAATAATTGTAAGGCAAAATACTGATTTAATTTAAATTCAAGCATTAAATCAGTTCTGATGCTGTATGCCATTTGCACGATAATACACTTTGGTGACCTCAGGAAAATATGGGCTCGAAATACTCAGGTCAATACAAAACAATCCATGTATAATATATCTATAACACAAGACCATAGCTAACGTTTTTCACCAAAAAATGTCTGTGTTTCTTAAATACCGAATCATGTATCAATCAAAACGTGATACTAAAATATCCCCATAGTTTGCTTGATTACATGCTACTCTTCAAGTTAATCACCACATAGATTAGTATATCATTCTAAAACTTTCACATTAATCTTCAGTAAGCGATATAATACTTCAGACATGCAATGTTTTTTCACTCAAGTTGCTGGGAGTAATCCTTATGAATTCATTTTCATCAATTTTGTATTCAGCTTTTAACACTGCTAACACAATGTCAGAAGGCTGGTTGGCCTAGGGGTGCTATGAAAACTAAATGACTAATTTCATCATATCTTTAGAGAATTTCAAGAAAAGCTCTTTAAATTGAAGATCATGTTTACGTATCGAAGGTATGATGTGAACAGGGTGGTATAGTGGTTGAGGAGGGACATTCTCCTCTGAAGGTTTTTGCCTACTTGAGTTCGAACCTTGGTTTGGAGACACAAAATCCTCAGTGCACCTGCATGAGTGAAATCCGAGCTGGATCTAGTTCAGATAAGACGCAGAATTGGTGGCCCTTGTATAAGTGTCTGTGCTGGGCAAGTAAGAGATCTCTCACATGGGGTAAATGTGTAACATGTTGAGGACTCCCACTCTCTCTCCCATCTCATCAATTAAACCCTATGAGCACCCAGAACTGGGCTTAGAGGGCTACACTTTCCGTATCTTGCTATCTAGTTGAATTTTACCAACATATATGACCAGTGCAGAAAGATATAAGCATTAGGGTGTTTCAGGTGCCCCCAATATTTTCCGATCCTGCTTGACCTTGGTCTGGTATTGCGGTTTATATAGTAGAAGTCACATGTAAAATTTTGGCCCATTCTATAAATACCTACCTTTACCAGAATTCACTTGAAGTTTATAATGTAATTACCCATTGGCGAACTTGCAAATCCTGAAGATATTGCAGAAATCGATGAAGGAATAGATATTTTTTCCTCAATCCATAGTTTCTGAGTAAGTTTTGGGAGGGCAATTCAAATCTGGCATCAGCTATTTTATGGCAGGTTTTCCTAATGAGCTAGGAAGTTTTGAATTTCCTAAAATTCTGCCATTTTTTGCAGATTTTCACAAATTTGACAGCTTCTGGTAGCTTGGTAAATGGGGTTATGCAAAAAATAACACCAGATTTGAATTTCCCTCCAAAACTTACTCAGGAACTGTGGATTGAGGAAAAAATATTGATTTCTTCATTGGTTTTTGAAATATCTTGAGAATTTGCATGTTCGCCAATGGGGAATTACATTATAAACTTCAAGTGAATTCTGGTAAAGGTAGGTATTCATAGAATGGGCCAAAATTTTACATGTGACTTTTACTATATAAACCACAATACCAGACCAAGGTCAAGCAGGATCGGAAAATATTGGGGGCACCTGAAACACCCTAATAAGCATACACTCTAAAAAATTTCAGACAAAATAGGTTTTTTAGATTCAAAATGGTTTTTTGAAAAACCAAATTTCAATGCAAAACCAACATGGATTTTTAAAAAACCAATTTTGTCCCGACATTTTTTAGAGTGTAATCTACATTCAGGAGTACAATTCTATTTTTTTATAGAGGACTTTGCAATTCTGTCTACAACCTTTTTATTTCAAAGACTGCATTTCTGACAGCATTTTACCTCAAGAAGTTGCTATTTTTATTACTTTAATCTAAAGAAAAAAAAGATGTCATATAATCCCCACATCCTAGGATTTTCATAATGATTAATCTTGACATGTAAAATCTTAAATGTAGTTTAAAACCACCTTTGTGGTTAGGCAAAAATGTAATTGCTTTTACAATGTAAGAAGCCATTTACAGAGAATGCAACCCTTTTTGCCATTTCCCAGATATTATTTGAATTCAATTATTTTCTAAAGGTAGCAATTGACTGTCAATGGCAGTGTCAGTGACAAGAAATAATACCATTAAACAAATTTGATTTCACATGCAAGTTTAGTTTTTGCTCAGCTGACAGCTAGTAGGTTTCGACATTGACAAAGATAATTTCTCATAAATGGCTTACTCATTCCCAGTTAACAATTTGACCTCACGATGATATCTCTGTGAGCTCATCAAAAATACTTGAAAGCTCACAGATAAGTCCTCAAATCAACCTCATTTTGAAGCCAGCCAATTAGGGTTATTTGAGCTCAAAAGTTGAGGTCACATTGTGAGCGCCCTGTGAGCCTTATGTAAGGTGTCATAGTGAGATTCGTGTGAGCCTCTTGTGAGCTTTCTGTGAGCTCTCTGTGAGACTTTTCTGAGGTCAACTCTGCAGTGTGAACTTTCTGTGACCTCTGCAGGGTGAACTTCCAGTGACCTCAAATCACCCTCATTGACCTTTTCAAGAGTTAGATAAATACAGACACAGAATAGCAAGTTTGTTCTCTTATTTTATTTGTCAATCACATTGCTGGATTGGAGGGTGGGGTTTCATTCAAACCTCTTTATTCCTGTAGTCCAACTCATAAATATCAACCATCAACCTGAAACATAAAATAAAAGATAATACAAATAAATGTATGTGGTACATATATCAGCAGTTTGAAAAATGTCCCATAAATAGGCTGAATTATCTTATACTATGAGTGTGGTTGATATATATATTATCTAGTTATTCAAAAGCACATAGTCAGTATACTACAGAAACAGTTTAAAATGAGGGAAAATATTACCAATTCATACATGTCAAACTGTGTGTTTCTTTAGTGTACTGGCTCCTGATACAAAATGGCAGTTAAAAGATTGTGCCAAAATTGCTGTACAAAACCCACATTGCTGTCAATTTTTGGAGGCTTAATTTGAATGTTTGTAGAATCAGTAAATGTTTAAATCAATGCTAACATAATTTTCAAAACTACAAACTATGTAAAATCATACTTACCGGCATTATTTCATCTCCCAAATTTCCTGTTGCATGTTGATTCAAAATGGTGGATGGAATGTTGTGATGGTCATGTGATGTCACTTCCTGTCACAAAGAGCTCACATTGTGAGCTCTCTGTGAGACCTCTATTTGACCTTCAGTTATGCCACTGTGTGAGCTCCTTGTGACCTCTCTGTCAGATCTCTTAGTGACACCATCATTTGTGAGATCACTGTGAGCTCAGAGTGAGCCCACATTTTGATCTCAGTATGTGAGATTTCTGAGAGCTCTCCATGAGGCAGCAATGCATGAGGTCACAGTGTGAGTTCTCTGTGACATCTCTGTGTGAGTTCCTTGTGACCTCTCTGTGAGATCTCATAGTGACACCATCATTTGTGAGATCACTGTGACCTCACAGTGAGCCCACATTTTGACCTCAGTATGTGAGATTTCTGAGAGCTCTGCATGAGGTAGCAATGCATGAGGTCACAAGGCATGGGGTCACTGTGATGTCTTGATGACGCCCTCCAATATGACATCACCATGTGAGTTTCTTGTGATCTCACAGTGAGTGCTGTGCAGACTCACATGTTGACTGGGTTGTGAATCAAACTTATGAGAATGTATATAACAACAAAGACTACACAATTTTTAGAATGTACTTATGGCCAATATTATCAGAAAACATAATAATTTGATAGATCAAGTGTATAATAATTAATGTTTTTCATTTAAAGCAGTCAAAAATAATGCAGTGTATAGCTAATTTATCAAAAGAACTGTGGGTGTTGAAGCTGTAAAAATCACATCGTCAGAATTGATGAGAATGAATTTGTCAGGATCCGAAGTAGCAAGTTGAGCAGAAAACCTTGCATAACTTGAGAAAGCATCTCTTATTGGAGATTAATGACAAACTTGTGAAAGGAAGAAGTCTTCACTTTTGACTTGGATACAATAATTATGATACATGTACTTAAGATTTGTGGTGATCCATATGAAAACTGGCATATCATAAAACAAACTGTTCATTACATTTTATAGGATTATTGAGTTACCTGTATTGCTCAGTCTCCTACAGAACTAATATGTTTGTGCTGTCATATTAAGAATATTCCCTCAAGAAGTCTTTATGGTATGAGAAGACTGTCCTGTCTTAAGTAACAATTTAATTTTAATTATTGTAAGATTTGAATCACATAAAAAGTTTACAGGGTGAATTTATATCAATAAAAATGTGTAATGATAAAAAAATATTGGAACACACTTATCCCAAATCTTTCAAAGTGCATAGTGCTGGGTTTGCTGATTAACCTGCGATTTTTCACTTGGCAGTCACAAATATTGCACCACAGGGCAATTTATCAGAGGAAGTGTAGGCGCTGAAGCTGTAAAGTTGTAAACATAAATCTAACTACGTCAAAATTGATGAGAATGAATTTGTCAGGATCGGAAGTAACAAGTTGAGCAGAAACCTTGCATGACTTGAGAAAAACATCACTTCCTGGAGATTAATGTCAAACTTCTAAAAAGAAATGGTCTTCACTTTTGACTTGGATACTACACATTTCATATTTTGAAGATTCAGAGTTTCTAATTATCATGACAAATTGCTTGTGATCAAGCAAACTTTGAACCGCTACACGTTTTCAATGCTAATTTATAGAAGGGCAACTGATTGATGTTTTGCCTTTGGTCTGTAGTGTTATTTTAATGATTCTGGTTGGTATTTGGCCAAGATAGTGGATTTCTTTACTTGAGTACAGTGGCCCCTGCATTATATGACCGCCACTTCTGCATGAAGCTGTCTCTCGTGGGGGTGCAGTCTCTCGTCAGGGCGCAAAATGCTCTAAATAGGCCTATACAACTTAGTGCGGGATGAAGGCGGCCGCATATGGCAGGTTGGTCCTAAAAGAGGGGTCTTGCAACATTGGTCTCATAAAGCAGGTACTACTGTACATGTTTTATGTGTAAAAGTCTATTCGCCTTCATTCAATCAATCCACTGTCTTACAGCTACAAGAACAAGTATATTATTTACCTGAGGAGAGGCAATATGTGCACACATTTTGTCTGGCACGATTTAGCCCAAGCTGCTATTATTTTAGTGTTATTTTTTAATTTAACTGTATTATCGATTGGGGAAAGCATTAATTTTGCATGATCTCTTCACAAGGAATTATTAGCCTTCACTGTGAAGTAGTACCCGAAATCAAACAATCGAAATGACTTCAATAATTTTCTGTAAACATGGACACGTATGCCAGCATTGATTAATTGGTAAGGTAATTACATGACTTTGTCAGTGGATATCACTCTCTCTTTCAAAGTCTTCTTGCTTTGTATTTGTAAGCCACATCTGCTTCAGAAAATCAATTCCACAACTATTTGTAGTAAATGATTTCTTTGTTGATAAGGTAGTAAGTTAATGTAATGAAAAGCTTTTATATTTACCTAACAAATGGTAGTTTTTCTTTAGTTTATAGGTTGCACACTGTTGAGGGTTTAGAGGTGATTATACAATGCCATTTGGAACCATTTTATTGTATCTGTGTCCATCCTATGTAGCTAAAGATCCCTTACATAAATATATGTCACTGGCAATGACCAGCACTGGCTTTTTGGAAAGCTGTATTATATGCAGGGGAGGTGCACAGATGAGCAACATGCTGAAGAAATGGGTCTTCAAAAATTCGTCGCAGACAGACCTGTGACATCGCTGAGTAATGATATAAATCATTCACTGACATGAAATTGTTGGTGCAATTTATGACAACTATGAATCACCCACAACATATTGAGAGAAGTCACCACTATATCCTTAATGGCCAAACAAATCTACATGATACATGAGTCTTCATATAGCTTTATTTAGAAATAACAGGGCTTAGGGATTTGATGTATAATCTTCTTGCTCACCTGGGGTGGGGAGTCAGAGTTTGAGTTGCAGAGTTGGAGGTTTTCAGGTGTAGTCAGAGTTGGGGTCAAAGTTAGGTTTGCAGGTGGAATTGGAGTTTAAAGTTGAACTGATGACTTCTGACTCGAAGAAATGATTATTATGATTGTCAAAAATGGATTGGAAAAAAATATGGACTGTTAAAATTTTGAAGGGCAGATACACTAATGTACTAATGTCCTCAACAAATATACATCTGAAAAATTCCATAGAAACGTTTGGAGACCTAAGGAGTCAGAACCAGTATTTAGGAGACGTGAGGAGTCAGAGTTTGAGTCTTTTTTCAGGAAGTCTCTGGAGTCATGAGTCGAAGGCAGTTCATGTGATAGTTGACTTGCAAGCCCTGTCGTCTACTGTCAATCTTTGCCCATTTCTGATACCTAACACTAAAATGAGAGCATTGCTACATACAGGATGTAAACCTGATATGACATCTTCAGACAATCACATAATACATATTTCTTGGAATCTGCTATAAGGAAAAACCCTAATTCTATGTGAGTAATGCCTTTTGAGACAAAAGAGGAACATGACTATGTTCTCCTCCATTTGTTTGCTTTGACTTAACCCGATAACCTGTATTGTCCATTAGGACAACAACTGTAAACATGGTACACGGTATATAGGCCTACACTGTTTGGCAAAAATTTGTGTTTTCATTGTCATTTACAACATCAGGGGTGCCGGTCTCAATTACTACATCTACTCATGCTAGGGAGAAGTCAATTTGGCCAATCCATTGATTTACATTATCAGTGATGTAACCATAAAACAACAAATGATGAAAATGATGTTTACACTTTTTAAATACACAACAGTGAATGAGAGAAGTGGGATTTTCTCAAATACGGATCTGTATAGATCTACATTGCACAATCTTGTAGACAGAGCTAAAAATGGAAGGTTATTTCTACCAGAGATTTAATGGATAAGATCAAAGCTGTATCAGGCCTAAAAAGAAAAAGAGAGGGCCAGACAAATTTGGTACAAATAAAGTTGGAAAAAGTTGTTTGGATATTAATAGGACCTATTACACACATGTTACAGGTTTGTCAGCAGGTCCTAAAAGCATGCAGGATTAAGATGATTTGTTCTCTCTGCATGTAATCACAAATATATTCACATGCAGCATTGGCGTTTCAGAATTAGTGAAGTCCAGGGTAGAAGCATCATTAAAAGAGTGGAAACAATTGATAAGAGTGTGAAAACAAAATGCTTAATCTTCAAATGGAAAGTTTTATTACAATCAAGATAACAGGGAGGGAACAGGGCACTGTCTACCTTTGATTGGATCTCATAGTGATTCTGTGTCCTCACTAGTAATTGACATTTCAAAATTAGGATAGAATAATTGTGTCATAACATAATATGCACATACGAATGTAACAACCTACATGGACCTTAGCCTGCCTGAATTATTCAATTGGGTGGGTGACACTGTTTGTCCCTGTACGCAAGATATGAAAAATTTATCATGTTGGAAACCACTGGACGACACGGATATTAATTGTGCTACATATCATGTCACTCAACTGGGGCTGCCAGACCATGTGATATAGCCAGGAATGAAAATTTCTGATCATAGTGAATCATCATTTGCCTGTTAGACAATAATTGTACCTTGGTTGATGCAGATATTTGCAGAACCACCGGTAAAAGCTTGTACTTAAAATGGACGCTTACAGTGACTTACTTGCAAATTTGCAATACCCAAGATGTGCCAAATATTATTAGTTCACAATATATTTATCTGTTCAAGAGATTATTGAATTTAGTTCTTTACTGCAGTTTCAATTAGGATAAAAAATATTTACCATCTCTCTTAATTTGGGTTGTAGGTGACAATCAAATAATATCTTTGAAAATGCTGGATATGTTTCTTCATACAAAAATGAAGTAGTGCTATGAACTTTTCATAAGAAATTTAACAACGTTAACTTCATCGCCTTTATTGCTCATCAAAGATTACAAATTTGAAATAAGGTTCAACTGTGTTTAACTGGTAAAACAAGAAACAGAAGTTATTGCAGTGCCCGGTTAGGTGTATGCATTCATGTAATTGAATATATCAACAAACACAGATTTATATTTTGAGCCCCAAAAATATTGAACACAGGACCCTTGAATGAAAAATGTTATATTTCATATGACCCCCAAAAAATATTTAATATAATGACCTTCATAGTGCATGGCCTTAACTGTAAATGTATTGTTGAGGCCCACATCTAGAGAAATACATTTCAAAATAAAACATGGATATATAGGTTCTTACTCATGTCACAAACTCTTGCAAAATAAAATTCATGTTATTGGGTTAGATATGTCTTTGTTTTTTATTATAATTCTTAGAATGTATGGCATACGTAACACAGTGAATCAAAATTGTTTGTTGTTGCTATTTTCCTTACTGGATAAAAGGCCCATTGTGATAATGGTCCGAATAGTTTATATGAAGTGTTTGGTATTTTGAAGTAAGTAAAGAAAACATTTTGGTTTGAAATTCTAGAAAAATGAAATGTTATAGGCCTGAACTTGAACAGTTTGCAAATAAATTTTTGGTTCATTGTATACAGGAATATGCAGGAAAATGTGTATATTTTAATTGTGAAATAATTATTGCCTGAATACATTGATTTTGCATTTATACACTGTATCAAGAAATTCAGAATATAGCCTCTTGCAGAATAGTTGAGAATGTTTTTCATTTATATAGACCTCATTGCAAATGAGGCTTCATCACATGGAGGTTTTGGTCACCGGCTCCATAATTTGCGACCTCTAAGTCTCTCTTGCCTCGTGAAAGGTAGAATCCGTCTGGAACAGCTCGTCGATTAAGAGATTCATATGAACGAGGATCATAACCGTAACTCCTGGTTGATTTGAAATGACCACGAGTTGAGTCATAACTTTTCTTGCCTCTTGCCGAGTAGAATCGGAACGACTCATCGTCGAGATCTGATCTCTTCTTTCCACGAGCGATGAAAAAACCCTGTGGGACCTCTCTCCTTTCCGTTGGTAGGTAATTCTTCCCGGATGACCTCTTAACATCGAAATCTGGATAATTACCAGAGTATTGAGCAGCTTGACCACTTGATTCATCATCTAACTCATATCGCAAATACTGATTCATTTGATCATCATCGATTTCAGAAGGGTACGTTGGTCGTAAAGCTTCTCGACTTCTTAGTTTCACTAATTTCATTAAGGCACTGACGAGAGCAGCATTTTCTGGATTATGGTCTCTTTTTCCCCGAACTGCGGAAAATCCATTTGGAGCTGATCTTCTTTCTTGTACGTATTCATCCAGTGAGGATGGACTGTTTGGCCATGAGTCCTGAAAGTAGAAAAACAATAGATCATTAGTTAATCAGTCATATTATTGAAGTTTTGAACAATTGGAAAGAGTTTTTATAAATTTCTTATTGCGTTTCACGGGGAAATCTGGATATCAGTAACACAAATTCATGACTAAATGTCTTGTCCATGTTACGGGCATGGAATAGATTTCAGTCACATCTATTTTTAGGGAGTATGGCCGATAAGATTAAAGAAGATGGATTCTTTTAGAATTTGTGTGGTGTTCTTCTTCTGCATCTGTGTACAATCATGCACCTGAGCTATATCATTAAACATCATATGAATGATGTGAATTTTCACTAGATTTATCTCAAAATCAAACAGATTCAACAGTGACTGCGAGATAAATTACAATCTGGTCTTCCAAGTCACAATGTTAGAAATTGGGAGGATCATGATAGCCTTTGAATATCAGCTTTTGTAGATGAATCTGAAAATGAAAAGATGAGGTTATTTCTTCACACATTTGTTTTGACTTTTGATAAAGACAAGATTGTCTTAATACCAGCTTGAGAGAGCAGTCTGAAATCAATTGTAAATGATTGGCTTTCTGTAGCACAAGATGCAGATTTTGATAGAGATAAGATCATCTTTATGTCTTCACAATATTAGCTTGGGCGAACAGTCTGAAATAAAATGGAAGAGTCCTTGTGTAGCACAAGATGTGCAGTTGATGAAGACAGGATTGTCTCTCTATCTTCATCACTCTTAATTATTTACTTCAGAGAGTAATTTGAAAATTACATGATACGAGTTATAATTTACATACAAATCGGTCGTTATGATCGTTGGTGTTTTCATGCTTGGTTCATTCAAGTTCTAATACTAAGAAAAGTGCAAAAATTCACCATAAACTTTTATTGAGCAGAAATAATAATAAGAAATAATCTGATGTACCTAATCGTAGATGCTCAAACAAATTGTTGAATGGCCAAGTAAATGGATCATAGAGTAGACAAGTACATTGTTGATATATGGTTCTTTCTACCAAACTAATTCATCGTAATAATTAATAATGTTCACTGTTATATTCATCATAAATCATGAGTCTCATATTAATGAGAATTAATATGACCAATGAAACAAGTTTCTGGTTAAATGAAGGGTTGTATTTTGACGATTAATACAAAGAAATATGATTTAAGCCATATTGAATGTAATAATTGTGTCATTGTTACTTTCAACAACTTTCTGCTGAGTGCAAAGATGTACTTTTTCAAGTAGTTCCTTTGGCACTATTTGGTAAAAAGATGACCATCACAAAATGTGGCATTATTATAAATGCTTTGAATGAGTATATATGTTTTATGATATGTAATGTACTGTTCCACTGAATTTAATAAGGCTTGTATTTCAGTTGGATGAATTTCAAAATTGGCAATAACATCAAAAATGTCACATGATAATTATTTTGAGATAAGAAATTTTGCCCCAATTATTTTTTGACAATAGGTCTTTTTTAGCATTCTTCCAAATCTTGGATAGAAAACAAAATGTAATTGGTTTTTATTGCCTTTCTTTATATCATTGAAGAACAACAATTAAATAGGGAAATATTGTCATTTTCAACAATTCCATTTGGAAGTAATAAAATCCTACCCATTCCCAGAAAGAAATTATGAACAAGACTAAAGCAAATGAAGGAATGACTTCTGCTTATTTTTCATTTGAGCCATTTTTTCTTATTAGCATCAAAGGAAGACAGACAATAGTATTTAAATCTCACATTTTGCCATCCCAAGCCATTAGATTTAGAGAATGGAGGACTTTCTGTGGCCTTTCATCTTAAACTACTGAACATTGTGTGAACCTTTGTGTGTACAAATTCTATTGGTCATGACCATATCATTACTGTCGCAAAGATTAATTAAAAGCTCAACGTTAAAAAATATCAGTTGGGCAATTCCGTAAAGACCGATTTACAGATCAGCTTGTGTAGCCCTACCATTACACCTTAGCTACTTCATTGTAAAACAGGAGCTAACAGGCATAAGGCCAGTTAAAGGGGCATCAAACAAGCCATCAATAAATGCTCCAAATACGTTCTATCAAAATACCTAATTACTTCTCCAAATATATTGTGTATCAAAGTACCGTGTTTAAATAAATCACAACTTGCACCAATCTAGGTCTCAGCCTTCTCCGTTGGAAGCTCTCACTAATCTGACAAACTCACTAACAGATGTTTCCTGATTTTTTAAAAGGGCTTTTAAGCCGTCAAGTGACAAATGCTAACTCAATTTCTTAGCAGAGAAATCAAAGAGTATTGTGACTGAAGGGACGTATTGAAGCCGATTTGGATGCTGTCATTGAATATGGTTGTCGTTTGAATACTGGGTTTTAAAGGATGGATGTGTGGGGCTTCCCCTACAGGTATGTCTTGTAAATATGTAGGACCACAGAAGCTCACAGATTTTAGAGCATCGGAGATTGATTCTCAGCAGCTTTAAGGGTCACATTGGCTTAAAAAATGTAAGTAGCAAACAAGGAGGTCATTTCATGACATAGTGATAAGCAATTTATCCCCCTTGTTCTATATGCCATGACTGCAAAAGTCAAATGTGTCCCGTAACGATTTTGTTAAGATGGAAAAAAAAATTCTTTAAGTGTACTTCTATCATCTGTAGACTGCAAATGTCTTGATCAAATTGATTGAGAATTAATTTAGGTAAGCACGACTTTCGCTGCAACAAATGTCACACATATGGGAAAATTCAGATTTTTTGTGAGGAAGACTTAATATTGACCTTTTTGATAGATATTATCACAATTAAAACAAAATTGGGAGTGAGTGACCTTTCTTCAGATGATACCTGAAACCAGTGACCTCATAAGAAGAAGTCCCACACATGTATTTTGGAAAACGAAAAAAGTATTTAATGACATAGCCCCAAAATGAAGTGAACTTGGAGCATTTGAAAGACAATCCTTAAAAACATTTAAAAAAGCATCATCATTACTGTAAACTTAGTTTTTATTTGATCAAATCAGGATTATCTTATAAATGCTGCACATACATGCACTCATGAAGTTGATTTCTGACAAACATGCGCCGATCCAGAAAATTTCCCTGAGGGGTATGACGGGTTATGGTGACACAGAATGGATGGCCCCTGACATAACACCACTCGGACCAGGTAAAATTAGCGGTTAAAATAGTTAAAACCATGTCCAGTTTGGCGAATGCATCTCCTATCCCCTCTCTTGAATACAGGCCAACTCGTAGATGCTAACTGGAAGAAGGACGAGACAATTTTGCTTGCCCATTGGCAACTGCAGTGGTCTCTGCATTATAAGACTGCTCTTTATGTGGAAAATGTGTCACACAACCAATGTGAGTTGACAGTAAATTATCAAACTACAGTCATGTGATATAATACATACATAAAAAAAGTAAAGTGTGAATAAGGTAAATATCCAGGAAGTATGAATATACCAGTAGTAAACCAAAGACAGTGAATCAAAACAGTTTGATGCTGGAGAGATGTCCAGTGTGTGTTACAGTGCAGCTTTTGTTGAAACATGCTGCGACTTGACTAGCTGGGAGCATTCTATGTTCTGCTGTCAAATAATAGTATTGCTTGTAATAATATCTGTTTTCTGTGGTCATGAAGTGGCTGCCATTTGCTGGGTCAAGTGTTCGAATGAAGCTCTTGCCGGTTGACCTGGGCCTCTGTTGGATGGATGCCCAAACATTCTTCACCTCAAGCAGTGTCCTCCTCCTGTCCTTATGAGCCTACCAAGTACATAAAAGCAGGATGTAAAGCCCCGATCATCCATCAATTCGAAGGGGAATTTGAATGATATAAAATTATCTTGTCTATGGAAGTTGCTTCCTTTTTAAATTATTTACCTACAACCAATTGCGTTTACATTATGGATTATTTCACATTTGTTACTTGGCATGTAAAAGTTAGCAATTATGGTAGTAACAAATGACATTATTTTGAGTCTAACAGGGTCACACTATATAAATATCTGCAATTATAGTGCATAAATGCCAAATTGGCTCATGCCGAGAGTTTGAATTCCACTACTTCTTGTGTAGGTGGTGCAATATTTTATATATTAATTTTTTTTCTGTTTATGCAACCATAGTAAGAAATTATATATACTATTAATAAGAAATGTTATATTGCCATGTTAAGATGCGAATTTCAGTCTGTCATGATGGCCATATTCACAAAATATATCTACTCTCACAGGCTAACGCATACATCCCTTCACTTGAAAGATTTCTACTGCTGGTCAGTTTTTACTTTGTCCTATCCACTTATTTGTTAAGATCTTCTCAGCTCTATTCAGTTTTCGCTCTGTCTTGGTCTGTTCTGCTTAGCTCTTCCTTCAGTTAATTAGAACTGCTCTTAAAGTACTTCTTGCAACTGTTAGTGACGAATTGCTCTGCAAATCTCATTCACTTCTTGTGGACTTATATATATATATATATATGAGCTTAGGGACAACTGCAGATGGACATCTTTCCCTAAATTGAGAATTTTGCCCATCTATACTTTTTGAAATAATTGTCTGATGGAACCAATGTTTTTCTTTATAAGCCTCTTTATAAGCGCCAAATTGAAGTTGCTATATGTCTGACAGTTAAGAAAGTCAAACAGTTAAAAATCGCCAACTACTGAAGACTCAAATTCAAAGTGTCTCAGCAATCAGGGTATGTATCATTCCATCACACTATATACTAATAGGATATGGACAACTGAATACTCAGGCACCTTGAGTTTGAAAATTGAGCAATGGATGAGATTTTGACTTCTTCTCTTCAGTGTCATTTAAATACACACTCCATCAATAATTAAATTGAGACTTAAAAAGCAAAAAACTGTTTCTGAGCATCATTCTGTCACACGTGGATTTCATGACTTGAAGTGCAGCATTTTCTTGTCCACTACATGTGAGGAGGGACCTGACCCACCACAATGGCAGTTATGGCACCTTTCAGTTGCTGGATTAAGCACAAGCAGCAAACCATTTCTTTTTTGGCTCAAACAAGTTTAGTTTCAGGGAATTTCCGCTCAAGAGAGATTAGTGATGGAGAATCTGGGTTTTTTTGGGCCTCAAGGTTAGGAGACATCATGATTTATGCATTAAATTGTTCCAAGAATGGTCAACAATGTCAATGTTTACCTCACTGTACTAAGGACACACACACTGGTATCGAGTATCACTAATCCACTAATGGTCCAGGCTTGCAGAATTGTGATGAACAATATATAGCCATTGTCATAAGTAGAGTTGTCATGATACTATAATAAAACCCCATAACAGTGTAGTTCACAGTTATGAATATCATGAGTGTCAGGTCTGCTCTGAATTAACACGAGTCCGAAGGTCTGCTCTGAATTAACACGAGTCCGAAGGACGAGTGTTATTCAGAAAGCAGACCTGACACGAATGATGTTCATAGCTGTGAACTACACTGTTATGGGGTTTTATTTATATCCCGCAATGATTTTATCAGTAGTTTTGCTCAATTTTAGTCTGATAACTTCAAATTCTCCCAAGTTAGGAGCAGCAGTTTGTTGTGACGTCACCAGCAGCCCATTGTGACGTCATGACATAAACAATCGCTGCCCACTGTTTGCATAACAACGTCAGATAATTTATTTCATTGAGTTCACTAGGATGAACTCAATGGTGTGAACTCAATGGTTTTTTCATGGTGTTCACTGGCAATTGTGGGATATAACAATATTTGTATCACGATAACCGTAATACAGCGGTAATTAATTTGCGTGGTAAGCAAGAAAAAAACCCGATTTTGCGATCCGGCAATCAGTGTTAAAATTTGCAAACCACTAGGTACGGAATCCGAGGAAAACAACAAACTACTACATCGCGCAGACAGAATTTCAACAATTTCCCCAAGAACACCTCAAAATCAAGCAATTAAAGCCCAGAATGTATGTATTTTTCACTAAAACCGTCGATTTACGATATACCGGTATTGGAAATGACCACGGTTAATTATACCGCCACGTTTTAATACCGCGGTAATCGTGATTACCGGTAACCGTGACAACTCTAGTCATAAGTTCTCACTCAGCTGCTCTGCTTCACTACAGGGTTGTTGCATTGTCTGAAGATTTTCTCAATTGTTACCAGAATTTCAGGAATTATGGTTGGTACACAGTAGCATGATTGTGTTCTGTTAAAAATTGATTCATAATATGTGTAAGGCAAAATACTGATTTAATTTAAATTTAAGCATTAAATCAGTTCTGATGCTGTATGCCATTTGCACGATAATACACTTTGGTGACCTCAGGAAAATATGGGCTCGAAATACTCAGGTCAATACAAAACAATCCATGTATAATATATCTATAACACAAGACCATAGTTAAAGTTTTCCCCAAAAAATGTTTGTGTTTCTTAAATACCGAATCATGTATCAATCAAAACGTGATACTTACAGGTTAAAATATCCCCATAGTTTGCTTGATTACTCGCTATTCTTCAAGTTAATCACCTCATAGATTAGTATATCATTCTAAAACTTTCACATTAATCTTCAGTAAGCGATATAATACTTCAGACATGCAATGTTTTTTCACTCAAGTTGCTGGGAGTAATCCTTATGAATTCATTTTCATCAATTTTGTATTCAGCTTTTAACACTGCTAACACAATGTCAGAAGGCTGGTTGGCCTAGGGGTGCTATGAAAACTAAATGACTAATTTCATCATATCTTTAGAGAATTTCAAGAAAAGCTCTTTAAATTGAAGATCATGTTTACGTATCGAAGGTATGATGTGAACAGGGTGGCATAGTGGTTGAGGAGGGACATTCTCCTCTGAAGGTTTTTGCCTACTTGAGTTCGAACCTTGGTTGGGAGACACAAAATCCTCAGTGCACCTGCATGAGTGAAATCCGAGCTAGATCTATTTCAGATAAGACGCAGAATTGGTGGCCCTTGATAAGTGTCTGTGCTGCTCTCTCCATCTCATCAATTAAACCCTATGAGCACCCAGAACTGGGCTTAGAGGGCTACACTTTCCGTATCTTGCTATCTAGTTGAATTTTACCAACATATATGACCAGTGCAGAAAGATATAAGCATAATCTACATTCAGGAGTACAATTCAATTTTTTATAGAGGATTTTGCAATTCTGTCTACAACCTTTTTTTCTCACAGACTGCATTTCTGACAGCATTTTACCTCAAGAAGTTGCTATTTTTATTACTTTAATCTAAAGAAAAGACGTCATATAATCCCCACATCCTAGGATTTTCAAAATGATTAATCTTGACGTATAAAACCATAAATGTAGGTTAAAACCACCTTTGTGGTTAGGCAAAAATGTAATTGCTTTTACAATGTAAGAAGCCATTTACAGAGAATGCAACCCTTTTTGCCATTTCCCAGATATTATTTGAATTCAATTATTTTCTAAAGGTAGCAATTGACTGTCAATGGCAGTGTCAGTGACAGGAAATAATACCATTAAACAAATTTGATTTCACCTGCAAGTTTAGTTTTTGCTCAGCTGACAGCTAGTAGGTTTCGACATTGACAAAGATAATTTCTCATAAATGGCTTACTCATTGTGAATCAAACTTATGAGAATGTATATAACAACAAAGACTACACAATTTTTAGAATGTACTTATGGCCAATATTATCAGAAAACATAATATTGATAGATCAAGTGTATAATAATTAATGTTTTTCATTTAAAGCAGTCAAAAATAATGCAGCGTATAGCTAATTTATCAAAAGAACTGTGGGTGTTGAAGCTGTAAAAATCACATCGTCAGAATTGATGAGAATGAATTTGTCAGGATCCGAAGTAGCAAGTTGAGCAGAAAACCTTGCATAACTTGAGAAAGCATCTCTTATTGGAGATTAATGACAAACTTGTGAAAGGAAGAAGTCTTCACTTTTGACTTGGATACAATAATTATGATACATGTACTTAAGATTTGTGGTGATCCATATGAAAACTGGCATATCATAAAACAAACTGTTCATTACATTTTATAGGATTATTGAGTTACCTGTCTCCTACAGAACTAATATGTTTGTGCTGTCATATTAAGAATATTCCCTCAAGAAGTCTTTATGGTATGAGAAGACTGTCCTGTCTTATTGTAAGATTTGAATCACAAAAAAAGTTTACTGGGTGAATTTATATCAATGAAAATGTGTAATGATAAAAAAAAAATTGGAACACACATATACCAAATCTTTTAATGTACATAGTGCTGGGTTTGCTTATTAACCTGCGATTTTTCACTTGGCAGTCACAAATATTGCACCACAGGGCAATTTATCAGAGGAAGTGTAGGCGCTGAAGCTGTAAAGTTGTAAACATAAATCTAACTACGTCAAAATTGATGAGAATGAATTTGTCAGGATCGGAAGTAACAAGTTGAGCAGAAACCTTGCATGACTTGAGAAAAACATCACTTCCTGGAGATTAATGTCAAACTTCTAAAGTGAAGTTGTCTTCACTTTTGACTTGGATACTACACATTTCATATTTTGAAGATTCAGAGTTTCTAATTATCATGACAAATTGCTTGTGATCAAGCAAACTTTGAACCGCTACACGTTTTCAATGCTAATTTATAGAAGGGCAACTGATTGATGTTTTGCCTTTGGTCTGTAGTGTTATTTTAATGATTCTGGTTGGTATTTGGCCAAAATAGTGGATTTCTTTACTTGAGTACAGTGGCCCCTGCATTATATGACCGCCACTTCTGCATGAAGTTGTCTCTCGTGGGGGTGCAGTCTCTCGTCAGGGCGCAAAATGCTCTAAATAGGCCTATACAACTTAGTGCGGGATGAAGGCGGCCGCATATGGCAGGTTGGTCCTAAAAGAGGGGTCTTGCAACATTGGTCTCATAAAGCAGGTACTACTGTACATATTTTATGTGTGAAAGTCTATTCGCCTTCATTCAATCAATCCACTGTCTTACAGCTGCAAGAACAAGTATATTATTTACCTGAGGAGAGGCAATATGTGCACACATTTTGTCTGGAACGATTTAGCCCGAGCTGCTATTATTTTAGTGTTATTTTTTAATTTAACTGTATTATCGATTGGGGAAAGCATTAATTTTGCATGATCTCTTCACAAGGAATTATTAGCCTTCCCTGTGAAGTAGTACCCGAAATCAAACAATCGAAATGACTTCAATAATTTTCTGTAAACATGGACACGAATGCCAGCATTGATTAATTGGTAAGGTAATAACATGACTTTGTCAGTGGCATATAACTTTTTCCATCAAAGTCTTCTTGCTTTGTGTTTGTATGCCACACTTGCTTCAGAAAATCAATTCCACAACTATTTGTAGTAAATGATTTCTTTGTTGATAAGGTAATAATTTAATGTAATGAAAAGCTTTTATATTTACCCAACAAATGGTAGTTTTTCTTTAGTTTATAGGTTGCACACTGTTGAGGGTTTAGAGGTGATTATACAATGCCATTTGGAACCATTTTATTGTATCTGTGTCCATCCTATGTAGCTAAAGATCCCTTACATAAATATATGTCACTGGCAATGACCAGCACTGGCTTTTTGGAAAGCTGTATTATATGCAGGGGAGGTGCACAGATGAGCAACATGCTGAAGAAATGGGTCTTCAAAAATTCGTCGCAGACAGACCTGTGACATCACTGAGTAATGATATAAATCATTCACTGACATGAAATTGTTGGTGCAATTTATGACAACTATGAATCACCCACAACATATTGAGAGAAGTCACCACTATATCCTTAATGGCCAAACAAATCTACATGATACATGAGTCTTCATATAGCTTTATTTAGAAATAACAGGGCTTAGGGATTTGATGTATAATCTTCTTGCTCACCAGGGGTGGGGAGTCAGAGTTTGAGTTGCAGAGTTGGAGGTTTTCAGGTGTAGTCAGAGTTGGGGTCAAAGTTAGGTGTGCAGGCGGAATTGGAGTTTAAAGTTGAACTGATGACTTCTGACTCGAAGAAATGATTATTATGATTGTCAAAAATGGATTGGAAAAAAATATGTACTGTTAAAATTTTGAAGGGCAGATACACTAATGTACTAATGTCCTCAACAAATATACATCTGAAAAATTCCATAGAAACGTTTGGAGACCTAAGGAGTCAGAACCAGTATTTAGGAGACATGAGGAGTCAGAGTTTGAGTCTTTTTTCAGGAAGTCTCTGGAGTCATGAGTCGAAGGCAGTTCATGTGATAGTTGACTTGCAAGCCCTGTCGTCTACTGTCAATCTTTGCCCATTTCTGATACCTGACACTAAAATGAGAGCATTGCTACATACAGGATGTAAACCTGAAAAGACATCTTCAGGGAATCACATAATACATATTTCATGGAATCTCCTACTTGGGAAAACCCTAATTCTATGTGAGTAATCTCTTTTGAGACAAAGGTGGAACATGAGTCTTTTCTTCCATTTGTTTGCTTCGACTTATCCCAATAACCTGGCTTGTCCATTAGGATATCAACTGTGGTTATGGTGTATGGCATATAGGCCAGCACTGATTGCCAAAAATATATGTTTTCGCGGCAGTTAACCAAATCGGTGGCACTGACCTTAATAACTACATCTACCCATCCCCAGGGATATGTCAATTTGGCTAATCCACTGATTTATATGACAGTGATATAACCAGAAAACCACACAGGATGAATATGAAGTTTACACTTTTTAAATACACAACAGTGAACAAGAGAAGTGGGATTTTCTCAAATACGGATCTGTATAGATCTACATTGCACAATCTTGTAGACAGAGCTAAAAATGGAAGGCTATTTCTACCAGAGATTTAATGGATAAGATCAAAGCTGTATCAGGCCTAAAAAGAAAAAGAGAGGGCCAGACAAATTTGGTACAAATAAAGTTGGAAAAAGTTGTTTGGATATTAATAGGACCTATTACGCACATGGGCAGTTTTACAGTATTTACACTCAAGTGTCTGATGGGGGGTCAAAATAAAGTTTGAAATTTGAAAATTTCCATCATTCTATCATAAAATTAACATATTACTGTTTCCATAATCAAAGAGTACTGAAGTGATTAGGTGGTTTACTACCAAAATACCACTACTTAAAGTAGGTAAGGGTTGATTCTTGAAAAAACCATTCTTATTCTTTGAAATCAAGCCACATTGTTGCATAGGAACATCAAAACCCATACAAAACTTATATTTTGATTAAACATGCCACAATTATTTTTTTTACCATTTTTATTACGAAATTGCAGAAATCTGGCTTGCCATTACCCTGAAAGTTTCTGTTGAGTAGGGTACTAGTCTCAAAAGACACATGATTTCCACGGTTAATAATCCCTAGGTTTAAAACCCCATGTCAAGTTTTGTTGCTGTATGATTGAAACTCATGGTGTTTGGCTGTGTCAAACATAGTGTTTTGGAGAAAAAAACCGCCGAAAATGACCAAAAATCAGGCGCCTTAGGAAAAATCATCTTTGATGGCTCCATTAACAAGATATTTGGTTATTATCCTTTAAAGTCATTCAGTTAATAGCGAAAAATTACAATTATATTGATATATGACACAAATAAATCAACTTTTTCTCAATTTTGATTTTCTCAAAATAGTGTTATAGATAACGAAAAATAATATATTTGACATTTTCGATACGTATAAAAACCCTTTTTAGGCATCCAGGTTCACTTAGTTTTTATAACCATGGTCGTTTCTTCAATGAATCCAGTGCTAAAACGTACGAATCAGAGCAAAATTTCTGATGGGTTGGAGAGGACATTTTTTTTGACATCATGAATTTTAATTTCTAAGAAAATGTATGAACATGGCCTGGATATCTTTTTAACTTGTATTTGTCACATACTTGTAAAGGCACATGAACTCAGAACTCAGAACTCAGAACTTTATTTTTCACCAATAAAATACAGTCTCGATCTTTTGCTAGCTGAAACCAATTGGTATATTCATTGGTGAGGGGCCTCAAAAAGACAAAAAAATGTCGCTTAATTGATGGCCCCGAAATGAAATGAAAACTCCTCCTCCCAACTCCCACAGAAAGCTCGAACTGGCATTGTGGCCAAATTATTAAATACCCTCTATACTGAGTCTATAATGGTAGACAATAGTGCGGCAGCACCATGGCACCATGAGCCATGGCTGCTGCCCCCCGTGCCACAGGCCACCGCACCATGCTACAAATGGTAACAAGAGTATAAAATAGTGATTAAACAGAAAAAGATGAGAAAATTACAAAAAATGCACTATCAGTTTCTTCTTCCACAGATATAACAACCTACAATAAGACACTCCTCAGAATATGAATTGAGCAAGTAGTTTTTTCCATAATTAGAAAAACCCAAGAAACTATGGGTATATATTTTTTCTCGTATTAAGTTGGGACAATTATTGTATGCTAAAGGAATACGGTATCTTACACAATTTCTTGCGTATTCATGTTTAATTAGTGGTATTTGAAAATTCTTTGTATTTCTGGTATTGTAATTGTGAATTTGAGCACCTCTTCGAAATATTGAATTGAAGTATACAGGGGTAAGGTTGTGTTCCAGTTTACAGCAGAATTTCCACTCCAGCAGCACACACAGATCCATGACTTTCAAAAGATTTAATTCTTTAAAACAAGGCTCAGAGTGGGCATTATACCAGAGTGGAGCTGCTGTTCTTATTGCCTTTTTCTGAATTTTGAGAAGCTTTTGGCTCTGTGATCCCCAGGCTAAAATACCATAGTTAAAATATGGTAACACAAGTGAATTATACAAGGTAAGGCGAACTTTCTTGGGCAGGAAATGTTTCAACTTATTCATCACGCCTATAGCTCTTGATATTTTCAAGTGCACATGCGTTATATGTTTTTTCCAACTCAAATGCTTGTCCAATACAATGCCTAAAAAATTGAATTCATCCACATAATCTATAACAGTATCATCTAAAGTAAGTCTGGGATAATCAATTCTTTTATTCGGAGTATGTAATATCATTCCCTTAGTCTTTCTGATGTTTAGGGACAACCTATTAAGTTTAAGCCAATTTGACACATCGTTCAATTCCTTGTTAATATTATGAACAATTTCATCATTGAAATTATTACGATTAGAAGCCTTTAGATGAGCAGCATTTCCAAAGCTGTTGAGAGTGGTGGTTAGAGAGGTATCATCAGCGTAGATAACTGGATGGAAAAATTTACAGGCATTTTTAAGATCATTTACATATATGATAAATAACAACGGTCCAATTATAGATCCCTGTGGTACACCTGTCTTAATTTCTAGTAATTTAGAATTTATATTATTAAGAGAGACGTATTGCTTCCGTGAATGTAGGTAACTTTCAAATAATTTTAGTGCTTTTCCTGAAATTCCATAGTGTTTAAGCTTATATAACAAAATATTGTGGTCCAAAGTATCAAACGCTTTTGAAAGATCAAGAAATATGTTTATAGGTATTCTGTTTTTGTCCATTTCATATATAGCTCTATTTAGAAATTCTATTGCTGCAAATTCAGTGGAATGCTCCTTACAAAAACCATACTGACTTTTATAAAATAACTGCAAATTTGTGAAATATTCATTAATCTGATTATGCATGATACGCTCAACAACTTTGGAAATGCTAGGCAATACCGATACAGGTCTATAATTACATAGTAAAAAGTCTTCTTCTTTTTTATGTAGAGGTGTTACTTTAGCAATCTTTAAACTATCAGGAAAGATATCTGTATTAAAGCACTGGTTAATAATTAATGTGAGTGGCTCCGAAATTTCATCTTTAATGAGTTGTAAAAGCTTATTAGATACAAAATCAAATCCTGAACTTGTTTTTGGCTTAAGATCTTTGATAATTTTGTCCACCTCCTGCACATTAACACTTTGAAAACAATGGAACTGATGAGTTATATCATCTGTTAAATAATCTTTGTAGGACTTATTCGGGGGAGGAACAATGGCAGAAGCAAGTTTGGGGCCTATATCAATAAAATATCTATTAAACTCTTCTGCAATCAGTGTGGGATCTGTAACTTTGACATTGTCTATCAAGAAATAATCTGGCAAATCCTTATTGTTATTTCGTTTGTTCATTATATCTTTGATAGTCATCCAGGTCTTTTTTACATCATTTCGAAATTTAGAAAAACAGCTCTCGTAATACTGCTTTTTTGCAATTCTTATATTTTGCCTCAAAATTCTGTTGTACGTTTGTAGATTTATTTTTAGAGTTTCATAAAGGGAATCACCTGGCTTAGTTGCTCGATATCTTTTATATAATTTATCTCGAAATCTAATTGAGTTAATAATACCTCGAGTAATCCATTTCTGCTTTTTGTCTCTATATTTATTGAAGCGAAAATTTCTTTCAGGAAGGTGTTTGTCAAGAGCATTGTGTAAAATGTTTTTCAAAATATCATAATTTTCATTCGGATCACCTTCAAGATTGCTACTGAATATATTCATTTTACATTTCATGTCAACCTCCTCTTTAAATGATGCTAATGCATGTGATGTAATTAACCTTTTTCGGATAAACTTGTCCAATGTATCACCAAGTCGAAGGTAATCGAGAAAAATAAGACATGGCATATGGTCAGAAATGTTACATTTAAAAATGATGGCACTTGAGGAGGAAAAGTGTTCTGATATTTTAATGAATATATTGTCAATGAGAGTACTTGTTGTTTCGCAGATTCTTGTAGGAAACGTTACTTTGGGGATATATCCATAGGACAAAAAAGTTCATTAAAAATTTGTTTATTATGTATTCTTAGCAAGTCAATATTAAAATCGCCTGCAAACATAATTTCACATTTACTACTCTGAAGGCTGCCTAAAATCTGTTCAAAGTCATCAATAAATATTCTGTAATTTTCGAGCAAGTCCACAGGCGGTCTATAAATATTTGCAATTATAATTGATTTATTTTCTGAATTAGAAACATGTTTATTTAAACTTACTTGAATGAAAAGTCCTTCCCACACCTGAGGGTTTTTACTTATAATTGAAAGTACCTTATACTTGAAAATGTTTCTTAAATAAACGGCAATTCCTCTGTGTGTGCTGCAGGAGCTCGGCTGGGAAATCAAGTTATAACCTGGAATTTCAAGAAGTGAAACATCAGTGTGAGATTTAATCCACGTTTCTTGGAGACACAAAGCACTTATGTGACAATCGTTTTTATTTTAGATGCTCAATATAAATCAATAGCTCATTGATCTTGGCATTCAAAGATTGAATATTCAGACTCATTAAATTAAAAATGTGTTTTTTTTGTTTAAATAAGGTAGTCAGGTCATCTAATTCATAATAGGGAGAATGTCTAAATAGGTTGGGAGCCTCATCATCATTATTTTCTATGTTACCCTGGAAATTTAACAGATCAAGCAGATTACCTTCATTTGCCATTATAACTCTTTCACTGAAAAAACATTAACAAAGCACCTACAGTACCAGTCAGCTGCACCTTCTGCCTTTGGATCCCTGGGAGGAGGAGTTTTCAACGAAAATATATCACAATCAACCATATTATTCAACAAGTGGTTCAAATAGTTCTGAAATATGTATAAATGCATGAAATTATATAATAAAACAGTAGTTTTTCGATAATCATTTAAAGCCATGGTAAGACCATGCAGAAGTGCAGGGATAGTTCATGGAATACACATAGATTTGTAACCTGGCACATTGTGTTACCTTTTTCATTTTCAGTTGTATAGATTATGTTTAAATTGAATGTTAATATACTTCAGTTACACATTCAACCAGTACACACTTGCAAAAACAAAACAAAGCAAGAGCAAATAGAATTAGGTCATTGAATGCAATGAAATAGTTAATATACAGGTAATAATCTCACAACTCACATAAGTCTTATATCACTACGATAGAGAAATTCTGAGCAAAGTATCAAAAAAGAAACAGGCATCAAACTCACCAGTATTTACATCAAAAGTCTCTCACGAATGTCCAACACATTATAATTGCAGCCAGTTTTATCAGACAAGTGCATGAGTATAAATAACATCATAGCGTAGTAAACAATAGCAACTACAACATAAACATAAGTCCATTTACACCTCAAACAATTAGGGATTATGCATATAGACCAACCTATATCCCATGAAGTTAGCATTATTATGACCGGCCGCCAGGTGGCGTCGCCGGTCATTTTACTATTGGCACAGGTTGGCCGATTCAACGCACATTTTTGCGGGCAGAATAGAACAACTTCCACTCAATCCACAGTCATGAACGTTCCTGTATAGACGTAACTTTACACCCTTTACTCGCGCCTTACAAGTCCTAGTGACGTCTGGCACTCTTTAATATAGTTCTCACATTCACCATTTTATAGTCAAAACCCCCACCTTATTGTTTTTCGTGATCTCTTCGTGTTTCCAAAGCCGTGTGTTACCGAGTTCGGGATTAAATCAGCGAATTTACTGCTTTTAGACAAGTGTATAGCGACTAAAAGGTGATATAACTACAAATAAGAGTGAGGAGATCGATCGACAACCAAAACCAGACAAAAAACCGAAGAAAGGAGCGGAAAATAGGGCGGAAAAAAAATAGAAGAAAACCAATAGTAACCACCAAGATGGCGGATAAGGCAGAGAAGGATGATACAGGGGAGCCAGGCGCGGGAAAAGAAAGAAAACAAGAGCCAGCAAAAATAGAAACCCACCGAGAGACCAACAATAACACAACTACAGAGGACAACAATAACAGCCAACCCACTGAGAAAACAGCAAACGACCATCCAGAAAATGACAGCCCAAGAACCAGCCAACCCCCAGCACCAAGGGACTATAGGGACCCGGCCAAAACAACCAACCAAGAGGAGGAAGACACAGAAGGAGAGGCCCAACCACCAAGGACTCCAATACGCTCTCTGACAGTGAAATCAACGAGGAGGATCTACTAGGCACAAGCTCTGAGTCACTAGCAATAGTGACCACATCCCTAAGCAACCTGGATACCCAAGAAAAAATGGAGGTAAGGCAAAATACCTGTAATTTAAACACCCGTAAAGTAATAACTCAAGAGATAAGTCCCAGTAAAACGCAAGCAAGAAACACCACTAAACTAGATGAATTCAATATGAACATGAACGCAACACCAATTACCTCGAAATCAAATGAAAAAATAAAAACCAAATATTATGTGAAAATGAACCTAAGACAGTACAATCCCAATAAACTCCCTACTATAACTGAACAGGAGGACAACAGTAAACATGAACCTAGTAACGAAGAAACAAAGCCCGAGAACACAGAGAGCGCACATGCAAAACCCCCTTGTACAGGTGATGACAAAGCATATATAACTGAAAGAGATGAAGAAACCATAACAAATCTAACAAATATATTTTTTTTGCAGACTGACGCAGGCCAAGAAGGGACCAACAAGAGAAGATACCGAACAAGAATAGGAAGGAGCATCGATTATAGCATTCTAGCCAAGGGCCAAGACCAGAGACCATCCCCACAAGACCAGAGACCATCACCACAGGAAGCAAAACCCAAGACGGAAAAGAAAAAACAAAGCAAAAAGACAACGAAATTTGTAGCGCCATCGGCCGAAGATCGAATAAGCGAACTAAGAAAGCAACTGAAACTGAAGGACAGGGAAATTGATGAGCTGAAAGAGCAACTACAAGAGAACGAAGAAAAGGAAACCAGGGAAGAGGCACATATAAATAAGGTCCACGAATATGAAAGCAAGCTCCAAGAATATGAAAAAAGACTCACGACATATGAGAAAAGACTGGAAGAAAACAATAACGTCAGAGCGCTCGACCATGCCCAGAGACTAAACACCCAGCTGGAAAATGAAAGACTGAAAAAACACATAGGCGAACAACAACAGAAACTGAAAGAAAGCGACACACGAATCGAAGCCTTAAAGGGAGAGAATAGAAACCTGAAAACAACAAATAGCGACCTGATCAAGGAGAATAGCGACCTAAAGGAGAAAGCTGCAGAAGTAACAGATCAAGAAGAACTAAAGAAACTCAGAAAAGACATCAAAAAACAAGAGGACAGGCACACTAAAGAAACTAAGGAAATAGAATACCAGCTGGAGGAAGCCCATCAGGAAAATGAAGAACTCCGTAAAGCAGTTGACGCCTACCAAGACTACACCGAGGACCTAATAGAAAGAAATAACGCCCAAGAAAGCAGAATGAACAAACTAGAAGAAAGAGAAGCGAGAAGAAAGGAGAAAGAAAAACAGACGACGAGAACCAACCCAAGCCGAACAACAAAAGAACCGAGCCTGATGGAAACAGCAACCAAGCAGATAAACACCCAAGCCAGAGAAATAGCGACCCACATAGCAACACAGATGTCAATAGAGCAAGCCAACACCCTGACTCACCAAGAGAAGACCTTCGACAAAGAAATCACAACCCTCGAACTAGCCACCCAAATAGCCACCCAATTAAACAACCAGCAACCAGCAAAGGAACCCTCAATAACAACGAGCAAGGAAACAACATCAACAAAGAGGCAACGGGAAACGGACAAAGACCACGACAAAACCGTATGGAGCAGACTAGGACCAGCCGCCACATCATCACCACCACCACCAAAAAAGCTAGACAGAAAAATAGAGACAACCACATCCTATAAGTCGAAGATAGCTTTCATCGGCGACTCTAACGGCCCAGCAATAGCAACCAACCTGAAACGACTAACAAAGGAAAGAAAATTCACCGAGATCAAAGGCATCCGCATCATCGAGGACCTAGAAGACATCATAATAGACCCCGATTTCGACGAAACCATCATGCATAGCGACCAGACCGTCATAATATTAGGCACAAACAACATCAAAAGGGGAGACGAAGGAAAAAACGCAGCCGAAGCATTAATAGCGACCGCAAGGAAGATCACCAGAAAAACAGGAACAGGTATAAAGATCTGCGAAATCCCCCCAATAGTGAAAGCCCGCCCAGACATAGAACGAGAACGAGAAGAATTCAACAGGACGCTAAGAACACAAGGAAAACATACCATCAAATTAGACAGACTAAGGTTTACGAAAGATCAAGAAATAGTGACCGAAGACGGAATCCACCTGACTGAAAGAGGAGCAGAAAAAATAGCCAAAGACATAATAGAACACACCATCCCACCAATAGTAGCCATCACCACCACCAAGCTGATATCATACATGGACCCAGCACTCGTAGGAAGATTCATAGGAGCGGGAGGGAGGAGAAAAATAAAATTCGAAGACGAACACAACGTACATGTAGTGGCCTGCGAAGATAGAATCATAATAAAGGGAACAAAAGAAGCAGCAACTAGAGCCCAACAATATGTAGACATATTCCGCCAAGAACAAGAAGAACAAGCAACAAGATATCCAAGAAGTAGAGACCAGACCCCACCACGCTACGGAGACCGCTCCCCAAATAGAAACCGATCACCGGCCAGGAATAGAACCCCATCCAGAAACAGAAACCGCCTTGATTAAAGAAAGAAAAAGGTAAAGTAAGACAGAACAAAAACAAATAACAATAATTATGATTATATGCAATAACGTATCTTGTATGGAATGTATTAACCGCAAAACTTATTTTTTTCCTCAAACAGGGACCAATAGCGACCACGGAAAGCAAGACAATAGCCGACGCCCAAACCACCGAAAACTAAGCACCAGATCTACGAAGCTGATGAGCCAAATAGAAACCCCAGGGATCAACAACAACCCCCTCACCAGAGGAATAGTAACCGCAACAGTGACCAGAAACAAAGATGCCAGCAACAATAGCACCGAGAAACAAACGAAAACACAACGAAGGAGTAATGTAAGTATCGCCAAAAACAACCGTAATATCAATAATAAAATTAGCATTAACAATATTTCTAATAACAATATACGTCTCCCCCCCTCAACAGGCCAAAGAAAAAGTAGGAAAAGAAGCGGAAAACATAACACTGAACCAACAACCGCGATGGAGGAACACAGAAAAGACAGGAGAAAAGGACCAGCCCCCAACAGGACAACACAAACGATCGAACAACAACAACAGAACAGACATGGAAGATCTACAAATGTGAGTATAAATAGGATAAGAACTAAGAGGTATAAGGGTAAACTAACAAAACAACTCAAAATCTGGTATAGCAATATCAACGGGCTAAACTCAAAAAAACTAAGTCTAGAAACACTAATGAAAGAGGACCAACCCCATATAATAGCCCTAACGGAAACTAAAACAATAAAACCCCCCCCAATTAATGGCTATAGGTGGATAGTAGCAAAAAAACCAAACAATGCGGGTGGAATAGCAATAGCAGCAAGAAACGACATAGCCACCAATCTTCAAGAAGGAAAGGGCATCGAAATAGAAAATATGGAAATTATATGGACAGTACTCAAAACGGGAAGAAAAAACCTACACATAGGCGTATATTACGGAAAACAAGAAGGCGAGAATAGGGACATAGTCAAAGAAGAGTACTCAACCCTTACCACCGACATAATGAGGAAGAAAGAAACTGGGAATGTGATATTATTAGGAGACTTCAACGCCAAACTAGAAATCCCCCATAAACAAAAAGAAAGCCCAAATGGAAAAATACTTCTAACCATGCTGAAACACACTGGAATGACCCCGATATCAACCAACCCAAAAGAAGGCCTATGGACCAGAGTAAACAGAAATAAAACACAGGAAAGATCTATAATAGACTATGTACTAGTGACACCCGAACTTGCAGCCCAAAAACACATAGTCACAATAGATGAAAAGGGAGACAGGAGACCCAAGGGAAAAAACGAAACAGACCACAACACAATAGTATACAAAACAGACATCATGATAGAAAAGAAAACAATAAAGAAAACCATTTGGAACATAAATGAGAACACCGATTGGCACCAATATAACGACATGATTATGAAGCAGGAGCAACCACAAGACTATGCCGATTTGGAAAGAATGATAAAGGACGCTATGATGGAAACAATAGGCAGAAAAACTATAACAATAGGGAAAAAATGGTGCCCCCCCAAGGACCTAAGAGAAAAGAAATCTAAAGTAAAAGACCTAAGAAAACGATTCGAAGAAGAGTGCCGGAAAAATGGAACAAACAAACAGCTCTACTACGAAGAACTAATCAAAGAGAGAGAGAAGCTCCGCAACAGCATAATACATGAAACAAAAAAAAGGACTACAAGAACAATTGAACAACTACTAAAAGAAGGAGGAGTCAAATCAAATATGTTCTGGAAAATAAGAAGGAATCTCATAAAGAACACAAAAAGTGAATATGACCTAGTGACTGAGGAGGATGAAAGACCAACAAACCCAGAAGAATGCAAAGAATACATTGCGAAATACTTCGAAAACCTATACCAAGCCAGAGAAGGCAAAGAAGATTACAAAGAATGGACCGATAAGATTGAAACAGAATACAACAAACAAAGAGGAACCAAACCAACGACGCACCTGGTAATAACAAGAAAAGAGATCAAAGAAGCCACCAAACATATGAAAAACAGGAAAGCAGAAGGACCGGACCTAATACCCAATGAAGCCATAAAAGAATTGAACGATGAAAATATTGATAGGATTAATAACATATTTAACACGATAACCAGTGAGGAAGAAATACCTGAAATCTGGCGAACCAGCAATATCATAAGATTATACAAAGGCAAAGGCACAAAAGGTAAATGCTCAGCAGAAAGAGGGATAACACTAAGCAGCAACATAGGAAAACTGTATGAAAGAATTATAAACAACAGATGCCAAACCCAGATCAACATGTCCGACAACCAAGCAGGAGGAAGAAAAGGAAGATCAACAACGGACCACCTAGCAGTACTAAACTCGATAATACACCACAACAAGAAAAAGAAGAAACCCACATACATTGCATTTTTAGACGTAGAAAAAGCATACGATAAGGCATGGATAAAGGCAATAATGTACGTAATGCACAAACAAGGAGTAGGTGATAAGGAATGGAAAATAATAGATGACCTAAACGAAAACCTAACAGCAACAATAATGACTAAGTATGGGGAGACAAGAAAGATCAAGATTAAAGACAGCATAAGACAAGGAGGGGTTCTATCAGTGATCCAATACGCTCTATTAATGGACGAAATAAGCAAAGAAATAAAGAACAACAAAACCGAACCAGAAAGCAACATAACGACTATAGACACCCTTTTATGGATGGACGACGTAGCACTCATTACAGACAACCCGGAAAAAATGACCAAACTACTAGATACCACCAACGACATTGCGAACAAATACCACATAGCCTTTGGAAAAAGCAAGTCTAACATCCTACAAATAGCAAAAAAAAAAGATGCAAGTATAAAAACACCACTAAAACTAGGGGATACTGAACTAGAATATGTTGAGACCTATAAATACTTAGGCATGACCTACAATAATAAATTCAACTTAAAAGATCACATAACTAAAGTAAAGTCAAAAACGGAAGCTGCATATCAAACAATAATAAGCCTACTGGGTAACGAGGAATTCCAAAAAATAGAAATGAGCACAATCTGGAAACTAGTAGAAACCTGTATAACCCCGATAATCACATACGGATGCGAAGCCTGGACAATAAACAAAACAGACGAAAAAACACTAAACCAGATCCTGGACGCTATCACAAAAAGAATCCTTAGAGTACCTCTAGGCACCCCGAGAGAAGCACTGTACATAGAGACCAACCTTCTACCGGTATCGGCAATAATAGAAAAGAAGAAACTGAACATGTACTACAGGATCGCAAAAAACCAAAATCTCATGACCCGATGGCTAGTAAATGAGCCAGAGACAGAATGGAAAAAAGACATCAAAAAAATACTAAAGAAATATCATATACAAGACGACATGCTACTACGAATGACACCCGACGCAGCCAAAAGATATATCAGAAAACAAATACAGAAAGTAAACCGCAGAGAAATGTTCAAAAGAACTGAAAAATCCAAAATCCAGTACCTGATAGACGGATACATAGGAAACCAAAAAGCTACCTATACCAACAACCTAAATAGACAACAAACCAACACCCTATTTAAAGCTAGAACAAGAATGCTGAACATAAAAGGCAATTACAAAAATAAATATGTAAATCAAACATGCCGACTATGCAAAACCTGCCCAGAGACCCAAACTCATATCCTAGAAGAATGCATAGAAACCAGAAGAAAAAATCTGACCATATGCAAGAATCTTTTATTCACCAACAATAAGACCATCCAACTAGAAATCATACGGAAAATAGAAGAAATCCTAGAACTATTGATAAAAGAATAAACAACACACTAACCACAATTAAACTGGAGAAATAAAGAGACCACCAAAAACAAATCATCAAATAAAGACTATGACATAATAAATGACCACAGAAAGAGACGGAAACCGCCAAACGAAACGGTCATAATTGACCAAACAGGGAGGAAAGGGTAAAGCCCAACCCCCAAATATATGTGCTGCTCCCACTAAGTGGTAGAGCTAGCCCGGCGACCCGGGAACATGCACACCGGAAGAAGAAGAAGAAGAAGAAGCTCACGATCTCTTCGTGTTTCCAAAGCCGCATTGTTCCAGGGCGGAAGTCGCTCAGTGTTTTCGTTACCGGTGCTGCCACCTTGTGTAAACGGGGGTAGTCAACTGGCCAACGTCAATCACGCGCATTCAGCTCAATCTGGGATCCACGGCATTTCATGACCTTAGGTAGCTAGTACCGCTTTCTGTGATTTGATTGGTCGAGAGAACAATGTAATCAACATCCGCTCATTCACAATTGCTTTGTGACGTCACTCACTACTTGCTTGTCCACTGATATGTGGACAGGGACGAGTCAGATTCAGCTTTGCTTTCAATGGAATCACATGGACAAGGAACAGCTGACACTCACAAACAAGAGCAAAAACAAGCAAGAATGACATTTACGCAGGGCACCAATATGAATACAAAGCCATGAAGATCAAGTGTGCAGTCCTAAGCTGCCCATACAGAGGCAATGAAGTGCAGCTGGGCATTTCACTTCACAGGTGAGTTGCTTGTTTTTTAGGTCTGGATACTCAGGTCAGTCATGCACCTTTTGTCTTTAGAAAACACGCTGGATACTTGAAATATTTGTATTAGGCCGATCTATTTAGAAATAACAGGAAACATAACATGTAAACAAAACTTCGGACATCAACCTTGAGTGCCTCGGAGGCACTTTTAACATATACAGAATGGTCGTACAGAGCCCAAACTAACCTCAAAATACAGGAAATAAAATTTCCTAAATTTTGGTACCAGTTAGAAGGTGCTACGCCCAGTATTAAGGATTAGCAGTCAAAACGCCTCAGACAAAAACGCCTACTGTGATTTCTGACAATGCAAGAACGCAGTACAGTCATAACGGCCAACACCCAAAACGGCCAATTCTACGACGGCCACTAACCAGAACGGTCAAATTTAGGACGTCCAATGCCAAAAATGGCCAAATTTAGGACGGCCAACCCCCAAAACGGCCACTAAATATATCATTATATGGATTTATTACATGATACAGTAATTGCAGTTGCAATTTTTGTAATTATGTGTTCATGATATCGATTGCCGTTTGTTCAACTTGATTGATATTAGTTAAGTGCTAATTGATTCTCTTAGGGAGTGCAACAAGTTTCAATTGGAATTTGGCAATTGTCTTTGATAGCAATTAGCACCTTGATCAAAGAAGACTACTGTGTTTCTTTCAGTGACAATTGAGAATTAGATTGTAAAATTATGAATATACACTGATCATTTTTGAAACTTAAAAACCAAGATAAAAAATTAATTGAAATTCATGATCAAATCAAATCATTTTATTTTACGTCGATGAGAAATATTACAACGAAGAAACATTAGCCACAGGCTAATCATCCAACATGATGATAACATAAAGCCTGATAGATAGATAGATAGATAGATAGATAGATAGGTAGATAGATAGATAGATAGATAGATAGATAGATAGATAGATTATAGATAGATTATAGATTGCTAGATGGACAATTTTCTGTCTGCTTGTTTTTTTAAAAATGCATTCCTTTTTACCTTTTTGCACAGATTATGCATTTGAAATGGCAGTTGATGAAATATTGACAAAAAAAAGGTTTAAAAAAAGTCAGAATCATGTTATGTAGGCCTATAAATATAAATTAAAATCAGCTGAACAGGTTTTTATGGTTTAAGAATCTCAAAGTAAACAGCCAACTCTTTTATTTACATGCATAAGAAATTTTGGTGCAGAATATAACAAATAGTAGATGTTGAGTCGACCAATATTGAGTTTTATTGGCCTTATTGCTGTTTTTTTTTTTCAACAAAATAATGATTACTTAATTGAAAAAGTTTTTTTCTTGCTATTAATTTTCAGTTTCTTAATTGCTAAACATGCTTGTCTATCAGAACAGTCAACTTGACACGCTTTCTGTAATTATGCAATTGAGTGCTCAGTTAAGACAACAGTGTCATTCTGTTCCACTTCACACCTTTTCGGAACAATGAATATATTTTCGTTTTTGTTAAAAGCATTTAAAGCAAGACTTTTTTATTTATTTTAAACTGAATATAGCTCTCACTCATACATGTCTTATAATATTCCCTTTTAGATTGTTTTTAACCTGTACTTTCAACTTGGGGGAATAAGCTTATTCCCAAAGCTTTCAATGACCGCTAATCTGTAAATAAATAAAATGTTTGATTTGATTTTTGATTGTGCATTTTTATTTATTGAAGCTTGTCCCTAATTTGTGTTGTGAAGTTACTCATATTAGCCGTGGCGTAAAATTGAACAAAAAAATTAAAAAAGATTTTAACTTGTGTTGTGTTTTATTGGTAATATGTGTTTTCTTGGCAATATTGTAACTTTGTATGCCGATCAAAGTAATTGTCTCTGAAGCTAATGTGATTCAATATTCAGCAAAATGGGCTTACAAGTCATCAAAGCAATTCAAAAGTAACTATGAACAATACAGCCAGAGACCTTTAAAAGGTGCAATGAACTTTGTGATCCTTTTGCGTCGGCTGAATGATGTCGATCTAAATAATTAATTTAAGTAGTCAAAAAAGCAACAATGTAGCTGAATGATTGAATAATAAACCAATTAACAGATATAGTAATGACTTTTAAAAGTCAAATAAGCAGAAATGCACTTAATATAACGTTTTGGCCGTTTTCGGTCGTAGCCGTCTTAGCAATTGCCCGTCAATACTGGTGGCCGTTTGAGAAATTGGCCGTCCTAGATAATTGGCCGTCTTGAATTTGGCCGTTTTGACCGTCCCCCGCAAGAACGGCTATGCAAAAACGCCTACTAATAGATGTCAAAAAAACGCTACAGGTCTATACCAAAACGGCTATACCACTTTACGAAAACGCCTACTGTTTAGGCCTATACAAGAACAACTATCAATGGTGTAGTTGAGCAGTTCATAAGTAGGTGTGATTGAAAATCCAATTAGCTTAAATATATATATATATATATATATATAAGAAAACATTTGAAGGGCTAAATACCAATTATCATCTATATAGATCTGTGCGATAATGACAATTAGCAGGCGGCAAATATTGATATTCAGACTGTGAACCCCTGCAGTATTGCAATCGTGATTTTGTAGTTGCAAAGCAACTTTTCAGAAGTGAAATGAAGTCAGTGTGTCAGAACAACAATTGATTTTGATTTTAAAATTATCTGGGCGATTGACATTAAAAAAAACCACGAATATGGGAAATAGCCGTTTTTGTAGAGTGCAGTTGCCGTTTTTGTAATGGCCAATAGCCGTTTTCGCATTGTCTAACAAAAGGCAAATTAGCGGTAGGCGTTTTTTGATAGCCTAAAAGAAAGTGTAGGCGTTATTGTCTGTTGCGGTTTTTAACCGACCTATCGGCGGTTATTAGAGGAGGGCAAACGGAGTCGGGAAGTGATAAGGGAAAAGGGGTTGAAAGTGGGTTGTCTGCTTTTGACTAATTATGAGATTGGCCTGAAACTTGGCAAATGACCAACAAACTGTGTAAATTTTTCATGTGACCATTTATATGTGATACAAATGAAGTTCTGGCATAGCAATGACATCTGTGTATGTTGTTATTTCATCAGTTTCATAGTTATTTCTGTGGAACATCTAAATGTTTGCCTCTTCAAATGTTTGCCATGTTTGCTGTTTACCTAGTAGTAGCAGTAGGCTGACCAATGAGGGAACTGGGTGTAGGTCATGTGACACCAACTTGTAACCACATGGACTCTACCATTTTGGGTGGGGGGGGGAGGGTAGGATTCCACAATCTTGTGAATGGAGGGAATTTACCTAAAAACATACAAATTTCATGAGGTCTGCTTTGTGCTGAGAGGTTGTTAGGGAACATTAACCCACACTAGTTTTGGGAAGCTGGTATTGATAGCATGAAATGAAAGAACTCTCCCAAGTTAATGTAAATGTTGCCCTGCCCTTCCCAAAACACTGGATGTTGACTTTTGGAACCACTGGAGTGGAACCATTTTCCCAGAATCATGTGCAGGACAACAAGAGTTATAGTGAAAGCCAATGGTGGGCCCAGCCTCAGTACTAATAGATAAATTTATAAATGGTTGTTCAATTAAATTGAAATGGATAGTTTATATTATCAGCCCAGCCTATATACATGAGGTCTGAAAATACAGCTCAGGCTGTTCAGCCTCAGCACTTCATTGAGTATCATGAATGCTGCTCAGGACAGCTCAACTGAGTTTAAACCTTTTGAAATAGCTGACAAGCATTGGAAATTTCATTACCTAGTAATAAAAACAAAAAATCCTCTAGATTGTTTTCATATTACCAGAATCTTCATTTCAATATATGTGACAATCAGGTGATTTTTATGATGCAAATGTACAGGAAACAAAATGTGAATAATAGTTCGCGTTCTGCGGGTCAGTAGATTTGCTGAAGGACTAGTAAATTTTGAACCATACTACAGTAGGATGTGTCAATTTTTAATTTTTATGCAAATTTAAAAAGCACTAGTGCCTAAAAGGTGCGTTTTGAGCTGGGGAATCCAAATCTGTTCTCAAAATTGTGATAGGACAATTCTTACCTACTTCAATTTTTGTTCAAAGTTTCAAATGTTTTTTTTCGTTTTCGACCATTTTCGCCAATCCGCGGTTCATACAACATTTTACCTGCCATGGTTGGAAAGCTCTCAAAAATACCTACAATTTGCATACCAACATCAATGGTCTAGGACGATATCTTGACTCCCATTGGCTCTTCAGTCTGCACTTTTTAGAAATTAAAGTGTTGCAGACAGCCTAATCCTGTTAAAAAAGGCTTTTAGGGGGGGGGGGGGGGTAGTGAAAGGGGACTCATGTAAACCACGTCCAAGTGTCCATCTCAACATTTCTTTTCAACATGTGTGTTAAAGTCCATTTGTGACCTTAGTTTTCTACTTAGGGTAATGAAATTTGGTACAGGTATGGCACTATGGGCATGGATTGGGAACATGTCAAGATTCCAAGATGGTGGCCATTTTGGCAGCCATCTTTTTTAATTTATTGAACTGCTCATAGTGACCTCAATATTTCCCTTAGAGTTACGAAATTTGGTACAGGTATGGGCCTGTGGGTATGGATCAGGAACATGTTGAGAAATCCAAGATGGCAGCCATTTTGGCAGCGATCTTTCTTCATTTCTTGAACTGCCCATTGTGACCTCAATATTTTGCTTAGACTTATGAAATTTCCAACTGGTATGGGGCTGTGGGTATCAGTCGGGGGAACATGTTGAGAAATCCAAGATGGCAGCCATCTTTCTTCATTCTTGAACTGACCATTGTAACATTAATATTTCACTTACAGTTATGAAATTTGGTATAGGTATGGCCTTTTTGATATGGATGAGGAACATGTCGAGAAATCCAAGATGGTGGCCATTTTGGCAGCCATCTTTCCTTTTTTTTAGAAATCTGTTCAAACTGCATTGATTCTATACTAATAGTCTAGCATCTTCCAATCAACTATTTCTCCTATCTTCCAATATCAGTTGCTCAGTGGTTTAAGCAATGGCACCTTCAATTTCATTGCGCTAGGTCGGTTTTGAATCCGCGGATTCTTGTTATTAGTAGGCTTTTTGGCTGATAATCATATTAAGGACGTCACAGCGTGCTGCATCATTGACACAAATTGCACAAGAAAAGGTTGGATGGATACTGAGCTCAGCTCTCCTGATCTACTTTTTTTCCACTGGGTTTATCCAGTCTCAGTCAGGTACCAATTCGGTACAATGTTTTCCTGGCCTTAATTCAGATTGTGGTTAGATGTATCACCAATCAAAGTTTTCATACAGCTGTTTAAGTACTAAAATGCGTTGTGGGATTGGCATTATTGATTGATTATTCGGAGGCTATCTTGAAATTCCAATTCTCGCCAGGCGAAGCCTTTGGTATTAAGGCCAAGACTATTCATTTTTTAGGGTTAACTAGATGAGTAGCCTGAGTTCCTCCGTGGCCTAATGGTTAAGAGTGCTTGTTTGCACAACCACTGGCTCTGAGGGCGTGGGTTCGAATCCCAACCCGGAACTCAATTTAGTCCGAGCCCATGGGACATTAAATGGAGGCGGGTTGTATCCAGTGTTCTATGCTGGGGCAACTGAAAGACCCTGGGCATCCCTGAATTAATAGGGTATGTACCAGACTCACAGTCTTCTCCTCTCATCATCATACGGCGATCGCCTGCCTCGATATAGCCCACTAAGGTGCTGCTGAGGCGTAAAACAAAACAAACAAACAAACTAGATGAGCAGCCCAGAACTATGGTAGCATTCACTGACAGTTTGGAAATGCAGTTGAAGTTCTTGTTCTTTTGATTTTCCTGGATGACACTTCCTGGATGACACAAATATTCAGTTTAATTAATCAATGACATATTTCAGAATTTGGACTATATTTTGCGCCTACTTTTTGATGCATGCCCATTGAAACGGTCATAATAGATTGTGTAGCAGAATGAAACCGTTTCAAGGATGAAATTTCACTAATTCCCCTTGTGTTTTCTCTTTTTGATAGGTTTCCCAGAGATATGCAACTGAAGAAGCAATGGCAAACAAACCTGAAAATTCCTGGGAAAGTTTTACCTACAGCTGTTGTCTGCAGTAAACATTTTGAAGAGAGCGCTTTTTACAGTCATGGGAAAACTAGACGTATACGCACAGGTGCTGTCCCACAAGTGTTCAACTTGTCTGAACTTGCTCAACAAGCAGGCCAATTACCCAAGGTTTGTTTCTTAAACTAATGGCTTCTTCAAATCTAAGCTTGTGTCCATATTACTGTTTCATTGATCGTTATATCACATGCATAAGCTCTTTGTTAGGTTTCATTTGTGCTGTCTTTAGTGAGTCAGTTGCTTCAACAAATCCGCGCAACAAAATTAATGGTGTGTAAAATTATCCATCACGACTTTGCAATTCGCAGTCTAGCCTATAGCTGATTAGGTGCAAATACTTAATTCTGTGTGTTTTCATTCATAATTGTTTCAGCAGGGAAGACATCCACCTAAGAAATCTTCTGCTACAAAGACTGAGCACAGACGTACACATGAAAAGTCACAGCGAGGTTCTCAACCTGCTCTCGTAAGTTTTTTTACTTTCTCCAGGTAATCGACCTCGCTACATATAGGGGAGAGTGGGGCGCGTTGGTCTGCTTTTTAATTTTTAGCTCTCAATCAAAAATTTCTCTAAATATTCGAAAAATCTTTTTACTGACTGACTTCTAAACATCTACCCTACCTTAATGCCAAACCAAGTTGACATACCTTCGATAGTTGTGGAGAAAATGAAGTTTGAAAAAGAAAAATTTCCTGGTCCAACGTGCCCCTGACCCGGGGCACGTTGGACCGCCATGTGGGGCACGTTGGACCACGGAATAAAGGTATAGGAAAGTAGAAGAAAGTGAGCAAACACCAAATTTTATTCTCACAGATCACAACACACTTTTGTGTCATTGCAGAATGATTATATCGGAATATTTACCCGGATAATTTTAATAAGTCTTCTTTCAGCTAGAAGGGCTGGCAGATTAGCCAACTGAATGGATTTTACCCTCATATTGTACAGGAATGACTTAGGTGCTCTATTAATGTTAAAAATTATACAGCTGATATTTTTCCGATCATTTTTTGTCAGTCAATCCAGTTTATAATGGTCCAACATGCCCTGGCCATGCTGGTCCAACCTGCCCTGTCCCAATCTCTTATGAAAATGTGCATGTCTCGCTGACAAGGTTGAATGTGAACTCGGGAAACTTATATCAAACTTTATTTAAGTCGTGATAATTTCAATTTATGAGACTTGTCCGGCTGGATCCCCCACATATTAAGAAGGGTAAG
Organism: Platynereis dumerilii; assembly: GCA_026936325.1. NCBI lineage: Eukaryota > Metazoa > Annelida > Polychaeta > Phyllodocida > Nereididae > Platynereis > Platynereis dumerilii. Next base: position 15,557,887 of record JAPTHN010000014.1, read on the forward strand.
CCATCGAGACTTGGAAAAAGTCACTTTTTATGCCGAAAATCAAGAAACCTGACATACAACTCAGACTTTTCCTTCAATGCTCATGAAATTTTTTGGATAAAAGGCACACCACTAAAGGTCTCTTCATTGGGGATTTGCATTACTGCGCATTGGGGATTTGCATTACTGCGCATGTTTTATAAGAAAAATATTGGCAATGGTCCAACGTGCCCCGAGGTCCAATGTGCCCCACTCTCCGCTATACTTGTTGGTAGTGCTACATCTATTTACTGGTAGATCACGATAATGACGATATATGTCACAATAGGCAGTGAACTTCTGGCAAAATACCATGTGATTCACACCATGTGGTTCATTGTTGTGAAGCACATGCATCTCATTATCTGACGTTGTTATGTAAACAATGGGCAGTAAAGTGATGACATCACAATGTTTTGATGCTCCGATTGGTCGATGTGGTTGCAAGGAATCTTTTTGCGGCCATTCAAACAAAAAAGTGCCTCTTGAAATTATGAATTCTTTTTCCTGGAGGTCTATTTTTATTGTGGGCTATAAATAAAACTTCAAACTACTTTTGTATTCTTCTGCGACCTGATATTAATGAGGTTCATTGCTGTGAACCACACTCCCATTCGGTTTTATTATAATACCAGTTCACATCCATATATCGAAAAACTGGTCCCTAACATTTCCACAATGTCATTCTATCCCTCATTTGGCTGAAATTGTGTGCTTTATGGTAGGACAAAGATACTCCACCTTTGCAAAAATTTAACTGCAGCATCGCCATGTTTTACAGACTTGATTTGCAGTAAAATACAAATCAAACATACAAATATCTTGTGATACATGTCGCTTCTCTTAAAAAATTTTTTGTGATATTATCAAATGATGTTCTGCACTAGGCCTACTTGTTGCACCATTTTTTAACCACTGCCAATGTATATTCTGGGCTTGCATTGTAGTCCCTCCTCATAAAAGGTATCATTCCATTCAAAACGGCAACTATATATATACAACTTCTATTTTCCAGCGCGATGCAACCTATACAGCACGCTCAGCAGCTGCGAAAGACGCTAAGAAAACACACAAAGTTCAGTACCAAAAGAAACATAACACAGAAATACAGAAACGACAACAAGCTCATTACCAGAGAAAGAAGCTGCAAGATAAGCATCAAACAGGTCCCTCTTCAGCAAATTCAGCAGAACAGCCTAGCTGTGTGGATTCTAACGCTGGAAAGACTGGTGCACCAGATACAAATCAGGCAGCAAAGATTGACCAAGCTCTGGCGACTTTCAGAAAAAATAAGGATAGTCTGTGTGAATATCCTTGCTGCATGTGCCACAGGTTGTTTTGGCGCCAAGGAGTGACTGAACTGAAGGACAACGACCCACTATGTTTGGATTTTGCTTCTCAAATAACTCATGATATGCGACAGTACGACAAACGCTGGGTGTGTAAGACATGTAAGAGACACATGAAGAATGGCAATATGTCTCCTCAGGCTGTGGCTAATAACCTTTCGCTTGTCCAACATGAACACTTGCAACCATTGAATGATCTTGAGTGCCACCTGATTGCTCCAACTATCCCCTTCATGAAAATTGTTGCGCTTCCGAGAGGATCCCAAAAGGGCATACAAGGACCAGTGGTGTGTGTACCTTCTAATGTTGAGAAGATAACCAAAGTCCTGCCCCGTCCTGTTGATGATGCAAGTCTCGTTAAAGTCAAGTTGAAAAGGAAGTTGGAGTACAAGGGCCATTACTTGTATCGCCAAGTATCACCACAAAAAGTTGCTTCGTGGCTTGCCTATTTGAAGAACAATCACCCCGGATATGCTGGTATGTATACCCTCATTTTGCTTGTAAATTTGTTATCCACTATTTCTATTGGGAGTTTATGATAATTATAATGCATTGCGCAGTCGCTTGTTTCCAAAACACACAGCAGCACAGATTCACCCAGTAGCCAGAATAGCTGCTGAAAGCCGATGATGTGCTGCTGCGCAGCCTATGTTTTATACCTTACTGTAATTATGACAGAGAGAACCACTAAGTAATTGCTTTTGTACTTCAGATACAGAAACTGCTGTCACTAACCTTCAACCACAAGAAGCAGACTGCCAGCATATGATTTATTCTGAAGTTGATGAGGATTTCCAAAGACATCTCAATTCCGAAGACACAGATGAGACAAGCCATACTGGTATATACGCTCTTTATGTGAATATTTCCGTTTTCATATGGGATTTTAATACTTTCATTTAAATTATTTTGTCCATGCATACTTTTGAAGTTTGAAGAGTTTTTTTTCTCTTGACAACGTAATAATTCACTTTACAAAGATGTTAAACAGACATCAATGAAGTATTAATTAATTATCCACAAGGAAACTAACGAGATAACAAAAACAAAATGATAATAGTATATAACAAAATCATCATTAAATATGAACAACAGAACCTGTAAAGACAATAATAAAACTTTCCTTTTCCAAAAATATATATTTCTCAATAGCACGTGGTGCCATACAATAAACTTAAATAATAATAACAACACATAGTCCAATTACCTTTTCTTTGCAGGAGTCCGTGATGACATTAATGACCAGCAACAAATATTTCGCCAGACACAAGATGACAATGAAAAAGATGAAAGTCCCCACTATGATGAAGCCAAGCCAACCTCATGTGAACAAGAGGATTCTGACAGTGGTATAACAATTTTCCATAATGATCACTTATTATTCCCACTGACAACATTTATTATATTAACTACAGAAAAACTGCCACTGAATGTTATTCATCAACTATATTCTGTCCCTTTTCCCTCAACTTTGGCACTGCCTATTTTTTGGCACTTACCGTTCACCGAAGCTGCTGCTTATGTTGAGATAATTATATAACTTTGTTTTTTATTGAATTTGTGTAATAACATGTATGTATGAAACTTAGATTTACATTTTTGTCTTTTTCCCTTTTTCCATTCTTCATTGACACATATATCTGTATTTGATATTTCTATTTTATATTTCAGTTTTCCACTAAAAGTTTATATATCTATTTGTCACAGTTGTATACTTGTGATGTCTTTCTCCTGTTCACACAATGAATCCTACTCAGTTTTGACTCTGAAATAATGCTATGTTAACCTTGTTTTTTGACAGATGTCCATCCAGAACTACAAACTAGTGCGCCCTTGTATTCCTGTCTGCAGCCTGTCGACATTGGACAACACATCGTTGAAGTCAGTTCTGATGATGTACTATGTCTTTCTCCTGGGGAAGGAAACAAACCCTTACTTGCATTGGGAACAGAGGCCAATTGCTTCCCTGTCAAATTCCCTGACGGCAAGAATACTTTCAACGCAGAACGGCCCATCAAACTTGGTATCGGTCGCTACGTCAATCAGAGGCTATTCAATTGCGACAATCGCTTTTCATCGGATCCAACTTACATATTCTGGGCCCAGTATGTCAAGGAAATAAAGGAACTGGCATCATCTGTGTCCATCGCCATGCGTAAGTCCACCGCACAACACCAGGGCAAAGCAATAACATCTGCAGAACTTTACCACGAAGATGCCATCAGAGAAATATTTAGAACGGACCAGGGCTACAAGTTTATGAAAACGATTAGAGGAACACCCTCCTACTGGGAGACCACATTAAAAGATCTGAAGGCCATGGTGAGACAGCTCGGCGTACCAACGTTCTTTGCTTCTTTTTCCGCAGCCGACAGACGTTGGACAGAAATCATTCGTTGTATATGTTCGCAACTTGGTCAACCATTCGATGAAAATATGGACTGGCCCACATACTGTCAGCTCATCAATGAAAACATTGTCACGGCAGCCAAAATGTTTGACCACAGAGTTAATGTGTTCCTACGCGATTTCCTCATGTCAAACGCTCATGTGCTTGGAGAAGTCGAAGACTACTTCCACCGTGTGGAGTTCCAGGCGAGGGGCTGGCCACATCTGCACTGCCTGATATGGATTAAAGGCTCGCCAAATTTTGACAAATGTGACGACGCATCTGTATGTCAGTTCATCGACAAGTTTATTACCTGCAGCCTCCCTGATTCTGAGGAAGACACGGAACTTCACGAGTTGGTCACCAGTGTGCAGACACACTCGAAAAATCACACAAAATCGTGTAAAAAGGGTCAACAGACATGTCGATTCCACTTCCCCCGTCCCCCATCATGCAGAACCTTCATTGCTCGCCCCTCAAAACCAACCCCGTCAGAAAAAAAGGTTGCTGAAGACAAACTGGCACAATATTGGGACATTGTCATGGCAAATCAAGACAAAGAGGTACCAACTGAAACCTTGTTGCGGCAGGCAGGCATGACACAAACAGACTTTGAAGAATGTCTCTCTTGCCTCACCTCCAAGAACAAAGTCTACCTCAAGCGTGCAGTGACAGAGATATGGATCAATGGCTACAATAGTGACTTGCTGCGTGCATGGTCGGCCAATATTGACCTGCAATTTGTGTTGGATGCCTACAGGTAACATTTTAAATATTCTCTTGTTACTTGCTCTTACATAACCTGTTTACTGTAGTTAGATGCCTATAAATTTCCAACTGTTAAGATTTACAAAGAGCTTATCACATTTCCATGCTCACTCATGTGCATGTTCATAACTGTCATTATTCACAAAAACATTTGTTTAGGATTTTGGCCAATTTCACAACCTTTCACCTGCCAGCATTTCTTAAAAACAGAAATAAAAACTTGTGTACTTACTCTAGTATCAACTTTCTCGTATACTCATCCACCATTTATTCCCTTTTCAGTTGCATAATGTACATTGTCTCGTACGTAAGTAAGGCTGAGAGGGAACTCGGATTGCTCCTCTCCACGGCCCAAAAAGAAGCACGACAGGAAGCCAACATCGATGCTGTCAAAGAATTGCGACAACTAGGCCAAGTCTACATGAATCACCGTGAGGTATGCATAGTTTACTTCATCTTCCTCATAATTGTACATGTATAAACATAACTACTACTTGCCAATGTCTGCAGTTATTGCTATTATGCATCCTTACAATTGCAGAAGTCCGTAATGAATTGATTATAAATTATTGCAGGTTAGTACAATGGAAGCTGTCTACAGAGTGACTGGCATGAACCTCAAACACTGCACCCGAAATGTCATATTCATCCCATCAGATCCTCATTCCACCAGGTATATAAACGCCAGAAATTTCCTTCAGTTTTACAGTATTCTATGCAATTCCCATACATCCTATTATATTCTGCAAATCATTGCACCAACTTCCATAATTATGGCACTTATACCATTCGACACCTCTGCCAGCCTATCATGTGCAAGTATTTCAGCGAACTTATTCCAATATTCTTTGTTCAGTTATCCTCTCATGTTTCAATGTTTTCAGTCTCATAGTATAAGCCAGTTATTCACCAAGGGATCAGGAATATGTGTCACCTAAACCCCTCGGGTGATAAATCACATATTCCCTCTCCCGTGATGAATAACCAAGATACTTATATATCTAACATGCCATAAATTGCCTGATTCGCTCTCCTTCATTCCTGTGAACTAACATTTATTTTCCTTGTTCTTCTGTAGGTTGTCCCTCCCACTGCAAGTTGTCAAGCAACTCAACCAAGACTCTACAGACATATGGTGCAAAAATGTTGTTGACCGATACCTCGCACGCCCTGATGGTCCACCTTTCGATGACATGTCATTGGCAGAGTTCTGCTCCTATTACAGGATTTCACCAAAGCCATTGAAAAAACCAACACAGCATGATTCAGACACTGACACTGACAACAATGACCAAGAACCAAGTCATTATGACCTGAAGGATAACATGGGCTCCATTGCAAAACGGTTTGTATTTTGATCACAAAATTCACTTATGAACTCATTATAGATTTTTACTACAAAATATGTTTAAACAACCGTACTTCCCTATTTTTACAACCTTATCTTTCCTTTCCCTTCTAGCACCAAGCAGAATGCTGTAATCCGGTATCCACGATTCTCCACAGAAAAAGAACCAGAGCGCCATTACAGCAATCTTCTAAAACTCTTCCTGCCGCACAAAAAAGATCCTATCAAACCTCCTCACTACAGATCCGAAGAAGAATACTTCAATGCTGGAATGTTTCATCATTCAGTATCAGTAAAAGAAGTTGTCGAACAGCGCCAGTCCCTGTTTTCACTTGTGCTTGAAGATGCTCTCGATGAAGCGTTTGATCTGGCCACAAACAGTGAATTTGCAGATGCGTGGACCGACATCGCTCCAGTTGCAGAACAACAACGCCTGGAAGATGAGGAGCTCCTACCTCTTCACCAAGATGGCGTATGCCCTGAAGACCTGCCTGAACTTGCACCACCAGACTCCAATGACAAAGTCCCATCCTACACCCTTGAAAAAGCCACACTGCCAATGACAGACAGCATAGGAATTGACATCTTGCAGTCACTCAATCCAGAACAACAAGCTATCTTTAACTACATCATCAATTGGAGCTATAAAAAGACAATGCATGCGAAAGTCAAACCTATAAGGTGTTTCATCAGCGGTGGAGCAGGTAATCCTTTTTTTCATAACTACAACAATTATAAAATATTGCATTGTCATATATATTGTTAGCTTTCATTTATGTTCAGTTTATGCAAAACATAATCAAACCCCAGAACGAGCCTCTCACGTCACCCTCATCAGCTTCTTCACAATTTTCACAACAATCAAGTTCTTGCTATTCCATCAAACTTGGTGTGAACTAAAAGCAAAATAATTTACATCGCTTATTTGACAATCTCAATACCTTCTTCAATGTTACTTTAACATACTTCAATATGAAGCCTATTTATACAACAATGAATAATATCAACAAAATAATTCTTGTCCTTTCAGGTACCGGAAAAAGCCTACTCATCAAGGCACTCCACTTTCAAGTTCACAAAATTTTCTCATCAACAACGGACACCCCTGATACACCTTCTGTGCTTCTTTGTGCTCCAACCGGTAAGTTCCTTGACTTGATTCCAACTTTCAGATCACAAATAGATTTTCCAAAAAACAGGTTCATCTATATAGTATAGAGAATAAATTCATTTACTTAAAATAATAGACATATCATCCTCCCTTGGAAATAAGATTCCCTGACAAGAACATTCCCAACCACAAAGTCTATAAAACAATTCAGTAAGTAGCAGAAATTATTTTACCTAAAGATTATTTAAAATGTGTCCCCTCTGCACTTGTAATATGCCATCACAAGTACTGCATGTATTAGCAATTATGAAGTTCCCAATTGTTTTTGTTGCCAGGTACAGCCGCTTTTAACATCGGTGCCCGGACGTTGCATAATGCATTTTGCATACCAGTTCGCCAACGACAGTACCTGCCATTGAGTGAGGATACAGCTAACTCCTTGCGTATGCAATACAGTGCGGTGCGTTTGCTGATCATCGATGAGGTAAACATCATTCAACAAACAATTTCATGAAGTTTCAATATCATTAATATATAATATCACTATACACCTATGATTTTTTATCAAAATCCATCTACTTAACATCCATTGTACTAATTAATTCAGCAATGCTATTTCAACTTTCGCAGCTGGAAACCACTCCATACCATTGCAACATTATGTCATATTTCATTCTTAAAATAACCCATTCCAACACCCAACTACTTTGGCAAATCTGTTACTTGTCATCTATGTTTAAGATTGCTGAATAATCGCAAGTATTTTTGTCTTTTTCTCTCCAGATATCAAGGGTTTCAGCTCAAATGTTGAACACTGTCAACCTTCGTCTGAATCAAATTCTGAAGCCACTCAGCAGTTCCACTACATTCGGCAACATTTCTGTCATTGCTTAGGGTTATTTCTACCAGCTCCCTCCAATCCGTGCGTCTTCACTGTTGCGTCAAGACCCAGGAGCCTTAATGCCATCCCTATGGGAACAATTCTCCTTCATCCCATTACACCGCATCATGCGACAAAAAGATGACCTGGACTATGCACTGCTGTTGAACGCGCTGCGAACACGCACAAAAGAAGAACCCTTATTACATTCAATTGACAAACAGTTACAACAGCGTTCTGTCACAATTGAGCCAGACCCACTAATTCTGCGCCTCTACGCCACAAATGCTGAAGTTGATCGCTACAATGCCCAAATGCTACCCAATTTCGCAGACGTCAACGTCCTGTCAGCGCAGGATACTACCACAAACCTGAGAGGTGAAACTACCCTAGAAACAAACCCCATTGCCTTTCATCCATCTGAAGGCTGCATGCTGCCTGCATCACTCTCACTTGCCGCAGGATGTCGTGTCATGGTCATTGCCAACGTCGATGTCAATGGTAAGTCACAACTCTACAGTTCTAAACAGATGCGTCATCTGTATTACAGGCGATTTCATTACCACACGATTCTGGTCATCCAGCCCTGACTGTGAGAATCCAATGCATCGCGCTGCTAACTATGTCCTATCTGCCAAGTGTGTGATGTTTTTAGTGATAATAAACCAATCAGATTAGGCAAAAATGAGATGTAGCAAAGTGAATAGCCACTGTAGAATCTCGTACTAATGAAATCGCCTGTAACTCATGACTCTACGTTATTAATCACAAATATTAAAAAGTTGTCCATTTCGTTTACCCTACTGAATTTTGTCAATTATTACATGGATATATGTAACCTTCAGGCCACTTGTAACTAAAATATGATTAATACAATGATTCAAGCAAACCATAAATGTTCATTCATTCTTTCCCCAGATGGTATTGTCAACGGTGCGCTTGGTACAATTAAGAAGATTTTCGCTGGCACTTCACCACAAGCTCTACCCAAGTACGTCGCTGTGCAATTTGACGATGCTAAAGTTGGCACAGCTCGCCGCAGCAAGCAACCTAACCTCCCTGACCTTACCAACACCTGGACCTTACTCGAGCCACATGTCTCCCAGCGCATACAACGCGCCAACAAAAGCCATGTCCGTCGACAGTACCCCCTCAAGCTTGCCTTTGCCTCAACCATACACAAAGTGCAAGGGGCAACACTACCAGCAGTCGTCGTTGACTTGAAAAAGGTCAGATGTGCAGGCCAGGCTTATGTAGCTCTATCCCGTGCACAAAGACTCGATCACCTCCACATTGCCAACTATTCACCGGACAAGATCTTCGCAAATGCTGAAATTAAACCTGCACTCAATTCAATGCCTCTACTACCTCAGAACATCCTATCGCCCATTAAAGCCTTCGCTGCTTCCACTGACCACGAACACTTTCCCGTAGCACATCTGAATGTTCAATCTCTCCCGAAGCATTTCGATGACCTGAAGCAACAAAGAGACCTCCTCGAATCACAAGTTCTGGTGTTGACAGAGACCTGGCTATCTTCACAAATTGAAACAACCCCCTTCATCCTACCTGGTATGTATATTTTCTTTGCAAATCGTATTCCTGACAATTCATATAACGCTCTACACTAAACACATTGATCTTTCCTTTTCTCCCCTTAGGTTACTCAACCATTAGGTATGACCGCCAAGGCAAAAGAGGTGGTGGTATTTTGTGCTATGTGAACAACGCCCTCCATGCTACAAACATCTATCAGCACACTGACAAACATGCCAACCAAGTCATCTGCCTGAAGATACACATTCACAACATACTCATTGCTGCAGTTTACAGGTAAAATTTCCTGATCCACTTTACCAATAAAATTGCCATGTTGCATGTCAGCCCCTGCGTTGTGCTTCAGCAATTCACCTTTTCCCAGACTCTATAAACACATTTATTTTTATCATTATTATTATGGCCCTGCCTACGATCATGCTAGTGGATATAGACACACTTCCCTCCAGTGGCATGCTATGTGAACATTTCAAAATTTGTCAAAATACACCACCAATTTGGTCAATTCCTCTTGCTTTTATAGTCAACATTGACACTTTTCCTTTTACAGACGTCCAAACTCACCTGCTGCATCATTGCTCTCATTTCCTGCAACCTTCAATCGTCTCGCCGAAAATCACAATTGTGATAACATCATTGTTGTGGGTGACTTCAATGAAAACCTCTCTCAAAAGTCAACTCCCCTATTCAAGGCGTACTCAGCCAACAACTTCAAGCAAATCATGGACCAACCAACAACAAAGACGTTCACAACAATAGATCATCTGTACACCAAAACTACACACTCCCATGCGCCAGGAATCCATTCAACATACTTCAGTGTTCACCATGCAACGTATGTTCTTCTGTGCCTCACCAAGACAACCCAAGGTAATGCTTCAATCCTTGATATTCCTCCTTGTTTTAATAACTTGTAGTTCAAAGTCCATAATAAGCAACATCTCCTGTTTTCCTATAATGAACCATTCATTAATAATTTGTACTAACAATATAACTACATTTTTCATGCAGGTGTGTACACATCTCCATTTATGCAGTCAGGGTTGTTCATATTTCAGCAATTGGTACAACTTTTGTGAAAGATAGAAAATTAAAACACCTTTTTTTTCCCCTTTCCGTAACAGAACTCCAAAATGGTTATACTTATGAACGTGAAAATCTACCATCATATGCATTAAATACCCTCAACATGCCTTTTCGGCGTCTAAATGCTATCTTACAAATTAATATCACAAATTCAGCAGCAATGTGAAAAAAATGCTACTTTTTCAATGCTCCTTGATTCCGTCTGTTTTGCCGTTAGACCTCTGAAATTTTGCATTTACATTAATCTAAATTATACCTCTTTAAATGACTAACTCAATTGAAAGGCCAATTTTATGAAATTTTAATAAAAACAAAAAAACCATGGATAAAAGTAGCATTACTGATATTTTACTCAACTTTTGGTTTATCGCAAATTTAGCCTAATGCATAAATTGACAGGTTTCACAATTATTTTTGTTCAACTTATTTTGGTCATTTTTTTAGCCATATAATTATATATATATAACAATTTCCCTATCAGCGTGCCTCGCCAGTCCAACGTCAGCCCGAAGCTGGTCCGATGCTATTGACATCGGACTGACGCTGGGCCGACGTTGCACCGCCGAGGCATGCTGACAGGGTTAGTGATAACTTTCATGTTGTAACTCAGTTTTGTCAGAGTCCATTCGAATTTGCTGGATCTCAGTGACTGTTGTACCCAATGCTCCGCACTCAGACAACTAATTCAAGTTATGGATTGAGTATATCTAAGATTCCCTGTCTTCTCATCTCATGACCGCACGATAGTCTCCAAAATTACCGTGTACCTCCTTCCATACCCGACAGATGACAAACATTTCCATGCATCATTTTAAAGCTCTTTCCAAGTTTTTTAGTGAAATCTCTTCATTTTTCCATATTACCTGCGCCACATCGCCTTTTTGTGGCTTGCAAATGCATTATTTGTAAAATTCTATAAAAAGTATAACAGATACATCTATATCCTCATATTATGGGGTGGACAAATTTACCATCCTAGACAGATTTACCATCCCTGACTCTACTTTCTACTCATACAAACTGCAGAGCATCACAATCACAACTTATGTATTTGCTCTAGATATAAGAATTTCTATCATCTAAATGAGTCCAAAAATAGGAAGTTGCCAAGAGTTCCAATATGCAGTGCTCAATGCACACATTACATCTTAATGCTTTTCGAAAAAATGTTATTTTACATATATATATATATATATATATAAATAACAGAACCGATGCTTATTGCATAATTAAATTGTGCAAAAAATATTTTACTTTAATGGTTTTTTTTTCCTAATTGTGTATCCTTGCGTTCTTCCTCTTCTTTTCCATTGTTCATTCCTTCCTGAATTGAGAAATCATATTTGCCCTCTTTTCAGACGAATGCACCAACCTTGGAACTTCTCCAACATTGACTGCCGAGAAACCAAAAGCTACTTCCTCAAAACCGTCCCAGCACTCACAAATTCAAACGCCACCAAAACCTACTCTCACAGCTGCACGTAAACGGAAAGCCAACACTGCTCATCTAGGTACATTTACTCCTGACATAGATCATGTATAAGTAACTCTTGCATATTGTATCATATCATAAATTATGCATACTAGACACATGGACTGTTGAATGCACACATAACATCATTTACTAGTTTTAATGGTTCTTGAAAAAAAATTTCTTTTATATATATACACAAAATAACAGATCTGCTGCTTATTGCATAATTAAATTGTGCTAAAAATAATTAACATTAATGGTTTTTTTTTCCTAATTGTGTATCCTTGCGTTCTTCCTCTTCTTTTTCTTTCCATTGTTCATTCCTTCCTGAATTGAAAAATCGTATCTTCCCTCTTTTCAGACGAATGCACCAACCTTGGAACTTCTCCAACATTGACTGGCGAGAAACCAAAAGCATCTTCCTCAAAACCGTCCCAGCACTCACAAATTCAAACGCCACCAAAACCTACTCTCACAGCTGCACGTAAACGAAAAGCCAACACTGCGCATCTAGGTACATTTACTCCTGACATAGATCATGTATAAGTAACTCTTGCATATTGTATCATATCATAAATTATGCATACTAAACACATGGATCCAGTCAACCATTGCTGCTCTCTTCGTATGTAACTGGCCCCAAAACTTGCAAATATCACCATGTTCAAAAATTGCCCTTTACTGCTCATAGGTACCCTCCTCCTTTCACATATTACTTTTTTTTTATTATCTTTGTTACTTTTCCATTACTTTTTAATTCCCTACATGTATTTTCAGGCAGTACCAAAACTCCACAAAAACAAGTCTCCAGAGCCCAACACCCATCACATCCCTCTACTGGAACACCCCAACATGGCCTTGCTCCACCACGTAAGTCACAACTTAAATGTTATCTCCTACTGGAAAACCTGCATTTAACATCCATAAGTTACCACATTCCTTAATGCACTCACTTTTGGTAACAACCAAATGCATAATAATTCAGCTGACAACCTACTTCGGTATTCATAAAACTCTCTTTGAACATAATTCTAATCTTAAATGCCAAATCTCAATGACTTTACTTTATCTTTTTCTAGCTGCTCTGCCTCAACAAAACCCAGTTGGTTATGCCAAAATAATCGACCTGTGGTGCGGCAACCCCAACGTCTACGTCCTACAAGACATCTTAACTGATTACGGTCTTGTCCAAGACAATCTCCTCCTGCCCAATGTTCAACAAGGCAATTCCTGTGGCTACATTGCTGCCCAGGCTGCCTTATGCGCCCACTTCATTGATGATTGGAGAAACTTCGACTATCTGCAGCCGATCACTGACCGCCGCCTTGTCTCCAGATATAACACCATACTTGGCCTTCACACGAGAAATGCCCTCTTCCTCACTGATCAACAAATCCACCGCATTCTCCACATTGAATCAGGCTCCCCAACAGGTGTCGATTGGGCAGTTTTGATGCCCATGAACTATTTCATAAACAACCTGGAAAGGCGCCTCGGAGGACAGCGCCACGCCAACACCAAGTTTATATCCATCGTTAACACAACTACAGTAACTGGACGTTTTGTTGACCATGCTGTAGGCGACCATTGGATCACAGTCATTTACGAACTTTTATAGACTTGTAATTGACAAATATATATGTTCCCGACTTCCTGGACTATATGCTAATAGAGACATTGGTCTTATCTCTATTATTAACTTCTGCTTTCAATTATGCATGTATTCATTCATATTGTCCTAAGAAGACTAACAATTGTCACGATAAATGCCACATTTCATTCGATCATGAACTCTCCCTCTTTATTGTCACACAATATTAAATATCTACCTGGATGGCAAGTACCGTATAATATTTACTGTAACCTTGCTGAATTTACCTTTTTTGTGTAGCACATCTAACAAAAAACCAAACCATGTACATAGTAAATACTGATTCCTCTTACTAATAATAAATTTAATACATTCTTCACAAATCAAAAAGTCTCCTCATCCTTTTCCCAAGCATGCCTTCATAATTCGTTTCATAAACTCTTGAACTACGAAAGTACTTCCATGGTGAGAAGACAAATGTCGTTGCTCAAATCTCTTTTCCCAAATATCAATTACCACACTGTCTCTAGTACGTTCACCTGTACTTCCCATATTTCAACACTACAAGTATCCATATTAAGGAGAGCTATGGGCGGGAAATCCCCCTAAAATATCTAAGCTTTTTTGTTTCATTGCAAAATTAGTTGTCATTTTTGCCATAAAAACAAGCAATTTCTCCAACAAAAGTGGCTTTTGTCTACTTTACCCTTATTTCTTTTTCCCCTGGTGTTGACTGAGGCAACTGAAGGTGACCTAGGTCTATAACTCTATTGAATTAACTTTGTTAGTAATATTTGTAAATGTTGTCTGCAGGTTGAATACAACATTTTCACATTTGCCTGGTTGGTAAATATGGTGAAACATGATAGGCTACTTTTAACCTTAGTCTGGCAGCTTTCCAGTTTGTGAAATCTGTGAAATTCCACCCCTGGCCAGAGTAATGCATGGGGTCAATTCATCAAGATTCTTAATTTTTTTAATTTTTCACGTTTTCCAGCAGGTTAGCTTATATATATATATATATATATATTCTGTGAAATGTAGATTTTAAAATTACAATCTTGACTAGTCATCCTGATGGAAGTGACTTTAGCTGCAGTCAACTGCAAGTGGCTAATTACTGAAATCAATCACAGTTGTGTGAAGTGACCTAGATCACTGCATCACTGCTACATTCAGGCCCCTTTATGAGGATAAGTAGAACAGTGGAATCTATTTTTTGACAGTTCTATCTTTTCATGGGAAGAGACGTAGTTCGGTTCATACACACAGGTGGAGCCACAGGAACTGCCTGGTGGCGTCCTCTGTGCAGTGGTTTTGTAGTGCATCACGGGACAGCGAAGAGAAATTGGTGCGGTATTTGATTGGTGTCAGTCAGACAAGGTCTTTGAAGTCTTCAGTCAGAAGTTTGGGAAATTGGCAAAAAAGTAAGTTGTACTGTGGTCTGTATTCGTTGCAGTTCTTATTGCATGTCAGTGCGCATCAGGCACTTATTTAGTGTATTGTTGAAGCTATGTTAAATGGCGATAAGTCGAATTACAATAATGTAATAGAATCATCTGTCATCATGATGTGCATATGTGTGCTTGTGGCTGTCTTATTACTACTCAACGAGCCCGGCTCGGTGAATAGACAACTTCCTATTAGCCAAGCCAGCCTCTGCCAATAATTTTGTTGTTATCCACAGAGCCCACCTCAGTCTATAGCAGCAAAACCTTTACTATCGGCCCAGCCAGTCAACTCGTTCCATAGACCATTTCCCCATAATCACGAAATAGCCCTCTGATAACGAAATGAGCGAGACCATTGAAAAGCATAGGCTGCCACTCATTCCGTCAGAGGTGCGGGGTTTATTTCGTGATTATACTACGATTTCTTGCTATGGGCCAAGCCAGACTCAGGGAATATTCTCAGCCTTTGTAAATACCGGACCACCCTCTAAAATCGTCCGGTCTGCATCACTACCTGATTGCTCCTCACCTACAGGTCACACAGCTGAAATACACAAACTCACTGGTACATTCCCTCCCTGTGCTATCCCCTCTCTCTGTCCGATGACACTGCAAAAATACTTATACTTTTCTACAACACAGCGTATTTGGAGCGTATGAATTTGCATATTGCTAGTAGAAATTAAGCGTAATTTCAATCATTTATTTAACATTTACCTGCTGTAGCAGAAAATGACGAATTGTAAGATTGTTGGCTGTGTTGGTAACAGAAGGACAATTTTTATGTTTAATGTTTGAAAAGCTTGCTAATTTCATTATTATGTTTTGCATTATTTGTTCCAGGGTTGGTACAATAATTGATGAATATTGTAAAGTGTCATGTTGAACTCAGTTGAAGTTATGAAGTAGTGTTTGCAGGGGGTGTACATTCTTACTAGAAAATGAACGTAAAACAGAACACTAATAGAGGGCACTGGTGGCATTTGTCAATTGTATGGATGCAAACATGTTGTATCATTACAGTACTCATTTTTGTATTGTGCCAATCCTATGATGTTGTGTAGATGGTATTAATTTTGATATTGCAACATGCACATTTCTTTTACAAATTCTCACTAAACACATCCAATACAGCACATGCTCTTGCAAAGGTCAGCGTTCAGTGAAAAGGTTGTGCAGTACTACGTCGTACACAATCATGGAACACCACAGATTAAGGTAACAATTTTGTTTCACAATTACATATTGTTGATAATAATAATTGCATTTCAATATGGAATTGGTGTTGGGAGGCTTTTATGCCGTTGATCTTGTAGAAGGGCAGTTTTAGGGCTTGGCAATATTGAGAATTTCTACCATATGCGATATTGCTTACACAATTTCAATAATAATATATTTAGGATATTGATGTTTGCAATATCAATATGAAATACTAATATTTCAACACCACTATTACAAGACATAAAAGTTTAGAGGCAGAGTCCAGGCTTTGCATTTTGACGAAAAATGCAGATTAGCCAGAAGAGAAATACCATAATGTTGTGGATATGCATATCGCAATTTGGGCTATTGCGATTTTAATGTCTGAACAATATATCGCCACGGCCTACATACTTTCTGTGTAGAATTTGGATTTTCAGGTTAAAATTATGTATTTGTTGTTGGTTGTATTTGTTTTTTGTTTGGTTGTTGTTACTATGAGGGCAGTTATTGGGTTTCTTTGAGTGCCTGTGATTTGTTATTGTGAAGAGAGTAATTTTTTTTTCTTAGTGTCTGTGAATACAGCAGCAGAAGATCGTGACGGAACGCCAGAGCACACACCAGAAGAGAAGCTATCTGCAGGTACACAGGTTGTAGTGTAGTTTGTGGCAAATATGACATTGTGTTAGTTATAATATTGCACTTAGTGTTGGAGTATTACCTGTTTTCTGTTTGTACAAGTCTGCTTGAGTACTGTTGTGTATAAATGTTACATGACTTCAGTATTATTTGCTTTTCAGGCCCTCACACAAGAAAGCGAACTAGTGATGACGCAGCAAGTATTCAATTTCCAGGTTTGTTGATTTGTTGCTAGCGTGGTCAGTACTTGTTTGCAGATTCTTTGTAGTGCTTTGCTTCGAGCAGTTGGGTTTAGCGTCAATATGAGTGATGTGTTATTTTGCAGGTGATGTCAAAGTTTCTCGTACTGAAGACGAACCACAGCCTGGCAGTTCCAGTGGCGCAGGTTGGCTTGAAGTTTTGCTTGGCTTGGTGATGCTTTTCTTTTGGGAGTTGTCAACGACATTGTTTTCATCACTTTGGGAAATAAGTGTCACATGCGTTTGTTGTATTTCCATTCCTATAAAACATATATATGCCATAGCTGTTATGTTAAATGTTTGGTATTGTTTTCAAAAATTTTTTAATAATAGCCATGCGCTCTGTGATCTATAGTATTCTTTATATTGAAGACTATGTGCTGAGCAACATTTATAAAAGTATGTAGTGTATTCATTTTTACTGTGCGACATGTTGCCATGCCCTGGGTATTGTAGAGCACAGCATCGTGTGTCTATCTGCTTGTCTAACCCTGCATGTGTTTCTGTGGCTGAGTTGTAACATGAATGACCTGAAAGTATTTCTGATGATCGCGCGCAGGTATCTGTGTATAATTTGTCAACTGTCTTATAAACAGGCTTGATGAAATCTTCCACTTTCTTCATTCTATCCGAGTCAGATGCAACAGAGTTAAACAGTTTGTTCTATTTTGTGGCAAAGTGTTACACAATTTCCTTAGACAAATAATAAGAGTATCTGCAGGTTGCTGTATGTATTTATAATTTGTGTATTAACTTACAAACAGGTGGAACTGCCAGCCTCACGCCTCCTCCAACGCCCACAGATAAAGGCCACCAAGAGGGAGTTTTCCAAAGTAAGTGTGCAATAGCACTTATATCATCAATATATATATTCTGTTTCGTTGATGCTAGAAACATTGCAATGATTGCTGTATCAAGTATTACACTGTGAGTTTAGCAGGTTGTAATTGCTACAGTGAGTGAGTAGGTGTATTTGCCATGACATAGATCAAATGGTTTTTTGCTTCTATTGAGCACACAACGCAAGATGGTTAATATACATGCAAAACGGTGAGACTTGTGTTGTGATAGTTTTATGTCCTCTGCGTAGACGTAATCAGAATGCATTGTGTTTTTGATTGCAGAGTACTATGTTGCGGGGTCGCCTAAGTCCAGCACAAAGCCTGTAGAAGGTCCATCTGCTTTCCTTCTCCACAAGGGGACCAAAACCTCCGTCCAGACCATGGACCAAAATTTCTTTCAAGCCTTAGCAGCAATGGAGACATGGAAAAACAGCCCTGCCCTGTACAGCAAGGCATTAGAGTCATGTGCTCTCACGCTCAACACCGCGCGGGTGGCTCTAAGGGAAATCAAAACCAATAATGATGAACTCTATAAACTAACTACCCAAGCCCAGCATCGGTAAGTTTATACCAATATTGTTGTTTATAATATGTCAGCTCTTTACTTTGTACGAAAGTAAAGGTTTATGCGAATGTTCATTTGTGACCTTAGTATTATATTACCACAGTGCAAATGTTGTTGCCAACATGGTCATTTGTGTGCAATTTCACATAAACACCTAAGTGTACAAGTTACTTGCAAGTCTAAGTATAATTGTTGTGATTGGATGGATGTTTAGCTGACCATATATAATGTTATTAGGGCTGGGACGAAAATGGTTTTTTAGATCACGAAATGTTGTAAGGCTGATATCACCCTCCCACAATATATCACAGGTACCATAGAATTCATAAATGCAGAGTGTAAACCAAGAAATGTAGCCATAAACAACATCCAACAGCAATGCAAATTGCAACCTTTGCAATTTTGAACAAAAACGACAGAATATATGCCAATATATCATGATCTATCACGAAATTGTTGATAAGGCAATATCTATACTGATCATTTCATGATATTTAATGTCAGAAGGTATTGTAAAATAACGATATATCAGTTATCATCCCAAACATATACGTCATATTGAGATATATTGGAAAGTTGGCTTTATTCTTTTCAGAGTGAAACAGGTCGAGCGACAAAACGTAACTATGACATCAAAACTGGCGTTTTGGCAGAAAAGGTTTGTTGTCATTCGTTAACTTGGTTCGGGAGACAAAGGGCAGAGGGTTCATGTAGTGGAAATCAGACTTGCTGGATTTAAATCATTCAATTGAAATCATTCATTTTAACCATGACTCAATAAAAATCATGATTTAAATCCAAGTTGTGATGAAAAGGCCTAAAAAAGCACAAATAAACCTGGCAGTGAGATATTACAGCTTGCAACCAACCATTTACCAATACTCTTTCATAAATATGTCTAATGACATATCACACAGGCCCCTTGTATATAAGATAGAATTCATTTATGTGTTATTCATTATATGTCAATGCATACAAATTAATAACAGTTGGTGAAATTGATACGGAAAATGAACTTTTTCCTTTAATGATTTAAAACTTCACATAAAGCCCATACGTAATATTTCAGCTATATGATGACGCTTTGAAGTGTACGATTCTTTTTTTCTTTTCCAGAGCGGAGGAACTAGAAATGGAAGAAAGAGCTATGCTCGAGCTCGATGGCTGATAGTACCAAGCTTCTTTGTTATTGTGATTAAGTGATTGACGTAGTTCGCTGTAATTGCTTGTGTTTAACTTAAAGTAAATATGATGACATGTTGAATGCTTCGTGTGAAGTGTTGTTATAATTGTGAGTGAATATATTTGGTCACTTATAATGCAAATGCTAGTTTCAAATATACATGCGGCTAATTGGTTATGGCATGCGTGATGGCTTGTGGCTGCATTTTGAGGTTCATGTGTTCATCTGGAAAAGTTTTCTGGAATATCTATTGTGCCAGGTGTTGATCTGCTTCTTGGATTTCTTTGCTGTTATAGTTTGAAGGAAAATACTTTTTTGTCGAAAATTTTGCGACATCTGTGAACCATGTCGTTATGGCACGTGTATGTGGGAAGTGTCATAGTATAGAGGGCAGTGGAATGTACCAAACCTGTGCTGGATATTGTGAAAAATGCATATGTTGCCTTGCTGTGGAAAGTCTTCATTGAAGTCAAGTTGTATGAAATTGTGGCAGTCAAGTCCTTCTGCTTGAAGATTAGTGATAGCAATTGCTTTGCCTGAATACCCTGCACAATTTTCAAAAAATTGCTCTTCCCTATTTTTCCACGCGCATCGCGTCTTACTGTGCCCGTCGTGGAATGCTTCCAATGTTTGATTTCCAATGGATGGCAACCACCCCTTTATCTTTCGCTCCCAATTACTTGGTGTATATCCATATTAAATGCCTCACACTACACCAGACACCCTACAAGCCTCCAATCTCCCTAAACACAGAATTTCACCTTTGTCCCAAGTTTATTTATGCATTTATTAACAAATTTGTTTCTTATAGCACCAGCTGCAGCTCCTCCACTCGCCGTGGCACTCGGTCAACTGACTCGAAGCGCTGTGTCTTGACGTTCTTATATTTCTTGTTCTAATGCTTCTTCCATAACTCTCTTCCGTCCCTGGGACATAGCATGGCACACCCAACCAACCAATGCTATAGACACATTTGCGCCCCATACACTGCCCTGAGTCCTAGAGGGCCACACGCCATAATCCATAACTAAATCCATTATCCTCCTTTGACTACAACGGTATCTATCCAAGTGTTTAATGTGCCTTGCAACATTTCATCAGAAAGCATACGAGAAGGCCTTTTGCTCCTCTCAATAAAAAATTATTCATGTTTTTAATTCACATTCCCACAATCACACTTGCTTGCACTTCACTACCAAAAGACGTACAGCACTGCCGGCCGGTCATATTATCATCGCTAGCGATTCTAGTTGTACTGCCTGTACTGCCTTTTTTCAGAATATGGTTTATCACAGTTTTAAAATGGATCAAGTCATTAAGTAAAGTTAGTTCATTATGTGAAGCACAACAAGTCCAGAAAAAAATACAGGTATTAAATTTGGAGAATCACATAATCATGACAAGAAACATAAGTAATCAATTTTATGAAATTTGCAGTTTGTTTGTAAGATCATTTCGGACTTTAGTCAAAATTTTTCCCATCAAGTTATTACCCCATAGTTCTGTGTTGCATACATCTTTGTTGTGTAGGGCAAGACCTATACCAAAAGTTTTATCAAAAGATGCCTCCCCAAGATTTCGATCTCCGGTAGCCAGCAATAATTCCCTTGCTCTATCATTCTGTGTGTATTTTGCCCGGTTTGCTTCCTCAAGACACGCTTCTGCATATTGCATCCACTCATCAGACTGATAGCCCTTAACTGATTTGCCTAATGACTGTTGGAGGTAGGGGTCGGAGGTTTCCATTATTTTCTTTGCAGTATCATGGTCATTAAAGCACTTGGCTTTTTCTGACTGATAGAACTGTTCGTTACAGCAATAGCTTTGTTCACCGATGACAATGTCCATTGGATGAAAATTGCTGAAAACAGAACTTTTGGAATAGAACACTAAAGCATCATCTGTTTTGACTGTTGCAACATTATGGGGCTGAAGAAATTCTGGGAGTTCGTGCAGGTTGTTCACAGTAAACAGTTTGCTGTTTATGAAGAGCTTATCCTGTTGGAGGGAAGCTTTCTCAATTTCTGGAGACTTCTTAGCAGCTTTTAGGATTGGCAGCAGTGTTTTTCTGTTGTTTTTTACAACTTGAGGATAATCCTCTGATACCCATATATCACTGCCTTTCAAGGAAAATCTGTTGTTCCATACTTCAAGTCTATGTTTCAAACTTGAAAATATCACAAGAACTGGGCGTGGCTTTTGCCCTTTAATCCACTTTCCCCCATCCTCTTTACAGACTCCAAGGAAATATTTTCGAGCTCCATTTTTTCTTCAAATATTTTCAACAGTTTTTCTTCACAGGCCTTTTTAGTCTCACCAACGGTTTCTTCAACATTTTCAAAGATCAAATTGATTTTTCTAGAATTTCCCTCAATAGAGGTCACCTGTGCTTGCAATTCCGTAACCTGCTTTTTAAGTAACTGATTTTCTTCAAACAGAGTATTTACATGTTTTTCTGCAGTGTCCATCCTTGCATTGGCCTTGGTAGCTTGCACATTAGCATCAGTAACGGACTGGGACATACTGTCCATTTTTTCTTCAATTTTTTTCATGGAAAGTTCAAGAGAAGAAATTTTGTTTAAATTGTCTGTTACCTTCTGAAACCATAATGGTTGTACCTCGGGTGCAATAGCTCCGTCCATGGTTTTCTTTGTTTTTCTGTCTGCCTTTTTCTCTGTACTCCTGCCTTGCTTGTTTACAGTGGGTTTTTCCTTGGGTGCCATGCATTCATTCACGAACTAAGTCCAGGCTTAAATTCCAGGTTCTAAATATTGAAATTCAGATAAAAATCCGTGTACACTGTGTAGTGCAGTAGATAATCCATATTTAAGTCCAATTATAGCTGGCAACACCACATAAAAGCAACATATCCCACACTTTCTGAGGAGCTCTCACAGACACAGCCCACCACTTGCAGCCATCTTGGATCAGTCAGTTGTGTATCTTTTGCTCATGATTGAGCAAAAGATACAAAAATAGCTTGTTTTTCCTGCAAAACACTTAGGCCCAAATTTTCATCTCTAGTTTAAACTTGGTTTGTGCATAAACTAGGTTTAAACCCAGTTTAAGATATTAAAACTTATGTTTTTCTTTTCTCGAAATTTTTACGTCTGGTTTTAAAAATCTACCAGGTTTTTCTGTGGTTTTAGCAGAAACCTGCTCAGGGGTGGTTAAACTCCTGGTTTTGGAAGCCTGCAGTGTGGATTTTGCGTCTGCAAAGTCAGGTTTCCATTTGACTGATCTAGTTAAGCATATAAGTTGTGCTCTGAATTATTTTTCCAAAAACATTTTTATCCCCTTTTTTTTCCAAGTTCCCAACCCCCCCAACATATTTTCCAAAAGTGTTCGTAATTTTTCCCCCCAAAAACGTTTCTTTTCCTAATTTTGCTTCAACATTTCTTTTTTCCATAACTGCCCATATGGACATTTTTGTCAAATTCTTCTTTTATTTCCAAAATTTTTCCAAAAAATACTTTTTATACATTTTTTCTTTTCATGTTTCTGTCGCAACTTTTTATTAGGAGAATAGCAATACAAGTATTTGTAGCTCACTACAATTTATTGTCTTTAAAATGTATCTTTTGGGTCCAGGTGTTGTGTCTTCAAGCTTTGGCATTTACATAATCATTCATTCTATTACTGTAGTTATCTATTCTAACTGTTAAATTGTATCCTCCTTTTTTGATTTTTTACATTTTTACTTGCCCCTCTCTATTCATATTCCCCTTTTTCTCTTCTCTATCTTTATTCATTTCCCTTTAATCTGGTTTCTTTTGTTATTTCATCTTAATTGTCTTCTTTCTTTTACCTCCTGCATCTTTTTGCTTCTTCATTTGCACTCGTCCTCATTTTCTACCTCTTCTCTTTTCTTCACTTTCGGTTATCTCCTTCTTTCATGGCCTATTTCATCCCTTTCCTCCTTCTTTTCTTTATTCCTTTTTCTTTCTCATATTTCTTATATTTCTTCTCCTTTCGGTTTTTTTCCTTAATTATGGCTGTATTATATGTTTTCCTTCATCTTTTTTTTCTTTATCTCCTCATTATTTCCTGCTCCTCTAGATCTTCTTCTTCTTGAGTTATCATTCTTATATTTTGTTCCTTTTTCTTCTTCCTCTTTTTTTTATTATGCTCTTACTTTTTTCTTAACCTCCGAATGCTTTTCCCTCGTCTTTCTTCATAGTTTCTCATCTCATCTTTTTTGTTTGAAATTAGTCTAAATCAACTTCATGTGCATTTCTTCAACATTTCTGCGACCATACTTCCTGATTTTACTTTAATTTCCTTTCAATTTTTTCTTTTTCTCCTTCTAGCATTCTTCTTTCTATTGCTTATTGTTTCTTCCTCTTTGTTTACTTCTTTTCTTTAGTTCCTTACTTATTTTTTAAAATTCTGCTTCTTCTTGTTTCATTGAACTTGTTGCAAACTGAGTTTAAACTCAGTCTCCATAAACCTGGTCTAGCCAAGGTTTGTCAGACATGAAAATTCGGTTTTTAAACTGGGTCTAAACTCAAGTTAAAGTTGGTTTATCGAAACTGAGTTTAACTGGGTAAAACCATGGGTTAAACCAAGTTTAAACCTAACATGAAAATTTGGGCCTGTGTGTTTTTTCTATGGGTTGGAGAGAACATGCTTTTTTTTTACATCACATTCAAGCCTCACATTCTGAAAACCAATTATGGTTAGTGATACAAATGTTTCTGTTTTACCTTGAAATATGTCTCAAGCTTCAAAATTAACACAAACAGTATACACATTCTTTGATACTTACTCATAACAGCATATAAAGGAACTGAAGGTGCATCGAAAACAAAATTTTTGACATCTGCCATTTTTTACATTTTAGGACCCAAGTCATGTTGTATATAACTTATTCACATGAAACCTGTTGTATTTTATACCCAAGCTGTAGGTCCAGAAAGGTATCATTAACATGAATCACAACTGATTGAATATTTTTTTCTGTTCATCCATGAAATTGGCAAAAAAGTCTGTGAGACATAAAAATGTGTCAAAATATGGTGCATTTATATGTCAGTGTAGGACAAGACTGCCACTACCCCAAATTTCGATATACCTATCATAATTTTCTCGTAATAATTGCATAATCATAAAAAACCGGCTGAGTGCAAATACAGTAAAACTGCCCACATGTTACAGGTTTGTCAGCAGGTCCTAAAAGCATGCAGGAATAAGATGATTTGTTCTCTCTGCATGTAATCACAAATATATTCACATGCAGCATTGGCGTTTCAGAATTAGTGAAGTCCAGGGTAGAAGCATCATTAAAAGAGTGGAAAATATTGATAAGAGTGTGAAAACAAAATGCTTAATCTTTTTATTACAATCAAGATAACAGGGAGGTAACAGGGCACTGTCTACCTTTTATTGGATCTCACAGTGATTCTGTGTCCTCACTAGTAATTGGCATTTCAAAATTAGGATAGAATAATTGTGTCATAACATAATATGCGCAATCAAATAATATCTTTGAAAATGCTGGATATGTTTCTTCATAAAAAAATGAAGTAGTGCAATGAACTTTTCATAAGAAATTTAACAACGTTAACTTCATCGTCTTTATTGCTCATCAAAGATTACAAATTTGAAATAAGGTTCAACTGTGTTTAACTGGTAAAACAAGAAACAGAAGTTATTGCAGTGCCCGGTTAGGTGTATGCATTCATGTAATTGAATATATCAACAAAGACAGATTTATATTTTGAGCCCCAAAAATATTAAACAGGACCCTTGAATGAAAAATGTTATTTTTCATATGACCCCCAAAAAATATTTAATATAATGACCTTCAAAGTGCATGGCCTCAACTGTAAATGTATTGTTGAGGCCCGCATCTAGAGAAATACATTTCAAAATAAAACATGGATATATATGTTCTTACTCATGTCACAAACTCTTGCAAAATAAAATTCATGTTATTGGGTTAGATATGTCTTTGTCTTTTATTATAATTCTTAGAATGTATGGCATACGTAATATAGTGAATCAAAATTTTTTGTTGTTGCTATTTTCCTTAATGGATAAAAGGCCCATTGTGATAATGGTCCGAATAGTTTATATTATGTTTTGGGTATTTTGAAGTAGTTAAAGAAACATCTTGTTTCGAAATTTTAGAAAAATCAAAAGTTACATGCTTGAACTTGAACAGTTTGCAAATAAATTTTTGGTTCACTGTATACAGGAATATGCAGGAAAATGTGTATATTTTAATTGTGAAATGATTATTGCCTGAATACATTGATTTTGCATTTATACACTGTATCAAGAAATTCAGAATATAGCCTCTTGCAGAATAGTTGAGAATGTTTTTCATTTATATAGACCTCATTGCAAATGGGGCTTCATCACATGGAGGTTTTGGTCACCCGCTCCGTAATTTGCAACCTCTAAATCTCTCTTGCCTCGTGAAAGGTAGAATCCATCTGGAACAGCCCGTCGATTGAGAGATTCATATGAACGAGGATCATAACCGTAACTCCTGGTTGATTTGAAATGATTACCAGTTGAGCCATAACTTTTCTTGCCTCTTGCCGAGTAGAATCGGAACGACTCATCGTCGAGATCTGATCTCTTCTTTCCACGAGCGATGAAAAAACCCTGTGGGACCTCTCTCCTTTCCGTTGGTAGGTAATTCTTCCCGGATGACCTCTTAACATCGAAATCTGGATAATTACCAGAGTATTGAGCAGCTTGACCACTTGATTCATCATCTAACTCATATCGCAAATATTGATTCATTTGATCTTCATCAGTTTCAGAAGGGTATGTCGGTCGTAAAGCTTCTCGACTTCTCAATTTCACTAATTTCATTAAGGCACTGACGAGAGCAGCGTTTTCCGGATTATGGTCTCTTTTTCCCCGAACTGCGGAAAATCCATTTGGAGCTGATCTTCTTCCTTGTACGTATTCATCCAGTGAGGATTGACTGTTTGGCCAGGAGTCCTGAAAATATAAAAACAATAGTTCAATAGTTAATCAGTCATGTCATTGTAGTTTTGAACAAAAAGTGAGTTTTTGTGAATTATTTTGCAGGTGTCACAGGGAGAACTAGATATCAGTAACAAAAACATTGTAACTAAATGTTACCAGCAAGCAATGGACTTCAGTAGATTCTATATTTGGGGTACCATCAATTGTGCTTTGAACCTATCCTGCCACAGATGGCTGGTGGGATTAAGGCTAAGGACAGATTCCTTTTGTATTTGTGTTGTGTTTTTCTTTAGTAATTTCTATAATGTTAGGCACTTGAACTATACAACCAAATGAACAATGTACATCTTCAGTGAATTGATTTTCAGGCTAAACAAATTGTGACAGGGAGAATTATAATCTGGTCTTCAAAGTCACAATGTCAGAAAACAAAGTGAGATTGAAGGATCTTGATTATCTTACTTCTTTAAAATATCAGCTGGAGAGAGAAGTCTGAAATGAAATATGGAATTATTTCTTCTCACACTTGTTTAGAAGTTAGATCAAGATATGATTATCTTTATTTCTTCACAATATCAGCTTAGGGCAGTGATCTGAAATAGAATAGTATGAGATTCTCTCCGTATACAAGATATACATTTTGAGAAAGATAAGATCTTCTTGCCTTCTTCTCAATATCAACTCGGGAGAGCAGTCTGAAATAAAAAAGATGATTCTTTCTGTAGCACAAGATGCAGATTTTGATAGAGATAAGATCATCTTTATTTCTTCAAAATATCAGTTCGGGAGAATAGTCTGAAATAAAATATTAAAATCTTTCAGTGTTACAAGATGTAAATTTTGATAGAGATCAGATATCTTTATTTCTTCTCAATATCAGCGATCAGCTTTGGAAAGTACTCTAAAATAAAATTTAAGAATCTTTCAGAGGCACAAGATGAACATTTGAAAGACATGAGATTATCTTTATTTCGTCACAATATCAGCTTGGTAAATAAGTCTGAAATAAAAAAAGGGATCATTTCTAGAAAATGATTTTTTTATTAACAATATCAGCTTGTGAGAGCAGTCTGAAATAAAATAGAAGATTCTTTTTGAAGGCCAAGATGTGCTACTTATTTAAGACAGGATTATCTCTCTGTCTTCATCATTTGAACTTCGAAAAGTAGTCTGAAAGAGACAAATTTGTCTTTATCATTCTTGGTGATTTCTTACTTGATTAATTCAAGTTCAAATACTGTCTCTAAAACTGGAACATTTGACAGCTTGGGTTTTATTGAACTGAAAATAAAAATCATCTATTCTTTAAATTGTGTATTTAGAGACGCACAAGCAAATTGTCGAATAGTCAAGTAAATGGATCATTGACAAGTAAATTATGGATATGAATGGTTTTTTCTCCCAAATGTTATCCATTGTAATAACAATGTTCAAAAATGTATTTATCATAAATCATGAATGAAAAGTTTACTCAAATAAATGAGAATTAGTATGACCAATCGCACTAGTTTCTGGTTAAATTAGAAGTAACAGTTACTGTTGTATATCAATGAATAAAAAAAAAACTATAATTTAAGCTATATTAAATGCAATAATTATTCATTGTTTATTTTGACTGCGGAGTGCAAACAAATACTTTTTAATTATAAGTCCATTTGGAATTTTTCGGTCATAGTGACAGTCTAATAATGTGTCATTTTATAAAATGTTTTGAACTAGTATATACGTTTTGAGGATATGTACTGTTCCACTGAATTTAATAAGGCTTGTGCTTCAATTGGATGAATTCCAAAATTGGCAATAACATCAAAAAGTCACATAGTCTGGAGATCACAAAATTTTGTCTCCATTATTTTTTTGACAATAGGGCTATTTTAGCATTGTTCCAAATCTTGGATAGAAAACAAAATGTAATTGGTTTTTATTGCCTTTCTTTGTGACGTTGAAGAATAAGAATTAAATAGGGGACATACTGTCATTTTCAACAATTTCATTTCGAAGTAATAAAATCCTACCCATTCCCAGAAAGAAATTATGAACCAGACTAACGCAAATAAAGGAATGACTTCTGCTTATTTTGAATTCAGGAAAAAGCGTTTTATTTGAGTGCCTATTTTTCTCATCAGCGTCACGAAAAAGGACGGACAATGGTATTTTGATTTTCCCACATTTTGCCATCCATTCCAATATGTTAACTGAATGTAGGACTTTCTGTGGCATTCATCTTTTAAAAACTGCTGAACTTGTGTGACCCTTTGGGTGTGCAAATTCTATGGTAATGATCATATCATTTTTTTCAAAAGACATACATGTAGTAATAGCTAAATGTTTAAAAATCTCACTGTTGGGCAATTCCAGAAAGGCATGGGGCAAGGCAATAGCGGTATCAAACAAGCCTTTAACCAAGACTCCATGTGCAAAATTACCTGACCTCCTGAATGTTTAGCAATGAAATAGCTAAGATGTACACAAAGTGCTAAAGTGTCTGATCTATTATGGTTTATTAAAATATGTCATTGTCTCTCCAGATATATTCTGTATCAAAGAACAACTTGCACCAATCTAGGTCACAGCCTTCTCTGATGGAAGCTCTCACTAATCTGACAAACTCACAAACAGATGTTTCCTGATTTTTTAAAAGGGTTTTAAGCCGTCAAGCGACAAATGCTAACTCAATTTCTTAGCTGAGAAATCAAAGAGTATTGTGACTGAAAAGGATGTATGGAAGCCAATTAGGGCATTGTCATTGAATTCGGTCGTTGTTTGAATACTGGGTTTTAACGGATGGATGAACTTTCCCTACAGGTACGTAAACATGTAGGCACACAGAAACTCACAGATTTTAGATGACCGGAGATTGATTCTCAGAAACTTGAAGGGTCATGCTTGCCTAAAAATGTAGGCGGCAAACAAGTAGTTTACCTTATGACATAGTGATATGCAATAGATCTGTCTCCATATGGGGATTACAACAATGATAAAGGTATGGGTGGTACTGCGATAAGGGTGATGGTCTATTTTCGTCTCGGGGAAGCCCACCTGATGACATAATAGTCTGGTTTGTTAGCAAATTAAATTAAATCCTGTGACAAACAGAAATAATGATCTAGTTGTTAACACTTCATAATCCTCCAATGTACATGATTCTAACATACAACACACTTTTCTATTGAACTGCTCATTTGTAAAAGCGTAATAGGGGAATTCTGCGTGTTCTATCTGCCATGACTGCAAGGAAGTCAAAAGGGTCCGATAACGTATCTAGTTAATTTTTGAAAAAACAAATCTGTAATTAAACTACTATTGGCAGCAGGTAGTAAATATCTCCTGATCAAATTGGCTGAGAATTCATTTCAGCTAAGCACGACTTTCTTTATAAAACAGAATGTCACACTCATGGGAACATTGAGATTTTTTTGTGAAGAAAATTTATGATTGACCCATTTAACAGAAATCATCACAATTAAAACACATTTGGGATTGAGTGACATTTCTCAAGATGACACCTGAAATCGGTGACCTTAAGAATGTGAGAAAATGTCACTTCTTTTTAACATGTTGAGGACTCCTGCTCTCTCTCTCATCTCATCAATCAACCCTTGTGAGCACCCAGAACTGGGCTTAGAGGGCTGCACGTACCATATCTATCTATTTATCTATTTTGGAGAAAGAAAAACAAATTAGTGACATTGCCCTAAAGTGAAGTGACTATTTGAAAGACAATCCTCAGAAACATAAAAGGACGCTTCAGCTTCGTTGTCACTGTAAACTTAGTTTTTATTTTATCAGAACCAGATCAGGAATATCTATAACATTTATGCACTCATGAAGTTGATTTCTGACAAACATGCGCCGATCCAGAAAATTTCCCTGAGGGGTATGACGGGTTATGGTGACACAGAATGGATGGCCCCTGACATAACACCACTCGGACCAGGTAAAATCAGCAGGTAAACATAATTATTTAAAACCATGAATTTCTGGTTTGGTGAATGCATTTCCCATCCCCTCCCCTGAATAAAGGTCAACTTGTATATATTTTAAGTAGTAGACAGAACTAGATAATTTTGCTTGCCCCGTGCCAACCACAGTGGTCCCTTACAAGACCGCACCTTCTGCGGTCATGAAGTGGTCTCTCATGGGGGTGCTGTCTCTAATTGGGATGAAAAATGCACTAAAAATACTAAAGATACTAAGTGCAGGAGGAAGGTGTCACATCAGGCAAGTTGAACTTACAACAGGAGGTCCTATGATGGAGGTATCACTGTATAGACAGAGCATCTGGGAAATATATGGGTTGGTTGTCTACAAATAAGATATATTCATCTCTTTATACTTAATTTTTTTTTATCAGAGTCAGGAATATATATCTTATAAATTCTGTCTACAAATAAGATATCTACCTGTTGGAATATCTAGTAGTCTACCAGTTGGCGTGTTTACCAATTGGCATGTCTGCCACTTGCCTGGATACCACTCAATCAGTTTGCCCTGCTTACAACTGTAAAGATTTATAGTGAACTATATACAACTATCTTTACTGTGGAAAATAAGCAAATGAAAAAATTTAGACACTTTAGTAAATTTGAGCATAATTTAGTTTTTCCTCAAGCAGTGTCCTCCTCCTGTCCTTATGAGCCTACCAAGTACATAAAAGCAGGATGTAAAGCCCCGATCATCCATCAATTCGAAGGGGAATTTGAATGATATAAAATTATCTTGTCTATGGAAGTTGCTTCCTTTTTAAATTATTTTGTTTAAAACCGATTGAATTTACATTAGAGATAATTTTGAATTTTTTGCATAGCATGTAAAGGTTAGCAATTATGGTAATCACAAATGACATTATCTTAAGTCTAAAAGGGTCACACTATTTAAATATCTGCAATTATGGTGCATAAATGCAAGGTTGGCTCATGCTGAGAGTTTGAATTGCACGACTTCCTGTGTAGGTGGTGGAATATTTTATATATTAATAAATGCAACCATATTAAGAAATTATATATACTCTTAATAAGAAATGTTATAATTTTATTATTGCCATGTTCAGATGTGAATGTCAGTCGGTCATAATGTCCATATTCACAACATATATGTACATCTACTCTCACGGGCTAATGAATACATCCCTTCGCTTGAAAGATTTCTAGGGTCAGTTGGTATTTTCTCCTATCCACTTATTTGTTAAGATCTACTCAGCTCTTTCCAGTTTCCACTCTGTCTTGGTCAGTTCAGCTTAGCTCTTCCTTCAGTTACTGAGAACTGCTCTTAAAGTACTTCTTGCAACTGTCAGTGAAGGATTGCTCTGCAAATCTCATTCACTTCTTGTGGACTTATATATATATTAGAATGGGCATAGGGCATAGGCCCAACAGTTAACTGCAGATGGACGTCTTTGTCCAAATTTTGAATTATGAAATCAACATGTGACGGAATGATGTTCAGAAGCAGTTTTTTGATTTATAAATCTCAATTTA
Source organism: Platynereis dumerilii (assembly GCA_026936325.1). Classification (NCBI taxonomy): domain Eukaryota; kingdom Metazoa; phylum Annelida; class Polychaeta; order Phyllodocida; family Nereididae; genus Platynereis; species Platynereis dumerilii. The sequence goes on from JAPTHN010000014.1 coordinate 15,590,002, forward strand.
ATCACTCTCAGTCCTAAATTCTAGTTTCAAAATGTCAGTTAAGAGAACAAGTCAAGCAGTAAAAAATCACCAACCACTTATGTTTAAAAGTGTCTCAGCAACCCCTGAATACTGAGGCACCTTGAGTTGGAAAATTTAGCAAAGGGTGATTTCTTCTGTTTAACTTGTTCTTTTCACTGTTAAATACATAGAAACGAAATAATAGTGCCAAGAATGATTGAATTGAGACTTACAAAGCAAAACACTGCTATGAGCATTTTTCCGCCACAGACTCACATGCAGATTTCATGACTTGAAGTGCAGCATTTTCTTGTCCATTACATGCGAGGAGGGACCTGACCCACAATTCAGTTCTTTGTGAGGAAAGCCGTTGCCCTTGTGTGGGATTAGCAAAAGCAGCAAAACATTCACATTTCTTTACCTGCTCAAACAAAGATTAGTCACAGAGACTTTCCACTTGAAAGAGATTAGTGATGGAGAATCTGGGTTTTTTTGGGCTTCTGGTAAGGAGACACCATGAAAATATGCATTAGGTAATTCTAAGAATGGTCAACAATGTCTATGTTTACCTCACTGTACTAAGGACACACACACTGGTATCGAGTATCACTAATCCACTAATGCAACGGCCAAAGCTTACAGAATTGTGGAAAACACTATATATATTGGCATGAGACTTGCAGCGCCTATAAGCCAAGAGTGACATACTGGATTAAATCAGTGAAAAAAGAGATTACAAATTATTTAGCAGGCGGAAGGCGGTCTAACAAATGAGTCGGTATCTTCATCCATGACTAGTCTGAGCAATGAGCATTACCTCTGATCCCAGAAATGCCCAGCTGAGCTAATCCATGACTCGCTGTGTATAGTCCCTTATAAAAGCACTAAATTTCCAAGGTACATAAGTCCTGCAGTGTTACTTTCCAAACTAAAGTCTATAGTTATTTCATGGTTTTTCATATTAGATCTTTCCCTCAAATTTTCCTTAGCTTTTTCTTCATATTTCCTCTAGGGTTTCTAGTATTGTTGTGTTTCTGAAATACCACATCAGAGTGGGTGACGAGGGGCCTTCTCCGTTGAAGATCTTTGCACGCTTGGGTTCAAACATTGGTTTGGGGGACACAACATTTTCGGTGTACCTTCATGAGTTAAATCCAAGCTGGATGTCATTCGGGGGGTGAGACATTAAATTGGTGGCCCCTTGTATCAGTGTCTCTGCTGAGCAAGTAAAAGATCCCTCACATGGGGTAAATGTGTATCATGCTGAGGACTCATGCTCTCTCACCTATCTCATCAATAAACCCCCGTGAGCACCAGGAACTGGGCTTAGATGGCTGCACTTTCCATATCTTGCTATCTAGTTGAATTTTACTTACATATTTGACCAGTGCAGAAAGATATAAGCATAATATATATTCAGGAGTCCAATTCAATTTTTTATAGAGAGTTTTGCAATTCTGTCTACAACCTTTTAATTTCAAAGACTGTATTTCTGATCATATCGTACCTCAAGAAGTTGCTATTTTTATTACTTTAATCTAAAAAAAAGACGTCATCTTATTCCCACATCATAGGATTTTCTTGAGTAAAACCATAAATGTAGATTAAAACCACCTTTGCGGATTGGTAAAAAAGTAATTGCTTTTAAAATGCAAGATGTCATGCACATAAAATGCGACCCTTTTTATCATTTCCTTGATATTATTTGATTTTGATTTTTTAAAGGGTAGCAATAGGTTGTTACTGGCAGTGTCAGTGACAAGAAAATAATGCCATTTTACAAATTTTATTTCACAGGCAAGTATAATTTTTTCTCAGCTGACAGCCAGTGGGTTTCTGCATTGCCACACCAATTTCTTACTCATTGTAAATCAAACCCCTGAGAATGTATATAATAACAATGACTTCACAGTTTTTAGAATGCACTAATGACCAATATTATCAGAAATATGTATTGATAGAGTAAGTGTTTATTAACTAATGTTTTTCTCTTAAAGCAGTCACAAATAACACAAATCAGAGCTAATTTATCAAAATATGTGTAGGTGTTGAAGTTGTAAAAGTAACATCTTCCAGATTGATGAGAAAGAATTTGTCACGATCGGAAGTAACAAGTTGAGCAGAAACCTTGCATGACTTTAGAAAAACATCACTTATGGGAGATTAATGTCAAACTTGTGAAAAGAAGTAGTCTTCACTTTTGACTTGGATACAACATACCGTACTTGAGGGTATTATCAGCACCTTAAGCAAAAGGAGGTCATGGGAGTACCAAAACTAGGTTAAATGCCACCATACAAGCATTCTGGGGACTAGCATAACCATTTTGCAAAATCCCACCAGAGAACAGTCCCAGTCAGACTAGTTCCAGTACCGGTGGGGACCTAAATGTAGATGCAGTTATTGGAGGGTATTATCAGCATAGTGAGGGTATTATCAGCACATGGATGGTATTTTAAACAGGTTGGTGCTTAGTAGCATTGTTAAAAGTGCCAGATAGTGCAGCCAATGGACTCATTTTGGATAGAATCATTTTCTCACCTAGTGGGACCCTCTGTCACCCATTCCTTGTAACAGCACAACTCAGGCCACAGGTCTGATTGTGCTGCTAATAATATAGAAATATGGAATTATTCAAGTAAAACTGAATATATGGTGTAATGTACTTGTGGGATTCTAATGCAGTTGTAAGGAGTAAGATACCAAAATGCGAATACTATTCAATGCATTTGCCATATATACTCAAATAAAGGACCCTCCTCAAATAGAGGCCCTCCTTGAATAGAGGCCTGGGTGGGTGCTGATAATACCCTCCATTCTACTTTTACGGGTTACCTCTTCAACCCCCCTCCCCCATTTAGACAGTGAAATGCGTAATGTCTCAAAAATGGGCCTAATGCCTTGAAAGGGATAGGACCTAATGTTTGGGACTCATTTACAGAGCCCTACTTCCTGTTTCAGCTGATTGGGACGGTCAACACAACATAACGTCCTTTTATCTCGGGAGTTAAAAAGACGATTTAAAAAGTGAGGTGTTATTTCTTGTGCAGAAACGTGTGACCTGAGGCCAGTTAGGCCTTAGTTAGGTTGTAATGACTACCAAAATCCTGTAAGAATTGCCTCATGAATATTAAGGAGTTTTAGCACCAAGACATGTGCGCTTGACTAAGCTGCAAACAAGCAAAAACTTCCAGGGGTGCTGATAATACCCCCCTGCTGATAATGCCCTCAAGTACGGTAATTCATATTCTTAAGATTTTAAAGTGCTGATCAACATGAAAACTGGCATGTGACAAAACAAACTGTAGACCCACTCTAAACTTAGAGCTCAACAGGTTCACAAAATTGTGTATGTGCTGCCCTCTTGAATCCATAACAGAAACTACAATCGATCTGACTCTTGTCAGTGAGCTCTAAGAGATTTCAGATTCAGCAACTATCACTTTTTTTAATTGAAGTGGAGTAACAATTTGGTCTGTTGAATTAGGTCTAGAATTGAATATTCAATAACTTTCAATCAGCCAGTTTGTTGTTAGAATGCTGCTATTTCTGCAAAGTGGTACTTGTTGTGGAACTTTTCTTTGGCGGAATCATTATTTTCCCACCCAGGGAATTGTGAGTCGTCCAAGCCAGACAGCTAAGCATGAAGACCCTCACTTCTCAGTATAAGATTATTAAGCTGGCCCTGACCACAATATGCACTATTTGTGAAGTTGTAACAAAAAGATTAACTCTCCTCCGGTGTGACAGACATAATTACCTGTTTCAGATCTCTCAAAGCAACTGAATGAATGCTTTAGTGTTTCATTGTTGTCCGTTTGTTGTTTCAATTAGTTTCTTTGGAGAAAACCATAAGCTCATTTAAATCATGCTGGAAAAGCTGTTAAAGGATTTTATGGTACTCATTGGCAGTGCATGTGCACTCATTGATCGTTTAACATTGTTGATTATGATTTGTTTATATCTTGCTGGCAGCTCAGGTGTGCGTATTACCACAAGTGATGCTGGACATGACCTGACCTACTTGCATATTGATAAATGTGTCAGCTTGAGGTCATCCGATTTCTGGAAGACTCTCCAGCTGTGCTGTTCGTTTAGAGTCTGTGAGCAGACTGCCATCCAGTCATCAATTCTCAACAGTTTCGCTGGTCCAGATCTCACCTAAAAGTCTGAAAAGCCACAAGGTGCTGCCCTCAAGGAGAAATTTCTCAACACGACACCATGAATGTCCATGATGGACCAAGCAAGTGGCTCAAGCATATCAGTTTCAACTGCTCCAACTGAATCCAAACAACCATACCAATGAATGCAGATTAATCAATTGTTATTCACACTTAGACGGCCATAAGACTGACTTGTTGCGTTGCTGGTAGCAGTTGGAATCAACGCTCAAGCTCGGAGTGCCAATAGTGATGTCAGTATTGACATACTGACATCATCTCTGCATATATTCACATGGGACATAGCACACTTATATGAGATCTGTAATAACAAAAGGTAACAGTTTCTGATTGATGTTCTGACTTTGGTTTGTACAGTTAGTAAATTGTCATTGGTGTATATCATTTATTGTATGTGTAAAAAGTCTGTTGTCTTTAATCCCATCAATCCACTGTGTTAAAGCTTCAAAGACAGGTATATTATTTACCTGAGGAGAGGCAATATATGCATACATATTGTCTGGCACGATTTAGTCCGAGCTGTTGTTATTTTAGTGTTAATTTTTAGTTTCACTGATCGAAAGTATTTGCATATTCTTTTCACAAGGAATATTTTTCCTTCACAATGAAATAGTACCCAAAATCAAATCATTGAGTAATTTCCCATCAGCATGGTAGTGTATGCCAGCATTGATTAATTGAAAAGATGATAGCTTGACTTTGTCAGTGGCATATCACTTTCTCTTTCACAGTGTTCTTGGTTAGTATTTGTTTGCCACACCTGTCTCAGAAAATCAATTCAACAAATATCTATAGTAAATAAACTCTTTATTGATAAGGTAATAAGTTAATGTAGTGATGAACGTATTATATTTACCTAACATATCTTTAGTTCTTGTTTAGTGTATAGGTTGCAAGTCTTACAGGATTTTTACATGAGCTAAATATAATGACTGGCAATGACCAGCGCCTGGTTTTGGGAGTGCTGTATTATCTGTCCAATGTCCATGCAGGGGAGGTGCACAGCACAGGTGGGCAACATGTTGAAGAAATGGGTCTTCAATGTGTCTTCTATCTGTCACAGACAGACATGTGACATCACTGAATAATGATAAAAATCATTCACTGACATGTGTCAATAAAATAATTGGTACTATTTATGACAACTATGGATCATCCACAACACGTCGAGAGAGGTCACCACCATATCGTTTATGACTTGGCAGATCTACATGATATATGATTCTTCATATAGCTATATTTACCATGGGAAATATAGGGATATAACAGGACTCAGGGATTTGAGGTATAATTATCTTGCTCAACCGGGGAGGGGAGCGGAGTTGGATTTGAGGAGTCTGACGGTTTCGGTTTGTACAGTAGTCAGAGTTGGGAGTAAAAGTTAGGTTTGCAAGTGGAATAGGAGTCGAAAATTAAACTGATGACTTCTGACACAAAGAAATGATCATTATAATTGTTCAAAATCAGATTGGAAACAACATGTAGAAAGCCTCAGGAGTCGTGAGACAAAGCTGTTCATTTGATAACTGACCCGCAAGCCCTGCCCTCAACTGTGAATTTTTCCTAATTTCTGATACCTGACACTAAAATGAGAGTATTGCTACATACAAGATGTAAACCCGATATGACATCTTCAGAGAATTACATAATGCATATTTTATGGAATCTCCTACTTAGGAAAACCCTAATTCTATGTGAGTAATAACTTTTGAGACAGAAATGGAACCTATGTTTTCTTCCATTTGTTTGCTTTGACTTAACCCAATAACGTATATTATCCATCAGGACATCAACTGTGGATAATATGGGATAATATGGTATATGGCGTATAGACCTACACTGTTTGGCAAAAATATATGTTTTCAGTGCAGTTTACCAAATCAATGGCATCAACCTCTATTACAACATCTAGCCATCCCAGGAGAAGTCAATTTGGCCAATCCATTGATTCACAGAACAGTGATATATATAACCATAAAATCACACAGGATGAAAATTTCAAATACACAAATTGAATAAGAGAAGTGGGATTTTCTCAATATAGATGCGGCGAAATTTGGTGTATGGAGCTAAAAATGGAAGGCTATTTGTGCCACAGATGTGATGGATAAAGATCAAAGCTGCATTGGGACTTATGGGAGAAAGAGGGGGCAGACAAATTTTGTGCCAAATTGAAATATGGTTTTTGGATGTTAAGGTGGCTCGATACTCGTGAACTTTCTAAGATAGGATTTCTTTAAAATAGTTTAAAATGATCCAAAATATAGTTTATAGCAAGGATATGTAAACAAAAGTGGTCACTACCAGCCTTTCTTTCAAAATATTTGAGGTTATGTAAAAGAAAGTCAGTCCACGAAAACCTGAAAAACTCAATTTTTTTCTTAATTTTTTTACTGTGAAGTTTTCCCTGCCATTCAGTGGCCATTCATCCTATGTTATTAAATGAAGTATAGAATTAAAGAGGAAAGGTTGACGGAAAAGCTGACCCAAATTCCATAGGTATAGATTTAGTTTAAAGAACTTTTCTAGGGGTTCAGAACAAAAGTTTCAATTTTGAAAATTAAATATTTTTTTATGAACCATAGCACAAAAAAAAAATTACGAGATAGAATTCTTTATTTCTTTGTCATTTGCTTCCAAATAAAGTGAGGAACAATATAATGATACAGACATATGGCCCAACGGGCCTGGATATTGATACAACAATTTATTTATGTCACAGAGTCATTTTTGAGAAATTAGACACGCTTGCCGAAAATCGCCTGCAGAAATTTTCTACTGCGAGTAGAGAGCTGAAAATCCGTCAGATTATAGTATTCTTCATAGCGCATCTAATGGTCTAAACGGGAAGTCTCTAACCCCAATAGAAGCGACGCAAATGGCAAACGAAGCGGCCGTCGCATGGAATTTTCAGAATTAAAAAAAGATGAAAAAGAGGTGTCAGCAGGGCCCTGCTGCTGTGGTGACGTCACGTTAGATAGGGCCTGCCTGGCTGCGCGTGAATGTGCGCTAACTACCATTTGGCATGAGTAGCGAGCCACCTTAATAGGATCTGTTGCATCCAAGTTTTAGGTTTGTGAACTGGTCCCAAAAGCATGCATGATTAAAACAATTTGTTCTTTCTGTAACACACAAATATATTAACATGCAGCATCGGCATTACAAAATTAGCGATGTCCAGGGTAGATCAAGTCAAGTCAAGTCAAGTCAATTCTATAGAATCCTAAAAAGTATAATTGAATTCTCATATCAATCTGAGAAGATGCATCATAAAATTTAATGATTCACAACAAATAATAAAGTGTGATTATAAAATGATTTATCTACAAATGATAAGTTTTATTACAATCCAGATAACAGGGAGGGAACAGGGCACTGTCTACCTTTTATTTGATCTCATAGTGTCTCTGTGTCCTCACTAATAATTGACATTTCAGAATTAGGTTAGAATAATTAGGTCATAAGATGCACATACGAATGTAACTACCTACATGGACCTTGGCCTGTCTGAATTATTCAATTGAGTGGGAGTTCCTGTCCACAAGATCTTTAAAATTCATTATATCGGAAGCCACAAGACTACATGGACATTAATTGTGTTACATGTCACTGAACTGAGGTTGACAGACCATATGATATAGCCAGGAATGAAAATGACTGATCACAGTGAATCAATTAGCAAATAAGTCAATATGTCGGTAGGGTGTACTCATTTACTGGGGATACTGTAATGGTTGGCAGATACTCAAGCTTGCGTCATTAATATCTGATTCAGTAGTAAGTGAACTTGTATTTGATGCCACATCAAGCAAGTTGAAACTGCGCTATGGCGTACCTCAAGGATCGAAACTAGGTCCTATACTCTTTAAATCATATATAGCACCGCTGAGTGATATTGTAAGAGCTAAAGGACTAAACGGTCATAAATATGCAGATGATGAACAACTGATACTGTCCTTCAAACCTGGTGCAAGACAAAATGAGGACGGGGCAGTCAAGAAGATGGAAGATTGCATTGTATCTATTAGGAGCTTCCTACAGGAAAATAAACAGTGTAACAACAGTGACAAAACAGAATTCATAATTTTTGGGAGCAAAGGACATTTGGACAAACTGTCAGTGAAGAAAATAAATGTTGACGACAATCATGTTATTAAGCTACGGGATCATGTTAAAGACCTTGGGGTTGTACTTGATAACCGCCTAACGATGGCCACATATGTCAATACCATATGCAAAAAGGTCTACTTCAACATCAAGAACATCTCTAGAATCAGAAATACACTGCGTTCCCAATTATTATGCAACTATGCTTTTTTGCAATATCTCAAAAAGAAATAACACTATTGGGATATCCTTTACACATAATGGCATGTGCGCCATAAAGCAAATATTCTGTGACTTTCGTCCAATTCTGTTGTTTCAGTGAGGAGTTATGCTATATAATCAGGTTTTTGGGGTGTTCCCAATTATTATGCAATTCTTGAAAAGCTTCCATTGCCACCCAAAATCAACAAAGTTGATTATGAATTGACATTAGAACATACCTCATAACACTAAATAAAAAATAGAACCATCATTTCAAATGTGGATGCCTCCATGACCAAGAAATCAATATAATACAACTGCATTGAAAAACCATTGAAATTGGCTTTTTTCTCAATAAAGAAGCCTCCCATGCTCTTGAAAAATTTAATATCAATTAAATTCCAGCTTAGAATATATCTATAGCACACCATGGTCATACTGTGTGATGAAACACCAAATCCGGTATCTCTACAAAATATGACACCAATTCAAAAACTCACACTTCTGTTTCCCATTGGAATAGCATTGGCAATTCGATGCGTTCAATTCATTTCAAGATATTTGTCAAATACTGTGGTGCAACTTATTAATTGCCATTGGTTTACAGGAGAGTTCTAAACCTAAGGAAAGTGGAAAATGACTTTGGTAACGATTTTTAATTCTGTCTGGCTAACAGAGGCTTTTTATTGCAATAAAACTGTAATTTCAATGCTATTTCAATGCAGGAGAAAAACATGAATTTCTTGGCTATGAATGCTTCTATGTTTGAAATGATGGTTATACTTTTTCTATTGTGTTAAGGGGTATATGTTGGTGGCATCTTTAGATTAGTTTGGGTTATTTTGAGTGACCATGGATGCTTTTTCAAGAATTTGCATAATAATTGGGAACACCTCAAAACATCATTATATGGCATAACTCCCAACTGAGTCACTGGAATTGGACAAAATTGGCAGGATATTAGCTCCATGGTACACTTGTCATTATGTGAAAAGGATTTTCAAATAGTGTTATTTCCTTTTGAGATAATGCAAAAAAGCATAGCTGCATAATAATTGGGAATGCAGTGTAGTCTTACACTTGATGATACCAAAACCATTGTTAATGCATTAGTTTACTCCACATCTTGATTACGGCAATGGACTGTTGTATGGAGTAAACAAGTCACTACTCACCAAATTACAAGTGCCGCAGAACTAAACAGTAAGGCTTATAACAAAAACTGACAAATTGGACAGTGTGACTACACACAGAAAAAAGCCTGCACTGGCTACCGATTGCTGCAAGAATCATATACAAAATTATTACCCTAGTCTGGAAATCAAGGAATAACATGGCTCCGAATGCCTAACAAAACTACTGTCGGTTCACAGACCTCTACCTGGCTTTAGAAGCAATGACCAAAATCTTGTTCATATTCCCCGGAATTTGAATACAAAACTAGGATCCAGAGCCTTTAGCATGGCAGTCCCTTCCCTGTGAATAAGCTGCCAGAGAACATCAAACAAAGCAAAACTCTGCATAGACTTAAATGAGTGTTGAAAACCCACCTATTCCGTACTTATTATAATTGAATGACTTAAGCGCCTATGAGCAATGTTACTTTGAAATTGGCGCTATATAAATAATAATAATAATAATTAGTATTATTTATAGGGCTTGTCACGATGCCATTGATGTCCACCAACCTTTGAACGTAAGTTCTTGTCATTCATCGACTGTAACAAAGGTTACGGCAATAAATACATTTTTACTCATCTTTTTTTTTATTTTTACAAATTCTACATCATTTATGGATTGGTCCATCTGTGGCCAAATGGCCTCTATCAAGGGGCAACCCAGCTCACTCTAGATACAATAATGTACTTTTTAAATGATCTACTCTTTAATATATCCTTGGGAGACTTCATGCAAGTTGCTTTTATCACTCCTGTCTTTATTTTTTGTGGGGGTGGTTTGAGTTAAGACTGGTGTCACTTATTTGTGATAGATGAAGTAAATTGACATGACAAATGGCTCTTATCTCAAATTGGTTTCTCTGCCGGCATCTCTCTCAATCTAGATAAGTTATTTACTCCCAAATGAAATCAAATTACAGTCTTCAGTAAAAAGAAATAATAGCATAAAGTTTCCATTCTAACAAACAGAAAAACACTGTGCTTGGGATATGTGCTTAAAGCATTTAAGCTTTTACATGTGAGAAATTAAGGGGCAGGGACTACTTTGCAGAACTATCGAAAGTGGCCCACACCAAATTTAGCAATTTCCTTCTCCACTTCAGAGCAAGCTGAAAGACTGTGTCAAGATATATCCCTGGTTAATAAGACTTTTAGAATATAATTGAACACTGAACAATATATATTAATTAGATTTTAATCTCGTCACCATTTTTGTCTTGCCATCATGGACTAAAACATCAATCTTTCATATTGTGAAAACCTCAAATCAAAGTCACTTTGTTTTTGATTCTTACAAAACATTTACATCAGCCATTCTTATGCAGAGTCTGTATAGTTATCCTGTAAGATTTTAATTGTTTTGATGTCTGAATGTCCCTTGAAATTTTAGATCTTGAATTTGCGACTTGCAGGAAGATACCACCAACATCACATGCAAAGTATTCTTGAGAGAAAAAAAAAAGAAAAATAAAGGAATTATGTTTTGACAAAAAAACTTTATTGTCAGAGCGGTAACATGAAGATTACATATAACTTAAAGATGAGAAAATAAAATGCTTTAATAACATATTTTCATAAAAGTGTAAAAATCTATGTGGATTTGTTACCAGATTTGTACAACTGCATGTGTACTTTTTAAAAGAAAGATGCTTAAGCATGTTAAAATCCCCCCCCCCGAAAAAAAAATCGGATATGTTGATATTACGAATAGGGTAAACTGAGAAATGTTCGAGAGTACAAAGGTTTAAATCTTCAGAGAAGAAGTATTTTGCATTTCAACAAACTTGTAACACCATTACAACTGTTATGATAGTTGCTTGCTCTTGTGTTTCATGTAACTTCTTGTGTAACATGGGAGATAATTTCATCCATGGATCGAACAAGGAAATGGAAGTTAATTTGGGAGAAAACAACGAGTGTATGGGGATGTTTAAATCTGCTGTCAAAATGGAGTTGTAATTGTGTTTGATGCCTGAAAAGGCCATTTTTAGAAGCAACTGTTTGTTCATGGGACTTTACAGCATTCAAAAGGTATATTCCCCAACCAATGTATCCACCTTAATATTTGTAAATTGATGAGCTTGCATATCAGGTTTCTCTTGGCGTTCTAAATAATGGCTTTTGGTGTTCTACCGATCTATTTATATTTATAATTGATGTACAGATCACACACCTTCAGAAAATTGCTATTGTTGTTAAAGCCAAACTACTACTGTAAGGTAACACTATTAATTATCATTTCTGGGCTACCCACATAAGACCTTCTTAATGATTTATAATGATCAATTGGTTTACATTTATAGTGGTCTGAAAAAAAAAAGAAGATATACAATAAAGTGACATTGTGTAGGTGTCAATCATACTAAATCTTCATCTCATGCAGAAGACAATGAAGTTTGACACATGTTTACAATGGCCTCTTTGTGCGGGAAGAATACTTGATGAAACAAATTGCTTTTTACCACCACATAAAATCTAGTACCCACACTTGCAGATTTCCTGGTTGTGTCCCAAGTAGAATTGATGTCCAAAATCAAGATGCAGGGTCGTATTAACTGTTAAATGTAATGAAGGTTTATTTTTTACATTCCTACTGCTCACAAATGTTCTGGAAAATCCAGAAATGTTTGAATAATTAAATTTCAGATTCACTAAATCGCCATATCTATATATAATTACTCTATCTTCCAGACTTTGTTGTTTATCATTTCATTCCACCACTTCTTCCTCAATCATCACCAAACTTCGCATGTCTATTAGAATTGACATTTTCCCTTGAAATAAGCTCTGTTATCCTTCAAAACCCTCTCATTCCTCCTAAATCTGCCTTCAAATGACACCTTTTGCATGGAAAAACAACCCACGACATCACAGCACTGCTCCTTCAGCTGCTCATGCCCCCCTGCTGCACTCACTCAGCCTATGTGTTTCCGAGGGGAGTATTCTAATAACCAGAACAGCCTGCACTGATAATAGATAGATAGATAAATATGTTCACTAACAAAGCTATGCATCAGGGGGGGGGGTGTTATAGGGAACAGCCAATTCAAAAGTAAAATAGCAAGACCTAAAACCCTATCCACAGCTGAAGGAACTCAAATTTATTTTTACAAAATTGCAATGGCACAGGGAATTCTAACTTTAAATGACAAAACATCACTTTCTTTACATGTTTATATATATATGTCATACTATTAGCCAAATTCACGGAACCGTCCGTCTCTTTCAGCCAATCTACTGCTTGCCAAGATGCTCTTGTGCTGCCTCAGCCTGACCTGAGACACTTCGATTAACTTTTAGATAATGTTCTTGTTCTGCTCTTTTTTTACTCCCATTTCATTGGTATTATGCTAGTAGGAAATTAAGTTTTAAAGCAAATTTATCGATTCATCATTCATATTAGGTTCGCCTTTAGTTTGTTACTGTGGTTAGAATGAGAGAACAGTGGAGGACCCCCCCCCGGGACCCCCCTACTAGACCACTAAGACAGAAATAATATCTTGAAGAAAATATGGAGCTACGCAGACTCGCAAATGCCAAAACGAAGCCCGTACCTAAGATTAACACAAGCATAACAGGCTTCCAATCCCTTATCTGCAAACTTTCAATTCGAACTTTAAGCCTAATAAAACCCTTTTTTAAATAAAATGTTTTTTACCTAAACTGGACTCATTTGTTTGACAGCGAATCTTGTTGTAAAATCAATTCTAGCAAGCTAAAGGCACAATTTTTTCAGGTGTACGGGGCGGGGCGCGTTTTATAGATCTTCAGCATGCCTATTAAGAAATGTAGAGCTGACATGGACAAACATCCCCGCTCTCCTGCACATGCTCTCAGCGACTTGTATATTGATGATGTAGGAAATACTGCAGCCCACCACATGTCAAGCTGTCAACCAACATACATGTATATACTCGTCCATAAGGTCAATGTCATGACAAATAAATGTCAATGTTCTATTTTTCATCCAGATCACAAAAACAGATTTATGTAGATCTTGAACAAAATCCGATCTTTCTGTAATAAAAAAAAAGGTATATAATTATATACCCGTTTTTGGAAATTAAAATAATGCTTACACTGACTACAGTATAACATTTTGGAACATGACAAGAAAAACATTTAAAAGGTGACAAAGGAGGGACAACACTATACGTATTAGAGAGCTGCGAATGACAAGTAAATTGGTCTCAATAATATCTCATTAGAGAAATGATGAATTGATTGATGGATGGATGATTGGGGCTTTAATATATTATGTCCAACCAGAGCTTGAATAGAACTATAGAGGTTTTTGCACCTATTATCATTGTGTGAGATACAAATTATTTATTATATAGTTATATAAAAAAACAACATTGGTGCAAAAAACCCTGTGAATAGAACCTGGTACACACAAAAGTGGAAGTCCATACTGCTACAATGCATCCCCCTATATATTAAATGGACTTGCATGTCTTCAAAATAATGCCCTCATGATTGTGGTTGCAATCTAGACTTACATGTTAGCACTTCACAGTTCATTTACACTGTATAATGAAAAGTTGTTGGCAGCATGAAAATGTTACCTCAACTGATATGAATCGTGGTTTCATTGTCTTTCAACCATACTAAATCTTCATCTCAAGCAAAAGACAATGAGGATGATGAAGGTTCACAGCTCACCCTTTTTTGCTGGAAGAATACTAAGAGGACCAAATTGCATCGGAATGCTTTGGAATGCTCCATAAAGTCTTGTAAAACATGGTTAAATAGTTTCATTGGATCTCTGATTGTATATTAGTAACAGTTCTTTTGAGTTAGATCAATTTTTTAATTTACTCACTGACTGTTTCGGTCCACACAGTAACACCAGATGGCGCCTGTCCAGTGATGCCACCTACTGGACTTTCATTTCTGAAGATGGTCCCATGTTGTGTGGACCGAAACAGTCTGTTAGTAAATTAAAAGATGGATCAAACTCAAAAGAACTGTTACTAATAATCTTGTAAAACATACTTGTTGAATGCTTGTTCCTGTCCAAAGTCAACTTGATGCTCTTGATAGAGATTTACTGTAGTGCAAATTAAAATTTATGGATACACTGGTTTTTGGGTCCTTGGAATTCATTCCAAGACCATTGTCGTCAGCTTCATTTCCTGTTAACAGGTAAAGTTAGTGTATTCACTAAAACATTTCATAGACAAAATGACAACCCCAACTGATGTGCCCTGGTCATCAAAGTGGTGCTTATGCATCCCTGGCTCCAATACTGTGCTTCTCAGTGCTTAAATTGATGTTTATTTCACATATCCCTTCTGATAGCAGTCAGTACTTCACACAAAAACTGGTTCTGAATTTTGGACTGAGCTGCCCTCTTGTGCATAGTCATTGCATACCACAGCTGCCTGCAGGCTCGTTTTATTAAAAAATACAAAACAAAACAGTTTTCTTATAATGACCAATTGTGACTTATTTAGTATTTTTATACAGGAATTTCAGGTCAAAGTTAGTGCTTATAAATTAGTGGGGATTCTTGTTCAATAACTAAACAATAATATTTTTTCATATCTTTATGTATATGTGCAAATTTAACATGTCATTTAATCTTTCCATTTTTTATACAAATCTCAATAGATTCATAAGGTACAGATTGTGGATACAGACCAAGGACCCTATGCATGCATTGCATGCTATTTTCTATTTTATGTTCTGTATCAGAAAATGTTGGCTTATCACTATTTATAATTGTTCTTGAGCAGAGATGTCGATGCCACTACATTAAAGGTTTTTGAATAACTGTATTTAGAAGTCCAATATCTTGTACATTGTATATTTTATTCAAAAATGTTTAAAGTCACCCTACCTTTTAATGAATGTCCAGTTAACATAGTAAGTATGTGAAGAGGCGCTTATAACGCTCAACTGGTATTTTAGTTTTCAACAAATCCATTATCATTTCTAAAACTTCAACTTTCTCAGGTATAAGAAAATTAATTAGATCAGCGTTTTATGCAAGACGGTTAAAAAGTAACTATTAAAAAAATCGGGAAACAGCTGTTTGTGAATTGACACAATAGACTTCCCATCAATTTGCTGCAGTTATACTAGATTATCACAACACATTACCATGAAGTGAATTCATTATTAATGTTTGTCAAGATTTTACAATTGTTTGTGTTATCTAGTGAGAGTTGAGATATTACACATTGTCTGTCGACACATGTCCATCCTGCATAACTGCAAAACAATAGCAATATTAAAGGATGACTTTTCGAATCATACTGTGTTGCATGAGGATCAGTAAAAGAAGCAAAAAATTGGAAAACATTCTGCAACACCGATGTGAAGATTTCCTTGAGAGCCCAAGCATTTTGTTATTTTCGAAATAAACAAAAAAAGGCCATGTATTGAGCAATGGAGTGGTTTTGTGCATTAGAAATATGCTAAATTAAGATTTATTCCAATTAAGTCATATGATAATCCCTTGGCCATTTCTTACATTTTTTTAATCACATTTTCAATTACGCCATCTGCGATTTATAAACTTTCCACATTTAAAATAGTAGATTGGAAGTATATAAAATGAAAATGCTCATCTCAAAATGAGTTTTTTTGTAGTAGATAAAGTAAAATATTTCAATATCAAAATTTATTCCCAATAACGTTATTGTCATAGGTGTTGTTCGTTGTAATGCACTACATGTAGGTCAAATTGTTAACAATTTTATTTTGTTTAAATAAATGTGGGCCAAGTGCAATTGAAGTCGTCATGTCACTGCACTTGCGGAATGTGCCACATCATGATCTTCCATTTTACCAATAAACAGCAAAAAAATGGTGCACAAACATGTTGCAAATAACAAAGTGACATTTAAAAAACAAATTCCATAATTTTGCTTGATGTACAACAACTTCCTTTCACAGAAATTTAAGCTGTCAACACGCATATCATGGATATCATGTCATCCGATATGCAGGAAATGGGCCATGTATTTTAGGGTCCTTGCCCAAAAAATTCATGGTATTTTTGGCTAACCTGATTGGTTCAGGAACACCCAGAATGTCACACAGCCTTTGAATCCCCACATGCAGTCAAGTGAGAATGACCAGAATCTTGTGGTAATTAATTCACCTGTAACATATTGCAGTTTAGTGCCACTCATTTTCTGACACAAATAATGTCACCAGTCGCATGACCTATTACAATAACTTCAGAAGCTTGGCAGCGTGACGGAAAAGTTGTCTGCTGAAGCAAATCACCCAGGCAAAACTAATTTTATTCATGTTACTTCCAGAATTATTCATAGAGGTTGGTCGATAGAAATAATTACATTCAGAAACGATTCATTACATGAACATCAATATATACATTTTTTTGTATCTTGACTAAGGAAAATCTGATTGTATATAATTGTACAGGATTTATGTATTTTACTAAATAACTATTTTCCAATAAAGAACTTGAAACTTGAACTTGAAACAATAAAAAATGATTTTGATATGCCCAAGAACAATAACATAATAGTTGATGCTTTTGCTGATCCATGACAGTATTAAATATTATATATTGATTACTCAATTTTTTAAATCTTTTTTGTATAAGACAATGCTTTTAGCTTATTCTCGAGGTCACATGTCACGATTTTGTGAAATAAAACGTCAAG
This sequence comes from Platynereis dumerilii, assembly GCA_026936325.1. NCBI lineage: Eukaryota > Metazoa > Annelida > Polychaeta > Phyllodocida > Nereididae > Platynereis > Platynereis dumerilii. The sequence goes on from JAPTHN010000014.1 coordinate 15,607,315, forward strand.
CATAATAGTATCTTATGCTCCTTTTGTGTAGTGTCATAGTAATCCATTACCTCAACTGGTTTTAGTTCTTTGTGTCCATTATGCGGATCTCCTGACACAGCATGACATGAGAAGGTCCGATATCCATTACAAAATTCTTTTCTACCGAAACACTACACAATCTGAAATATGTCTTTTGGTTTGTTTTCTGATATTCTTTTCTTTCTGTTTTAGGGAAAATTTAGCTTAAACAGGCAAAGATGGATATATTATAGATAGACAGTCATCAGACCCTGTGTCCTGGGAACTCATGTGGATTGATTTAACATGAGATTGATGAGAAAGAGGGAGCTTGCCTGCCATGTACACTGATACACCCCACAAACATTTTTTGGAGAAAGGAAGCCAAGCAGATGGTTAAAATGAACATGATTGAAATCAATGGTTTCCAAGGCATCATGTAACTCATTTGAAAATTTTGTGAGATTAACAAATAATCAGGTGTACAGTGTGAGAACAGTTATAAACGTTTTCCTTTTGAAGAAAACAGCATAGAAAACCAGTGTATAAAAACAATCTGCACTACAGTAAATCTTTATCAAGAGCATCAAGTTTGCTTTGGACACTATGAAGCAATCTACAAGTATGTTTTACAAGACTTTATGGAGCATTCCAAAGAATTCCGATGCAATTTGGTTCACTTAGTATTCTTCCAGTATGAAAGGGATACTGCGAACCTCCATCAACCTCATGGTTTTTGTTTGCAACGAAGATTTAGTATGATTGACACACTATGAAACCATTCGTATCACTTGTGATTTACATTTTGATACTGAGGTTTAACATGAAGCCAATCCAAAAAATATTATGCATGGAGATTGAGGTGGCTCAGTTGGTACAGTGTTGCTGGCTTCCAGTTGTTGGAACCAAGGTTCTGTTCAAGACAGGTCAATAAGTAGATATATATGGTAACTGGAGCCCTTCAAGCCCAGTTCTTGGGAGAGAGAGCAACAGTCCTGAACATGCTACATATATACTCCATGTGAGGGATCTTTTACTTGTCCAGCACAGACACTGATACAAGGGACCGCCAATTTAACGTCTCATCCACTCGACATCCAGCTAGTCTTTTGCTCATGAAGGTCCAATGAAAATTTCGGATTCCTGACGAGCATCTTAACCACTCAGCCGCCCAGCTGCTGGGTCATCTGAACCTAGATAAGATGGTGGTTTCAATCATTGCCTCATTGACATGATCTTAATAATAACCAACTGAATGCTTGAGACTGGATGCATGTGGCCTGTTCTCAAAGCCAATATATTCCATTCAGTGATGCTCTACTGGATTTGCAGAACAATATACATATCATTCACTGCTATCTAATAGTAATGCCCTGCCAATGTCACCTTTACAAATTTGTTTTTCTTGTTATATTACAGCTCCTTGTGGATTGGTGGTCAACTGGAAAAAATAATTTTCTTATTTTAAATTGGCAAGCTGGCTTTTCCATATCATTGATAATATTCTGTTTGTCTCCTTATCATCTTATTTGATGAAATACCCTAAGTCATTTAACTAGTTTGTTCGTTGTCACCTATGGTGCTTGATATGATTAGCACTGAATCAACTGATTAACCATACATGACATAAACAAAACACATTCAAGCCAATCTCATCGCACGACCAGGTTGAAAGTTAATTTTGAAACTGTCTGAACTACTAATCCGCAAACAGTTCTAATGCTTTGGTCAATTTTAGCATAGTTTCATTTCTAGAGAAGAACAAGTTCATGTTTTATCAAAGAACGATTAGATTTCTGTTGTCCTTGTGATCTAGATATTAGGAATAGAACATTGACATTTATGTGTCATGACATTGACCTTATGGAAGAGTATGTTGGTTGACATCTTTACTTGTGGTATTTTCTGTTTCATCAATGTATGCAAGTGTTGATTGATGTTTGGGGCTTTATGTCCCATATTTATTCACTTCGTAGGCTAATTAGGACAGGGGGAGGACACGGCAATGAGGCAACTTAAAAAGCCGTCCAACATCTGCCCAAGTGGCCTGGCAAGAGCTGGATTTAAACCATGGACCCAGCAATTGGCAGTCCAGCACGCTACAACTAGACCAACCCTCCCCCCTCATTATATATGCAAGTCAATGAGAGAATGTGTGGGGGAAAGAGATGTTTGTCCATGTCAACACTACATTTTTTAAAAGGTATGTATATTCAGAAAACAGTTGAAGACCTAGAAAAGGTTCCTGAAGCATTGTTTCTTAATTTAGCTCATTCAAATTGAGTAAACAAGATTCACAGTTAAAACAAACAAAAGCCTTTCCTTGTGTTTTGAATCTTCTTCTCATTGTCTATGTACCTCACAAATGCACCACCCCCACACAGTAACAAACCTGAGAAAGCTGAAACAATGAAATGGCTTTCCAATTTGAGTATTATTCAGTTATGCCTGAATTTTAAGATTGTTTTCTATCAGATTTTGCAGAACATTCTTGAGTAGTACGACTCAGGGTTATTTTAAAGCCATAAACAAGAGATGCAATTTGAAACCTGCATTGCAATTAACAGTTTGCATCAGTGATGGAAATGGAAAATTTTCGTCGGTGGAGCTCTCGGCTCGTGCGGCAGCGGCTCGCCATTCCAATTTTTTTTAATGGAAATAATTCTTCAACTAGAGCATAATTTTGGCCAAAAATGACTGAAAAAGTAACATGATAATTGTAATTTCCCCACTGATCATTGGGGGAGCTGTAGCAGGGTACAGCTCCCCCTGTTTTTTGCATCTTGATTTTGGACATCAGGTGTGCTTGGGGCACAACCAAAGCAATCTGTGTATACATGAACACAAGCTTTTATATGGCAGTAAAAAGCAATTTGGTTCATCAAGTATTCTTCTTGCACAAAGAGGCCATTGTAAACATGTGTCAAACTTCATTGTCTTCTGCCGGAAGTGAAGATTTAGTATGATTGACACCTATGCAATGTCACTTCATTGTTATCTTCTTTTTCAGACCACAATAAATTGAAATTGATTTTATTTTGCCTCAACAGAGATTACAGTATAAAAACATGTAAAAACATACAGTAAAAACAGGATATCACAGACTGAAGGTTAAAACGAAGAGAGTAACAGTGTTAAAAGATATCTATTATAATCATTAAAATTCTGCAGGAGCATTTTACAGCTGTCTGAGACCCCGTCTGGGACAGTTGATTTAATGGTTTTACAGGCTCTCTTATAACATGAATCCTCCAGTAGAGTATTAACAAAAGATAGCTGACTAGTATGACATATTTTCTGATATCGATGGACAATAGTGTTGTTACATAATTTATGTGGATGTTTAATTATATAAAAATACAGACTTTTTGCCCTGGCAGAGTTATTCATGATCGAATGAAATAGTTGTACAGTTTGACAATCTATGATCTGATTAGCTTTCGGAATTGAGAGAGCTGTCAACAATGGAGTGGAGCGAAGAAATTTACTAAGGCCTAAAGATGCCTTTACAAATTTTGATTGTATTTTGTTGATTTCATTTATATTTGTTTGAGTAAAATTAGAGCATTCATTTGCATAAAAAAGAATTGGTTGTAGGGCTGTTTTCCAAAGATAGGAGACAACCCTTGGCTCCACTCCATTCTTACACATCCCAGCTCCTTGCAGTGCATAAAAGGCCTGTCTGCACTTCTGAATTCTTTTTGATACATGACAGTTGGATTTATTACCCAATGTAGCACCTAAATAGTCCATTTCATCTGATACATTTATCACCTGGTTATTCAGAGTCCACCTTGGCGACATTAAATAACATTTCCCAAAAATTATACAGGACGTTTTACTAGCATTAAAAGATAATCCACATTTAGCTATTTGAGAGTTAGTAAAGTCTATTAAGGTCTGAAGACCGGTTACAGTTGTACTAGTGAGTAGGATATCATCTGCATAGCAAAACACATTGTATATATACGTTATTCATTGAATAATTGTAAATCATGAAGAAGCTCTTACGTGGGTAGCCCAGAAATACTAATTAATAGTTCTACCTTACAGCAATTGTTTGGTACAGAGGTATATGCCTAATATTATACAGTGTATACAGTAGTACATGTTTAGGATATGTGATACGAACCTCAATTATAGATAATTAATGTTCAAAACACCAAAGGCTTTTGCTCGGAACACTCACATTCACTGTCATTAATTTACAGACATTTTTCATTGTAAAGAATCAACAAACAGTTCTTTCTATAAATGACATCAAAACTAAATGGCATCAAACACAATTTCCATTTCTTATATAAGACAGTAAACTTCCTCCTACACTGTTTGTTTTCTCCATAATTGGCTTCTACTTCCTTGTTCCATGGATGAAATTATCTGCCATCTGAGTCTTACTATGGATAGTTGCATGCTCTCGGGTTTCATGTAATTTCCTGAAAAGTGGGCCAATATTGTAATGGTGTTACGAGAATGTTGAAATCCAAAATAACTTCTTCTGAGATAATGTTTTGCCTTTGCAGACTCGAAAACTTCTCTGTTTACCCTAATCATGATTTCAACACAACCCAATCTTCCGATATCTGAATTAGATATGGAATTTTTACTTAAATTTTCTAAAAGATTACATATGCAATTGTACAGATCTGATTACAACTGCATATAGATTTTAACACTTTTACGAAAATGTATAAGTACTTTCATTTTCTTGGCTATACATTATGTGTAATGTCCATGTTACTGTTCTGAGCAACGCAAATTTTTTGTAAAAACTCAAAAATTTCCTATTCATAGATTTTTTAGCCAGAAATACAAAGTCTCAGATATGTGTTTTTGACAAGACAAAGGACATACTAGTTGGATTAATTCATTAACACAGGGCATCTCTACAGCCAAATATAAAGCCTCTTAGTCTTCAATATTCCAATCAACTAACATACAGATGCCCTCAGTCACTTCTATGCTATTGACTTCTGCTGTCTATTACTTTCATTACACTGACTGGTTGAAAATATGAAATATTCGGAACGTTTGCTGAAATAGGATGACACTGTTTTGACGAAGCCTCTTTGAATATCGCTAGCATTCAGAAACATCAGTCTTTGTTATTAATTTATTATTTCATACAATTTACACCTCTACAGACAAGCATTTGCAAGTGTTCAGTACGACAATTCCGATATTACTTGTTGTCCAGGAATCCAGGGGGACGGACGGTTAATCTTGCGGTAGAGTGCTAGGCTGCCAATCGTTGGGTCCAGGGTTCAAATCAAGCTCTTGCCCGGTCACCTGGGCCTATGTTGGATGGCTGTTTCAATCATACTTCATCTCATTGCTGCGTGCTCCTCCTGTCCTAATTAGTCTTCCAAGTGCATAAATACAGGACGCAAAGCTCCCAATCATCAATCCATTCATCCTTGCTGTCTACTTATTCTCTGCTTACATTTACCGCGGTACAATTTTTTGAGGTTTTGTCTCACACATGAGCTGGTTATTATTGGAAACATGTCAGTTTGTCAACTCGGGCTAAAGCCCATTCCCAGATAAAATGTATTCACATGTATTGAAGAGGATAAACTATAAGTTAGTAAATGTAACTGCAACATGGTTGGTTAATGGAATTACCGAGCACTTGGGCAGTAATACTACTCGTCGGAAAGAAAAACATCAATCATTTGCTCTCTTATAAATTAGCATGGAAAACATGTAGCAGTTTCAAGTTTGCTTGATCACATGCCATTTGTCATGTTGATCACCACTTTTAAATCTTAAGAATATGAAATATGTTGTATCCAAGTCAAAAGTGAAGACTACTTCTTTTCACAAGTTTGACATTAATCTCCAGTAAGTGATGTTTTTCTCAAGTCATGCAAGGTTTCTGCTCAACTTGTTACTTCCGATCCTGACAAATTCATTCTCATCAATTTTGACGATGTTATTTTTACAGCTTCAACACCTACACTTATTTTGATAAATTAGCTCTCGGCTGTGCTATTTGTAACTGTTTTAAGTGAAAAACATCAATTAAATATTCCTTATTATATTAAGCATTTTAGCTTTGTCATTGTCAAAACATATTCGGTCTGGAACAATTGATATACTTGCCTCTAAGGATGAATTTGTTTTGTAGCATTACTTTTTCAAGTCCGTCTCAGTCCATTTCTTTACAAACTGCCTTTAGTGCTATACTTTGAAGAAATACCTTTGAACAAATTTGATTAAAATAACCTCTGGACTCTGGTGAATGATCGAAAAGGTTGCCTTCTGTCTAAACGGCTTCTTTTGCTTCAAAGAAATTACGCTTTTAACTTACTGCTTAGGTGGTTTTAACCTGCATTTCCTGTTCACCACAACAAAATTAATTTCTAAAAGGCTAAGACATAAGAATTTGACATCTTTTTTCAGATTTAAGTATTCAAAAAAGCAATTTCTTGAGGTAAAATATGATCAGAAATACAGTCCCAGGCATAAAAAGGTTTTAGACAGAATCACAAAATCTTCAATAAAAAAATTAAATTGGACTCCTGAAGGCAATGTAGATCAGGCCTGTGTCTTTCTACAATTGACATATCAGTTCGTTTTATGTTACTCTTTAAAATCCATCCTGTTCACATGACACCTATACCCAAGAAGTACATTTGTAAATGTTCTTCCTGTGAAAGACATTTTATCAAAGTATTTTTAAGACAATAATGACAAATTGATCTCTGAGGTTTTTTAGCACCCGTACAACAAGCGGCCTCATGAAATTGTGTTAGCTTAGTTGAAAGCTGAATACGAAATTGATGAGAATGAATTCATCAGGATAAGTCCCAAAAAGTTGAGCAAAATCATTGCATGTTTAGAGAATTGTATCACTCATTACTGATGATTAATGTCAAAATGTTGGAATAATCCTTTGTCTAGCACACATTAAATTTCATTCTCAAGATGTGTGGTGCATGGTCACAAACTTGAAGAATAGCTTGTGATCAAGTAAGCTACAATAATATTTTAACTTTGTATAATGATTAATTGTTCACTGGAACTTACTTTTTTACATAACATTTCAGCCTCTCAGAGCAACATTATGCCAAAAAAGTAAGTTCCGGTGAACAATTAATCATTATGCATGGATATACCTGGGACCAAGAACAAACTATTCTCCATAATATTTTGACTCTTTACAATCTCCTTATACTTGGTACATGGTGTGGTATTTTAAATAAACACAAGAATATACTCCTTTTGGGGGAAAGCGTGTACTATGGTCCTGAGTGATGGATACAATACATTGATTGTTTTCTATTGACTGGAGCATTCTGACTGCCAGCCCATATTTTCCCCATAACTGCGGAAATCCATTCCTTTATTGCACGGGAAATACGAGGGAAAATATGAGGGGAAATACGAAAATATGTGTGAAAATACGAGGGGAAATACAAAGAAGATGTGAAGGAATATGAGGTTATACCATGGGTAGGTGCAGTACATCCCCGGTATACTCCAAGAGACCCCAGTATATTCCGAGACCCGAATGGTCGAGGAATATACTGGGGTCAAGGAACTATACTGGAATGTACTGCACCTACCCATGGTATGACCTTTTTATCCCATGTCTAGGCACATTTTCAAAATAATATCAAACTTTTACTTATAAATAAATGTATTATAACTGCTTCTTATAATTCTAGCTTGAACTGACAATTCTTGTTTCAGTAATATTTTTATTACGGCAAAAGTTTTTAAGATATCACCTTAAAATTTTGCGTCAATTGTTGGTTCATTGGAGTTTTACTTGACCTAGTCTTTTGTTCTTTATATATTGTCAATTTCTGAGCACAAAACAGAGCACTTTCCATCTGAAAGGGAAATTGACTGTATAGTTCATCACAATTCTGTAAGCTGTTACATTAGTAAATTAGTAATACTTGATACCAGTGTGTGTTTCCTTAGTACAGAAAGGTAAACATTGACATTGTTGACCATTCTTGGAACTATCTAATGCATATTTCATAGTTCCCAAAACCTTAAATGCCCTGATTCTCTAACAATCTCTTTTTAGCTGAGGTTCTCTGTAACTAATTTTTTTAAGCAGGAAAAAATATATATGTATGTTTTGGTTGCATTTGTTCGTAAAATCCTTTTGACAATGGCCTTCCATGAAGAACTTAATTTGGTCAAGTCCCTGCTTGCCTGTTATGGGCACGGTAAAGCCACATGTGCAAAATGTATGCTACGGAAGCCAGAATGGTGGATTATTGGAGCTTTTTGTTGAACCACGACCAGGAGCCAATGGATGTAGTTATAAAATGTTTATTGTAAATTTATATTGAATATATAATGGAATTGAATCAAAGGCGGAAATGCAAGAAATGTATGACAATAAAAGGAAATTGATAGCAAGGGTAAAATGGGGTCAGGAATATGTGTTTATCACCATCTAAAGCATAATATTATGGATGTCCATCTGCTGTTGTCCCTGTGCGCATCCTAATATCTTTTAGCTGAGTAAGAAGTGAATGAGATTTGCAGAGCAATCCTTCACTGACAGTTGCAAGAAGTACTTTAAGAGCAGTTCTCAGTAACTGAAGGCAGAGCTAAGCTGAACTGACCAAGACAGAGTGGAAACTGGAAAGAGCTGAGTAGATCTTAACAAATAAGAGGATGGGACAAAGCAACAACTGATCGACTTTGGAAATCTTTCAAGTGAAGGGGCATATGCATTAGCTCTTGTGTGTACAGTTGAACCCAATATATTTCCTAGTGGATACTCCTGCACTTCCATGCACTTCCATGACTTTGCACTCCCCAGCCCTCCCACCATTCACTAACATGTCACTTGAATGGCAACAGTTAGGGAAACCATTTAATAATCGGGGGGGGGGGGGCTTGGAGTTTTCCTCAGTGGGAAATTATCTATTTCATGGTAACGGCAACAGTAGTTATTCATTTCGAGCTCTCAACGTTGCTAAATATTCACTCCAAAAGAGCAAGCAACACCTTCTTAAGAAAAACAACCACCAGAAATGTTTTATTTTAATACTGCCCAAAAAAATGTATTTATTTCATCAAAACTAAAACAAGAATTCATTTATTTTTAAAAAAAGCCCTCCCCCTTCCTTGAGTGTAAATGGTAGCCCCCTTTAATTTCTGTCTAGAAAAATTGGGATATTTATGGAAATAGCAATGATCTTTCAATATTAAAGCAGAGTTTTTTAAAAATCATTCTCTATGATTTAAGCTGTTTTTATTAGCTGGGACATGACGGCATGAAGTGGTATGGGTGAGGGCGAGTGTCTTTCTGAGATGCATCAGCACAAGATACAAGCCAACTCCATAAATGTTCCATGGGTTAAGAACAAATTGACTTCCATGATTGACAGTCAATGTATTCCATATTTAATAATGTGTGGGATATTTTAAACACCCAAAATGCATAGCTATTGACATAAAATCATAAACATATATACAGGACGCCAATTTAAAAATCCCATCTTGATCTATTTAATTATCCACCATGGATCATAGAGCCATGACTAATGAATTGAAGAGGTATTGAAATGAGGGAATCGAATTTGATACTTCAGCAGAGAAGATTTTGACACAATGGGCAAATCGTTATTGCAGCAACATCAGGACAACATTGTAATTTTGGTGAAAATTATGTAGAATTGTTTGAGGCAAGTATAAATTATGTGGTTACAACCCTTGGGTCACAAATCACATAGTAACTAAGCTGACCTGAAGGAGATACTAATTTATAAACTTGATTTGTTGTGATTATTGTCAATATGAGAGACTGACATTTACATCGTAACATGGAAATACAAAATTTCCTGTTAGTAGTATATATAATTTCTTACAATGGTTGCATAAATAGAAAATGTTATTCTCTATATTATTTTCAGAGTGTTACATAGAAATATCGTACCTCCTACACAGGAAGTAGTGCAATTCAAACTCTCAGCATGAGCTAATTTTGAATTCATGCACCATAATTGCAGGCATTTATAAAATATAACCCCTGCAAACTCAAGATAATGTCATTTGTGATTACTGTATTTGCTAACCTTTTCAAGCCATGCAAAAAATATGAAATTGTGCAGAATGTAAACCCCATCATTTATAAGCAATTAAATGTAAAAACTAAGCAACATAGACAAGACCATTATATATTTTCATAATGGCCATGAAATTAATGGATGATAATCACTGTGATCTGATGAAATTAAACCAATGAAATCACTGTGATCTGATGAAATTAAACCAATGAAATCACTGTGATCTGATGAAATTAAACCAATGAAATCACTGTGATCTGATGAAATTAAACCAATGAAATCACTGTGATCTGATGAAATTAAACCAATGAAATCACTGCGATCAGATGAAATTAAACCAAAGTATGCTGTGGTGAAGTTAGATGCTCAAGCTTTAAGATTTGAGTCATTTCAACAAGGATTGCTTTTCAAATAGTCCCAAGTTCACTTCATTTTAGGGCAATGTCATTAATTTGTTTTTCTTTCTCCAAAATACATGACTTCTCACATTCATAAGGTCACTGGTTTGAGGTGTCATCTTGAGAAATGTCACTCAATCCCAATTGTGTCTTAATTGTGATAATTTCTTACAATTTCTTACAAATCTATGGGTTTATTATAAGTGTTGTCCAAAAACAATCTGAACTTCACCATCTGTGTGACATTTGTTGCAGAGGAGGTCGTGCTTAGCTGAAATTAATTCTCGGTCAGCTTGAGCAGGATATTTGGTACCTAAAGGTGATATTTTTTGTCTAGCAGTAATGCCAGTGATTTTTTCCCCAAATTAACAAAGTTGTAATCAGAGCTTTTGACTTTCTTGCAGTCATGGCAGATGGAATGATAACTAATTCATAGAAAAATTATTAGAAAACCAACATCCTAGTTATGTAGGAAAAATTACCTGTTAAATGCTCAGAATTAATATCCAGCAATTTAAAAACCACTGGCTTCTTGGGGGCTAAAACGGACACCAGGTCCCCGACCTAACAAGCTTCAACAAGCCACTCTCACTTGGTTGACTCATCAGTCTTGCTCCTCCCCATCTCTGGGTTATTTTCTTCTTATGCCCATATGGCTGGATCCTAGGCTCAATTTCAACTAGCTCTGCTAGGGTCACTTCGACCTATGTTGGATAGAGCTCTGCAGTTATTGTCTTTTCCTTCATAACTGTGCCCCCTCCTGTCCTTATTAGCCTCCTGAGCACATACTTACCGGATGTGCAGGGAAAGCCCCATTCATCCATCCGTCAAAAACTAGAATACAAGCAACAGCTGAATTCAATGACAGCACCTAAATTGGCTTCCATACATCACGTTCAGTCACAAATTGTGAGTCACAATACTCTTTGTTTTCTCTGCTAAGAAATTGAGTTAGCATTTGTCACTTGATGGCTTAAAAACCCTTTTAAAAAATCAGGAAACATCTGTTTGTGAGTTTGTCAGATCAGAGAGTTTGTCAGATTAGCAAGAGCTTACGTCACAGAAGTGAGGTGACCTAGATTCTTGTGATTTAAACACAGTACTTTGATTCACCTATTCTTGTTAAAATACCAATACCCTATTGTTTGTATAAGGCAGATGTAATGATGAGATGAGCCATTAATATTTTTTTGCTTCATTATGTCACATTTTCTTGGAATTTTGATTAAAACTGGTCCTTAATGGGGGCTTGAGCTTTTATTAATGGGTGTGCTTTTTAATACATAAAGTACGGTAGTTGAGGTTTTCAAAGAGTGATTCTAAAGGGAAGATAACAAAAATTTTTGTTCAATCTCCATGGTTTATTCTTCTTGTGAATTTTTTTCCAAAAAAAAATTCATGTTTATTAGTTATGGTGTACATGTATCACTGATAAAAAAAAGCTAAAAAAAAACACTTTTTCCTCAATTCATAATAAGCAAAAGTCTTTCCTAAAATTATTTCCTCTGATCTCTTTCCTGAGGGCGATTTGACCAATTTTGACATCGGCAATCAGGGGTGTCAGTGCTTGGAATTTAGCATTGTTCCAAATGTGGGATAAAAACAAAATATAATTGGTTTTTATTGCATTTCTTTGTTACATTGAAGGATATGAATAAAATGGGGGATATGTTGTCATTCTCGACATTTCTATTTGCAAGTAAAATAACCCCACCCATTCCAAGAACTGAATTCTAAACCAGACTTGTTGTCAAAAGATACAATGAAGACAAATTTTTGTGATTTCTAAATTTTGTGACATTTTGAACTGTGACATTTTTTTAATGTTATTGCCATTTTGATATTCATGCCATTGAAACTTAAGCCTTATTAAATTCAGTGGAACAATATTTATAATATAAACATATACATCTACCAGTTTAAATTAATTTTATTTTTATGTCACATATGTCACATTGTATGATGGTCACTATGGCCACTGGCGCTGAGGGCAGACAGGGACTAAATATAGGGGAGACTGGGGCTGGTTGTCACTGGGCTCGTTGTCACAGTGTGTAAAACGCATGCAAGTTGAAGGTAAAAAATTACTTTTTGTGACATGAAATTTTTTAACAGACTGTGTACCTACCAGACTCCCTTCCAGGGGTCAAGATTTTTCAAAAAGACTCCAGTGGGTTATAAAAGCATTAAACAATGATTGGTTGAGCTGTGTAACTCCATAGTTTAGTGCAATAAAAAGTGAGACAACCAGCCCCTGTGACAACCAGCCCCGGTCTCCCCTACATAAGAAAAAAGCTATCATCGGCTATGGATAAAATTATATAAAATTGCATTAATTATCATGATAAAACTCATAATTTAACCAACAAATTGAGTAATTTGTCATAATAATACTATTTTTACAAAATCAGTCACATTTCTAACCAGACTATCACGATTTATGATAGATACAATTGTGAACATTATCATTATCATATTATTTTTGGAAGACAAAACCATATATTCATGATGTACTTAACACATTTACTGGGCCATTCAACAATTTACTTGAGCAATTGGTATTTATGCCTACAATTTTAACATCAAATAAAAATTAATTTTCGTAAATGAAGAAAAAATAATTATTTTATCAAAATCATTGACACTCCTTAGATGTGAAATTACGCTTTAAATGACCTGATTATTTCAAGAAATTCGACACGTTTTCAATTTTCTTTCTCAATTTCCATTTTTTCTTTTCTTTTAGTACCGTTACCTTTAAAATGCGATTTGAAAGGAAATATAGCAGGGATAACTTGGGACTAGCTGCCCGGGACCAGTGTTTGGTAGCCCTGCGCGCTATCATGCACAAAGCAAACCCTCCCCGCTTGAAGGATATAGAGCTGTAGCATCAATACTTTTTTGTTTTGAAAGACATTCAGATTACACCTCAAAGTTGGAACAGTCAGGTCAGTAAAACATTTTGAGTTAATGGATTACTATATTATGCTGTCAACATCAAGGATATAAAGGGTCAGTCCATTGCCTCAGAACAAAGCTCTCAAACCAATAAAGTTGATGGCTTATGATGACACAACACAGGAAGATCAAAATACTATTGTTCTTTTATTCTTGCAAATTTTGACACTAGACCAGCAAAATGGTTGCAATGGATTCCAGTAAAGCATTAGCTAAAAGCACTTTGCTGAGCAGCTAATATGCGCTGACACAAAAAAACCAGGGCTGAAATTGGCAGAATACCAAATATCTTACAGCTTAAAATATAAGTGTATGTGTAATATAATTGTGTATAAAAGAAGTAAGACATAATCATCTTATATCAATTTTGGAATGAGAGTTATACAATCTAAAAAATGAATCTCGTTCAAAAATGTAGGGTCTGTCCTTCATATTAAAATGAATGATGTCTTGTCAAGGATGGTGTAGGGTTTTGGGAAAACCAAACTTATTTGCAAAAAACCAATTGGCATTTAAAAAAGTCATCATATCCTATATTTTACTTCATGCTTATTCCTTTGAATCAGTTAATTTTGTAACTCATTGTCATTAACTGTTAGGTTTGTGAGCAGTTTTGATAAGATGCAAATATTAAAATCTTCATTTGGTTAACTACAATTATGTTAAACAAGTCAAGATTATTTTGTTGATTTTGATTTGCTTTTGTTCATTATATTTAGTAATTGTGTCGACTGAACGAAGATTTATAAAGAATGGTTATTTGAAAAAATAATAGCCAACCAGAAAAATATAGACAAATTTTCAATTGGAAATAATTTCATTTGCTTGAAAACCTACAATCATAACGCCAGGATGCATCAAACTGTTCATTCTTAGAGATTTTTTTTTGTCAAGCAAAACCTTAAAAAAAAACCATTTCTTTTGGGTTTGCCTCCATTGACAATGCAAACCTCCCTTCATTTTTTAATAATAACTCAGGAAAAAAATGCCCGCAATTGCTCTTATTATTCTGTCAAAGCTGTATTATCGATAGTATTCTATAATGAAATTAAGGTATTCAACTATTCATTGATTATTATCGCCTTTCTATAATAATGATCCAGAAGCAACGAATAATGAAATCAATGCTTGCTCTGAGAGCAATGCATTGTCACTGGCATTCATGAAAAATCTGCATATGTTCACATTCTTGATTTGTGTGGGTTTAAGAAAAAACACATTTCATTGTCATTTGAGAATAATTATCTTGGTGCAAAAATGAAAAAACAAATTATTAGGGGTCTTTATCAGACATACAGTATCAGACGAAAGTTTAGACCGCATCAATCTTTTGTCAATATAAGGGAAAATAGATGCTCAGCAAAAGAACTTCTGCATGGATTCTCTTGCCTATGTATCAGGAAGTTCTACAGTAGAGACAAATTCAATTATTTTTATCACTTACTTGAATATGTGTGATAAGCAAAAAATTCAGGTGTTCTAAACTTACGTCTGATGCTACTTACATCCAAAAAGGCCTTTAATGGCATTGTACATTAGAGGAAAGGTGGGTAAATTATCCAATGTTATTTTAGACAAGATATTCAATCATGTTTCATGTGATTTAAAGGCAATGAGTTATGACACAAGAAAAAACATATTTTTAATTTTTTTTTTAAATTTCAACATAAGGGGTAATAATGGTGATTCGATGAGCCAAAATTGTTAATAAATGGAAGGTCAACTAAAACGCACATAGAAAATATATGTCTGACACATTTTGATCCTTCTAATGGAGTATGACTACACTCGACACCCAGCCATAGTGCAAAAATGGTGTTTTTCACTAGGTTTTGTCTGACAGCCACTCATTTGAAGTATCATAAAACAATGACCAAGGTGTTTACATTGACCTGAGCATGTGTCCTGATAAAATCAAACAACTTTTGTTTGTTCGCTTTACTTACAATGAAACTACATCCACTTTTATGGAAGGCATAAATCTGGCCCATTCGTTAACATTACGTTTCAATACACCATCCAGAGTAGCGTCTGTAATTTTGTCTGTACTGTGGAAAAAGAACAAAAGTTTTTTGATTTTATCAGGACACATGCTCAGGTCAATGTAAACACCTCGGTCATTGTTTTATGATACTTCAAATGGGTGGCTGTCAGACAAAACCTAGGGAAAAACACCATTTTTGCACTATGGCTGGGTGTCGAGTGCAGTCATACTCCATTAGAAGGATCAAAATGTGTCAGACATATATTTTCTATGTGCGTTTTAGTTGACTTTTCATTCATTAACAAATTTGGCTCATTGAATCACCATTATTACTCCTTCAGTTCAAATTTAATAAAAGTATTTAAAAATATGTTTTTTCCTGTGTCATGACTCATTGCCTTTAAATAACATGAAACATGATTGAATATCTTGTCTAAAATAACATTGGATAATTTACCCACCTTTCCTCTAATGTACAATGCCATTAAAGGCCTTTTTGGATGTAAGTAGCATCAGACGTAAGTTTAGACCACCTGAAATTTTTGTTTATCACACATATTCAAGTAGGTGATAAAAATTGTTGAAGTTTTCTCTATTGTAGAACTTCTCTGATATATAGGCAAGAGAATCCATGCAGAAGTTCTTTCGCTGAGCACCTATTTTCCCTTATATTGACAAAAGATTGACGCGGTCTAAACTTTCGTCTGATACTGTATTAAAAAGTGACATTAGTGTCGAAGGACAAAACATAGGCTCTGCAAATCAGATGCCAAATGCATGTGTGGGAATCCTATTTCATTGTGAGCAAGCACTTTTTGTATCATTGTTACCTTCTAATTTATGACATCTAATGTCAAAAACAGTTACTCTTCCGATTTCTCCACAAAAGTTCATTGACATTTGCAGATCATATTCAGACACGTGTATGTTTTATGTGTGTACGTTGTAAGTTTGATGAACACACGTTTTGGATTAGAACTTCTGAAAATGATAATTATCTTCAAATGCTACTCAATAAAATCTATGGTTGCACTCTTTCATAATTATTTTGTGCATATTAATATCTTAATGCCTAACACATTGGATCTACATAACGTATTTACCATGCTGGCTGACTGGTTAGATAGAGGCCAGACAGACATGAGCTGCTGCAGGTCTATGTCTGCATGGGTTCGAGTCCCGCTGGGAAATGCAATCAACAATTTCAGTGGACCTTCATGAGTACAGTCAAAGCTGGATGTTGTTCGGATGAGATGTTAAATTGGCATCCCCATGTATCAGTGTCTCTGCTGGGCATATAACAGATCTCTCAGATGGCGTAAATGAGTAATACTTTGAGAACTTTCACTCTCTCTCCCACTCTCTCTTCCATCTCAACAATCAACCCTTGTGAGCACCCAGAACTGAGCTTAGAGGGCTGAACTTACCACATCCATATCTACCTGATATCTACTCATATCAGTGATTTTATAAACTACTATAACCTTAATATAATGCCGAATAGAGATCAATCTGAGTATAGGAAATTTCATAATATTACGACTAATTAAACTATTACCAACACTCCTTAAATGAAATTACACTTGCAGTGATTCCCTTATCTTTGTAATCTCCTTATAATTTCTCATTTCCTTTCTCAAATTTCCTTTTGCAGTTAGGGATATTGCATTTCATCAATTCCAACAGGAAATTGAAAAGGATGGGACAGCGGTTAGTGTGGCAAGTTCATGTGGGGTGAAGGCTTGTAATAGTATACCTGTTGATTTTGGAATTCAGGCAGTATTATTTAAAAGCCAATATCAAAGGTCAAAACAAGTATGTGATGTAAGAATGTCTTACTTGCAAGTTTTCAACAGCAAGGTCCCTCCAGGACAATGTCATCATCTCAGTTTTTTTAATTTTGGAGAAAATTTGGGCTAAATTTGACATGGAGTATTTCTTTTTACCAATGCTGGCAAACAAAATTCGCCCAGATATTTTTTTCAATCTTTTTAATTTATATTTTGCATTTACTCTCTATAAGATTCATTGTTGCTACCATATTATTGCCATTACTTTGTTATTTCATTTATGTGACTCTATGTGTAATTGATAACACTTAAAATAACACTGATGTTTATATTGTGTTGAAAATCAATTCATTATCATAATCATTTCATCATTATCATTTCATTTCCATACATGCATCGTTTAGTTTAGTATAATTTCTTGTTTTAAGCTATTTCATCGGGGGATACCCACCTATATATATATAGCAATGGAATTTCATGCTCGGGTGTCTCCCATTACCATCTGTCATTTCGATTATATACGTAAATTTATATATATACTTGTAAAATGTGGTTACTATGATGGTATATTGAAATAAACAAATTACAAAAAATTACCTCGCAAAGCAAAGGCTGTTAAGCTACCATACTTGAGTTCAGTCCATCTATATTCGGCATGCATCCATGTCGTAAACATTCTGTGTACTACGTATTTCTAAGTATTATTTAGACAATGATTTGGGGGGTTCCAACATGCATTTTTGTCAGTTAGACAAAGCAGGGAGCTAACATGCAAATTTGTCTGTTAGATTGCAGCTTTTTCGATGGTATAAGTATCCTGGTGATGTCTAATATACAATATGATACCTCAGTGAAAACACACTATTCTAGCAGTGCAAGTGAAAACTGACAGAAATTTGAAGCACAAGGCATCAACACCACTTAGAATAAATTACTTTTGATGCAAATGTCTATTTTGCTCTATGGCTGTTATTGAATATTTCAAAATGGTCTGCTATAATTCATAAAAATAGAATAGTGCCATATTCTACCTAATAGAGGCCTGAAATCTATTGAACTGTTAACTTGAATTTGATTTGTCACTGGACTTCACTGCATTAAATGACACTTTATTGTAGATTCATATAATTTATCTGTTTAAAATCTATTTGATAATTAAACTTATACCATTTGACACCTCTGTCAGCCAATCACAAGCCAGTATTTCACTGCAATAAATCCTATATCATTTGTTCTCCACTTGTCGTCTCATGTTTGACCGTTTGAGTGCGTGTCTCATGGTATAAGTCGGTTATTAACCATGGGATTGGGAATATGCGTTTATCACTTTTCAGCTATTATATAGCTTTGTTTCACAAGTTAATGAAGATTGACTTAATTTGCTTTATTCACAACTTCCACAGATCTGCGACTGTTTGTTGAGATCTGGGGCTGTGAACAACCCAAGACGATAGCCCAAGACCTCAGAACTGGTCAGTTCTACCTGAACAGAAAGACATCAGTTTGACGCTGAGCAATATGGGTTACTGCACTGATTTTTTGAGGCGATGCATCAGCCTATCGCTGATATATTCTTAGTGACTCTATTTGGCGCCATGCGCCTCTGTATAGATGGCTACAGGCCTCCCGACAGGAGGCCAGAGACCAAAATTGGAAATTCAGGCTGTGAGGCCACGTCAGCACAACGGGGCTAGAGTAGTACGCAGTAAAATGCGGACCGTGCAAATTTGCGGACCGGCGGGCCGCGGGATTTCGTAATAAAACGCGGATGGGCAGTTGCGGAACGGGACGCTTTTTGCGGGATCGGCGCTAAAAACATGCAGATGTGGTCTAATTTGCTGAACAAGCTGAATTTGCTTTAAAAATCGCCTCTATTTTTTTTTAAAAAAATTTTCTTGTTATTCCCCAGATTGGCCCAGAAAAAAGCTGAATAACAATTAAAACCTCTTGTTTGTAAAATGAGCTTTTGAAAATGAAACCAGATTGAAATCATTTTCCTAAGCATTATGAACTTCAGTATTTTTATTGATCGAAGAATGTTTCTTTGTTTTGTTCCAATCTTTGGCTGTTTTTGATATACACAGAATTGTAGATTATTTATACAATTCTTTATTATAATCCAATTCTTTATTAAAAAATAGTTATGTATCACGAATCATCATGTTATTCACAAATTGATATGATTAAATCATATATATAATAATACGTATCACATTCAATTTTGCAATTTCTGATTTAGTATAGTAATTTTCTCAAATATTTTCTATATCATTTTGTTCAATAAGGTTAGAATAACAGATAATTGATACATGATAGGCAGTTATCTGCATGACAGTTATTCAGCTGCATAATATTTACCATGGATTGTCGTGCATCTACAGTCTAGCATTTTTTCATGAAGCACGTGTTTGGAGACACGAGAGAAATCATAAGAAGGAAACACAGGATCTAGGAAAGCATAGTACCCAGACTCATTCCTTCCTGCGCTCAGCGGCTTAGAAGGCACTGATGATGTCACAAAGTAATTGTGAATCAGCTGAAGTTGTTAATTGTGTCATTTGGAGAATATTCTTATAATTTGAAGTTTGTGGGTGCATTTTAACTTTAATCCAACACTTCCTTCTTCCCATCAAAAATATTCTTCATTGTCGGATGTCTTTTTGACTTCAATTTTTATGAATTCAAAATTAGTATCTCCTTTTTGTTAAAATTTGCACAATTCCCAAATTGAGAGTCAGCCAACAATTAAAACTGTTCTTTGCAAAAATATTAGGATCTTTAGTTACTAATATAATTCTAAGGATTTCAAACTGATCTATAGATGTCACGGATAGTGATATAACAAATGATAGATTGAAGTTGTTCTGTCAGTCTCTTAGCTGAAGAAGGCTCTGTGCATTTTACCATTAATTTTACAAAATATGTTCCTGTGGTTCTAGAACTAGTTATTAACCAACCACTTTTGAATAAACAAGTCAATTTTTGCTCCAACACAATAATTTTCATGGAATTATATACATGCATGTAATAGCTGTTAATTTTCAAATAAATTCGATCTCGATCCCATTCCAGTGCTGGATGTCAACCAATTATTGTTTTCGATAATTTATTGATCCTTTAAGTAAATATTGTTTACATCAACAGAATAATTACAGTATATATTTCTAAACCATGAGGAGAGAGAGTTAGCACAGTTGCAAGTATATGCTATACCGCATGTCGCTGGATCCAGGGTTAGATTCCCACTGTGACTATATGACTCACCAGGACGGCAGTTTCAGTCATCCTTTGGGTTTAATCATCAGATGCATAAATGCAGGATAAGTCTAAATCATTCATTTAACCCAACCAGGGCCTGCAGTCAGAGAGAAATAATAAATGCTATTATTATTGAAGCCATAATCTTTTTCCGGAGAATCCAGCTTGAATCAGGTAGAAATTCTCTCAATTAGTTATATCCGGCCACTGATGTGTTTACAAGTGTCCTTATTTGTAGGTAACAATGGAGGGAGAATTGCTTCAGTCAGAGGGCTGCATCACAAGGCAACAGAAAACGGAAAGATTTTGGTCAATGACATATTTCCATTCTAAGAGCTATTATAAATTTCTTGGAAGTGTATTCATACCTAGGGTGAGTAAACTGAGTATACCACTTTAAAACTTCATCTTATTATATCTACACTCATGATCAAAATGCTGGAATAATGTGGATTTTCAAGGTGTCAGAACTTCAAAGTTCTAAAATTGCTGATTCAATGTAAGGAATTGCAAAGATTTTTTCCTCAGACATTAGATTAATGTATAAATGATATTATAAACCATTTTTAGTGGCTGAGAATTATTTAAAATTTTCTTTTGGTGACCCGGAAAAATTGATCATTTTTAGTAAAAAATCATCAAAATTTGAATCATATTTCAACAACATAGAAATTTTGACATATCCAAACCATTCCAACTCAATCTTGATGTGTACAACCAAAGAACATCGCAATATCATGTTGAATGCCACAAGCTCTGACCTCCGCCTTCACTTGACTTGGCATGAATTCCGCCAACCTGTTTTTTGCTTCTTATTGACCATTATGGCCAAATTTTAGTGAAAGTCTCTTGCACCTGGTCCAGATCAGTTGGCTGAACCTCCATCTTGTGTGCAATATGGTCCAAGATGTCCCTATAGTGTTATTTAGGCTCAAGTCTGGTAAAGTTGCCAATAACGGCAAATTCTCAATTTTCCAGGTTTTGAAGGATTTGTGATGCCCTACAAGCTTGAGCATTGATTTAAATTAATAAAACTTTTCAAATGAGGTGTTTTCTACACTGGGGTACCATTTCCTCTTCCAAATAGAGTACACTCTTGGCAAAAATGCTGGAATATTTTGAGAATTTCAAGTAAATTCCATCTCAGTCAATATATCCTACTACATGTTTCACAGAGCTGATGGAGAGATTTTTGTGTGATGGGAGGGTGTCCAGATACTGTCCAAATACTGCCTCATGGCCACAAGGGCTCAGGGTGGCGGTTCAGTGCCTGTTTGGTGTGTCATCCATTATGACGGAAATTTGTGTCGGGTTGTGCAGAATGGAAACATACCGGCTGTCTCCTATCTGAGTTTGTTGGAAGAGGAAATGGTACCACAGTGTAGAGAACACTTCAGTTGAAACATTTCATTCATTTATGGCTATGCTCAAGCTTGTAGGGCATCACAAATCCGTCAAAACCTGGAAAATTGAGAAAATTGAGAATTTGACGTTATGGGCAACTTCGCCACACTAGAACCTTAATTGCACCGTCGGGACATCTTGGACTTTATTGCACGTAAGATGAAAATTCTGCCAACTGATTTGGACCAGGTGCAAGACTGCAAGCGACTTTCACTGAAGAATGACCATATCGGTCGAAAAGAAGCGAGAAACAAGTTGATGGAATCCATGTCAAATCAAGTGAAGGCAGAGGTCAATGCATATGACATTCAACATGCAATTTTGATGTTTTTTGGTTGAACACATCCAGATTGAGTTGGCATTTTTTGGATATGTTTAAATTTTGTGTCTATGTTGTTGAGCCATGATGCAATTTTTAATGATTTTTTACTAAAAATCATCTATTTTTCCTGGACACCCAAAGAAAATTTCAAATAATTCTCAGCCACTAAAAATGTTTTGTAATATTATTTATACATAAATCTAATCTTTGCAATTCCCCACATTAAATCACCAATTTAGGAACTTTGAAGTTCTGACAAGTTGAAAATCCAAATTATTCCAGCATTTTGATAAAGAGTGTAAAATAACATCCACCTTAATCTCGTTGGGCTGTCCTACAAGTACAAAACTGTTCCACCAATCAAAATTTAAATACTTCCTTTTTTCTGACATTTGAATCTGGTAATGTCAAGATTCTCTTTTCTGGGAATATATTTCAAATATATCAGTTGATGATAACCTAAAACAACTTAAGCAGTAGACTGACATTTTAAAGTGTCAAAGTGTAGTGTTACATGAAAATGAAATATGCAACTCTATGGCATTTTGAATAAAAGGAAAATAAGGATTTGACCTCAAAATTACCTGTAAAGTAGAAATTTCTAAATGATGTTCATATTCACCTAAAAGTACTTAAAGTATAAGTCTTTTAATGCATTCCATATTCTGGCAAATCGGCATGGCTAGCAAACTTTTGGGTAGGCAGGCGACATTTGCACCAAGTCCACAATGCACATTTTATACCACTTCAATATAAAATTCAAAATCAAATCTCAAATAACATACTTCGGAAACAATTGATTTTCAATAATGTTAATTAATTTTGATCTTATACAAAATTAAGTTCATGTAATATTACAATGTTTCAATTTTGGATTTTACAGCAGACTTCAATGAAACATATGGATATTTTTGTTTTGTCTTGAAATAGGACCACAAGTACGAAACATCATCCTGAATTGTGGCCCTATCGTTTCAACAAGTTGACCCCAAAACCGCTTAATTCACAGGAACCACGAGATTGAAGACGCGTTGCGTTCGAATTTAATGATGCGACAATTCCAATGCTCAATTATTTTCAAATCCAAGCATATGCCATGACAGCTTGTTTTAATAAGATGATTTTAACCTGTAATTCTAGAGGATTTACCTAAAAAGATAAACCCGAAAATGTCTTGGTCTTGTAGGGTGACCAGGTGACACCTGTCTTGCTGACCACAAAGATGGGATGCTGTAAACATATCAGGACATTAAGGAGAAAAACGCCTCCATGGGGGAAACCACCAGAAACTCCTTCCTTGGTCACTAATGACCCTACTCTGAGCCTAGTTCCAGGAGTGATGCCATGGTTACCATGCTGGCTGACAAGTTAGAGGCCAGACCATAGAAATACATAGAACGGACATGAGGCTGTTTGATGCCACCTCAAGATGAGGTCACCAAATCCGCCATATTGGAACTGCCCTGAGACATGATGTCACAATAGACTAATTATGATGTGACATCATGCCATTGTTATAAGTGACATCACTGTCATTTGTGATGTCACTGTACCATTGTGTCAGGATACAGGGCAGTTCCAAGATGGTGGATTTGGTTGCTTCATCTGCCAGAGCCTCATGTCCGTTCTATGTATTTCTATGTGCCATGGTTACCATGCTGGCTGACAAGTTAGAGGCCAGACCCGCTCCACTGAAGGTCTTTGCCCGCATGGGTTGGAGCCCTGGCTGGGAAACTGAACATTTTAAGTGGACCTTCAAGAGTGAAGTCCATGCTGTTGTTCGGATGAGATGTTAACATTTCATCCCCACACTCTAAAAAAATTCGGGACAAAACTGGTTCTTTATATGGAAAATGTTTTTTTTTTTAAACCAAGCTTCCATGCAAAAACCAATATAGATTTTTCAAAAAACCGTTTTGGATTTTAAAAAAACGCAGTCTTGTCCCAAAATATTTTGGAGTGTATGTGTGTAGTAGTGTCTGTCTCAGGCATATAAAGGATCTCTCACATGCTGGAAAAGAGTGATACGTTGAGAACATATAACGGAGTGGCTGATTCGTCCTTTCTGCTGGGGTAGTCTTACTTTATTTTTGGCTGTACTGAAACTACTGTACCTGAACAAAACCATCAGAAAAGAAATCAGTTTGAAGCCAAGCAATGTGGGTCACTGTGCAGAGTTTAAATTACACAGATTGGCCCAGAAAAAAAGCTTATTAAGAATTAAAACCTCTTGTTTGTAAAATTAGTCTTTGAAAATGAAACCTGATTAAAATCATTTTTCTAAGCATTATGACCTTCAGAATTTTTTTATCGAAGAATATTTCTTTGTTCATTCCACTCTTTGGCTGATTTGAATACATAATGAATTTCCGGTTTTATTTATACAATTCTTTATTATAAAATAGTTACATATGTATCATGAATCATCATGTTATTTACGAACTTATATGATTAAATTGTATATATAATAATCCATATCACATTCAATTTTGCAATTTTTGATTAGTATAATCATTTTCTCGAATATTTTCTATATTGTTCAATAAGGTTAGAATAATAGATAATTGATACATGATAGGCAGTTATCTGCATGGCAGTTATTCAGCTGCATAATATTTACCACGGCTTGACTTGCATCTACAGTCTAGCATTGCTTCAATCACAGAGCTCGTGTTTGGAGATATGAAGGAAATCATAAGACAAAAACACGTTTCCTATCGGCATTCAGGTGACTAGCAGGTACTGGTTCACTATCTACATCGCAAAGGAGTTGTGAATTGGCTGATGTAGATAATTATCATTTTTCGAATGGTCAAAAATTCACAGAAATAAATATTGACTGAGATCAGTCATTGACCAGGGAGACCAGATTGGTGTACGACAAAGGCTACATGTATGGTTATGTTGGGAGGGTGAGCGAAAATTGTCCGAATTTCATGAGCCAGTTTTCATACCATTTCAAATATCTTGTCTCGGAAACCATTGTCTTAAAATTTGAAGATTGTGCATGCATTTTAAGCCAAGACTTCCCTCTTCCCATATCAAAAATATTCGTTATTGTCTCATGTCTTTTTTACTTCAATTTCATTTTTTCAAAATTCAAAACACCGTTGGTTCAAATTGGCAAGACTCCCATATTGAGCAGTTAGCTAACAATTAAAACTCCTCTTTGCAAGATTTTTAGGAGCTTTAGATATGAATATAAATAAAAGGACCTTTAACTGATCTATAGATGTCTTGAATAGTCAAGCAACAAATAATGGTTTTTAGGTTGCTCTATCGATCTCCCAGTTGCAAAGCCTATACAAATCTTTTCTGCCTATATCAACCTCAGTTTTTGCAAATATGTTCCTCTTGTCCTACAACCAGTTGTAAATCACCCTTAAATAAACAAATCAATTACCGCACCACACAATAATTTGAATTATATAATATCTGTTAATTTTCATACAAAATCTAGCTTAAAATCCTCCAAGTGTCGGGTGTCGACCAATTAATGTCTTCTGTCATTCACCGAATTTTTAAATAATTATTGTCTGCATCAACAGAATAATTACAGTATATATTTCTTATCCATGGGAAGGGAGAGTTAGCTCAGTTTTAAGTACACTTAAACCCAAAATAAAGTAAGACTACCCCAGCAGGAATGAAGAATCAGCCACTACTCTACCCTTTCACACCTTTCCCCAGAATCACTTCCTACCTTTTCCTACTTTTGACAACTTTCCATGGTACAACTGCAGTTTTTGTTTGAACAGTGAAGGGAGTTAAATTCCATTGTTGACAATCATTTGAGCATACAATACATGGGCCTAATGTCTGAAAACGCAGCTTTTGAATATCATAACGAAGTTGTAGTACACTATAGCCTACACGGTCTTGCTCTCGGTCTCGGAGGGTCAATGCCTCTGTCTCACAGTGCTCAGTCTCGGATACTCATGCCTCGGTCTCTGTCGGATGTTGTTGTCTCAACTCCCAACACTGGCAGAGGCTCTTGGAAATAAATGTTCT
Organism: Platynereis dumerilii; assembly: GCA_026936325.1. Lineage (NCBI taxonomy): Eukaryota > Metazoa > Annelida > Polychaeta > Phyllodocida > Nereididae > Platynereis > Platynereis dumerilii. The sequence continues at coordinate 15,633,483 of JAPTHN010000014.1, forward strand.
CAAGTCAGTTGGCTCTCCGAAATTGAGTCGGGTGGATCCCTTTGACATGTAAATTCCTAGAGTATGTCGGCGGAGGCCTTTTTCAAAATTTCTCAAGTCAGTTGGCCCCCTCTGGCCAAACATCGGAGGGGGGGGGAAGGGGTCACACACGGATACAGTCCTGTCTATCATAAATGTCTACAAAACAACTGCCACCTTAATCGTGTTGTGCAATCATACAAGTTCAAGACTGTTCTTCATATCAAAATTTAAAATGAAAAAATTATCAATTTTTCTAACATTTAAATATTAGAATAATGTCGATAATTTCTATTCAGGGAATATGTTTCAATATCAACCTAAAAAACATAACTTTAACAGCAAGCTGACATTTTATTGTGTCAGTAATGTTGCATTACATATATACATATAATAGTATGAACTTATATGACATTTTGAAAAATAAGAATTTGCACCCAAAATGTATGCAGTAAATATTTCTAAATGACATTCCTATTCACCTAAAAGTACTCAGGTCAGTTAATGCACTTTTGAGCTTTTTCTGGACTGCGCTGCAACGCCCTCAAATGATGTGACGTGGAAAGTATCCTTAAAAAGCTCAAAAGAGCATTAGCCATCCAGAGTACTTAAAACAGTTGTTTTTGGTTCATTCAATAGGCGTACTGCGTGCTGGCTTTTTGGGTTGGTGAGCCAAAATGTAATTTTCCAGATTTCATGCCATTTGGACCAACACACCTTAGAAACTATTCATTTTCAATAATGTTTATTTGATCATGTTCCCTGAATATTTATTACCCTTTCCCGAATATCCAGTGATCCAAATGCACTCTAAAAAAGGTCCCGACATTTTTTAGAGTGTGAAGGAATAATTAAAAACAAGATGTCATATTCTCATAAGCTCAAAATAGTAAGTAAGTATTTGGCATTTTTTAAACAGGTAGAAATGTCCTTTTTCAGCGTAGCTGATGATCAGTCTCTCATATCACACACTAAGATACCACAATTTTTGTGTAATACAATAAATTTACCTCAATATCAATTCATGACCTTATGGTTAACGTTTCAAGGGAACATGCATATTTAGTTTTAATAGAACCACAGATATATAGATGCAAAACATCATCATGATTTGTGGCCTCGCAGGATCTGTAACATTGGTCAACATAATCTCGTAGGTAGACCGCTAAATTTAGAGAAACCGCAAGTATGAAAACGCTTAGTGTTTGAATAATAATTTGATTCGATGCTCAATTACTGATAAATCCAACCGCTCAGGATAAATGACATACATTCATATCATGCAAAAGCCGATAAACAGTGTTCCTGGAAGTGGAACAGGTGATGTTCCACAATCGGGTCAATGCTAAAACATCCAAAAATAATCCATATGTAAGATAATGGATTTTAAATCCATAAGATGAACAGGTAGATGTTTTGGATGTGTCTGACATGAATGACTGCAATTTTCTTTCATGTACTCTTAATATACATTTAACCCAAATGTAACTGTTTGTAAAGCAAATAAACTTGACAGCTATTCATTACCTATTTACCAAAAATAAGTATTATAGTTTATAATGTGGGGGGGGGGAGGATTGGTCTAGCGGTAGCGTGTTGGGCTGCCAATCGCTGGGTCCAGGGTTCAAATTCGGCTCTTGCCAGGTCACATGGACCTATGTCGGACGGCTGTTTCAATCATCCTTCACCTCATTGCTGTATCCTCCTTCTGTCCTAATTAGCCTACCAAGTGCAAAAATACAGGACGTAAAGCCCCAATCATCCATCCATCTGTTCATAATGTTTTCATCTTCTGGATTAGGATCCATGCTCCCACAATCGTATTTATTGATGATGCCTAGCAAAATATCACATGCTTGACTTACTTACAAGCACTGTACAGGACCAAGAGGCAAAGTTTAGAGAACTTGAGACAACTTCGAAAGCAAATCTGAGAATATTGCAATGTGGTATGCATTGAAAGGCTGTTATCAACTTTCATGTCCTTAAAGTTAAAGCGGATGGATTTTTACGAAAAATTAACATGCCTCTTGAGGTTTTAAGCCTATTACAATTATAGGCCTACTGCTGTATACTGCAATTTAATGATTCATAAAAAAGAAGGTTCTTGGCCTAATAAACTGAAATCTGGTAAAACATGGATTTTGAACCTAGCACAGTTACCATGCATCTTTGTTGGAAAATTTATTCATATTAGATGGCATGGATGTTTTTGGAATTTATGAGACAGGTGATTATAAATGAAAGAAATCACATTTGTCATCCAGTTGTCAGATTGCAGATCGGAAAGGTAAACTTTAATCTCTTCAACTCTAACAAAACAGAAACCTTGATTTAATATAGCAATTTCTTTTGGCATTTAAAGCATGTATACATCTGCCAGCTGACATTGCTAATTGTCTTATGCAGTAAATCTATTTCAGATGACAAATAGAAGAAAACCCACAATATATATATATATATATATCATCTTTTTTTCTATCATTGGGGATGAAGAGGTTTGTCATTTAATAGCCATTTCCGAATTACAAACATTTACTCAATGCGACAGCAATGATTGCTTCTGCTTTGAAGTTATATCATTCTAATCACTTTATCTGATTACATTTATTTTAGCAGGGTAGATTATCCAGTATGAGTTGATTACTGCCTAATGAGACTTATTTTTATAAGACTAAAATAAATTTGATTGTCTTCCTGCTGCACAAAGTAGAATTTTTAGCGCATTTTGTTTCCAGAAGAGCACCTGCACAGACCATTTCATGACTACAGAAGGGGCATTGTACCCCAGCATGAAACCACGTCGTGACTATACATTGCACCCCACTGACAGACCACTTCATGACTACATGTACAGTAGAGGAATTGCACCCCAATATGAGATCACTTCATGACAACTGAAAGGGCATTGCACCACAGTGTGAGACAGCTTCATATTACAGAAGGGGCATTTCACCCCAATATAGAATCACTTCAATGACCACAAATGAAGCAGTCTAATGAAATAATGATGTATAGTAAAAATGATAGCAATTAATAAATACATAAGTGCAAATGCCTAGATCCTTTGTTAGAAATATGAACAACTGAGGGAAAAAACTATTAATAAAGTGACTGTGAGCACAAGCTCTTGCAGCAATTGACATGGAAATATTATCTGGATGACTTTTTGCAGATACATCATACGCATCCAAAATGTAAAGATCGCCCCAGTCCACCTTTTATCGTGTATGTAACTGTATGTGATGTTTTATGGAGGGTATCTTGCCTGAGGCTGTATTATCTTTTTAAGCCAAACCTTTGTTCTTTGACAATGGTAGAGATATCAGAGAAGAAAAGCTTGGTGGCTTGCTGGGTAACTTGGTCGGTAGACATATTATCCAAGAGAAAATATTAGCAATTGTTTAGCCTATTGTAAGTCTATTTCTGGCTTTATGGTATTTCAGCAATTCATATTGCCATATAAGTCATTGTTGAGAATTCTTTGGAGAACTTTCTGTCTTTAGCTGTCATGTTTGTGGCAAAATCTCGATATCTTGCTTATCAATAAGACATGGTATAAGGCTTCCAGATACAGTAATTATCCCATGTAATTATTAAGATTATCAACAACAATAAAAATCATGAAAGACTGTTTCTAACAATCAAAGCTTGTTTTCACACTGCATCTCTTCCTTACACTGTAAACTTTGAAATTTTGAGTCGGCTCAAATGATTGAGTCAGATGTTTGCACAATTTGTTTGAGCCAACATAACTTGTTGTCTGAGTTAATATGACAACGGAAAGATTATCATAACTCAAAAAACAAGCTATGTTAGCTCAAACAAATTGTGCAACCATCTCACTCAATCATTTGAGCAGACTCAAAATTTCAAAGTTTACAGTGTAAGGAAGAGATGCAGTGTGAAAACAAGCTTTGATTGTTAGAAACAGTCTTTCATGATTCTACTTTTCGGATGCTGGTCAAGAAAAAATCCCGCAAATGTAAGGTAAATGTAAGAATGTGTCACTGCTTTAGGGTCATGTTTCCCACTTATCTCACCATGTCAGTTGAACTTCATAAGTGGTTTGAAGCTCACTAGTCCTTTAGTAAGTCACTTTCTCAAGAAGTTCCCACCTAAACCTAATAAAATAAGTCCTCAGGGTAGGTTCAAAGTCAGGTCACAATCCAGTCGTTAAGCACTTTAGATGGCCAGTGTAAATCGCATGCCCTCAGAATACCTAGAGGTATGTTGGGGCAAGTGAATTACCATATAATGGGGTAATCGTGTTTGAGGTGCAAGTAATTGTATTTTGAGCCTCTATGTGTAGGTACTCCATATACTTCAGAAGTAAGATCATTATTCGACTGGAAGAAATCGTTTTTGGAATTTACTTAGGCCTACATATCAGTCAGGACATAGAATGTATCCCAATGATGCCTACACATGCAGTAAACTTTGAAAAAAGCCTCTCTGAACTCTGACCATTTTAGACCAAGTCAAATGAAATCGCTTGGAAACCAGTGATTTTCAATGATAATTAATCATCTGCCCAGATTTAGACTCCTTGTATAGGGGAACGGGGGCACATTCGGACGCGGGGCACTGTGGGACGGTGGGGATTTCTTGGATCCTGGCAAGGTATATGATATGGCAGTGCAATCATACCTTGTAATTTCACATTCTGATGTTTCCATGGTTTTATTGACAAATTACAGCCACATGCAGAAGTATGGCAAGCAAAAGTTTGTTTTCCTACCACTATGGACGGGTTCAATTGGAACCATTCTGTGGACAGACCTTGAACAATGAGGCTTTCTCAGTGCTTGTATGAATTTTATATATCGTAACGAACAGTTATGAATTGCTATCGTGATAAACACACTCACTGGTGTCCATGAAATTAGCATTTTGGTGTTAAAGTCATATCAGGGCTCATTGGGACAGTGAATTCGGGGCACATTGGGACGCTCTTAATATGGCAGAGTTTAAGTGTCCAAGGCAACTGAATGACCTGGGACAGCACACAACAGGTGTTCAGGCTACAGTGAATAGAGGTATAGTGGATTACCATGCTCTGTGAACAAATTTGTCGCAAAGCACTGTGCGTTACTTACATAGATGTCCGCACCCAGGACAGTTTATGTTAAATGTTTAAAACTGTTTAAAGTTGAACTATTGGCACTACAAGGTGTTAATGCACTGCATATTGTCTTACGCACTACTTATATATGATATCTATTGCACATGGAGTGTTAAGATGAATTTTTAATTGATGTCCCCAGCCGGGGCACATTGGGACAGTCATTTCTACGACTCTCTGGCAGCAAAAGGGTAGGTGCAGTCTAGTTTATTATGCCTTGCATTTAAGCTCAATAGTATGGGTGATATTCATGCAAACTTTCGAGTTCTTCAGAGCTTTCAGCATTGAGCAAAACTAATAGACGTAAAAAGTGTCCCAATGTGCCCCCGTTCCCCCTATGCACTTTGGCCTTTTCGTGAAGTTCTAGGGGCCCCCCCCCCCCGATACGCCTATGACTCTGACCATTGCATTCGGTTTGAGTATCGGCCCGGTTGGGTGATGAATTAGAGATGACAGTTCATACAGTGTACTGCTAGCAGTACAAAGGAGTACAGCTTACCAAGCCAAGTAATAGTTATTTTCATCCCCAAACTGGGTAATTAAGAGGTCAAAACATACATAAAATGGATGACATTAAATAGGAAATTAATGAAACTGAAATGAATCTTGTATGTTTTGTCATACTACAGTTTCATGCCATCATGGATCATTGAGCAAAAGATGACCGATACATATTAGTCAAGATCTGTGGCAATCTCATTCTCTCGGTTTTTTATTTAATTCTAGAGCAAAACTAGATAACGGATGGGCGTTATCTTCCCAATTTTAGTGAATTTTGAATTTGGAAAGCTGATAACTTTACATCGTACGAAGCATCAAAAGGTTTTGTTTCTCCAACCAAGTGTACAGCTTTTGATATGGTTGAATTTATTATTTCAACAGAGTAAAGAAGAAGCAAGATATCACGGATAATAAAACAATTTAAGAAATACAAAATATTAAGAAGCTGTATAGTGATCTCACATGACAAACGATTCCATTACTGTCTTTTTACCAGGATAAAAACTCACCAATCAAATAATTTAATCTTCCTCTCTTCTCAGTGTAATTTTAATTCAAAAGGAAGAAAATACGGTTATCAGCTTTCACTCGACAGACAGAGAGGAATATGGAAATATAATATACAAAAATAAAACATACATATCCTTATGAAGCAGACAAGAGAATTGATTACCTGACAAGAAACCTAACTGAAAACTTGATGTAAGATGGAAAGCAAATCTTTATTCTTGATACGTTCATACACTTACAATTAGTTATCCCTGAGGTTCCTCCTATACTAAGTAGTGTAGGCCATTGTAGTGATGATTATCAGACATCTAGGTAATGATCCAAATTATGAAAGATTAAAGAGGCTCTCTGGACTTACTATAAATTTGTTGGGGGCAACATTTTTCTTGTAAACCCTACAGTCATCATCAGTATACTTCTAACTATTGGCGCTCCTAGTAGAGAAAAGTGTAAACAAGGGAAAATGGAAATGACATATCAGAAGTATAATGAGAAGATAATGAAGACCTGATTGAGTAAGATGATTAGCTTGAAACTTGTTTTTGTTATTGGCTACCATTTGAAATTATTTATTTTGAATGAAAATCCCACATTGTTTTTCCAGATAGATTATTCAATTCGGGCAATTTTCTACTGATCTGCAATTCAAGCACCTACTTATAAATGCATTCAGTTTTTAGACAGGTTGATGGAAAAATTAAACCCTCGATAAGATTACATCTTTTAATTATCACTCAAAAGAGTCAACAATAAATCAATTTTAAATTGTGTTGACATGTTTGCGAGATTTGAGAAAAACAACTTTTAAGATAACAGAAAGATTATCATAGCTGAAAACAACAAGATGTGTCAGCTCAAAGATATAGTGAAAACTTCTAACTAAACTTGATCGTACATTCTGACTCAGTTCATTCTATTTCATAGTGTCAAAGTAGTGGATGCAGAAGGGGGAGGAGATTTAAAGGGTTCAACCCCCCCCCCCCCTTGGGCCTGCAGATTTTAATGTAAAAATAAGATTAGAATCCCTATATTTTTGGTGCATTTCCATTTTCAAACCTTCTGTCCAACACTTTCTGGATACTGCCCTTGGCTTACCTGAAACCCCTTCTAATTGAGTAAATGGAATGGGAAATCGTCAACTTTTGTGGGTAAAAGAAAATATAAATATTCCAAATATTTCAAAGAAATGACATAACGTATCAAGGCCTAGTAACTTATCATTAGGATCATACTTGCATTGTGCATTTGTCTACCAAAATGTGTTCATCTTTATTATCTATTAATATATCTGTCAGTCTGTCTCCAAATACTTCTATGATTAATTGCACCTTCCAGTACTATCAATCATTCTTATTAGAGTATGTTTAATCAATCTTTACATCTAGATGAAGGGCATTCATATTTTTATATAACAGATGATGGATATACGAATCAATGTAATAGCTTGTAGAACTATTGGTTGACATTCATTTTCCGATTATATATTCCACAGATACACATATCGTTCTGATACTTCTGACAGTCTGGGGAATACTGGAATCAATAACTTCAGAAATACTTCATAACATGAAGACATATCATGTATAGCCTATATATGTAGTTATTGCTTCCTCAATCTTGGTGTGTAACATAAAAAGAGAGATTGAATTACATATGAACATGAATATTAAAAGCACAGCGATATCAAAGATTAACAGAATGGAAAATGCACATACAATTCAAACGATTGTTCAGCAATTAATAATGATGATTGTGATCAAATTAATAAAAGGTCAGCAGAAGAAGAATTCTGAGACATAGATAAATTGGAAACATAATCAGTGATATCAATGGCCTTCTCAATTAGATATTTAGTCAAGGATACAGAAAATGTCTTGATTTATAATAATAATTGGTTGATATAATAATAATTGGCTGATATAAATTCCATTCCAAGCAATCAAGGTAAATCATGACCAGCTTTTGATATGAAAAGATTAGAGATAATGTAAAGAAACATAGAGACTTAATTTTTTATCATATTTCAAAAGATTAATAAGAAATCGTAACTGTTGTCGAGAAATTCAAATCATTGAATGGTAACATTTACGACTGAAAATTAATCATATTATAAGAGACAAAACAATTTATGTTAAATTTCTGGGAAGGTCTTGCAGACACGAGACTAAATAACTTATGGGCCCATTGCGATTAAAGAATCTTTATATTCACCATGACAGCTATAAGTGATAAGGCAGATTTTAATCAAAATGCTCTCATTAGGAAAGGATTTGAGAAAAGTATGCAAAACACCCCATAATCATAAGATTTTGAAAAATATGAAATAAAAAACATGATATAACTTTGGAAAGTTGCATATTGGCATTTATCATCCCTACTGAAAAACATGTTTTTTTGTTTGGCAGGTTCTGAAACAAATGAATAGGCCTTATATTTCCTGCAATGAAAATAATAGATGAACGACCAAGCAAATGGCAAGCTATAATAAGAAATTTATACCAAATGCTACAGGAAAAAGAATGTGGACAAAAATGATATAACAACAAGGGTATGATAATAGAAAAGCACTTACTGTAATGTCCCATGAGTTGTCACTTCGCATCGGCCTTCGGAAATATCTCAGGTATTTGCCGTAAGCACAACTGAACGAAATTCCGAGTAAGAGCGCAACAAAGAAATGTTTTCCCATCATAGTGTCAGTGTGTTTTTGTAGACTTTCTGTGAAACTGCAGATAATACAAAAGTAGTGTACGTGTGCAAGAGTATTCACAACTTGAAAAACTTGTTGGAAAACCGGTTGGAAAACTTGTAGTGTGGAGCACAGTAATGTGGTTTTGCTGTTCAGCTTGTTTTGCTCCTTTTTTCTTTCTTTTTCTTTTCTTTTTCCCTGTCAAACGGAATCAGAAGTGCTTATTTTTATCCCAGAGAACAACTCCAGTGCAAAAGCAGAGTTTCTTTTAGTTGTTGCAGTGAGCTTGTTGTTGATAGATCCAGCAGCAGCTCATTAAGTAATGGGTCCTTAAGTCCGTTCAGCTGTTTATAGGTGTCTCTTGGAAATTAGGAATGTGTTAAAATGCGGAGCGCTGTGACGGGTTCGGCTGACACCTCCAAGTTGCAAGGCAGCAAATTTCACTGGATACTAGTGAAGTTTTTCCCAAAGTAGCAACCAATTTAAAGCGAAAACAGCCAGACTCTACTGAAAGTGTAGTAAATGTCACCGAATCAAAACTTTAAGGTTTCACTTATACACGCTTGGCTGGAACGCTTCACCTATTACAAATCAAAGCTTCTGTGGCAAAGTCTGAGTCTGTTACAATCAAGTGCAGCCTGCTAGTGTCTCCTAAGTATATTACAGTCTACTTAATATCTTCAAGGCAGACCTGTGCAGGGCTGTTTTCACTGCACCACTCTCTGCCTTTCTAGTTTCTACAACAGGAAAATTCTGCTGGAGCATGCAGCTTCAATGCTTATGAATAGCTGGCTGCTGGCCTACTCAGATGTGTAGCACTATAGTGGCAGCCACCTACAACACATTGTGGGTAGCTGTTGTCAGCATTAGCCAATCAGATTGAAGCATTTGCAACACCTACAAGTAGAACGTCATCACCGAACACAGTGAAGGGCCAATCAAGCTCCATTCAATGTCCAATTGATTAAGTTATTGCTTGTGATGTCACAGATTTTGTAAAATTGACACATGAGGTGGGAGGATAGTAATGGATAACTTCATGGCAGATATAAATAGGTGGGCCTACAACTTTCTTTTTTGGTAGCAGTAGATAATGGTTAATAAAAAAGGTCAAAAATAATTGTTCTTGTCATAGAAAAATTTAAAAAAGAATTAATTTTTAGTCAGCATAATTGATTGAGGGAGATGGCTGCACAATTTGTTTCAGTTAACATAGCTTGTTGTTTTAAGCTATGATACTGTGTCTGTTGTCGTACATTAAAATAACAAGCTATGTTAACTCAAATTCTGCAACAATCTCACTCAATCATTTATAAACTGACTCAAAATTTCGAATTTTACAGCAAATCTTGTGAAAACCCATCGAGAATTGTATTTGTTTTTGGCAAGCAGATTTGGGCAAGTATTCCCAAGAAATTGAACATTTTGTCGACATGTCACAGAGATTTTGAAGGCATTGCTTAAGTATAAACCATACTTGGAGAATATCTGTTGGTGTTAACCTTAGTTCAAAAAATGGGTACCATACTTCGCTAACCCAAGTGGCAAAAATATAGAGGAAGGAAAATGAAGAATATTTTCCTTCCGATCAAAAAAGAAAGAAGAAGGCGGAATAGAAAGAGAAGAGAAAGAAAAGAGGAATCAAAATATTATGATGAAGAGTTGCTAAAAAGAAAGATGAGTTAGAAGAGAAAAGATGAGAGTAAGAAGAAGAGCTAGTATGGTATGTAGGAGAAAATCTATGGAGGAAAGAGGAAGAGGAAAAGTCACAAAGCATCTATAGGAAGAAAATGGTAGAGATTGCCAGAAGGAATTTAAAGAACATGGAAACATGAAGGAGAGAGGAGAAGTAGAGAAAAAAGAGGAAAAAGAAGAATAACAATAGGAAGAAGGGGAAGAAGAAGATGAATAAGGGAGGTAGAAGAAGAAGAGAAATAAAAATAGGCAGAATAAGAAGAAGAGCAAGAAGACGACGAATGGCATTTGGGAAGGAAAAGTTGAAGACAAGCAATGAGGGAAAAGGAAAATGTGGAGAGAAAGAACAACAGTCTCAGATTGTATGAATGCTTAACGCAGGCTATCCTAAAGTGGTTAACTCCTATAACCTATCTTCGAACTGGTTTACATGAAAACATTTTGTTATATTGTAGCACGAGTTCAGTTAGTTAAACTAGTTATCTAACTCATACTCAGCATTGACACAATATCAGTAAAATAACATTACCGTTTCAGGATAACCAGTGTTTAAATATTTAGCATTAATACAATCCGGCACAGGAGGTGCTAAGGTCATGGGAGCAAACAAGAGTGAAAGGTAGCTTCGGATGAGAGCGAAATATCTCCAGAGAAGCTGAAGATATAGATGAAAAGATGAGAAGAAGAAGAAGGAAAACGGGAGAAGACAACAAGGTGATTTGTTGGGGGTATAGAAAAGGGACCTTCATAATTCTATATTTACAGTTTTGCTGAATTTCGATATCTAATTTCTGTCCCATTTTAATCCTCAGAATTTATTTTAATTGCATCGAAGAAGGGGGTATTATAGAGTAGTCAAGAGGTAGCTGATGTGAGCCGAGGGTTCCAGAGGGGAGCCCAGGGTTGCTGAGGGGAGCCGAGGGTTGCTGAGAGGAGCCGAGGGTTGCTGAGGGGAGCCGAGGGTTGCTGAGAGGAGCCGAGGGTTGCTGAGAGGAGCCGAGGGTACTTGAGGGAAATTGAGATGATGTGAGGGAATTTAAGGCTAGATGAAGGCATGTGAAATTGATTGCGGATAATACAGGGCAGATGAGGTTATTAGAGGGTAGCACAGGTGAAAAGGGGTAGGCTGAGAGTAAAAGGGGTTTTTAAGTCGAGGGTGTGTCCTGCAACGAGGCCTGCAAGACAAATTTGGGAAGTTGTTTATCTATATTCGAGTGACAAATCCCAATGTGTGGAAGAATCATTTATCTGGAATAATGTTATTTTGTGCCTCCATTTCTAAACATACACTTCCACAAAGATAATCTGGGCGTCAACATGGAACTCTCCAACAAAAAGATTGTTTGCTGCATCAGGCATGCACTGAGCGCTACTATAAAGATATGCGTTCCATGAATGGATGCCAAAATAATTGTTGCTATTGACGTATTACTTATTCAGGTTAGAATAAGTGCAGTGTATAGGTTATTCACCAAGGGAGATGCAACACATGACTTATGCAGGGAGGGCTTCAGCCATATAACTGACAGTCAGATAATTGGCAACACAAAATAGTTATAACCCTTTCCCACTGACCACGTTTGGCTGCGTTTCAACACAAAAGCCCAAAACGCAGTTGGTACGCAATTGTGTATGCAGGGCTCTGCAATGCAATGCAGTCAAAGGCAATACAATGCAAAGAAACGTGCTCGAACGCCAAAGAGCATCCTAAAAATTAAACATGTTTAATTTGAACGCATCAGAACTGCGTTTTGTCCCTGTATGCAATGATATGCAAAGCAATTTGCAAGCCTATGTCAAGGAAGGTGGACTTACGCAATGTCATTGCAGACAAACGTGATGCCTCTGCATCAATAAGTATCAATATGCATCGATAGGCATTGATATGCAATGTTATGCAGGTTAACTGGATTTTTCAAATCAATTTCTTGAGATTAGGTGATGTAAAGAGGCTGTCAGGCTAAAACAAAAGACTGCATATGCAGTCATATGTACCAATATGTATATCTATGCAGCCCTTTTGCAGAGCATTTGCAGGCCTATGCCAACCCAATGCATAGCTATGCATTATTCTGCAACTACTCTGCATTCCGTCTCAAAAGAAACATGTGCTCTTATGCATTTGGATGCATTTCCTTATTTTTATCATTATGCAATGAAACGTGACTATTATGTATCCAGTGGGAAAGGGGCTTTTAGGCGTTATGATTGTCAGAGTCATTAACAACTTGAAACATGACACTCAGGTTTTAAAAGCAAAGAAAAAAGTACAGTAACACTTCTACAAAAATCTGTTTTTGATGCATACTAGAAAGTCACAAATTTCCATCCCTCAAAATCTAGTCTTATTATGACCAACATTCGTGATGGAAACACGTGGTTCTTTAATACTATCAGCCATAACAGGTGCAGAAGATTTCCCTTACAGGTGATTTCATAAGTATGCGATTCTAAGGTTCCTGGCCCACAAAATACGTGGCATTTTTGGTTGATCTGATTGGTTAAGACCTAACAGAACGTCTATCAGCTAATATATCGAACGTAGCAAGTGCTTGTTTAGCATTGATTCTTCACAGTCAAGTGTGAATGACAAGAATCGCATGGTAATGAAATCGCCTGTAACAAATTCAGCATGTCATACGGCCTAGAAACCTAAGCTGAGTTTTTTTTAGATATAAGATTCATGATTTAATATTTAAATGTATGATTGGAACAATTGATAAAGTGGCTAATTCACACATCAATGCCAAATAGCAAGTGATTAATCATATTATGAGTGGCAACAACAATTTTGCCCAGCCATCTTTGGCGATGACCCCAGGACATTACCAATATGAAAATGGTGTACTGCGTCAGGACAGTATTTGGGCTTCCTGACTCAGTAAACCTAAATCTCCTTGAAAGAAAAACCCTGGCACTAATTTGTTATAGCTTCTGTAAAACAGTATATATATATTAGGGTGCATCAGTTGCCCCCCAAAAATTAAAAAAAATTTTGATTCCCCTCTCCTTCTCCAATTATGTTCCTTTTGCTAAAAAAACATGTCTTGTGAAGTTTCAGAACAATCGGACCATGTCTAGGGGTGGCACACATGCCCCAAAGTTTAACAGATTTTGACCAAAAATATCTTATTACGGAATCTGCGGTATGTGATAACTTCTTTAGTAATTATCCAAGAACAAAAAAATTGGCTCCATGATGTAGAGCAGAAAGAGAGCTTTAATTTGAGTACCAGGAAGCCATATCTAGTACTACAAGCAACCATCCAAGTTATCTGGCAATAATACATAAATTACGAATTTTGATATTAGCAACTGTTGAGTTCCTTAGAATAAATAAAAGTTGATTTATTTCTAATACTGTTATAATTATTATTATGTCAAGTGGGATATTCAGATATACATCCGTTAAAGGGGACCTTAAGCTCAGATACATTGTTTTATATAAACGTTATATTTGCACAATCTATTGCATTTTGTTGAATGTTACTAATTTCCGAGGGCTTGGTGTGCCAAACTTGCATTTCAACTACTCAGCACAAAAAGTGACCTACTGCCATTATATGAGAATTGTAAGATTTTGAACAGCCAAAAAATGTACAAGATATTGTGCCACTGTACCAATTAAGGTCAAAGCTTCATCTTAAGGCTACAAGCAAATTTCCTTCTAAGTTGTCCGATCGAGGAAACTCATCCAAAGTGATATGGGCATAACAATGCCAAAATTCTCTTAGGGGGATTAAATTTTCTGTTCTGTATAGATTTATACTAATCCAAAGATCCTAAAAGCTCACCATGGCAAATTTTCCTTTGCCATGTCATAGTAACTCTGTACCTGGAATTCAAAGGTAAAATTATAGCATTGCTTTCGTAACTTTTACAAATTTATGTGTTTTTTTATTCACTCATAAGCTATTTGTTCCAAATTAACATAATGACATTTTTTGTGATAGGACTGGTCTCTTCATCTTTGTCAGTCTAACCTGCAGCAGTTCAATTTCTAAAATCACAAACCTCTCCCATATTGTACAGGCCTACAGCTGGAATAAGCCAACGAATGTGAAACCATTTTAGTAACGTCATTTTTTTCAGCTACTCTAAATTATGCAAGTCCAGTTTCACATGACATTTACCACTTCATTGTCCACAATAACTTTGCTTGACAATGTGATTCATTATATTCTACAGAAATCAATTCCATTCATTTCACAATTTTTTAAAGTGCATAACATCATCCAACACGCCGAAAGTAGCAAAAAACTAATACAAATAAGAAGATATGAAAGGGTCATAGCACTTGGGTAGAGAAACCTATTACCAGCTGAAATTGCTTCTCTTATGTATTTTAGGGCTTTAAGAACCAATCTGACAAGTAGAAGATTTGATTGAGGCATTAATGTAGATCTTCAGTAGCAATTAACTGCTGCTCCATGACAGAAACTGCGGGTTGACGAGGTGTCTTGACTTCAAGAGAATATTATGTTTGACATAACATGCTTGTATGATCACACCACAGCTAATGGGTAATTGAATTTCAAGCAATAAACAGTTTCATATATGGTCTCTTGCGTAACTACATGTGTCTTTTAGTTGGTAAGAAATCTGCAAAGAAATAGCATTACTTGTTCATTAATTACTACTAAACATTAACACATGTGGTTGCGAAATTTCATGTGACCATGAAATAGTTCCCTAAGTCATAAACCCATCATGTTGGTATTCAAATTGAAGCTCATGATGAGAGCTACCACATGGTATCATTTTTTAATGTTCTTGGATTAATAACCAATGAAATAAAACAAACCGCGGAACCGATAAAATGACAGAAAATGCGAAAATCCTAGAAACTTCAATGCAAGTGTGCCACCCCTAGACATTCTTCAAATTTATTGAAACTTCACACAATGTGTTTCTACTATAAGAGGAACATTCCTGCAAAAGGAGAGGTTTCCTCTAAAAAGTTGGGGCAACTGATGCACCCTAATATATATGTGACCCCAACATTTTTGCCAGGGTTGACAGTGCTAAATTGCTAATGATCAGAAAAAAAGCTATGAGAAAATTTGAACTATTTTGTTATACTTTTCTGTTGAACTATTTTGTTATACCGTTCTCTTGGCTCTTGTCACTGAAACTTTAATTTGGTGTCTGCATTGGAAATCCCGAAGTGCTTCCATTAACACTTTTTAGGTTCCAGCATCAATGCACACGTTGAGGTACGGCACCCTGTCTACCTCATTGTTCTGGGAAGTAAATAGTAAATAGTAAATTATTTATTTATAGAGCGCAGACTAGAGTTATTTTTAACCTTCAGATCATTAAAAGAGACAGACCTCAAGTTTTCAGATTTTCCAAACAATTGGTATGGTCTCCATAGACTTAATTAATGCTTGAGACATTTTCACCACTGCTCATGTTCCGCTTGAATGATTTTGTCCAAACAAAATTTTTATAAACTCTCTGGACAATCATACAAATTCTGATGTCAGTTTTACAGGGTTAATCCTTATATTCCAGAAGTTAACAGCAAGTTGAAAATGGGACGTTTCTTTTTGGCTCAGTGTATGCAGCAGTTACCAGCGGCAGTGTCATAAAGTAGTATGATAATGGCACGGCCATGTGATTCGCGAAGCGATTATGTTGAGATTCAGATTTTTAAGTTTTCACTCTAGATATTCAATATGTACTAATAACACTTAAAAGAAAGTAACAGCCTGGGACCCAATAAGTGCCATTGATGGCTGATTGCAGTTACAGTTCACAGCTTGACCAAAGTGACCATCTTGTATTGTATGTGTCCAGTTGCACTTAAGAAATAGATCTACCTGCTCTTCAAAGCATAATACGATGATGCCGCAGCATGGAAGACGGGACGTGACACCTAGCTTCGCTTGTACACTTTTTTTTTATTTCAAAAAATTTTAATTTTTTCACAATATCTTGTTTTTTTAATTTTTTTTTTTTTTGGGGGGTGGGGGAAATTTGATTTTGCTTAGGAAATTCTTATTTTTGGGAAATTTTTTTTTAGGAAAATTTGTTTTTTTTCGGAAATTTGTTTTTTTTCGGAAATTATATTTTTTTCGGAAAATTTTTTTTTTTTCCGGAAATTTTTTTTTTCGAAAATTTTTTAAAAATTCTTTCGGAATTTTTTTTTTTTTTTTTTGGCGGAATATCAAACAGAAGAAGAAGAAGAAGAAGGTAGTCAAGTGGTAGTCACACGTGAGCCGGTGGCTCCGTCCCGTCAATTAATTGCCATTAGCACTGCATGACTGCCCAATCTGCACTCCTGAAGCCAGTCAATAGTGTTGGTGATTCTGCCACCAGGGGGACTGTAGTCAGCACTCTATACGTGGTGCCCTCTGGAGGGCTCTGCCAAAAATGGTCTGACCTAGTTCTGAGACGGCGTGCAGGCGCTCATCTGCCGTAAATAATTATCAAACACTGGAATAATGTATGCTACAAAACATTTAGAATATTGTAACAATATATTGAGGAACAAAAGAGGTATGTTTTTTAATTGAATTGGATTCGAAACCAACAGATTGCTCAGTTGCTGGACCTATTTGACCTACATAAATTGTCGACCATCAATGTTTATTGGTCCACTGTGCTGTCAACTGATCATTGTCTGCTTGCTGTGCTAAGTGAGCTACGCTCACGGCTGCCTTCGGCAGCCGTTCGCTTCGCTCATATAAAGCCTACAGCCATGGTCGTTAGCTTTCACTCAGCTGCTACGCTTCACCATGGTGCTATCATTGTGACCTATCATAACAAAGCAAATGCTTGTTCAATCTTCACCAATTTGTCAGGGATTATAGTCTGTACACAGTAGCAGGCGTTCTGATAAAATCTGGTTGAGTTAAAGAATGTAATATAACCACTGTAATAGTCACCAAAGTGTCTGAATGTGTTTGGCACCCACCAAATTAAGCATTCATGACAAAATCACAATTAAATCTGCAGATTTAATATTTTCTCATCGGGTTTGCTTGAAGTGTTTATAATTACACAAATTGCTATTTTCTCAGGTAAGAAAAAAGTAGTACATATTTTTCTTCTGATAAAAATGTCATTTGTTTTATTAAATTCCACATCTATGGAAAGCATTTAACACAATTTTTTGTTCAGATAAGATGGTGTTCTCTCTTTTTACAACTACTTGAATTTGGCCATATTTAAGGTGGCTCGATACTCGTGAACTTTCCAAGATAGGATTTCTTAAAAAGAGTTTAGAATGATCCAAAATATAGTTTATAGCACGGATATGCAAACAAAAGTGGTTGCTACCAGCCTTTCAAAAAAAATATTTGTGGTTATGTACCAGAAAGTCAGTCCACGCAAACCTGAAAAACTAAAAAAATTCTTATTTTTCTTACTGTGAAGTTTGTTCTGCCATTCAGTGGTGATGCATCCCATATTATGCAAT
Organism: Platynereis dumerilii; assembly: GCA_026936325.1. NCBI lineage: Eukaryota > Metazoa > Annelida > Polychaeta > Phyllodocida > Nereididae > Platynereis > Platynereis dumerilii. The sequence continues at coordinate 15,651,447 of JAPTHN010000014.1, forward strand.
GAAGCATGAAATTAAAGAAGACACTTTCATGGAAAAGGTTATTACTATTTCAAAGAGATGTATTTAGTTTAAAGAACTTTCCAAGGGGCTCGGAATATAAGTTTCGATTTTGACAATTTCAACTTTTTTTATAAACCATGGCGCTAAAAAAAATTGACGAGATAGGATTTTTCATTTCTTTGTCATTTATTTCCATAAATAGTTGGGAACAATATTATGACATAGACAAGCCTTCCTACCACACTCGAAATTGATATAAACATTTACTTATATTACAAAGTCATTTTTGAGAAATTAGACCTGCTTGCCGAAAATCATCTGTAAAAATTTTCTGTTTTGAGTATCAAGTTGAATCTCCGGCTGTGTATAGTACTCTTCATGGCGCATCTAATGCTCCAAACGAGAAGTCTCTAACCCCAATAGAAGTGACACAAATTGCAAACAAAGTGGCGACGCATGAAATTCTCAGAATGAAAAAAAGATGCCATCAAAGCCAAGCAGCAATGGTGACGTTACGATAGATAGGGCCTGCCTGGCTGCGCGGAAATGTGTGCAGATGACGTAATTTCATGAGTAGCGAGCCACCTTAAAGCCAAAATGGTTTCTGTAAAATTCGACGAACCAACAGTCAAATCATGTATCCTTTTTTAGTTTTGTCATGAATGATTAATTTCATGTATACCAAACACATTCAGACTCGTTGGTGACTATTAGTATGACGTTTAGCATCAGAACTGATTATATGCTTGAAGTTCCACTAATTTAGTATTTTGCCATACAGTCATAATGTATCATTCTTTCATTTAACAATTTTTATCAGAACACCTGCTGCTGTGTTCCGACTATAATTCCTGATAATTTGGTGAAAATTGAGCAAGTATTTGCTTTGCTGTGATTGGTCACAATGATAGCACTATGCTGAAGCATAGCAGCTGAGTGAAAACTGACGACCATGGTATTAATATTTACTAAGTAAAGTAAAGTAAAGTAAAGTATTCATTGACCATATTTACATATATATACAATGCTATTTACATTTTCCATCACCAAAATGCAATATATATGGCAGGCTGACGCCAATGCAGGCGTATTTGACTTTATCAATAAATATATGTAAAGTGAATATCATATTAATCAAGCACAAAATATAACCAGTGAAGCATTATCCAATATTTTTATCACAATATTTACAGAATAAATCAATTTATACAGTAACTAGAAATACATCTAATTTACCAATTGATAGCCAACATTATTGTTAGGTGCTCTGGTGCTGCCACTGGTTGCCCCGCATTTGAGGCTGCCAAATCACGTTTTCCACCCCTCAGGGTGGATGGGGAAATCTGACAAGACAGCCCCGCAAAGACAACCAGAGACAGCTGTGTAGCATCTGTTCTTTCATTATAAGAGACAGACTGACGCATTGAGATATTTCTACTTGTGTATGTTTCACTATCTTAAATCGAAATTATTCATAAGATAATCTTTCAATCGTTTCTTGTAAGTGTGAATGCTACAATTATTATTTACTAAGGGGTTAATTTTATTCCAATATTTAACTCCTTGAAATTTGATTGATTTTGCATATAAGTGTGTTTTACACTGTGGTACATGGAAACTATTTGACTGACGTGTTTGTCTTGGGACAATGTCAGAATTAAATGCAAACATCTCTTTAAAAATATCAGGTAGTGAACCTTTTAGAAACTTGTATAGGAACATCATAAGGCGCTGGATGTAAATATGTGAAAGTTTTAGGATTTTGAGATCTTTAAATATTGGTTCAGTGTGGGCATAATATTCAGCAGATGATATTATACGTACAGCTTTCTTTTGCAATTTGATCAGATATGATAAATGACATATATGAGCACTTCCCCAGACCTCGATGCAATACAAAAGATGTGGATATATCATAGAAATATAAAGTACTTTTAAAGTACTCTTTGGGAGAACTTTCCTGGCTTTGCAAAGGATCCCAATTCCTTTAGAAACTTTGTTTTTGAGATGTTGAATATGTTTACTCCAATCCAATTTAGGATCAAGGACAACTCCGATGAATTTGGAATGATCTACCTTTTCAATACTAGGCCCAATTGTCAATAGATCAGGAGCTAGGGCAATGCGCTGATTGTTCGATTTAAATATCATGTACTGGGTCTTTGACAAATTTAGTGACAATTTGTTGGTGTTCAGCCAGTCAACAATTTTGGATATTTCATTGTTCATAGTTCTGACAGCACCTTCAATTGATTTGTCACTCACAAAAATGTTTGTATCATCTGCAAATAACAATGGCAGTAGTACATGGGAAACATTCACAATATCATTTATATATAGCAAAAAGAGCAAAGGCCCAAGGATTGATCCCTGAGGGACGCCACATTTAATTATTTTTTCATCAGAAATCACGTTGTCAAAAGAAACAAACTGTTTTCTAACACGTAAGTAATCCTTTAGCCATGATAATGCACTCCCTCTTATGCCATACTTCTCAAGCTTGTGCAGAAGAATATTGTGATCAACTGTATCGAAAGCCTTTTTAAAGTCTAGAAATATGCCAACAACAACATCACCCTTATCAATTGCAGAAGATATTTTGTCAAATAAAGTCATTAATGCCATGCTAGTATTATGACCTTCAAGGAAACCAAACTGATACTTATACAGAATATCATGTCTCCTTATAAAAGAAAAAATCCGGTCATACATGATTCTTTCTAATATCTTAGAGAAGACAGGAAGTATAGATACAGGCCTATAGTTGCTTATGTTCATAGCATCACCTGATTTATATAAGGGAATCACCCTGGCAATTTTCATTTTATCAGGAAAAAATCCTTGAGAGAGTGAGCAATTTATTAGATGTGTGAGAACATGAAGATAAATGGAGGAGGTTTTTTTTATAACATCAAAAGGAGGTTTTTTTTATAACATCTAAAGTATCAAACAACATCCACCTATTGCTTTAGTTCAATCTTATTCTAATGAAAGGAACACTTTTCTTCTCTGCTTGTTTTCTAGGAATCTCCTGTACGCATCATTTAAAAAAATTTTCATCAATTTCAACCGGACCTGATAGCCGATCAAATTTTGTAAATCCAGGGGAAAAAGGACCTTAGTAGAATTTCATATTGTCTCAATACATAACGACGAAGTGCATTTCTTGTGTTTGAAGTAAAAGTGGTATTAATTTAACAAGGAGTTGCTTTACATTTTGACCTTTGACGTTAACCTAAGAGGAAACAAATTCAGTAACACTGAAGAGCCTTTGGAGAGCAATGAAACGTGAATGAAGAAATATAGACGATTTTGCACAAAGTTATCGAGAAGTGTAAAACATGTGTGCTTCTTAAAAAGTCAAAAGGAGACAATTTCAAACTGAGATGCTACACTATAGATAGAGTGACAGGAAATGAAGCTTTGTTGTTGAAAATAAATTTTCCACAATGACTATTGAAATGAAGTGAAATTTCACTAAGGTCCTTTTATTTTGCAGACTGAAATAGATAGTCAAATAGACAAAAATAAACTGAAACATTGATATTTCTCATAATTATACAAAGACAAATAAATTAACAAGTAAGATGCAAAGTCAGAAAATAGGGATTTTTTCTATTGGTTGCCAGCGGAAGTCATTTCTGTTGACGGTCACGGAGTCCTGTCTGCTCATTAGTGTTTTGAGCCTTGCCGCCAAGTTCTCAGCTACTTGCATTATAATAACGTAAGTTTGTTCACTCCATGCTGAAGTCTATTGCCGTAAAGTGATAAACAAGATGGAAGGGCTGACTTTTATATGAAAATAAATTTCAATAAAGGTAAATGTATATTGGGTAGAACATGTACAGTGCCGCCTGCAAGTAAGTGAAACACATGAAATAGTGCCATTGCATCAATGCTAAACATCCTCAGCAAAACTGCTTGTGGAAGCATGAATTCTCATCCGATGAGAGGAAAACATAGTGGGTCATAAAGGCCAATATGTGAGGCATATGGGAAAAACAATGTTGGCCAATTTTCTTCGCTGTAGTTGGAGTTAGGTATATCAGCCTTTATGACCCAATATGTTTTCCTCTCATCGGATGAGAATTCATGCTTCCACAAGCAGTTTGGTTTAGGATGTTTAGTATTGATGCAATGGCACAATATCATGTGTTTCACTTACTTACAGGCGGCACTGTATATGTAATTGGGAAAGCTTACTTTGGAAAGGAGATTTTGTGCACTCTGGGGCCAAATCGTCTGGAAGCAAATTTTGGAACATTTATAAATTATGGAAAAATGCTATTTTGTGCCTGTATTACTGAACGCAGCTCCAAGAACAAGACTCTGTATGACTGCATTAGGTATTGTGCGGTACCACAAAGACATTTGATGCACTGAAGCCAAAATAACTGTTGCTGTTGACAAACTAATCGCTGCTATTGACAAAAGCATGACTTGCAAAAGCAGCAACAATTTGTCTTACTTCTGCCAAATCGTTGACTCGTTGATATCATATATCAGCTGAGTTGGTTAGAAATCATTGTTGATTATCAAACTTGTGTCCAAAACTATCGAATAACTATCTATCAGTTTGTTTATATCAGAGAAAGAAAATAAAACCAACTGGACCTATTTAGATCAAAATCATTCATGTGATGCTCAAATAATGTAGCATCATCAGTGGCATTGTTTTCAAGCAATAGAAAACAAATATATTTGACTATTAATTTGCTCTAAAGTGTTAAGCAGGATATACGCTTTATTTGTTTACTTCTCTCTACTTGTAAAGAAGACCGCTCTTTTCTAAAATATAAATTGTTGACAGTCACACTCATATTAAGAAATATTTGTTGTGAACCTTTCCTGTGGAATTTTGCAATTTTATAAGTAGCTTTAATTTTTGTCTGATCCATGCAATCCATAAATTAGTCCATTGTCACAAACAAGATGGAAAGAGTGACAACAATATGACCCAAATTACTACTGGAAAACAAGAAGTGCAACGAAATGATCATGCGTTTGGTGCTAAAGTGGCTTTGCCACATCACAATTTTTGTTGCATTTCTTGTTTTCCTGTAGTAAAGTACAACTGCCCCTCTAGCGGGACAGGTATGAAAAAAAAAAAGTGTATTTATACATAAAAGCATGAAACTGGGTGCACACTTAATAAAACACATCTCTACAAATATAATTGGATAGGGAGCCACCTCAGATTTAGCATAGATGGCTACTGGCAGCCATTTTCCAAAATGGCCGCCAATTCTTCAATTTTGCTGCTTTCTGTGTAGTTCCTATGAATAGAATGCATGCAAATAGTGTTTGTTATTCCTTCTCTAGGTATTCAGAACATTACTACAACATTTTTAGCAGCCTCAACTATTTTCAGGCTTTCTAGAATCCATTTTGGTAGAATTATCAACTCAAATACTGTATTTTCGCGGTTTTGCTTGGTTTCGCCAATTCTAAATGAATATAAAAATAAGTTGCATATTTGAATTCCTTACAAAAAGAGCTTTCAAATGAGTACCCGCATTAATGGGTTTCGCAAATTTGGAGAGGAAATGGAAAAAATGAAAATTTTAAGTTTTTTGAAGATTTCTTTTTTGAGGTTAATTTTGACAAAGAATTCACGGAAACTAGTGATGCTACCATTCATTTGAAAGTTCTTCTTACAAGGAATTCAAATATGTGGTTTATTAATGGAGATTCCATAGAATTATGGAAAACTGCGAAAATGCTGCTTTTTCTTCAACTGTGATAACAAAATGGACGCTGACCACCCTAAAATTCCTTAGTTCAACCCAGGAATCAGTTGATAGTGTTTTTTTAGATATTTGGAAGCAATAATGACCACTGTTTTCATATGGTCAAACTGTAGGCACTTCACAGAAAGCAGGAAAATGAGGGAATTAGCCGCCATTTTGGAAAATGGCTGCCATGGCTCAACCAGGTCAAATCTGAAGTGGCTCCCTATCTTAATTTGTTCTTTTAGATGTTTTTAAATGATGTGCCAAGTTTCATGCTTCTATGTATAAAAGAAATATTACTCCCCTATTCATGACAAATCTGCCCCGCTACTCCAGGAAGGAAGAATTAGCCACGACATTACCTTTTCACACCTTTGGGCTCCCCCAGAATCACTTCCTACTTTTTCATATACTGTGAACTACCTCTTCATGGTAGATTATTTTGAAAACAACACCAATTTAAACATGTTGCCTGCTTTCTTTATGGAAAGCCGGGGATGGGACGATATGAAGTTGTGGTGAAGTGTCGCAGTAGATGAAAAACGAGTGCTTACAGAAATGTTATTGGTGGCCACCAATGACCTCGCAACAGGCCCTATCAAATTCATTGAAATGAGCTGTCAACTTGACAGTGAGCAATTTGTGACCTCATTGGTCACTCGATTGATTTGATGGCATTGCAAGTATAGGCCATGACCAAATAAGTTGCTTATGACTCATAGAAAATGACATGGTAATTGGCATGGATAGGGCTATGACCTGGTAAGGAACATTTCAGTCCAATTCTGTAAGCACTTGTTTTTTTTTTGTCTACACTCTAAAAAATGTCGAGACAAAATTGTTTTTTTTAGATTCAAAATGGTTTTTTGAAAAACCGAATTTCAATGCAAAACCAACATGGATTTTTAAAAAAATCCATATTGGTTTTTTGCATTGAACTTTGAATTTTTTAGAGTGTACTGTAAAAACAGTTACGAGAGGAGTGAGGAGAAGGAAATTCACAGCGGGTAAACAGAGGACGTGTGACGGAAAACTGTCTTACTTTTCGTTGTTGTGTATCGAATAGGTGAATGTCAGTAGAGACGTATTGTGAAGATACAATAACCGTGCGAGCCAAATTTGGCAAGTTGTTTTTGTGTACTCATGTGCCAAAACTCTATATGGCTGGAAACTAGTAGAGAAACATTTATCTGGAAATATGTCATTTTGAGCCTCCATTGAAAAACACGGCTCAAAGAAAAATACTCCACATGCTGCGTCTTATACTCTGCTCTACTAAGACGACATTCAATGAACTGAAGCCTAAATAACTGTTGCTGTTGACAAAATAATTGTTGCCATTGACAAAAACCTGACTTGCAAAAGCAGCAACAATTTGTCTTACTTCTGCCAACTTGTTGACTTATTGACATCAGATGTCACCTGGTCTTTAAAAATCATCTTTAATAATGACACTTACGTCCACACCTGTGGAATAACTACCTATCAACGCAATATTATGAAGAAGGAGAGACCAATTGGACCTACTAAGATCAAAATCATTTATATATGACTCAAATATGTAGCATTATCCAAGGCAATGTTTTGGATTAAACATATATATTAGACTCTTGCCAACGAGCTAATTGATATTGTCCTCACAACTACATATCGTAATGAAAGTAAGATCTCAGAACTATAATTTTATTAGAAGGCTCCTGCAAGCATCATTTTCCAAATTGTGATAATTTTTTTCGCCGGAACTGATTGCTTCGTTTATGCATAATTTTGATTTTTTTTTTCAACCAAAAAAGCATGAAAGTAAGATCTCAGAACTATAATTTTATTAGAAGGCTCCTGCAAGCATCATTTTCCAAATTGTGATAATTTTTTTCGCCGGAACTGATTGCTTCGTTTATGCATAATTTTGATTTTTTTTTTCAACCAAAAAAGCATGAAATGACTGTTATTATCGTGATATTAATCAAATTGTCTTCGCTAAACTGAGCCAAGATTATCTGTTAGCATTCATGCCTTTTAACGACAAAACACAAATAATTAATTTCAGGAAAGTTGTTTATTACAGTCAAAATAAATTGTCAAACTGACACAAATGAATGCAAGCCAATAGATATTATATAATTGTATAATACGTAAAGAAGGACTAAAAGAAAAATGAAAATGCGAATTAAGAACAGGAGGATTTTTTGTTTGTGAACTCTTGCTTGAGGTAGTGTTATGTCAGTAATACTGGCACAGTCCAGGTTGGACCTTGGGGAAGTAAACTGACACCAGGTGTCACTGGCCCTTCTGGACAGCGGGTATTTAATTCACTGCAGGCCAGTACTTCCTTGGCTACCCATCTTGAACATGAGATATTTATTCATGAGGCCACTTCACTTGCCACGAGGTCACTGTGATGTCTTTTTAATTTACAACCATCTTTGTGAAGCCATGACAGTTTCTTGTTAGGTGACAGTGATAACAATGTATACGTTCACAGGGATGGAAAATCCTAGATTTTATCGAACTTTCAATAATGAACAAGCATACAAGAGTCTTGCTTTGCTGAAGGTGGGCACTCAAACATTCTTTGAAGTTTAAGATAGAATCACTTAAAAGAGCAGTACTTAACATGTTATATGGAAAAGTTGTGCAAACTTTTCAATGTATTGAAGTCTATAACATGTTATATACGCGTATATAAAGTGACAGGTTCAATAAGTGTTATCAAAATACATAACTCTCCGCATATGTGTTGCGAAATTTACGCAAGAAATGCTGAATGGGATCGTGTCTGTAGTGTGTATCAATTTCCTCTTATATTATAAGATACATAGGCCTATAAACTACCATTCTTACATTCCAAAAACCATTAAGCGGCAGTAAAAGCACCTAGTATATCTACATATATATCATACAGTGTTGTTTGAAAGCAATTGAAACATCGCATGAGATGGTTTAGCCATTGGGTCAATGCTTGACATCCGAACTGAACTGCTTTTGAAGCATGATATTCCATTCAATGAGATGAAAATGCACCACAAGAAGAAGACATGATAGGCATGTCTGAGACAAATGGCCACAATGTTTCTTTGTAGTGTTTATATTTACATAATTATAGGCATCTGTCTCTTGTCTTTTATGAGTAAGTGGAACCCTAAGTCGATGTATTTTCAAGTGGGCAGGGGCGGACTGGCCTATGTGGCAGAGTGGCAGCTGCCACGGGCCCAACTACTCAGGGGGCCCACTCAAGGTGCCAAAAAATAAAAAAATTGAGAAAAAAAAAGCCAAAAAATCTGTCTTTTTGACCAATTTTGGAGGAGTATATAATTTCTTCCTGCAGTTCTGCAAAAAAATGCAGAATTCTGCAGTTCTGCAAAAAACTGCAGAATTCTGCAGTTCTGCAAAAAGCTGCAGAATTCTGCAAAAAGCTGCAGAATTCTGCAAAAAACTGCAGAATTCTGTAGGAAACTGCAGAATTCTGCAGGAACTGCTTTCCTGCAGAATTCTGCAGTTCTACAAAAAAACTGCAGAATTCTGCGGTTCCAAAAAAATTCTGCAGTTTCAAAAAAAACTCTGCAGGAAGCTGCAGAATTCTGCAGTCTGCAGCTCCCTGCATGATTTCTGAACCTCTGTTACTTCCTGCAGTTTATTGCAATGCATCTTCAAAGTTCAGACCTCTCTGACATGGGGCTTGCCGCTACCAAGGAAACGTGGTTTGGGGGATTGTTGTATGAGGGATCAGGGTTTTTGTTAGTCCTCTGTCACTGCAGCGTTTCTGAAAAGTTTCTGCAGCAAAATCTGTAATTCTGTAGGAGATATGCAGCCTGGGAGGTTTTATGCAGCTCTGCAAAAAACTGCAGAATTCTGCAGAAAACTGCAGAATTCTGCAGAAAACTACAGAATTCTGCAGTTCTACAAAAAACTGCAAAATTCTGCAAAAAACTGCAGAATTCTGCAAAAAACTGCAGGAAGCTGCAGAATTCTGCAGTTCTGCAGCTCACTGCATGATTTCTGAACCTCTCTTACTTATGCAGCCTGGAGGTTTTATGCAGTTCTGCAAAAAACTGCAGAATTCTGCAAAAAACTGCAGAATTCTGCAGGAAACTGCAGAATTCTGCAGGAAGCTGCAGAATTCTGCAGTTCCAAAAAAATCTGCAGAATTCTGCAGTTTCAAAAAAAACTCTGCAGGAAGCTGCAGAATTCTGCAGCTCACTGCATGATTTCTGAACCTCTGTTACTTCCTCCAGTGTATTGCATCTGTACAGTTCAGACCTCTTTGACATTGGGCTTGCCGCTACCAAGGAAACATTGATTTGGGGGGTTGGTTTGGGGGGGTTGTGGTTTGGGGGGTCTGGGTTTTGGTAGTCCTCTGTCATTGCAGCGTTTCTGAAAAGTTTCTGCAGCAAAATCTGTAATCCTGTAGGAGATATGCAGCCTGGGAGGTTTTATGCAGTTCTGCAAAAAACTGCAGAATTCTGCAGAAAACTGCAGAATTCTGCAGAAAACTGCAGAATTCTGCAGTTCTACAAAAAACTGCAGAATTCTGCCAAAAACTGCAGAATTCTGCAAAAAACTGCAGAATTCTGTAGGAAACTGCAGAATTCTGCAGTTCTACAAAAAAACTGCAGAATTCTGCAGTTCCAAAAAAATTCGGCAGTTTCAAAAAAAACTCTGCAGGAAGCTGCAGAATTCTGCAGTCTGCAGCTCCCTGCATGATTTCTGAACCTCTGTTACTTCCTGCAGTTTATTGCAATGCATCTTCAAAGTTCAGACCTCTCTGACATGGGGCTTGCCGCTACCAAGGAAACGTGGTTTGGGGGATTGTTGTATGAGGGATCAGGGTTTTTGTTAGTCCTCTGTCACTGCAGCGTTTCTGAAAAGTTTCTGCAGCAAAATCTGTAATTCTGTAGGAGATATTCAGCCTGGGAGGTTTTATGCAGCTCTGCAAAAAACTGCAGAATTCTGCAGAAAACTGCAGAATTCTGCAGAAAACTACAGAATTCTGCAGTTCTACAAAAAACTGCAAAATTCTGCAAAAAACTGCAGAATTCTGCAAAAAACTGCAGGAAGCTGCAGAATTCTGCAGTTCTGCAGCTCACTGCATGATTTCTGAACCTCTCTTACTTATGCAGCCTGGGAGGTTTTATGCAGTTCTGCAAAAAACTGCAGAATTCTGAAAAAAACTGCAGAATTCTGCAGGAAACTGCAGAATTCTGCAGGAAGCTGCAGAATTCTGCAGTTCCAAAAAAATCTGCAGAATTCTGCAGTTTCAAAAAAAACTCTGCAGGAAGCTGCAGAATTCTGCAGCTCACTGCATGATTTCTGAACCTCTGTTACTTCCTCCAGTGTATTGCATCTGTACAGTTCAGACCTCTTTGACATTGGGCTTGCCGCTACCAAGGAAACATTGATTTGGGGGGTTGGTTTGGGGGGTTGTGGTTTGGGGGGTCTGGGTTTTGGTAGTCCTCTGTCATTGCAGCGTTTCTGAAAAGTTTCTGCAGCAAAATCTGTAATCCTGTAGAGATATGCAGCCTGGGAGGTTTTATGCAGTTCTGCAAAAAACTGCAGAATTCTGCAGAAAACTGCAGAATTCTGCAGAAAACTGCAGAATTCTGCAGTTCTATAAAAAACTGCAGAATTCTGCCAAAAACTGCAGAATTCTGCAGTTTCAAAAAAAAATCTGCAGGAAGCTGCAGAATTCTGCAGTTCTGTAGCAAATTCTGCAGTTCTACCAGGTAGCAGTTTGTGGAATGACATTTTTGCGAGCACACAGATCGCCGAAAAAAGTGCCGTACGGCAAAAAGAAACAACGACAGACAAAGACTGACTGCTGTATTAAATAGACCTGGTTGCAGAGTACCTGAAACTTTTTTCGGAATGAAATTTGGTTGAGAATTGACCGAGCAGAGAGGAAAAATGTCAATGGAAGTTTATTTTGATAGAGCACTGTCAGCAGTTTATGAAATGACATTTTTGCGAGCTGACCGATCGCCGAAAAACGGGTCGTACGGCAAGAAGAAACAACGACGGACAAAGACTGACTATTGTATTAAATAGACCTGGTTGCAGAGTATCTGAAACTTTTTTCGGAATGAAATTTGGTTGAGAATTAACCGAGCAGAGAGGCAAAACGTCCATTGAAGTTTATTTTGATAGAGCACTGTCAGTAGTTTATAAAATGACATTCTTGCGAGCTGACCGATCGCCGAAAAACGGGTCGTACGGCAAAAAAAACAACGACAGACAAAGACTGACTAGTGTAGTCAATAGACCTGGTTGTTGGGTACCTGAAACATTTTTCTGAATGAAATTTGGTTGAGAATTGACCGAGCAGAGAGGCAAAGCGTCCATTGAAGTTTATTTTGATAGAGCACTGTCAGTAGTTTATAAAATGACATTTTTGCGAGCTGACCGATCGCCGAAAAAAGGGTCGTACGGCGAAAAAAAAACAACGACGGACAAAGACTGACTAGTGTAGTCAATAGACCTGGTTGTCGGGTACCTGAAACATTTTTCTGAATGAAATTTGGTTGAGAATTGACCGAGCAGAGAGGCAAAACGTCCATGGCAGTTTATTTTGATACAGCAGTTTGTAAAATGACATTTTTGTGATCCCACTTGTTTCCTCACAGTCCTCATTCTTGTATAGGTATTAATGGAGCTGCAGAACTTCAGAATTCTGCAGTTTCCTACAGAACTGCAGAATTTATTGCAGAACTGCAGAATTCTGCAGCTTCCTGCAGAATTCTGCAGTTTCCTTCAGAACTGCAGAATTTTTTGCAGAATTTCAGAATTCTGCAGTTTTCTGCAGAATTCTGCAGTCTTCTGCAGAATTCTGCAGTTTCCTACAGAACTGCAGAATTTTTTTGCAGAACTGCAGAATTCTGCAGTTTTCTGCAGAATTCTGCAGTTTCTATTGCAGAATATGCAGCTGCAGGAAGAAATTTAAGTGTACTGCAATTTTGTGACTGTGCAGTATTATCAAACTTTTGATTTAAAGATTATTTTTAAGTTTATGTTATTTGAGCCCCATTGCGAGGGGTCCTGTGTAGGAAAAGACCATTCTGTCTTGTCCGAAAATAAGAATGTTGGGGCGCATCGACTAATTTTGCCACGGGCCCGAAATGTCGCCAGTCCGTCCCTGCAAGTGGGTTGGCTTGCTTATCAAAGATATCTACCCATTATGTACACGTATGTTGTAGAGCAAAGAAAATGCAAATTAAGTCGGTATAGTTATACATCATAAGATTATGCAGGTTGTTGGACCTCGAAAAGCAAAAAAAGAAAAACGTTGATTATTAATAAAAAATGTTACTTTAATTCTGGTTTTTATGTCACAGCTGCGGTTGATTGTGAAAAGCACTCTTGTAAATATGCAACAACTGCAAATGAACAGTTCACACATGGAGATACTATCAAGCAAGCTCACACTGCAGTGAAAATAAAAATTATTTGGTATGCGTTAGAGCTCCATTCTTTGCTGTTTGTATTTTTGCTTCATATTAACTACTTGCCGTACAGTACAACCCAATAAAAAGGAAAAACATTTTCCACCAGCAACCGCCGCTCTGCATTCTTTTATAACTACAACCATACAGTATATACATGTACATTTGATACTTATCTTTAACAAAAAGTCTGGCTGAGATGTTATAGTTCACTGTAAAAATAGATTTATCTGCTATGTATCTATCGTGTCAACAGACTTTATAATCTCTTCTTCATGGAAGTTAATATATCTATACAAATGCAGTAGGTTTCTGATATTTGATGTTTGAAAATGTGGTATGATACTGATATCCATTTAAAGTTACTCTGAATGATAGGTTGGGATTGGACCAAAAGTTTCTCTAATTTTTATACAATCGTAAGCAGTGTCCTTGTGTTACTGAGTGTGTAAAATTTCTTTGCTGTACGATCATTTTTTCTCATAGAAATGACCAATAAATGCACTAAATGACCCCTAGATTTTATTTCGGGTACGCACGGAAAAAAGATCTATCCAGCCAGACATCAACTTTGTGACGTCATCACCATTGTTAGAATTAGTTAACTTATAGCTATATATTTTTAACAATGGTCATTGTGACGTCATCACCAATGGATGTGCTGGAGGATGGAGGCACTATCAAGAAAATTAAAGGAAATAAACTAAATAATTTATGTAATCAAAGAAATACTTGAAAAATCAGTAATAAATATTTTTTATCACAAGTTACTGTTATAATGAAGGGAAAATAGTGCTTATTCAGCAAAAGATTTTATCATTCAGGGTAACTTTAAGATGTGGTCTTTTAACGACACCGTAGTTCGGTGACAACCCTGTCAGCGTGCCTCGGTGGTCCGGCGTCGGCCCGGCGTCTGTCCGATGTCAGCAGCATCGGACCGGCTTTGGGCCGACGTTGGGCCACCGAGGCACGCTGATAGGGAATGTGTCACTTAACTAAGGAATATTGAAATAGCCATAAATATATCAGATGCAACATTTGAAGTATCCTATTGTAATTGTCATGATGTCAGTGCACATTGTCTATGCATGGTAAGCAAAAATTTCCCAACACGTGTGATATATGTCAAATGGCGCAACACAAATGAATGTGTGTAGGAGGTGAAAATTAAATTTAGAATGGCTTTTCATCATCGCAATTTTCCCTTTAATTACATCTATTTTGTCAAAACAAAATATGTCAGCACCTGAGGTACATTTCTTAAAATGATATGGGGAATAATGATAATTTTACATCTTCTGTCCCGAAACTTTATATCATTTCATACTATTTACAACTTTTAGAAACAGTTCTATCAGTGAAGTTAGCGAGTATCGAGCAACCTTGAAATAGGTTTACACTACTTTCGCTGACTAAATCAGACACGCAGCGTCCATAACAAAGTCTCATCAAGAACTACTCGGCAATTTTGATTGAGAAAACTATGTTTTGCAATAAGTGATAATTTCACGTAATGCTAGGTTTATTAAATGGTCAGTGTGACTCTTTAATTTTTCATTGTTTCAGTTAATCAAACTTACTCTTCTCTGTTTAGTAATAGGAAATTTTGAATTTTGAAAAACATCACAACCATTTGTTATATATATTAAACCAGGGTGCCAGTGATTGGTAGCCCATTGTCACGTCATCTGGGTAGAGCCCTCCTCTGAGAAAATATTACACGCTCGTGTTTGTTTGTTTTCAATGAAAATAATAATAAGTGGATCATCTGATCCCAATCATCTCAATGCATAATATTAGACTTTGAGAATGTGTGTACTAAAAATGTGTGAAACACTAACAGAAACCCTCACTTGAAACAGCTGGAGTCAGTTCCATTGAGGAGATAAATGGATTAGAATGGCATGGTCACCCAGAGCATGTAAAATACTATGTCACTTTTCAGGAGAGAGTGGTGTCTTATCTTCTCTCAACGAATGGAAATTGCAGGAAAAATTATGTATTTTCTACCACTAACGTCTACAAATATGAAATCATCTATAAACAAAAAGGCTAGTTGAGATACCATAGTTCTTCACTGTAAAAAACAGATTTATCTGGAGGATATTATAATAAGACCAAATGGGTATGGTGGTATTTTGAGATGTACTCCACGAGTTGAAGATATACTGAGTCCTCTGTACCCACGAGTGCGTCAGCACGAGTGGGTACAGAGGACTCAGGATATCTTCATGAGTGGGTGTACATCTCAAAATACCACCGTACAACCATTTGGTCTTATTTATACCCCATAATCTCCCAGTAATTTCTCATGCCATTCGCCAAAACAAATAGTTAATTGTTCTCCCTCATCCAGCAATAACATTAACCATATCGGGGATTATCCCATGTCTAGCCAACTTTTGTCCCTCATACTGAGCTTTTCCCTGGTCAATACAGATGGAGAGAGGGAAATACAGCTGAAAGAAACGGGGATATATTTAGTTCAACCAATCAAATTCCTTTGGCTAATTAGCCAGCAGGGATATACTGAAAGATAATGAGATCAACAGGGATATACTGGAACTGACCAATCAGAAGACAACAGAGCCCCTATCTATCATGCTTATTAGCAGATACCAGCATATTTTCTGATTGTTGTGATTTAAGGCAAAAGTGCTGCCAATTAAGAGTATTGATTTTTATTTTGTAACACTGCTGCATTCACATTGAGTGCTTCAAACTGTTTTACATTGATATAGAATAAAAGTATTTAAAAAAAAAGACATGGGATAAAAAGGTTATACCATGGGTTGCGGCAGTATATCCCTGGTATAGTCACCCTCGACCCCGTATATCCCTCGACCCTTCGGGTCTCGGGATATACTGGATCTTGGGTGACTATACCAGGGATATACTGCCTCCACCCATGGTATAACCTCATATTATCAAATTTCAAACTTTGCTAAATGCAAAAGCAGTAACACTCTATATTGTATTTACATATATGTTTTTAATACATTTAGCAATTTAGGCATACCACATTTTGAAATTTTTGCAATTATGTTGCATTCATATTGTATGTTTAGCTATTTACCTCTATTCGAAATGTAACAAACTATTATTATTTCTGCATGGGTATATACATGTATGTTGATGATGAAAGTTTCATGTCATGTTTCATTTTACATTTATGAAATGTATGCAACTACCTATATAATAATTGTCATAATGTATATATATGTTCCCCTATTTACTCTTTATATCTGATAAATGACTTAATTGTTTAATATTAGAAATAGATATTGTGTAATTTATGGATAATTATTTGGTAATGGCATATACGCTTATGGCGTCAGCCAACCATAATTTCATAGATGTAATCAACTGTTCATTGTCTCTCAATTTTGTACGCCAGTCTTTATGGTCAATAAATCAATCAATCAATCAATCAAACCTCCCATGAGTTCATGTCAAAGCCTTTGAATATTTATATAACAGTCAGTAATCCCCAGCTTTGTTGGCATGAAGACCTATGTGAATTGTACTTAAGACTTTTGCATATTGACTGATTTGGACTGCACTGTGGGGTCTGGTATTACCTACCACATTTGTATTATAGCACATCGAGGGTTTCCCTCGATGGCCTGTCAGTTGTGATCGACACTGACCACTCTGTATTAAGATTGCTCCTGATCACTGTATTAAGTTGTTATATGACGTCCGTGCTGCACATC
Organism: Platynereis dumerilii; assembly: GCA_026936325.1. Classification (NCBI taxonomy): domain Eukaryota; kingdom Metazoa; phylum Annelida; class Polychaeta; order Phyllodocida; family Nereididae; genus Platynereis; species Platynereis dumerilii. The sequence continues at coordinate 15,668,328 of JAPTHN010000014.1, forward strand.
TTTCCCTATTTGCAGTTTCAGGAAATATGGAGCTAGGCCCCAAACCTGGAGACGAGAATGTATAGTTTATATAGGGCTGTTATGCAGATATACAATTGTCAAGTGGATACTATGACTTACACAAAATATATTTGGGAAGTCGTTTTCTAGGCCTCCAGTATCAAGTCCCTTTGTCTGGAAGCAACTGAGAAACATTTATCTGGAAAAATGTTATTTTGTGCCTTCATCTCTAAAAACAAATCCAAGAAAAGGACTCCATATGCTGCTTCAGATACTATGCACAACCAAAAAGACATTCAATGAACTGAAGCAAAAATAACTGTTACCATTAACAAAAGCCTGACTTGCAAGAGCTACAATAATTGGTCTCACTTGTGCATGGTCGTTGGCAAAATACAATGTCGGCATCCGATTTCACATACTTTTGCTACATTCATCTGAATATGCGCACTTATGGCCACACTTATCGAATAACTATAATTTTTTTAATTATTTTCAGAAAAGAAGTTCAATTGGCTGACATGATAGTAGGGGGAGGGTAGGTCTAGTGGTGGTGTGCTGGGCTGCCAATCGCTGGGTCCAGGGTTCGAATCCAACTCTTGCCGGGTCATCTTGGTATATGTTGCCTCCTTGCCATGTCCTCCTCCTGTCCAGATTAGCCTACCCAGTACATAAATACAGGACGTAAAGCTCAATCATCCATCCATCCTACTTACTAATACTTGAAATTAGAATCATTTATATGAGGCTCAACAAATACGTACATGTAATTCACCCCAGGAGAGGGAATAAATGTGATTTATCAACCGAGGGCTTTAGCTGGACTCATGATAAACACATATTGCTGATCCCATGCTGAAAAACACAATGAGACAAACAGTCAAACCAGCAAACATGGGAGGATAATGAGTGAACAACGAAGATTATGAGAATTATCGCAATGAAATATTGGCATGTGATTGGCTGAAAGAGGTGTCAAATGGTATAAATGGCATTTATCAGCAAAAGGGTGTATTAATTTACTCTGAAGCATCAAAAGTATACTTTAATTTATCCAGTTTCCTCTACACTTGCGATGAAGCGGATCAGAAGTCTTCATAGCTGTTCTTCCTTTTTAATCAAAAGGCTTTGGTCGGCATAATGTGCCAAATTGCGACTTATTATAGGCGGAACTCACTGATCAGATTACCATAGGCGTACGGGACGCGCGATTTTTGGGATGCGAGCGACATTTGCCCGAATTTCGAGATCTAAATTTAAAACCATTTAAAATGAAATATAGCCTGGAAATCACTAATTTAAAATAGTTTTTACCTAATCATCTGCCCAAATTTTTTAGCCTTTTTGCCCGAATCTTAATGTTTCCCAAACTTTTGGGGGGCGACCGCCCCCCTGCCCCCCCCTCCCATACGCCTATGCAGATTTCACAAAATTTGCAATTTTTTCACTCCAAAATACGGTAAATGACTGTTATCATTTCCATCTTCTCAAGACATTCATCATGTTGCTATTCACTATGCTAAGCCAAGATTACCTGTTAGCTTCATCCCTTTTAGCAACAAAGGAAGGATAAACTGATTTAAAGAGTCATCAAACGACCACGTTGAGAGTTAGTTTTGAAACTGTTCGGATTACCAATCTGTAAACAGTTATAAGTAATATCAAGAATGAATATTATTTAGTAGGTTTGTTTCTCAATGACCCAATGCCAAAACATCAAACATTTCACTATCTTTCAAGTTCAAGCATGCACTCGTAGTTTGTCCAATGCATACTAACTTACCACCCTGTGGGGACAGAATCTCAAATGAGCTATAGCATTTTGCACAGGAAAGTGCATGGCAAACTTTACAATGTTTTGAAGTTTATGCACATTCATATATAAGTGACAGATTCCATGAGTTTTATAAAAATTCAGAACTTTCAGGATATCATTCTATGCAATAAAAGTGAGGAGTATAAATCAATTTCTCCATGCACACAAACTTAATAAATATAATCTACTCATCTCACTTAAAAGATATAGCTACAGTAAAATCACTTTCTATCTGTCGGTATCATAATTGATGAGTTTATAAATCGTACATCACTTTTGGCCCAAACGTTTTTATAATACGGCGAAATACCCTATTTATGCAGGGACAGTTGAAGTGTACAGTATTTTGCATATATGCTTAAATGATACTCATTTACCCCTGATTCTCAGTAGAAATAAAAGCAGTTTATACTAACATATTCTATTTCCTACAAAATATTTTGAAAAATTATGATTATGCACCTTCTCCGGGTGTGATTATGCAGAGCAATCCTAAATTTAATCATCACCTTCATATTCATTTGTGTTGTGCCATTTGACGCATGTACAGTGCCGCCATAGGCATATTTCGCATGGGGTCAGAGGGGGCTGCAGCCCCCCCTGGCTTCAGGGCAAATGGCATATATCAGGGCAAATCCTGACCAATCAGGGCAGATCCACTGCCCTGGTCACATTCGCGTCATGTTAAAAAGCGAGACAGCCGTCCCGTACGCCTATGAGTGCCGCCTGTAAGTAAGTGGAACCCCTGAAATGGTGCCATTGCATCAATGCTAAACATCCTCAGCAAAAATGCTTATGGAAGCAAGAATTCTCATCCGCTGAGAAGAAAACATATTGGGTCATAAAGATCGATATGTGAGGTATTTGAGAAAACAATGGCAGCCAATTTTCTCTGCTGTAAAGGGATTAGGTATGGGTCAAAGTCTTTGATAAGTAAGTGAATCACCCTTCCCTATTTAATAACATTGGGCCTGTGTTTCACTTGCTTATCAAAGACTTTGAGTCTTTGACCCATACATACCTCCGACCACAGCAATGGAAATTGGCTGCAATCGTTATCCCACGTGCCTCACATATCGGCCTTTATTACGCAATATATTTTCCTCTCATCGGACAAGAATTCATGCCTCCACAAGCAGTATTGTTGAGGATGTTTAGCATTGATGCAATGGCACAATATGATGCGTTTCACTTACTTATAGGCGGCACTGTATATGGCACGTGTTGGGAATTTTTTGCCTATCACATATAGACAATATACACTGACATCATGACAATTACGATATGATACTTCAAATGCTACATTTGATATTTATGACTATATTGTCACCAAACTCGGATGTCTTTTTAGATGAAATCTTAAACGGAAATTACATTTTAAAACATCTTTTATAAAAAAACATTTGCACAGAAATATTATTTTCTATGAAGCAGATGTTTAAAGTTAAATGACACTTTAGCATATAAATCTTAAGTTAAAAATAATGAAGAGCTCTGGTGTCAACCAACGTTTTTGATATATATATGTATGTGATAGAAGTATATTATAATGTATGGCTGCAGTTATGTACATAGCAGCCGACTCCATTTCATATATCTATGATTGATCTTTTGCAATCAATAGAATTTCAAAAAAATATTTGTGGGGACTTAACATGCAGCATTTTTCACCTTTTTCTATTTTTCCCATTTTAATTTTGGTCGGAGGGGGGGGGGGGGGTATGGCCCTTTTATAAAGGCCCTCTAAATATGCAGCTGCTTATGTGATAATATGAGCAACAAAAAAAGGTTTATGAAATTGCTTGTGTGACCTTTTAATTTTCACTTTTTCAGTTGTTCAAGCACTAAGGAAATAAATGGACGATAATAGTGCTTTCTGTTACCGAAATTTTTCATGGTAGTGACTTGGATCAAAATTTTCCTAATTTTTTTTCTGATTTTTTGGTGATATTTAGAATTGTGACCAACATCAGGGTCATCCCTGCACTTGTTAAATTTGCACCCTGCAACCAAATCGGCAGCAACCTGAACATAAGTGCCTATACTACATAGACATAGACATCGGTAACACGGCAAAAAACCCTACTTCCTGTCTATTGACCAATCAGAGGGGGTTATTCTGGCAGGAAGCAGTAAGGAGATAGACACAAAAAACGTCACAAGGTGTTGCAACGGCCGAAATGGAAGCATTAACTTTTCATAGTGTCAAGCCTACTCTTCCGAGTTAAGAAATTAGAGCTTTCGAATTTTGACGATCATCACAATCGGTTTTTTATGCATGTAACATTCAGAATGAAAGGTAAGACTTGCTGATTCTAAAAAGGAATTTAATGTGGCATATCACTCACATACACGTAAATGCTATGACGTCAATCAATTAAACACTATGTCATTGAGGGAGATGCAATTACTGACAATCATAGAAGGTGGGAACATATTTTAATCTTTAGTTTTGAGGCAGTTTGAAGGCTTTGATTCACGCTCTGGGTGGGTAACCAGGACTTATATATGGATAGCAAATTCAGTAATCTTTGTTGCGTCCCCTTGTTTTGATTAGCATATCACTAGCATTAATTTATACATGAAGGACATAAACCTAGGCTGACATATCCATCTGCATCTAGTACCTGCTTACACATTGTCTAAAGCTGTATGTAAATAATTTTACATAATTACACCTTAGGGACCATTCAGAATTTATGACTGGGGGGATGGGAGTTTTGGCCGAGGGGGTACTAACTTTTCACACGTGTTTCAAGGGGGGTATTAATTTTTGACAACACTTCCAAGGGGGCTAAGAAATTTTAACAAAGAAAAAAGTTTGAAAAAACATGCATAAACTCGTTTTATTTGGACTTTTTTAAGGGCAAAAGTCCGCGAAATTACGCGAATCTGTACGCGTGGCCATGTATAACAGTATATGTGTGCGTATTGCTTTGAATGTCGAGGAGGGGTACAAAAAATACGTGTGAAACCTTGGGGTGGGGTACTAAAAATCCACATGAAACTCAAGGGGGGTATCAATTTTTGACGGGAAGTTCCAGCAAAACTCCCACCCCCCCAGTCATAAATTCTGAACGGTCCCATAGCTTAGCTTTAGGAGTTCTGTGTACATTTGACTTTTTGAACATTTTAGTTCAGTACATTATCTACTTCTGTATGATCGATCTTTTCCAAATTGCATGGCTTTGAATTTTCATATTTTTTTGCATTTTTCACATTTACTTCACTGCACGTCAAAGCTTATAAAGAACGTTACTTATTCACTGGGGGCATTTATCCTTTAGATATATATTTTTTTATTTAACTATGATTTCAAAAGGAGTCCCAATACTTTGGCTTATCAATGTGATCTGAAAAGAAGATTACTCTTTAGCTAAGGTTGAAAGTAGGCCTATTATATTCATGTTCTAATTTAGAAATGTACTAAATGGCAGTCAAAAAGCTGGTAGGCATAATCTGTATTTGTGGAACAACATGCCAAAGGCCACTTCAGTTGGCAAGGCTGTCACAGAACATTAGTAAAATAGCAATATATAAGTTATTTGGATATTCCGCAGTTGAGCTCAATTTTTTTTTTCGCAGACAGACAATCTGTTGCATCAGTATATCCGAGAAGCTAAAAATCAAACATGTTTAGCGTAAGTGGTTATTGACAGTAACAACGTCCATTTTGTAGTAACTATAATGGAGACCGTCAGGTCTCTGCGCAAAGCGCAGAGACCAGAGGTCTTCAAATGGTAGGAGACAGAGCTGTTCTCACACAGGGATATTATAACAAAACAACCCAAGTCAGGGTCACTGAGTAACAATATCACGAGCTGGTGATATTGTACGAAGTGCCCTGACGCGTGGTTGTTTTGTTTTTATCACCTGGTTTTACCTCAAATTTTCACTTATAAAGAGGGACTATTTTCTGCCATTACAAAAATGTGACGTCACCATGGAGCAACAATGGACATGACGTCACAATCCCATTATTCTGGCCCTTGTTTGGTTTGTGACATCATCAGGCAGCTGAAATGCTGGTGATGTCATGACCATTGTTAAAAAATATCGCCCTTGAAGGGTGGTATTTTTTACAATATCATAGGCCCTGATATTTGGACTGTAAACAGTGATATTCACAGCCAACCAGGTGATAAACTAGGGAAAACTTTTGCATGCGCCAAACAAAAAAAGTGTCGGCGTTTATGTGACGTCATCAATAATTGGCCTGATCCTGCAGTCATAGCAACAGCATGGCAGGTGGCGTCATGAACAGACACAGCCTCATTTTGAGATTTGTGACGTGATCTTTGGGGCTAGAATTTATAACGTCACCTCTGCAACAGAGCACTGCACTGACTGCATGCAGGTAGCGGCACTATCACCGAGCAGCTGTTTGACATGACACATACTGATATGGCCTGTAGACATGGACAGCACACAATTTAGTAGGGCTAGAGAAACATCATTACATAAGAAAGGAGGATGCTGCTCAATGACCCGTGAAAAGGCACTTCACAAACTTGATGTCGGGTCAAGAAAAAAATGGATATTAGATGAAGCTATTGGGCTGCTATTCTGTGCTAATACATGTAATTATTTGACAAGTGAAGTAATATATTAATGCAAGAGTTCACAAAACTTTTTGGATGAAAAAGAAGAACAGTAGGCCTGCCCTATTTGAAATTATATCTATGATCTATCTATCTATCTATCTATCTATCTATCTATCTATCTATCTATCTATCTATCTATCTATCTATCTATCTATCTATCTATCTATCTATCTATCTTTCTGTCTATCTGTCTATCTATATATCTAAGCATATTTAAAGCACCACAAATAAATGTCTAAAACACTAAGGTATATCCAAAACATCTCAAATAAATAATCTAAATGTCTTACGGTCTCGCTATGCCCTTTGGCATCATAATACTGTGAATAACAGTGATACAGACATTTGATGCAGATAAATCAGAAATATTGACAAGGATGAAGTCATTAGCAGGCTGATCAGTGTCCTTTCTTTGGCTTTCATTGTGAAAAATGAAACTGCTGAAATCATATTGTCTCACAGAATGATTGTTAGATGCAAGGTTAAATAGATACAGTGGGAGATTGTGGAATATACATGTAATATGCATACTACAGCAATAAGCAATTCAATGGTGAACTCCTGCATCTCACTTATTAATTGGGAATTTTTAATATGGTCACACCTTACAGTATCAGTCTAAGCAAATTTATTCAATTTATGCTGTTTACACAAATTAAGGGAGCAAAGCGTTTTTTTATTATTGTTGCCAGTTACGACTGTTTCAGCAAGATATCATGCATCAAATGCCAAGGAAAATTGACAAGTGAGGAGATTGGGGGAAGAAATTTAATGAAAAAAAAATAGCACAACAACGAAAAACACATGGGCTGTCTAAACCCAAACCCTAACCCTGACCATGAAGCCAGATATTGTTACCCTAAGCTTAAACCTAACCCTGGGTCTGCTTTCACATCTGATGTGCTGACCCTGTATTTTGTCATTAAATTTCTGTCACAGACGTCCTCACATGTTCATCATCTTTGACAGTTACTGCCGGCAGCTGGGTTTAGAGTGGTCGACACAAAAAGTAATTCAGCGGAAATTCAACAAAATTGAAATAGTGGTCCAAATTTTGAAAAATATTTCAGAACTCTAGAAAAAGAAGTTTCTCTAATTAATTCTGGGGACTCCCTGTTTATGATACAGTGTATATTTTTCGGACTAAATCTTTTGGTAAATTTATGAGTATGTAAATGTAAAGTAGTGTGAAGGTCTGACGGGGCCTCTACGTTCACATCTAAGTTGATGGATGATCTAAAGCATTATTCTAATTTTAAAATGGATGTTCTAGAAAAGACAAGTCCAGTAACGAATGCAGTTGACAAAATGGAATATCACATATATGAGGTTAAGATAATATCACAAACCAATAATGAAAATTAAATGCTTGGGATATAGTAAAAATATTACTAACTATACACCTCATGGAGAGGTTTGTGAAACAAGTGGGTGTCCTGTTTAATGAATAGTTATCAGCTGTGCTGCATCTAAATTACTTCTGACACCATTCTTATTGAGAAATGATTAAATATCTTGCTTGGAACAGGTCAAAGACTCTTTTGTTCCTCATCTTTTCAGTATGAACATCCCAGCAGGGTGTTTTCTTATTAGAATTCTAAATGGTTTGCCCCCTGTTGTGGTTTCCATTCATTTTTATTAGATAAGGTTACTTGAGGACAAGGGAGACAGACTACTGGAGGCCTAAAGTTTTTGTTGTTATGGAATTTGTCAATATAAAAATAACTTTTCTTAGTAGGTTTTGAGGGTTGAAAGAGTTGTTTGTATGAAAATACTCAACATGACATAATCAATGCCTATGTTCAATTACAATTTATGTAAAACATCCCTTTTTTGTGGTGACCAAACTTTTTTTCTCTCATAAATTGATCCTACGTCAAAAGATCATTATACATGTGGTCAGACGTTCTTGTGAAATCATGGTGAACTGAGGATATCCTGAGTTTCGTCAATATATATATTAGAATGTTATTAAGTTACCAGAAATTCCTTACATAAAGAAACACATGAGCAACTTCACAAACCATATCCATGTGGCAGACCACTAGGTGGTGCAAAAGAATAGGAAATGGCAAGGACTGCCCTCTGGCAAATGTTTAGTGAGTCTATTCTGGCCAGAGGTTTTCATGGTGATGGAATCAAGGCTCTATCATCACTTTACAAATTTATGGCAAACATGTCAAACAACTCGGTCGATATTTGGTAATCATTGTGCCAAGGTGATGGTGTTGGAATGTGCACCTCTTGCTCATTTGTAACTTATTAACTTAGAAAAAAGTTTGAATAACCTATGAGCTACAACACTTTGTAAAAAAGTTTGTTTTGTCAAATTTAAAGTTTGTTTATTGTACTCATGGTAGAAAATACTAGAAAAGTTCTCTTAGTGGGAAAAAAACCTTACAGCACAAATTTTTTGTGCAGTAGGGCAGTTGTGGAGATCGGAAGAAATTCATACAATTTTGTTTCTCGTTGTTGTTGAAGTTGACTTTTGGGAACTGATTCCTCTTGCTGTTTGTCTGGACATGATGTGTGGACCGTGTGATAGATGTCTCCTTGAGTTTAACTAGTATGCAACATGCATCACCTGAGTTTGATAAGCCACAAGTCATAAACGGGTTTATTTAAAGAGAATTACATGGTTTGAACTGCTTGTTATTTCAAATTTGTGCTAAGAATTGCATCAACATAACCAGTAGTTAAACATACCTGGGTCATTCCACAGTAAATGAGTTTTTTGTGTCACTCAAGCTGTTTTCAGCAAAACCATAAAATTAGGATTTTCTTTCTAATCATATGCTTTTCTCCTCTTTTAAAGAAGTTATTTTCATTGTAAAATGGAAATTATCAGTAGGTAGGTGCTTATATTGTGAATCGTTTTAAAACAATATTTGAAATATATCGAAAATGTGATGTCACAGAAAATTGTTCTTTCATCTACCATACATTTTCAATCATGCCAAATCAATATAAATATTTGTGCAGGGCCTAAATCTCTAGACAACTACTCCACATACTTATATCCCAAGAAGGACTAAATTTTTCCTCTCCTGGGTATACTGTGGAAATACAAAATGGCCTCGACACCAGAAAACATGTCACTGTTGTTACTCATTAAATAAAGCATGGCTGTAAAAGGAACGCTCCCTTCTATCTTAGGTCAAATGTACCAGGGGGCATCTTCTGATGGACAGGCATCCATGATAACTGCAGATTTTGGCATTTATGCATTTTTAGAATGCAGGGTGGCTTCACAGTGTGCTGAAATTAAGAGTATTCTTTTTCGGTGTCACTGCATGGTGTTACCCTAAAAAATGGCCAATTATTCTAGAATTTTCAAAAACTGCCTTAGACATAAGATATGTCTTGCATCACTGTGGGGAGCAATTGGTTTTTCAGTGCAAATTGTCACCAGTGATAAATGGTGGTAGAAAATCCAATGCAATTTTTATTTTAAAGGGAAATATTTCAAACAAATATTAATTTGGTCACTGGTTTAAGTTTGAGACAATGTTGTTTCTTTACTTATACTGTAACACCAGTGACAGTTGTGTCTTAGTTATTGTGGAATGACCAACCTCGCTTCCTTCAACAAATATTATTTTGATTTTCTATCAGATAAAGAGCAAACCAAAATTTAGCCGAAAACCCAAGACTCATAAAGCCACATGTCAACTTCAATGCAAACTCCTGTAATCATATCTTAAGTGATGGACTAATATTATTTCTAGAAATATACGTGTAAAATGCTATTTTGGTATTAATTCATTCCTTGCATCTTGCATGGTAGACATTGGTAGCTACTAAACATGACAGTAGACGGATCTCACAACTGTTTGTCATCTCTTGCTCCCTCTTGTGGTAATCTCTGATCAGTTTCTTCATACTTGCATTGAGTAAAATGTTCCTTTATATACGCACACCATGCAAGGGTAGAGTTTGTATAGGGTATTCACCACGGGAGAGGGAATATGTGATTTATAAATCGAGGGCTTTAGCCCGAGGTGTGATAAACACATATTCCTGATCCCATGGTGAATAACGGGCTTATACCATGAGACAAACACTCAAACAGTCACACATGAGAGGATAACTGGACAACAAAGAATATGGGAATTATTTCCCTACAATACTGGCATGTGATTGGCTGACAGAGGTGTCGAATAGTATAAAAGTAAGTATTGAATGCTACCTCCCAGGGAAGGAACAACGAAGAGCTTACGTAAATTTCTGCACTTTTATTGCACTCTTGAAGATCAAGGTTTCAAGGTGAAACTGAAAACAACATAAAATAACCCAATAAATAAATTGAATATCATAATGACTGACCAGTGACATGAATCTACACAAAATATGAATTGAGTACTACAAATGAAAAACACTCACAAGATTGTGCATACTCCTGGGTACACAGTAGCATCCAAGGTCTATCAAGATACTCATGTACATAGTCAACCTGAAACATCATATGATTTATCTAAGTTGGAGCTACACCTCCTCGCATATACATCAAACATTGACTAAATTATTATGTTCATCAAACTCAAATGTCTTAGTACTATATATACAATGCATATTGCATGTGTTTTTAAGCTAATGTGATTTTAAGCATATACACCATATTTTATATATACAGAAATAAGCATATATTTATACACATCAATTTTACATTATTTTACAAGAACTTTTTATACAAAACACCAGCAAATTGTATTAACCTTATGAGCATCAAAATTTGGTAAGCAATTTTAGAAGATCTTCATATCTCCTGAGTTAAATTTCAACTAACTAAAAATTGCAGGATGCCCCACATGTGTAGGGAAACTGTGAATGCATCATGGAATACATGTTAAACAATACATGTGCAATCAATAGCAATATCCAACACTCAATACAACATTGAAAAATGGCAATTTATCACAGGTTTTGCAGAACAGCTGATCATGAGAAATGATGTGTGCAGTGTAATAGAATTTTATTATAATAAATTTGTGTAATAATTAATGAATATATATTTAAATAGGCAAATTGAAAAATGAACCATAGTGAATGTTACAGTAAGTATAGGTTATTCACCTAGGAAGAGGGAATGATGTGATTTATCCATCGAGGGCTTCAGCCCCACGAGCTTTGATAAACACATACTCCTAATCCCATTGCGAATAGCTGGCTTATGCCATGAAACAAACACTCTAACTCAATATTATAACAATTGGATAATAAGTGGACAACAAAGAATATGGGATTAATTGCAGTGAAATACTGTTTTTTTTATTGGCCGACAGAAACTGTAAGTACATGTATTCTTAGATATTTGAACAAGCTGAAACATTCATTACATCCTTATTGTTGGAGTAAAGTCAGCAAACCAAGAAAATGAAAAGTGCCTGAATTGACAGTAACTGCCTGAAATTTAGGCTAGTGACACTTACATTCGCGGTTGGTTGGAGTGCCCAGTAGGAGAGAGGCTCATTAATCTCAAGCAAACACAGTGCCTAGTGACCTGAAAAATCAGCCCCGGTTTATTACACTATATTTATACTCAGGACAATCAGGTAATGGCTGAATTTGTCGGGTAATATTGCTCTCGGCTTTTTGAAACAAATCTGTATTTATGGATGGATGCCCTAAGTAAGACGAAAACCATCAGATCTCCATGGAGAGGGAGGGCATTATGGGCTCAACAAATTGACAGCTGAGATAAACTGTATCATTTTGAAGAAAGTATTCGTTGATCCCAGCCATGAAAGTAAAAACGTACATCCATCAGGCAACCCTGCCCGTATCATGACTGAAGTAGGTCAAGGTCATTTTCTTCCAACAAATAAGGAATCATTCAAGGATTTTCATTGGCTCCTATCAGTATTCTTAACATGTGCTGCCATAGAAGCCCTTCTTGTCGAGCATTAGCTTTTGACAGACAAGTAATGGCAATTCACTCTCCACTGAGCTTGGTGCAACTGGTGGAATTAATGAATTAGGTCCCAACTCCTTTCCGTTCTCTGCAGAGTGTTACATATGGTGGCATTTGACCCTTTTCTTAGTACGTCAAATAAATACAACAGATTAAAAATCCAGTGATTTGAGCAAATCATTTCATTTACAGAACTGGGCATTTGCCTCCAATAATTATTGTTCAAATAGCTAATTACCGTTTTCTGTGTAAACTAGTTACGCTTTTTAATCATCCTATATGCCACTTCGATGCATTGTACATTTATATCCTTTACCAATATCCTTTAACTTACTATAACGTACAGAACCAGCAATTAATGGCCTGCTGGGGGGTAACAACCTGTTGTAAGCTCTCTGGGAATGACCTTTGGATTCGGTCGAGGTCAATGTCACTAGGGGTCACTGCAAGTCTTTAGAAACTCGTTAGAGGTATCCCTCAATTCCAGGGTGCTTGCCTTGACATATTGCTAGCAATCTTACCTAGCGTGGACCTTCGCGCACATGCTTCAAATAGTGTTACAGTCAGACCAAGAATTATTCAGACGCTTGCTCTTTTGTTGTTATTTTTAGGAATTACCAAGTAAACAATGAAACATGAAATCGAAAACATCCTTGGCATCACATGTAACCTGCACAAAACAAATTTATTGCAAATTGGCAAGAAATGTGGTGAAAAAAGCTACTTTGTTAACTCCATGAACCAAAAATTATTCAGACACTTTAACAAAGTTGTAGAAAGTGAACTATTTACTATCATTTGTTAGTATTTATGTCAAAATAATGTTCATAAATTACCTAGGACCATTATGACTGCATAGAATGACAGGTGTGACCATCAATTGAGAAAATTAGGATAAATATTGGAGATAAACATTATGTCCAGTTTATCACATTTTCATGCTCTCTTTAACCTCAAACATGCCTTGTATTGATTCAAATTGCTTTAGTTTACCTTAGAATTGTATTCTTAAAACTTTGAGTCACAATATGAAGCATTGGAGGCCACATACTAAGTTCAATGGCTTTTGTATTTATTTGTCCAATTTTACCAAAACAAAAATATGTCAATGTGGCACCAAGACCTAACCAATTTTCAGAAAGCAAGATTCATTATCTATTTCAAGCTATATTCCTTGCATGGTCTGAACAGCAACTCAATAGGGCACTTTTAACTTCATTTGGAAAGGGGGCAAAAATGTGATAAACTGAATCAAATGTTTATCTTACATGTTCATCCTAATTTTCTTAACTGATGATCACCCAGGTCATGCAATGTGGCCACAATGATCCCATGGTAGTTTATTAGCAATATTTGGAATAAATATTGGTAAATAGTTCACTTTCTACAACTTTGTAAAAGTGTCTGAATAATTTCTGGTTCCTGAAATTGACAAATTTGCTATTTCCATCCGATTTTGAATCAGTTTGCAATAAATTTGTATTGGACAGGTTACACATACTACCAAAGATGATTTTGACGGCATGTTTCATAACTTACTTTGTAATTCCTCCAAAATAGTAACAAAACAGCAAGCGTCTGAATAATTCTTGGTCTGACTGTATGTCTTTTTTTTTGCACTGCCACATGAAATTAAAACAGATGGTGGAAAATTCCTTTGTATTGTGTACCTATGCATTCATAATAGGAGAATGCAGAATTGTTATAAGGCTGAAATATTACGTTGTCTGTGTTTTTCCGATATTTAAAATATTGCATCTATATGTACAAAGCTAAAAAATGTAAATATAATATAGCAATTTGCATACTTTCAAACTATTTCGTAATGAGCTACCAGTCTTAACAGACCTTATGCCATGCTTGTTTTAAAATCAATAGGTTTCTCCCTTATATATTTCATACATTGTTTGTTATAATAATAATAATTTGGTTTTGAATCGTCGTCGACTCCTCATTTTGTCTGCAAAAAAAAAATGTTGCGACTGCCAACTTAGGTATTTGCTTTGCAGTGTTATCATTGGAAAAGAAAGGCCATGCAGAGGGAAAACGAACATTTTTATATCAACATTTGAAAGGCTTTGGCACCTTCGAAGATATTTTCTTGTTTCTTCTTTTACATAATTACATTGTCTCTGATAAGGCGTCATAAAGTACTGTATATTCAACATGCATGACAAGTAGACTGGCTGTGAAGGAGAGATTTCCATTGCGATTTGGACTGCGATGGAATTTTACACGTCAAAGATTTTTTCTATCTTAATGGGGTAAGATAATCTGTACATTAATAATGATCCTAAACGTTCTGAGGCGCATATAATGTTAAAATGTTATTCTTCAGAAAATCCAGACTTTCCTTATTCTACATCTTTGCTTAAAAAGCTTATTTTACTCGCTGAAGGCACACAGATAGACAGATGGATACATAGTTGTAGATATTCAAAAACAGATAGATAGACAGTTGCAATTGTTACAAGCCAAAAACATCCTAAGTTCCTCATGCATTCCTTTCAAGAAGGACAAATTCATATTCATTAGATTCTTGCAATTATGAAATAATCTTAATAAATGGTTACAGAAACTTGTGCTTCAAGACATTTGCCTAAAAGCTCTGCTAAGTCTATTATCTCAATGGAATCAGAGACATTAATTCAATAAGAGCATTCTTGAGTTAAATTTATTAGACATTTTTCATATCTTGTTAAGAGATTCTGATGCTACAAATTGATCCATAATACAATTATTAACAAAGACCATTATAAGATTTAGAAGTTTCAATAATTTGGATATTCTTCATTACACTGTGCACTAATGAGGGAGGTACCCTCGCCATCAGGGCAGCCATTACATATCTCACTTCGTGATTTCAAAGTGATATTACAAAAAATTTGAGTGGTGTGGAGGTCTTCAAATTGTTAAGATAGGTTAAATGGCTTGTGGAATGAATCAGTGCCAAGTGCCAGACCCAAACATGCAAGATGAAATAAGATATTTATGAAATTCGAATTCACTCGAGGTGAGGGTACCACAAAAAACGAAAAATGGCTGGGCGAGGGTACCAGCAATTTGGCGAGGGTACCAACCTAAATGGCGAGGGTACCAACCTAAAAATGGCGAGGGTACCAACCTAAATGGCGAGGGTACCAACCCGGAAGTGGCGAGGGTACTGCAGTTTTTTGGCGAGGGTCATTTCCGGTTGGCGAGGGTAACCACAAAAAAGGGATTGGCGAGGGTAATGCAAGATATTGACTGAGCAATCTGAGCAAACAGCCTTGAAGAAAAAGCAATGAATCAGCTTATCAATAGATAACATCATGTACTGACACATGATTGCACTTCTGAAGTAATTATACCAATTAGGAACTCCAATCAAGAACACAATTGCAATACCCTGTCAATAAAGGAGAATCTTAAAATTAATTAACCCTAACAAGAAAACTGTTGCACAATAATAGGCTTACCCATTCTACCCAACTGTGGAAGTTAGTACAATGTGTATTTAACATATTTTGGAATATATCTACCAATAAAAACAAATGGGTACAGTGAGACCCACATAAAGCTTTGAAAAAGTAAAAAGTTCACCATTGCTAAAACCGTTATTAAACCTCCCAACTCTAAAATCTGACTGTCACATTCATTAAACTGAGAGTCAAACTTTTTCTTATAAGCCTTAATTAGCATTGCACATAATCACAATTTAGTATCACAGTTTATGTTTCTGTATGTATGTTTGCTTAGATGGTGGAGGAGTTGCTCACAAACAGAGAGGACATGAGTCATGCTACAGTTTTCTAATCCAAGAAAGTACAAAGTGCCCTTCTTCAAAGTTATACCATCCACAGTGAAACTTTCTAAAAGTGATTATGGCTTCTTCCTGTATTTGGGTCTATTTTGCATGTTCAATATGGGGAGGGGCACGTGAGTACATATGAGTTGCTATGGATAGTTTTATCACTGTCTAGCATTTTGAGCCTGTCTGATTGGTCCATGTACAATAAAATGTCCTCTAAATCACTATGTTGAACGTAGGCAACCATGAAAAATGAACAATTCGGCTTCAGTGAACAGCTGAGTTTAGTCAGTTGTAAGATTAGCAGGAAAAAACTAACACCATCAAACATGTCACAGGACTCCATATACGGTTTTATGGTTTTCAAATTAGTTTTATGCTATGTAATTCAGTCCCTCAACCAATCAGATGAACTGCATTTGCTACGATTTTGTGCCATATTACAGAAACTCATACTAATTGAATTGCTGTAACAACAAAAACGAAATATAATTCAGGGGCGGACTGGCGGCATTTCAGGCCCGTGGCAAAATAAGTTGATGGGCCCCCTCATTCGTATTTTCAGAATTGGGCCTACTCCATTTATACCAAGATGGAAGGGCCCTTTTCCTTACAAGGCCCTCTCACATTGGGGCCCTAACCCAAATGTTTGATTGTATCATGCATTCATGAACTGACATTTTGGCTTTTATCTTTATTATTCACCTTGCATGGGCCCCCTTGAGTGGTTGGGCCCGTGGCAACTGCCACTCTGCCACATAGGCCAGTCCGCCCCTGGGCTGTCATTTCAGGTGGTACCCTCACCATGACAATTATTGCAAATGGTGGTACCCTCGAGAGGCTTTAGTGGTTACCCTCGCCCTCACGATGTATTTCAAATCCAAAATCTGATAATTCTGTGATCTATAGCACGTGGATTGCTTGCCCAATGGTTAGTTTAACATTAAAACTACCTGTCTGATAAATATAGGATTTGGATTTGACGAAATAATCTCAGGATGACAGAAAATTACTTTGAATCGAGTGTTGTAATGGCTGCCCTGATGGCGAGGGTACCCCCCTCGTTAGTGCACAGTGCATTAGGTCCAATGTGAGATATAATTTATCATTAGAGTATCATTGACGATAGGCATAAAAGTAAGTATAACTGCAGCTACATACCATAATGTCTGCCTTGTGCACAGTTGATGCGTGTTCATTGTTCAAACCTCGCTCCGGCCATGTCCAGAGGTTAACACTATAACGATTGGTGTGATTGCCATTCATGCAGTGTGGTGAGTGCTGGTGAGCAGATTTATCTGGAAAGGGCGCTACATAAAATCATACTATATTATGTTATTACATGAACTTCAAAAACCACCGAAATAACTTTTGGTTATAAAAACCTGTAAAAACCACCAAATCTACTTTTGGATGTAAAGCAATATTATACAAAATTCACAATTCTCAATTCAAGATCAGGTAAGTAAAAGTAATGTTGTCTTATTTAAAGAAACGGAAGATGACCAGCCTGTATAGATATTCGGATATTAGTATATTGCCCTATCATCAAATAAACTTCATCAAGGCAAGGAGGAAATGTTAGCCGCGGATTTGGAGTGCCACCTCCATTTAACGTTATGATTCGGCTACTGAGGCACAATGCATCTCCATAATGTTAGAAGTGTGAAGTGTGAAAGATGAGAACAAGGATGTGCAAACACACTCTAAAAACTGTCGGGACAAAATTGGTTTTTTAGAGTGTGTTGATTTTGAGTAGAGATTGATTTTAAAATCCATGTTGGTTTTTTGGACTGAAATTTGGTTTTTCAAAAAACCCTTTTGAATCTAAAAAACCAATTTTGTCTGAAATTTTTTAGAGTGCAGGGAAGTTCACAGGGGGAAGTATGGCAATGAGGCGCACATGGGGAGATTGAGTACAACCCAAATTAAAATAAGAACATTTTCTGTCAGAAGTCCTCTGTTTACCTATTTTTCCCTCCTTGCTCTTCACCACCCGAATCTCCTTAAAGCTAATGATTCCTCACCACAACTTTATCCCATGCTAAGAATTCAATTATAGCAGGTGGTAATGTAACTGCCACTAGCAATATCAAAGAAATCAAACACAATTGGGGTGATGGATTTGGAATTAAATTAATGTAAATTCAATGTAATTCTAAAAGGCAGTTTAAGGCTAGGTAAAGGTAGCAAGTGATTCAGTGGAAGCCAAGAGGTATTTTACAATTAAAACAGAGAACGACATATAGGAAAGTATGTGACCAGAGAGTTGCGAATACACGGAAAAGTGAGATAGGGGGGTCAGATCAGACCGGGGAGATGTGGATGAAGCTTTGTGAATGAGCAGGAGGGCATGATGAAGTCAGAGCTGGAGGTTACAATGGAGTTGTTTATTTGTCACAATGAAAATTGTCCTTTCTTTCTTCATAGATATTGAAATGGCTGAGTCTTGTGAAGACACAAGGTGTGGCCAGCAGTTTCTTTGAAAAAAAGCCACACCCAATCACAAGCTTAATAAAATCATATGCAAGGTATAATTTTTATCTTTATCAACTCTTGCGAAAGCTTCGATTTTTCGCAAAAACAGCATCAACATTATAATTTTATAGTCATATGCAAAATTCGAAGGAAAGAAAATTACATATAGGACTGTTATGAATTTACGAAAGACAAATAATAACTGATTACCAGAGAATTTTGCTTTGCCCCACCCATTTGACACATCCTATAAAAAAGATTGCTGAATGCTGAAAGGTAGTCAGACGGGTTTAGGATTGAAGATTGTTCTATCAAACAGCTGGTCTTGATCTTCATAAGAATTATCATTGCGTTTGGCGATACACATTTGTAGCTATGAGTGATTTGAAGGTGAGTTATTTTTACACAAATATATGTCGGACTAGAGTAGTTGTTGTAGTGGTTGGAGTACTTTACTGCTAATCCAGAGGGACCAGGTTTGAGTCTCCTCTGCAGCAGCATCTGATTGTGGCCATATGCAAGCCACTCTGTCCTCATTGCAGCTTTCCACTCCAGTGGGTACGGAACTGAAGAAAAGACAGAACTGAAGTTCAGCATCTGTAATGCGTTCAGTTTATGATCCTTGTTGTATGAATTATGTCTGAGAAAGGGAGCCTGCCCTGGTAGCGGGCCAGGTATGTAAAAAAATAGTGCATTTATACATAGAAGCATGAAACTTGGCGCACACTTAAAAAACATCTATATGAACATATTTGGATAGGGAGCCACCTCAAAATTTAGCTAAGGTGGCTATTGGCAGCCATTTTCCAAAATGGTGGCCAATTCTTTGATTTTGCTGCTTTCTGTGTAGTTTCTACAATTATAATACATGCAAATGGTGTTTTTTATTCCTTCTCTAGGTATTCAGTACCTTACTGTAAAATTTTTTGTAGCCTGGACAATTTTCAGGCTTTTTGGAATCCATTTTGGTAGAAATATCGATTCAAATGCTGGATTTCGCGGTTACGCATGGTTACGCCAATTCCTTATAAATCTCAAAATTAGTTACATATTTGAATTCCTTGCAAAAAGAGCTTTCAAATGAGTACCCGCATCAATGGGTTTCGAAAATTTGGTATGAAAAAGGAAAAATGTAATAAAATATTTTTTGAAGATTTCGGTTTTAGTGTAATGTGGACAAAAAATTCACGTAAACTTTTGATGCTAGGATTCATTTGAAAGCTCTTTTTGCAAGGAATTCAAATATGTGGTCTGATTAAATATCAATTGAGATCCCACGAAAATATGGATACCGCGAAAATGCTGCATTTTCTTCAACAGTTCTGACAAAATGGACCCTGACCACCCTAAAATTCCTTAGTTCAATTCACAAATCAATTTAAAATGTTTTTCAGATCTGTAGAAGGTATAATTTGTACTGTTTTCATACAGTCAGTCGAACTATAGGCACTTCACAGGAAGCAGGAAAATGAGAAAATTAGCCGCCATTTTGGAAAATGGCTGCCATGGGTCAACCAGGTCAAATCTGAAGTGGCTCCCTATCTAAATATTTTCTTTAAGATGTTTTTTAACTGTGTACCAAGTTTCAAGCTTCTATGTATAAATGCAATATTTCTTCCCTATTCATGACAAAATTAATCTGCCCTGCTATGGGAGCTAGGGTGCATCAGAAAAAATGAAAGCCAAAAGTATGACCCGTAACAGCAATAATTTTGTTCAACTGATAGAATAATGTCTTCCTACAATTTTTGGAATTTTCGGTGATTTAGAGATCCCACACAGGCCCCAAAGATTTTAATTAGTTTTTCGCAAAATAATTGCAAAAATGTGCTATATCTCAAGAACTATTGCAGGTAAATTCATGGGAATGGTGTCAAAATGTCCACAGACCCCAATTTCCTATTCAACTTCCATAGTTACTATGTGTCTAAAATGCATTGTTTTTGAATTATTTTATTATAATTTGAATTCAAAATAATTGTTAAATAATTCAAAACCAGGTTTGAGTCTCCTCTGCAGCAGCATCTGATTGTGGCCATATGCAAGCCACTCTGTCCTCATTGCAGCTTAGCTTTCCATCTGGATCATGAATATGTTTGTTGAATATTTCGATGTTGGTAGGGGAGGGTGGCTGCTTGACGAATTATTGATTATGGAGGCAAATCTGCTTCAGATACAGGATTAATACTGTGCACCCTTTTAGCCGGTGTAATTCACTACAAAATTATATAAG
This sequence comes from Platynereis dumerilii, assembly GCA_026936325.1. NCBI lineage: Eukaryota > Metazoa > Annelida > Polychaeta > Phyllodocida > Nereididae > Platynereis > Platynereis dumerilii. The sequence continues at coordinate 15,689,160 of JAPTHN010000014.1, forward strand.
ATTCACATAAATCAACCTAGTGAGGAAGACGAGAAAACACAATTACTGTCAAGAAAAGTGTTGGCCCATTGGTCCCCAACCATGTGGACCGATGGGCCATCCCATGGGGTCCGATGGACCATGTCAATAACTTGCCAAAGGGTGGAGAAATATTTCGGAATTTGGTTCTTTGCTTACTATGAAGAAAGCAATTATTTGATATTTGGTCAATACAGAAGTTTGCCTATCACCCTGACCATCAAAATCTTGCCTATCACCTCAAATTTGTTGATGAACATTTAAAAACTAGTATAATTTAATTTTTTCTCCTTCAATTAATCACTTGTGTCGACCATTTAGATTTTTAGGGAAAAAGTAAAAATTTTCATTGATCACTATACTAGTATGCCACCTGTAGGAGAAATCTGGAATCAAAGCAATACAGTTCATGCTCTGGGAGCATTAAATGTTACATGCCAAGTATATATTTCACATAATTGGTGTGAAAACTCTTAAATATGGAAATCGATTTCATTGTAAAGTCCCTGTTAGCAGTGGCTAGCTGGAATGGGGGCTATATATTTATAAAAGTAATGACTATCCATTTAGAGCTTCATATTAGCTGATAAATAAATGCTTCGTGTTGCATGGTAATCCAAAATTATTTCTCATCATTTATTGTGCATGAGCAAAAGTGGCATATTTTAAGTATGTTTAGTTTGTCACATAAGAACTGAAAACACTACACTATCATGTGTTGAATTTCACTTTTTTGCATTTCACGGCATGATATGATACACACAGCAATACTGATCACAACTATTTGTTTCTCTTCAGATAATTTGTCTGTTAATTCTGCTACTGACTGATACTCGTCCATCCATTGCCATTTCGCTTCTAAGCAACAATATCAAAAAAGAAGAGAATACTACCTTCATCGATTGTGGATGCGGACTTGATAAGGAGAGTTATAAGTGTGAGTGCAATTTCGAAGGAGATTATTACACACTTCCACCATTCAAAGAAATTGATGAAATAAACATTGAACATTCGGCAGACTCACTGAGTGTCATCGGGACCAACAACAGCTATGTTGAAAAAATTGTAGCTAACACATTTGCTGGATTACATTTGAAAATCATAAAACTGAGCAATTTCAAGGTGAAACAAATCGAAAGGGGAGCATTCGCAACAGATGATACAACCTTAAAAGAACTGTATTTGCACCACCTAGGTTTGGAAGTGATCAATGCAACATTCTTTCATAAAACCAATAACTTAATTTTGCTCTCCTTGAGAGGTAATGATATCATAACTTTAAGAGATTTCACATTTTTTTCCTTAAAAAAACTACAATGGTTTCATCTGGAAGAGCCCCTGCAGGTTATTGAGAGCTTAGCCTTCTATGGCTTGTTCAGAATAAGTTTTATCTTTTACAATTTAGATTACCAAATCAGAGGTATTGAGACCTTACGAAAGCACACCATTGATGTAAGAATAATTTACACCAAAGGCAAGTATGCAAACCTGCCACTGGAAGGGATGCTATATAACCTGTGGATCTTCAAACAGCAGCTACCTCACATGACGCTATTACCCTTCCTTAAGATGGAGTTTGTCGATTCAAACTTACATCTGCGTCTAACCCATGTACTTACTCCTACAAAATCCAATTACAAACAATCTGTTGAACATCTCAGTGTGAAAAATATCCCCGTCAAGGTTCTTCGTGCCTGCACTTTCTCAGGGTTTGAGTCTCTTCGACAGCTCGACTTATATAGATCTTCAACCGAACTTGTTCAAGAAGGAGCCTTCCTTGGACTTCAGCAAATCGAAGGTATTACAATTAGAGAAAGCCATGCTATACGAGGTCTGGGTTTCCAAACATTGGCTCCCATTCTAAAGACATTGAAACAGCTGAATTTGAAGTTCACTTATGTCCAGTGTGGTTGTGAGGGAGTCTGGCTGAAACACTTGACTGAAATGATTATGGTGATCCATTCTAAAAATGATGATGATGTCTACTGCTTTGAACTGATCAATGATGATGAACTGGTCAAGAACGACGAGGGGCCTATCCAAAACATTGACAACCAGACTGAAGGCAATCAAACTAATGAAAGCCAAATCGATGCGCATAGTGATGATAACTATGGTGATGATTATGATGGTACATTTGATGACAATTACATTGCCAAAAAATTCAAACTTCATCCTATCAGCACCTATCCTGTCAACGTAGGAAATTGCAGCATGGAGCAACTCTTTGGTGGACCTTCCGAACGGCAACAAACTTGCAAATCCAATGGATATTACGATGAAAACCACAAAAAGGATGAACATGGTGCTGATAAGATATCCAAAACTAACAGTGGAAATGGACAAAGAAAAACTGATCTCCTAACCATGTTAACTGGCGTCTCACCTGCACTTCTTCACATTGTATGGGTATTCATTTAACTTTCTGCAACTGATTTCATTGCATATATTTCTATTCTTTATATGATTACGACAATTAGTCATCTTGTACATAGAGATAAATTTATTATTTGATAAGTTTCAATTATTTGATGAGTTGTAATTAATAGTCAGATAAATAGCCATTGATTATTAGTTACCTTGTACATAGAGGTAAACATAATAATTTGATAAGATTCAATTATTTGATGAATTGTAATAAATAGTCAGATATTTAGCCATTGATTATGAGTCACATTGTACATAGAGATAACATAATCATTTGATGAGATTCAACTATTTGATGAGTTGTAATAAATAGTCATATAAATAGCTATTGATTATGAGTCACATTGTACATAGAGACAGAAATGGAAGGGCAATGATGATTGCACAATGCTCAGCCAGTATCATTAAAGAAACATGTATTGTATATAATGATATCTTGAATATTGAATAAATTGCAAATAAAAATCCCTCGAGAAAAAAATCTGATATTGTGTACTCTTGCTCTTTCTCTCATTTATCCTGCCAAACCCTTGCTTCAAGAACTAGCCATAGAGTACTGCACTTCCAAATTCCATCTATATCATCCTACATATCTTCATTGATAGCCTATACCAAGATATAAGTGTGACGCTCATTGGCTGACAGATAATGGCCATCCTGCTGTGTCACTATCATGCCCTCTGTGCCACCTCATTGTGGCCTCAGCCCTTAATGACCTTCACAGGTCAAGATCAGGTTCAAAGAAATCTGTCACATCTTACTAAAGAGTCTGGTCCACTGTAGGGTCATTCCCATAGAAATACATAGAACGGACATGAGGCTGTATGATGCCACCTCAAGATGAGGTCACCAAATCCGCCATATTGGAACTGCCCTGAGACATGATGTCACAATAGAATAATTATGATGTGACGTCATGCCATTGTTATAAGTGACATCACAGTTATTGGTGACGTCACAGTCCATTGTGCCAGTATTCAGGGCAGTTCCAAGATGGTGGATTTGGTTGCTTCATCTGCCAGAGCCTCATGTCCCTTCTTTGTATTTCTATGGTCATTCCACACCAAATCAACCAAATTTCCGAAAATCCCCAGCATGACCGTCTCTTATTCCATTCAAGCTTTCTACGTTTCAAGAACATTATCAGGAAAGAGCAAGTCCAACATTTCAGGACGATAGCTCAAATATTTTTGGAGTTATCATCAAATGAATTGTGAAAAAATGAAAAAAAATTCGAAAATTGTCCTTTTTTAAAATGGCTATGAAACTTTCAATATGGCCCTAAACTTTTTGATATTTTTTTGCAATGTATAAGATACCCAAAAGTAATATATATATATAGGCTTCTATTGACACAGAATATCAACAAGATACATTTGTCATAATAAACAGTAGCAGAGAAATGGCTTTTCATGAAATTGCCTGTCCCACAGAAATTTTAAAAGTTGACTGATTTATAACACTAAAATCCGATATTCATGATTTTTTTTGGTAACCTTGAATACATCCCAAAACTGTCTTACTTTCTATGGTATTATTTTGCTATATAGAGCATTTAAGCAAAATAAGTATTAATGTTCCAAAACCAGCAGTTCTTGAAATACGGTCTGCTTGATTTACGAATTTCGCAAAACAACACATTTTCAAGCAAAAAAACGGCCATGTGACGTAGGTGATACAGAAAAGACAACTAAAACAAGTGACATGATAGTACAGCAGAAGAGGAAATAACTTGAGATTCCGCGTAAATGTGACGAGGACTGTAACATTGTGTTAAAAAAGACCAACGGAAAAGAGACTTCTTCGGAGACAGACTTAACTCCTCAAGTGCTGATAGATAAATATTTATAAGATATTGAATAATAATGATAATTGTTCAGTTAGTGGGGTTTATGAAACTTGTATAATATTATATAATAAATGAAAATGAAATTAAAGACTCTTTGCATAGGTGTCACATATAAGTGTTTTCTATTATTTTTCTATAATTGATCTCATCAATCAGTCCTAGTATGTTACCAGAATTATAGAATAAAGAACGCTCCATATCTGTCGATCTATCTTCGTTGATATGCCTACACTTGGTATCACATCTGATGCTCCAAGTGAGAAGCGCGTTGACTGCATGAGAGATAACGGCCATCCTTCTGGGTCACTCACATGACTCTGCGCCACCTTACTTTGACCTCAACCCTTAATGACCTTCAAAGTTCAAGGTCAAAGCAATTGGTCGCATCTTACTGGGAGGCTTTGAAAGTGTTTGGTTCACTCCATACTATAATTATAAATACAATTAAAGGCTTTCTCAATTCGAGGCAACCTGGAATGCACTCCCCAGGCTGGTTCTTTTCTAAATAAATCAAACGCCCACTCAATGCAAAAGAAATGACAAATAGATTATTAAACACTTCGACCGAGAAGATGCAGATGAATTAAAAGACTGAAGCCATCAGAATAAGGGAGCGGTCAACAAGAGGTTATGGTATAACCCAAGATTAAAATTCCATTGCTCATATAAATTGACCTTAATGCCAGAGTCCCACTAAACACACTAGTCCCACCACCAATAAGAGACATTTCCATTCTGTTACTGTCCCAGAAATTATAAGAGGCCAACACTCTAAAAAGACATTGGCTAACTGACAACCAGAATTGATGAGGAGAATATAATTTCTTCCTGCAGTTCTGCAAAAAGCTGCAGGAAACTGCAGAATTCTGTAGGAAACTGCGGATTCTGCAGTTCTACAAAAAATAACTGCAGAATTCTGCAGTATCCAACAGAACTGCAGAATTTCTTGCAGAACTGCAGAATTCTGCAGTTTCAAAAAAATCTGCAGTTTCCTGCAGAACTGCAGAAATTCTACCCAACTGCAGAATTCATTGCAGATGAGCATCAAAACCCCAGACCCCCCCACCCAACCCCCAAACCGCAATGAACGTTTCCTGGGTAGTGGCAAGGCCCTTGTCAAAGAGGTCTAAACTTAGCAAACGCATTGCAATTTATGAGATGCATTAAGTACCAGAGGGTCACAAATACTGCATGGAGCTGCAAAACTGCAGAATTCCTACAGAACTGCAGAATTTTTGGAAGAACTGCAGAATTCTGCAGTTTTCTGCAGAATTCTGCAGTTTCCAACAGAACTGCAGAATTTTTGCAGAACTGCAAAATTCTGCAGAAAACTGCAGAATTCTGCAGTTTCCAACAGAACTGCAGAATTTTTTGCAGAACTGCAGAATTCTGCAGTTTCCTACAGAATTCTGCAGTTTAATACAGAAATGCAGAATTTCAACCCAACTACAGGATTCATTGCGGACGTGCATCAAAACCCCAGACCCCCCCCCACCCGACCCCCAAACCGCAAATGTTTCCTGGGTAGTGGCAAAAGCCTTGTCAAAGATGTCTGAACCTAGCAGACGCATTGCAATTCATGAGATGAATTCCGACAGAACTGCAGAATTTTTTGCAGAACTGCAGAATTCTGCAGTTTTCTGCAGTTTCCGACAGAACTGCAGAATTTTTTGCAGAACTGCAGAATTCTGCAGTTTCCTGCAGAATTCTGCAGTGTTTTGCAGCATTCTGCAGCTTTTTGCAGAACTGCAGAATTTTGCAGTTTTCTGCAGAATTCTGCAGTTTCTATTGCAGAATATGCAGGTGCAGGAAGAAATTTAAGTGTACAGGAATTGATTGAGAAAATATTGATTGTTACAACCAGGAAAATGGACATATCTTGGTTGAAAAGTTAGCTTTTCTACTGGTCAGACAGAAGACAGATTAAAATGATTATCAACTTTGTCGAAATTTCAAGAAGAAAGAATAGAATTGATTTAGCTGCTTGTAATTTCAAAATAATTTTAATGGATGATTACGAAAGTGCTTAACAACATTTCCCTAAAAGCTTTGTGGAATCTCTTTTTGTCGTAACAGACACATTTAAAAATAAAATAAAAGCATTCTTCGGTTAATTTTATCAGACCAATTTTCCATTTGCAGCTGATAATTGTAAAAATCTCTCCCTAATATGATAAATAAGGAGTGGATTATTAAAATAAAGCATTTACAACTTTTCACCAATTGAATTTGTTTACCAGATCTTAAGTAAGATGTCCCATTTAGAGGTATTTTGATGACAAGCATTAAATCAGTCATCATTCCTTAGCTTGAAATACCACAAATTTGGGAAAGCCTACGATGTTACCATCAAATGGGGTCAAAGAAATTGGAACGGTAAAAAAAAACTAAAGAATTATTCAAGCCAGGAATATGAAATCAAACAAAGAGCAGTTAGAATTATTTGATGAGATTTGACCTATACATTTATTTCTTATCGTGAGCGCAATCCCTGCTGACTGTTTTAAAAACATGAGATGAGGAACTCAATTTTAAGTCCCTTTAATAGCATCTATCTTTTGACCAATAAATGATCCCTCAAGTGGGTTAAACTACAACCTACTATGTTTCCACCATTTTTCTTATTGTGTCCGAGTAACAGGGCCTCGGGCCCTTTGTCATCATCAATGGCATTGTCATGTCAAAGTTGGTGTGGATCGAAAAGCATTTCACAGATGCAAGAACCATCCGAAGTTATGATGCCCAGTGTTTACACTGCTGCCAAAGATGCCCTGGCTTTAATCTTATGTCTCACTGCTCTAAATAGTTAACTTTAATCCCCAAATTCCTCTTTGCTGAGCAGAAGATTTCTGAGAAGTGTCTTCTTCTTCTTCCCTTTGGCCCTTCCGCCCTGAGACATAGTGGGGCGCACCACAACCTGAGATTTATGCTTCAGCCAATTACTAAAGACAGACAGATAGATAGACAGATAGATTGACAGATAGATAGATTGATAGATAGATAGAATGTAACTTTTGACAATTTATAAAGATGTATCAATGTAATGATCATATTGAGTTATAACGGGTTATTACAGTACACGAATGACGAGTACTTACATTCGTCTGCTAATAACCTCATAACAAGCCCTATACATTGCATTGAAATGAACTGGCAATTTGTCATTGAGTAGCTTGTGACTTCATTGATACTCAGCTGATGACACGTTTTCATGCTATTGCAAGTATAGGCTATGACCTCATACATTTCTTATCACTCATAGGAATAACATGGCATGGATAGGCTATGAGCTCACAAGAAACATTTCAGTCCAATTCTGTAAGCACTCGATGTTCGTCTACAGTAAATTGCTCGAGGACACGGTGCATGCATTGCGTGTTATTTTATCATCTATCAAAGCTCATGAGCAAAAGGGCTGAAGTGAGAGTGGTGTGCTACCTTACTCTATCAAATTAAATATATCTAACTACATAAATTCATAACATACTTGGCATTAAAGTAACGGCATTAGTAAAGGTTATTCACCACGGGAGAGGGAATATGTGATTTATCGCCCGAGGTCTTTAGGCCGAGGTGTGATAAACACATATTCCTGATCCCCCGGCTTATACCATGAGACAAACACTCAAACAGTCAAACATGAGAGGATAACTTGACAACAAAGAATATGGGAATTATTCCCCTGAAATACTGTAATGTGATTGGCTGACAGAGGTGTCGAATGGTATCACTATAGGTACTACATATGCTACAAGTGTCAAGCTCATTACCTTACCGATAATGGCCTTTCTGTGATGTCACTATCATGACCGCTATACCACCTTATTGTGACCTGAACCCTTAATGACCTTCACAGGTCAAGTTCAAGGTCAAAGCAATTTGTCAAGACCTAGGAGGCTCGGGAAATGTTTGAATCACTGAATAATAGATGAGTATGCTCCACTTCAGCTGTCTACAAGTGGACTGCTCTTGCATTGCCACAGATCAGAACGTATGCTGTCTTGTGTTGCCACCTAGTGACTAGTGTGCTATTCAGCGAGCTCCTGCGAGCGTCCACCTACTTTCGACCAGAAGAACACACAATTTTGTCTGGAAGACACCGGGGCTGTTTCTGAGTGTGCTGATGGCCTTGTCTACTTCCTTAGAGAATGTGATTGCCGAGTCTGACTCTGGTATAGATCAATGTTGGATAGAAATTTTGTGAATGCGCAATGAAATTGGAACTATTTCTTGGGACAGCAATGCTGTAGCATAGGAAATCAACTTTTGTACCAGGTGGCAGCAGCATGCAGTTCTCAGTTTCACCAGACTGCCACTTCAGAGAAAAAACGAAAATATGAATATGCATCGACCTTATTAAATGTTATCTGTGTGCTGCTCTTGCTGTCAGAAAGGTTTTTTTCATTAAATTAAATGTTTTTGCATACTGCCATTCCATGAATAACTATCATTTACCTGTTCAGTTAAAACCATAGAAAACAAGCGGCAAAAAAAAAAAATTCTGTAAACTCCACAACAAGTTTGTCACACTTTGTGAGACAAAATCACTGCTCTACTTTTGCAAGGACCAGACCCAATTGGTTGTGATCAGCTTGTCCGTGACAGTCGGTCTGAGTTGTCACTGATGTCCTAAAATTTACTGCAGTGTCTGAACTGATTCATGTTGTGCCACAAATAACCAAGAAACTTGTCAGTCTAGGCATGCAATGCAAGTCAGTTGCAGCTAAGCTTCATAGAAGAAGATAGGTGTTCACGATTGGCGCTATCACATTCTCAATGGGCCAGAATGTTTCCGATGCTTATTTCGTTTGGTACTATCAAAGGAATTGCATTATTCGACTCTCCAAAAAAAAAGGATTTCATGACATAGCCTAAGCAGTGATTTGTGGAGCTGATTGAATATCAACTGATTATATTTTATCTTTCTAATCACTTTTAAGGTATGTCTATATCCAATAGGTATTATTGAGCTGCTTTTTGACTTTGGCCTAGGATGAAAGCAAATATTCTTAACTAGCTTATAAGATTCTATTAGTCCATGATTTACTTCAGAATACTGATCACATATACTCCATATTAGAATATGTATTAAACTTTGACTGTTTGGCTTGAGAACTCTCCTGCTTTGCTTAGAAAATTGAACACGACTAAGAAGATTAAGTTAGGCAGCTGCACCATTGGAATGATAATTATGTCATCAAACCAGAAATCCAGTTTGGCTTGTAATAAACAGCAAACTTTGTGAGCAATACCTCCAATTAATAAATCAAATCAATTCAATTCGATACCATTTGACACCTCTGTCAGCCAATCACAGGTCAGTATTTCATTGCAATAATTATCATATTCTTTGACATCCACATATTTTCCGATGTTTACCTGTTTCAGTGTTTGTTTCATGATATAAGCCGGTTATTCATAATGGGATCAGGAATATGTTATCACTCCTTGAGCTAAAGCCATTATTGGATGAATCGCATGTGTATTCCCTCTCCCCCATTGAATAATCTATATATATATACAAATAATACTGACTTAGTCCATTTGCTAACATCATGGTGAATTTCGGGGATTTTGTTACTTGTGGTAATCTTAGACATATGGAACAGCTGGTCCCCTCACTTTGTTGCAGACACAATCTCAAGAAATTGCATTCCTTCTCCTAGATTTGTCTCTGAAGTACATGCAATAAACATAATTCTTGAAGAAAGAATCTGAGACATGTGATATACCGTATGGTGCTGGGTGTTGATTGGATGTGACATATGAAAAGAATTTTATGTACAGGAATCGTAAAAGAGGAAATAAGGTTCTGTATCTGATTTTAAATCAATGTATATTTTGATTCCAGTCCCCACAAGATAGACCATTTCTTTGAGAGTTGCACGCACAGAAGATATGGGTAAGGTGTTTTGATTGCATTGCGAAAGCCCATTTACCAAGCAAATATCAGAGAAGTAGTTACCATCTTACAGACGTAGTATGACATACTTCAAGCGACATTGAGGCAGTCAAATCGGCATGATGTGATAGATGTACATGTAAAGAGTGACCTTGTTTGACTCTGCAACAGCTGAATCAAAGAATTGGCAAGCTCACAGTACAACCCAAAATAAAGTAAGAAAATCTTCTGTCAGAAGTCCTCTGTTTACCTATTTTGCCCTCTTTTCTCCTCTCCACCCCAAATCTCCCCACGACTCCCTTTGACTCCTTTCAACAACCTTAGCCCACATTAAAAACTCTATTTAGACAGCTACCAATGTAACTGCAATTAGCAGAGGTGCAAAATATCAAGTAAATAAAACACAATGGGGGTGATTGAGTTTAAATTGGTCTTGTTTAAATATGATTTTAATGTAATTTTAAAAGGTAGTTTCAAGTAGGTAAAAGTAGGAAGTGATTTAGAGGTAGTCAAAAGGTGTGAAAGGGTAAAGTAGTGGCTGATTCTTCCTTCCTGCTGGGGTAATCGTACTTTATTTTGGGTTGTACTGTACTTCACTTTTCAGTGTTAATGGCTTACAATTCTCTCCTTTTCTTTTGCAGAGTGTTGTAAACTGACTGAAAATGCAGCAAAAATGAGACTTCAATTGTGCCAGAACGTGTCTTATTTTAGAAATTCATCCTCATATATTATATAATATTATTGTATAATGTTATAATCGATGGGAATGAATCAATCTCGAATCTCTAATCTTGAAATTGTGTTTTGTAAATATACAGCAGAATTGTCTATTTCAATGTCTCCCAAACACGAAGTCTGTTTTATTTCTTTTCATATTTAAAATCCCTTTTAAGATTTGTTGTTCGTCCCTTGAACAGTCCTTTGGGGATAAGTAGTCTGTTGGATTCAGTTGCATTTCATTGAAAACATACGTTAGGTCTGTCACTTACATATAGAAATGGAGTGGACTGTGGCACTGTGAAAATGGCACTTCTTCATGTTCTTGACTGATGATAGCCGATGAAGTGTCATCTTCGCGACTTTCAACACGAGAAACATACAGGCTGTTTGATTAGTCGTGATCAAGAGAAAGCCACTTGATTTCTCATAACGGATTTGAAAGTGAAAATCAGATATATAATCCTTTCGTTTGGCTGTCACCAACAAGTGGGATAAGTCTCCTTCAATCAAATTAACATTGGAAGTATTCGATTTGATCGTAACAAATCATCAGCATGATGACACACAAAGTGCCAGTTTCAAAGTGCCACAGGCCACTCTAAATATCAAAATGTTTGGCTGTAATAAGTGAATTAATCAAAGCTAAACAGGCTAAACATAGTATTACATAATCCATGTGTCAATGCATTAATTCAGTTTCTTAAATCTGTGCTTGCAAAAAATGTAAAAAATTAGATTACGTCCGCATTTGTGATGATAAGCAATTTATAATGATAAGACTTGGCTCGGATAAATTATTAAATCATTTTTAGAAGTTGACTCAACCATGTCAACATTTCAAATTTTACAGAGCTGCTATCTTGAGGCCACCTCTGAATAAAGTAAAGGGTTCCCTATCAGCGTGCCTCGGTGGTCCAACATCGGCCCAATAGCTGGTCCGTCGCTGCTGACATCGGACTGATGCTGGGCTGAAGTTGGACCGCCGAGGCATGCTGATAGGGTTTGAGTTATCGAAGTTTACGCTCCCAATCATTAGGTCCCACAACAGAATCTAAACAACTTAATGTTTAACGCATAATAACAATAAACAATATCCAATTTTCACAAGATTTTATTCAGGTTCAGAAACAAAAAGAAGGAAAACTGACCGACTACATTGTATGAACCCATTTTATGCAAACGAGATAATCCATACTACCCAAATATATATTTAGATCATGTTGAAAATATGATAATTCTAAGAAGCAGACCAATATTAGTTTTGTCCCCAATATCAAGCAACATACACGAAATAAAAGCAAATGACAAAGCCACAATGCTTTAAAAGGAGAACGTACTAATTTCATCTGGACAAGAATAGGTCACTCGACGAATAAGAGAAGTTATTACAAATGCAAACTTTGAAAGAACTTCTATGATTGGTCGATTCCACAAGTGACCTCATTTCTGTCCAGATGAAGTTTGCAGGCCCAGTAAGAGCATTTTGCTTTTTCATACACTAGTGACAAATAAATAAATAATCTTCTTAGACATTGGCCTGTGCTTCGAGCGAATAATAAAGAATTAAAAGCTTAACAAAATCGATTTCCAACTCAATCAATAATCCTACAGGTTCTCCTGGCATTTCGCAAACTTCTCTTTTGGCTTTCCTGAAAAGAGAAAGTTGATATACTATGAAGCTCTACCAGAAAATTAAGAAGTATATAGAAGTTCCATAGAATAGCGAAAGTTTCACAATACTCCAAGAAATTGTGTATTGACATAATGATAGATTCAATGTGCACTGACACGATGATAGATTTTAAAATGATTGACACACATGTATTGAAAAAATTATAGATTTAATGTACATTGACATTAGGATATATTCAGTGAATATTGACATGATGTTCTTCAAACGATAATAACAATTTACTTTTATAATAGTACTACATTATTATAGGCCTGTCCTCCCAATATATTTCAGAAAATGACTTACCTTCATAATATTGCTCTACAAAAAAGAAAGGAAGGAGGGTTAAAAAATCACAACATTTTACAAATGATGAAGTTATGTCCCCTTATCATAAAATACAGAGGGAAAATTAAAATCAAGACTGAAAATTGGTTAGTTCTCACTTCATTACCACAGAAGGAGCACCTTTAAAGAAAATTTAATGATATTTGTCAAAAATGGCGCTTTTTCCAGGTACAATATCAATACAAACTTACTACATTCATTGAGATTGAAATCCTTAAAGTAGTCATCACCCATCTTTCCTTTGCGGTACTGGATGCAGCTGAACTCTCCATTGGACACAGACATGGATTCAAAAATCGCTTCAGCTTGATAATTTTTCAAGATCAAATTAACAGAAAGTTTGCCATTGATGTAGACTCTCAGGTAACCCTCCATGTTGGGATATTTTGAAAATTCAACACCAATCATGATCCAGTAAGGCTCTTCAGATGGTTTCTGCTCATCGTGTGATATCTTCAGCTTCATACCAACTAAGTCAACCCAGGCACTTTCCCCAGAATCATTTGAATTGTCAGAATCATTTGAATCGCCAGAATCATCAACTGTGGAAGCTGCAGATGCTGTGGATTCAGAAACATCCTTGGCATTATCAATAACAATATTGGTTGGAGGAGAATCCAGCATTGCATTTGAGTGGAAAAATAAGCTGTCATTGGTCAAGTGTTGTAATCCCACCTTTCCACCAGTGAATGCAAAGATTCTATAGTTCTCGGTCTTCGGTGGTCCAATTCTAGCATGAAATTTCAAGCTCCATGTGGTATTTTCAAAATCTTCTCCTGCATCATTAGTGTACATGCTAACAGCACCCTTTCGTAGATCGATACCTTCCTTTCCGGCTCGCTCTGGAATGTCAACTCTTGCAATATGTCCATGCGGAAAACCATCACTTTCTTCATCCAGCACACAAGTGTCAATGGGCCAAACTTCGCAGTTTATTCTCTGTTGGGCTGTGGAGTAAATTTGACAGTGTTGACTGTTGTAACCAAGAATTGCAGAAACTCTACTGACTGAGAGATGTTAATGTTTGATGTAATTTTCATGGTGTTGTTTTGATAAAATGTAAAAAAACAGTTTTGAAAACAACACACTTTGGAAAATGTTCAACTATGCAGCAATAAAAATGACGCTATATATAGCATGCAAAAAAACCTATCATGTTATTTCATGCCAAACCAACCAATTCCCAGCATGACCATCTCATAGTTTTGTGAAACTTGCCACATTTGAATAATGTCATTAGGAAGGAATTAGTGATAAACATCGAAGCTCAATCGTCAAAGTAGCAATAGCTGCAAATGGCAAGTGTTAAAAAAGTGCATCAACAAGTATGGTGAACCGGGGCACATTGGGATGCGGGGCACTGTGGGACGGTGGGGTTTTCTTGGATCCTGGCAAGGTAGATGATTGGTAGTGCCATCATGTCTTGTAATTTCACATCCTGATGTTTCCATGGTTTTATAGACAAATCATAGCCACATGCAGAAGTATGGTGAGCAAAAGTTTGTTTTCCTACTACTAAATTAAACATGGATGGGTTCAATTCGAACGATTCTGTGGACAAACCATGAACAATGAGGCTTTGTCAGTGCTTGTATGAATTTTATATATTGTAACAAACAGTTATGAATTGCTATCATGATAAACACACTCACTGGTGCCTGAGAAATTAGCATTTTGGTGTAAAAGTCATATCGGGGCTCATTTGGACAGTGAATTCGGGGCATATTGGGACGCACTTAATATGGCAGAATTTAAGTGTCAAAGTCAACTGAATGACCCGGGACCAGGGTTGGGTCCAATTACTTTTGTCAATTACAATTACAATTACCAATTACAGTGTGTCTCAGGAGTCAATTACAATTACAGATTGCTGAAAAACCCTCAATTGAATTACAATTACCAATTACAATGGTCAATTACAATTAAATTACAATTACAATCTTTGCCGTTAAGTATGACTCGCACGCACCAGCCCAGAGTCCCACATTGGGCTATCAAAATAGTATCATTGATGAAAATTTCTTGTTTTATAAATGTGATAATTATAAGTTTGAAAAAAAAGGGAAAATAATACTTGGAAAGAAAAAGTTATTTTGAAATCCAAGAAATATAGATATTTTCCTCAGATTTGAAATATTGTGATTGGTCTTGTAATTGATTTGTAATTGATTTGTAATTGATCAATTACACCTCTGAATCCCACCAATTACAATTACAATTACAAATACATTAGACTGAAAATTCTCTGTTACAAATACAATTAAATTTACAATGTAATTGTAAGTAATTACACAATTACGCAAATACAATTATAATTGAACCCATCCCTGCCCGGGACACCACACAACAGGTGTTACTTACATAGATGTCGCACCCAGGACAGTTTATGTTGAATGTTTTAAACTGTTTAAAGTCATTAACTATCGGCACTGCAAGGTGTTAATGCTCTGTATATTGTCTTATGTACTGCTTATAAGTAATATCTATTGCACATGGGGTGTTAAAATGATTTTTTAATGGATGTCCTAATGTGCCCTGGCCGATGTCCCAATGTGTCATTTTTACGACTCAAATTTTGCTCTCTGGCTGCAAAAGCGTAGTTGCAGTCTAGTTTATTATGCCTTGCATTTAAGCTCAATAGTATTCATGCAAACTTCTGAGTTCTTCAGTGCTTCCAGCATTGAGAAAAATTAGTAGACGTTAAAAGTGTCCCAATGTGCCCCGGTTCCCCCTACCTTTAGTAGCATATGATAGTCCTTCGTCATGCACGGTGAGAAAATGATAATATTATGTCACGACTGTTTTTTTTTACATTTCTTTTAAAATCGCGAATTATCAATTCGATGTTCGTTTGATGCAACAGACTTACCACTGAACAGAATAACCAGAAAGGCCAAGCATGGTTGGAAACTACTGAGAAGCATGATCTCAATACGGCTGCAGCGACTTCTTAATTGAAGAATCTGCTTTGAAAATAGGAAACAAAATCAATTACATGAGTTTTCTTGGAAATCCATGCACTCAGTCGGTGCAAATGTCTGTTGCTGCACTGCTACATAAATATATGTTTCGGGTGCACTGCAGAAGGAAAAATTACTATGAAAATTAAGGAAGTTTGGCAAGGGACAAAAGCGTATACTTACATGAGTGTTCGCCGCAATGTGTTAGAGAACAGCAAAGCTACATGTATTCTTTGGCCTAACACTTTTATACTGCAGCAAATCGATACCATACAAGGGGGTGACTTTGAACAGTCCGGGGTGACTTTGAACGCTTTTCTGAAAAAGATTGATCCTCTGTGAATGCAAAATTAAATAAGATACTGGAAGCTTATATACCGTACAAGGGTAGCTTATTTAATTTTGCATTCACAGAGGATCAATCTTTTTCAGAAAAGTGTTCAAAGTCACCCCGGACTGTTCAAAGTCACCCCCTTGTACGGTATGCAATAATATTATTCCGAAAGTTAGTCCAACGGTAACATTTTCGTAACATTAAATAACAGGGAATATGTTTTCTTCACACTTAAATTGATTAAAATAAATTTGAAATATCACAGTAAAACATTTCATAAACATTTATGTCGGAATTTTTAACAGAAAAAAAAATTCTTGTGAAAATATTCCAAAAAAACAGAACATTTGTATTTTATTGATTTAGATGTTAATTCACACATCTGTGCAAGAAAGTCAATATTTTTTAAACAATGATGTCAGTTTGTTTAAAATCCATTTATGCAAATTGGATCTTCGTTTTGTAATATCATTCATGAATGACAATTTGAGTAAGTCGCAATATTTTTGGTATTGTCACCATGAGAGTCAGCAAATATTAGTCATTCATGATTTCTGCATTTGTTGTCTTGTATAAAAGGGTAGCTGGCTTAGCTGTTCGGGATTTAGGAACAGCTTTCCTAGTATTTGGCATAGTTCATAATATGTAAATGCCCAAGCATGAAGAGGGCATCACCTGTATACAAAAGATAAATCTGAAAGACACTAAATCGTAATTAACTAAATTATTTCTCGAAATACATTTAATATTGTATTCAGGTTTGCACAATAAAGTTTTGAGAAAAAAATAGGGCGGAAGGGTGAAATTAAAAAGAACATATACAAAAAAAAAAATGGGGGAAAAACAGTAATTATAATTCTATGGAAAAAAAAGCTGAGAAAAGAAGTTTGAAAAAGAAGGTAGGCATTTGGTAAGTAATTTTCTGGCGTTTGGAAA
This sequence comes from Platynereis dumerilii, assembly GCA_026936325.1. Lineage (NCBI taxonomy): Eukaryota > Metazoa > Annelida > Polychaeta > Phyllodocida > Nereididae > Platynereis > Platynereis dumerilii. Next base: position 15,706,326 of record JAPTHN010000014.1, read on the forward strand.
AAAAAGTTTTCTGAATTTTCTTTTTGTTTGAACATTTTTTGTATTTTTTAAAATCTCTTTTCATTTTTGGAAATTATATTTTTCAAAAATTTCTTTTTGGAACTTTTTTTTTGAAAAATTTTTTTTTTGGAAATTTTTGTCAGTGTTTGCTCTGTCACTTAAATGATATGCAGGGCTCTCCTTGACTCACTTAATCACTGAAATTGCAAAAGAGCAGTTCAGTGTTTAGCAGCAAATTGAAGTCCTACCTTTTTAAAACTAACCATTAGACAGCACCGCGTAGGGCGCTTGGTGCCGTTTTTTATGTATCAAAATGACTAACCATAATTCTTAAATGATAAAATCTGTGTCTGATGAGCCAATTCATATAAAATACTATTTATTTTGGTGCGTTGTAATTTCAGGTAATACACATGAAACTCCATTACATTTTCCTCAGTTTTCTACATTGCAAGTCCACTGTGCTAATGAAACAAACTTTTTATCAAATTCTACTTACAATTCCGAAAATGTTTATGTATCTCCTAATTTCCACAGGGAAATTTATGGCTTGAGGATTTTAGTTTGGATTCCCATTGGCTAGTAGTTATCAGACGGCATGCATCCTCATTGACAAACTGAGAATCCAATGAGATTTTGAACATAGATAGATAGATAGATATGGTAAGTGCAGCCCTCTAAGCCCAGTTCTCGGCGCTCACGAGGGTTGATTGATGAGATGAGAGAGAGAGCAGGAGTCCTCAACATGTTACACAGTTACCCCATGTGAAGGATCTTTTGCTTGCCCAGCACAGACACAACAGTCTTAATTCACTGACCAATGATAATCCAGCCTAAGATCCAATAAGCTCATGGTCATTATGCCATTTATGGATATTTATATTTCCTTATGGAATGCATACATTTTGGCTTTGGTAGGTCAGTGTTTTTGTAGAGTCTCTCAATACCTACACAGGGCAACATCTCTTTCACCTATTCGGAATCGGAGCCTAAGCTATTTCCTGCTAAAACTACATGATTACAGAAAATGTATCAAGTTAATTTTCCTAATAATCGTTCCGGCAGTGATGGGCATTTCTAAATTTGCTTCATGAGCAAAATCCCAGTTGAATATCGTTCGGATGAGATGTTAAATTGACGGCCCCTTGTATCAGTGTCTATGTTGGGCAAATAAAAAATCCCTCACATGGGGTAAATGTGTCACATGTTGAGGACTCCTGCTCTCTCTCCCATCTATCAATCAACCCTCGTGGGTGCCCAGAACTGGGCTTAGAGAGTTGCACTTACCATATTTATCTATCTATATATGTATCTCTAACCACAAAAATTACCTTTCAGTGACTGCACTCAATAAAACACAATGCTTTTATACCATTAATTGAAAAAAAAAATGAAGTTTTGTATCTGAACAGCACAGAAAAGGGTATGATGCACCGTCGGCTTGAACAGCTGTACAACTTCATTGATCCAATGGCAGCATACACCAACGTTCAGTCAGCAAAAGTGGTTTTTGTCCTCTCTACCTCCATCTATTTTGATAAAGTAAACGGCAAATGTTCCAAAGAATATTCTCTAAAACGAAATGCAACCATGAAAGAGGTATAGGAATGTTTCAACCAACAAATATATATCCCCCCAAATACTTAGAACAGGTTTTACAGATGAAAAATGGATGGATACCAGGACAAAAGGATGTTATACCATAGCTTTATATTCTCATTCATTGATTCCTCTGGAGAGATCTTAGAGAGGTTTTCTATAAAAAACAGCGGTAAAGTAACCTCAAGTTGACTTTGTTTGGCAGGATCAACTTTCAGACAGCCTTCAGAAAAAGCTATGGTGTCGCTCCTGCTGGGTTCTAGCATTGCCAGCGTAAAAGTGTTGTAAATGAAAATTATGGAATTTCAAATGTTTGAAAGTTAATAATGAGGTGATAGCGATTTGAGCATTTAAAATAGAATAGCAAACTCCTGGATACTATATATGCCAAGACCAATCGAATAAATTATGTTTAATTTAGAGTAGCATATTTACCTGTACTGTTCCAGAGTAACAAGGCTTAAAAATGAACTCTTTTTCAAACAGGGCGCTTTTATATTTTATCAATCAATAATTACAATGTTATTCCACTAACATTTGAGAGCATAAAATTCTCTGCAGTACAGCAAATGATAACCTTTTCTTTACATAAAAAGAAGTTTTATGCACGAGACTCCATCTGTCCGAATCAAAATCTCTTTATAATTGCATTGTTAATAGTCCATAACCATTTTTTTGGATGGTTAATGGCATTATTTCCCTATGTCAAAACACAGCTGGATTAGGATGGGACTTTTGTCTCTGTCATTTGAAACACTTGTGTACAAATGAAAATACTTATCTGCCGTAAATAATTCGATATATCTAATGATTATTATTTTACAATATTTATGGACTTACTAAGTAAACTATGCACGCTTAAAAACGCACACGTATCAAAAGAGGCAAAACTCGGAAACTACTCAAGATATTTGTAACCTTCCAAGCTTGCTAATAACTGCTTGGCCAAAGATTTTGAAAGTTAGAAGAAAATCCATTGGTTTTTCAAAAAACCAGACACAATTTTAAATGGTTGTTTCAAATTTGGGATTTGCAAAGTTGAATGAGGCTTTCATGCGGGGAATACTCACCACATCCACATGTTGATGAGTTGAAATTGTCAACAAGCTGGATAACACAATCAAATAATATATAACTGAAGTGGGATTGTGTAGAAATTTTCTGTATGTGTGGCGATACATTTCCTTAATTCATTGCTCTTTGAAATACAGATATGTCAAGACATGTGGACACATAGAGCAGGTCGGGGCATGCAGCCCCCTTAACTTCGAGGTGCGATTTGACCTACTTTTTATGGGCGATTATTTGAATGCTTTTGCTGTCAGGAATGGATCACTTGACTCTACTAAGAACTGGAGAAACAAATGTCTACTAATTTTAATAAAGGAGTTATGGCCATTTTTGCAAAAAAATTAAAATTGCCTTCTTACCCCACCCATCGGGCAAGAAGCCCCCCTATTATAATCCTATGGGAATTTTTTTTGCGAGCACATTCAGCCTAAAAGTTATTTCTTAGGGTTCTTCTATCCTTTGTAAGGCATTCTATTCACTTTTTCTGAATTTCAGAATTTTTCTGTTCATACTCTTTATTTTTTGATATTTTTTGCCCTGTTTCAATTTTGGGCCCAATTTTTTTCTATTTTAAATAGCTATTCTATCAGGTTTTAAGGTAAACTACACATTAATAATGGTTCCTGAAGCAGCTTCGACCCCCCATTGAAGGGGGCCTCATGCCCCATGTCATGTGGGGCCTCTCGCCCCAAACCCACATATTTTAATTTGACCTCTATATCTTGAACTAAAATGCAAAAAACATGATCCAAATCAATCTAATGTGACAGTCATAAAGTGAAGCAATGCAGATATACATTATACTTTTAAAAATTTCCGAAGTTATTTCTGACAACCCCTTTCAAAGAATTAGTCAAAGTTACAAAAACCATGCACATTTTTTTCTTTCTTTAATTTCTACTATGGTTTGGTGCTGTTTGCCCTGAAAATTTGTGACGTCACCTAAAACGCCTCTAGCTTCAATCCTATCAATAGGTAAACGCAACAAAAATGTAAGTTTGGATAAAAGCCTAGGGGGGCCTCTCACCTAACCCGGGCTTCTTGCCCCGACCTACTCTATCTCAATCAAAACAGTAATATCAATGGCCAGGGCGCACTCAATTTGACACCTTGGAACGAAACAGTGGAAATTGATGGCTTGTGGACTTTAGTATGTATTTCCATTGGCTAGAGGTTATCAGGCGGCATACATTCTCATTGGCTATCAACAGGTGCTCCACAGGGCTGTGTTCTTTCACCTTGTCTCAGTTGTCTGTACTCGCTTTTCGCATCAGACTGTGTGGCTATTGACAACAGCACCTACATCGCAAAATTTGCTAACGACACCACAATCGGTGGCTTCATTTCCAAGAATGATGAAACACAATATGGAGCCCAGATTGAGAGGACTGTGAATTGGTGTAAGGAAAACCATCTCCTTCTAAATGTGTTAAAAACAAAGGAACTTATTGTCGACTTTCTGAAATTAAGGAACACAAAGGAGCTCTAGTACGTCATCGATGGACAGACAGTTGACCAAGTGACAAGTTTTTTTGATTTCTGGGCACATGCATAGCCGATAACCTGAAATGGCAAGAAAACATCAATGAAATATGCAAAAAAGCACGCCAAAGACTCTTTTTTCTACAAACTCTGAATTCTTTTAATATTCTAAACAAAATTTTACTCAGTTTTTATCGAGGTACCATTGAGAGTATACTGACACGGTCATTTCTAGTCTGGTACAAGGCAGCAACACAAAAAGATCAAAAAACGCTTATTTCCAAAAAAAAAATTTAATCTTATCCCAGATCTTAAAAATACAATTAGAACTGCAGAAAAATTCATCCGCTCACCTTTACCATCACTTGATAAACTGTACAATGAAAGGACACTGAAGAGAACTCTTGCTATTGTCAAAGACACCCACCACCCAGCAAATAATCACTTTGTATTTTTAAGATCTGGGAGAAGATTAAAATTTTACTTGTAGCCTTTATCCTTCTGCTGTTCATGTTTTTAATTCTTACTCCTGAATATCTTATTTTGTGTTGCTATAGTCAATTGATATTATTCTTACCATTTATATTTAAACATGTTTCTACCTTTTTATGGTGTTTTTAATTGATCTCTGATGCAGCAAGTCATATTCCATGTATATTTAATATATTTGGCTAAATAAACAACTTACTACTTACTTACTTACTTACTTGCTCATTGACAAACTTAGAATCCGATGAGATTTTGAACAGTCTTACATTCACTGACCAATGATAATTCAGCCTAAGCTCAAATAGCTCACGGTCATTATGCCATTTATGAATATTTATATTTCCTTATGGAATACATACATTTTGGCCTTGGTAGGTCAGTGTTCAGGTAATTTTGTAATATCTCTCAATACCCACACAGGGCAACGTGTCTTTCACCTGTTCTGACCACATCCACATGAGCCTAAGCCATTTCCAAATAAAACTGCATGATTACAGAAAACGTATCAAGTTAATTTCCCTAATAATCGTTCCGGCAGTGGTGGGCATTAGATTAGGACCCCATCTTGCCCAAACCGTGCAGGGTATATTAATAATGATCTACTTACACACGACTAAAAAGCAGACAACATTTTTTTGCTTATTAAGCAAGCTTAGTAGTGCTCTTATAACACTGACTATAAACTATTTTGTTGGGAAAGTCATTGGAGGTACTACAGCATTTCCAAAAATTATGATTTTGTAAGAAAATCGATCAAAAACTTCAAATTAACATTGCTGCATACCTGTAATGTTCTCATCCACGAAACTTTCAGGAAAAGTTGGTCACCTATCCTATTTTATTTTCCAACAGAAAAATTAGAAGGCAGGTCAAAAAGTTCCGAGAAAACACAAAAAACCATTTTGCCCTGCCGGTCTGTTTTGCCCCTTGTTCCCCTAATATTTAGAGGTGGCTCATCAAGGTTGAAGTTTTGCTATACAGTACAAATTTCTAAAAGTGGCTCGTCATTTAAAATCTAGCCTTAGCTATCCATCCATAGCCATTCCAAGCTAAACTAAGCTACCCTTATCCAGAGCTAGCCATAGCTATCCACAATTACTATTGTTTAAACAAGGGGTAAAGAGATTCCAGTGTATACAAAAGAATAGAAATGGATAGCCATGGATGGATATGGATAAGACTAGTAATGAATAGCTATAGACAGCTAAGTTGAGCCACATTTAGAAATTTGTACTGTATTTTGCATCAAAACGCCTATATCTGAACAGTGAAAATTGTGTAAAATCATATTTTCCTCTTATTTGAGGCCTGTTAAGGTGACTCAAGCATGGTACACTGCACATACTTCTGAGCAGCCTAGTTGCCTAGCAACATAGCGTCACAAATGCTGCAGGCCCTGAAACAGTTGTGACGTTACCATTTTCTGTTCTCTTTTTTTTAACAGCATGGCAGCCAGTAATTTGCTATTTGAATGAGATCTAATGCAGCTAGAAGCATAATTATTTTTTTATTGAATGCAGTAACAGTTTAAAGTTTCAGCTTCTCAGTTTTATCCGAAAAATTTTCTCAGTTAATTTCAGTCAACTGTGTCAAAAAACTGTCTTTATTTCTTTAAATTGACATTGGCACAGTCATGGTACTGCAGTAAAAAAATGACTCAGTGAATTTTTTTTATTTTTTTGCCATTTGTTTGACAATAACTTGTTTATGATATATGCAAATTTAAAAAAAAAAAGTATGATCGTTTTCCTAAAATTTGAATACTGCCAAAATTGATGAATGCAAAATCCAGCCTGAAACCTTCTGTTTGGGTGAGAAAAGGTTGCATGCAAGTTTTTGTGGATGGGCAACATATAGTTTGACTGGGAAAGACGGAGGGGTCCGTGAATTAATAGTAGGATAGCCCCTATCCTCAGATAAGCCAGCTATTGTTAGTTACGGTACAATGTTTTGAAGCAGTTTTGGGTGAAAGCACAGTAAGCGCTTCAATATTTGGCCCCTATGGCCTAAGTATTATCTTCCTCAGAAGTGCAAGTGTACTACATCAATTTGAACCTAATGATGTGTAGAATGCAGAATTATGTCAGTTTAATAAATCAAGACAGGTATTTGCTGGGCTGCTATGAACTACATTATGAAAGCTCCATGAAATTCTAGGTTTTTCTGCTGAAATGGACCATTGGCTTTTGGGCAGTTTTCCCTGATGTGTTGTGGACAGTTTGCATGACTGTGACAAATTCAACTTTTGAGCCTTGTCAGTATTCATTAAAATAATCTATATTTGTCACATGTTATACCTGCTTTATTCGTGACATACCAGACCTCCAAACATCGCAGACCAATTTGCACATTTTCGTGGACGCAATGGACGGACATTTTACACTTTTTAGCCTAGTGTCTAGTATATAAGTTAAATTCTTTGTCTTTTAAAATCTTTCAGTAGCATACATTGGTACAGAGACATAGACACACATTTCAATCTCAGTTGACGTGTTAGCTGGTATATAATTCATTTAAACTACCAAAAAATCAGTTGTGGATGTAATGGACGGACATCTATTTAGCCATTAAAGCTTCTTGTATCTTACAATCATCAGTGGCCATTGGAATTTTTGTGCTGAAATTCATGACACCAATATCATATCTAGGCAAAAGCAGCAAATTTGTTTAACTATCACAAAAAATGGCTTCCAGCCAGCCTTTTGAACACCTGACTGTAAATTTGAAAAATATGGTCAAAAGAAGACCTTTCCTTTGGACGTCATGGCTGCCATAACCATCATATTGAAAAGTCAGCCAATGGTCCGTACAGAAGGCCAGGGAGGTACAGTAAACAAATAACGTCGCCGGCAGAATGTGAACTAAACATTAGGCTACTGCATTGCTGCAATAGATGGTGCTTCTGAAAAATGGCCACTGATTACATTCTAAAATTCACAAATTATACCCATTTTTTAAAAGGGTCTGCCAAGAGCATGGTTTTAATTTTATGCTCATGAAAAATGCCAAAATGTCTTAGATTTACTAGTTGGTCAAGCTTAAACACTGCACTGTTTCTTCTTTATATCAGAAATGAGTTTCTAGGACCCTCCATTTACTTTTATCTGATCAAAACGCAATTGAGGCCTTTACTGTGCTTTCACCATTTATCTTTTGCCGGGATACCTGCTCGGGAAAGACGACTTACTCTGTTCTATTTTCAAAGAACTAACATTGATTTTATGAGTACTTAATAACCAACACAATTTTTTCCAGGGGCACATTAATAATTGGCAAATAAAATTTAGTCATTCGTCAAAGATCTCGCCTCAGAATTATCAATAGGTCATTTGCACACTGGTATATGGAATATGGAACCTGTTGTTGAGTAAGAATCTGATGAGATTGCTACCTTCACTTCTTTTTAAAAAGTTTCTGTCACATGCGTCAAAATAGCACTTGGCCAGAAATTGAGAATGCAGCATGGGATCAAATCAGAGGAGATAAATCATGAATTTCTCTAATCAGAGGAGATAAATCATGAATTTCTCTAATCAGAGGAGATAAATCATGAATTTCTCTAATCAGAGGAGATAAATCATGAATTTCTCTAATCAGAGGAGATAAATCATGAATTTCTCTAAAGTTTCGAAAAATAATGATATTTTCAAAGCATAAAAGAAGTTTTATGGTGCTGACCCCATCTGTTGGGATATAAAATCCCCTTAGAATTGTATTGTAAACAGGATTAAATCAACTTATGGTGACTGTTTTACAGCATTATGGCCCTGCATCAAAACACTGTAGTAAGAAAACATGAGTTTCGTCTCGGTTGTTTGAAACACTTGTGTCCTAAAGAAAATATTTATCAGACACGAATCAGACAATATTTTTCATTGAATTTTAATTTGTAAAATTTGTAATACGATGCGAGTGTGCGTATTAGAACATTTCATAACGATTCTTGTTTCGTGGAATTTTCAATATAATATATATATGAATTTTCAATTGTTTATTTCACTTGGTGGAACATTGAAACAGAAATGCAACATATACATGGTTGTAACGCTCTGAATACCTTATAAATGTATCGTTGACCCATAGATGTTGCGCATCATTTTGGAAATACTCTGGATCTGATGAATAGCAATTACTGTACAACCGTCTTAAAGTGGCTCACCATAGTGATCTGTAGATCCGGATACAGAGTGATCCATAGTAATCAGATGTGAGTTCATTCTGAATCACGCGTCAAATAACACAAAGCTATCATATATAATTGAATGTTCTTACTAAAGAAACATATCCAGTAATTCTTGATGCAGAAAATGGTTTTCATTAATTGATAGAAGCAGATCAAAATGGATCAATCCAGACGGATCACTCCATAGAAATACATAGAACGGACATTAGGGCGGTCCTTATTTATAAACTTTTGAAATCTCATGGTCTGACCCCCCTAAAATCCTCCAATTGGCTAAAAAAGAGGCCTGTAAAGTTTCATCAAAATATACTTATATTTAGAGGTAGCTCAACAGCCTTGAAAATTGCTTAGGGACCGTTCAGAATTTATGACTGGGGGGGGGGGGTGGGAGTTTTGCTGGAACTTCCCGTCAAAAAATGATACCCCCCCTTGAGTTTCATGCGGATTTTTAGTACCCCACCCTAAGGTTTCACACATTTTTTTAGTACCCCTCCCTAGACATAAAAAAAATACACACATATATATACTGTTATACACGGCCACGCGTACAGATTCGCGTCATTTCGCGGACTTTTGCACGTAAAAAAGTCCAAATAAAATGAGTTTATGCATGTTTTTAAAAAAATGTTCTTTGTTAAAATTTCTTACCCCCCCTTGGAAGTGTTGTCAAAAATTAATACCCCCCCTTGAAACACGTGTGAAAAGTTAGTACCCCCTCGGCCAAAACTCCCCCCCAGTCATAAATTCTGAACGGTCCCTTATTTGAAGCAATTTAGGCGCTAATAGCCAGAATGTGTCAGTTTCTCTTAACATCTCTATCCACCATAAATGGCCTTAGTCAAATTAGTCACATATTATTGTCTTCATCTGTGAGAATATCTACAATCAAAACAAAAATTGACTCTGATGAAATAAACTTCTAAGAAGTTGATGGCAGTGCAGTGATTTGACACAGTAGGCCTGTACCATCGGTGAGCTCCGGATTGATGAATAAAATTTTCAGAGACTTCTCTCTGTCACAAACCTCACACAGATGGCTGTTCTTCACTGTTTCTGTACCCAAAAGGACCTCAAAAACAAGAAAAAAATATGATATTTGTGGTGTGAAGTTAGTTGAAATAGCAAGTTTCGGGTTGCTTTCTCTACCGCCACCTTATGAAGGAACCTGTCAGGTAAGAAGCCACTCCTAGTCCTACTGTAAAGAAAGTTGAAGCAGTTTGGAACAGAGCAAGGATATCTACAAGATATAGTCAAGATGTTATCAAGAAGGCTGAAAAACTAAAATATGAAGAGTGGCAAGCCTAAAGAAAAATGCAAAACGAAGATCGCAAAAGCAAATTTCGAAAGAGGACAGTTTCATGTAATATTCAAAAGTCCAAAGAAGGATGCAATGACTCTTATTGCAATTTCTGACTTCTGAGAATACAGAATTCCTAATTGCTCAAAAGGAAAGAGTGCAATGAGGTTCAATAGCTGGTGCTGATAAGGTCTTGGATAGAAAAGAAGGAAAGGAAAGGATGACAAGATGAAGTACATTGTAAATGCATTAATGCAACATCAGCAAAATCACAATTAAGCCAGCGTAGCTCTGTTCAATGAAAAGGTTACTGAAGAATTACTTGGTTGTAGATCCACTTAATCTGAAGATCCTGACTGAGATGAACCTGTTCCAGGATGCATATGCTACAAAACCAAAGAGAGGTCATACAAAAATAATCAGAGCAGAACCGACATCATGGTGTGTCTGATAGTGCTTCTAGATGTTAGTGCAACTTCTAGAGCATAACCTAACCAATTTTGCAATCGAGAATTCATTTGACTCCAGTTCCCCTGGTAGTACACTTGGATGGAAAGCTGCTGGCCGACCTTAATGGTTCCCAGAAAGTTGATGGTCTGCCAGTTTTAGACTTATGGTAAAGCCCCTGTCAAATGCTCACAGTACCAAAGCTTGCAACAGGAACAGATGTGACTCAAGCCAATGCTGAGTCTGATACACCGAAGCACTGGGGGATAGAAAAACAAGTTTGTTGTATGTGTTCTGAAATAACAAGCTAAAATACAGTTTGTCTAACAGGAGTCTGCCTTGTCTTATAGCAGATACATGGTCATGAACTTATGTCAGCTGGTGCGGCTTTGCAAAATGCATGGGACCATTATCAGGCCCTCAAATTCCGCTCTTCAAGAGATTCAATCCCAATGGAACAAGCTTGACCAAATGAATATCATCAAGGTATAAGTCACCCATTCCCAGAGCTTCTCATTGAAGGTTTCAGACAGGATTTGGTCATGTTTGTGTCATCCTCCCCACGCAAGCCCTGCTAAAATGGACAGGGCTTTCTGCAATTTCCAACCTCTTCTGTGATTGGCTGTTTATTTAGGTCATAAGCATTTTGCAGGCAGATTTAGTCTGATTATGGACACTTAGTGGATTACTGGCAACTAAGAAACACAGTGTAAAACAAGCAAACTTTCAAACAGTTTCATTTCAGAACTGTGAAAATACATAATTCAATGGAATTTTCGGAACTGTGATAGCACCTTTCAACAATACACAATTTCTCCATTTGTAACTGTGTGAAACAGAAGCAACAATTTCAAACTGTGATGTAGCAGTCCCTGATTGGCTGAGCCAAAACTGGGTCAGTTAATTAAGTATTCATGAATTAGCAAAGGTTATGGGCCTTTTTGTCATAGTATGACTTGGGATGATGGTTTGTGTCTGAATAGCTTGCTGAAAACCCACCATCGGACAACTATCGTCAGCTCCTGGATCTGGGTGTATGTAGGAGTTCTTCATCACTATCATCAGGATTGTTAAAAGTTCAATGCTTTCGGGGTGATGCATCAGACTCATTGGATGAGTTCAGTCATTTATTGTTTCAGAGTGTGGATATTACGGAGACAATCCTATCTCTTCCCATGTGAGCGAAAGAGTCTGTGAGATCTTTGCCTCTTCAAATTTCTATGTCAAGACCTGCTTCATGTATCCTCTTGCTGTGCGTGCACCACAAATTAACCTTTGTCTTCTCCAAGATGTTAAGAAATACGCTAACCAATGAAGCAATTCGTACGTGACATAGCCAGACGATGGGAAATCACCTCTGTTACTTGCCTGAAATTCAGTGTCCTAATGCTCTTCATTAAAGATGCATCGCAGGGCACAAAGTCCCTAATATAATGGTTGAAGATAGAATATAACGGTTGAAGATATGAAAGAAACTTCAAATGAGACAGATCCTCTTATTAACACCAACACAGTGAATGTGCAGGTCATAGACTAGTAATAAGTGCCACTATATGTGTCTTTGTCACAAAGTCTGAATGTCAGATTCTCATTGCATTTAATTGATGTCCTTGATCTAATGTACATGATCATTGTCAGCCTTAATTTCTTTTTTTTGTCAAATAGAAGAGTTATAAATCTAAAGACTTATTCCAGAAAAAATGCATGTGACTGGTGCTGCAGAGGTGTCACTTTTTTGATGGCAGTATTTTTGGTCTTTGGCGATGATTTGGTGACTGAAAGCCAAATTGAGACAAACTTCAAGGCCTTTGAGCTACCTCTAAATATGCATTGATTTTTGTGAAACTTTGCAAATCTCATTTTTTTACCAAAAGGAAGATATCTGGGGGGTCAGAGCAAAACATTTTCAAGTTTTATTTTTTTCCATTGTATAAGGACCACCCTAACGGACATAATGCTGTATGATGCCACCTCAAGATGAGGTCACCAAATCCGCCATATTGGAACTGCCCTGAGACATGACGTCACAATATAACAATAACATGACCTGTGGATGGCGTTATGGGTGGTTGACAGCCCAAGGGCTTGCTTGTCAGCCCTACGATTTCTTGTCAGCCCGAGGAACGAGGGCTGACAATCGTAGGGCTGACAAGTAAGCCCGAGGGCTGTCAACCACCCATAATGCCCGACACAGGTCATGATATTACTATTATCATTACCTCTTACTCAAATAATTCACATGCCATAAAACTTTTCAGAACTTTCCAATTACAGAGCTTTAAAATCACAATAAATGTATGCACTTTAATGTCCTTATCAGTGCTTGTGTATTGTACTGTTTTCAATATCCTGTGCGAATTTCAGTGTCATCAGGTAAATAGGGACTGAGAACAAAAGAAATAACCAACACTGAGTCAGTAAGATTTCAACAAAACTTGTGACGCTACCACTTGCATGCCCTTGAAAATGTTGACGTCACGATCTATTTATAGATTCAGACGCTCATGGTTGCTAGGCAGTAGGGTGGAGCGAAAATTGAAATTAAAAAAACAGCAGGTCTAGATACTTGTCAATTAGCATGAAACTGGCCATTCCATTTTCATTTTTGAGTTGCAGTGAAAATTGACGGTGCACTTCAGGATCAAAGTTATGCCTTTAAAGTTGGTTTTGGTAGATTCGCGGTTAGCGTTATTTTTGTCAAGGTTAAAGATACAGACATGAGAGTTATATATCTGAATTCAGAATAAAATTTCCTTCAAAATGAGTACCAGCATGCCATATCTATGCATATTATCAGTGCTCAGTAAGTACTGTGAGAACTGCACAAAAGTGTTCCGGTGGGACAGACAACCAAAAGGACTGTGCATTTAATGACAAAAGCTTGAGACTTTCAAGATAGCTTCTATAGACTCTGAACTTCACATTAGATGTTCAAACACTTTAAATTTGACCTCTTATTGTCCTTGGGGGTAAGTGACCTCTGAGACTAAAATTACACATATTTAACTGTTTTCGCGTGCTTGCAACATTGACTAACATCCCTAAAGTCTCTATAAACATTTAATTTGGTTGGCTAACTTACTACAAGTGTTCAAATAAGTATTTTGGTAAGTCACATTGACACCTTGGTGACCTTGGATGACCTAAAAGTTGTTTATCTTGTAAGTAGGAAGCAGGACAATAAGATTTAATTTTCTTTCTTGTCACCATTTTTTTCTGTCAGTTGATTATAGCTATGTGAATCATATTTCATGTTCAGATAATGAGTAAAATATCAAAGTGTAGATAGTTTTGGGGGGTATTAAAAGATATGTTACCTAGTGAGAGATACCATTGTACATATACTGTAAAGTACAAATGAAGTGATCTGTCCCATTAAAGATATTGTTGTCATGAAATTGGTTACTTGTTTCAAAAATTATTTCGAATAGTAACCATTCAATAAATTGATAAATGATAAAATCAGTAAAGCTTTGATGAAGTCAGAGATATCCCCAGAGGCATCAGACACAGTCACACATGTAAGGGTACTGTCCTAATCCAGCAGTGAACATGGAATCATTGGAATGGTCAGATTCACTCGAGCAAGATTATGTGTATATAATCCTCAAGAGTGCAAAAGAGATTATATTTTAATTCTGTCTACAAGTTGACGGCTATTTGCTGCCACCTAGGGTGCAAAATTCGCGAGCTCCTGTGAGCGGTCAACAGAATTTCGATCTCTGGAAGGAACCAGGACAGTGTGGAAGAAACCAGGACAGTTTCATCATGTAGTGATGGTCTAGTTTATTTCCAAAAACTCTACAAGTGTCTAATCTGACTTTGGTTGGCTTCAATTTTTTAAAAGCAGACAGCTTGTAAATACCAAAATAAGTTGGAACTATTTTTATCATGGAGGATGTATACATTGAAGCTCACATATGTTGCCAGTATAGAGTGGCTTGGGCAAGACATTTTACTGAGTGTAACACAGCTTTTATGAAATTGTGAATCATATTGTTGTCCCAGTTAATAAATCTCCATAAAGTAACAGAATAAATACAATTGAGCATTTTTGATATCACAAAGCAAAAACATTGGCTTTGTATGGACACATGAATAAGTGAGAATGCATTCTTTTTGGACCCTTTTCTGACCACAATTTAACATGCACTAAATGGCATAAGTAGATTGAATACCATCTAACTTCTGATGAGTAAAATCATCCCTTTCACAGGCAAAGTGTATGCTGAAGTTTCAAAACTTTCTTTTTGTCTCATGATTTCCAAACATTTTCATTCAAAGCAGTGGACTGGATATTTGCCAGCAACCATGCTTTGTGAAAGTAGTTTGGCGTAGTAATATGGACAGCTGTTGTGCGACCTGATGTGGTGATCTGTCCAAAACAGATCAAGTTATTGTTGACCCAATTCGATTTTCCAGGGACTGTCAGCATTCTGCTGCCACGTGACAGTCCTGAACAGAGACAGATTTTAATTGTTACATTTTTGGTTGAATACCTACTGCAGCGAACATTTAAAACTATCTGTCTCAACCAATTTTTTGGTGAAATCTGTATACCTTAAGGAGATGTACATTAAGATCTGCCATAAATTTTGAAAAGGATGTCAGCCTAACTTAAACTTACATATAGCACCACTGTCATCATATAAACTAACCAGAATGAGTGTCTAGTTTAACTACACTGTGTGGTTACATTATAAGTAATATTTCAAGAACAAGTGGGCATGGAAATAAGTCATGGTACAGACATGAAGTCCTATAATTTTTTGCATGTAAGATACATATTTTTGTTTATTATTTACGCTAGTGAGAACAACAAAAAGGGAGTTTCTGACGATGGGTGATGGTCTGTTGTGGTATTGGAGTCAAATGTCAAAATCAGGTTAAAGAAACAATTGTGTAGATCTTAGTACTTTTAATTTGTTTTAATAGAGTTTTTATCTGATTTCTTATTATATTTTGGTTTTTAATACAATTTCACTTAATTTAAAATATTGTATGAATTTTTGTATTATTGTGCAGTGCATTGAGGACGCTATTTTGATGTAATGCACTATAAACAAATAAAAATTATCATTATCATGAAATGTGGAGCCATTTCATGAATGATAAAAATTTATGACAATTTAATGTAAATTTCAGTGGATTGATCTGACCTGAAACAGAAGATAAGTATATCATGTTGGTAATCATTTGTGGGGAATTTTTCATTGATTCCAAATATACCACCTATTTTGTTGTATATCTAATATCCACGAAGATATATGCGTAACCGCGAGTTCGGCGAAATGACATTTTAACTGTTTTCTTTAATCCTGAAGTGCACTGTCAATTCTCACTGCAGCTTCCAAAAATCACTGAAAACGTGAGTTTTGGACAAATTGACAAGCATCTGGACCTGCTGTTTTTTTAATTTTTGACATTTTTCATTTTTCACTCCACCTTACTAGGCAGCATGAGTCATGAAGTCATCACAGGGCCGACAAAAACCATTATCGGCCCTGAAAATCATTGTCGGCCCACAAAATCATTGTCGGCCCTGCAAATGAGGGCGTTATGGGTGGTTGTTGCATGGGTCATCTAATGACAATACCCTACTTATCGCATGGCTGAGGTGATGATAATAGACTAATTATGATGTGACGTCATAATTGTTTTAAGTGACATCACTGTTATTGGTGACGTCACGGTTACATTGTGCCAGGATACAGGGCAGTTCCAAGATGGTGGATGTGGTTGCTTCATCTGCCAGAGCCTCATGTCCCTTCTATGTATTTCTATGGATCACTCCATGTCAATCAAGGTCCCTGCAAATCACTACAGATCGATAGATAAGTGTTGATCCAACATGATGAGCCATTTTACTTTGTACTTCCAGTGACTGCTGTTGGGAGGAACATGTCACAAGAAAAAATTCATGTATCAGCTATAATCTGAGGTAGAGCTACAGCAGGATGAAATTTGGAAACTCAGGGGGGCTTCTGAAAGTGGGGTGTGTCTGTACAAAATTATTGGTGAAATAGTAGTCAGGGCTTTCAAAGAGAGATTAAGAAAGATAATTACAACTTACTAGCAGACTTTGCTGGCTGTCAAACAGGAAAGAACAATTTTTCCCACCACTCTTTCTTCAAAAAAGTATTCCATATTTTTGAGCAAGAGTGTATTAAGATTGGATGAACACTGATTCACAATCAGCCAACCCAAAATGTATAATGTGTGCAACCGAAGGAGCACACAGTGTAAACACGACAATGCTACTTGGTGGAGGGCTCGTATATTGTCACGTAGAAATATACGGTAGAAATAATGTTGTCACAACGTGAACACAACGTTGAGATATTTTCAAGACATTGTCACAATGTTGCATACCAAAATCGTATCTTCAACATTGCTCAACAATGTTGTGAAGACAGTGCCCAAGGTGGCATGCTAACATTGTCTTTGACGTTGCTTCACAACGTTGTGGCAACATCATTTCTACCATACGATTCCATGTAATTTTTTCCAACATGGTGATATTCGCACAAAATTGCTACAACGTAGATGTGCCCATGGGAAACAATCTTACCTGTAATCTTTAGTGGGGCAGATATGTAATAAAATAGTGCATTTATACATACAGTACAACCCAAAATAAAGTAAGACAATTTTCTGTCAGAAGTCCTCTGTTTACCTATTTTGCGCTCTTTTCTCCTCTCCACCCTGAATCTCCTTTCAACACCCTTTGACTCCTTACAACAACCTTAGCCCACATTAAGAACTCTATTTAGATAGCTACCAATGCAACTGCAATTACCAGAGATGCAAAATATCAAGTAAATCAAACACAATGGGGTGATTGAGTTATGATAAGTGTTCTTTAAATGCGATTTTAATGTAATTTTAAAAGGTAGTTTTAAGTAGGTAAAAGTGGCATCTCTACAAATGTGGTTGGATAGGGAGCCACCTCAGATTTAGCATAGATAGCTACAATTCTTCCATTTTGCTGCTTTCTGTGTAGTTCCTACGAATAGAATGCATGCAAATAGTGCTTGTTATTCATTCTCTAGGTATTCAGAACATTACTACAACATTTTTAGTAGCCTCATCTATTTTCAGGCTTTCTTTAATCCATTTTAGTAGAACTATCAACTCAAATACAGTATTTTCGCAGTTTTGCTAGGTTTCGCCAATTATAAATGAATACAAAAATGAGTACCCGCATTAATGGGTTTCACAAATTTGGAGTGGAAATGGAAAAAATGAAAATTATAATTTTTTTTAAAGATTTCGGATCTGAGGTTCATTTTGACAAAGAATTCACAGACACTAGTATTGCTACCATTCATTTGAAAGCTCTTCTTACAAGGAATATATTTAAATATTTATTGAGATTCCATAGAATTATGGAAAACCGCGAAAATGCTGCATTTTCTTAAACAGTTGCAACAAAATGGCCCCTGACCCCTAAAATACCTTAGTTCAATCCAGGAATCAATTGATAGTGTTTTTTAGATCTTTAGAAAAAATAATGACCACTGTTTTCATATGGTCAAACTGTAGGCACTTCACAGAAAGCAGGAAAATGATAGAATTAGCCACCATTTTGGAAAATGGCTGCCATGGTCAAATCTATCTAAATTTATTCTTTAAGACGTTTTTAAACGATGTGCCAAGTATCATGCTTCAGTGTATAAATGCAATATTACTCCCCTATTCATGACAAATCTGCCCCGCTACTTGCAGAGAAACACGGTTTGTTACGGATTCACTTTCAAACAACCAATCACTGCTTAAAATTAATAGGCAAATATGTTAAAAACCTTGATATACCGTAATGATACAAATGAAAACATACCACCATAAACCAAATAACATCACATTAATTTGAGTAGTGCATTCGGATTTTCTTTTTACATGATTTTTCTTGAAAACAAATATCACAATACAAAAAGGAAGTGAAATAAGATAAATTTAATTTGGAATAACATCATTTACGAGATTCCCTTCAATAATGAACATCACAATAAACCAAACTTGATCACTTTAACATTGAATAACAGCTACAAAGGATATGAGATATTCTAATTTTGAATGACAGAATTTACCTGTACTGGTCGAGAGCGACGATGTGTTCCAAGGATATCTCTTTCAAGCTAAGCGCTTTTATACTTCACTAATCAATCCATACAATATTATTCTTAGACCATTTAAAATTTAAATATTAAGCACAGTTGTGCCAATGATAACATTTGCTTTAAGTGACAGACATTTCATGCTCATAACTCACTTGTTCAGAATAAATATGAAATATTTTTCTAATTGTACTGCAAAAATATCACGTCATAAAGTTTTGAGGGATGATTAATTGTATTTATGATGAATATCATTATTGAACTGTGTCAAAACAAAGCTAAAGCAAAATGCAAATTTTGTCAATTTCATTTTAATACAATTGTGACCTAAAGAAAATAATCATCTGACAATGATTGACCTTTTATTTAAATAATTTTGAACAAACAGTATGAGTGAATAATTCAGACTTGTTGATGGGTCAAAATTTGAGAATGGTGAAATTTCACTCAGGATGAAAGTTGATTCAAAATCAGGTTTGAAGGAGCTCCCTTTGATTTTTTTTGGTAAGTAAAACAATCACCTTTAATTGTACTTTAATGTCCAAGGGTCAGGAAACACTGTTTTTAAGCACAAAGGTAAATACCGGGGTAATGCTTTTAGGCATCATTAACATCACGCTGTAAAACCCCCAATATTTCTCAGAATTCACACATTCGAATCACATGGACTAATGCAGAGGGAGCATGAGGTACAGACAAAATAATCATATCAAAAAAAGAGTACTGCTATCTGCCTGACAGCAACTGCAACGAAAATAAATGGCAAATAATTATTTTTCAGTTTTTCTACCCATTCCATTAAGTTTTTCTTTCACACTACTTGATTTCAATACACCAAAATCTGTTTAGTAACTAAATTGTACACATGCCAAATGGTTCCTGCGAAAAAGGATCCTATGCAACACTTTTGAAACCTAAAATCCAGCAATAAACACCCCAAAATTAGCATTTTTGATTAGTGAATCTGTGACGTTAATGACAAAATATGATGCTCATGACACTAATGGCCGGTTAAATTTCTCCTGAGCCTCTTACTAGTTCGTGAAGTTGCATATGAGATAGGAAAATATCATAAATGCAAAAATTATAGGAAAATGTAAGAAATTGTATTATTTCTATACGTATGCTGCACCCAGGAAACTACCTGATGTAGTACATCAAATTTTTGGATAAGATAAAAGTTATCTGTCACACATTTACCTGGACAAACTTTTGGTTGATATGTTGCTCTAAGAGAAATGACCATTAGGAACATTGTACATACATTCTTGTCCGTGTGAATTGCCATAAGACACTGGAGACAAGAATTACAGCTTTACTAAATTTTGACCCTAATATAAATTTCAGAGTTAGTAAAAGCGGAAAGTCAGTTTGACAAGTTATTTAATAATAATGAGAACTTTTCTATCATAGAGAGAAGGAGGGCACCATAATCTGACTGCTGAGCTAAATAACTTGTTTCTGACACAAGAAAAGGGTGTGAAACTTTGATCCCGGGTTCTCTTGTGGTAACTGCACTATTCTTATTTCTTAAAGGGAAATGATACAGTTCACAACGGTGCCCCCTAGTGTTAATGAAAATTTGAGAAAATATGCCTTATTATGAGCTATTATACCGCAAACAACAATCCAGTAAAAACCTTAGAAACTTAAAAATAAATTTAATTCCCAACTTGGTTTTGGAAATTTTTGACATGACATGGACCTCCCCCTCATCGGTGGACCTGTCCACTGATTATTATGGGCTGTGGTTCGTAACGGACCCTGGTGACTCCCCCCCTTTTAAAAATGGTTAGTTCTGAAGTGTATCATTTCCCTTTAAAGCCGAATATTTTAACACTTTCTTCTTTATTACAAGAAGTAAACAATGATTGGACAGTTCTTATATCTATATCGTATGAATCTTTAAGGAGTTGTCGAGCACAATGATATCAAAAGATACAGGGCTTCCGGATGCGCAAAAAAATGGTGAATGCGATTTTACTCATTGTTATTTCTGTTTTTACTGTGACTTTAAACCCTTTTGGGAAGTTTATGATACACGCTAAAGACAATTTAAAACCCGGTGAACGTTATGGATACAATTTCCATGAGAGACAGTTGGTAAACGATTCAAACTTCGGTCAAAATCATCTGGCCTTGCACGATCTTTTCAAAACCGGAAGTGACTCGCCGACATCGAAGAAATGTAAACAAGAAATATGGCGACGTACGGATGGAAATTTGACAGTTGGCCTGCTTCTCCTGGTACTTGCTGGCGATGTTTCGTCCAACCCTGGACCTCGGAGAGCTGAATTCCCATGTGGTGTCTGTGGATACGCTGTAAAGAAACAAGGTCAACGAGCGATATTCTGTGAACGCTGCTGCTTATGGGTGCATTTTAAATGTCCCCCAAATATGTCTGTGAGTATGTACAAGGAACTGAGTAATGACAGAAATCCTTGGTACTGCCCAAAGTATGCAAAAAACGAACTGTTCGCATACTTAAATATAAACAGTATCAGGTACAAGTTTACCGAGGTGCAAAATGTAATTGCCAAGTTACGCCCAACTGTGATGGGCCTTGCCGAAACCAAAATAGACTGCTCCTTCCGAGATAGCCAATTCTACATCCCAGGCTACCGCCCCCCTTTCAGGAGAGATAGGAACGCCCATTAGGGTAGGTTGATTTTGCAAATTTCAATTTTGGACAAATTGGGATAGTGAGATGTTCATGTCAAAAGGCCATATCCAAAATTTCAGGTCTCTAACTCTAATACTTTTTTGAGGAAATCCATTTGAAATTTCGAGTTTTTAGACATTTTCCCCTTCGTTCGCCGAACCGCGGAATTGAATAAGACAATAAAACTGGTATGGTTGGACAGGGCTCAATCAGACCTTCATTTTGAATACCAGCATCAATGGTTTATGCCAACTTTGAAGGCACAGTAAATTCACAATGTGGTAACTTTTAATTTTTTGCCTGACTCGCAAATGAAAGTACGACATTACAGGTGTAACTGTACCTCTGTTGGCTGTTTAGATATCTGACATTACGAGCAATCTAGGGAGAAGGGCCAGGAACTGTAATATAGTTACAATTGTCATTTCAATAATTGCCACAGATATCCTGATAAGAACCACAGAAATGAAGAACTTGTAAAAATTGGGACAGGTTATCAGATTTGTCGGCGAGTCATTTCAGTATCAGGTTCAGTATTATTATGTACTGAAAAGTAGAGAAAGAAATGGAACCCAGGGCATCCTTCAAATGAAGAAAGAAGTTCAAATAGAACAATTACACCTGATCAGAAATTGCTTCATATTTCTATACTGGTGTGTTTAAGTTGTAACATTAAGTTTCCCTGCTTTGCAATAATTAAGGTGCTATGAAAAAATATTTGTACACTCACTTTATAATGGAACTATGGTGTTACCGGGAGTTCTTGATAGATCACTAGACAGCTCTTTATGCCATCACTAGAGCTTTATGGAACCAATCATGCCTTTTGGATTGAGAACATTACATTTCAAAAATAATATCAATGCTCCGAGATCGACAGGATATATATATTTAGCTTTTTGTATGCAGTGCAATATATATATAATATATCTCAAATAACCTTTATACTTGATGCTGCCTGTGAACTTCTTTGCATCAATACCACATTGACATATTTCTGATCTTTGATTTATTTTAAGATTAAGCTGTGTGTATTTGTATTGCTGGAAAAATGATATAACAACCCACGTTTCATAGGTTTGCCTAATGAAACTGTTACTCCCCCGGTAGTTCCAATATGGCTCATTGTAAGACCTCCAGTGTTTTGTCAAAGTGTTATCCAGTGAACTGACATAGACTGATAAAATACTTTTTTCAAGTAATCACTTACTCATTGCTGGTTGGCATCATCAGATATGACCTGCTTTCTCATAAACATGAAATTTTATGGAAAGTGAAGATGAAAAAAAAAATTGGAAACCCACCGTGCTGGTATTCAAATTGTAGGTCTTTTGTGACCATTTCAAATATGCAAGTTCTGTTTCTATATGATGAGAACTGATAAAGTTATACATAACCGCTAGTTTGCGAAACAACCGGAAAGTGTTCAAAATGTCAAAAATTCAATGTCATTTCCTCAAAAAACCTTTCAAGTTAGAGACCAGAAATTTTGAATATAGCCTTCTGATATGTAAATCTCACTATCCCAATTTGTCCAATGGTGAAGTTCCAAAATCAACCTACCCTAACGCCCATGGGGGCGGACTTCTTGTCTATGTGCGCTCAGATGTAGCGTGCAAAAGAGTGGCGACCGATACTGAAAATTTTGAGACTATTATGATTGAATTGATTTTGGATAAATCAAAGTGGTGTGTTATTGTTGGCTATAAGCCACCGAGAATATTGAATGATATTTTTACGACTGATATGGATTAATTTGGATTATGTATGTGAAAAAGCAACATCTCTGTATGATAACATTTTGATCCTAGGAGATCTAAATTATGACTTGCTTGTCCCAAGTAAATCACAAACTCTAAAGGAGGCCATGGATATTTTCTCCCTTAAAAATCTTGTGAAAAACTCGACCTTTGAATCAGAACACGGATCCTCCTTACTTGATGTTGCCCTTACAACAAACTGTCACCGTTTTTGCACTACTGAAGTTCTTGATATAGGATGTAGTGACAGCCACTCTTTGATTGCCGCAGTGGCTAAGAAATGTGCAAAACGGTTACCCCTAAAAACTATTACGTATCGCTCATACAAAACGTTTGATGTCACCAATTTTCGAAATGACCTGCAATGTGTTCCCTTCTCTGTTTGTGATGTGTTCTCTGACCCTGGAGACTCATTATGGGCGCAACAAATACTTATGAGCGAAATACTAGACGATCATGCACCGATTAAACACGCAAAGGTGCGAGGTTTTAAACCTCCTTTTATGTATAAACATTTGAGGAAGAACATAATGAATAAGGTGCGTCTGAGAAATTGTTTTAAGAAGAACAAAACAAGCTATAACTGGGAATGTTATAGAAGGCAGCGCAACATCACCACTCAAGCTCGACGCAAATCAGTAAGACGATATTTTACGGAGAGATGCAGCGAGGGCCCAAAAACGAAGATTTTTATAAGACAATAATGCCCTTCCTCTCTTCAAAGAACAAATCGGATCAAAATTTGATGATCATAGATGGCCAAGAACTCAAAACGGATCCAAAGGAGGTTGTTGAGGTGATGAATACTTTCTACACAACCATTGCAAATGATATTGGATCTGATTCTAACCTGCCCCAAGCTTCAAACTATAGTGATATTGAATCTTTCACGGAAGCATCCATAGACTATCATAAGTCGCACCCCAGCATCAAAAATATTGTCCATCAAAATGATGCCCCACTTTTCAGCTTTAGCCATACAAACAATTCAGATGTGGGAAAGATTATTAGAAATCTTAACGTGAAAAAGTCCACCGGTTTCGACAATATTCCTGCTAAAATCCTTGCGGCAGCTCATGATATTATGACCCCAATTTTCACAAGCCTATATCGTCTGTATCATGCAAGACTGGGACATAGTAAAATATTGACTTTTCAGGAGAGCCTCTTGAAGTTTTGGGTCACAATATGAGGAATTACGTGACTTATACACCATTCTTAGCAATAATATTTACATCCCTGAAGTCCCCATGCCATCACTAATAAATCTGTGAACTTATTTTCTTTGTAGAAAGTTCATGAAATGAATAAAAGTATGTTAACTCTTTCTGACATTGATATTTGAGGGTTTGTTATAGACAAAAGGCATTCAAATCAATAAGACCCAGTCTTCCAGCAGTAAGGTGTGTCAGCCAAACAGCTTTTCCTACAGGAAAGGACAGCCAAGTCAACTTAGCATACTCTTCCATAACACAGTTCCTGGGAAACTGTATGCTATTTGAAAGATTATAGGAGGCTACATTGATTTGTCCCTCTTTTGCATTAGACTTGCTCTTGCTTACATACTGAACATGTTTGCGCAAGAATGGGACATAACATTTTATCTCAGCTGTTGAGTCTGAGATTACCCAAACTAAGCCTGCTATATCAAGCTCCTTTGAATTATCCTTTTCTTGCATGATCCTGAAGATCAGTTCACTTACAATTTGTTTTGTGGAAGAAGAGGTCAAATCAACTTAACCATTGGCAAATTTGACCTTATCAGTGCATTTCTAGCCTTTATCATTATATCTCAGTCTTGCATGATGAAATTTGGCATTTTGTCTCACGCAAAAGTAGGATATAACCAGTCTAAACCACTGAGTCAGTGGCATTTTCAGTGGGAGGTAGGCAAGTTCCCCCCGCCTGTACCCCATTGTATCAACGCTAAACACAGGTTATCTTTCCTGTGTTAAGAGATTTAACCCATGTTAGTGACTCACCGTGATGTATCAACGAATCCCTGGGTTAGTTGTCGTGGAAGTTTTAAAACCAGAAAAGTTAACCCAGCTTTTTCCTTGGTCAAAAGCTGTGTTATGGGGTGTAAATCCAATAATATTGACCAGCAAGCAAACAAAATGCACTAAAAACACTATAAACAGAACAATCATTGCAAACGAAGTGACGTCAGGCCATGACGTCAGGCCATGACGTCACTTGATGACGTCACAGGCTGGCAAGTTCATGAATGCAAAAATGTCGCAAAACCTAAATATTCTTGGTGCAGAAAATAATTTGAATGCAGTTGTCACGAAACTGCTACACATTGTAGCCAAGTGCTGTCTGCACCTACGCTGCGAAGGGCGTGAAGATACATTGAATACATTTTATTCGCCAACCCTCTAAAGTTAGACCTGTGAAAAAATTTTCTTTCTTCGGTCAGAGTGCTCTATAATAACAATGGTTTACCCGAAATTAATGCTGTGTTCAGCGCAGACGCAAGGAGAACCCAGAAAGATGCTCTATTAATTTCAAGGCTGTAACTGCAAAATTGAGGGAGCTAGGTCACTTTTACTGTCATGGAAATAGTTTTTTTCTGTCATTTTCTTTCCTGTGTCAAATGACGCTCATACTTTTGGCACTTCTTATTTAATTTTCAAATGTTAATGGCTGGCTCACTGTTCTGCAATGCACACATTTTGCTTTGGTAGTGGGGGTACACACTGATTACATTACAATTAAATTGAATACAATTTTTTTATTATCCACCACTGGTAAAATACAATATTTTTCATGGCTTGAAAATTGATCACGACAAATTGTACACATGTAATAGTAATTTTTTTCTTCTTATCGAGTTTCAATAATTCTGCAGACATAGTAAATGATATTTCATAATATTCAAAGAAGTGATCAGTATAATATATAAAGTTATCAAAGGTATTGCTGACAATTATCAATTTATCATTAAAAATTAACCGTCTTTTCCGGCCTTGGAGTAGCTTTCCGTTTTTTTAAATCTTCAGCTGACCAACCATTCTTCGTGGCATTTTCATCCTGTGTCACCACTGCACCTCGTACCATTAATACATTCCCTGTCAGTCCTATCATGCCAAATCAATGCCAAATAATAGGAAGGGCAGCTTCAAACATTTTCCATTCCTATGGTCTTCGCCTTGCCTGTTGAAATAAATAAAAAAATGTATAAATAATCATAAATAATTTCTTGGTTGTCTTAAAACAAATATTTTCTATTAGGGGTATTTCTTTATGCTGATTCCACATAGGCGTTCCTGGAAGGGACAGCGGATGATCCAATGATTAAAATTAAGTTCCCCCAGCCCCACTGGTGTCACAAGGGGGGGGGGGGGCCAGGGGGGCCCCCATCCCCCCTGAAATTCATTTGGCCCCCCCCTCTGCCCCTCCCCCCTAATTTTGAGCTTAAACCCATTGTCCCGTTGGTCATTATAAGTCACTGCCCACCCCCAACCCCAGAATTTCAAATTTATAACCCATAACAAATTAAACGCAGATAACCTGCAATATGTTGGTGTCTGTGATCTTTATTTTGGAGGCTGACCGGACCATCTTTTTTTCTATGGATTTTTGGTGGTGAAAAAAAAAGTTGGTTTTGCACTTGTCACTGAAAAAAAGTTTGTTTCCACCTGCAGCTAGGATACCGTAATTTTAAAATTACCAAAAAAAAAATTGCTGCTCGTCCGCATGGGAAAAGAAATTGTTCGTCGACACTTCGCAAGTGAAAAAAAAGTTCGTCCCAGGGGTAAAATCCATAGTCCCCCCTCCCCCAACTATTGTCTGGTCGGCCCCTCAGGCCCGGATGTGAGCATGTGAAATTTTCTACCCACGTCAAAATGAATAATTGCATCCAGCGTTATTGTCAAATTAATAATTTCCAACTGGAAAAACTCCTAGCCGCCCCCTCCAAAACAAAAATCTAAAGGTCACCCAGACTCAGACTGAGGCTCATATTGTCAGTTGCTATGGTGACACTTCATTCAGCCTCACTCTGACAACACATGGTGTAATTTAGATAAGAAATAAGTTACAGACATCATAGGTTAAAATTTAAATTTAAGATAAAACTTCATAAATCACTGCTGTGGTTTCTTTATCTATTGTGGTATGTTGAAGGTAGATATCAGTTATAAGAATTTTTAGTTTTTATGTTATCCGCAATAAATGAATTTTGCATCAATAGACCTAATTGAACAAACCGTTTTGAATTTTTCACATAATCATTATCAATTTTTTTTAAATGACATATATGCCAAATATATATAAAAGGCAATTCATATAATGCCGAGAAGTATATTACGTACGTTTTCATTTTATATTATGAGGCTGACGGGTGATGATTTCCACCATTAAATTGGAGGTTTCCAAGGAAACCATGTACATGTAGGTTGTGTAATATCAACTGAAACAGAAAATATTTGGTTTTGTCAACTATCTGTTAAGTAATAATTCAACAAAAAAATAAGTCTACTACCGGTAGGTCCTATACTGAAAAAAAATCAGGCATTGAAAAAAAAGTGACAAGAATATTAGTAGCATGCCACCTCAAATTTTTCTCACTTAAGCATATTTGCCTCATAAGAAATTATATGATTGTTGATAATATTGTTTAAACTATCAGAGACAGACGAGATGATACCTTGGGGGGGGGGGAATTTTTGAGAAAAAATGCTTGTTCAGCACATGACACTGACAAAAAAAAGCAAATTTGCTCAGAACATCAAAATTAAAAGAATTTTGTTTCCACCGTCAACTAGTTAAGAAAACTGTCGCGTCAAAATGCATGGTGGTAAATAGTGCAAAATCAGTGGATTATTTGGGGGGGGGGGCAAATTGGGCCATGACCTCCCCTCAGTCCAAAAATTAATTCGGGAAAGATGGGAAAAGCCGCAAAGCGCCCCATATTCGCCCCATGTTATGGCCCCCCCTCAGGCCATTTATAGATACGCCCCGGTGCAAAATAGTTTGTCATCACAAAAGTTTTTCATGGGGGTCAAATCCATACCCCCCCCCCAATGTATCATCTGCTAAGTCCCTAACAACATGCTACACACTGAGTGTACACATGTCTTAAGCAGTCAAATTCTTAACCCTGTAGATCCACATAGTTACATGGATGTGGTCACAATAAAAAGAACTCTTGTGATAATGTGATATTGTAATAATTGAAGTATTTTGTCACATATTTACCTTTTCTTCAGCTTCTGCTGCTTCTTGGTCACTTAAATAATGTAAACAAAACAAACAGCTGAATGATTGACATAAAATGCATGGACATATCCCACTTTTGCGTGATGATAGGGCCCCAGGCCAAAGCTGCTTGTATCACGCAAAACTAGGCTAACTTGTTAAGGCTCTTCCTGGCAGTCAGATTTTGATATTTAGGCATCTGCAAGAAACAGTCATCTTGAAGTGTGACTTTTTTGTTCAAGTACAATGGGAAAATTCATAGAATACGTCACATGCAATAATGAGATATCTTAACTTGTCCCTTTGTTTCATGGTATTTTGAAAGAAAACACCTAGAATTTGTTGAATGCAAAACCCAGCTATTTCATTTTGTACCTTTATTTCCACTGAATGATTGAGCTTCACATGTACTGAAGATGAGTGCAAGAATGGGATAAGTCAATTTATACTTTTTGTGTACACTGATTTAGGTTGGCCTCTGTGTTCTGTTGTCTGGAAGAGTGGGATAAGTCATCTTGACTGCTTCATGCATGAAGAAATCATCATGGTTGTCAACGACAAACATTAGACAAAAGAGAGCTATAATGAAGGCTTAAAATGCTGATATTTAGGTGACAATTTCTCCACTAATAATGGAAATTTCTTCAAAATTGGACCGCCATATGGTGAAACACCCCTTTGACAATAAATTGTGAATTTATGCAAAATTGGGATATCTTGAGATATCTCAGTTTTGCGTGATACAGACGATATAACAAATGTGTCGACACTTCTACTTTCCCTCTCCCTGCTAAATATGCAGAAGTCACCCCAATTTACAAGAAAAACAGCGCCCTTGAGAAAAAGAATCACCGACCGGTGAGTGTTCTCACCAGCAGTTCCAAAGTCCTGGAAAAACTTATGGAAACGCAACTATCCCACCAGTGGCTCCCGACGGTCTATAATGACTATTTGGCGGCTTTCCGTCCGGGATATAGTTGTCAGCACGTGATTCTGGGCTTATGTGAAGAATGGAGGAAAGCCAAGGAGGACAAGTTAATACCAGGAATCCTCCTCGAGTCCTCGTAGATCTCTCCAAGGCATTCGACTGCCTCCCGCACTCATTGATTATTGCCAAAGCAAATGCGTATGGGCTGGACCGCCCATCCACCATGCTCCTTGCGGATTATCTTTCTGGCAGGAGCCAACGAGTTAAGATAAACGGTACGACCAGCAAATGGAATGCCCTCACTAAGGGGGTGCCTCAGGGATCTATTATGGGCCCCACTTTATTTAATCTTTTCTCGAATGACATCTTTAAAGCCATCAAAAGTGGTACCGTGTTCAACTACGCAGACGACAACGCCGTCTTGGTGAAAGGTGACAACAAAAACTCTGCAGTTGAAAAAATGAAAAAAGTGCTTTTGAAGTTATGACATGGTGTGAGGATAATCAGATGGAGGCTAACGCCTCGAAGTTTCAAGTTCTGATCTCTGAGGATGTGGACACTAAGATTTCTCTCAACAGTACTGAAATTTCTAGTGAACAAAGTGTCAAACTCCTGGGAGCTCATCTCGACTTGGATTTAAATTTTAACGAGCATATAGGTCAAATAGCAAGGAAGGCAACAAGACAATTAAACTGCTTAAATGAGTAGCTTTTGCCTTACCTACAGATATCAGACTACTACTCTACAAGTCTTTCGTGATGTCCAATTTTGGATATTGTCCGGCCGTATGGCATCACTGTGGAAAGAGGAATACAATATCGAGCCCTAAAATTTGTCTAAAATAATTTTTACTCAAAAGGCAAATTTACCAACTCTGGAACTGAGTCCTTTAAGCACAATTGCTTTTGAGGTATATAAAGCCTTAAATAACTCCCCCTTTTATAGGCAGTGGTTTTAGACAACATCAGACAAGATACAACTTACTTTCGGGTGGCTCACTACGAAGACCCCACTGCAAAACGACAAATATGGCCTACACAGTTTTAAACACTCTGAGATTACCATCTGGCAACAGCTCCCGTTACACATCAAGTCCTCGACTGATGCAAATTTATTAAAAAAACTGATTAAATCTTGGACTGGCCCAGCTTGTAAATGTGCCTTCTGCCGATAGCCTTTACATTTCCATCGATTTTAGACATTTAAAAATTTGAAGTTCTTTATCCCTCAATTTCGAGGAATAATTTAAAGGATTTTAATATAGCCAGTCAATGTGACTGTTCCTACATGGACTTTTAATGTGAACTCTCTCAAATCTTAATTTTAATTTTTGCCATTTCCATTTCACTTGTTGTTGTGCAGCACCGGATCTCGGTCATAATAGCTACATGCTAATGTTTTTTGTTTGTGCCACCGAGCTAAAATAAATATGATTTGATTTGATTTGATTTGAGGGGCATACCTAGAAATCGCCGGGGGGGGGGGGGGGGGGTTGAATATGGAGCAATTTGTGGCTTTTCCTATCTTGATAATTTTGGGTTTGGGATTGTCCACCCTGAGTACGCCACATGTAAATTGATATCCTTTAATGATTGTTGAGATGAGAACTGATGTGTGCTGTATTCAACTGACCATGTATACCATAAACAGAGGTATATATTTTTCACTATTTGGCATGTACACGAATTTGTAAAGCTGCAAAAACGAACATATACACGAATTTTGCATTCACGCAAGTGATAAATATTGCTATTCACGAATTTGTGTATGTGTAATTACGAACATTGCAACCTTAAACTTGGCTAAAACTAACTCTAAACCTAATTTTAACACTAAACCCTAATTATATGGCACTTCCACGAATGTTAGTATTGGCAGATACACGAATGAATACATGTGCACGAGAACCTATGCTCGTTTTTTCATGTCCACGAATTCGTACATGCTCATTTTTACACCTCCACGAATTGTGAACATGTCAAATAATGAAAAATATATACATGATAAACAGCTATAGTAGCCCATCTTGTCTAAAAGCGTTCTACACTAAAAATGTGGTGATGTAGAATATTCCCTCAATGCACCTTGCCGAAAGGTGTTGTATATGAAAATGATGGAATTTCAAATGTTTTGAGGTTCATTATGAGGTGAAAGCGATTTGAGCATTTAATGCTAGTATATCGCCAAAATAAAACAATGTCAAAACAAAAGATTAGTGTTACATTAAAGAGACTTCTCGTTTTGAGCATAAGATGCGCTATGAAGATTAGGCTGGCCCTTTTTCAACGTTTTTTGAAAAGTCATGCTCCCTCATTCTAATATGAGGCCTTTGGGCCTTAGAAACCACCTGGGTCATTCCATGCAAAATCAACCAATGGTCCCAGCATGACCAGCTCCGATTTCTTTCAAACTTTCTGCGTTTCAAAAACATTATTAGGAAAGATCAAATCCAAAATTACAGGGTGTTAGCTGAATTATTTTCAGTGTTATGATAAAGATAAGTTGGAAAAATCGGAAATAATATTGAAAAAGTCCATTTGTAAAATTGTCATTACACTTCAAATTTGGACCTGAACTCTTTGATCTTTTTATACAATGCAAGTAACACCCGAAACTAATGAATAGAAGCAGTAAAGTGCCTATCAAACAGAAATTTTCAAACTTGACTTATTTATCACACTAAAATCCAATATTCATGATTTTTTTGCCTACGTTAAACACATCCTAAAATCTTCATATTTCACATGGTAGTTCTTTGCCATATAGTGCATGAGTACAATAAGTATCATTGTCCAAAAACCACAGGTTATCAATATATTATGCTCTGAAATTTAGAATTTCACAAAATAACCGATTTTCAAGCCACTAAATGGCCATGTGGCGTAGTTGATATGGAAAAGCAAATATAATACCCAGAATGAAAGAACTTGGGAAGAGCATCAAAATGGTGTATAGAAGTGTGTGTGTATTTGAGTTCTTCGCACTGAATATCCACACTCAAGTTGAGTAGTTTTCAATTTGACCAAAATGTTTTAAAAATATAAAGCTGAGTATTTCATCACATATTACATGTTGTACTTGTTATATTAATCATTCTCAATGAGTTTTAATTGTTCTGGATGACAATTTTTGGAAATAAATTAAGTAAATTGTCAACAAATCTATGTTCTCATAAGGTTTCATTGGGCCTAAATTATAAAAGGTAAATTCATTGTTTAGCAGAGATCATATATTGATGAAAGGTATGTGACAACCATATTCATCTCATGTAAATGAGACTTTATCCATTGGCTACTGCAATTATATATTTAGCCGCAAGACAATACCACATAAAACTTTACTGCAGGGAAAGTATGTCACATTCATTTACTCATTTTTTTTATCATATTTCGAATGGACTTTCAGGTGGCTCAAAAAAAGTTTGCTCGAAGTGCTACCATGCACAGTTGCACACCAAAACATCTTGAAAGGAAAACCAAAACCTTACATTTTGTTGTTAAGATGGTGATTTGTATCTTGGTAATTTGATAGACATCTCATAGCATTGTGTGGATGTTTTCTGATGTCAAAAGGTCCAGACATCAATGTTGGGTGCCTGTTGACCGTAGAGTAACTGTTGAAATCAGTGACGGATCATGAGCTGCCGGCCAAAAATGAAATTTTAGCAAGTTAAAAACAGTTTCATATGTTAAATATTTGATAGCTTCCCACTGCAGCCCTCATTATCCTATATTAAGTTCAAATTGGGCACCTATTATAATTCATTTTTATCATTGTGTGATGATTGAAGTACTGAGAATAAGTTGCGAAAAATTTTCGCTTCATCCCAGCGGATAATTAGTTAAAAAGTTCAGGTAGTGTTATTTTACACAGCAAATTTTTACTATTGATTTTAGTACATTGCAGGAAATTATATTTGTCTTATTGCATGACTACTGCAATCCATTTACCCTATTTTTTCTACATTTGCAAATAAATAAAAAGATTGTCAAAGTTGAAAAAACACTAAACTTCGGTGCTCATCTTTAGAATGAAGGACTCAAATACACACATATTTCTATATACGATTTTAAAGGTCATACCAAGTTCTTTTATGTAGTTGTCTTTTCTGTATCACCTACGCCACATGGCCGTTTTTTTGCTTAAAAATGTGTTGTTTTGTGAAATTCTTAAATTAAGCTGACCATATTTCAATAACGACTGGTTTTGGAACATTGATACTTTTTGTATGTATGCTCTGTGTAGTCAAGTAATACCATAAAAAGTATGACAGTTTTGGAAGTATTTAAGGTTACCAAAAAAAATCATGAAAATTGGATTTTAGTGTGATAAATCAGTCAACTTTGAACATTTCTGTGGGACAAGCAATTTTGTGGAAAAGCCTCTTCTCTGCTTCTGTCTATAACATTTGGGTATCTTATGCATCGCAAAAAAATATCAAAAGGTTTATAGTACACGGCCTTATGGTACAAAAAAGGGGTAGCGGTATTTTTGAAATGTACAACAATGCTATACTTTTCGGAATCCTTGGTGTTGTGCTATCTTTTTTTGGTGGATGCCAATTTTTTCCATGGTTACCAAAGGTGAAATCTGTTGCCATAGCAACCAAGGTCAATTTTTTTTAAAAATTGACAAATCTTCATATTTCAAGATAAATATTGTCAACGGCCAATATCAGAATATCAGGGTTAATACTTCCTTGAAACGGACTTTTTATGGTCAGGAGACCTATGAGGTCAAGGGTCGTTGTCATGGTAACAAATGTGAGCAAATGTCAAAATTAAAGGTTTTTTAATCTCAGCTGAATTTTACGGACCTGGCATTGCCCAGGTTATCATCAAATTTAACAATCAGTGGAGTCATTAGTGGAACCAGTATGTGTACTGTTTCTATACATATGCACATTACATTGGTGGCCATGGAAACCATGTAAGAAGCAAAACTTCAAAGTCATGTCTGCTCAGTAACGTCTAAATTTGCTAATTTGGCAACTTTGATATCACCAATGTACTATTTTATCAAACCTAGGGTGAGATATTTTTAAAGTTTTGCATTTATTTATGTTTCAAAAAATATTTTTTGGCCTAAAGTTGGAATTGTCACATCCTGCTTCTTGTCTGTGGTTGCCATGGCAACCGTTTTTATATGTTGTGTTATTTTGGTAAAAATCTCCAAGTTTCTCCTCAAATATATATAAGAAATTGTCTTTTTCATATGAAAAAATATTCTTGGATAAAAAGGAGTATATGTGATCACATGACACAACAGTTAGAGATCCAGGTCATTTTGAAAGTGAGGTTCAAAGATAAGAAATGCATTGTTACATTGGCGGCGAAGTAATAAAATAACAAGTTTTTGCCCGTAGGTCACCATCATTAGTTTGGTAGCAATGGCTGTTAATTCTATTTTGTAGATATATCTGTTTCCATATTATTTAATTATTGAAATATTTGTTGCCATGGTAACCAGACTGAATGCATATGAGAGACAAATAAGAGGAAATAAAAGGCCAAGAATCATTATTCTGCCCTAGTGAAATATTCTGCCACTATTTCTGTGTTTTTAGGGTCAAACATCTTTTTTAAGCTGAACAGTGAATTAAATTATTTCCTTTCTTACTGAGACACTTGTTTTCCAAAATTACCATGAGGTGACTTCAAGCATTCTATGGATGTCACAAATGTGTGTAAAATAGTAGGGCACAGCCCAGTATCCATCCTACTTTCTTGAGAAACAACTACCGTATGATGCCCTATTTTCGTCAGGTATTCATTTTAAATAGGTCCATTGCCATACTAACACTGTTGCAATTTGTGTATTCAGTTCAGATGAACAAAAATATCGTTTTGCAAAAATTTGTAAGAGATGAGGTTTGCCACCCCAAAGTATAATGCATTATGAGCATTAATGTACAGCAAAGTCATTATGACGATTTTAGGACCCCAGTGACCTATTTTCGTCATGTAGGGTGTCCTAATACCGTCAGTTTTGAAAGCCATACTACTCCTTAATGGCATCACATTCAAAAGTTTTGTATTTCAAAAAGTAATCTTTATTATCATATGTGACCTCTTCTGCTCTAGCTAGTGCTATGTCCACATTTCTATCAACTGCACCAGGTGCACAAAGATAGGTCTGAAAATCAGTTAAAGCTGAGCCTTCTTTTCTTAATTTGTCTCAAAATTGTGAAAAATGCGTGGTTTTTGCACACTCCAGTTTAGAGTGCTATTGCATCGTCCTCGAGAGTGCCATTGCTGCTTGAAATGCAGCAATGCACGCAAGAAATATTTTAATTTATGAATTGTGACATTATGTAGGCCTACCCAACCATTCAAAATAAAGACCTGATAGCAAGCATTGATTAAAAATGACGATAATAGGACACTGACGAAAATAGGGCACCATACGGTATGTGTGCAGCACAGTGTAGCCTCTTCCCACTAACAGTGGGCATATTTCATTGAAATTTACCAATCGAATTTCTAGCCTAAGTCTTGGTATAAAATTATTTCTTTTAGAATGCGGCTCATAAAGCCCAATGCTGAAGTTTGCTGCCTTAAACAGTAAAAAAGAAAAGTGTTTCATGAGCCTTGTTTCCAGACCTAACATTTGGGAGGCTGATCGGTTGGGTTAAAGAAATGTTCTTGTTTCATTCTTCAAAAAAAATCTTTTTTACATTTACGGTAAATTATCATGGTATCAAGGCAGAGAAGGTCAAATCTGACATGTAGTCCGACTGCTGTAATAAAAGGAGGGTCATCAACTGAAAGTGTATAATTATATCTGTTTTGAAAAGATAAGTATTGTACTCCTAATTTTCATCAATTTCCAACTGTTTCTTTAGGATTAAGCAAGTCTGTTATCATCAAGACAACATAGCATTTAATCAAGATCACTAGTTGGAAGTTACTGAACAAGAAGTCAATCAAAACAGCGTTCAATGTGAGAATCACCCCTCACCTTTACTACAGCAATGTAATCTGACTCAAAATGAAACATACCAGTAATGGTTTGGCCTGACAGCAATGGATTGTCTTACCAAGGGTTCTTTCAATCTACTGACAGACAATTAAACTCTTCCATACATGGAGGCTTGAGTATCACTCTTCTAAAATATAGTTTCTCGTTTCTGAAATAATATTCTGTATAAGGGCAGGAATGTCTCCAATATTGCGTCATTAGCGTCACACCAGTTTGATTTCTTGATAAAAATGAAAGGGACGCACATTTTGTGAGAAAACCTTGTGTCTGACGTTGTCTGAGAACCAAAGAAAATAACTGAACTATCTATAGCTCTGTATCATTTATGTAAACCAAAATATTTGAGTGTTTCTGTTGGCATGTCGGTTGTCCTATCTTAATTTGTCATTAGCAAACGCCTTGCTGCTCTATTTTGACTGCATATTTCTGGACCAGAATTAATGTGAACATGCTTCTGGTGTTCATAGAATCATTGCATGCACAAATTACCAGATTGCCAGTTTTGCACTGGTCCCTAGAAAGATTTTTATCTTAATTATCATTAGCATCACGCTGTCATAAGCATCACAACAAAAAATGGCTTCTTTCCTTTACCTCACTAAAATTCTGTTGCAGGTGACAGGAGTTGAAATTGTGTTCAATATATATTATCAATTAATGTTTTAACAAAATATTACACAACATTTTTGCAATTTCCTTGCATCTGACATGCTTAGTATGAATTTTGACGCTTCTCTGAGATTACTAATAAAATATGGGGTGTCAGTGACATTTTACCATTGTCTAGCCGATGAAATATGGTTCAGCAAAGACATTGGGCACTGGAGGGGTAGTGGAGATCATCTTTGTTATTCAGAATCCAAACTATTGGTGAAAAGAGTATTTTTGTTTCTGTTTGTAAATTGCTAGTTCAAGAAAATTTTCTATCTTAATAAGTATTGGTCGTAGAGACCTCAAATATAGCTCAATGTGTGCTGAATAGCCACTTTCCCATACGTTACCGTAATACATTCTTCAGCTCTAAGTGGTTGGATTTCAAGTTATAGGCATGATGCTAATGACACACATATTTGGTATTTTAATTGACCAAAATGCATTATCTCAAAAGTAATTGGTGCTAGAGACCTGGAACTTGGCCTAAAATGTGCAAGCTACCTGCCTAATCATTGGTAATAGATTATTTAGCCCTAAGTGGTCAGGATTTTTCAGTTATAAGTGTGATTTTAATGACAGTCAAAAAACATTACAGATCAGCAGAGCATTTGGGACCCTTGGACATGACAGTGCAGTGATAGCAGATTGTTTGACCTACCAAATGCCAACTTAAAAAGGAATTTCTGGACTAAAAAAATTTTCAAAATTTTTTCAGCGGAAATCTCAAAGTTTTCAAATTTTGACCCATTTGTACTTTACTGTTGTTACAAAAGGAATAGAAAAATATTCATGATAGGACTATACAATGCATACATTAATGTTATGAAGGAGACACTTCCCCCCCCCCCCAAAAAAATATTGACACATTTCCTGTCACAATAAATAAAGCCACTGTTCACTGAAACTTTCAGCTAGTAACCGGCATTATTGGATATTATGAGTCTTGTGTACGCTACTGGAGCACTATAGCAGCTGTGGTCACGAGCACTTGAATAATCTGTCGATCTTGACACTACAAGAAGTAAATATAATCATAGCGTCACGATCTCAGTAGATTCAGATGCTCGTGGCTGTGGTTATGATTTTTGGAGTTAATTGAAGATTGTTAGATTTAGTTTTGACATCAAATTTCTTCATTGACATGGCATTCAGAGTGTCTTAATTCGACAAATTTCGAGTCCTTAAAAAGTTGGAACAGTGACAAAATGGCACCCCCAATTTTTTTAACCAGCAAACTCAAAATTACCATTAACCAGATTTCCATGTTTCCCAAGTGCTCAACTTCACCAAGAAATTACACATATTCACCAGTTATGAAATTGTTTTATATTTTTAATTTTCCTGAAAAAGAATTTTAGCCCAAAAAAAAACTTGTTTAATTTGAACTGATTTTTGTAAGTTGTATTAAAAATGTGCCAGATTAGTCAATCTATCCATTTCTTAATAGACCAATTGAGCCTCTCAAATGCATACCATGGCATTGGCAACCAATTACCCAGTACATTGTTGTGAATAAAAAATACAACACTGATGATATATAATTAGGGGAGAGCGGGGCACCATGAGCCACGGGGCACCATGAACCATGGCCCCTACAAAAAAAACGGCGAGATAGAACTGCTCGATAGGAAGACCATATATTCCTTTATTAGTGTAGAACTGGCTAGGGTAGCAATCATAATCTTTCTTTTCAATGTAGGACCAAGAATTGAAAAAATACTTTTGACCAGTGAATTTGAGTGAAAAGTAAACATATTGGGTGGTGGAACTTTTACTTCTGGTACATTAACTATTTTCAGCATCGTCATAAAACTTAAGTCTTCTTAGAGAAGGTAAGTCATGTGCTAGGATGATGTTATTACATTGATACTTTGATAAACTGGAAAATGGTGACACACACTAATAAATGAATTTTACAAATGGGGCACCATGAGCCACTTGGAGATGGGGCACCATGAGCCATTTTCTCTAAAGTTTTAATGTACAATTAAAGCTGAATTATAACAACAACTCTACTGTTGTAAGTCCAGAACTATAGTGCAAGACATCAGCAGCTGTTTAGGACACATTTGTGCGATTTCATAGAAAAATATGTAAAATCCATCTGATCCATATTGTGGTGTATGCCAAGGGAAAATTTCAAGTAAAACATCTGGTTTCCGAGGTACCAGTTCTTTACAGTTGAATGAGAAAGATAATACATGTATGTTTTAAAACAGCAATGAATAGGGCCTGTTGTGAGGTCATTGATGGCCACAAACAGCTGAATATAAGTAATGTACTCATAATTCTTCGAATGTAACAATCATACCCTGCCCTTTTTTCTTAATTAGCATCATTGTCTTAATATTTTCTTTTGTATATCAGTGACTATGAGCCTCATTTTTTAACTGAACATTCTCTCTGATTTATAAAGTAACATTCATGGCAACAGGATATCATGGCATGGATAATTTTCCTTGGACAATAAATTCTTTAATTTAAAGTACAGGCCCTTGTCAGCTTCTTTTTTGGTAAAACTTCAAGATTTGTTTATTTTAATCTAAAATAAGAGGCTCTTCTAAACTGTTGTCATGGTTACCATGGTGAGGAACTGGAAGAATCTCAACATTTAAAAAAGAAAAATAGAACTGAATATCATAAATAAGTGACAGAAAAGTTTGAGAATTATCTTATCTTAGGCAACCCAATATGTCACATTTGTCAATTAAACTATACCTGGTTGTTCTGGCTACAACCTGGTTACCATGGCTACCAATGAATTGTACATCTATTGAAAGAGTAGACATACTGTTGTAGCATATTCATACACAAATTGTTGATGAAACTGATTAGAATCTGCCAGTATGATGTTTGTAAATTTTAGTTTATGCAAAATGAATCCTTGTATTTGTCTCAAGTGCGTTCAGTCCGGTTACCAAGGCAACCAATATTTTTTGAAAATCAGAAATTCTGGAAACTGATGTATCTAGAAAATAAAATTAACAGCCATTGCAACCAAACTAATGATGGTGACCTACTGACAATAACTTGTCATGTTTTTACTTTGACGTCAATGTAATAACACATTTCTTACCTTTGAGCCTCACTTTCAAGATCACCTGGATCTCTAATTGATGAGGTCATGTGATCACATATACCCCTTTTTATCCTAGAATATTTTTTCATACAAAACAGACAGTTTCTTATACACATTTAAGGTGAAATTTGGAGATTTTTTACCAAAATAACACAACATATAAAAAAGGTTGCCATGGAAACCACAGACAAGAAGCAGGAGGAGACAATTCCAAATTTAGGCCAAAAAAATTTCAGTAACTTAAATAAATGCAAAACTTAAAAAATATCTCAACCCCAGGTGTGATAAAATAGTACATTGATGACATCAAAGTTGCCCAATTAGTCA
The DNA here is from genome assembly GCA_026936325.1 of Platynereis dumerilii. NCBI lineage: Eukaryota > Metazoa > Annelida > Polychaeta > Phyllodocida > Nereididae > Platynereis > Platynereis dumerilii. The sequence goes on from JAPTHN010000014.1 coordinate 15,746,607, forward strand.
ATTTAGGCGTTACTGAGCAGACATGATTTTGAAGTTTTGCTTCTAACCTGGTTTCCATGGCCACCACTGTAATGTGCATATGTATAGAAACAGTACACATACTGGTTCCACTAATGACTCCAATGATTGTTGAAATTGATGGTAACTTGGGCAATGCGAGGTCCGTAAAGTTCAGCTAAGATTAAAAAACCTTGAATTTTGACCTTTGCTCACATTTGTTACCATGACAACGACCCTGAATGTCAAAGGTCACTTGACCAAAAAAATCCGATTTTGTGCATTTATTAATCCTGATACTTAGATTCTGGTTCTGGACCATGGTTTTAATAAAATATGGAAATTCTAAAATTTTTAGAAAAACTGACCTTGGTTGCTATGGTAACAAATCCCTGTTTTGGTTGCTATGGGAAAAATTGGCATCCAGCAAAAAATGTTACTACAACTCCTCAGGTTTCCAAAAAGTACAAGATTGTTAGGCTTTTCAAAAAATACCGCTAAATGACATAAGGCCGTGTACTATTAGGGCAATATTGAAAGTTTGATAGCCATTTTAAAAATTGACAATTTTTGACATTTTTTTCATATTTTCACAATTCATTTGATCATAACTCCTAAAATATTTGAGCTATCGTCCTGCAATTTTGGATTTGCTCTTTCCTGATAATGTTCTTGAAACGTAGAAAGTTTGAATGGAATCCGAGGTGGTCATGCTGGAGATTTTCGGAAATTTGGTTGATTTGGTGTGGAATGACCCACCTACTACCAAAATTTTTGCAAATTTGATGAAAAAAACCCAGGCCCCTGGGCCATTTTGGAAATTACGTTTTGGACAATAAGAAAAAAACACAAAAATACCCTCTATCTTGACAACTAAAGCAGATAGAGACATGATATTGACACCAAAATCTCCGGAATGCCCAGATTTGTATTCATCTTCAATACATTATAGGGGCCCTAACCCAATGCTTTTTGTGTTATTGGCAAAAAAACCATATTTTTGCCTTTAATATCATGAAAATTTTTAGCAAAAATACAATTAAATGTGTAAATCACTGAAGATAGGTACCTGCTGTGCCTCTGTTCATCTCCAGTATATATTATGTAATTTGAACATTTATTTTTGTTGTTACTAGCAAAAACATCCTATCAATCAGTTATTGGGAATGAGTATTACATGCGTTATTTACATCAAACCACTGCCTCATTCAACCAAGTCGATCAAAAAGTAGGAGGAGTTGCATTATTACAAAAGTTACAAAAGGATCTGCCCTTACTGTAATTTGTGTCCGATATGCTGCTAAAGCGGCTCTAGCTGCTATCAGAAATTATGCGAGTGAGTGTCTGTAAAATAATTGGTTATTTAAAGGAGGTATGCTTAGTGGATGGTTTTTAAAATGAGTTCATCGAAAAAGATGATTTCAAAACACCCAGGGTAGGCGTTACAGAAATGAATGAAATTACCCAAAATGGACATAAATAGTCATTTAACTATATTTGACACGTTTTTGGAGGGGCTCTTTTTTGAATTTCACATTTTGACACCCTACTGATCATGCACATCTACTAAATATTAGAATATGTATTATACTTTGATTGTTTGGCTTGAGAACTCTCCTGCTTTTCTTAGAAAATGGAGCACGACTAAGAAGATTAAGTTAGGCAGCTGCACCATTGGAATGATAATTATGTCATCAACCAGAAACCTAGTTTGGCTTATAATAAACAGCAATCTTTGTGAGCAATACTTCCAATTAATGAATAAAATAAAATAAAATAAAATATACCATTTGACATCTCTGTCAGCCAATCACAGTTCAGTATTTCACTGAAATAATTCCCATATTCTTTGACATCAATCCACATATTTTCCCATGTTTACCTGTTTCAGATTATGTCTCATGGTATAAGCCAGTTATTCTCCATCGAATCTGGAATATGTTATCACACCTTAGACTAAAGCCCTTATTGGATGAATAGCATATGTGTATTCCCTCTCCCGTATTGAATAATCTATACAATAGGGTGGGTCAATTTCAGGAAATTTTGCCACTTTGCTCCCCAGGTTTTTTGGGGTTACACTTCATGCAAATAGTCACCTCAAATTTTTTCAGAATTTTTGAAATTTTTTTAGACCTCCCCCACAGCCATCAAAAACGCGTTTTTGCAGTTTTTCAGCTTCACAAACTTTTTGGGACTAAATTATTATTCTTTTCATGGATTATTTTGCTATTTCTCATTTATTTTAAGTGATAAATATAATTTAGACAGTAAACAATAAAATAATAATCAAATAATGCAGTTTATTATCCCTTGACTAACAAAATTCATGTTTAATGCTAAGAAAATGGCCAAATGCTGTATTTTCAGCTTAGTTCTTTCCAAAACAAACAATGCAATAATGCATAAAGAGATTTAACATTTAGCATACTGATTACATAAGCCAAAATTATTATTAAGAGGTTTTTTCTTCCACACTTGAGAACTGAACTTTTAAAAGTTGTAATGTCCACAGCTACCATATATGACATATAGATAAATGTCCATGATAACGAATCCTGGGCAGTCAGGGAAATTACCAGCATATGAGGACAATTGCAATTCCAGGCAAGTCCTGGCCCTGACAGGATGATTGAGTGTGTGGGGTTGATCAGTTGGGTCTCAGAAGAAAGTCTGATCTCTTTGCAGCCATCCTCACCACACAGCAGCATGTCAGTTGCGGGACTTAATTCTATCCAATTTCACGAAATGCTGCAAAGTCATCAAAAGCTGATGACAATTTCCTACTTTCTCTGGAGCCTTCGGGTTCTTTTCCTCATTATGTAATGGATAGGTGTGCCAAAATTCATAGAGTTAGTTGACACTGTGATACAACTTTATACCAAGTTTGGAAGTGATAGTTGCAGTAGTTCTTTTTAAATAGCCAGTCAAAGATGATTTTGAGCACTGCCAAAGTCATGGCTAGGCCATGACACTGTGAGAGTGTCATGGGAGGGTGATGACAGTGCTAGGGCGATTGTCATGTGGGGCTGAGGACATTGATTGTCATCAGCTGGTGATAATTTGCTTAAGTGCACCCTTCCCTGAAGAAGCACCCCTTCATGATTTTCTGTTGTGGATCGACCTGGGTATGTACAGGAATGTTGATAATGAGTTGTCTGGAATGGTAATAGGAAGCATGAAGAACCATCTTTGGTATTTAGTTCCAGACTTAGAAGTTCTTTCTCTGTTTGACAGCAAGTTAAGCTATGATGAGAAGCAACTCATTGCTGTCACATTGGTTCATATAGGTGGATCTCTGCAGTTTGATATTGGTTAACCTGGTCAGCCCAATTTCAGACCTGTTCTTGAAAATCATGACGGGGTGCTTCTTCAGGGATTAGCATGGCTAAAAGACAAAGAGCACCCTATGTTATGGAATGATTATGATGAATATGTAAGACTAAAGGAATGGGTCAAACCGTTATCTGTTGTGAATGATTTGGCAGAAAGAGCAGTGAAGAATGCTCAGGAGATGGCAACGGTAACAAGACATCCTGGCCACCGAGAAAATGTGATACTGATGATGAATGACCATCGTGGTCGAATCACTAACCAAAAGAAAAAGAATCTCAATAGGACCTGACAAGCAATGATATTGACTGCATGGTGATTGATAATTTGAAGATACTCTGTTATATGACTTACAAATTACATTTATCCTCAGGATTCAGTTTATGATTTACAAACTAAATTTATCCTCAGGATTTGGTTTCATGGACACTTATCTATATGTCATAATAGCTGTGGACATTATAGGCCTACAACTTATGTTCAGTTATCAAGTGTGGAGGAAAAAAACCTCTAAATAACATCTTTGGCTTTTGTAATTAGTATGCTAAATGTTGAATCTCTTTATGCATTATTGCATTGTTTGTTTTGGAAAGAACTATGCTGAAAATACAGCATTTGGTCATTTTCTTAGCATTAAAGCATGAATTTTGTTAGTCAAGGGATATTAAACCATGTTATTTGATTATTATTTTGTTGTTTACTGCCTGAATTATATATGTCACTTAAAATAAGTGAGAAATAGCAAAATAATCCATGAAAAGAAGTACAATTTTAGTCCCAAAACGCTCGAGAAGCTGAAAAAGTGGCAAAAACACATTTTTGATGGCTGTGGGGGAGGTCTAAAAAAATTTCAAAAATTCTGAAAAAATTTGAGGTGACTATTTGCATGAAGTGTAACCCCAAAAAACCTGGGGAGCAAAGTTTTGGCAAAATTTCCTGAAATTGACCCACCCTAATATACAAATTATATAGATAATACCAACTTAGTCCATATGCTAACATCATGGTGAATTTCAGGGGTTTTGTTACATGTGGTAATCTTGGACATATTGAACAGCTGTTCTCATTTTGTTCCATACACAATCTCAAGAAATTGCATTCCTCCTCCACAAGATTTGTCTCTGAAGTACATGCAATAAACAGAATTCTGTTAAAAGAATCTAAGAGAAGATATACCGTATGGTGTCGGGTGTTGATGGTATGTGACATATGAAGAGAATTTTATGTACAGGAATCTAGAAAAGAGGAAATAAGGTTCTGTATCCGCTTTTAAATCAATGTATATTTTGATTCCAGTCCCCACAAGATAGACCATTTCTTTGAGAGTTGCACGCACAGAAGATATGGGTAAGGTGTTTTGATTGCATTGCGAAAGCCCATTTACCAAGCAAATATCAGAGAAGTACCATTTTCCAGAGATAGTATGACATATTTCAAGCACCATTGAGACTTTAAAATCATGGGCGGCCATACTTATCATTGAAAGACAAAAGGTATCAGGGCTAGCAAATGGCTTCAGTGCACCTGTACACTGGCATATGACAAATCATAGAAATGCCCAAGACATGTGTGTTTTGATATATTTGTCACAGATTCCATCCAATTTGACAGTTGATTATTAATTTTTTTTTCCTCAAGATTCACAGTTATTGTTGGGTGTTGTTGGTTCTGTAAGTTGTAGATTTTACCTACCTCTATCTTATGTCTAACTGCTAAAAGCACAAATGGTAACAAACAATGCATAACAGTTTGTGATCACTCCTGTTGATGTATGTTAATTAAAATTTGTCATGTGATTTTGGAATAGGCTCCCACTAGTTATGCATTTCTTCGAAATAGTATAAAGGAAAGAATGATTTGCATGCATGCCACAACATTATCAAAATAAGTGAGTTGTACAAGGTCAACTATTGCATTTGCACCATATCTGTATGTTATTTGCAAAATGACCCTGTTTCTGCAATCTCCGAATTGGTATGCATGCGCGTGATTCAAATCTGCATGATGTGATAGATGTACATGTTGTGACCTTGTTTGACCCTTCACCAGCTGTATTAATGAATTGGCTAGGCAACTTCACTTTTGAGTGTTGATGGCTTACAATTCTCTCATTTTCTTTTGCAGAGTGTTGTAAAGTGACTGGAAATACAACATACATGATCGAGACTTCAATTGTGCCAGAACGTGTCTTATTTTAAAAACTCATGGATCCGCATATATTCGATTATTGTATTTTGTAACAATCGATGGCAATAAATCAATCTTGAATCTTGAAAATGTGTATTGTAGGCCTAAATGCATAGCAGAATCGTTATTCTCGTTTTCTTAGCCATGCGTTTTGTTAAAACTTTGTTTGGAGTTAAACCGTGACATCAAAATCAGAAACATAGAGGCTGTTTGATTGGTCATGATCAAGAGAAAGCCATTTGACTTATCATAACTAATTTTTGAGTGAAAATCAGATGCATAATCGTTTCGTTCGGCTGTCACCAACAAGAGGGATAAGTCTCCTTAAATCAAATTAACATTTAAAGTATGATCAAAACAAGTCATCAAAATGATTACAAATGAAGTGCCATATTCACAGTGCAACAGTCCACTCTTATATATGAAAGTGACAGACTCTAATCAGAGAAGTTATCAAAGCTAAACAAGCTGAACATAGTATTACATAATCCATTTGTCAATGAATTTATTCAGTTTTTTTGAAATTTGTGCTTTTAATATGTAAAAAATAGATCATGGCAAGCAATTTATAATGATAAGCCTTGCTCGCATAAATTAATAAATCATTTTTAAAAGCTGACTCAACCATGTCAACATTTCAAATTTTACAGAGCTGCTATCTTGAGGCCACCTCTGAATGAAGTAAAGGGTTTGAGTTACTAAAGTTTACACTCCCAGTCATTAGGTCTCATAAGTGAATCTAAACAATTTAATGTTTAACGCATAATAACAATAAACAATATCCCATTCTCGCAAGATTTTATTCAGGTTCAGAAACAAAAAGTAGGAAAACTGACTGACTACACTGCATAACCCATTTTATGCAAACGAGATAATCCATACTACCCAAATATATATTTAGATCATGTTGAAAATATGATAATTCTAAGAAGCAGACCAATATTAGTTTTGTCCCCAATATCAAGCAACATACACGAAATAAAAGCAAATGACAAAGCCACAATGCTTTAAAAGGAGAACGTACTAATTTCATCTGGACAAGAATAGGTCACTCGACGAATAAGAGAAGTTATTACAAATGCAAACTTTGAAAGAACTTCTATGATTGGTCGATTCCACAAGTGACCTCATTTCTGTCCAGATGAAGTTTGCAGGCCCAGTAAGAGCATTTTGCTTTTTCATACACTAGTGACAAATAAATAAATAATCTTCTTAGACATTGGCCTGTGCTTCGAGCGAATAATAAAGAATTAAAAGCTTAACAAAATCGATTTCCAACTCAATCAATAATCCTACAGGTTCTCCTGGCATTTCGCAAACTTCTCTTTTGGCTTTCCTGAAAAGAGAAAGTTGATATACTATGAAGCTCTACCAGAAAATTAAGAAGTATATAGAAGTTCCATAGAATAGCGAAAGTTTCACAATACTCCAAGAAATTGTGTATTGACATAATGATAGATTCAATGTGCACTGACACGATGATAGATTTTAAAATGATTGACACACATGTATTGAAAAAATGATAGATTTAATGTACATTGACGTTAGGATATATTCAGTGAATATTGACATGATGTTCTTCAAACGATAATAACAATTTACTTTTATAATAGTACAACATTATTTTATCTTTCCAATATATTTCAGAAAATGACTTACCTTCATAATATTGCTCTACAAAAAAGAAAGGAAGGAGGGTTAAAAAATCACAACATTTTACAAATGATGAAGTTATGTCCCCTTATCATAAAATACAGAGGAAAACTAAAATCATGACTGAAAATTTGTTAGTTCTTGCTTAATTACCACAGAAGGGGCATTGTTAAAGAAAATTTAATGATATTTGTCAAAATGGCGCTTTTTCCAGGTACAATATCAATACAAACTTACTACATTCATTGAGATTGAAATCCTTAAAGTAGTCATCACCCATCTTTCCTTTGCGGTACTGGATGCAGCTGAACTCTCCATTGGACACAGACATGGATTCAAAAATCTCTTTGGCTTTATCATTTTTCAAGATCAAATTAACGGAAAGTTTTCCATTGATGTAGACTCTCAAGTAACCCTCCCTGTTAGGATATTTTGAAAATTCAACACCAATCATGATCCAGTAAGGCTCTTCAGATGGTTTCTGCTCATCGTGTGATATCTTCAGCTTCATACCAACTAAGTCAACCCAGGCACTTTCCCCAGAATCATTTGAATCATCAGAATCATCAACTGCCGGAGTTGCGGATGCTGCGGATTCAGTAAAGTCCTTGGGATTATCAATAACAATATTGGTTGGAGGAGAATCTGGCAGCGCATTTGAGTAGAAAAATAAGCTATCATTGGCCAAGTGCTGCAATTGAATTCTTCTACCACTGAATGCAAAGATTTTGTAGTTCTCGGTCTTCGGTGGGCCAATTCTCGCATGAAATTTCAAGCTCCATGTGATATTTCCAAAGTCTTCTCCCGCAGAATTAGTAAACATGCTAACGGAACCCCTTCGTAGATCATTACCTTCCTTTCCGGCTTGCTCTGGGATGTCAACTCTTGCAATATTTCCACTCGGAAAGCTATCACTTCCTTCATCCAGCGCACAAGTGTCAATGGGCCAGACTTCGCAGTTGATCCTCTGTAGGGCTGTGAAATAAATTTCATTACAAGTGTTTGTCAAAATGACAGTACATTGGTCCCTTCATTGGAAGACCCCCCCGCCCCCTTCTGCAGTCATGATATGGTCTCTCGTGGGCGTGCGGTCTCTCCTCAGGGTGCAAAGTGTACTTTAAATACCAGTTAGTGCGGGCACATGGCAAGTCCGTCTTACAACAGTGTGTTACAACAACCACTGTATTGTATCCAAGAATTGCAACAAATCTATCGACAGAGAGACAAAGCCATTTTAATATCACAGGTCTCATTAAAGTTTATTGTAGTTTTCTTGATGTTATTGTGATAAAATGTAAACAAAGAACCCTCCCGAGCAGCAACGTAAATCGAACCTTTCACTACGTAATTATTTTGGTTAGAATCAAACGTTGGGCCAAACAACGTATGACAAAGATAGGGCAAAGGTAATTTTCAAACGTTGCACTCAGATGGAAAACCAAACGTAGGCCCGCAACCTTAGTAAGAGGTTGGCAGATAGTTTTTTTATAGTTTGACCTAACGTTTGAGTCACACACGAAAGTCATACCTTTGGTCGAGAGGTTGGAAGAACGTTTGGTTGTAACGTTTGGCTAAACGTGTCAGTCATACGTAAGTCATAACCTTTCGTTGAGAGGTTTGAAGAACGT